>CM055956.1:50403382-51832617 GCA_029490685.1 Schizonepeta tenuifolia | reverse complement strand
CTAAATGTTCACTTTAAACAATTTCAACATTTTCATCATACCAAACACTTGAACAAAACAAATCCTTTCCATCTCTCTCTCACTCTCTCGGCTACACACACACACTTTTTCTTCTTCTTTCTCAAATTGTTCTTCACCATTGTTGTTCTTCAAGGTTTCAAACAAGAAAATCCTCCTAGATCATCTTTCATCCATCTTTTCATTTAATTCCTTCACAAGAACTCAAGGTAATGATCTCCTCTCCATTTCTATCCAATTAGATTTCTTTTTTTCTTTTTTTCCTTCTTGATCGAAATTTTGGAGGTTTGGAATAGATATTTTGATCTTGAAATAATGAAATTGGATGTATTAGATAGATTAATTAGGGATTAAAATGGAACAAAAATAAGAACCCTAAATCTTATGTAAGTACCGAAATTTTTGGGCATGTTGTAGGATTTTTATTTTTTCTTCTTTTGATGGTTGATTCTTATTTGATAGATGTTTAATTAGTGATTGGAATGAAAAGGAATTAAAAGCCCTATGATTTTGTGAAAGTCTATTAGGGTTTGAACTATGAATTTAGGAATTTTTGTATGTTAATTGATAATTGTTTTGCAATTGATTAATTGATAATAAAAGAGGTTGATTAGTAAATAAATGTAGTTAATTGGGGAAGAAAATCACCCCCTTAATATCTTCATAAAACCAGAAATTTGTAGGATAATTAGGAGTTTCCACATGTTTGATATAAGTGATGATTTGTTAGTTGAATTATGTTGTAAATCATGTTAGTTGATTATAGAATTTAATTGAGAATTTTCTAAAACTATTTAATGAAACATAAGAGATAAAGATCACTTTATAAGTTGAGTTATAATGATGTTAAGATGTGTTTTCATGCATGAAAATTATTCACGTTAGACGTAATTTAGCGTCGTAAAATTTGAACGAAAACCGACAACTTTTGAAAATCGTATAAGAGACGAACATTTAGTTGTAACTAGTAATCGAGAAGTCGGATGGGAATTCTAATCTAATATTATTGTTTATAATGAAATTTAGAACAACTTTCTAGTTGATGTCATAAGCTTTCGAGTTGATATAATATGGGCTATAGTTATAATCGAGAACTAGAACGCGTTTGAAATTCTTGTTGGTTTAGTACTTGTTAGTTGAAATCCGACGTTTAGAACGTCGTGCTTTTGAGCGAGTTTTGAGAAGGAGTTTGTCACGTACGGAAGTACGTGATGACTGCCTTGAGAGTCCAGTTTCTAAAAAAAAAATTGAATACGAGAGCTTAGAACGAACCTAAGACGTTATACGTCGAACCTATCAAACAATTAGGGTTTTTGCAGCAGTTTTGCGACCCTCGCCGGAAACTGTAATAACTTCCAGCTCGTTTATCGGTTTTATGATCCGTAAATTGGAGCGCGAACTAGACTTCCTAAGATTTCTAGTGGTACAGGGCTCACATCCTGTTTCTTAATCCTCGGTTCTGGACAGCCTCCAGAGTTACTGGACTGTGCAGTGAGAATTCAGTTTCTTGTTCACTAAGTTGTTTAATTCACAATTTAGTTTCTTTCGATCGTTTAAGCCGTTTTATCTAATGAATATCTCCCTACTGACCCTAGAGTCAAGTATAGGACCTTGAGTGATGAAAACCAGTCGAGATCTTATCCTTTAATTAAAGAAGTAGTAAAGTGAGATTTTTCATAAGTCGTGAAATGAACTAAAACGTAAATCGCCTAAGTTGATTCTTTCCAACTTAGTTTCTTATAATCTTTAAAGTCGTATTAAGATATCGACTACCTTCTCTACTGACCTGAGAGTCGAGCATGAGATCTTCCGAGTTCTAAATGAGATTGGTACGAGTCTCGTTTCCCGTTTAAGTAAAACGAATCTCGTAAGCGTGCAAATGCCTAAAGAATGAAACAACTAAAACTTTCTTCGATTCTCTTTAATCGATTATCTTTTACAGCCCGTTTTTAAGTATGTTTATTTTACGATGAAGGAGGAAGCCAACTGTAGAGAAAGGACAGAAGATCCCAAGTTGGAAGCGTTTGTTTTAAGTTCTGTAAATCAAGGTGGGCTTTTATATACAAATAAAACGAGCAATGCTCGGAAAATCTTTCTTTATCGCTTTGATATCTGTGTTTTCAAAGTGATATTATGGCATGAACTGTTTTATGTTTTTATGTGAGTTCTCTTGTACCTATCCGACTTAACATTCATATTTTCCAGATTTAAAGTTAGTCTTTTTAGATTAATTAACGATCGGCTCTGAGTTAGCTGCTAAGTGCTTTCCAGAGTTAGTGCACTTTGTAACCTGTGGTGTATGTGATATCCTGTTGAGGGGTACCAGCCACGGTGAATTAGAATTGGTCAAGATTGAACGTAACATTAGTCAGAAAATGTTTGCGCGAGTGATTTATGAGAAAAAGTCAGAAAATGTTTAGTAGACACGGATTCTTTCAATAAAACTCCGATGTGCTATGTTTATAAAATGCCATATTTATCTATATTTATGATTATGATTTCGGCATCGTGCCCACTAAGTACGTTTGTTCATGGTTTAATGATGTCTTTTTCATGTATGTTTAGTCAGTTAGCCCCCTTCTTCCCCGCTTCTTTAATCCAACCCCAGTCGCACCCCGGCTTCTGCCGTCCCTCGAGATTTGGGGCTGTGACAGATACTGCATGTAGACTGCAGTGAGATGAAATTTTCGTGAAACTAAAAGTGGAATAGCATTGATCAAACCTAGGGAATCGTACGTCGAGTTTTGTCGAGCATTAGGGTTTCGCGCGGACTGTTTTGCGACCTTTCACGGAAACTGTCATAACTTTTATCTCGCTTAACGAAATCAAGATCCGTAAATTGGAGAGTAAACTAGACATCCATAGCTTTCTTTTGGAATTAATTTCATTCCCTGTTTCGCAAGAATATGTTCTGTATGAACTCCAGAACCTCTGCTTTGTGCAGAAACTTATGCAAACCTAATTTCTTAAGTTGAATCCTATTCAACTTCATTCCTTGTGAACTTTTAAGTCGTTATGAGCTATTGACTTCCATTTATATACTGACCTAAGTGTCGAGTAATGAGTCGAGTCAGTTTATAAATGAGAATTGACCGAGTCTCTTTTATTCATTAATCAAAAGAAAGTAGTAAAGTGCAAAGGCCTAAAAGACTAAAACCGATTTCGATTTCCTGTTTCTTTTATCGTTGCGATCGAGTTTTAAAGTTTGTTTATTTACGATAAAAGGAGGAAGTTAGCGCCAAGGATAGGACGGAAGACAGAAGACGGAAGCTATAGTTGTTCTGTAATTGCCTATGGTGGGCTTTTCTATATACAAAATAAAATGAGCGATGCTCAAAAATCTTTATTTACAGCTTTGATAACTGTGTCTTCAAAGTGATTATCAGGCCATAAATGATATTGTTTTATGTGAATTCTATTTATGCCTATCTGATGTTGGTTCGCCAACCAGTTAACGATCGGATTCTGAGTTAACCCACAGTGTGTTACCCAGAATTAGTGTACACGGTAGCCGGTGTGTGTGATACTCTGTTGAGGGGTAGCCAGCCACGGTGAGGAACGTGCGCGGAAGAAGTTAACTCTTCCCCGACGTTGAAACAGATTTGTGTTAATATGAAAGTAACAACAGTCAGTAACTCGGGTATTTGATGAAAAACCCCGATGCGCTACAATTTAAGATGACTGATTAATCTATACTTATGATATGTTTTCGGCAACGTACCCACTAAGTGCTTTATGTACTTAGCCCTGCATATGTTTTATAAATGTGCAGGTTGAGTGACGGGAGCGGCGGAGGTTGAGTAAGAGTTGTTTATAGGAAGAAGATCAGTGTCTCAGTTCGTTTTCCGCTGCAAACTAGTTCTTTTGTTATGTATAAATCTTTTCTTTAGTTTAAGTCTCGTACCATAAACCGAATTTACTTTGAATCAACTCTGTCGAACGATCCTTCGAGATCGACTCTCTTTTATCCAATGAAGTCAAGTTCATAGAAGTTATTCAGTTATTAATGTCTGCTTATTCATTCATTCTTATTCATTCCCCTTTCTTCCCCGCTTCTTTAATCCAACCCCTAGTCGCACCCCGGGGCAATCGTTTCTGCTCTGCATACGAATTTCTTTTGAGTAAGTAAGATAGAGTATTTGTATATACTCTACACCCGTGTCTTCTTTAAAGTAAAGTTAAGTCGTAACACTAAGTTTAAGAGTGTAGACGACAACTCAACCTCCCGCTACGTCGACTCAATCAAAGAATGAAGGTAAGGACTTGTGAATTAAGTATGAAAGTATGATTTGATTTAAAGTATGAGAGTTATACTTTGTGAATTATGTGAAAGTATGTGAAAGCATGAATGCTATTCTATGCAAAAGTATGTGAAATTATGTGAGTTATAATTTCTTTTATTATTCAAGATGTTTGTTTGGCATGAGAATTTAGACGAATTTTAAGGCCTTCCCGGTTCTTTGAGAACATAGACGTTTTAAGAAGCGTTGGTTCCAAAATCTCCAAGAAACGATCGGATCGAAAAGGTCAGAATAAAGGGAATCAAAGAGAATAAACGAATGTCACCTGCGTAAAGTGACATGAACAACCGACTCGTTGGAGTCGACTTGTTTTTTTGAAAATGAAAGGCTTAAGAATTTCCTTTTAAGGAAATAAAATAAAGAATAACAAAAAGAATAAGAATAACTAAGTTGTTAAGTTAAAAGAATGAAAAGAAATCGTCAAGAAATTTTCTTCAAGAAAGAAATAAAGAAAGAAAGTAAAAGAATAATAAGCAAAAGGATGAAAGTAAAATCGTGAAAATTTATTTTTTATGATTGTTTGAGTGCAATTTCTTGAAATTGCTAGATAAATAAGATAAGCTGAGATTAAGTGGTTAAGTGTTGCAATTTGAATAATGGAATATTCTAATTGTGATTTAAGAATTCTTTAAGATATGTTAATTACCCTACCAGTTACTGATCCGTGTTTCTTAAAACCTTGTAGGATGACTTCTAGTAGTGACATGACTCAGGAGAATCAATCCTCGCCACAGCGTACTTGGGCAGATGAGATACTGGATGAGTATTGTGACTACAAGGCAGGCCCGAGTGATGACATTGGACAGATAGTTAGTAACTTTTCCACGCTTTACCATGCAGCCCGACACAGTATTACAGAGCGTCAGGCTATAGCAGACTTGATTGTTTGACTACCAGATGAGTGGCACGGATGGGCACATGATGTGTCTTGGTACTTCCTTGCACTGTTCGGCGATGACACTGAGCCGATAGGAGATTTCTCAGGATTCGCTCTCGCCATACACGAGCGTTTCTTTCAGAGCAGATTCATAGTGTCAGTTCCCATTCAGGAACTCCACCCCTACCGTCATTTTTCAGAGCCAGAGCCAGAGTCTTTGAACATGGTTCTGGAGATGGCCACACCGTTAGAGTTACCACTAATCCTTTCACCCAATGAGGAGTTAGTTCCAGAGACAGGATACCTGGAGATCGGCACGGAGCTTGCTACTATGATAGAATTTCCATTCCCATTTAGACCACTAGAGGAGATCTGTGCAGAGTTGGCGAGGGTCCGAGGAGAGTTTGAGGCAGGACCATCCAGGGTCCGTTCGACAGAGGAATACGAGTCTAGTTCACCTCCCGAGCACCTGCTGCCTCCAAAGAAAAGGACAGTAGAGACCAGTTTGAACTACTTGGTTTCAAACTCGGGGAAGATAGTTTCAGACGTGCCTTCACCATCACCACTTGTACTTTGGACGGCTCCACGATTAGGGCTGACAAAGCACTTCAGCTCATCTTTAATTCAAATTCAGAGGAGGACCCGGAGGAGGACTCTGAGGATTTTCAGGCCGTAGAGGGCAACACTGACTCGACCGCCGCTTGTTGAGCAGAGCGTCTTAGACGCGTAGTAGTAATTTTTCCTGCCTTGTGCATAGCCGGATCAGTAGACTTTTTTTTGTAGTACTCTATGCGGATACAGAGTTTTATGGATCGTTTCCATTCTAGTACTTCTAGTAGGTACATAAAATGCGGTATGTTAGTGCATCCTGTACATAGATAAGCAGTTAGCCTAGCTTAGACTCGTTGAAGTCTAGTTTTGTGTAAGTCCTCGTTGAAGACAAAACTAATATTCTTTTTTGACGTGTATATAATATATATATATATGTATGATGACCCGAGAGTGGGCTTAATCTTATGAAAAGTTTCTTCTAAGCACGATTAGAATAAAAGTATTAGATGAATATTCCGGTTTAACCGAGAAGTTAAAAGTTTAAAGAGCAAAGTATCAAAGCTATTATCAGTTTTCTTTCCCATGAACTTGTTTAAGTTAAGAAAAGGGTTAGTAAGTAAAAGAAGGCTTAAAAGTAAGGTGCTAATGAGAGTTTTGTTCTTATAGTTTCAAAAGAAAATATGCCGCCCAGAGTAGTAAACAACCGAGGATGACCTAGTAGGCCCAGGGGACGTGGTATATAGACGTCCAGCGCAGAATGATAGGGAGGAAGAATAGGAACATCGTGATACCCCACCCCCACCATCACCATCACAACCTCCACCACCACCCCGTCGAGATATTGAGGACTTATTCCTCAAACGAAACCCACTTGTGTTTAAAGGAACCGGTAACCCAAGCGATGCTGAGCTTTGGATGCGAACTATAGAGAAAATCTTTAAACTCCTCAGATGTACTGATGAGGAGCGTTTGTCGTGTGTCGCATTCCAGCATTGCGGACCAGCTGACTACTGGTGGGAGGCTAGGCAGAAAAATTATATATGCGGAGCATCTGGCTCGTTTTACATTGTACGATAAGTACGTACCTAAGACCTATATAGCTCAGAAGGAGGTTGAGTTCTATAATTTAAAACAAGGAAAGATGATAGTAATCGAGTACAACGCCAAGTTTTGTGAATTGTCAAGGTATGCACCTGCTCAGGTGGATACCGAAGAAAAGATAGGGAAGAAGTTCCGTGGGGGACTTAAGCATGAGTATGGAATAGCATTAGCTAGTCATGGAGGACTGAGCTACACCGAGGTTTTAGGACGAGCCCTAGAGATGGAGGTAGTAGAGCCCGATGAAAAGAAAGTCGTAACACCCACACTAGCCCCAACCCAGACTCAAAATCGAGACCATTCCAACATCAATAACAACAACTTTAAAGGAAAAAGGAAATGGGAAGGAGAAAACCAGGGAAGAAATCAGCATGGCTTTCAGCAGCCAAATCAGAATAATCAATCAAAGCAGGGGCAACAGACAAACAATAACCAAGGAAAGGATATCATTCCTGTCTGTCCTAAGTGTAATAAGATGCACTACGGTGTGTGTCAAGCAAATTGTGGTGTTTGCTTTAAATGTGGACAGAAAGGACACGTGAAAAGAAATTGCCCAAAACCGATGCAACCAGTAGGATCGAATCAGTATGGTCAACCCCAACCTTTGAGGGCAATTCAAGCACAGCCGCTACAGCAGATGACGCAGCAGCAGTATCAACAGCAACAGAGTGCAAGGGCATTCATGATTAGGCGAGAGAAGCGCAATAAGGGCAAAGGAAATAAGGCTGGTATTAGACGAACTTCTTGATTACCTAGTTATTATTCTACCTCATACCAGAACTTTACATTCGTTATTTCTAATGCATGTCGACACTATAAGAGTAGGACCAGAGTGCGCTAATTATAAAAATAATAATAACCACGCCTTAGAAGAAATTATTTTCACCTCCTTAGTTTTTCTCGAACAAAAGAATTTAACTTAGGGTCTTTTTAAGATCATAGCAAGCAATCGGAACGAAATGAAAATATTCGACGTAGATATAATCCATTGGATGGATTGATTATCTTCTTAACTACGCTATTTATATGATGAATAGGCCGAAAGAGTTAGAAGAGCTTAAAATCCAGCTGTAAGAGTTGTTAGACCTTGGATTCACTCGACCGAGTGTTTCACCGTGGGGAGCACCTGTTTTGTTTGTCAGAAAGAAGGATGGTTCTATGAGAATGTGCATAGACTATCGTGAGTTAAATAAAATCATGCTTAAGAATAAGTATCCTTTGCCAAGGATAGAAGACCTCTTTGATCAGCCTAAGGGCGCATGAGTCTTTTCAAAAATAGACTTAAGATCTGGGTATCATCAATTGAAAATCAAACCCGAGGATATACCTAAAAAAAAAAAAACTGCATTTCGAACCAGATATGGCCATTACGAATTCCTAAGTTAAGCCATTTAGTTTGACTAACGCCCCGCATTATTCATAGATCTCATGAATCGAATTTTTCACCCATACTTAGACAAATTCGTCTTAGTTTTTATCAACGACATTTTCATTTACTCCAAGAATGAGAAGGAGCACGAGGAACTCTTGCGAATAGTGTTAGAAACGCTTAGAACTGAGAAACTTTACGCCGAATTCAGTAAGTGCGAATTTTAGTTGAAGAAAGTGATGTTCCTTGGACACATCGTGTCAGCAGAAGGCATCAAGGTAGATCCTGCCAAGATTGAGGCAGTACGCGATAGGAAATCACCGACAAGTCCGAACGAAATTAGGAGCTTCTTAGGTTTAGCCGGTTATTACAGAAGATTCATCGAAGGATTTTCAACGATTGCTAGGCCTATGACGCAACTACTTCAGAAGGAAAACAAGTATAAATGGACGGATGAATGCGAGAAGAGTTTTCAGACACTTAAGGAGAAGTTAACCACAACACCAGTGTTGGCTTTGCCAGAAGTAAATAAGGAATACGTGGTCTATACAGATGCGTCGAAGAACAGATTAGGTTGTGTTTTGATGCAAGATGGAAAGGTGATAGCTTATTCTTCACGACAACTTTGACCTCATGAAGTTGAATACCCTACCCACGACTTAGAACTAGCAGCCGTCGTGCATGCGTTGAAAATTTGGAGACACCATCTCTATGGTGTTAGGGTTGAGATTTTTACGGACCATAAGAGTTTAAAGTACTTCTTCAAGCAAAAAGGAAATGAACATGAGACAAAGACGATGGCTCAAATTAGTCAAGGATTATGATTGTGGTACCAATTACCATCCAAGAAAAGCAAACGTTGTAGCCGACGCGCTGAGTCGCAAGACTCCAACCAGTTAGGATGTCTCTTTGTTGAGAAAGAAACTCTTGTATGAGAATTTGAGAAAATGGACTTAGAAGTGCTCGATGCACCTGAAATGATAATAGACCATATAGCAGCACTAGTAGCTACACCAGACTTATGAGAAAGAATCATTAATGCCCAGAGAAAGGACGAGTCGATCGAAAAGCTTCGGCTTAAGATAAGAACGGATAAACCAGACGGTTATTTCGAAGCACTAGATAATGCGATTTTATTTAAAGGTAGACCTTATATCTCTAATAACGGCGAATTAAAGAACGATATCATGAGTGAGGCTCACGATACGCCATATACAACGTACCTAGAGAATACGAAGATGTATTAAGATTTAAGAAATAATTTCCAGTAAAACGGATTGAAACAAGATGTTGCCTCGTTTATAGAACATTGTTTGGCTTATCAACAAGTGAAAGCTTTTCACAAAAGACCATACGGATTGTTCCAACCATTAAGTATTCCAACGTAGAAGTGAGAAGATATAGCCATGGATTTTGTGACGGGTTTGCCCAAAGTCTAGAAAAGAAAATATTGCCATCTGGGTGGTTATGGCTAGGTTCACAAAATCAATTCACTTCCTACCAATTCCAAATTACCTTTGGATCAGAAAGTTAGCTCAGTTGTATGTTTGTAAGACTATACGTCTGCACGGAATACAAAAGTCGATAAGGTTTGATAGAGATGCCAGATTTACTTCAAGGTTTTGGACTACTATGCAGAAGAAGCTAAGTACCAACCTTAATTTTAGTACCGCTTTTCGCCCCCCCTAAACAAATGGACAATCCGAGAGGACGATTTAAATACTCGTAGATATGTTGAGAACGATAATATTGGATTGAAGTGCAAAATGGAAGAATGTTTTGCCGTTGGTCGATTTCACTCATAATAATGGTTATTAGGCTACGATAAGTATTGCACCTTACAAGGTCTTGTATAGAAAGAAGTTTAGACAACTGCCTTATTGTAATAAGGTAGATGAAAGAAAGAACCTAGGACCAGATACAGTCAGTAAAATGATCGAGATCATTTGGTAGTCTCGAGTAAGAATGAAAGGAGTTTAGAGAAGACGAAAGTCTTATGTGATATACGCCGATCAGAACTTATATTCGAAAAGAGAGATAAAGTTTTCTTAAGATTTCTCCGATAAAAAAAATCATTAACTTCATGTCAAGTATAAGCTTAGACAAAGATATATGTGATTATTTGATATCTTGAAAAAGATAGTTTTAAAGTGTATAGATTGGCCGTGTCGCCAAGTCCATGGAATGTTTATTATATTTGTGTATCTCGTTGAGAAAGTACATGTTCGTTTCTAAACACGTGATCTACCAGCAAGACATAGTTCTTGATTCCCGATTTAAGTTATAAATTATGATGAAAGACCGCAATCGATCTTGGATCGAAAAGTGCGAGAGTTAAGAAGCAAGTCAGTACAGTTAGTAAAAGTAATATAGAATCACCATGGCCAAGAAAAAGCTACGTGAGAACTCGAAGAAAAGATGGGGAAGAAGTACCCCGGACAGTTTGATAAAGATAAGCAAATTTCGGGACGAAATTTCTTGTTAGAGGGGTAGGATGTAATACCCCGAATATTTTCTTCCGACGAGAAATAAAAATTTAATTAATAATTAAGGCTTTGCACGCCTAAGTTAAAGATTTTCGATTCTAAGATTTACGATGAAATCCGTTTCAGAAAAAAAATTCCAGAAGTCGGTCGAACGACTACTGTATTAGGGTTTTCGCGTCTGGTAGATTTTTTGTCCGAAAACTAAGAATTAAAAATCGTAAGAATTTACATTCACTTTTTCTTCGATACGAGTTCACCGGAGAAAGTTAGTTTTTATGATTTTTCCGAGCAAATTTTAGACTGTCCAATCCTGACTTTTTCTCGGATTTTGAAAAACGAATTAGGTTTTCCGAGTACGTGATTTATTTCTAATCTAACGGACGAATTAGATTTTGTCGAATTCGTAACTATCTAAGAAAGTATTTCTCGACTTTTATAACGTCATTTAAAGCCGGAAACGAGATATTTCCGTCTAATTTTCTTCACACCAAACGGCCCTTGGCGACTCACCACCTTCTTAATTAGATTTTTATCTCACTTTATGTATGTATAGGTGAGTCATCCCCTCCCTCCCTCACACCTCTCTTTACCGCCCCCCCTTCAAGCTCCCTCTCACATTTTTTCTTCTCTTTTCCTCCATCGAAACTCATCATCCAAGCTTACTCAAAGCACACAAGTCCTCCATCTACCGATCAATTCCATTTCCGAGTTCGTATTCTGCAAGGTAAGAACATCTCCTACGATATGAACCGAACACAACTCCATTCTATCCACTTCATTTTTTTTTTGAAATCATGGAGCATGAAGAAGCATGTTTTCCTTTGATTAATACATGTTCTAGTATGTTCAGAATTAAGTTCTACGGATCGAATCATGAAGAAAATCACTCCCCTTTGCATTTGTAATTACCGAAAATTTCTTAATTTTAGGGGTTTGATCGTAGTTCGATTTCTTTGATGTTTGATTGATAGAATAATGATCTACATGTTGTTAATTGACTATATGAATTAATTTAGATTTTTCTAAAAATAAAAGTTGAAAGATAATAGATGAAGAATGGTTGATTCGATGAAGAAGATGATATGATATGCTTGATTGATTAATAGAAATGAGATATAAGATGTATGAGGATGAATATATATTTATTTGGAATTTTCTAAAAATAAATTGAAAAACGTAAAAGATGGAAACGTGTCGATAAGTTGAAGCTCGATAATGTTTTTAGATTATGGTTTGCATATTAGTGATGCTTGTTAGATGATGATCGTTGTTGTAAAATTTGAACGAAAATGGAGAACGTAGGATTTTTAGTAAGAGACGAGTTATCACAGCCCCAAATCCCGAGGGACAGCAGAAGCCGGGGTGCGACAAGGGTTGGATTAAAGAAGCGGGGAAGAAGGGGGCTAATTGACTAAACATACATGAAAAACATCGACAAACTATGAATAAGACTTGAATATCAATAAGAAAGAGTTAATCCCTAAGGATTACTCGACAAAAGTATAAAAAGAAACTAAGTTCAAAAGTTACATACTTAGACTACTGAATATTGTTCAAAAGTACATCAAAGAAATTCAAAGTTTGGCAGCGAAAGGGGTTCTAACTAAGCATCCTATCCTTTACTCAACATCAACCGTCGCCGCTCACCGTCGCTTCAACCTGCACATTTAGAAAACAATGCAGGGATAAGTACAAATGTACTTAGTGGGCACGATGCCGAAATCATAATCATAAGTATAAATAATCTTGCATTTTATAACCGTAGCGCATCGGGGTTTTGTTGAAAAGGCCCGAGCCTACTAAACATTTTCTGACTAATTTGTATAAAGCAGCTTGCGCAAGCATTTTTAGAGTATGTTGTGTTCAATCTTGACCCAAACTAATTCACCGTGGCTGGTACCCCTCAACAGGATATCACATACACCACAGGTTACAAAGTGCACTAACTCTGGAAAGCACTTAGCAGCTAACTCAGAGCCGATCGTTAGTTAACCTAGTTAGATTAACCCTAAAAGTATGGAAAACCCGAAGGTTAACTCAGAAATCTGGAAAACACGAATGTTAACTCAGATAGGTACAAGACAAATCACATAAAATAGTTGAAACAGTTTATGCCAAGATTATCACATTGAAAACACAATTATCAAAGCGATAAATAATACTTTCGAGTTGTGGAAAAACCCACATTTTATTTGATATAGATAAAAGCCCACCTTGTAAATACAGAACTTATACGCAAAATCTTCCAAGATTGGATCTTCGTTCTTTCTCTACAGTTGGCTTCCTCCTTCATCGTAAAATAAAATATACTTAAAAACGGTTCGTAAAAGATACTCGAAGAAAGAGAATCGAAGAAGTTTTAGTTGTTTCATTCTTTAGGCATTTGCACGCTTACTAGATTCGTTTTACTTAAATGGGAAACGAGACTTGTACCAATCTCGTTTAGAACTTAGAAGATCTTATACTTGACTCTCGAGTCAGAAGAGAAGGTAGTCGATGTCTTAATACGACTTTAAGGATTATAAGAAACTAAGTTGGAAAGAATCAACTTAGGCGATTTATATTTTAGTTCTTTGAACGATTTACGAAATTTCTCGTTTATTACTTCTTTAAAGAAAAGATAAAATATAAGGTCTCGACTGGTCTCCATCACTAGAGGTCTTGTACTTGACTTTAGGGTCAGTAGGTAGATGTTCGATAGATAAAAACGGCTTAAACGATTGAAAGAAGCTAAGTTGTGAACTAAACAACTTAGAAAACAAGAAACTGAAAATTCACTGTACAGTCAAGTAACTCTGGAGGCTGTCCAGAACAGAGGACTTGGAAACAGGGGGTGAGCCCTATACCACTAAAAAGCTTAGGAAGTCTAGTTTCTGCTCCAATTTACGGATCACAAATCCGATAAACGAGCTGGAAGTTATAACAGTTTCCGGCGAGGGTCGCAAAACTGCCGTGGAAACCCTAATTGATTGATAAGTTCGCCGTATAACGTTTTAGGTTCGTTTTAAATTCTCTTATTCAACTTTTTAGAAACTGAACTTTCAAAGTAGTCATCACGTACCTCCGTACGTGACAAACTCCTTCTCAACTTGCTCAAAGGCACGACGTTCTAACGTCGGATTTCAACTATCAAGTACTATACCAACAAAGAAATTCCAAACGTGTTCTAGTTCCCGATTATCACTATAACCCATATTATATGAACTCGGATGCTTATGACATCAACTAGAAAGATGTTTTAAATTTCATTATAAACAATAATATCAAGTTAGAATTTTCATCCGACTTCCCGATTATTAGTTACAACTAGATATTCGTCTCTTACGCGATTTCCAAAATTCGTCGGTTTTCGTTCAAATTTTACGACGTTAATCTACGTCTAATGTGAACCGTTTTCATGCATGCAAACACATCTTAACATCATTATAACTCAGTTTATATGGTGATTTTAGTCTCTTACATTCCATTAAATATTTTTAGAAAATTTCCAATTAACTTCTATAATCAACTAATATAATTTGCAACAATATTCAACTAACAAATCATCACTTATATCTAACATGTATAAACTCCTAATTATCTTATAAATTTTCTGATTTCATACATATTTTAAGGGGGTGATTTTCTTCTCAAATTAACAACATTTATTTACTAAACATACTCTTATATCACCAATTAATCAATTGCAATTCTATTATCATTTAACATGCAAAAAACCCCTAATTTATACTTCAAACCCTAATTAAATTTCATAATAACATAGGGCTTTCAATCCCTTTTAATCCCAATCACTAATTAATCACCTAATAAACATGAATCCATGATCAAAAGAAGAAAATTAGAAATTCTACCATTTTTCCTAAAAATTCTGCATTAACATAGATGTTAGGTTTCTTATTTTTGTTCCATTTTAATCTCCAATTATCATATCTAACATATCTAATTTCATCATTCTAAGATCAATTCATCTATCCCATAACCTTAAAATTTCGAACAAGAAGGAAAAGAGAAGAAAAGAAAATCTAAATGGATAGAATTATGGAGGATGGAAATACCTTAAGATTTAATGAAGAACTTAAGAGGTTGAATGGATGGATTGATGGCTTGTGTTCTTTCCCAAGCTCTTGAAGAAGGCTTCAATGGTGGGTGGGAAGGATGAAGAAGATGAAGTTTGATGAATGGGAGAGAGCTGCCGAGAGAGAGAGTGGAGAGAGAGGGATGGAATTTGTTTTGTTGTAAATGATGAAATAATGAAAAATTTGACATGTGTAAAGGTGATTGTAGGTGTCATTAGTTTAATTAAGTCAACACATGCATGTTGACACCTAATTAAGGTGAGGTGGCGGCTGTCCATGCAGAAATTTGGAGGGTTACGTTTTTCCGGCGCGATCCGACGTTACGGGAAAACGAACGACGAAAAACGTTGTTCGGTACAGAATCGTCACGATTCGATTTGACTTAAAGATTCTAACGTATGAACTTGAAAATAAATTTATAAAATTTATTTTGACAAAAACTCGGGACACAAGTCCGAGTTTCGTCCGGAAAAACATAAAAACAAACTTTCCCGGCGTCTTCGTATCGCAATTTTCTAAACGTAGAAATTAGACGGTTTTCCGTTCTTAGTTTATAAACTAAAAATTTTTCGTATGCTTTAACCCTAAATACGGTAGTCGTCTAGCCGACTTCTGTAATTTATTTTTTTAATAACGGATTCGACCGTTAGCCTTAGAATTCAAAAATTGTAAACTTAGGCGTGCAAAGCCATTTATTTAATTAACTTTAAATATTTTTAGAACGTAAGGAATTTACGGGGCATTACATCCTACCCCCCTTGCGAAAAATTTCATCCCGAAATTTGCTTATCTTCTTAACTGATAGGGGTATTCCTTTCTCAAATCTTCGTTAAACTCTCACGTGGCTTTTCTTGGTCTTAATGATCTTCTTATCTACTCAATAACACATTGACTCGTTTCTAAATTCTTATGCTTTTCGTTTCAAGATCATTTTTGTTCTTTTTCCATAATTTAGGTCGGTTTTAAGACCGACGTCTTACTAACAACACTTTGTGCATAAAACGATTTATAATACTTTCTCAAAATGAGATACACGTAAGATAAGCATTTGTAAATTTGGCGATAAAGCCATTACTATTTGTATTGGAAACTATTCTTTCCAAGTTATTTGCTAATTATGAAAATCTTTGTCGAAGTTTTAAACTTGACACAAAATTGTCGTTTCTCTTTAAGAGTTTTATATATATATATATATATATATATATATATATATCTATATAAATATCCTTATTTACATTATCAAGGGTCAAATTGAAGTATACACATAAGACATTTGTCTTCTTTAAATTCTTTTATTCCGATTCGGATCTATCGTATGATTTCGATTATTTCACTGACCCTTTCTGACCCTGAGTTTGTTCCTTTACCCACCTTATAACAATAAGGTAGCTATTAAAAAGAAATTTAAAGCCTCGTAAGGCGTTTTACCTATCGTAACTTATTACTATTATTATAACAATTCGATTGATGGAAGCTATTCTTCCATGTCACTCTTTGAGCTAATATTATCGATCTTAGCATATCAGCGAGTATTTGAATCGTTTTCTCAGATTATTTAATCAAACTGGAGACGGGAAAAAGATGCTAAGATTGAAGTTGGTATTTCGTACAGACGCACTATCTTACGGATGTATAGTCCTGATAACTTTCTTGATCTATGGAAATTTTTTGGATTTGGTAGGTAGTAAACTGATTAACGGCCTATAGGAGCGAGTCTTAATCAATTTAATACTATATCCTTTTATTTTCATTTTGGAACACTTAATGGTTGTAATAGCTCGCATGGTCGTCAGTGAGAACTTCCACTGACTTATAAGCTAAAGATATTCTATCAACAAGACAAAGTCTTGTTTCGCTCTGTTCCACTGGAAAACCTTTCTTAAATCCTTAATTGTTGTCATTGGAGATACTAAGTCCATTCCTAATTCCTATCAAAACTCTTTGTTTTAGAGTCATTGCCTGGTTTATCCAATCTTATCCTTAGTCGAAACTAATTCATTTACTCGTCCTTCTTCTAGGTACTTAGAATCCTTCTCGTAATTTGGTATAACTACTTGTATCGCTATTTGCTTCTATAATTGATGTTGGGGTATCGTGCATTACTACACCTATTATCCCAAATCCTTATCTAAACGTTTCTTTTCCTAAGAAGAGATGCCTAAACTTAGGTGGGGTCTTACGACCTAGTGTGTCTATCCTTTCGCTGCTTTTACCTAGGTGGTAATTCATTTCACAAGCATACTATTCTACTAATTTGAGCCATCTCCTTTATCTTAGGCTAATTCCTTTGCTCGATAATGCACTCCGATCTATTATGATCTGTGAAGATCTAATTTCTTACACCATATTTCAGTACATGTTCTACGGTTGCAAGCCCTAAGTCATAGATTGGTTACTTAAATGCCTGAGGTTAAAGTGCCGTGAAGCATAAACTATTGCTTTCTTATCTTATTTAACTTGATATCCAATGAACGTTCTTGAAGACTCATTTATCCTTGCGTTAAACATCACGGTGTTTTCCATGGAGAAACCGTCTGCCTAATGAAATCATTACCTAACAACATTAGCAGATGGTTCTAGAATTCTTATAATTCTCCTGGTATCATTTTAAATAGGTTTTTGATTTGGGCGTTGCTAACAGTTCTAAGTTGATCGCAGAACCTACATGATAATTCGATGGTAGTCCCATCAATACTTCTGGAAAGATATTTTCATATTCGTTCCTAATTCCCACGTTAAAAAGTCTTGTTGGCTCTGGGATCTCCAACTAGGTTCACGAGATAAACGATCGTAAATTTCATTTTCATTGACTTCTTGACTTGTAGGGCGAATATTATCAGTATCCTTATGTCCATCGAAAATCCATAGAGTTCTGTTGGTTCTCTAATCGGGGTTGAGAAGAGATTTTTCTCTCGTTGTAGAGAATCATGATGTAATTCCCAAACAACTAGTTTATTCCTAAAATTATATATAAAAACAATATGTTGAACATCATATCACTGTTCGATTGTTTGTTATTACTTTTAAAAGACCCTAGATCTAAATTCCATGTTCGACGAAACTGAGGAAATAATTTCTCTGAGGTTATCGTTCTTCCTAAAGTGTAGTTTTCCCTAGTTCGTAACTAGCGCGTCCTAGTTCTATCCCTAAAGTATCAATAAGTACTAAGGAAAATAATTATAACGCCCTAAAATGGTTTAGCCATGACAAATTAATTATAAGGTTCGTCCAATACCTGCCGGCTTCCCCTTTCCTTCACGCTGCTTTCCTTGCCCTATTATGTAAGCTCCTATATTTTGTTGTGGTTGTAACGGTTGTGCCTGAGACTGGATTTGAGCTGTAATCAATGATTGAGGCTGGTCGTACTGATATGGTACTATCATTTGAAACCGTGTTGGGTTTGAGCTCCTATATTTTGTTGTGGTTGTAACAGTTGTGCCAGAAACTTATGTAAACCTAATTTCTTAAGTTGAATCCTTTTCAACTTCGTTCCTTGTGAACTTTTAAGTCGTTATGAGCTATTGACTTCTATTTATATACTGACTTAAGTGTCGAGTAATGAGTCGAGTCAGTTTATAAACGAGAATTGACTGAGTCTCGTTTATTCGTTAATCAAAAGAAAGTAGTAAAGTGCAAAGGCCTAAAAGACTAAAACCGATTTCGATTTTCTGTTTCTTTTATCGTTGCGATCGAGTTTTAAAGTTTGTTTATTTACGATAAAAGGAGGGAGTCAGCGCCAAGGATAGGACGGAAGACAGAAGACGGAAGCTATAGTTGTTCTGTAATTGCCTAAGGTGGGCTTTTCTATATACGAAATAAAATGAGCGATGCTCGAAAATCTTTATTTACAGCTTTGATAACTGTGTCTTCAAAGTGATTATCAGGGCATAAATGATTTTGTTTTATGTGAATTCTATTTATGCCTATCTGATGTTGGTTCGCCAACCAGTTAACGATCGGATTCTGAGTTAACCCACAGTGTGTTACCCAAAATTAGTGTACACGGTAGCCGGTGTGTGTGGTACTCTGTTGAGGGGTAGTCAGCCACGATGAGGAACGTGCGCGGAAGAAGTTAACTCTTCCCCGGCGTTGAAACAGATTTGTGTTAATATGAAAGTAACAACAGTCAGTAAAAGGCTTGGCCAAGCTATATTGTGAAAGTGAAAGAAAATGTTTAGTAGGCTCGGGTATTTGATGAAAAACCCCGATGCGCTACCATTTAAGATGACTGATTAATCTATACTTATGATATATTTTCGGCAACGTGCCCACTAAGTGCTTTATGTACTTAGCCCTGCATATGTTTTATAAATGTGCAGGTTGAGTGCCGGGAGCGGCGGAGGTTGAGTAAGAGTTGTTTATAGGAAGAAGATCAGTGTCTCAGCTTCACGTTTTCCGCTGCAAACTAGTTCTTTTGTTATGTATAAATCTTTTCTTTAGTTTAAGTCTCGTACCATAAACCGAATTTACTTTGAATCAACTCTGTCGAGCGATCCTTCGAGATCGACTCTCTTTTATCCAATGAAGTCAAGTTCATAGAAGTTATTCAGTTATTAATGTCTGTTTATTCATTCATTCTTATTCATTCCCCTTTCTTCCCCGTTTCTTTAATCCAACCCCTAGTCGCACCCCGGCTTTGCCGTCCCTCGGGATTTGGGGCTGTGACAGAGTGGTATCAGAGCAATCGTTTATGCGCTGCATACGAATTTCTTTCTAGTAAGTAAGATAGAGTATTTGTATATACTCTACACCCGAGTCTTCTTTGAAGTAAAGTTAAGTTGTAACACTAAGTTTAAGAGTGTAGACGAAAACTCAACCTTCCGCTACGTCGACTCAATCAAAGAAGGAAAGTAAGGAAAGAATTTCAAAAGTATGATTTCTTTTAAGAAGAAATTTTTGAATAAGTATGCAAGAACTTGTGAATTAAGTATGAAAGTATTATTTGATTTAAAGTATGAGAGTTATACTTTGTGAATTATGTGAAAGTACGTGAAAGCATGAATGCTATTCTATGCAAAAGTATGTAAAATTATGTGAGTTATAATTTTTTTTATTATTCAAGATGTTTGTTTGGCATGAGAATTTAGATGAATTTTAAGGCCTTCCCGGTTCTTTGAGAACATAGACGTTCGAAGAAGCGTTGGTTCCAAAATTTCCAAGAAACGATCGGATCGGAAAGGGCAGAATAAAGGGAATCAAAGAGAATAAACGAATGTCACCTGCGTAAAGTGACATGAACAACCGACTCGTTGGAGTCGACTTGTTTTTTTGAAAATGAAAGGCGTAAGAATTTCCTTTTAAGGAAATAAAATAAAGAATAACAAAAAGAATAAGAATAACTAAGCTGTTAAGTTAAAAGAATGAAAAGAAATCGTCAAGAAATTTTCTTCGAGAAAGAAATAAAGAAAGAAAGTAAAAGAATAATAAGCAAAATGATGAAAGTAAAATCGTGAAAATTTCTTTTTTATGATTGTTTGAGTGTAATTTCTTGAAATTGCTAGATAAATAAGATAAGCTGAGATTAAGTGGTTAAGTGTTGCAATTTGAATAATGGAATATTCTAATTGTGATTTAAGAATTCTTTAAGATATGTTAATTACCCTACGAGTTACTGATCCGTGTTTCTTAAAACCTTGTAGGATGACTTCTAGTATTGACATGACTCAGGAGAATCAATCCTCGCCACGCTTTACCATGCAGCCCGACACAGTATTACAAAGCGTCAGGCTATAGCAGACTTGATTGTTCGACTACCAGATGAGTGGCACGGATCGGCACATGATGTGTCTTGGTACTTCCTTGCACTATTCGGCGATGACACTGAGCCGATAGGAGATTTCTCAGGATTCGCTCTCGTCATAAACGAGCGTTTCTTTCAGAGCAGATTCATAGTGTCAGTTCCCATTCAGGAACACCACCCCTACCGTCATTTTTCAGAGCCAGAGCCAGAGTCTTTGAACATGGATCCGGAGATGGCCACACCGTTAGAGTTACCACTAGTCCTTTCACCCAGTGAGGAGTTAGTTCCAGAGACAGGATACCTGGAGATCGGCACGGAGCTTGCTACTATGATAGAATTTCCATTCCCATTTAGACCACTTGAGAAGATCTGTGCAGAGTTGACGAGGGTCCGAGGAGAGTTTGAGGCAGGACCATCCAGGGTCCGTTCTACAGAGGAATACGAGTCTAATTCACCTCCCGAGCACCTGCTGCCTCCAAAGAAGAGAACAGTAGAGACCAGTTTGGACTACTTGGTTTTAGACTCGGGAAAGACAGTTTCAGACGTGCCTTCACCACCACCACTTTTACTTTTAGACGACTCTACGATTAGGGCTGATGAAGAACTTCAGCTCGTCTTTAATTCAGATTCAGAAGAGGACCCAGAGGAGGACTCCGAGGATTTTCAGGCCGTAGAGGGCAACACTGACTCGACCGCCGCTTGTTGAGCAGAGCGTCTTAGACGCGTAGTAGTAATTTTTTCTGCCTTGTGCATAGCCGGATCAGTAGACTTTTTTTTGTAGTACTCTATGCGGATACAGAGTTTTATGGATAGTTTCCATTCTAGTACTTTTAGTAGGTACAGAAAATGCGGTATGTTAGTGCATCATGTACATAGATAGGCTGTTAGCCTAGCTTAAACTCGTTGAAGTCTAGTTTTGTGTAAGTCCTCGTTGGAGGCAAAACTAATATTCTTTTTGACGTGTATATAATATATATATATATGATGACCCGAGAGTGGGCTTAATCTTATGGAAAGTTTCTTCTAAGCGCGATTAGAAGAAAAGTATTAGATGAATATTCCGGTTTAACCGAGAAGTTAAAAGTTTAAAAAGCTAAGTATCAAAGCTATTATCAGTTTTCTTTCCCATGAACTTGTTTAAGTTAAGAAAAGGGTTAGTAAGTAAAAGAAGGCTTAAAAGTAAGGTGCTAATGAGAGTTTTGTTCTTATAGTTTCAAAAGAAAATATGCCGCCCAGAGTAGTAAACAACCGAGGAAGACCTGGTAGGCCCAGGGGACGTGGTAGACGTCCAGCACAGAATGATAGGGAGGAAGAACAGGAACATCATGATACCCCACCCTCACCATCACCATCACCACCTCCACCACCACCCCGTCGAGATATTGAGGACTTATTCCTCAAATGAAACCCACTTGTGTTTAAAGGAACCGGTAACCCAAGCGATGCTGAGCTTTGGGTGCGAACTATAGAGAAAATCTTTAAACTCCTCAGATGTACTGATGAGGAGCGTTTGTCGTGTGTCACATTCCAGCTTTCCGGACCAGCTGACTACTAGTGGGAGGCTAAGCAGAAAATTATACATGCGGAGCATCTGGCTCGTTTTACATGCGAAGAATTTAAGGAAGCATTGTACGATAAGTACGTACCTAAGACCTATAGAGCTCAGAAGGAGGCTGAGTTCTATAATTTAAAACAAGGAAAGATGACAGTAACCGAGTACAACGCCAAGTTTTGTGAATTGTCAAGGTATGCACCTGCTCAGGTGGATACCGAAGAAAAGATAGCGAAGAAGTTCCGTGGGGGACTTAAGCATGAGTATGGAATAGCATTAGCTAGTCATGGAGGACTGAGCTACACCGAGGTTTTAGGACGAGCCCTAGAGATGGAGGCAGTAGAGCCCGATGAAAAGAAAGTCGTAACACCTACACTAGCCCCAACCCAGACTCAAAATCGAGACCATTCCAACATCAATAACAACAACTTTAAAGGAAAAAGAAAATGGGAAGGAGAAAACTAGGGAAGAAATCAGCATGGCTTTCAGCAGCCAAATCAGAATAATCAATCAAAGCAGGGGCAACAGACAAATAATAACTAAGGAAAGGATATCATTCATGTTTGTCCTAAGTGTAATAAGATGCACTACAGTGTGTGTCAAGCAAACTCTGGTGTTTGCTTTAAATGTGGACAGAAAGAACACGTGAAAAGAAATTGCTCAAAACTGATGCAACCAGTAGGATCGAATCAGTATGGTCAGCCCCAACCTTTGAGGGCAATTCAGGCACAACCGCTACAGCAGATGACGCAGCAGCAGTATCAACAGCAACAGAGTGCAAGGGCATTCATGATTAGGCAAGAGAAGCGTAATAAGGGCAAAGGAAATTAGGCAGGTATTAGACGAACTTCTTGATTACCTAGTTATTATTCTACCTCATACCAGAACTTTACATTCGTTATTTCTAGTGCCTGTCGACACTATAAGAGTAGGACCAGAGTGCGCTAATCATAAAAATATGAATAACCATGCCTTAGAAGAAATTATTTTCACCTCCTTAGTTTTTCTCGAACAAAAGAATTTAACTTAGGGTCTTTTTAAGATCATAGCAAGCAATCGGAACGAAATGAAAATATTCGACGTAGATATAATCCATTGGATGGATTGATTATCTTCTTAACTACGCCATTTATATGGAGCATAGGCTGAGAGAGTTAGAAGAGCTTAAGATCCAGCTGTAAGAGTTGTTAGACCTTGGATTTATTAGACTGAGTGTTTCACCGTGGGGATCACCTGTTTTGTTTGTCAGAAAGAAGGATGGTTCTATGAGAATGTGCATAGACTATCGTGAGTTAAATAAAATCACCCTTAAGAATAAGTATCCTTTGCCAAGGATAGAAGACCTCTTTGATCAGCCTTAGGGAAAGGAGTATTTTCAAAAATAGACTTAAGATCTATGTATCATCAATTGAAAATCAAACCCGAGGATATACCTAAAAAAAAAAAAAAAAAAACTGCATTTCGAACCAGATATGGCCATTACGAATTCCTAAGTTATGCCATTTAGTTTGACTAATGCCCCGCAGTATTCATGAATCTCATGAATCTAATTTTTCACCCATACTTAGACAAATTCGTCTTAGTTTTTATCAACGACATTTTCATTTACTCCAAGAATAAGAAGGAGCACGAGGAACACTTGCGAATAGTGTTAGAAATGCTTAGAACTGAGAAATTTTACGCCGAATTCAGTAAGTACGAATTTTAGTTGAAGAAAGTGATGTTCCTTGGACACATCGTGTCAGCAGAAGGCATCAAGGTAGATCCTGCCAAGATATAGGCAGTACGCGATAGGAAATCGCCAACAAGCCCTAACGAATTTAGAAGTTTCTTAGGTTTAGCCGGTTATTACAGAAGATTCATCGAAGGATTTTCAACGATTGCTAGGCCTATGACGCAACTACTTCGGAAGGAAAACAAGTATAAATAGACGGATGAATGCGAGAAGAGTTTTCAAACACTTAAGGAGAAGTTAACCACAACACCAGTGTTGGCTTTGCCAGAAGTGAATAAGGAATACATGGTCTATACAGATGCGTCGAAGAACGGATTAGGTTGTGTTTTGATGTAAAATGGAAAGGTGATAGCTTATGCTTCACGACAACTTCGACCTCATAAAGTTGAATACCCAACCCACGACTTAGAACTAGCAGCCGTCGTGCATGCGTTGAAAATTTGGAGACACCATCTCTATGGTGTTAGGGTCGAGATTTTTACGAACCATAAGAGTTTAAAGTATTTCTTCGAGCAAAAAGGAAATGAACATGAGACAAAGACGATGGCTCAAATTAGTCAAGGATTATGATTGTGGTACCAATTACCATTCAAGAAAAGCAAACGTTGTAGCCGACGCACTGAGTCGCAAGACTCCAAGCAGTTAGGATGTCTCTTTTTTGAGAAAGAAACTCTTGTATGAGAATTTGATAAAATGGACTTAGAAGTGCTCGATGCACCTGAAATGATAACAGACCATATAGAAGCACTAGTAGCTACACCAGACTTACGAGAAAGAATCATTAATGCCCAGAGAAAGGACGAGTCGATCGAAAAGCTTCAGCATAAGATAAGAACGGATAAACCAGACGGTTATTTCGAAGCACTAGATAATGCGATTTTATTTAATGGTAGACCTTATATCTCTAATAACGGCGAATTAAAGAACGATATCATGAGTGAGACTCACGATACGCCATATACAGCGTACCTAGAGAATACGAAGATGTATTAAGATTTAATAAATAATTTCCAGTAAAACGGATTGAAACAAGTTGTTGCCTCGTTTATAGAACATTGTTTGGCTTATCAACAAGTGAAAGCTTTACACCAAAGACCATACAGATTGTTCCAACCATTAAGTATTCCAACGTAGAAGTGAGAAGATATAACCATGGATTTTGTGACGGGTTTGCCCAAAGCCTAGAAAAGGAAATATTGCCATCTGGGTGGTTATGGCTAGGTTCACAAAATCAATTTACTTCCTACCAATTCCAAATCACCTTTGAATCAGAAAGTTAGCTCAGTTGTATGTTCGTAAGATTGTACGTCTGCACGGAATACAAAAGTCAATAAGTTTTGATAGAGATGCCAGATTTACTTCAAGGTTTTGGACTACTATGCAGAAGAAGCTAAGTACCAACCTTAATTTTAGTACCGCTTTTCGCCCCCCCTAAACAAATGGACAATCCGAGAGGACGATTTAAATACTCGTAGATATGTTGAGAACGATAATATTGGATTGAAGTGCAAAATGGAAGAATGTTTTTCCGTTGGTCGATTTCGCTCATAGTAATGGTTATTAGGCTACGATAAGTATTGCACCTTACGAGGTCTTGTATAGAAAGAAGTTTAGACAACTGCCTTATTGTAATAAGATGAAAGATAATAGATGAAGAATGGTTGATTCGATGAAGAAGATGATATGATATGCTTGATTGATTAATAGAAATGAGATATAGGATGTATGAGGATGAATATATATTTATCTGGAATTTTTCTAAAAATAAATTGAAAAACGTAAGAGACGGAAACGTGTCGATAAGTTGAAGCTCGATAATGTTTTTAGAATATGGTTTGCATATTAGTGATGCTTGTTAGATGATGATCGTTGTTGTAAAATTTGAACGAAAATGGAGAACGTAGGATTTTTAGTAAGAGACGAGCAATCGTCGATAAGTCGAGCATGAATAATGATTAGGGTTTTTGATTCGAACCTAGGATAATCTTGATAGTTAATGATCTAACCGTAAAGTTTGAACGGATTCTAAGAAGATTGAAATTTCGTGAAGAGACGAAGAACCGAGTTTAAAAGCCGATAGAAAAGTCGAATGAGGAAAACCTTTTTAATAATAATGATTGTTATTGATAAACGAACGATATTGTAGTTAAAGAAATTTCCATCCGAGATACGAGATAATAAGAGTTTTAGTTAAGAATCGAGAAGTTCATAAACGAAAATGAAATAGAAATTGAATTTGAAATTGTTTTGGTTTAGTAATTGGTTAGTTGAAAATGACGAGGAAATGCTCGTCGTTTGTTTAAATCAAAAGACGTGAATGAGAACCCGATTAAGGGATACTGCATGTAGACTGCAGTGAGATGAAATTTTCGTGAAAATAAAAGTGGAATAGCATTGATCGAACCTAGGGAATCGTACGTCGAGTTTTGTCGAGCATTAAGGTTTCGCGCGGACTGTTTTGCGACCTTTCACGGAAACTGTCATAACTTTTAGCTCGCTTAAGGAAATCGAGATCCGTAAATTGGAGAGTAAACTAGACATCCGTAGCTTTCTTTTGGTATAAATTTCATCCCCTGTTTCTGAAGAATAAGTTCTGTATGAACTCCATAACCTCTGCTTTGTGCAGAAACTTATGTAAACCTAATTTCTTAAGTTGAATCCTTTTCAACTTCGTTCCTTGTGAACTTTTAAGTCGTTATGAGCTATTGACTTCCATTTATCTACTGACCTAAGTGTCGAGTAATGAGCCGAGTCAGTTTATAAACTAGAATTGATCGAGTCTCGTTTATTCGTTAATCAAAAGAAAGTAGTAAAGTGCAAAGGCCTAAAAGACTAAAACCGATTTCAATTTCCTGTTTCTTTTATCGTTGCGATCGAGTTTTAAAGTTTGTTTATTTACGATAAAAGGAGGGAGTCAGCGCCAAGGATAGGACGGAAGACAGAAGACGGAAGCTATAGTTGTTCTGTAATTGCCTAAGGTGGGCTTTTCTATATACGAAATAAAATGAGCGATGCTCGAAAATCTTTATTTACAGTTTTGATAACTGTGTCTTCAAAGTGATTATCAGGGCATAAATGATTTTGTTTTATGTGAATTCTATTTATGCCTATCTGATGTTGGTTCGCCAACCAGTTAACGATCGGATTCTGAGTTAACCCACAGTGTGTTACCCAGAATTAGTGTACACGGTAGCCGGTGTGTGTGGTACTCTGTTGAGGGGTAGCCAGCCACGGTGAGGAACGTGCACGGAAGAAGTTAACTCTTCCCCGGCGTTGAAACAGATTTGTGTTAATATGAAAGTAACAACAGTCAGTAAAAGGCTTGGACAAGCTATATTGTGAAAGTGAAAGAAAATGTTTAGTAGGCTCGGGTATTTGATGAAAAACCCCGATGCGCTACCATTTAAGATGTCTGATTACTCTATACTTATGATATGTTTTCGGCAACGTGCCCACTAGAAAATCAGTGTCTTAGCCCTGCATATGTTTTATAAATGTGCAGGTTGAGTGACGGGAGCGGCGGAGGTTGAGTAAGAGTTGTTTATAGGAAGAAGATGAGTGTCTCAGTTTCACGTTTTCCGCTGCAAACTAGTTCTTTTGTTATGTATAAATCTTTTCTTTGGTTTAAGTCTCGTACCATAAACCGAATTTACTTTGAATCAACTCTGTCGAGCGATCCTTTGAGATCGACTCTCTTTTATCCAATGAAGTCAAGTTCATAGAAGTTATTCAGTTATTAATGTCTGTTTATTCATTCATTCTTATTCATTCCCCCTTCTTCCCCGCTTCTTTAATCCAACCCCTAGTCGCACCCCGGCTTTGCCGTCCCTCGGGATTTAGGGCTGTGACATCAACGCCGGGGGAGATTTAACTTCTCCCATGCATGTTCCTCACCGTGGTTAGCTACCCCTCAACAGAGTACCACACACAACGACTACCGTGTATACTAACTCTGGAAAACCCTTCCGGTTAACTCAGAATCCAATCGATTAGTTGGCGAACCAACTCAGAATGGCACAAAAGAACTCACAAAAACAAATTCTTTTATGCACTGATAATCACTTTCAAAACATACTTATAAAGTAATAAGTAAACATTTTGAGCAACGCTCACTTTATTTTGTTATATAGAAAAGCCCACCTTAACCGGTTACAGAACAAACTTCTGTCTTCGGTCTTCCATCCTTTCTTCTAATTGCAACTTCCTCCTTCTATCGCAACAAACATGCTTTAGTAAATCGGTCGAGACGATTAAAGAAAAAGCAAATCGAATTCGGTTAAGTCTTTTAGTCGTTTGCACTTTAACTAATCTCTTTTGGTTTAAAAGAAACGAGACTCGGACACCTCTCATTTAGAACTAACTTGGTTCCTTACTCGACCTTTAGATTAGTTAAAACGGAAGTTCTTAAAGAATTAAGTTGAAAAGAATTCAACTTAAGAAAATGAGTTTTAGAAATTTTCTGCACAAGTCAGTAGGTTTGGAGCCTCTACAGAACAGAGTATTTCGAAGCAGGGGATGTGCCTTATGTCAAAAGAAAGACACGAAAGTTTACTTTACTGTCCAATTTACGGATCTCTATTTCGTTAAACGATCAAAGAGTTATGGCCGTTTCCGTGAAGGGTGGCAAAACTGTCCGTGAAACCCTAGACGCTTAAAAACTCGATGCACGTTTCCCTAGGTTCGATCAATGCTATACAACCTTTATGTGCACGAAATTTCTATCAATTTACAGTCAAGTCATACAATCATTTAACATGAACACTTTCATGTTCTTTGAAAAAAAAAATACGACGAGCAATTCTCGTCTTTTCATTTAACATCATACTTAACAATTTCTTTTCAATTTCAAATCACAAAATTTTCCTTAACTTCTAATTCAATCATCTCATGCTATGGCCATCGACTAAACAAATGTTCCTTAACTAACGTCATACCTCAATCAATCAACATTCATTAATTTCTAACACACACGTCACTTTTATCGAGCAACGAACGCCGTTGTCGATTTTTCCAAACATTTTTATAAAATCTAAGAAATTCATACCAAGTACATATAATCATGCTTATCATCAATACATCAACCATATCATCAATCGGAAACATACAAATCCTCGTTTTCTCGTTTCTTTGTTTCTACACTTACTTACTTTCCTTAATTTTTGAAGTTCTATTAATCCAATTCAAATCAAATTAGTTTCTATCATCTTTATACTTAACAAAGATTATATTAACATAATAATATCATTATAACTAATACTTAGTCAATTCACATCATTTTTATCGGTTCAAGAACTCGACTTTTTCAAAGTTGTTAGTTAATTCTCAATTAATTCAACAACAAACCTAACACATGCACAATCACTAATATTCGATTAGTTTTCTCGTTCTATTTTTCTATCGGCAATTACGTACGATTCTTCGTCTCTTACAAAAAGTTCGACGTTCTTAGATTTCATTCAAACTTTCCAATTATCATCATTAACTACTTAGATTAACTAATATGCAAACCATAAGTTCATATCAACATCTATACTTAATTTTTCGTCGATTCTTCGCCTCCAATGATTTCGTTTTTATTTTTAGAAAAATCTAATTTAATTATATGTTGAACCTCATGCTTCCTACATCTTATATATCACATCATATCATAAAAAACATAACAATCACTCAATCAAAATCATACTTCTTCTTCTCTTAAAAAATTGTTTTTATTTTTAGAAAATCCCCAAATAATTCATGTAATCATATCTCAATGCATACAAACATATCCCACAAACCATATGTCTAAATTCAAGCTAAATCTTCATCAACTAATTTATGAAATTTTCAAAAATTACCCAATTAATTCCAACATGATGTATACTCGATTCCAACCATAGAAACTCCTTCCTAAGCATAAATAATTATGTAATAAATTTAGAACATCAATCCTCTACCTCTTAAAAGTTTTGAAATTTTCAAGAATTAAAGAATAGGATTTTTTTTCGGTTGGAATTAAAGAAGAAGCTTTCACCTTTACGAATATGCAATCGGAATTGACTTTAATCGAGAATCGAATAAGTTATGGAACTTAGAAGCTTGGAGAAATTGAAGAACAACTTGAAGATGGCTTGAAGATGTGAAGAACAAGAGAGAGAAGAGAGAATAGGAGGGGGGGAGGGCGGTTTTGGGAGAGAGAGATGAGAGAGTTGTGTGTTATTTGACAACTTTAAGATATTATCAAGAGAGAGAGAGAGAGAGACAGTTAAGAGGTGAATTTTTAATCCAAAATATCTCATTTACGGGTCTAATACTGCATACTAAAATCGATTAATTAATTTCTTAGACGGTTACATTGAAAACTAATTTGACTAATAGATTGGAAATAATGTACTTAGTCGGAAAGCATGATTCAATTTCTTAAATCCATCGAAAAGTCGAGACGTAACAGTCCAAATTTCGCCTAGAAAATAAATAAAACTGACTTTTACCAATAGACTCGTATCGCAAAATAAGTGAATGTAAAGTCAGACGCTTTTTCGATCTGAGTTCTCGAACGAAAATTTTATCGGACGCGAAAATCCTAATACAGTAGTCGGTTGAACGACTTCCGGATTTTATTTTCAAAAATGGATTTCACCGTTAGTCCTAAAATTGAAATTCCTTAACTTAGGCGTGCAAAGCCTTAATTAATTGTCAAAATTTTATTTTAGCGACGGGAGAAAAGGTCGGGATATTACAGTCGGATTGACAATCCGAAGGTACCGTTGGAAAGCCAACGACAATAGCTTTCTAATGGTATCTAATTAGATGGGGTTTGATGAAATAAGACAGATGAAAAATGGTCTGCAATAGTCGACAGTGAAACTGTCAAAAACAGGGTAGAAATATAATTAAAAGACATGGCAGCAGCCACCACGCCGCCGCCGCCACCGCCGGAACTACTGTTCCGGTAATCCATCCCCCTCACTGACACAAATAGACTCCATCCCACCTACATCTACTTAAGACCTTTAGCCATCAAACAAGAAGAACGATAACTGAAGAGAAGTGCAGAATCATAAGAAATCCAACAGTCAAGTCGAAGAAACAAGGAAATAATTAGAAGAAATTACCTTAGTTTACTGCTGGGATTCAGAGACAAAGTGAGGGATGAAGGAGTGAATAATGCAGGGGAAGAGAGAATGAGAGTTTTAGTGAATTCTAGTTTTAGAAATAAGACTACACCATATTTATATACATACATACAATGCTATTAGAAAAATCTAGATACTTTATTTCTTTATTATTATTTTGATAAAAATCTTAGTTATTTATAATTTTATTAATAATATTTTATTAGTTAACTTATTTCTACTAAATTCTAGAATTTTCCTATCACAGCCCCAAATCCCGAGGGACGGCTGAAGCCGGGGTGCGACTGGGATTGGATTAATGAAGCGGGGAAGAAGGGGACTGACTAACTAAACATACATAAAAGACAACATACATTCAATGAACAAGACTTTACTAATATAAAGGAAGAGTTAATCACGGAGGATTACTCGACAAAAGTACTCAAAAGTATCTAAGTTCGAGTTTACAGACTTATACTACAGTGGTTCATCAAAATGTACATATTCTCACAACATCTAGAGTTTTGCAGCGGAAGTAAGTCATAAACTAAAGCAATCCTACTTCTCAACTCAACTTCAACCACCGCCGCTCTCGTCGCTTCAACCTGCACATTTAGAAAACACATGCAGGGCTAAGTACGAAGGTACTTAGTGGGCACGATGCCGAAAACATAACATAAGTAAAGATAAATATGACATTTTATAATTTGTAGCACATCGGGGGTTTTATTAAAAAGGGCACGTGTCTACTAAACATTTTCTAACTTATTTTCCCAATTTACTCGGCCGAGCATTTTCTGGTATGTTACGTTCAAATCTTGACCAATTCTCATTCACCGTGGCTGGTACCCCTCAACAGGGTATCACATACACCACAGGTTACAAAGTGCACTAACTCTGGAAAGCACTTAGCAGCTAACTCAGAGCCGATCGTTAGTTAACCTATTTAGATTAACTCTAAATCTGGAAAACAAGAATGTTAACTCAGATAGGTACAAGAGAACTCACTTAAAACACAAAACAGTTCATGCCATAATTATCACTTTGAAAACACAGATATCAAAGCGATAAAGAAAGGTTTTCCGAGCATTGCTCGTTTTATTTTATATGTAAAAGCCCACCTTAGTGTTTACAGAACTACGTACTAGCTTCCGATCTTCTTATCTTCCATCCTTTCCTTACTGCTGGCTTCCTCCTTCATCGTAAAAATAATAATACTTAAAATCGGTCGTAAAAGATAATCGAAGCATAGAAATTCGAATTAGGTTTTAGTCGTTTCATTTCTTTAGGCATTTGCACTCTTACTAGTTTCATTTTAGTTTAAACGGGAACGAGACTTGAACAAATCTCGTTTAGAACTCGAAAGGTCTCATACTCGACTCTTAGGTCAGTAGAGAGGATAGTCGTCAAGTTATTATGGCTTAAACGATCGAAAGAAACTAAGTTGCGAAGAAAACAACTTAAGAAAATGAATCCTGAAAATCACTGCGCATTACAGTAACTCTGGGGACTACCCACAACATAGGAATTGGAAACAGGGGATGAGCCCTGTATCACTAGAAAGCTTGAGAAATCTAGTTTACGCTCCAATTTACGGATCTCAAATCCGATAAACGAGCTAAAAGATATTACAGTTTCCGGCAAGGGTCGCAAAACTGCCGTGCTAACCCTAATTGCTCGATAAAAACGACGTAGAACTTCTTAGGTTCGTTCTAAGTTCTCGTACTCGATTTCTCATGAAACTTCACTCTCAAGGCAGTCAACACGTACTCCCGTATGTGAAAGACTCCTTTCCAAAATTCGTTCTTTAGCACGACGTTCTAAACATCGTCGTCTCAACTACCAATTACTAAACCAAAAATCAAGTTACAAATTCTCGTTTCTATTTCTCGACTATAACTACAACTCATATTTTAATAATCCGAAAGCTCATGTCGTGAACTACAAAGTTATGCCTTAGTCCATCATGAACAATATTATCAAGTTAGAATTCTTATTCGACTTCTCGGTTATTAATTACGACTACTTGTTCGTCTCTTACGAGATTTCCAAAGTTATCGGATTCCGTTCGTTTTCTACATCATCAAACAACATCTAACATAGATCATTTTCATGCATATCATCACTTCATATCATTACTAAATCTCAACTTAGATCGAGTTCTTCGTCTCTTACGACTCACAATATATTTTTAGAAAATTCCAATTAAATTCATAACATCTAATATCATTAACAACATTATTTCATCAACAAATCCTCAACTAAATCAACTACATGCAAACCCCTATTTTCTCATAAAATTTCGGTAATAACACATAATTAAAGAGGGTGATTTTCTTCCTCAAACATCATCATTAATCCCATTATCATACTACTATATCATCAATTAATCAATCCAAGTCTAATTGCAACATGAAATTGAAAATCCCCAATTCCAAAACCCTAGCCCTATAACTCGGTTTCATTCATACTTGGGGGTTTTGATTTCTTTTTGTTTTAATCCTCAATCGAACACTTCCTAAGCATGATTATAACATCAATTGAAGAATTCAAACATCCCACACATTTGCCCTAAATTTTCGGTATTGCATAGACAAATAGGGTTCTTGATTTCTTCCAATTTTAATCCCTAAATATCATATCTAACACATCTAATTTCACTAATCGAAGATCAAACATCAAATTCCCATCATTCTCAATTTCGATCCATATGAAAAATAAAAAGAAAAGGATTTGGAATGGATAGAAATGTAGAGGAGAAGATTACCTTGAGCTTTACTAAAGGAAGAATTAAAAATCGATGGTTGGATGATGACTTGTGAAGAATTCCTTGCTCCAAGAACTTGAATCTTCAATGGTGATGGAAGAAATGGAAGTATAGTAATGTGGGTGTGTGTAGTCGGTTTTGGGGTGGAGGGAAGTAAGGAAGATGACTACATTATGTATTAAGATATTACTTTGATTAATAGGTGTAAAGGTGGAATAGTATTAACATTAGGTGTCCAATACTTAGGATAATAAAAAAGAAAATATCTAGTTTAGAGAGAGTGCAATGTCGGCCAAGAGAGGGAAAAGAAGAAATTTACGCGCTTTTCCGACGCGATACGACGTTACGGAAATCGAACTACGAAAAACATAGCTTGGCACAAAATCGTCACATTCCGATTCATCCAAAAATTCTAACGTATTAAACTTACTCGGAAAATAATATTTAAAATTTTAATTCTGACAAAAACTCGGGACAACACAGTCCGAGTTTCGTCCGGAAAATCATAAAAATGAACTTTCTCGGGCGAGTTCGTATCGCGATTTCGTGAATGTAAAAATCAGACGGTTTTCCGTTCTGAGTTCAATAACTAAAAATTTTTCGTACGCGATAACCCCAAATATAGTACTCATGTGACTGACTTCCGTAATTTATTTTCGGAAACGGATTTCACCGTTAGTCTTAGAATTCAAAATCGTAAACTTAGGCGTGCAAAGCCATTATTATTATTAAATTTAAATTTTTAAGATCGTTCGGAAATTCTGGGGTATTACATCCTACCCCCCTTGCGAAAAATTTCGTCCCGAAATTTGCATACCTTCTGCAAAAAGATGAGGATATCTCTCCTTCATCTTCTCCTCAAGCTCCCACGTGGCTTCTTCTTGACCGTGGTGGTTCCAAAGCACTTTAATGATTGGTATCGATTTGGTTCTTAACTCTTGGACTTTTCTATCCAAAATCGATATCGGTTTCTCTTCATAGCTTAGGTCAGATTCAAGAACTACGTCTTGCTGACTAATGACGTGCTTAGGATCATAGACATATTTTCTCAATTGAGAAACATGAAAAACGTTGTGAACGCTTCCTAGACTTGGCGATAAGGCCAATCTATAAGCGACGGGTCCTATTCTCTCAAGGATTTCATAAGGTCCTATAAACCTGGGTCTTAGTTTACCCTTAACTCCGAATCTAAGGATTCCTCTAGTCGGTGATATCTTAAGGAAAACTTTATCTCCTATTTCAAACTCAAGATTTGTTTGACGATCGTCGGCATAAGACTTCTGTCGGCTCTGGGCTTCTTTCATTCTATCTCATATCTGCCGAACTATCTCAATCATCTCATTTACTGCATCAGGGCCTAGGTTCTTTCTCTCACCTACTTCGTCCCAATAAAGTGGCGATCTACATTTCTTCCCATACAAAGCCTCATACGGCGCCATTCCTATCGTGGCCTGATAGCTGTTGTTGTAAGCGAATTCGACTAAGTGTAGAATTTCTTCCCAATTCGCGCCTCAGTCTAAAACCACTGTCCTTAACATATCGACTAAAATCTGAATCGTCCTCTCTGACTGTCCATCTATCTGTGGGTGAAATGCTGTACTGAAATTAAGCTCTGTTCCCAATTCTTTCTGCATCGTAATCCAAAATCTCGAGGTAAATTTGGCGTCTCTATCTGATACTATGACCTTCAGTATTCCATGCAGACGTACAATCTCTCTAACGTACAACTGAGCTAGTTTCTCTGATCCATACGTAATCTTAATCAGTAAGAAGTGTGTTATCTTTGTAAGCCTATCGATAATCACCGAAATTGCTGTATTTCCTCTTCTAGACTTAGGCAAGCCTGTGACAAAGTCCATGGCTATGCCTTCCCATTTCCATTCTGGGACATCCAATGGTTGTAGCAATCCATACGGTCGTCTGTGTAAAGCCTTAACTTGCTGACATGCTAGGCATCTTTCTACAAACGAGGCAACGTCTCGTTTCATTCACTACGCCAAAATTGCTCATACATAACGCCTCATAGATAACGGATAATTAAAATATCCGTTATGTATGAACGCCTATTTATATAGATAACAGATATTTGAAAATTCGTTATGAAAAAACTGTTATCTATAATCTTTAATAACGGTTTTTGAGTCTTACGTTATCTGTGAGTGTTACTTATGCTTATTTTTATAACGCGTTTTTAATACCGTTATGCTTTTTTTTATGTATGAGCACATTTAATAACAGTAAATTTTAACTATTATTAATGTATGTTATGTATTAGAGTTTATTTATTTTTAATTAAAATAATTTTGGCTCTTTATCACTTAGATCGATCATCCAAAAGAAAAGAAAGTAAAAATGTGTTCGAACAATATTTTCATACACAAATTAAACCAGTTCTCCCCGCCTCCTCCCCCATCGATCTCTTCGTCCCCGCCGTCCTCCATGGACGTTTGCTCGCCGCTAATTTTCCCGTCGCCTCTCTCCCCAAACAACCCAACGCATCTCTCCCTCTCTAGTCGTCTCTCTTGCTCTCCCCCATCCCCAAATCTAGAATCCTAGGTTGTCGACCAGTTTCTTCTTCTTCTTCTCCAGTGACCTCGTCGGTCTACTCCACCCAGCTCGCCACTGTTACGGTGCTGCCTCCGTCTCCCTCATATGTCTCGTCTTTCTCTTGCGTCCATAGAAAGACAGCGGCGCATCTTCTTCTTTCTTCTTCCTTCTTCCTTTTCCGACCAACATCACCAGTCACCTTATCCAAATTCATTCTCTTTCTCGTCTCTAATTTTCCCAATTCCCACTGGAAAACAAAAGCCCTAAATTTTCTATAGAAAGCCCCAAATCTTCAGAGTCGGTCTTTGATTCCACAGTTCACCGTCGATTTATTGGTGATGCTGTCAATAACCGCCTTTCCTGGCCAGCGCCGCAGTAGAGGTATCAACCTCCTGCTGTCCCAAGCGATTCGCCAACTGCTCTGGTAAGTTACTGCGTAAACCAGTTTCTTTGTTTGTCATTGTGTCATGTTTTCTGCTTAGTACCGGAGTCCATATTTTTTCATTTGAGAAAAAGAGAAGAAAAAATGGAGTTAGCATCTAACGTTCAAATTTGTTTATGATCTTATTGCTAATTTTCTGTGTGTGTTGAATGTTGTTGCGAAAGGCGGGCGATCACTGTACGGGTGAAGGAAAGGGAGTTGAAAGCCTGGAAGCGAAGACCGGCGGCAGCGATAGTTTGGTGGGAGGAAAGAGGAAAGCGAAGGGATTAGTTTTCTACGGTAAGACATGATGGAATTTCAAATTGGAGGATTTGTTGAGGGCTTCTGCTGTGGTTTTGGGGAAGGGCACGTTTGGCAAGGCGTAAAAGACAGTGCTGGAGTCAGGGCTGGCGGTGGCGGTGAAGAGGTTGAGAGACGTTAATATGGATGAGAAGGAAGGGAGGAGCAAGCTGGATAACGTTGGCAGATTAGATCATCACAATTTGGTTCCTCTCAGGGGTTATTACTATAATCACGACGAGAAGCTTCTCATCTACGATTACATGCCCATGGGGAGCTTGTCTGCACTCTTACATGGTATGCTACTTTCTTTTTATCTTCCTTGAGCCTTATCTTTGATTGTTTTGCTGCTTGTTTCTTGCAATCTCTCTTCATTTGATGAATCGAGATAAGTTATATTCTGTTGTGTATATCATCATTTGTTACTTGAAATGACTACATCATTGGATATTGTTTCGTTCTAGGTTGGAGAGCAAAACAGGTTGAGTTTGATTCTGCGTTTAGTAGGAGGCAGCATACATTTGCATTTGTGGTGCCTGGCAGCATTGCACATGAAACTCTTATGCTCATGAATATATATGAAGATTTTGCTACTGGTTTGTTATTTATTTCCTTTTTCTTTTGCAGTCTTATGTTGATTCCTTGTGAAATGGCATATGCTTTTTCTTATCTTGTATCTTGTTTATGCAGATGCATCATTTTTGGATGAATGGTCACTGGAACAATTTGAGGGCCTCTTGGAAAGGTTTAAGCAGCTTCTTTAATTTGACAATATAATCTTGTTGTATTCCTGCACCTGTTTGGTTATGATTCAAATGGTTATGCTCATCGGCCTTATCCAATAATATATCTCAATAATGTTAGGTTTTTTGACAAAATTGCTAAAAGAGTTTATAATCTTGTTTAGAGTTACTTCAAGGACAAAATATGACAGCCTATGTTGTTACTCTGGTTATTGCATGAAAGTTTGACCATGGGATTTGTCATTACATCAAAATTTATTGAAAAGTCGATGAAGTTGAAGCTGTCTTGGATAACACAAAGCAAATTCTCAGCCAATTTCATCGGAAATCACGTCTCATTTGTTAATGTGGTTATTTTCTAACATTTGCTCAGAATGTCTTGAACTAAATCCACCCAGAATCTGTAATATGATTCATTGATTTTCAGTCTCCAACTCAGTCACTAGATTATTGACGGTTTGAGGGTCAAAATTAGTTTTTGCTTAGTTTTGGTGCACCATCTTGCTAATTGGACTATTTTTTGTTATATGCACTATACTGAGCTGTGGGAATGTGAATTAGGAATCGCGATGCTGATTAAGTAATATCATTCACTTAGTTTATCTAGTTCAGTAGATTTTTGGTTTGGATGCTTTTTCTAACAAATGTAGTGAAGATGCGGCAAGGTTTGCTTGGGACAGATTAATTCCAGAAATGGAGCCCTCGTTGTTGTAGAGAATGCCAGACCAGTAGCAGAGGTTTGTGATGTTTCTAAGGGACCAAGAATCGAGAGAAGGACATGGTTGTGATAAGCTATTCTTCCATGTCAGCAGCGCATCAGCTTCTATTGCTACTGAAGCTGCTGCCATCATGTGGAACAGCAAAATGAGGAGAGAGATTTGAAGAGAGAAGAAAAATGGGTTCTTTTGTGGAGTAGTAGCCATGCTTGCTTTGATGAAGGTATGGCTTAATCTCCCTCTGTATATATAGGAAAACCATCCATGAACTAGTAAGGTATACTCCTTTTGTATTTTTCTTTTTCTAGTCTTGCACTTTCTTTATTTTTGAAAAATATTGACCAATAGCATTATCTTGTGAGAGAATATGACTAGAAGATAAGGAAACTAGAGATTTAATAGTCTTCATGAATTGTGCCAATGTTACTTCTCTTCTCCCAAATTACATGTACTAAAATTATAGCTAAATACAAATAAATAGATATTAATTAGTAGCTTAAACTTGAAAATAGACTTAGAGCACGCACAGCAGCGGCTCGTTGCCGGTGAGCCTGGCTCGCTGGCGATACCGCCGCTGAGACCATAAATAACACAGAGGAGTTGGTATGGATGGGCAGAAGATTAGTAACAGCCTTATCAAGCATCGTTTAGGAGATTTGTTCTACCGTTTGGTGTAAGTAGACTGACTTAGTTTAATAGAGTAGAGATCATTATCTATTATTACTATCACTATTAGTTGTAATAAATGATTGATGTAGAAAAGCAGTTCTCGGAAATTTGAAGATCCAGCAGAAGAGGAGGAAGCCTTGGTCGGGAAATTTCAAAAGCTTCACGATGATATGACTGCAAGTTTCCACAATCTTGAGGACAAAACTAGGTGAAGACGCACACAGGCTTCCCCAATTCAAAATGGCCAGGTTTGTTGTTATGTTCCTTCTTGCAGAATTAAAAATGCTAAGGCACTAAATATCATGTGATGGTTAATCTGCTTGCTTCAATAATGTGTGCAGATGAAGTGTACATTAATGATGTAGAGGATATACTTGAGCAAGTCATGGATTCTCTCAATGCTCAGATTGCACATGGCAGCATTGAGGAGGTACGTCTTCTTGATAAATTTGCCCTAAATTTACTAGTCGGATGATGGAGTCTGAACGTCTGTCTCGACCATATATATTAAACAATTTACCGATCATCGCAAAAGATCCCACAAGTCTTTATCCAGTTTTGTCTCTCATTCATTCAATTGCTAATATGTGAACTCAACATACTTATATTCAATCATTGAAGCTGGCATTAGCTTTGTTTAGCTAGCTCGACAGAGCAAATCTTATACGAACCTAGTTTAACTTAACTGATCATGATATGTAGGCATATGAGTAGAAGGATATGCTGATCAAACATTGCTTCATTTCTACTTGAGTTGAGTACGTTATGTCATGCTTGAAGATGAAAGATTAGGAACTAACTACACATTTTTCAATCTCCATATTCTAATTTCTTTTATTTATTGATTTAGTTTTGTTTTAATCTTGAATTATTGTTCAAGCAATTCTAGTTACAGATAACTAAATTTTAAGATTTTAAGTTCACATAGTTCATGTTATTGAATGCTTTATAATTTCGTCACTTTGCAGTGTGGCTGCAAACTTGTGTTTTTTGTTATATTCTCCTTCAGATGCTTTCCATGATGTGAAAAGGAGACTGGAGATGCTTTCCATAATGTGAAAAAGAGACGGGGAAGGAGAAGAGATGTTGTATTCTCCTACAAAACTTGTGTTTTTGTTAAACTTGTGTTTTTGTAATCGTTCTTTGGACGTACGATTTATAGAACTTGTGTTTTTGTTAACTCTATTCGGATGGTGGTTGTATGAATATTTTGGATGTTATGACATAATTTAATGATGGTTTTTATTATTTTGTTGTTTTAGACTTAATTTTATTTTCAAATAAATTATAATAAAAAATTTGTGTAACAAAAAACAAATATACATAACGGCTACTCCGTTATGTATAATACTTATAATAACGGATAAATATCATCTTTTGTAACGATCATGCACGTTATGTAAAAGAGTGTAGATAACAGATAATCACACGTTATTAATTTAAGGGGAAACGTTATGTATAATAGTATAGATAACAGATAAATATCATCTTTCGTAACGATCAAGCACGTTATGTAAAAGGGTATAGATAACGGATAATCACACGTTATTAATTAAATGACAAACGTTATGTATAATAGTATAGATAACGGATAAAACTCCGTTATGCATAAGCGCCACATAGATAACACCATTATACTTGACGGACGATTTCGCACATAGATAACGGATAAAATCCGTTATCTATGAACGTTTTTGGCGTAGTGATTCCATTCCACCAGAAGTTCCTTCTCAAATCTTAATACATCTTCGTACTTCCTGGGTGTGCTGTATAAGGTGTATCGTGAGCCTCACTCAAGATTTCGTTCTTCAGTTCGCTGTCGTCATCAGGAAGACAAATTCTGCCTTCAAAAAGTATCGCATTGTCTGGTGCTTCAAAATATCCATCTGGTTTCTCTGTTCTTATCCTTAATCGCAACTTTTCCATTGACTCATCCTTTCTCTGAGCACTGATGATTCTTTCTCTTAAATCTGGTGTAGCTTCTAATGCTGCTATCTGACTTGTTATCGTAGTTGGCGTGTCGAGCACTCTGATATCCATCTTCTCGAATTTTCGCACTAAAGTTTCTTCTTCTACAAAAAGGCATCCTAACTTCGTTGGAGCCTTGCGACTCAATGCGTCTTCTACCACATTAGCCTTTCCTGGATGATTGTTGATTCCGCAGTCGTAATCTTTGACTAGTTCGAGCCATCTCCTTTGTCTCATGTTTAGTTCTTTTTGCTCGAAAAAGTACTACAGGCTCTTGTGATCGATGAATATCTCAACCCTTACACCATAAAGATGGTGTCTCCAAATCTTTAGAGCATGCACTACGGCTGCGAGTTCTAAGTCGTGGGTTGGGTACTCAACTTCGTGAGGTCGAAGTTGTCGTGAAGCATAAGCTATCACTCGTCCATCTTGCATTAAGACACAACCTAATCCATTTTTCGATGCGTCGGTGTAAACCACATACTCCTTGTTTGTGTCTGGAAGTGCTAGTACTGGCGTTGTGGTTAACTTTTCCTTAAGCGTTTGGAAACTCTTCTTGCACTCGTCCGTCCATTTAAATTTGGTTTCCTTCCTCAGTAGCTGTGTCATCGGGGCGGGCGATCGTGGAGAATCCCTCAATAAACCTTCTGTAGTAACCGGCTAAACCCAAGAAACTTCTAATCTCGTTCTGACTCGTCGGTGACTTCCAGTTGTGCACTGCCTCTACCTTGACTGGATCCACTTTGATTCCTTCCGCCGATACTATGTGCCCAAGGAACATTACTTCCTTCAGCCAAAATTCGCATTTACTGAACTTGGCGTAGAGTTTCTCGGCTCGTAGTGTTTTCAACACTATCCGTAGATGTTCCTCGTGCTTCTTTTCATTTTTAGAGTAAACGAGGATGTCGTCGATGAATACTAAAATGAATTTATCCAAGTAAGGGTGGAAAACTCTATTCATAAGGTCCATGAATACAGCTGGAGCATTGGTTAATCCAAATGGCATTACTAGGAATTCGTAATGGCCATATCGGGTTCTAAAGGCGGTCTTCGGTACGTCTTCAGGTTTGATCTTCAGCTGATGGTACCCTGACCTTAAATCTATTTTGGAGAAGACTCATGCACCCTTGAGCTGATCGAACAGATCCTCGATCCTTGGCAAAGGATATTTGTTCTTGATCGTGATCTTGTTCAGTTCTCGGTAATCTATACACATTCTCATCGATCTGTCCTTTTTCCTAACAAAAAGCACTGGTGCTCCCCAAGGTGAGACGCTTGGCCTGATAAAACCAAGGTCTAGCAATTCTTGTAACTGAATTTTGAGCTCTTCTAGTTCTTTCGGTGCCATCCTATATGGGGCTTTAGACTTAGGTGCGGCTCCTGGTTCTAAGTCGATTGTGAAGCCCACATGATGATCTGGTGGCAATCCTGGTAATACTTCTGGAAAGACGTCTTCGTATTCATTCACAACTTTTACGTCTTGAATGGTCTTCTTGGCTCCTGGCTCTCCGACTAGGTACACAAGATAAGCTGTGGTACCTTTCTTCTTCATGAGTTTCGTGGCTTGAAGGGCTGATATAATTGGTACGCCTCTACCCATGAAAATTCCATGGAATTCGGTTGGTTCTTTACCCGGGGGTTGAAAAGAGATTTTTCTCTCGTTGCAGAGAATTGTGGCATAATTCTCTGACAACCAATCCATTCCTAAGATTATATCTACGTCCCACATTATCATAACGTTTAAGTTGTTCGCCTTAACCTTAAGAGTTCCGATTTCTAGTTCTAGGTTAGAGCAAACATGCGTGGAAGTAGTGATCTCTCCTGAAGGTGTGGCTACTCTCATAGAATGTGCAGCTCTTACAGGCCTGATGTCTAAGTTATCGGCACACGAGCCAGCAATGAATGAATGCGATGCGCCAGTATCAACAGTATCTTAATAGGGATGTTGTGTAGTTTTCCCTTACCTGCTAGGTTGCCTTTTCTCTTGTGCTGGCCACCCTGTTTGATAGCACATGCCCTCGCATTCTGTTGCTGCTGTGCATGCTACTGGAACTGCTGTTCGTTCATTGGCTGCTGCGGCTGTGCTTGTATGGCTCGGAGAGGTACTGCTTGGAGCGGCTTCGGGTAATCCTTTTTCATGTGCCCCTTCTGTCCACAGTTGAAATAGTTGGGGGTGCCTAGCTGGCAAACTCCGGGATGGGCTCTGTTGCACTTCGGGCAGACAGGAATGGTAACCCTCCCTGGGTTAATTCCTCCCTGGTTGAAGTTTCGTTGCTGCCCTTGCGGCTGGTTCTGTTGACCTTTGCCCTTCCATGGTGCGTTCTGCTTATTTCCTTGAATAAACAACCCCGATTGGTTGTTTCCCTGCCACGGCCTCTTGTTGTTGTTGTTGTTGTTGTTGTTGTTGCTCTGGCCGGGCTGCTGATAACCCTGCTGAAAACCCCTCTTCTGATTACCCTGGTTGTTGAAGTTTTGATTGTAGCCTCCGCTACCTCCTCCATTCTATTTCCTCTTTCCCTGATAGTTGCTACTATTGTTGTTATAGTAGCCTCGGTTCTGGTTCTGTGCTGGTGCTAATGCAGTTGGTACAATCTTCTTCTCATCAGGCACGACGACCTCCATTTCCAAAGCTCTTCCCAAAATATCTGTGTAGCCTAGTCCCCCATGACTAGCTAGCGCGATTCCCAGTTCATGTCGCAGTCCTCCTTGGAATTTCTTGGATAACTTCCCCTCGGTATCAACCAAAGTCGGTGCATACCTTGACAGTTCGCAAAACTTGGCGTCATACTCAGTCACGGTCAGCTTTTCTTGCTTCAGATTATAAAACTCGGCTTCTTCCTTCTGTGCTCTATACGTCTTGGGTACGTACTTATCAAACAATATTTCCTTGAATTCATTCCACGTGAAACGAGCCAGATGCTCCGCGGGTATTACCTTCTGCCTTGCTTCCCACCAATAATCTGCCGATCCAGTCAGTTGGAATGTGACACATAGCATTCTCTCCTCATCAGTGCATCTGAGGAGTTTGAATATCTTCTCGGTAGATCTCACTCATAGCTCAGCATTGCTAGGGCTGCCCGTTCCATTAAACATCCTAGGTCTTCGACCTCTCCTATTGTTAACGTTTCTTGGCGGCATTTTCTTTGATCTAAAGAAATTTGAAATTCCCATTAGTTCTTTTCTGATAATTACTCTTAGTACTTATTTGCTTGTTTTCAACTTAATCACGTTCACGGAACGACATATCGAACATAGCTTTGACATTAACTTCGAAATCTTTTTAACTTTCAAGTTTAAACTTACATTTCTCGTCACACGAATTCATTGACATTATGATTTTAATTACACAATTCATAGGAAATTTTTCTTGTGATTAAAAACCCTCTTCATGGGTCATGTATATATATAAATACATCAAAAAGAATATTAATTCTGCCTCCAACGAGGACTTATACAAAAAGGTTAGACTACTACTAGTCTAAACTAGGCTGACTGCCTACTATTTATCGGGTGCACTAACAAGCTGCAACTCCGTATCTACTAAAGTACTAGAACGGAAACGATTCATAAAATTTCGTATCCGCTAGAGTACTACAAAAACTAGTTACTGATCCGACTCTTTACAAGACAAAAGAGCTACTACTACTACTAACATGCGTCTACGACGCTCTACTCGACAAACTACAGTCGAGTCGGAACTGCCCTCTACTGCCTGAAACCCTAATAGTCCTCCTCGGGGTCCTCCTCGGGGTCCTCCTCCAGATCCTCGTCCGGGTCCTCCTCAGGATCCTCGTCCGCGTCCTCCTCAGGATCCTCGTCCGGGTCCTCCTTCTCAGACTCTGAACCAAAGATGAGCTGGAGTGCCTCGTCCTCCCTCAGAGTAGAGCAGTCAGAAAGAGTAAGTAGAGTGGGTGACGGTGCCTCTGTGATGGTCCCGATACGAGTTACTGGTGTAGGGTGGGAGGTGGGGGAATACACCAGTTAGGATTTTAAAACTATACTCTTGAAAATCACTTCAACCGAGTAAAAAGACTCAGTTGGAATCTCACAGGTGAGTAAGCAACCTCAGCTGGAAAAGTGGTGCTGTGCGGAATGTGGTGGAAATTAAACTCGTAAAACAACTCATGCCTTTATGCACGGTTGGTCAAAAACCAAAACAGTTGAGAATGCACAGATGCAGATTGTATGCTGGTTAGTCAATCAATTTAGAATGCAAGAAATAACTGAATAAAGAAAAACACAAGCACATAGAGAATTAACGTGGTTCGGAGAGAACTCCTACGTCCACGGGGAGTTGTGAGTCCACACAACTCTGTCCAAGTTCTTCTGGACAAACCACTCAGCTTACGCGGGCTGAGCAACCTTTAAGGATAAGTTTGCGGGTACTTATCAACCTTACAGTTTAGTTTTCGGGTACTAAACAACCAAACTACTCAGTTGCAGGAAGAGTAGGATCCTAAACCTTTTCAGGTGAAAGAAAATGGGGTTCCAACTAAAAGCTTGAACACGAAGTGAGCTATGATCTTACACTCTACGAATTCTCACTAAGTGATGTTCTCAAGGTTCGATCTAAAGAAACAAAAACTAACTAACTCTAGAACTCTCAACAAGTGATGTTCTAAGAGATTAAATTCAGTTCAGCTCGTGAAGAATATTGCTCTTTCTTACGCTCTCTGGTTTCTTCTCGCGTGTGTGTCTTGTATCTTTTTCGAATGAATGAAGGCCTCTATTTATAGGCGGAGAGTATCAACTAGCCGTTGGAGGAGCTGTTGATCTCTGTTCTTTGAAAGCGATGGCTTGTCTCTCATCTCTGCAGACTTTCCTGATATGGCATCTGTGCTCTTCTGCTTTCCATCTGAGATTGCCTTGTGTTGGGCCAAATGGGGTAATGACTGAACGGTCAAACCCTCACGTGACTTCCTTTTTGAAATTCAAATCTTAACAACAGACTTCCAACAATGAATGGTCGGTTAAGACTTTCGATCTTCAACTAACTTGTTCTTCAGCCGATGTTCTATCTGACAACTAACAGTTGAACTCTCAGCTGACTTCATCTTCAAGCTGTTGATCTTCTTGGTTGAGTTCTACAACTGATGTTCTGAAACTGAACACTCAGTTGTCTTCCTTGTATCTGATCAGTTAGGTTCGAACGCTCAGAGGGCTTCCTTTCATCTGATGTTCTCTTCCTCTTCACTGCTTCTCATCTGATGAACGCTCAGTTGTTTTCCTTACAACTGATGTTCTGTCTGAGTGATGCCTTGTTGCCATCTTCAGCTGGAGACCTGTAAAGATAAAATCTTAACAATGCTCAAACAGCGAGCCTACATACTAACATTAGGTTCTGGCAATATCTACTCGGTTGGGGTCAGTTGGTTTTGGAATTCATCAAAACTCTTACTAATAAATTTCCCAACAATTTCCCCCTTTTTGATGATGCCAAAACCACTTACAACTTTAAACTGCTACTGATCTAAACCTTACTAACTTATCTAAAATCTCAGCTGAAATTCTAGACAGTCTATAAGATAAAACATCAAAGGGTTAGCACAGTTATAACATGGTATTTAAAAGACTTTGTGATTCAGAGCTTGGACAATGAGGGATTGTTCATCAAGGTGAATCGCATACATATACTTCTAGTTTTCATTACAACTGATGATTACACAGATAGGCACAAAAACCAAAAATTACAACAGTTGCTTGAAAACTAACTGAGCTAAAATTGTAGCCCATACTTACTAAAGATCCTAACAAAAATCTCTCTCTTGGTAGGTGACTCCTTAGAAATGTCCACTCCATGCTCCTTGCAAACCTGCCTCGCCGCAGCTGCGATCTTCGTGCGGTTCGGGTTGCTAGAGTCTGGGAGAAGAGGAGGCCGATAAGTAACCCTCTTGGGAACTAGAACTGTATTCAAGTCCAGGTTGGCGTCAATCATAGCCCGCCTGAATTGACTGAACATGCCCGGGTCTCCTGAGTGCAACTCGGTCAGCGCTTCCTTGAACGCTTTCCTCGGGTCATCAGTTGCGTAAACCTTCCTATAGTAGAAGTCGTTCACGAACTCCTGCTTGAACAATTCCCACTCTTCATTCCACTCGGTCGGCATCCACTTGTCAACATGCCTAAATCGACTCTCGACCTTGGACTTTGCGAGAGGCAACATTGCGGTCCAAGTTCTGGGACACCTTTTTCAGCTCATCCTCGAACTGGTTCACCCTCCTCGCTTGGCTGGCGGCAAACTTCCTGATCCAGCTCGGGTTCATATAATCCTTCTCCTCTACATCCATAGCCTTGGCCGCTGCAATGCACTCTTCGGTTGTTATCCCGTCGAGTTCAGAATCCAGCTCGACTGCGATCTCGGCTATGGAGCTATAGAAAACTCCAAACTTCTCTGCCTGCTCCAAGTCTTTAGACATCTCAGCTCCACCCACTTCAGTTGACTTGGGAGCATTAGACTTCCTCTTCCTCAGCTGAGATTTTGATGATTGAGCAGCTGGCACTCCTTGTTCTTGGGACTCTTCTTCTTCCTGCGCCTCAACCTCCGTCTCCTTCTCTTCCCCCTTTTTGGCATCAGCAACAAGGCTTGCTACTGAACCATCCAGAGAGTTGAGTTTATCCTCGGTTAGTTGAACACGGTTGAAGAGTTCATCAACCGCACACTCCAGCTCGACCTTCTTCGCCAGTTCGGAGTCCTGGCGCTCTTGTTCGGCCTTCTTCAAGACAGAGAGGTTGTCGATGACCTCTGTCGGAAAAGCAGCGAACTCAGCCCAACGCGACTCAAACCTGGACTCCCATTCTGCATCCTGTGTCTGTTGGGACTTGGCAAGATTTGAGTCGGCCAAGGATTTGAAGACGTTGAGCTCCGACTTCAATCCCAACAGAGTTGACTTCAACTTCGACACTTCTTGACTGGTGGAGGAGGAGAAATCATTCAGCTTGGTCTTCAGTTCAACATTCTCCTCCACCAGTTGTTGGTTCTTGACTTCTTGTGCTTCCAACGTCCTCAGCTGGTCATCTTTTTAATGCTGGAGGTTGGCAAGCAGTTCAGTCCTCAGCTGGTTGACCCTCTCAGCTACCAGCTCACAGATTTCTTCAGTTGAGGGAGCATGCTGTTCAACTGGAGGGGCTTGAGTAATCAGAGCAAGAGCCTCAGCTGTGACCGTGGCTTGTCTGTTGACCAGGTACAGCTTCAGTTTTTCTTCTTCTTCTTTTGCTGCTGCAGCGACTGCATCGACATCCTCAAGGAAATCAGCTGATTTAACCAACATGCTGTCGAGAAAGTCGACGCACTCCTTTCCAGCTGCTTCCCTGGTGTCCGTCCCTTCAGCCCTACTCTGGTCCATCCGACGAGTGAGCAGCGCAATCCGGTTGTTATAAGCGACTTCGAGGTTGGAGTAGTTGAAGTAGGCTCGGATGCGGGACTCATCAGACTTCAGCCTGTCCTAGCTCTGCACCCTGATCGTATCTTCTTTAACGTACCAATGGCTGAAGATCAGGTGGAACTGGTACAAGAGCTCGGTTCCCAGAGTGGCGAAGATGGGCATGTTGCGAGCCTCAGGGAACAAGCCTAGCAGCTTTTGAAAGCAGTAAGCCACCCTTCCTTCGTGCTCTAACGCAACTGCCTGAAGGTCCTCCACTTCATTTATTGGGGAGGGTGTGAGATTGTATGGCTGAGGTTCAAGAGGTTCATCGATGTTGGCCAAAGAGTTGGTCGCAACATCGGCATCGAGCTGAGAGCTCGGAATTTAGGATTCGATTGGGAGGGAGGTTTCAATGGTTTCCTCAACATTGGCCGAAGGAGCAGTCACGATGTTGGCATCGAGCAGAGTGCTCGGATTATCTGGTTGAGAAGGGGTAGAAAGAGCAAGAGGCTCTGGGGGCGGTACGGCATTATCTCCTGCCGTAGGGGAGGTGGGAACATTATCAAAGTCCTCAGATGAGGAGGACGCATCCGACGTCACTTCTATCTCCATTCCCTCAACCTCATCAGCTCCGGGGGCTCGAGGGGCGATCTCATAGATGGCAGCCTGAGTTGAGCGGCTCGACTCAGATGGCTCTTCAGCATGTGCCGACTCAACTGGTGCATCTTCCTCAACAGGAGCTTGCTCCTCAGCTGGCATTTCCTCCTCAACTGGCATTTCCTCCTCAGCTGGCGCAGACTCGACCTGTGCCTCCTCCTCAGCTGGAGCAAACTCGACCTGTGCCTCCTCCTCAGCTGGAGCTTGCGCCTCAGCTGGCTCCTTAGCTGGTACATCAACTGGCTCCTCAGCTGTCTCAACAGCTGGCACCTCAGTTGGTTCATCAGCTGGTTCTTCAATAACAACCTTCTTCTTGAGTTTCGCCCTCAACTTTTTCTTGGAGGGCTCCGCAGCTGACTCCTTCTCCGACTCAGCTCGTCGGCGTGCAGCTTTGGACTTGGCGGGGCGAGCAACGGCTGGTTCCCCCTCAGCTGTTGACTCAGCTGTCTTTCTAGACTCCTTCTTTTCTTTAGGAGTGTAGACACTCCTGAGCACCTCTTGTGCTTTCTTGGCTGTCGGGAACAACAACAACTTCCTCAGCGGTGTCTCCTCGCAGTCTGCCCAGACCATGTTGCGGTCCTTGGTCGCGAGCAAAATGAGGGCAGAGATCTTGCAGCCGAAGTTGAGCGTCCCCTTTACACTTAGCAGCTTCTCTCCCGACTCGGATGTCGTCTCGGTGATCTTCGACTTCTCCACCATCAACTGGTTCAAGAAATATTGGAACCAGTTGATCTGGAGTTGGTGCTCCAAGACCACCAACTGCTTCAATTTGGGTCGGTTGATGTCGCCGAATGCGCCACTGTAACTGAACACCACCTTCGACACAGCATCGAACAACAGGCGATGTTCTGGCTTCAGCTTCGTCCATTGCATGTTGCTCCTTAATCTCTCCAGCTCGATCAGAGCATTCTACAGAAACTCATCCACCTGCTCGTCGGTAATATGCTCTAGGAACTCTGTGGCTGTGTGGTTGAATGGAATGATGTATCGGAGGGCATCGGAAACATCGATGGGGAAGGTGACACGACGTATGGTCCTGGCCGGAACATCTCTTTGCCGGCAGGAGATTCAAAGGGGGCCTTCAATTTGACGTAAAACTCCCCCACTTGTCACCTGAGAAGATGGGATGGGCAGAGCTTGGCCCATTCCAGGAGGCCATTCTCACGGAGAGTATTGGCGAGGGGGGCCAACACCGGCGACTCCAGATCCTCGTCGGAGAGGATTTGCTCGAAGTGAATCTTCGATACTAGCATATCGAACGATTCTTCATATGTGGTAGGGACTAAGGATGATCCAGATGATGCCATTCTCTTACATTTTGGTGCCATTTATGATCACTAAAAAGGGAATATATAGAGGAAAGGAAAGAAGATCTTTTGCAGAAAAGGGTTAGGCAAAAACTGTGAAGACGATGAACAGTTAAATCAGATATACACGAAAGAGGAAAGTAGGAGATTTCTTCCTGATTTTTCGCCTTATATAGGTCTTTGACTCGGATGAAATCGACGGCTGGGGTTAAATGGCACGAATCCATCAATGGCTGAGATTACGCGACTGTTGACTATCTTTGACTTGATGTTTTGATCCGAGTTCCAACCAGCGCGTGAGAAGGTGTACAGATTTCATGTCAGCCCAGTCGCACTATAAAGTAGGCTATGGATGTTCAGCCGTACTTTACATTTAATGCGACATGATGGCTATTTTTAATGTAACTGACTAGTTCAGGAATGTTTGAATTTATTTCAAACATTCTTATTTAAGAACATAACACCTTCAGCCATAAATGTTACCTGCCAACTGATGTCGAAATCAGCTGTGTTTCCATGTTGCGGCATACCATCAGCTGACTCGAGTTCGTCTGTTCAGCTGATGTCTGATCCAATGTTGCAGTATACCATCAGCTGACTCGAGTTCGTCTGTTCAGCTGACGTTTGATGTCTTCAGTTGGCGATCCGCATCTGAGATTCCCCTTTCATCTGAGCTTCTCCCTCAGATGGATATCTATCTCTTTTCCCCAGTTGACTCCTCATCCGATGGATCCAACAGTCCAAGGACATTACATAGCATCTTGAACCGTGCTTCAGCTAGAGGTTTGGTGAAGATATCAGCTCTCTGAATCTCAGTTGGAATCTTCTCCATGGATACATCCTTGTTCTCCATATGATTTCGGATAAAATGATGAATGGTGAACAGGATTCAGAGAGATAGCAATGGCACTTGAGCTATCACAATGAATGGGAACCTGTCCAGTTGCGACTTCATAATCTCTCAGCTGTTGCTTCAGCCATAACACTTGCATGCAACAGCTTCCGGCAGCCATATACTCTGATTCGGTTGTAGAAGTGGCAACACATGCTTGTTTCTTGGAGAACCATGAAACCAGCTTGCTTCCCATGAACTGACAGTGTCCAGAAGTAGACTTTCTGTCCAATCGATCTCCGGCTAGATCTGCATCTGAGTATCCGGTCAGCTGAATGTTGTCGTCGGTTGGATACCACAATCCAACATTAACAGTTCCCTTCAGATACTTGATAATGTTCTTTGCTGCTAACATGTGTGCTTCCCTTGGTTGAACTTGGAACCGAGCACACACTCCAACTGCGTATGATATGTCTGGCCGGCTAGCAGTCAAATATAGCAAAGAACGAATGATCCCTCTATACTTACTGGCATCCACGAGTTTTCCTTCAGTTCCAGGTTCAATCTTCCAGTTAGTATTCATTGGGATCCTTGTGGTCTTACTTGTCTGCAATCCGAACTTGGTGATGAGCTCCTTTATATACTTGGATTAATTGATGAAAATCCCTTCTGGCGACTGCTTCACTTGTAATCCAAGGAAATAATTCATCTCACCCATCATTGACATCTCGAACTTCTCCTTCATGAGGTTTGAAAATTTTTCACACAGTTCCTCCGACTTAGAACCGAATATGATGTCGTCAACATAGATTTGCACAACAAGAATGTCATCTCCAACTTTGATGGTGAACAGGGTTTTGTCAACTGACCCTCGTTTGAAACCCGAGTTCAGAAGAAAACCACAAAGAGTGTCATACCAAGCCCTTGGTGCTTGCTTTAGTCCATAGATAGCTTTCTTCAACTTGTACACTCTTCCATCTCCAGTCTCAAAACCAGGAGGCTGTTCAACATATACATCTTCCTTGATATCTCCGTTGAGGAATGCACACTTCACATCCATCTGATACACCTTGAACTTGTGATGTGCGGCATAGGCTAGAAAGATTCGAATGGCTTCCAGCCTTGCAACCGGCGCGAAGGAGTCCTCGAAATCGATTCCTTCTTGTTGGCAATATCCTTGAGCTACCAACCTTGCCTTATTCCTCACTATGAATCCAATGGCGTCTCTCTTATTTTTGAAAATCCACTTCAATCCAATAACCTTAATACCATTTGGTCTTTCTACCTACTCTCATATACAGTTGCGTAGAAACTCATTCAGTTCTTCTTGCATGGCTGTTATCCAGTGAACACAGTTGAGAGCTTCCCCAACATTCTTTGGTTCTGGTACATCAGCTACAAAGCAAGAAATCATGGCAACATCTCCAACTTGCTCGAACTCCTCTAGAACTGCCAACTCTTCAGCATATTGGGCATAAGAATTGGAATCTTCCTCGGTTGAATCCTGAGTCGCAACTCTGCTTCTTGTACGCACACCTTCGGTTGGGTCTCCGATGATGTTGTCAGTGGAATGAACTTCATACCATCTTCGGTTGCGTCTTCCTTCTTCTTCCACCTGTGGCTGTTCCGTGATCTGAGTTGGAGTCTTCAGAGCTGGTGATTAATCAGCTGTTGAGTCTGGATCCTCAACATTGACATTATTTTGAATCGGACTTGGTTGAGCTTCGGATGCTGATGCAGTTGGAGGGGCATCAGCTGGAGTTCCCCCTTGAGATGAGCTGGGGTCCTCGCATTCATCTTCAGAGGAGTATGGATCCTCATCCTCAGTTGCCCAAACCAGTGGTTCAGCTAGATTCTTTTGCCTTAGAATCTGAGATCTTGTGAGGGCTGATGGGACTTGTGGGTCAACCTGTTGTCCTTTAGCCTGTTCCCTGCACTCAAAAGTAGATTCATCAAAACTAACATGAGGTGTTATCTCCACAACACGAGAGCCAATGTTGAAAACTCTATAAGCCTTGATCCGAGCGGCATATCCGAGAAATATGTCTTTCGAAGCTTTGGCATCAAAAGTTTTCAACTGAGTCTTCCCATTGTTGTGAATATAACACTTAGAACCAAAACGCGAAAATAAGAAATATCTGGCTTCCTGCGTCTCCATAGCTCATATGGTGTCTTTCCCAACCGCTTGGTCAGAAGAGACCGGTTCTGAGTGTAGCAAGCAGTATTGATGGCCTCAGCCCAAAATCTTTTTGGTAGAGCTGAGCTAGTTAACATGGATGTAGCTGCATCCTTCAGCGTTCGGTTCCTTCGCTCAGCTACTCCATTCTGTTGCGGAGTACGAGCGACTGATGTTTGATGGATAATTCCATGCTTCTCGCAGTACTCGATGATGGTTTTATTTAGAAACTCAGTTCCTCGATCTGATCGGATAGAAATGATCTTTATCTCTTGTTGGATTGATATCCGATCCATCAGCTTGGGTAGCTCATCTCGGGTTTCACTCTTGTGGCGCATGAAGATGGTCCACGTATATCTTGAGTAGTCATCAGTTACAACTAGGGTGTACTCGTTGCCATTTATGCTCTTTAGTGTAACTGGCCCGAAGAGATCCATGTGGATCAGCTATAACACTCGGTCGGTTGAGGGAGTTGACTTGAACCGGAAGGAGGATCTAGCGAGCTTTCCCAACTGGCATGCACTGCAGATATGTGTTGTTGAAAACACTCGGTTTGGTATACCTCTTGCATGTTCTTGTCTGGCAAGTCGATTCATAGTCTTGAAGTTCAAATGGTTGAGCCTTTTGTACCACAGCCAGCTCACATCTGAACTGTTCTTTGATAACAAGCAGGTGTCAGGGAGGCTGCTGTTCCAGTCAGCGTAGTAGACACTCCCGGTTGGTGATCGATTTCCCAACAATATCACCTGCTTTGATCTGACATTTTTAACCCTGCAACCCTGTGCATTAAACTTGACAGAAAAACCATTATCACAGAATTGGCTGATGGAGAGCAAGTTATGCTTCAATCCATCAACATAAGAAACATTAGAGATTGAAACATGATTGGTTTCAAGTGTACCGTAACCTTTGGTGTAACCTTTTGAGTTGTCACCAAAGGTAACTGATGGACCTTCTTTCTCCACGAAACTTCCAAGCAAATCCTTCAGATTCGTCATGTGTTTCGAGCATCCACTGTCCATCACCCACATTGTTGCAGACGCTTTATTCTTCCTCAGCTGTTTCTCATGTACCTGCAAAGAGAAACTCGCTTAGGTCCCCAATTTCAGTTGGGTCCTGGAGGGTTAGAACCAGTTCCCCCTGGAACTGTGCGTTGCTTTTCCCTGTATACTCGGATGGATGTATCATTCCAGATCACTTTTCCTTCATCATCCACTATAACAACACCTCGGTTATCCTTAGGCTTGTTCTTAGTAGTGATGTTCTGTTCCTTGGGAGGAGTTAGATTTCTCCCATTCTGAGCTTTCAGAGGAGAGGCTTTCCCCCTATTTTGATGGCGATTCTTATCCTGTTGAATTTGTCTGTGAGGTCGGACGCCATGTTGGAATCTTTGTAGCTGATTCTGATTCCAACTCCCTGAGTGTTGTCTGTAGCTGTTCATGCCCTGTTGGTGATTCATATTATGGCATGAATATCTCCAGTTGTTCGACCTGTTCCTCATTGGTTGACTCGGTTGGAACCTTTGGTTGAACAAATGTTAGAACCGCTGTTGATTCAGATGATTGAACCCTTGTCAGTTCTGCGGTCGGTTCCATTCTTTCTGATGTTGACTCTGAGGTTGATGCAGAGGTCGGTTTTGATTCTGAGTTCGGTTGTGATTATGCCTTTGACGCCTCTGATTCCTCTTCTGACTTTTGGAGCATTTTCCCTCGGTTGATGTCCCAACCGATGGAACATTCTGTCCTTCATCTACTGCTCCTTTTTCCTTCTCAGTTGTGGTTGCCTTGGTCGATTGAGCTTGCTGAGAGGTGGAGGTTGAATTACTTTGTGGTGACTCAGGTTCCACTGTGCTAGGTTCGACAACCTTGACCTCAACAGCTTTGACGAAGGTTGTTGGAGGAATTCCACGATCTTTAATCACATCATAACCGAGTCCTGACACGTCATCCATCTGTCTACTGTAACTGATAAGATTCTCAATGATCTTGAATGACTGATACAACTTGATTAGATTATCCTTCTCAGTTTGCAACTCCTTGAGGAGGATAGTTATCTGCTCGGTTTGCCCATCTGACTTCTTTATCAGCTGGTCAATCTGAGTCTCTTGATTTTTCAACTGATCTTGCTGCTCCTTGATCTGCTTCGTCAACTACTCATCAGTTGGAGCCTTAGCCCCATTCAGTTGACTCTTGAGATTCTCAATCTCCTCGGTTTGGCTCTTAAACAGATCGTCCTTTTCGATTAAGGAATCTTCAAGTTTGGTGAACAGAGCTTGAAGACTCTTAAACTCAACCGATTGCTGATGCAGTTCCTCACTGAGTTCTTGAAAGTCACTCCAGGAGGGTTCCAACTCTTCGTCCAGAGATTCCTGCATGTTAGAGGTATTGAAAGAATTTAACTTAGCAGGAGTAGAGTGTACCTCAGTATCCTCTTGGTTGGTTCCAAGTGCCATGAGGCATTGATCCTGACTGATGGCGTTGTTGGTAGAAGTCAGCTCATCTTCATCTTCAGTGTCAGTGAAGATGTCCATGTCGTCAGCTGCTTCTTCTGCTACCATGGCCTTGTTCTTTCCAGCTTGCTTGGCCCTCATCACTTCTCTCTCTTTCTTTGAGAAGTCTGGACAGTCAGCTTTGAAGTGTCCCTCCTTGCCGCATTCAAAGCAACCGTTGGTGACAGGCTTTGAACTGTCTCGAGTTCGGTTTGATTTGTAGAATCGTTTGTATTTCCCGAACCAAGTGTTCATGTCGGCTAGTTTCTTTGACAGGGCTGCAATGTTCTGTTGCAGTTCCTCTCTGCTTGGCTCCTTTGCAGTTGTGTCAGCTGATCTGGTTGGCCTCGATGTTCTCGATTTAGAGTAGTCAGCTCAAAGAGCAACTGACTTTGAGGCTGAACCAACATCCTCAAGTCGACTCGTCTGAACCGAGGACTGAGATCTTCTATGGTTCACCTTATACTCATTTCCCTTTAAGATTGAGAACAATCTTTCAGTTCCCATTTCACCAAGGTCAACTCGGCTCTCGTGGATATTGGTGAAAGTATCCCACTCAGCCGGTACAGCTTGCAACACTTTGAGATTGATTTCTCTTAGTGTGTATTTTTCTCTTCGGATGGACTGGATTCTTCTGAGGATGTTCATAAACCGGAGCTCTAGATGATCAATTGTTTCATCTGTCTTCAAACAAAAGTTGTCGAAGTCTTGGCATGCATGTGAGAACTTGTTCTCCTTCGTCTCATCGCTTCCTTCACTCAGCGATGCCAGGATATCCCACATTTCTTTGGCAGTCTCACACTCTTCAATCCAAGGGAGATAATCTTGTCCAACAGTGGACATAATCGTGCTTTGAGCCCAGATATCCAACTGGCTCACCTTGGCTTCTTCTGGAGTGTAGTCTTCTGACCGCTTCTCCACAAACTCCACAACTGTATCCCCATCGTTGGGATATGTAGGAGTGCGAGCGATTCTTTATTTGATGACGATCGGTCCGGATGAGAGTACTTGTTGCATCCTATGATGCTTCGACAGTAGGATCTTCTTCATCCGCGTCCTCCAGGATGTATAATTTACTACCGAGAACATGACCACGATCTTGTCCTTGACGTCCATCTGCACTTAACAACAAAACAAATATGCACTAGCGTGAAAGATAGATCTGTTCAGTTGACCACTGAATAAAATACCTTGAATTCACACCTTGTGAAATAGAGTCAGTAGTCTTTCGAACCACTGCTCTGATACCACTTGATGGTCCCGATACGACTTACTGGTGTATGGGGGGGGGGGGGAGAATACACCAGTTAGGATTTTAAAACTAAACTCTTGAAAATCACTTTAACCGAGTAAAAAGACTCTGTTGGAATCTCACAGCTGAGTAAGCAACCTCAGCTGGAAGAGTGGTGCTGTGCGGAATGTGGTGGAAATTAAACTCGTAAAACAACTCACGCCTTTATGCACGGTTGGTCAAAAACCAAAACAGTTGAGAATGCACAGATGCAGATTGTATGCTGGTTAGTCAATCAATTGAGAATGCAAGAAATAACTGAACAAAGAAAAACACAAGCACACAGAGAATTAACGTGGTTCGGAGAGAACTCCTACGTCCACGGGGAGTTGTGAGTCCACACAACTCTGTCCAAGTTCTTCTGGACAAACCACTCAGCTTACGCGGGTTGACCAACTGTTAAGGATAAGTTTGCGGGTACTTATCAACCTTACAGTTTAGTTTTCGGGTACTAAACAACCTAACTACTCAGTTGCAGGAAGAGTAGGATCCTAAACCTTTTCAGGTGAAAGAAAATGGGGTTCCAACTAAAAACTCGAACACGAAGTGAGCTATGATCTAACACTCTACGAACTCTCACTAAGTGATGTTCTCAAGGTTCGATCTAAAGACACAAAAACTAACTAACTCTAGAACTCTCAACAAGTGATGTTCTAAGAGATTAAATTCAGTTCAGCTCGTGAAGAATATTGCTCTTTCTTTTGCTCTCTGGTTTCTTCTCGCGTGTATGTCTTGTATCTTTTCCGAATGAATGAAGGCCTCTATTTATAGGCGGAGAGTATCAACTAGCCGTTGGAGGAGCTGTTGATCTCTGTTCTTTGAAAGTGATGGCTTGTCTCTCATCTCTGCAGACTTTCCCGATATAGCATCTGTGCTCTTCTCCTTTCCATCTGAGATAGCCTTGTGTTGGGCATAATGGGGTAATGACTGAACGGTCAAACCCTCACGTGACTTCCTTTTTGAAATTCAAATCTTAACAACAGACTTCCAACAAGGAGTGGTCGGTTAAGACTTTCGATCTTCAACTAACTTGTTCTTCAGCCGATGTTCTATCTGACAACTAACAGTTGAACTCTCAGCTGACTTCATCTTCAAGCTGTTGATCTTCTTGGTTGAGTTCTACAACTGATGTTCTGAAACTGAACACTCAGTTGTCTTCCTTGTATCTGATCAGTTGGGTACGAACGCTCAGATGGCTTCCTTTCATCTGATGTTCTCTTCCCCTTTACTGCTTCTCATCTGATGAATGCTCAGTTGTTTTCCTTACAACTGATGTTCTGTCCGAGTGATGCCTTGTTGCCATCTTCAGCTGGAGACCTGTAACGATAAAATCTTAACAATGCTCAAACAGCGAGCCTACCTACTAACATTAGGTTCTGGCAACATCTACAAGGTAGTCCTCACTGGTCTCTACTGCATGCTTCTTCAGGGGAAGAAGGTGCTCAGGAACTGAACTGGAACCTGAACCTGACTCGAAATTCTCCCTAAAACAGACTCTGGACGGTCCTGCCTCCATCTGCTCTCTGACTACTCCCCACTTCGCACAGATCTCCTCAAGCGGAATAAGTGGAAATGGTAACTCTAACAAGGCGGCAAGCTCCGCGTCGATCTCTCGGTGCTCAGACTCCTCCCTAAACAGTCTCGTCTCTAAGGGTTCTCTGACTCTAACACAGACGTCAGGTAAGAACGGTGAAGCTAGTCCTAACAGCGCGGTTGTCTCGGCGTCGATCTCCATGAATCCCGGCCCTGGGATCAATCCTCGATCTGTGTACCAACTGGCGGTAGCTCCGGTGTAACAGCGGGCTCCGCGTCCTCCTCTAGCTGCTCGGACTCTGCATCCTCCTCTAACTGCTCTGACTCCGCATCCGACTCCTCACTCGGTACACCGTCTGGTGGCAACTCCAACAGGGCGGAAAACTCTGGGTCTAAGTCGAGGTGCTCTGGCTCGGTCTCGGCTGGAAACTGACTGTAGGGGAGGTGCAGCTCTAAAGGAACTGGAAACATGTGTCTGCTTTCAAAGAAGCGCCTGTGTACAAACAGAGCGAATCCAGTGTAGTTGCCGGTCGGCTCAGTGTCGTCGCCGAAGATCCCTAGGAAGTACCACGCTGCGCGGTGCACCCAACCGCGCCACTCGTCCGGTAGGTGTACAATCAGGTCTAATATTGCCTGACTCTCCGGAATCAAGTGTCGTACTAGGAAGTAAGCTGACGAAAAGTTGCTCACTATCTGTCCCACATCCTCCTCACCGTAATCAGCCTCAAACTCGTAATACTCGTCTTGAATCATGTCTAGTATGGTGCGCTCGCACTCGACCAAAGGCTGGCTCTTCCGAGCAGTAACACGAGTCCTAGCCATCCTACAAAAGTTGTAAGGAAACACGGATCAGTAACAGGTAGGGAAAATAACTTATCTCAACGAAAAATACTTAAATTACAAAATTAACATTCCTTATTCAATTGTAACATTATCACTTAAGACAACCACTTATCAAGACTTCTAGCAATTCAAGAAATTTCACTCAACAACATATGTATATAAAATTAAAAAATTTCAAGATTTTATTTCCATTCTTATCTTACTATGTTCTTACTTTAATTCTTTAGTACTTTCTCAACAACATTTCTTAACGATTCTTACTTATTAAAACAAAGTAAGTCTACTTTGTTCATGTTACTTATTCAAAAGTAACATCCATTCACAAAAGAATTTGTCGTTAACGACTCTTGATACTCGTACTAGTTGTATTCTTCGTTCAAAGACGAAATATGGAATAAATTCCAAAAGAAAATAGAATATAACTTAGAGGATAACTTTCTGGAAACTAAGTTCCAGTTGTCGTCGCTAGAATCGGGCGATCGATAGAAAAATTTAATCAAGCTTCGTGCTCGACTTCCAATAATTTATACGATTTTCTTCGTAGAGTTCGATCAGGGCGAACTCTACTGAAACACAAAACGAAAAGAAAACAGAATGACGTGACACGAATGATGTCATTTACGTTACTCACACGTAAGCAACGTTTACTTATTTCATTTGGCTTTGATTCCCTTTATTCTGTCTTCGTCGTCTCGTTAATATCTTTCTTAATTCGAAGCCGAAAGCTTCTCAAACGTCTAATTGTTTACTTCGATTACTAACACGATTTACCGAATCATTTTTATTTCATTTTCCTCGCACGAAATTCTTGTTTGAAATTTTAAAACAAAGTTCGACTTTGCCGAATCTTCATTAATGTCACTTAACGCACGTGACATTTATCGGTAGAAGTTCTCCTCGTGTCGGGGATCTCCTTTTGAAATCATTTCAAAATAACGTTTCTTAAAAACGTCTAAATCCTCGAAGAACCGGAAAGACTTTAGGTTTCGAGTCTACGTTCTCATTGAACCGGGAAAAATTCCTAAAATCTGACTATATTCTTGTGTCCAAAAATTTTCAAAAGAAAGAAATTATTGCGCAAATAATTTCACATAAGATAGTACTCGTACTATCACATAATCACATAAAGTATGCAAAGTATATAAAAAAAATTATACTTCCATAAAATTCTTATTTTGGAACACAACTCATTCTCATTTTCAATCTCATTGAATTCCTGTTCATAAATTTCTTATTTAAAAGAAATCACATAATTAAAATTCTTTTCTTTTCCTCGTTGAGTCGACGTAGCGGGAGGTTGAGTTGACATCTACATTCTCAATCTTAGTGTTATAGTCTAACTCTTATCTTCTACTGGACGGAAGACTCTGATCTAGAGTATATACAAGTACTCTGTTCTATGACTCGAAAGAAGACTCGGTATAGAGTACGAATGAATACTATATATTATCACTCGAAGGAAGACTTGTATATAAATACCACTTTGTGATATTACTAGAAGGAATGACTCGTACTAAAAAGAATGACTCATAACCAGAGTAGAAAACAAACTACTGCTCCGATACCACTTTGTGACATTACTGAAAGAATGACTCAGACTAGAAGACTGACTCGCAACCAGAGCAGAGAACGAACCTCTGCTCAGATACCACTCTATGGTATCACTAAAAGGAAGGACTCATACTAGAAAATTGACTCATAATCAGAGCAGGAAACAAGCCTTGCTCTGATACCACTCTATCACAGCCCCAAATCCCGAGGGACGGCCGAAGCCAGGGTGCGACTGGGATTGGATTAAAGAAGCGGGGAAGAAGAGGACTGACTAACTAAACATACATAAAACACAACATACATTCAATGAACAAGACTTTACTAATATAAAGGAAGAGTTAATCACGGAGGATTACTCGACAAAAGTACTCAAAAGTATCTAAGTTCGAGTTTACAGACTTATACTACAGTGGTTCATCAAAATGTACATATTCTCACAACGTCTAGAGTTTTGCAGCAGACGTAAGTCATAAACTAAAGCAATCCTACTTCTCAACTCAACTTCAACCACCGCCGCTCTCGTCGCTTCAACCTGCACATTTAGAAAACACATGCAGGGCTAAGTACGAAGGTACTTAGTGGGCACGATGCCGAAAACATAACGTAAGTAAAGATAAATATGACATTTCATAATTTGTAGCACATCGGGGGTTTTATTAAAAAGGGCCCGTGTCTACTAAATATTTTCTAACTTATTTTCACAATTTACTCGGTCGAGCATTTTCTGGTATGTTACGTTCAAATCTTGACCAATTCTCATTCACCATGGCTGGTACCCCTCAACAGGGTATCATATACACCACAAGTTACAAAGTGCACTAACTCTAGAAAGCACTTAGCAGCTAACTCAGAGCCGATCGTTAGTTAACCTATTTAGATTAACTCTAAATCTGGAAAACACGAATGTTAACTCAGATAGGTACAAGAGAACTCACATAAAACACAAAACAGTTCATGCTATAATTATCACTTTGAAAACACAGATATCAAAGCGATAAAGAAAGGTTTTCCGAGCATTGCTCGTTTTATTTTATATGTAAAAGCCCACCTTAGTGTTTACAGAACTACGTACTAGCTTCCGATCTCCTTATCTTCCGTCCTTTCCTTACTGCTGGCTTCCTCCTACATCGTAAAAATAATTATACTTAAAATCGGTCGTAAAAGATAATCGATCATAGAAATTCGAATTAGGTTTTAGTCGTTTCATTTCTTTAGGCATTTGCACGCTTACTAGTTTCATTTTAGTTTAAACGGGAACGAGACTTGAACAAATCTCGTTTAGATCTCGAACGGTCTCATACTCGACTCTTAGATCAGTAGAGAGGATAGTCGTCAAGTTATTATGGCTTAAACCATCGAAAGAAACTAAGTTGCGAAGAAAACAACTTAAAAAAATGAATCCTGAAAATCACTGTGCATTACAGTAACTCTGGGGACTGCCCAGAACAGAGGAATCGGAAACAGGGGATGAGCCCTGTACCACTAGAAAGCTTGAGAAATCTAGTTTACGCTCCAATTTACGGATCTCAAATCCGATAAGCGAGCTAAAAGATATTACAGTTTCCGGCAAGGGTCGCAAAACTGCCGTGCTAACCCTAATTGCTCGATAAAAACGACGTATAACTTCTTAGGTTCGTTCTAAGTTCTCGTACTCGATTTCTCATGATACTTCACTCTCAAGGCAGTCAACACGTACTCCCGTACGTGAAAGACTGCTTTCCAAAATTCATTCTTTAGCACGACGTTCTAAACATCGTCGTCTCAACTACCAATTACTAAACCAAAAATCAAGTTACAAATTCTCGTTTCTATTTCTCGACTATAACTACGACTCATATTTTAATAATCCGAAAGCTCATGTCGTCAACTACAAAGTTACGCCTTAGTCCATCATGAACAATATTATCAAGTTAGAATTCTTATTCGACTTCTCGGTTATTAATTACGACTACTTGTTCGTCTCTTACGAGATTTCCAAAGTTATCGGATTCCGTTCGTTTTCTACGTCATCAAACAACATCTAACATAGATTATTTTCATGCATATCATCACTTCATATCATTACTAAATCTCAACTTAGATCGATTTCTTCGTCTCCTACGACTCACAATATATTTTTAGAAAATTCCAATTAAATTCATAACAACATCTAATATCATTAACAACATTATTTCATCAACAAATCCTCAACTAAATCAACTACATGCAAACCCCTATTTTCTCATAAAATTTCGGTAATAACACATAATTAAAGAGGGTGATTTTCTTCCTCAAACATCATCATTAATCCCATTATCATACTACTATATCATCAATTAATCAATCCAAGTCTAATTGCAACATGAAATTGAAAATCCCCAATTCCAAAACCCTAGCCCTAGAACTCGGTTTCATTCATACTTGGGGGTTTTGATTTCTTTTTGTTTTAATCCTCAATCGAACACTTCCTAAGCATGATTATAACATCAATTGAAGAATTCAAACATCCCACACATTTGCCCTAAATTTTCGGTGTTGCATAGACAAATAGGGTTCTTGATTTCTTCCAATTTTAATCCCTAAATATCATATCTAACACATCTAATTTCACTAATCGAAGATCAAACATCTAATTCCCATCATCCTCAATTTCGATCCATATGAAAAATAAAAAGAAAAGGATTTGGAATGGATAGAAATGTAGAGGAGAAGATTACCTTGAGCTTTACTAAAGGAAGAATTTAAAATCGATGGTTGGATGATGACTTGTGAAGAATTCCTTGCTCCAAGAACTTGAATCTTCAATGGTGATGGAAGAAATGGAAGTATAGTAATGTGGGTGTGTGTAGTCGGTTTTGGGAGGGAGGGAAGTAAGGAAGATGACTACATTATGTATTAAGATATTACTTAGATTAATAGGTGTAAAGGTGGAATAGTATTACCATTAGGTGTCTAATACTTAGGATAAAAAAAAAGAAAATATCTAGTTTAGAGAGAGTGCAATGTCGACAAGAGAGGGAAAAGAAGAAATTTACGCGCTTTTCAGACGCGATACGACGTTACGGAAATCGAACTACGAAAAACGTAGCTCGGCACAAAATCGTCACATTCCGATTCGTCCAAAAATTCTAACGTATTAAACTTACTCGGAAAATAATATTTAAAATTTTAATTCTGACAAAACCTCGGGACGACACAGTCCGAGTTTCGTCCGAAAAATCATAAAAACGAACTTTCTCGGGTGAGTTCGTATCGCGATTTCGTGAATGTAAAAATCAGACGGTTTTCCGTTCTGAGTTCAATAACTAAAATTTTTTCGTATGCGATAACCCTAAATACAGAAGTCATCTGACTGACTTCCGTAATTTATTTTCGGAAACGGATTTCACCGTTAGTCTTAGAATTCAAAATCGTAAACTTAGGCGTGCAAAGCCATTATTATTATTAACTTTAAATTTTTAAGATCGTTGGGAAATTCTGGGGTATTACATAAATATCTCAAATCTAAGGCAAAACCCAACATGTAATACATCTAAAACACACATAGAGCATATATAAACTTAGATCTCAAAGATTCAAGCAATAATCATCTAATAGCTTGAAGAATCCAAAGCTAAACCTCTCTCTTGGCTTTTATCATGCTTCATTCTTAACATGCATGTAATACCCCAAATATTTTCTTCCGACGAGAAATAAAAAATTTCTAATTAATTAAGACTTTGCACGCCTAAATTAAGGAAATTCAATTCTAAGAGTAACGGTGAAATCCGTTCCTGAAAATAAATTCTAGAAGTCGGTTGAACGACTACTGTATTAAGGTTTTCGCGTCCGATAGAATTTCGTTCAAGAACTCAGATCGAAAAACCGTCTGATTTTACATTCACTTTTTCTACGATACGAGTCTACTAGAGAAAGTCAGTTTTTATTATTTTTCCGGGCAAATTTTAGACTGTCTTATCCCGACTTTTCATCAGATTTCGGAAAACGAATTATGCTTTCTGAGTAAGAGAATTATTTCTAATCTAGTGGTCGAATTAGATTTCGTCAAAAGCATAACCGTCTAAGAAAATAATTTCTCGATTTATATACGATTAGACCTGTAAAACGAGATTTTTCGACTAAAATATCCCACATAAACCGCCACCTACACCCCATGACTCACCCTTGTTAGATATTTTCTACTTTATAACATAACACCTCATCACTATTTCCTTCTCCTCTCTCCCACCTATTGCCGCCACTCTCTCTCTCTCATTTCTCTCTCTCTTTTGTTCTTCATTCCACCATTGAAGCTCCCAAGTTCTTCAAGCTTTCATGTTCGATAAGTCAATCATCTTCCGATAAATCTTAAATCCGATCACATAATCGTCAAGGTAAGAGCTTCCTCTATAGTTTGAACCAAACAAAATCCTTTTCCTTCAATTTTATTATTTTCAAAAATTTCATGAAGAAGTAGGATGATGTTCTAAGTATAATATATGTTATTTCATGCCTAAGATTGGATTTCTATGGTTGGAATTTAATGAAAATCACCCCCCCTTAATAATTGAAATTACCGAAAATTTAAGAATTAGGGATTTAATGTTTTAAGTTGGATTTTAGATGATTGATTTATGGATTAATGCTCTATGGATTAATAGATGTTTGGATGAATTAATTGGTAATATTCTAAAATTAAAAACAAAGTTGTAAGAGAGGAAGAAGTATGAATTTGACTAAGTATTTGTTATGATTTGTATGATGTAATATGATTTATGAGATGTAGTAAGTGTGTAGATGAACATATAATTTAATTAGATTTTTCTAAAAATAAAATAGAAATCGTAAGAGACGAAGAACCGATGATAAGTTAACATTCGATAATAATTTGAGTATATGGGTTTCATATTGGTAAATCTTAGTAGTCGTTGAACGTAATTGGAAAGTTTAAGCGAATTCGGAGAATATTGAAATTATAGTAAGAGACGAAGAATCGTCGATAAGTTTAGTATGGATAATGATATAGGTTTATGGTTTGAACATTTGCTGATCTTAGTAGTTAATGAATGTTATTGGAAAATTTGAACGAATTCTAAGAAAGTCGAGTTTTTGGTAAGAGACGAGTAAACGAGCTTAATTGTCGATAGGAAAGTCGAATGAGGAAACTAATCTGATATTAGTATTTGTTGTCGATTAACGAACGAGATTGTAGTTGGTGTTGATCCCATTCGAAATATGAATTTAGAAGTTAAAGTTTGAAATAGAATTGAAATGAAATTTGGTTTAGTAATTGGATAGTTGAAAAAGACGAGGAAATGTTCGTCGTTTGTTTAATCAAGAGACGTGAAGGTGTTCCCGATAAAAGAACGTGTGATTTAACTGTAAAATGATAGTAGTTTCACACGCATAAAGGTTGTATAGCATTGATCGAACCTAGGAATTTGTGCGTCGAGTTTTATCGAGCATTAGGGTTACCGCGGACTGTTTTGCGACCCTTTTCGGAAATTGTCATAACTTCCTGCTCACTTAACAAAATCAAGATCCGTAAATTGGATAATAAACTAGACACCCGTAGCTTTCTTTTGGTACCAAGTTCACCCCCTGTTTCGCAGGATTCTGTTCTGTATGAACTCCAAAGTTACTGCCTTGTACAGAAATTTTCCGAAACCTATTTTTTCTTAAGTTGAAATCTTTTTAACTTCGTTATTTGTGAACTTCTAAGTCGTTATAAGTTATCGACTCCCGTTAATTAACTGACCTAAGTGTCGAGTAAAGGAACCGAGTCAATTTCTAAACGAGATATGAACAAGTCTCGTTTCTTAGTTAATCGAAAGAGATTAGTTAAAGTGCAAAGGCTTAAAAGTCATGAAACGAATTCGAATTCCTTTTCTTTTATCGTCTCGACCATTTATTAAAGTTTTCTTATTTACGTTCAAAGGAGGAAGTCGAGTTTAGAAGACCGGACGGAAGACAGAAAACGGAAGCTTTTAGTTGTTCTGTAAATCGCCTATGTAATACCCCGAATATTCCTTCCGTCGTCAAAATAAAAATTTAATTATTAATTAAGGCTTTGCACGCCTAAGTTAAGGATTTTCGATTCTAAGACTAACGGTGAAGTCTGTTTCTGAAAATAAATTCCAGAAGTCGATCGAACGACTACTATATTAGGGTTTTCGCGTCCGATAAAATTTTCGTCCGAAAACTCAGATCGAAAAACCGTCAGACTTTACATTCACTTTTTCTTCGATACGAGTTCACCGGAGAAAGTCAGTTTTTATTATTTTTCCGGAGGAATTTTGGACTGTCTTATCCCGGTTTTTCATCGGATTTCGGAAATCGAAATATGCTTTCCGAGTATATGATTTATTTCTAATCTAACGGTCGAATTGGATTTCGTCAAAAACGTAACCATCTAGGATTTTAATTTCTCGATTTTATAACGTCGTATTAGACCCGTAAACGAGATATTTCCGGCAAATAAATCCCCCCAAACCGCCTAATACATGAGTCATCACCTTTTGTTAGACATTTCTCACTTTATGGAATAGTATAACACTTAGTCATCTCTCTCTTCTCTCCCTCCTTTACCGCCATTACTACTCCTCTCTCTTCTCTCTCACTTTCTTCCATTGTTAAGAGTTCTTCAAGCTTTCAAAGCTCCACAAGTCATCCATCTACCGATCGATCTTAGTTCCGATTCCATAATCGACAAGGTAAGAACTTCCTCTACATATTGAACCGAACAAAAATCCTTTTCCATCAACTTGATTTTTCGAAATTTTGGAGAAGAAGAAGGATGATGATTCTATGTTTAATACATGTTATAGTATGCTTAGGAATGGATCTTATGGATAGAAATCATGAAGAAATCATCCTCTTAATATTTTTGTAATTACTGAAAATTATAGAAGAATTAGAGGTTTGATGTTGGTTCGATTTGTAGATGAATGATTAATGGATTCATGTTCTATATATTGATAGATTGATGCATGAATTATTTTAGAATTTTCTAAAAATAAAAATAAAAATGTAAGAGATGAAGAAGTGAGGATTTGAATGAGTAAATGACATGAGTTGCATGATATGATGATAGAAATAAGATGTAGTATGTTTGTAGATGATTATATAATTTATTGGAATTTTTTTAAAAATAAAATAAAAATCATAAGAGACGAAAAGTCGTCAATAAGTTGAGATATGTTAATAATTTGAGTATGTGATTTACATATTAGTGAATCTTGATAGATGATGAATTATATTGTAAAGTTTGAGCAAAATCGGAGAATATTGAAATTTTATTAAGAGACGAGGAATCATCGATAAGTCGAGATTGAATAATGATTTAGGTTTATGATTTAAACATATGTTAATCATTTTAGTCAATGATCGTAACCGGAAAATTTGAACGAATTCTAAAGAAGGTTGGAATTTTGATAAGAGACGAAGGAACGAGTCTTAGTGTCGATAGAAAAGTCGAATAAGGAAATTAATCGGTTATTTATGATTGTTATTGATAAATGAACGATATTGTAGTTGACAATATTTCCATCCGAGATACGAGATGATATAAGTTATAGTTTATGAACTAGAAGATGAAGAATGAAATTGAAATCAAATTGAAATGGTTTAGTAATTGGTTAGTTAAAAGACGAGAAAATATACGTCGAGTTTTTAATCATGAAATGTGAAGGAGTTTGTCATAAAAGATTGTACATGTTGACTGCCTTGAGATGGAATTTTCGTGAGTTTAAAGGTTGTATAGTATTTATCAAACCTAGGGAATCGTGCGTCGAGTTTTATCGAGCATTAGGGTTTCACGCGGACTGAACTGCGACCTTTCACGGAAACTGTTATAACTTTTAGCTCGCTTAATGAAATCAAGCTCTGTAAATTGGAGAATAAACTAGACATCCGTGGCTTTATTTTGGTACAGAACAAATCCCCTGTTTTGAAATGTTCTATTCTGTATGAACACCAGAACTTCTGCTTTGTCAGAAACTTATGTAAACCAAATTTCTTAAGTTGAATCCTTTTCAACTTCGTTCCTTATGAACTTCTAAGTCATTATATGTTATCGAATTCCTTTTATTTACTGACCTAAGTGTCGAGTAATGAGCCAAGTCAGTTTATAAACGAGAATTGATCGAGTCTCATTTATTCGTTAATCAAAAGAATATAGTAAAGTGCAAAGGCCTAAATGACTAACCAATTTCGATTTCCTGTTTCTTTTATCGTTACGATCGAGTTTTAAAGTTTGTTTATTTACGATAAAAGGAGGAAGTCAGTGCCAAGGATAGGACGAAAGATCAAAGACGGAAGCTCGTATTATAGTTCTGTAATCATTTAAGGTGGCTTTTCTATATACGAAATAAAATGAGCGGTGTTCGAAAATCTTTATTTACAGCATTGATAATTGTGTTTTCAAAGTGATAATCAGAGCATGAAATATTTGTTTTATGTGAGTTCTGTTGTACCCTTCTGAGTTAGCTAACTGCTATCCAGAATTATTAGTTAGCCGACCTGCTAACTAAAACGATCGGACTTTGAGTTAGCCGACTGCTATCCAAAGTTAGTGTACACAGTAGCCGTTGTGTGTGGAACCCTGTTGAGGGGTAGCCAGCCACGGTGATAATTATTGGGCAAGATTGAACGTAACATCTATCAGAAAAATACTTGATCAAACTATATTGTGAAAATGAGAAAGAAAATGTTTAGTAGACACGGGTATTTGTTGAAAAACCCCGATGTGCTATAGAAATGAGATGCCTGATTTATCTATACTAGTATTATATGTTTTCGGCAATGTGCCCACTAAGTATGTTTATACTTAACCCTGCATATGTTTTATAAATGTGCAGGTTGAGTGACGGGAGCGGCAGGAGGTTGAGTAGGGTTGAGTAATGAGTCGTAATTAGCAATCTTTTTGAGTTAATGTATCTATCTTTTGGGTCTAAGCCCCGTACAATGAACTTAGTTCCTTTATGAACGCCTTGTTGAGTGATCTTTCGAGATCAACTCTTTCTACTTCAATAAAGTCTTGTTCATAGAAGTTATTCTATTATTAATGTCCGATCATTCTTATCATTATTCCCCTTCTTCCCCACTTCTTTAATCCAACCCCTAGTCGCGCCCCGGCTTTGTTGTCCCTCCGGATTTGGGGCTGTGACAGCCTAAGGTGGGGTTTTCTATATCCAAAATAAAATGAGCGATGCTCGAAAATGTTTATTTACAACATATATAAGTGTGTTTTCAAATTGATTATCAGTACATAAAAGAATTTGTTTTTGTGAGTTCTTTTGTACCTTTCTGTGTTGGTTCGATCGAATTCTGAGTTAGTCCATAGAGTGCTATCCAGAGTTACTAACTAATCGATCGGATTCTGAGTTAGCCCACAGAGTGCTATCCAGAGTTAGTGTACACGGTAGCCGTTGTGTGTGGTACTCTGTTGAGGGGTAGCTAGCCACAGTGAGGAACGTGCGCGGGAGAAGTATACTCTTCCCCGATGTTGAAACAGAAGTTGAGCAAGTTGAACGTAACAACAGTCAGAAAAATGCTTGCAAGCTATTTATGAACAGAAAATGTTTAGTAAGCACAGGCCTTTGAAAGAAAAACCTCGTTGTGTTACTTTGAGAATGTCTGATTAATCTATAAGTTTATGATATGTTTTTGGCACTATGCCCACTAAGTATGTTTATACTTTGCCATGCATATGTTTTTATAAAAATGTGCAGGTTGAGTGACGGGAGCGGCGGAGGTTGAGTAGATTTGTAAATATTAAGAAGAACAATGTGTCAAGTTCTACGTTTTCTGCTGCCAAACTCTTTTTGTGTCAATGTATATCTTTTTTGGGTCTAAGTCCCGTACTCTGAACTTAGTTAACTTTTGAGAACAACTTGTCGAGCGATCCTTCAAGGTCGACTCTCTTTCTTTTTAATAAAGTCTGTTCATAGATATCAGTTGTGGTTTAGTTATTGTGTTTATTTATTTTACTCCCCCTTCTTCCCTGCTTCTTTAATCCAATCCCTAGTCGCACCCGGTTTTGCCGTCCCTCGGGATTGGGGCTGTGACAGAGTGGTATCAGAACAATCGTTTCTGCTCTGCATCCAAAAATTCTTTCAAGATAGTCCGACAGAGCAATTGTTTACGCTCTACACCCGAGTCTTCGTTTAAGAAAAGTTTAGTTCGATTCACTAAACTTAAGAAAGTAGTTAACCACTCAACTTCCCGCTACGTCGACTCAACCGAAGAAGAAAAGAAAGAAAAGTTTCAGAAGTGTTGTTTCTTTTTACAGAAAGTTTATGAATAAATATGCAAGCATGTTATGAACAATAGTGCCAAGTATGAATTGATTGAAGTATGAGATATACTTTTGTTGAGTACCAAGTATGAATTGATTGAAGTATGATAGTTATACTTTTGTTGAGTAAAAGTATGAACTGACTAAAGTATGATTGTTATACCTTTGTGGTGTTAGATGAAATTATGTGAGTTATAATTTCTTTTGATTGAGATACATGTCATCATGAGAATCTAAGTTATTTTCTAATGCTTTTCCCGATTCCTTGAGAACATATACATTTTAAGAAGCGTTGGTTCCAAATTGTTTTAAAAGACACGATCGAAAGAAAAGAAGTACAGAATCGAGTATAGACTAATGTTACTTACGTATAAGTGACATGAACGAAGTCACCTTCATTTAGAGTCAACTTTATTTTATTTATTAAGAACCATTCGAGTATTTGATTAACTCTAAGTTAGTATTTTCTTCGAGAAGATTGAGTATTCGAAGCTAAAAGTTGTAAAATGTCGAAAGTTTCTTTTTAAGAATGTTTGTTTGCAAATTTGAGAAATTGCTAGATGATTAAGATAAGTTCATTCCTTATTAAATGGGTGAGTGCTTAAAGCACGGAGTTGATGGGAATTCTTGATTTCCTTAGTTTCAAAATGCCGCCAAGAGTAGCGAATAACAGGAGAAGAGGACCTGGTAGGCCTAGAGGACCTGGAAGAGGTCATAGACAACATGAGAGGGAGAAGGATCAAGGACGTCAAGAAACCCCTCCACCCCCACCACCACTACGTCGTGACATAGATGATCTATTCCTCAAAAGAAATCCACTTGTTTTTAATGGATCAGGAAACCCGAGCGATGCTGAGCTTTGGGTAAGAGCTATAGAAAGAATTTTTAAACTTCTCAGATGTACTGATGAGGAGCGTCTTTCGTGTGTTGCGTTTCAACTCACCGGACCAGCTGATTAATGGTGGGAGGCTAGATAGAAGGTTATACCAGCAGAGCATCTGGCTCATTTTACTTGGGACGAGTTTAAGGAAGCATTTTATGATAAGTTCGTCCCTAAAACCTACCGAGCAAAGAAGGAAGCAGAGTTCTACAATCTAAAACAAGGAAAGATGATAGTGACTGAATACGATGCAAACTTTTGTGAATTGTCAAGGTATGCACCCGAGCAGGTAGATACCGACGAGAAGATAGCGAAGAAGTTCCGTGGAGGACTTAAACACGAACTAGGAGTGGCACTAGCCAGTCATGGAGGACTAAGCTACACAGACATACTAGGACGAGCCCTAGATATGGAGGCGGTTGTGCCGGATGATCGAAAGATGGTAACGCCCGTACCAACACCAAACCAGGCTTCAACTCAAGACCATTCCGACAACAATAATAACAATTATGGAGGAAAAAGGAAATGGGAAGGAGGAAATAATAGTGGCTACTATCAATACAACAACAATCAGGGGAACCAGGGTGGAAATCAGCATAGTTTTCAACAGCCAAATCAGAATAACCAATCAGGGCAATGGCAAGGGAATAACCAATCACGACAATGGAAGGAAAATAACCAACAAGGACAGTGGCAGGGACAACAGGCAAACAATAACCAAGGAAAAATCACTGTTCCTACCTGCCCTAAGTGTAACAGAATGCACTACGGTAGTTGTCTAGCAAACATTGACGGATGTTATAACTGTGGTCAGAAGGGACACGTGAAAAGAAATTGCCCAAAACCGTTGCAACCAGTAGGATCGAATCAGTATGGTCAGCCCCAACCCTTGAGAGCCATCCATGCTCAGCCACATCTGCAACAACAACAGTCACAACAGCAACAAGAGCAGAATGCATGGGCATTTGTGAATGGGCCAGAAGCACTGGGTAAGGGCAAGGGTCACTTGGCAGGTATGGGTAAAACTTCTCCATCACCCAGTCATAAATTAGTTGATACCAGAACTTCACATTGTTTTATTACTAGAGCTCGTATAGACACTATAGGAATAAAACCAAAGCGCGCTAATCATAAAATGAGAGTAACCACGCCCTCAGGAAAGAAAATCAACACCACTTCTTTTGTTTTCTCAAACCTAGAATTTAACTTAGGATCTTCTAAGGTTGTAGTGAACAAATCTGAATACGATAAATATAATCCTTGGAATGGATTGGATATACGAGTGACTACGCAACAATTTTCTGCCGCGAGAGAAAGATTTCCTTCAATTCGCTTGAGAAGAACCCTACAGATTTTCATGGAATACCGATAGGTGAACAGGTGTCTATAATATCTGCACTACAAGCCTGAATGGAGGATTGGAACTGAAGAAATCATATGAGACGTAGAAACCGTATAGGAATTAGAGATGATGGATTTAGAGGTGATTGATACATCTGAGACAGTAACTAAACCGAATAGCATCACTAGTAGCTATACCAAACCTACAATAGAGAATTTAAGGTGAATCCAAGGGAACGATTCAAGTACCAGGAGATATGTTAAGAACGATAGTGTTAGATCAAGTTAAAATAACCATTGTATCATAATGAAGTAAGATGAAAGGAAGAATTTATAATTTGATTCACTCAGTGAAATGATAGATATATTCTTTCGATAGATTCAAATTAGAATGAAAGAAGTTTAGAGGTGATGAAAGTCTTATGTGATATATGTTGATCAGACTTAAAATTAGAGAATGGGGACAAGTTTTTCCTCATGATTTTCCTATTAGGGAAATGGTAATTATTTTCATGTCAAGTATAAGCTTAGACAAAGATTTATATGATTAGTAGATATCTTGAAAAAGATAGGTTCCAATGTTATATAGATTGGCAGTGTCGCCAAGTCTATGGAATGTTTATTATATTTGTGTATCTCATTTAAAAAAAGTACGTGTTCGATCCTACACACGTGACTCATTAGCAAGACGTAGCTCTTGATTCCGATTTAAGTTATAAGTTATGAAGAAAGACCGCAATCGATCTTGGATCGAAAAGTACGAGAGTTAAGAAGCAAGTCAACGCAGTTAGTAAAAGTATTATAGAATCACCACGGGCAAGAAAAAGTCACGTGAGAACTCAAAAAAGAGATGAGAAAGAAGTACCCCGAAGAGTTTAAAGAAGTTATGCAGATTTCGGGACGAAATTTCTTGTTAGAGGGGTAGGATGTAATACACTAGATATTTTCTTCCGACGAGAAATAAAAATTTTCTAATTAAATAAGGCTTTGCACACCTAAGTTAAGGAAATTCAATTCTAAGACTAACGGCGAAATCCGTTCCTGAAAATAAATTCCAAAAGTCGGTTGAACGACTACTGTATTAGGGTTTTCGCGTCCGATAGAATTTTCGTTCAAGAACTCAGATCGAAAAACCGTCTGATTTTACATTCACTTTTTCTGCAATACGAGTCTGCCAGAGAAAGTCAGTTTTTATTATTTTTCCGGGCGAATTTTGGACTGTCTTATCTCGACTTTTCATCGGATTTCAGAAAATGAATTATGCTTTCCGAGTAAGAGAATTATTTCTAATCTAGTGGTCGAATTTGATTTTGTAAAAAGCATAACCGTCTAAGAAAATAATTTTTCGATTTATATACGTCCTATTAGACCCGTAAAACGAGATTTTTCGACTAAAATATCCCACATAAACTGCCACCTATACCCCATGACTCACCCTTGTTAGATATTTTCTACTTTATAACATAACACCTCATCACTATTTCCTTCTCCTCTCTCCCACCTATTGTCGCCACTCTCTCTCTCTTTTGTTCTTCATTCCACCATTGAAGCTCCCAAGTTCTTCAAGCTTTCAAGTTCGATAACTCAATCATCTTCCGATCAGTCTTAAATCCGATCACATAATCGTCAAGGTAAGAGCTTCCTCTATAGTTTGAACTGAACAAAATCCTTTTCCTTCAATTTTGTTATTTTTGAAAATTTTATGAAGAAGTGGGATGATGTTCTAAGTATAATACATGTTATTTCATGCCTAAGATTGGATTTCTATGGTTGAAATTTAATGAAAATCACCCCCCCCCCCCTTTAATAATTGAAATTACCGAAAATTTAAGAATTAGGGATTTAATGTTTTAAGTTGAATTTTAGATGATTGATTTATGGATTATTGCTCTATGGATTAATAGATGTTTGGTTGGATGAATTAATTGATAATATTCTAAAAATAAAAACAAAATTGTAAGAGATGAAGAAGTATGAATTTGACTAAGTATCTGTTATGATTTGTATGATGTAATATGATTTATGAGATGTAGTAAGTGTGTAGATGAACATATAATTTAATTGGATTTTTCAGAAAATAAAATAGAAATCGTAAGAGACGAAGAACCGATGATAAGTTAACATTCGATAATAATTTGAGTATATGGTTTTCATATTGGTAAATCTTAGTAGTTGTTGAACGTAATTGGAAAGTTTAAGCGAATTCGGAGAATATTGAAATTATAGTAAGAGACGAAGAATCGTCGATAAGTTTAGTATGGATAATGATATAGGTTTATGGTTTGAACATTTGCTAATCTTAGTAGTTAATGAACGTTATTGGAAAATTTGAACGAATTCTAAGAAAGTCGAGTTTTTGATAAGAGACGAGTAAACGAGCTTAATTGACGATAGGAAAGTCGAATGAGGAAACTAATTTGATATTAGTATTTGTTGTCGATTAACGAATGAGATTGTAGTTGGTGTTGATCCCATTCGAAATATGAATTTAGAAGTTAAAGTTTGAAATAGAATTGAAATGAAATTTGGTTTAGTAATTGGATAGTTGAAAAAGACGAGGAAATGCTCGTCGTTTGTTTAATCAAGAGACGTGAAGGTGTTCCCGATAAAAGAACGTGTGATTTAACTGTAAAATGATAGTAGTTTCACACGCATAAAGGTTGTATAGCATTGATCGAACCTAGGAATTTGTGCGTCGAGTTTTATCGAGCATTAGGGTTACCGCGGACTGTTTTGCGACCCTTTTCGGAAACTGTCATAACTTCCTGCTCACTTAACAAAATCAAGATCCGTAAATTGGAAAATAAACTAGACACCCGTAGCTTTCTTTTGGTACCAAGTTCACCCCCAGTTTCGCAGGATTCTGTTCTGTATGAACTCCAGAGTTACTGCCTTGTACAGAAATTTTCAAAAACCTATTTTTTCTTAAGTTGAAATCTTTTTAACTACGTTCCTTGTGAACTTCTAAGTCGTTATAAGTTATCGACTCCCGTTAATTAACTGACATAAGTGTCGAGTAAAGGAACCGAGTTAGTTTCTAAACGAGATATGAACGAGTGTCGTTTCTTAGTTAATCGAAAGAGATTAGTTAAAGTGCAAAGGCTTAAAAGTCATGAAACGAATTCGAATTCCTTTTCTTTTATCGTCTCGACCGTTTATTAAAGTTTGCTTATTTACATTAAAAGGAGGAAGTCGAGTTTAGAAGACAGGACGAAAGACAGAAGACGGAAACTTTTAGTTGTTCTGTAAATCGCCTAAGGTGGGCTTTTCTATATCCAAAATAAAATGAGCGATGCTCAAAAATGTTTACTTACAGCTTTGATAAGTGTGTTTTCAAATAGATTATCAGTGCATAAAAGAATTTGTTTTTGTGAGTTCTTTTGTGCCTTTCTGTGTTGGTTCGATCGGATTCTGAGTTAGCCCACAGAGTGCTATCCAGAGTTACCAACTAATCGATCAGATTCTAAGTTAGCCCACAGAGTGCTATCCAGAGTTAGTGTACACGGTAGCTGTTGTGTGTGGTACTCTATTGAAGGGTAGCTATCCACGGTGAGGAATGTGCGCGGGAGAAGTATACTCTCCCCCGGCGTTGAAACAGAAGTTGAGCAAGTTGAACGTAACAACAGTCAGAAAAATGCTTGCAAGCTATTTATGAAAAGAAAATGTTTAGTAAGCACGGGCCTTTGAAAGAAAAACGCCGTTGTGTTACCTTGAGAATGCCTGATTAATCTATAAGCTTATGATATGTTTTTGGCACTATGCCAACTAAGTATGTTTATACTTAAGCCTGCATATGTTTTTATAAAAATGTGCAGGTTGAGTGACGGGAGCGGCGGAGGTTGAGTAGATTTGTAAATAGGAAGAAGAACAATGTGTCAAGTTCTACGTTTTCCGCTGCCAAACTCTTTTTGTGTCAATGTATATCTTTTTTGGGTCTAAGTCTCGTACTCTAAACTTAGTTAACTTTTGAGAACAACTTGTCGAGCGATCCTTCAAGGTCGACTCTCTTTTTTTTTAATAAAGTCTGCTCATAGATATCAGTTGTTGTTTAGTTATTGTGTTTATTTATTTTACTCCCCCTTCTTCCCCGCTTCTTTAATCCAATCCCTAGTCGCACCCCGGCTTTGCCGTCCCTCGGGATTGGGTTGGGACAATGCAAACATATATACACCATCTAACATGCATTGCTTAGAAGAATAAAGAAGAAAATTGAGGAAGAAGCACAAAATTGAAGGTCAAACATTATACCTAGCTTTCCCCCTTTCTCTCCCTCACTTTAAGTTCCTCCTCTTCTATGATCTTCTAGATCCTTAGTCATGATCATCTTCATCTCCTTAAACTCTTTTAGATGTTATAGAAATGATGGTGGTGGTGGTAGAAAAATGGTGGATGCATTGGTGATGATGTGGTCTTGTTTTGAGAGAGATTGAATGGTGAAGAAGATGAATTATTGGGGTGAGAGTGGTGAGGAGTGGCTAATGGTTTTGAGGGTTTAAAAAGGGATGAAAATGATGGCTTTCTTGTGCGGGTGAGTGTGGGTGTAGGAAGGTGGGAGCCATGCATTGGCCAATTCAAAAGTGAGAGACCAAATGGATGTAGGTGCAAATATTAGTCTTCTTTGCACATGTGAGGAGTTGGAAAAATTATATTAAGTAAAAGATGACAACTCTCTCTCTCTCTCTCTCTCTCTCTCTATCTCTCTATCTATCTATCTCTCTATTCTCCTTCTCTTTATCTTCTAATCTTCCTTTATTTACTTTATTCCCACTTCACATCTAGTGTCTCATTGGATGGTAAGAGAAGTAGTGACCAAGCAATTGCATACACATACACATATCACACTCACATGCATAGGTACATACATTTTATTCATCTCATATTATTTATCCAATTACGAGCCCTCTTGATCGACTCGTGTTTTAATTATTGAGTCAAGGAAAATAATTAAAAGTAAAATACTCATGCACAAACAATCAATGCAATGTATTGGATGAAATTAATTCACATTTAAACATATGTCGAGACATGTTCATGCTTATGCTTGTTTGTAAATGTAAGGAATGTATTTGTTTGAAATTGATAAAGAAATATTATTTTCTTTTAAAACTCCGGGAATAAGGATCTATCTTAAAAAAAATTAATTTATTCGGATTTTTCTTAGACCGGTTTTACGGGGTGTTACAGTCGGACCCTGAGTTTAAGTCAAAATTGATTTAAAAAACAAACAAAAAGATTACATATTTTGAGGCTAAAATTAAAAGCTCATGTTGAAATAAAACTTTTGGCAAAATTCGTACATATATATATATATATATATATATATATAAGAATAATTCTTAATCATAATTGTGTTCAACTAATTGAATCCTATTTCGTAAATTGTATAGCTCTTTTCATAAAAGGTTGGATTCATTGGACAAATTAATTACTTTTAACTTATCAAGTAAAATACAATTAATTTTGTACATTACATATTATTAATACTAACTATTTTGAATATTTGTATTTTTTTCTTTTAATTTCATTAATTATAAAGTCAAATTAACTTGTTATGCCTCACACTCACTTTCATTTTGATTGTTTTCTGGGTGGTCCTTAGTTGAGAGATTACGCACTACGACGTGATGAAACTCAGGTATAATTGATTTAAAAATAGAAAAAAAAATTAAGGGTAGCAATTTTTAATGATAAATAAATTATATTTAAATAATTTATTTTTGAAATAGTGTACAGTATAAGATGTTTATACTCATATAATTAAATGTTCAATTTATCTATTATATATTCCTTCGATAATGTCTGCATATGCTTAGTTCTTAGCTAGTTTAATATGCTTTAACCATTAAATTTTATATAGGTGCTAGTATTTGATTCATAAAAAAGTTATATTCATTTGTCTTTTGGTTAAACTTGTATTTACGGTTTATACGGAGTAATTTTTAAATATATTGCCATCAAATTTAAAAACCCCTGAAAAAATTTATCGGTTTCTAATTATTACTTTTGCATAATATAACAATTTGGTAATAAATTTTGGACTGTAAAATCATTAAATGGATTCGACATCACTCCTAAACTGAAAGAATAAAAAAAATGTAGTTAATCAATAGATTAAATTAATGTATTTTTGTCACAGCCCCAAATCCCAAGGGATGGCAAAGTCGGGGTGCGACTAGGGGTTGGATTAAAGAAGCGGGGAAGAAAGGGGGAATTACTGAATAAATGATAAACTGACATAACTTTGATAAGATAGTAAACATGAAGTACTTCGATTAATCAAAAGAGAGACAATCCCGAAGGATCACTCGACAAAAGTTGTCTCTGAGATCTCTAGAGTTTCAAGTACCTAATACTTAAACCGAAAGTTAATACATCAAAAAGAGTGTCTTGCAGCGGAAAAGACGTAGATTGATAACACATTTTCAGATGTGAAATCGAGGCTCAACTAAACTTCTTTCCTTAAGTACGACCTCTACTCAACCTCCGCCGCCTTCGTCACTCAACCTGCACATTTATAAATACATACAAGGCTAAGTACAAAAGCACTTAGTGGGCACTTTGCCGAAATCATATCATAGGTTTTATAGATTAATCAGGCATCTTTGAAGTAACACATCGGGGTTTTTCATCAAAGGCCCGTGCTTACTAGACATTTTCTTTTCATAAATAGCTTGATCAAGCATTTTTCTGTTGTTACGTTCAAGTTGCCCAACTTCAGTTTCAACGCCGGGGAAGAGTATACTTCTCCCGCGCACGTTCCTCATTGTGGCTGGCTACCCCTCAACAGAGTACCACACACAACGGCTACCCTGTACACTAACCCTGGAAAGCACCTAACGGTGTTACGAACTCAGAGTCTGATCGATTAGTCGAACCAACTCAGAATGGCACAAAAGAACTCACAAAAACAAATTCTTTTATGTACTGATAATCACTTTCAAAACACACTTATAAAGCAATAAGTAAACATTTTGAGCAACGCTCACTTTATTTTGTTATATAGAAAAGCCCACCTTAACCCGTTACAGAACAAACACGAACTTTTGTCTTCGGTCTTCCATCCTGTATTCTAATTTCAACTCCGCAAACATTCAGACTTTAGTAATTAGTCGAGACGATTAAAGAAAAAGAAAATCAAATTCGGTTAAGTCTTTTAGGCGTTTGCACTTTAACTAATCCCTTTTTGATTTAAAAAGAAACGACATTCGGACACATCTCGCTTAAAACTAACTCGGTTCCTTACTCGACATTTGGATTAGTTAAAAATGGAAGTCGATAACTCTTAACGACTTAAAAGTTCTTAAAGAATTAAGTTGAAAAGAATTTCAACTTAAGAAAATGAGTTTAGAATTTTTCCTGCACAAGTCAGTAGGTTTGGAGCCTTTGCATAACAGAGCATTTCGAATCAGGGATGTGTCTTATGTCAAAAGAAATACACAGAAGTCTACTTTACTGTCCAATTTACGGATCTAAATTTCGTTAAACGAGTAAAGAGTTATGGCCGTTTCCGTGAATGGTGCCAAAACTGGCCGAGAAACCCTAGACGTTTTAAAACTCGACGCACGTTTTCCTAGGTTCGATCAATGCTATACAACCTTTATGTGCACGAAATTTCCATCAATTTAACAGTCAAGTCACACAATCATTTAACATGAAAACCCTTAGGTTTCTTGATCAATACACGATGAGCAATCTCGTCCTTTCAACTATCATACTTAGCAATTTCCTTTCAATTTCAAATCACAAAAATTCCTTAACTTCTAATTCAATCATCTCATGCTATGATTATCAACTAAACAAATGTTCCTTGACTAACATCATACTCCAATCAATCAACACTCATTCATTACTAACATACACGTCACTTTTATCGAGCAACGAACATCGTTGTCGATTTTTCCAAATATTTTTATAAAATCTAAGAAAATCACATTAAGTACATATAATCATGCTTATCAATAATATGCAAACTACAACTTTAATCGAGAACATATAAAGCCTCGTTTTTCTCATTTCTTTGTTTCTACACTTACTTACTTTTCTTAATTTTTGAAGTTCTACGAATCCAATTCAAACCAAATTAGTTTCTATCATCTTTATACTTAACAATGATCATATTTACACACTAACATCATTATAACTAACACTTAATCAATTCACGTCATTTTTATCGGTTCAAGAACTCGATTTTTCAAAGTTGTTAGTTAATTCTCAATTAATTCAACAACAAACCTAACATATCAACAATCATTAATATTCGATTAGTTTTCTCGTTCTATTTTTCTATCGATGATTATGCTCGACTCTTCGTCTCTTATAAAAAGTTCGACATTCTTAGAATTCATTTTAAACTTTCAAATCACCCTCCTTAAGTGCTTAGATTAACTAATATGCAAACCACATATTCATATCATCCTTTATACTTAGCATAATCTCGATTCTTCGTCTCCAACGAAAAATGAAAAGTGCTCGGAAAATTCTAACTAAATTATATGTTGATTAACATGCATACAACTTCTCATTTATGAAAACAACATCATCAAATAAATTCTATCCTTAAAAATCCAATCGAATGTTCGTCTCCAACGATTATCGTTTTATTTTTAGAAAAATCTAACATAAATATATGATCAACTACATGCTTCCTACATCTCAAATACATCAAAACATCATCCAAAACACATCATTTGATCAATCATATTCATAATTCTTCATCTCCAACAAATATCGAAATATTTTTAGAAAAATCTCAAACAATTCATACAATCATATCTCAATGCATGTAATCATAATCTACAAACCATACATCTAAATTCAAGCTCAAACCTTATCTAAATGTACTCAAAATTTTCGAAAGAAACAAGAACATATATTTCGAAAAATTACCAAATTAATTCTAACATGATTTATACTTGATTCGAACCATAGAAACTTAATCCTAAGCATAAATAATCAAGTAATAAACTTAGAACATCAATCCTATACCTCTTACAATTTTCAAAATTTTCAAGAATTTAAAGAGATGGATTTTGTTCGGTTGGAATTAAAGAGGAAGCTCTCACCTTTATGAATATGCAATCGGAATTGACTTTAATTGAGAATCGAACAAGTTATGGAACTTAGAAGCTTGAAGAACTTGAAGAAAAACTTGAAGAAAACTTTAAGATGGGAAGAACAAGAGAGAGAAGAGAGCATATGGGGGGGGGGGGGAGGGGTCGGTTGTGGAGGTGAGAGAGGGAGAGAGTTGTGGTGATATTTATAATGAAGAAGACAAAATCAATTTGTACACTAATTTCTTTACCAAATATCCACTTTTCCGGATATAATACTGTAAACTAAAAACGAACATCTACTTTTTTAGACGGTCACATTTTTGATAAAAATGGATACGACCATTAGTTCCGAAATATTTTACTTAGTCGGAAAGGATGATTCGTTTCCCGAAAAACTTAAAAAAAAGTCGAGATGTGACAGTCCAAAATTCGCCCGGAAAAATAAATAAAACTGACTTTTGCCATTAGACTCATATCACAAAATAAGTGAATGTAAAATCAGATGCTTTTTCGATCTGAGGTCACTAACGAAAATTTTATCGGGCGCCAAAACCCTAATACGGTAGTCGGTTGAACGACTTCTTCAACTTATTTTCAGAAACGGACTTCGCCGTTATTCTTATAACTGAATTTCTTTAACTTAGAAGTGCAAAGTCTTAATTAAAACGAAAATTTTTATTTTTGCGACGGAAAGAAATATCCAGGATATTACATTCTACCTCTCTAACGAAAAATTTCGTCCCGAAATTTGCATATCTTCTTCGAAAAGTTCCCACGTAGCTTTCTCTTGCCCGTGGTGATTCCATGACACTTTTACTAGTTGTATTGACTTGCTTCTTAACTCTCGCACTTTTCGATCCAAGATCGTTTGCGATCTTTCTTCATAACTTATAATTTAAATCGGAATCAAGAACTACGTCTTGCTGATGAATCACGTGTGTAGGATCGAACACGTACTTTCTCAAATGAGATACACAAACATAATAAACATTTCATAGACTTGGCGACACGGCCAATCTATACACATTAAAACTATATTTTTCAAAATATCTAATAATCATATAAAGTTTGTCTAAGCTTATACTTGACACGTAAAAAATAATCACAATAATCCCTTGCAGGAAAATCATGAGGAAAAACTTGTCCCCATTCTCTAATTTTAAGTCTGATCAACATATATCACATAAGACTTTCGTCCTCTCTAAACTTCTTTCTTTCGTCATCTCTAAACTTTGATCTAACACTATCATTCTTAACATATCTTCTAGTATTTAAATCGTTCCCTCGGAATGTCCGTCCGTTTGGGATACAAAGTCTACCTTCAAATTCTTTTGTATTATTTGATGCTTCGGAATAATTGCCCCAGGTTATCCTTTCTTATATTTAGGCGTAGTTTCTTGTTCGTTTCATCTTGTCTCTAGGCACTTATAATTCTCTCTCGTAAGTCTGGTGTAAATACGAGTGCTGCTATTCGGTTAGTTATTGTCTCAGGTGTATCGAGTACTTCCAAATTCATCATTTCCATTTCCCGTACGAGTGTTTCTCTTCAATAGAGAGACACTCTACTTTAGTTGGAATCTTGCGACTCGGCGCATCAGCTACGACGTTAGCTTTTCCTGGATGGTAATTGATACCACGATCATAATTCTTAACTAATTCGAGCCTTCTTCTTTGCCTCGTATTCAATTCTTTCTGCTCAAGAAGCATTTCAAACTCTTGTTTAACTCTCCATAGTCTATGCACATCCTCATAGAACCATCCTTCTTCTTGACAAATAAAATTGGTGTTTCCCACGGGGAAAATGCTTGGTCTAATAAAACCAAGATCCAACAACTCTGTAGTTGTATCTTAAGTTCTTCTAATTCCTTTGGCGCCATTCTGTATGGGGCTTTTTGATTGGGGCTGATCCCCGGTTCCAAGTCAATTGTGAAATCTACTTAACGGTTTAGTGGTAATCCTGGTAACACTTCTAGAAAAACATCCTCATTTTCTCGAACAATTTCCACGTCTCCTATTGTCCTTTCAGCTCCGGTTCTCCATTTAGGTAAACAAGGTAAGCTTTGCAGTTCTTCTTCCTCATTCTCTTCTTGGTTGTTTCCTCCTTCCCATTTCCTTTTTCCTCTATAGTTGTTGTTATGATTGTTGAAATGGCCTTGATTCGGAGTCTGGTTTGGTGCTGGTATGGGCGCTATAATTTTCCGTTCATCCGGCACTACTGCTTTCATTTCTAGGGCTCACCCTAGTATCTCAGTGTAACTTAGTCCTCCGTGACTGGCTAGTGCCACTCTAAGTTCATTCTTTAGACCTCCACAGAACTTCTTTGCTCTTTTCTCTTTTGTATCCACCTGCTCGGGTGCAGACCTTGACAACTCACAAAAGATTGCGTCGTATTCAGACACTAACGTCTTCCCTTGCTTTAGATTCTAAACCTTTAATTCCTTCTTCGCTCTATAGGTCTTAGATACGCACTTGTCGTATAACGCCTTCTAAAACAAAATGGTCCCAAAAATACCACTCTGTGGTATCACAAATAAATATTAAACTTAGACCTAACACATAAAGAATTGATCTCAGAGACTCTCCTTGAATATGTCGTCCCATACCGACATATTCTCAGAATCCCTCTCTTTCGGGTGTATTTCAGTTCATTCCTGTCCCCTCCGCCTTGAAGTCTTAATCGAAGCCGCTCCTTGTCCGTGCCTCTATGCACCAGCGTTCACTCCGTACTTCTGCCCCGGGCTTTACAGGTCCACTAGCTTCCGCTAGTTCGTCCCCAAAATACACCGTACTGGAAGAGGTTTGGCTCACGGGGCATAAGACCCATATTACTGAGTTTCTTGTTATGTGGGTTGATCAAGTCCACATAATAGTCCCTCAATTACATGGAACCTCTGTCCCGTTCAATCATTCACTTAGTAAGGAATTAACTTACCTTAATCATCTAGCAATTTCTCAAATTGCAAACAAACATTCTTAAAAAGAAACTTTCGAAATTTTACAACTCTTAGCTTTAGATTTCTTAGTTTCCTTGAAGAAAAACTCTTAACGGTTCTTTAATAAATAAAACAAGGTTGACTCCAGAGAGACTTTGTTCATATCACTTATACGTATGTGACATTCGTCTATAATAGGTTCTGTCATTCTCGTTCTGATCGCATCTTTTGAGTCATTTTGTTCGGAAATGACTCATGCTTCTTAATAGCTCTATGTTCTCATAGAAATTGGGAAAGCCTTTTAAAAACTCTATATTTCTCTAAGGCCAACATACATCTTGATAAAAAGGAATTATAACTCAAATAATTCCAATAAAATAATTCAACCATCTCCTGTTGACATGTATCTCAATCAAAAGAAATTATAACTCACATAATTTCATCTAATACCACAAAGGTATACCAATCATATTTTAATTAGTTCATACTTTTACTCAACAAAAGTATAACTATCATACTTCAATCAATTCATTCTTAGTACTCAACAAAAGTATATCTCATACTTCAATCAATTCATAACTATCATACTCCAAACTTTCAAAATAGTAACACTTTTGAAACCTTTCTTTTCTTCTTCGATTGAGTCGACATAGCGGGAAGTTGAGTTGGCATCTGAAGTCTTAAGTTTAGTGAAACGAACTTAACTTTTTAATTTCTCAAAAGAAGACTCAGGTAAAGAGCAGAAACGATTGCTCTGATACCACTCTGTCACAATCCCAAATCCCGAGGGATGGCAAAGCCGAGGTGCGACTAGGGGTTGGATTTAAGAAGCGGAGAAGAAAGGGGGAATTACTGAATAAATGATAAAGTGACATAGCTTTGATAAGATAGTAAACATGAAGTACTTCGATTAATCAAAAGAGAGACAATCCCGAAGGATCACTCGACAAAAGTTATGCAATGCCCCGTAAATTCCTTACGTTCTTAAAATTTTAAAGTTAATTAAATAAATGGCTTTGCACGCCTAAGTTTACAATTTTTGAATTCTAAGACTAACGGTCGAATCCGTTATTAAAAATAAATTACAGAAGTCAGCTAGACGACTACTGTATTTAGGGTTAGCGCGTACGAAAAGTTTTTAGTTCGTAAACTCAGAACGGAAAACCGTCTAATTTTTTTACAATCACGAAATTGCGATACGAACACGCCCGATAAAGTTCATTTTTATGTTTTTCCGGACGAAACTCGGACTTGTCGTCCCGAGTTTTTGTCAAAATAATTTTTGTAAATTTATTTTCCAATTAAGTTCATACGTTAGAATTTAAGGTCAAATCAAATCGCGACGATTTTGTACCGAGCAACGTTTTTTGTCGTTCATTTTTCCGTAACGTCGGATCGCGCCGGAAAAACCTGTAACCCTTCTAAAAATTCTGCATGCAGCCGTTTTTTTTTATTTTTTTTTATTTATTTTAGTGGGGAACATGCATGTAGACATTGTTTAATCAAGTGACACCTTAAACTTCACTTTTCATTTTTTCAACCTTTTCATCACAGCAAATGTTTTAAACAAACAAAACAACCTATTTTTCCTCCCACCTCTCTCTCTCTCTCGGCTGCACTCTCTCTTTTTCTCTCTCAAATTTTGTTCTTCACCATTGTTGAAAGCTTCAAGGTTTCAAACAAGGATTCCATCTTAGATCATCATCCAACCATTGAATCATCTAACTCCTTTTACTAATATTCAAGGTAATGATCTCCTCTTTAATTCTATCCAACCATTGTGATACCCCGAGTTTTATCCCTTTAAGAGAGCGTCTAATTAACCGAGTAGTTCAAAGATGAGAATTTAGGAGTAAAATTTTTCTTTTCTAATCGATGAGTTTTGAATAAAACGTTTAAATTGTCTTATGAATCTTGTGTGAATTTATCTGTTCTATTTATCTGAGATAATGATGATGTGATATGTTTTTTGAGTCATTTATATGAAAATGAGTATGAGATTAAATTCCGGAAAAATCCCGAGAAGTTTGTTTAATTAAGATAACATAGCGTTAATCGCCGAGAAATATGTTTACGCCGATGAACTTAGAATAGAATTAAATTAGAACCTTCGAACTTAGAATTTCTTTTAAGATCACTGAGATAGGATAAGAACTTATCCGAGAATTGAGACGAGAAATGAGGCATTAGTCTTGAAAAGGATTAATAAACGAAATATTAAGCCGATTAATTTCTTTTAAGAATTAAAGGACTAAAATGATCGAAGCCTTTAATCTTTTAATTTGAAATGTGAAATAGGATTGGGACGAGTTAGTGTCAAAAGTGAAACGAGAAGAGGTTAGACCCGTTAATAGAACAAAACGGAATTAATACGAATCGTTTTACCCGGAAAACCTTTACGACCGGATAATTAATACCCGTAACGACACGACGACGACACGTGTCAACCACCTCTCTCCCTCTCTCACCACCTCACAACCCTCTCCCATCAAACCTCAAGTTCCAAGACCAACAAGACATAGTGGTGTCTTGTACATAGCTTGCTTGAATTATGCAAACAAGTTAACTTCAAATCAAACCATCAAATCTTGTCTTATGCAATTTCCAACAAGTTTAATTCCTTTTTCACTTTGTTGAATTTTGAATCCTTTTCACCTAAGACAAGAGAGGAAACCAGCAATTTATTTATTCATTTCCATCTCTCTCCATTCGAGATCTCTCTCTCACAAAACAAGAAAAATTCTCTCAAACTTTCTCCAACTCTCTCTACTCTCGGCATTCCCTCTCTCTCACACCTCCATTGATTTTTCTTCGCATGCAACTATAGATTCAAGCTTATCCTCCATGTAAATGAAGTAGAAGCCATTAATCCTCCATCAATTCCATCCATATTTTCAAAGAAAGGTACAAATTTCCAAGTTCTTGAAGTTGAATTCAAGAATTTTCCAATACTTTTCTTCATTTTGATTCCTAAACCTATGGATGATTAATCCTATATTTTTCTTTACTTTGAGGATTCAAGAAGATATTCTTCTTTCTTTCAAGATCCAAGCTTTGAAGCTACCATTTCCATCCATTTCAATCCCAAGAGCCAAGAGAAGAAATTCCCATTTATTTAAGTATGATTTCATTTGATTAGTTGTAAAAATGTATGTCTATAAGTCCTAAAGGAAAGATCTATGCATGCATGTTATTTAATTTATGTTTAGGCAAACTTAGGATATGCATGTGCTAATCGAGTGAGAAGAATTCGTTAGGAGAATCGAGCACTAGATAGTAATCGATAAATTAAGAGAAGAAAAAGAAACTAAAACCCTAAAAAATTGATAAATGCCGAAAAATATAAGGAAAAATAGGAAAAATGTGAATCTTTGTGTTATTGTTATTTTGATGCTTGAATTGTTATTTTTATCATGTTAGTAATGAGATTAATTGCATGAAAAATTGAGAAATAAAACACACAAAATATGTGCATGTGTGCCGTGTGTTTTTGAAGAAAATGGAGAAATTATTTTGTTGATTTTGTTGATGAATTGAGTGATGTTTTGATCTATGAAATGATTGTACGTTGTGTTAGTATAATCATACAAGTGTTTAAGTGAAGAAAATAGGATTGCATGTTGAAATTTTTGAAAGAAATTAATTGTAGAATTAAGTATAGAAATAATAAAAATAATTGGATGTTTAAGTATTTCAATGTTTATATCATTGAATATAGAAAAAAGATAGAAGTTTTGATAAAAAGATTTAATTTTGAAAAGCTTTTAATTAAATAAAAGATGTATGAAAAAGATTTCTTAATTAAATATTTTGTACTAAAATTTAAAGACTTGAAATTTTTACTAAAAATATAACAAAAAGATCTTTTATAATAAAGTGAAGAAATTCCTAAAAATGTTTATCAAAAGATAAAGAAATCATTAAGTAAGAAATAGCTTAAAGGTTTAAAACAAATAAAGAAGAAATTATTAAAGAAATAAACAAAACCGAGTTAAGAAGAATTAATCGATAAGAAATAAAAAGGAAGTTAAATTGAATAAAGAAAAGATGCTAGACGAGTTAAGATAGATACTCGTATAAGTTGATCGAGAAAATGAGAATAAAATAAGATGTCGAATAATAAGATTGAAAGAAGATTAATTAAATAATTAATTGAGTACGTTATTTCCAATCAAGCGAAGAAAGGATAAACCGAGATAATAATTAAAAGTATAATATTCGAGTTAAGAAATGAGAATCAAGTTAGAACTTAACAAGAATTTATAATTTCAAAAGAGTTTATTAAAAACTAAGAGAATTTTTTTTAAATAAATAAGAGTTATAAAATACCTTATAAGATAGCGGATGTAGAATAAAGCGTTGTCTATATAAATAAGAAAGATTGAATTAATAGTTTAAGCCTTTATAAAAGGAAATGCATAATCGAGTTAGATTTTAAGATCTAAATGGAATGAATGTTAATGTGTCTTGAAGTATGTTTGTTCTATAGGATTTCATTGTATGTGTGAATATGTGTTTAAATGCATGATAGTATTATATTGTGAATATGATTGAATTTGTATGATAAATGATTGATTGTTAAATTGAGAAAGAACTAAAGTCTTTAAAAGAAAGCTCGAGTAATAATTTATAACAATGAAGTTATTAATTAGAAAGAGAAAAGTATACGATGTTAAGTAATAGAGTTAACCTTTTCGAATAGAGTTAATGAAATAAAGACGAGAACGTAAGATCTTTTAGAAAGGTTAGAACGAAGAGAGCGACGACTCAAATAGAAGTCCGTCAGTTAAAGTCCAACGCCTTTGTGTCCGTCCTTCATATATCTTATCTATCGATGTCAAACTATGAAGGATCGAGCCGGACGGATCGTTAAGCGAGGACAAATAACCCTAGACCACCTAGCTAGTTCTTCGGAAGTCAGGTGGGCTTCTCTGAACCAAAATCTATCGATGAAAATTAGTATGCTATTAAATATTATGATATGATTTTTCAAATGTGATTGACTTGCCATTTTATTGAAGTTAGTATGTGTTATCATCTATTTATATGAGATGTGATTATCCTGTGAAAGCAGGAACCCACGTGTGGTAGATGTTGAGGTGACTGTGAGCCTTTCTTCGATTAGGCCGGTCACAGTGTTTGAGAAGGAGGCCTACTTCTCGGCACATGAAGTTAATTGTGATAGATGATACATGCTATTATATTATATGATATTTGACTGCGCAGTCCGTTTTAAATAAAAATGTTTTGGCATGCACAAGTAAAACCGTTTTAAAATTGCTTATATACTTGTGATGTTTGGCAAGGCAAGTTCAATTAATATAGCTTTAAAACGCATCTTTATTCAAATGTTTTGGCTTGTGTTCACTGAGTACGAAGTACTCAGCCTTGCGTGTGTTTCTAAACATGCAGGTTGACTGGATGACGATGGCGCGGATACTTGGTGGTGTGGTTTGGTTTTGTTGGTTAAGTTTGGTAGAATTTCGGACTGGCATTTGTACGTCTTCATACGTGCAAGTATTGGGAGTTGATGCTAATTTTCGCTGCGATCTTTTTGATCTTATGTCTGTTGATGTCTGCACTTTTATTCTCATGTTCTTGATTCCGAGCGTTGTGCTCGAAGACTTTGAATGCCTGTTGAATTCGTAACCCCTTTATCTTGTAATCCCGAGCGATGGGCTCATAACTTGACTTGATGTTGAACATGATTTTCCTTATCTTGATGTATATAATCGCATGTTTCCCCTTTTTGTTGGAATTCCTTTCCCATCAGCATGATTTACTTGATTGAATTCCCGTTCAAAGTAAAGTTGAGATGCTCGGTTATTATTTCTTCATGCTTTTGAAAACCAAATTCGATTGCCTTATATTCCGCCTTTGATTTTCCCCCGAGCATGTTCCCTTTGTTTGAGTTAGTAGTTAGTTGTTTAGGTTTGTTGTTGTTCGTAAGTCGCACCCCGAGAGTCGGGGCGTGACAACCATCTTCTTCTTCTTTTATTTTTTTCTTCTTTGATCGAAAATTTGAGTAATGGAATGGATGTTTTGATCTTGGAATAATGAAATTAGATGTATTAGATTGGATAATTAGGGATTAAAATGGAACAAAAATAAGAACCCTAATATCTATGTTAGTACCGAAATTTTAGGGCATGTTTTTAGGATTTTTTTTTTAATTTTCTTCATTTGATGATATAAGAGGTTGATTAGCAAATAAATGTAGTTAATTGGGGAAGAAAATCACCCCCTTAACATCTTTATAAAAACCGAAAGTTATAGGATAATTAGGAGTTTCCACATGTTTGATTTAAGTGATGATTTGTTGGTTGAAATATGTTGCAAATAATGTTAGTTGATTATAGAATTTAATTGAGAATTTTCTAAAAATGTTTAATGAAATATAAGAGATAAAGATCACTTTATAAGTTGAGTTATAATGATGTTATGATATGTTTGCATGCATGAAAATGATTCACGTTAGACGTAGTTTAACGTCGTAAAATTTGAACGAAATCCGGCAACTTTGAAAAATCGCGTAAGAGACGAACATTTAGTCGTAACTAATAATTGAGAAGTCGGATGGGAAGTCTAATTTGATATTATTGTTTATGATGGAATTTAGAACAACTTTCTAGTTGACGTCATAAGCTTTCGAGTTGATATAATATGGGCTATAGTTATAGTCAAGAACTAGAACGCGTTTTGAATTTTTTGTTGGTTTAGTACTTGTTAGTTGAAATCCGACGTTAGAACGTCGTGCTTTTGAGCAAGTTTTGAGAAGGAGTTTTTCACGTACGGAAGTATGTGATGACTGCCTTGAGAGTCCAGTTTCTAAAAAAATTGAATACAAGAGCTTAGAACGAACCTAAGACGTTATACGTCGAACCTATCAAGCAATTAGGGTTTTCACGGCAGTTTTGCGACCCTCGCCGGAAACTGTAATAACTTCCAGCTAGTTTATCGGATTTGTAATCCGTAAATTGGAGCACGATCTAGACTTCCTAAGCTTTCTAATGGTACAGGGCTCATCCCCTGTTTCCAAATCCTCTGTTCTGGACAGCCTCCATAGTTACTGGACTGCGCAGTAAAAATTCAGTTTCTTGTTTTCTAAGTTGTTTAGTTCGCAACTTAGTTTCTTTCGATCGTTTAAGCCGTTTTATCTAACGAATATCTCCCTACTGACCCTAGAGTCAAGTATAGGACCTTGAGTGATGAAAACCAGTCGAGATCTTATCTCTTATCCTTTCATTAAAGAAGTAATAAACGAGAAATTTCATAAATCGTTCAATGAACTAAAACGTAAATCGCCTAAGTTGATTCTTTACAACTTAGTTTCTTATAATCTTTAAAGTCGTATTAAGATATCGACTACCTTCTCTACTGACCCGAGAGTTGAGTATGAGATCTTCTGAGTTCTAAACGAGATTGGTACGAGTCTCAAATCACGTTTAATTAAAACGAATCTAGTAAGCGTGCAAATGCCTAAAGAATGAAACAACTGAAACTTTCTTCGATTCTCTTTAATCAATTATCTTTTACAACCCGTTTTTAAGTATGTTTGTTTTACGATGAAGGAGGAAGCCAACTGTAAAGAAAGGACGGAAGATCCGAAGTTTGGAAGCTATTGCTTTTAGTTCTGTATTACGAGGTGGGCTTTTATATACAAAATAAAACGAGCAATGCTCGAAAAATCTTTCTTTATCGCTTTGATATCTTTGTTTTCAAAGTGATATTATGGCATGAACTGTTTTATGTTTTATGTGAGTTCGCTTGTACCTATCTGAGTTAACATTCATGTTTTCCAGATTTAGAGTTAATCTAATTAGATTAACTAACGATCGGCTCTGAGTTAGCTGCTAAGTGCTTTCCAGAGTTAGTGCACTTTATAACCTGTGGTATATGTGATATCCTGTTGAGGGGTACCAGCCACGGTGAATTAGAATTGGTCAAGATTGAACGTAACATTAGTCAGAAAATGCTCGCGCGAGTGATTTATGAGAAAAAGACAGAAAATGTTTAGTAGACACGGATTCTTTCAATAAAACTCTGATGTGCTACGCTTATGAAATGCCATATTTATCTATATTTATGATTATGTTTTTGGCATCGTGCCCACTAAGTACGTTCGTACTTAGCCCTGCATTGTTTTCTAAATGTGCAGGTTGAAGCGACGGTGAGCGGCGACGGTTGATGTTGAGTTAAAGGGTAGGATGTTTAGTTAGAACCCTTCCGCTGCCAAACTCTGAATTTCTTTTTGAGATGTACCTTTTGAACAATACTCTGTAGTCTAAGTCTGTAAATATGAACTTAGCTTCTTTTTGTACTTTTGTTGAGTAATCCTTAGGGATTAACTCTTCTTATTTATATTCAAAGTCTTGTTCATGGTTTATCGATGTTTATCAAGTATGTTTAGTCAATTAGCCCCCTTCTTCCCCGCTTCTTTAATCCAACCCCAGTCACACCCCGGCTTCTGCCGTCCCTCGGGATTTAGGGCTGTGACAAGTTATCTCTGAGATCTCTAGGCTTTCAAGTACCTAATACTTAAACCGAAAGTTAATACATCAAAAAGAGTGTCTTGCAGCGGAAAAGACGTAGATTGATAACATATTTTCAGATGTGAAATCGAGGCTCAACTAAACTTCTTTCCTTAAGTACGACCTCTACTCAACCTCCGCCGCCTTTGTCACTCAACCTGCACATTTATAAATACATACAGGGCTAAGTACAAAAGCACTTAGTGGGCACTTTGCCGAAATCATATCATAGGTTTTATAGATTAATCAGGCATCTTTGAAGTAACACATCGGGGTTTTTCATCAAAGGCCCGTGCTTACTAAATATTTTCTTTTCATAAATAGCTTGATCAAGCATTTTTCTGTTGTTACGTTCAACTTGCACAAGTTCTGTTTCAACGCCTGGGGAGAGTATACTTCTCCAGTGTAACAGCCCCAAATCCCGAGGGACGGCAGAAGCCGGGGTGCGACTGGGGTTGGATTAAAGAAGCGGGGAAGAAGGGGGCTAACTGACTAAACATACATAAAAGACAACATACATTCAATGAACAAGACTTCACTAAAAGAAAGGAAGAGTTAATCGCGAAAGATTACTCAACAAAAGTACATGATAGTAACTAAGTTCAAGTTTACAGACTTATGCTACAGTGGTTTGTTCAAAAAGTACATAATCTCAAAAGTTTAGAGTTTTGCAGCGGAAGTAAGTCATAAGCTGAAACATCCTATCTTCTCAACTCAACTTCAACCACCACCGCTACCGTCGCTTCAACCTGCACATTTAGAAAAGAATGCAGGGCTAAGTACAAAAGTACTTAGTGGGCACGATACCGAAAACATAATCATAGGTAGAGATAATATGGCATTTCATAATTTGTAGCACATCGGGGGTTTTATTAAAAAGTTAGCCCGTGTCTACTAAACATTTTTTGACTGATTTTCACAATTTACTCGGCCGAGTCTTTTCTGGTATGCTATGTTCAATCTTGACCAATTCTCATTCACCGTGGCTGGTACCCCTCAACAGGATATCACATACACCACAGGTTACAAAGTGCACTAACTCTGGAAAGCACTTAGCAGCTAATTCAGAGCCGATCGTTAGTTAACCTAGTTAGATTAACTCTAAATCTGGAAAACATGAATGTTAACTCAGATAGGTACAAGAGAACTCACATAAAACGTAAAATAGATCATGCCATAATTATCACTTTGAAAACACAGATATCAAAGCGATAAAGAAAGGTTTTCCGAGCATTGCTCGTTTTATTTTATATGTAAAAGCCCACCTCGTTGATATAGAACTACTAAGTACTAGCTTCAGATCTCCTGATCTCCCGTCCTTTCCTTACTGCTGGCTTCCTCCTTCATCGTAAAATAATAACTCTTAAAATCGGATTGTAAAAGATAATCGATCATTGAAAATCGAAATAGGTTTTAGTCGTTTCATTTTTTTAGGCAATTGCACGCTTACTATTTTCATTTTAATTAAACGGGAACGAGACTCGAACAAATCTCGTTTAAAACTCGAAAGGTCTTACTCGACTCTTAGGTCAGTAGAGAGGGTGGTCGATAGTTCATTACGAATTAAAAGATCAAAAGGAACTAAGTTGAAAAAGAAATCAACTTAGGAAATTAAGTTTTAGTTCTTTATACGATTTAGGCATTTTCACGCTTAACTAAATTTCTTTACATTAACGGATACGAGATACCAACTCGTCTCGTTTAGAACTCAAGGCCCCATACTTGACACTAAGGTCAGTAGGAAGATAGTCGTCAAGTTATTACGGCTTAAACGATCGAAAGAAACTAAGTTGCGAACGAAACAACTTAGAAGAATGAATTCTGAAAAATCACTGCTCATTACAGTAACTCTGGGGACTGCCCAGAACAGGGAAACTGGAAACAGGGGATGAGCCCTGTACCGTTTGAAAGCTTGGGATGTCTAGTTTATGCTCCAATTTACGGATCTCAAATCCGATAAACGAGCTAAAAGATATTACAGTTTCCGGCAAGGGTCGCAAAACTGCCGCGCTAACCCTAGTTGCTCGATAGAATCGACGTATAACTTCTTAGGTTCGTTATAAGTTCTCGTATTCGATTTCTCAAGAAACTTAACTCTCAAGGAAGTCAACACGTACCCCCGTACGTGATGAACTCCTTTTCAAAACTCGTCCAATAGCACGACGTTCTAAACGTCGACTTTCAACTATCAAGTACTAAACCAAAGCAATTAACAGTTTCTAGTTTCTAGTTCTCGACTATCACTATAACTCATATTATAATAGCTCGAAAGCTCATGACGTCAACTAAAAAGTCGTACCTTAGTCCATAATAGACAATATTATCAAGTTAGAATTCTTATTCGACTTCTCGGTTATTAATTACGACTAATTGTTCGTCTCTCACGCGATTTTAAAAGTTATCGGATTTCGTTCATTTTCTACGTCATCAAACAACATCTAACGAGATTCATTTTCATGCATATCATCACTTCATATCATTACTACATCTCAACTTAAAACGAGTTCTTCGTCTCTTACGACTCACAAAATATTTTTAGAAAATTCTAAATAAATTCATAACATCAATTAATATCAATTACAACATTATTTCATCAACCAATCCTCAACTAATTCAACTACATGCAAACCCCTAATTTTCTACTAAATTTCGGTATTTACACATAGATTAAGAGGGTGATTTTCTTCATCAATTAACACCATTTATCTCTTAATCATACTATTATATCATCAATTAATAAATTCAAGTCTAATTGCAATATGAAATTGAAAAATCCCAAATCAAAACCCTAAACCCTAGAACTCGGTTTCATCATACATGGTGGTTTCGATTTCTCTTGGTTCTAATAACTAATTAAACACTTCCTAAGCATGATTATAACATCAATTGAAGAATTCCATCATCTCACCTAAAAGCCCTAATTTTCGGTAATACCATAGTAGTTAGGGTTCTTGATTTCAATCAATTTTAATCTCTAATTATCACAACTAACACATCTAATTTCTCTAATCCAAGATCAACCATCTAATTCCATTACTCCTTAATTTCGATCCAAAGAAGAAATAAAAAGAAAAGGATTTTGGATGGATAGAATTAAAGAGTAGACTAATACCTTGAAGATTAGTGAAGGAAGAATTGAAGTTCGATGGTTGGATTAGAGACTTGTGTGGAATTTCTTGTCCAAGATCTTGATGCTTCAATGGAGATGTGAAGAACAAAGTGAGAGATAGAGTGTATAGGGGGCAGGGGGGGTAATGGCTTGGTGGAGAAGATGGTGATGACTAAATATGTTATATTATAAGGTTAATAGGTGTAAAGTAAAAATAAATATCCTAAGTAGTGAGTCATGTAGTTAAAACCTTATAATAAAGAAATATCAAGCTAGAGAGAGTGTGTAATGTCGGCTAGAGGGGAGAAAAGGAAGGAAAATACGCGCTTTTCTGACGCGATACGACGTTACGGAAATCGAGCGATGAAAAACGTAGCTCGACACAAAATCGTCACGATCTGATTCGTCCAAAAATTCTAGCGTATTAAACTTAATCGGAAAATAATATTTAAAATTTTACTTCCGACAAAAACTCGGGACGACACAGTCCGAGTTTCGTCCGGAAAATCATAAAAACGAACTTTCTCGGGCGAGTTCGTATCGCGATTTCGTGAATGTAAAAATCAGACGGTTTTCCGTTCTGAGTTCACGAACTAAAAACTTTTCGTACGCAATAACCCTAAATACAGTAGTCGTCTAGCTGACTTCCGTAATTTATTTTCGGAAACGGATTTCACCGTTAGTCTTAGAATTTCAAATCGTAAACTTAGGCGTGCAAAACCATTTTTATTATTAACTTTAAATTTTTTTAAGAACGTAAGGAATTTCCGGGGTATTACATCCCGCGCACGTTCCTCACCGTGGCTGGCTACCCCTCAACAAAGTACCACACACAACGGCTACTGTGTACACTAACCCTGGAAAGCACCTAACGGTGTCACTAACTCAGAGTCTGATCGATTAGTTGGCGAACCAACTCAGAATGGCACAAAGAACTCACAAAAACAAATTCTTTTATGCACACTTATAAAGCAATAAGTAAACATTTCGAGTAACGCTCACTTTATTTTGTTATATAGAAAAGCCCACCTTAACCGGTTACAGAACAAACACGAACTTCTGTCTTTGGTCTTCCGTCCTGTCTTCTAATTTCGACTCCCTCCTTTGATTGCAAACATTCAAACTTTAGTAATTGGTCGAGACGATTAAAGAAAAAGAAAATCGAATTTGGTTAAGTCTTTTAGGCGTTTGCACTTTAACTAATCCCTTTTTTGTTTAAAAAGAAATCAGACTCGGACACATCTCGCTTAAAACTAACTCAGTTCCTTACTCGACATTTAGATTAGTTAAAAACGGAAGTCGATAACTCTTAACGACTTAAAAGTTCTTAATTGAGTTGAAAAGAATTTCAACTTAAGAAAATGAGTTTAGAATTTTTTCCTGCACAAGTCAGTAGGTTTTAAGCTTTTACAGAACAGATCATTTCGAATCAGGGGATGTATCTTATGTCAAAAGAAAGACACGGAAGTCTACTTTACTGTCCAATTTACGGATCTCGATTTCGTTAAACAAGAAAAGAGTTATGGCCGTTTCCGTGAAGGGTGGCAAAACTGGCCGAGAAACCGTAGACGTTTTAAAACTCGATGCACGTTTCCCTAGGTTCGATCAATGCTATACAACATTTATGTGCACGAAATTTCTATCAATTTAACAGTCAAGTCACACAATCATTTAACATGAAAACCCTTAGGTTTCTTGATCAATACACGACGAGCAATCTCGTCTTTTCAACAAACATCATACTTAGCAATTTCCTTTCAATTTCAAATCACAAAAATTCCTTAACTTCTAATTCAATCATCTCATGCTATGATTATCAACTAAACAAATGTTCCTTGACTAACATCATACTCCAATCAATCAACACTCATTCATTACTAACATACACGTCACTTTTATCGAGCAACGAACATCGTTGTCGATTTTTCTAAATATTTTTATAAAATCTAAGAAAATCACATCAAGTACATATAATCATGTTTATCAATAATATGCTAACTACAACTTTAATCGAGAACAAATAAATCCTCATTTTTCTCGTTTCTTTGTTTCTACACTTACTTACTTTTCTTAATTTTTGAAGTTCTACTAATCCAATTCAAACCAAATTAGTTTCTATAATCTTTATACTTAACAATGATCATATTTACACACTAACATCATTATAACTAACACTTAATCAATTCACGTCATTTTTATCGGTTCAAGAATTCGATTTTTCAAAGTTGTTAGTTAATTCTCAATTAATTTAACAACAAACCTAACATATCAACAATCACTAATATTCGATTAGTTTTCTTGTTCTATTTTTCTATCGATGATTATGCTCGACTCTTCGTCTCTTATAAAAAGTTCGACATTCTTAGAATTCATTTTAAACTTTCAAATCACCCTCCTTAAGTGCTTAGATTAACTAATATGCAAACCACATATTCATATCATCCTTTATACTTAGCATAATCTCGATTCTTCGTCTGCAACGAAAAATGAAAAGTGCTCGGAAAATTCTAACTAAATTATATGTTGATTAACATGCATACAACTTCTCATTTATGAAAACAACATCATCAAATAAATTCTATCCTTAAAATTCCAATCGAATGTTCGTCTCCAACGATTATCGTTTTATTTTTAGAAAAATATCAAACAATTCATACAATCATATCTCAATGCATGTAATCATAATCTACAAACCATACATCTAAATTCAAGCTTAAACTTTATCTAAATGAACTCAAAATTTTCGAAAAAAACAAGATTATATATTTCGAAAATTACCAAATTAATTCTATCATGATTTATACTTGATTCAAACCATAGAAACTTAATCCTAAGCATAAATAATCAAGTAATAAACTTAGAACATCAATCCTATACCTCTTACAATTTTCAAAATTTTCAAGAATTTAAAGAGATGGATTTTGTTCGGTTGGAATTGAAGAGGAAGCTCTCACCTTTACGAATATGCAATCAGAATTGACTTTAATCGAGAATCGAACAAGCTATGGAACTTAGAAGCTTGAAGAACTTGAAGAAAAACTTGAAGAAAACTTGAAGATGGGAAGAACAAGAGATAGAAGAGAGCATATGGGGGAGGGGGGGTGCAGTTCTGGAGGTGAGAGAGGGAGAGAGTTGTGGTGATATTTATAATGTAGAACACAAAATCAATTTGTACACTAATTTCTTTACCAAATATCCACTTTTTCAGATATAATACTGTAAACTAAAAATGAACATCTACTTTTTTAGACGGTCACATTTTTGACAAAAATGGATACGACCATTAGTTCCGGAATATTTTACTTAGTCGGAAAGGACGATTCGTTTTCCGAAAAACTTAAAAAAAAGTCGAGACGTGACAGTCCAAAATTCGCCTGGAAAAATAAATAAAACTGACTTTTACCATTAGACTCGTATCGCAAAATAAGTGAATGTAAAATCAAACGCTTTTTCGATCTAAGGTCTCTAACGAAAATTTTATCGGGCACCAAAACCCTAATACGGTAGTCGGTTGAACGACTTCTGCAACTTATTTTCAGAAACGGACTTCGCCGTTATTCTTATAACTGAATTTATTTAACTTAAAAGTGCAAAGCCTTAACTAAAACGAAAATTTTTATTTCCAAGATGGAAAGAAATATCCAGAATATTACAATTTATATCTATTAAATGTTCAATTTATTTATTATATATTCCTTTGATAATGTCTGCATATGCTTAGTTCTTAGCTGGTTTAATATGATTTAACCATTAAATTTTATTTAGGTGCTAGTATTTAATTCATAAAAAAAATTATATTCATTTGTCTTTTAGTTAAACTTGTATTAACGGTTTATACGGAGTAAAATTTAAACATATAGCTATCAAATTTAAAAAATCCTGAAAAAATATCGGTTTCTAATTATTACTTTTGCATAATATAATAATGAGAAAATACCTCAAAGTAGCACTTTTCTTTTAGTTTTGTTAAATTTTAGCACTCCTCATAGTTCTTTTAATTTTTAGCACTTCTTGTCTTTTATACCCTTCAATACTAATTTTATTTCCCATCTTATCCCCTCTTTTCATTTCATCTTTTACCTTTTCTCTTTCTTTTTTTTCCTGCTCATTCTCTCTCTCTAATTCTTTTGCTGAACTCCTTCGATTCCATTGAGCGAGTCGTCTCAGTTTCACTTCCTGCAACTCTTGTTGTTGTTGTAGCAATTATTCCACTGAACATTGTTTCTTTTCCTTCATTTTCATCTCTTCTTCAGATTTCTTGTTTATCTTCTATCTCTTACCATTTTTTCCCTCTCTATTACACCGGCTTTTCTTCTAGGGTTTCCCTGCCGCCGACAAATCTGCTTGCTCCGACCAATTTTTTCGGTAAGTCTTTCAACTCAGGATTCATCATTTCTTGATCTTTCTTTTGGACCTTTGTATATATTCCTTTTTAGTTTTTTTTTTAAATCGTGTCGATGTTTTTGTACATATATCTCGTTTTTTGGTTCCCACTGTATATATTTATCCATTTTGGTGGTTCATATGTTACTTTGTTTCTGTAATGGACGAGCTTGAATATTTGTGCTATAACAAAATGTAATACCTTTGACATTTACCTATTTGTGCTGTAACAAAATATCCTTTCTTTTTGTTTTTTTAATTTTTATTATTTATCTATCTGTGTTGATCCCTTATTTACCTATTTGGATCTGTTGCTTATTTTTCTCTGCTGATCTTTATTTTTTTATTATCCTATAATTGCATAATTTTTTGTGCTGTAACAAAATAATATTTTTTTTTGTGAATCGTATCAAACTTTTCAGATTCGTTAATAGATAGTTGTATAGTCGTACTTTTAAATCCTGTTAGTTAAATGCAACCATCACATTTTTGTACATTTCATCTTTTGACTTTGTACTTTTCTTTTCACATTTGAACTTTTTTTTTAGTCTTTAAAGAATGGCTGATAAGAAGTGTAAGCATGGTCTGAAAGCTGTTGTCAGTACTTCATGGTCTGATGAGGATCCGGCACGGCGGTATTTAAGTTGTCCAAACATTGAGGTTTATGCATTCTGTTTTCTTTTTTATGTTGTTAAATTATTTTAAGAACTTTCAGCCATAATCTCACTAGTATATAAATATCACATTTATGTATTTTTTCTTATTTTTACAGAAAGATGTTTGTTCATTTTGTGATTGGATTGATCCAAATGTTAGCGAACATCAACGTGAATATATCAAAGAGCTTCGTATTGCTAGGGATATGTGTGAAGGGCAGCTTGAGAAGCTTAAGGAAGAGCATCGTAGGCTGCAATTAACAGAAAATGTTGCATCACAAATTGCTGTCAATTACCGTATGGAGATCGATGATCTTCACCACAAGCTTCAAGCCATGGAGCTTGAGTGTCGTGATCTCCAAAAAGCTAACAAGCAGCTTGATGAGGACTATGGTTAAATGGTACAAAGCCATTTTCAGTGCTGCCAGGAAATTCATGCACATAAATCTGAGCTTATGTGGAAGAACTATGTCATTGCAGCTTTGTTGGTCTCGCTTTTTGTATTTAGTCGTTAGTTTTTGAACTCGTATTTGTAATTTAAGTACATGTATTAAGACACCGTACTATTAGTTAATCTAACTATTTTATTATCTATGCTATGATTTATGTTTATTTATAACTACATTTATCCTGAATGTGTGAATTTAAGTTTGTTAAGCACCTTACAGCAGAATGTATAAATGGAGTACCTTAATAATTCTGCAAAAAAGAATGCTGGTATGAAGTTTTAAATTTTTTATGCCTTCACAGATTTTTTCCATATTTTATTGTGCTATAACAAAAAAATGTGTCAATTATAAAATTTTGTTATGGGTCAATAAGTTTCTTTTTAACTTTTTTTTTTTTTGCACATGCCATATGTTTATAATACTAAAATTTTCTTCATCATTTTTGTTATTGTGTAACTAATTCATCTTAGGTACTTCAAAATATATTTATTAAGTACTTCATTAGTAATAATTTTGCAGCCTTTCTCAAATATTCACGCCAAAATTTTACTTTTAAAAAATCTTCCCCACAAACTTTTGCGCAGTAACACTCAATTTTTAAATATTTGAGTAGTAACAAAATAATAATATATATTATTGTGCAGTCACTTTTGAGCAGTAACAAAACAGACATATTTATTTCTCTTAACCTACTACATCGATAACAAATTATTTATTTAAATGCTAGAAATCGTGTTTTCAATTATCTGAATTGTTCGATACAAGGGTTAGTACAGAATGTTCAGAATCAATATATCTCACACACCCCAACTTTGAAATTAGGGGTTTCGTCAAATTACCCTGTTCCCATCTTCTACAGATCTGCTGTTCGAATTACTCTGTACACCTTTATACATTCTCCATCTTTCAGGTATGTCTTGCTCACGAAATTATCTTATTATACCAATTTATGTTTCCACCCCTTTCGAACTGTGATGCGGTTTCGCATAATAGACATGCGTTGTATGCCTCTTTTGTTTAATTTGTACTCTTTAAACAACTGCAAACCCAATATAGCACTTTTTTTTATTTCAATTTAACCCAACCTAGTTGTGACCCATCTGGTTTACTTATCTAACAGCCTCTAATATATATCTTTTTTCCCATGTTCAATCTGCATTTTGCAGATGGATGTAACGTCAGTTTTAGTGCATTATTGTGGTGTTTGGATTAATGAATTGTACCAAGGCGGTGAGAAGTTGTTGTTGCTACTGTCAAATGTGGATCGTTCATTTCCAGTTTTTCTAAGCAAAATTCAGTCAAACATCGATGCTGTCGATCAGTTGTCTGGTTCATTTTTAATCTCTTGTTTGGTGGTTTCTCCCATAGATGATGGGAGATGTGTTCGTTTTAATGTCACTAATGATGTTGATCTCAATTTTGCCTTAGAGAATGGTGTTAGGAAATTCTATGTCACCGTCACGTCACCTTTGCAACGATGCACTCAGACAGATGGCAATAAACAGAAAAGGAAACATGCTGATAAGTCATCAATTGATGAGTCCTATGTTGGTGATCATTGTGAATCTGGAGAGGACGATGATGTTGAAGATAATGATTTTGATCCCAATGATGATGATGTTAGCACAGACAGTTTGGATGACGAGGATGCCTATCAATATGATTCCTTTTTTAATGACGGTGAGCCTGCTCCTCTTTTTCATCCATTCCTTCACAATAGGAATTTTGTGCCTCCTTTGACAAATCAATCACCCCCACGTAGTATTTACCACCCCCAGAATAATTCCAAACAAGGAGACAAGAACCCTTCTCCCTTGTCTAAAGCAACTGTACATCTTCAGGAATCTAATATTGAGGGTGATTTTCAAATGAAATTCAGTACATATGAGTTGGCTTTAGGGGCTATCTATGTTGATAAACCAAGCTTGATGTATGCTATTGGTCTTTATCATTTGACCAATAAGTATGAGTTTTCTATTGAGCGTTCAAGTGTTACGAAGTGTTACGTGCATTGTAAGTATCCTGACAGGTGTCAATTCCATATGCGGTCTGCTGCTCCTTGTGCAAATGGTTTTTGGAGAATCACACACTGGCAAGCACCCCATACATGTGAATTGGATTTGAGAGTCAATAAGCACAGGACCATGTGCTCTAGTGTTGTGGGTGCTTTTTTCTGCTCCTCGTCTAATGGTTCGAGGTGCTATCTTGCATCCAAAAGAAATGGTTCACTATCTCCGATCAGAATTTGGTTTCAAGGTACATTATTTTCGTATTAAAATTTAATATTATCCCTTTATTTGTTCCACTTATTTAATTTATGTCTATTTAAATTTTGTTTGCTTCTTAAAAAATATTTATTCTGTAACAAAATTTAGCCTCATATTTTTTGTGCTTCCACAAATAACATCTTCACTGACTGTTTTCTTTATAGATATCATATTCAGTTGCATGGTCTGCCCGCAATCGTGCGATCCAACTGATATACGGTGACAACGATGACTCTTTTAGACGTTTGCCCGGTTTCCTACACATGACTGAAACTTGTAATCCTGGATCTGTTGTGTCGTTGCAGACTGATCATGCTAATGTTTTTGAATATGCCTTCATGGCTCTCAGTGCTTCTATCTCTGGTTTTGCTTCCTCATGTCGTCCTGTTATTTGTGTTTATGCAACGCACTTGAAAGGTAAGTATAAAGGAGTTATGTTTGTAGCTGCGTCAAAGGATGCAAATGAACAAATTTTCCCCCTTGCCTTTGGTATTGGCGCTAAGGAGAATGATAGATCATGGATATGGTTTCTCTCGGAGGTTAAAAAAGCATTTGTTCAGCCTAACGACTTGGTCATTGTTTCTGATCAACATGTTAGCATTAGTAAAGCTGTTGAGATAGTATACCCGGAAGTAATGCATGGCCTTTGTTGTTTTCACATTCAGAAAAATCTTACCAAATACGGCGTTAATGTTGTGAAGGCATTCCAGAAAGCAGCTTCATGCTCTCGGAAGGAAGATTTTTACAACTTAATGAATGTTATTCAGGACATGTGTCCGAAAGCTCACCGTAGATTATCAGAGATAGATCCTACTCGTTGGGCAAACAGTTTGGCTCCTGTTCGACGTTATGGTGTTATGACGTCTAATGCTTGTGAAAATATCAATTCTACACTACGTTGGGCTAGGACCTTACGTGTATGCACTCTACTTGATTGTGTCCATTCAATGGTATGTGGTTGGTTTGTTGAGAGGCGTCAGCTCGCGTTATGCCGCACACATGAACTTTCTCCTAGGATTGCAGACGAACTGGCCGTAAGAATTGAACAAGGCTTTACAATGGTCGTGGAACCCATTAACCCTACACGGTTTTGTGTTAAGCATTGTGGGAAAACTTTTATGGTTGATCTAGAGTTACATTCTTGTTCATGTCGAGAGTTTGATCTCAATCTGTTCCCTTGTTCACATGCAGCTGCTGCAATAAGGTTGTCACTCTACCTCAATTTCTTTATATTGTTCTTTAACTCTACATATTACTTATTCTATTTTTTTTAATGTTTTGTAGTTGTGCAAAGGAGCATCCAATATCCTATGTTTCTCATATTTTCACTACCCGTAACTTGCGTGATATGTATGCGGGTGATGTTAACCCAAATCCAAGTTGTGATGACTGGAATCTGCCTGAACCTGTACGAGATACGATTGTCCACCCTCTAGGTAATCCTCGTCAAGCTGGAAGACCCAAGACCAAACGCATTCCATCTTTCTGTGAGTCCTCACGATCTTCATCTAGTGTTTGCTCTCGGTGCAAGCAACGTGGTCATTACAATTCGACGTGTACTGCATATGTCAATATTTCCAAACCAACAGCTTCCAAAGCACCAACAACTATGCGGAAACCGAAAGCTTGCAGTATTTGTCGTGACACTAGTCATACCCGTAGGAAATGTCCTTATCTGGTTGATTGAATTTGTATTTTGCTGGCAGGATGTTATTTTTTTATTAGATACCTAATGTGAACCCCTTACTCTATTATGTACCAGTCTAACATTTTGGTCCAGTTTTACTATATTACTTCCTTCAGAGACCTTTTTTACAGTTACATTTTCTTACTTAACCAATTCCATGTGAGATTTAATTATAGAAGTCCTTACTTTGTTAGTTACTGACCCCGCAAATTGCTCAGTAACAAATTAATTACAGAAGTGTTACCTTTTTTTGTTACTTAGAATAAAAAACCTGCCCAGTAACAAATTAATTATATTATTGTTAAATTTATAGTTACTGATAATTCAAATTTGCCCAGTAAGCAAATAATAGAGATCAGTAACAAAAATTAAAACATTTGGAAATATTAGTAACAGAAAAATATTTCCAAAAAATTTGCGAAATTTGTTTAGTAACAGAAGTACATTCCCAAAAATTTTGCGAAATTTGTTTAGTAACAAAAAATGTCAACACTGCTTTGTGGTTGCACAAGAAATTTTACTATTTATTTGTTACTTAACTAATAACAAATTTTTGGGTGGTTTTTATTTTTTTATTTAGTGCACAAGTACTTTCCTAAACAAATACTAAACCAAATGCTAAACAAAATACAATACAATATCATTCATTTTTAAATTGTCTAGACCACTGAAATATGTTGGTTAAATCTAACCAAATATGAGGTGCATATTTACAGTATGAAATAACTGTAAAAATAACATAACACGTTTGGTCTTTACTCGTGTTGTTCCTGTCGAACATGTATTATGGCAACGTTAATTCTTTACGCAACAACATAAGTTTGTTCAAGAATAAAAATATTTTAACAAAGATTCATTTTCTTCACAAACAATCGTTTTTTCTCATTTTTGTTATTTATTGGCTTAGTGCACAAAACCTTTCCAACTGTGTATTTGTTACTAAACAAATTTTAATTTCATCATTTCCATTTTGCATACACCACTCAAATATTTTTAAGAAGTATAAAGTATTTTGATGTGCAAATTTCCAGTGTCAAATAACTGTTACAATGACATAATGTGTTTGTTACTGCATAAAAAAAAAAGCCATTAACAACTTACATCAATATTTTGTTACTGCATAAAAAAAAAAGCCATTAACAACTTACACAAACATGAAATCTACCACATTACCACACACATCTGTCTTACATACATATAACTTACAAATAATATCCAGTCACACCCAAAACAAACATATCAAGTAGCATTTGATGACATTGTTGTTGAAAACTTAACAAAAATAAGTTAGATGTAAAAGCAGCCAAATTCTTCCCAAATACATAAAACATATATATATGATTTAAAATCAAAATCAAGGTCACTGCAATCAATCAAACAGGAACATGACCCACCAACTATGCCTCTTTCGTTGCTTGCGTAGATCCATCGGTACTGTATTTGAATATCCTCAGTCCAACAGCTTTCCTATGCTCCTGCATGTCCTTTTTAACGAAGCTGGTTGGAAACGATCTCTCCATGATTGACTCCACAGTTCTTAGTGCATAGCCGCCTGTTTTGAATTGCTTGCTATTCTTAATTGTCATCGTTGCCTTTTCAATATGTGTTATGTTCCACGTTGGCTTACTGGTCAAATCTGTTCGAGCATCGTAGAATCCACTGTAACATAGAACCTGTACGATCCATTGTGCAATAGAACTTAGTGAAGCCATGTTATCAGATAACTATTTTTGGGAGCATTCAATATGATGCTCAATTTTTTTTATTAAACAACCTAAAACTATTAAGATTATAAATTAGCTGAGTAACAATTAAACAACCTTAAAATATGAACATAAGGTCATAAATTTTCAATCCATTAAAAATTCAATTTGTTACTACATAAAAGATATTGATCAGTGATGCAAATTACTAGCCAATAAAATATCAAGCAAAATAATGAGTAAAAGTCTTCACTTTACAGTTTTTGGAAAATTCACACTTTTGCCGGTTACCAAAGTTTGGATTCCATGAACCAAACCAAAAATCCAATTTCTGACATACTTAAGAAACAAATATATGTGTTGATACTGTAACATAGTACCTGAGGCAACCATCGTGACAGTGGCACCAACATATCTCTTGACTCTTTCATATCATCCCCATCAAATTTATGCGCCTTCGAGTCGTAAATTATTAGGTTGTGTGTTGCAAATTCAATCTCCACAGCAGCCCAACCATATAGCGCATGGTACACTGTCACAAGCTGTTTAAACATAGTTCATTCAATTTCAATGGGAGTATTTCAATTAAAGAGTTACACAACCAAATTATAAGAAACTTATATTTTATGAATGCACAAAAGTTTGTCTTATACGGTCGTATTGCCACCATTCCTTTTGATTCTTCCAACCAGGAATCTCTGCATGCACATACTGAGCTAACTTGTACAGATGCGATACTGAGATTGATTCATCCACATCAGGGTCAAACTGGCTCAAGGTCTCATGACTGTTGTAGTGATGCCACATCGCATATAATTCTTTCTGTCAAAATTATTAATTATAAACAGCAAATAAGATAAACGATTCCAACATAATGCTGCAAGAATATAAATAAAGGATCTTACCATGAATCGAGGTGATATAATGCCCATCCGGGGATCAACTTGTTTAACCTTTGTATACTCAGGAAAGCTATGTAGGCACGACAAATAAGCCTCGATGTGAGCCATCTTGAGTTCCTGTGTGTCATCTTCCACAACCTTGAACCATTCAGCATCGACAGCATCTGGAAGACCTACATTCCTCCTACAAATATAGACACCAAAACTAGGTGTTTATTTTATGCAACAATACGAAATGAATAATGTTTGACTTCATAGATTTGTAACAATATAAAGTAAAATTATTACGTTGCATTACTACTCTTGAAGATCAAATAGTCTCCGCCCCTTTTCTCATTCTCTATGTACGGGCTGCACAGTGCCGCTGCTTTTCTCCTTTGCCTGACTAAGGTCCAGTCCAATGTTTTGGGCCTCTGAGTTTCATCGTCCAATAGCTGTGGAGCATGCATCTGTTCCTGCAACTCAATTGCATTAATTGCTTCCCCTTTTCTCTTCAACTCTTGTTTCTTTATGTCAGAAGCCATTTGTGTGACGGCATGCGCACTGTTGCAAGCTGCTTCAATGAATTCAGGTGGCTCCATGGCAAAGTCAATATTACGTACTGGCATCTTTAATGACTCTCCGGTTGTCTGCTGCATTTTGAATAATGTAGTTAAGTTCACTATTTTTTGGTAGGTGAATAGGAGAACAAAAATTAACTTCAGACTTCTTGAGTTAAATTTTAAACATATTCATTGACCATGAAAGCTAGTATATCAATATATCAATATTTTGTGCAGTCACAGAAAAAAGGGCATAGTATTGATACATAGTATTGATGCATATATGCAGTAACAACGCATTATTTTTTGATAAATATTTCTTTCAAATTAAGAATGCTAACTTGTCAATTTCTCCATTTACCCCTAACTTTTTCCAAACAATTTCTGTCGTTACATCTGAAACTTGTTAACCACATCGTCACTCATCAGTATGGACGTGATTAATTTTGTTGCCTCCTTCACACTAATGAAATCGCCACCATCCATTGCCACTTCCTTACGTCTCTTTTTCACCATCATAGCTCTACCATCCATTTCAGAATCTTCATTGTCTGACAATGAAGATGCCGGAACAATAACATCAAATTTGGGAAAATGCATCTTAAACGGCTCCCCATCGGCTTCTAAGGATTCCCAATAAATGGACTCTAGCTCATCATCGGATGGTTTCAAAGTCTCCTCAATCTTGTTTGAAATATCAAAACAACAACATATCGAATCAGTTTTATACACCTAATACACTTTAATATTAACTTCTAATTTGTCCAAATACTTACCCCAGCAATCATATCCACCAAATCTCCAAGTGCTGATGAATAATCATATCCACCAAATCTCCAAGTGCTGATGAATAATCATACCTCAACATCCTTGGAATACAGTTTTCATTCCTCAATCCAGATGACTTCCCCACCTCAGGGAATGCACACATGATCCATCCCTTTTTAATAAAAAAAAAAGAACAACAAAACACAAGCACACACAAAATAAAGTCAGTTATATTAAATTAACATTATACTAAAAAAAACTATTGATGAAGAATGCAGATACGAAGCATAACTACATACCAAAAATGCAGTTACAAAGCCATTTAGATGGTATCCTCTGGTCTTCCTTTCCCCTCTCCTGTCAGTCCTGATGGAATCCAAATTTTGAATGAGGTGTTGATATGCAAAACTACCCCAGGGGAAGTTCTCCCACCAGTCTTCATGCTCAACTAGAACCCATATCCACTCGTCCATCGTCTTAGTCTTTTGTACTCCCAACAGAACGCTATGCACAAACAGAATCTTCGATGCTTTCAAGTACTCCTCACCAGTCTTAAATTTGGAAGCCTTATAATCATCCCACAATCTGCCAAAGGTTGTTTTAGTTGCCACATACCAATTAGCATACATCGAATCGTGGCTGAGGAAATGTTTCTGGTGAGGATTGAATTCAGAAGCTCCAAAGTGAAGACCAGTTACGAGTGCAAATTCCTCCCGACGAAAATTTCACCACTTTTCCTTTTACAAAGAAACACAGCTCCCGAGTTGTGTAAGGTTGCTCTTTCTTGTTGACAATTTGGTAAGTCATTAGCTCATGGACGGTGCTCATTGGCTTCCCCAATTTCCCCGGAAAGTCATAAAACTTTCCAAAGCATGACTGCTCGAACCTATTGAACAGCGGTGCGCCATGATTGTTTAAGGTTGTTCGAATGCTATTTAGAATCTCTTCCTTGCAATGGTGATTATCTTTGTAGCTAACACCCTGTAGCATCGGGCGCTTGAATTTCCAGCCGTCCTACGATAATTGGAACATAGATATTAGTTTAGATATATCTTAAAAGATGCAGTATCTTCTACCTTAATGTGTGTTTAATTTTGCTTATCATTTCATAGCAAAATATTTTGTAAATGCACAATATAATGACCAAAACAGATTGTGTCAGAAACAAACATATTGGTCATTAACAACAAACACTTATGCTTGCGGGCAAAAACTTTTGAAAACATACAATGTGGTGATCCGTAAAAAATTTACTACATATTAGTTTCCACAAAAAATTTAATATATTAAATTTTTGTTACTGCACAAAGAAGGTTGTTTGTAAATTAAACATATTGCCAAGTAACTATAAAATGACCAAACATAGTTTGGGTGAGTAACTAAAATGCCCAAATTGGGTTGATTCACAATATGAAAAAAAATTTGGCCAGTAACAAAATAATTTAGATCAGTAACAAAAATTAAATTTCATCACATTATGTTGCAGCACAGTACAACTATATAGCACTAACTAAAATACATTCCCAATTTTGCCCACTAACTAAAAACATACACTAATTTGATCAAACACATTTGCCCAGTAAAAAAAAAAATTGTACGTATTCCCATTTTGTTACTAATCAACCAAAAAAATGCGCAGTAACAAATTATTTATTGAATATTTAGCTTTTTTGAGTCACTTAACAACAAGAATTTGCCCAGTAACAAATTTATTAAAGAAGTGCTTACTTTGTTAGTTACTGATCAAATAAATTTAGGCTGTCACAAATTAATGCTTTATGTACGTACAAACTTTCTAGTTACTGAACAAACAAATTTTTCCAGCAAGAAAACAATATAGATGTGAATCCAACATAATAAAAAAATGATCAAATTTTCATGATGCACACTACAAGTATTGATCAGTAACTAAAATATCAAAATATTTTTCCCACTAACAAAAAACATACATTCAATTTGATTAAACAAATTTGTGAAGTAACAAAAAAATATAAGATTGCTAACTTCTTGCTTACTGATCAATTGCAGCACAGTACAACTATATAGCACTAACTAAAATACCTTCCCAATTTTGCCCACTACCTAAAAACATACACTAATTTGATCAAAGAAATTTGCCCAGTAACAAATAACTTTTGTACGTATTCCCATTTTTTTACTAATCAACCAAAAAAATGTGCAGTAACAAATTATTTATTGAATATTTAGCTTTTTTGAGTCACTTAACAACAAGAATTTGTCCAGTAACAAATTTATTAAAGAAGTGCTTACTTTGTTAGTTACTGATCAAATAAATTTAGGCTGTCACAAATTAATGCTCTATGTAAGTACAAACTTTCTAATGACTGATCAAACAAATTTGTCCAGCAAGAAAACAATATAGATGTGAATCCAACATAATGGAAAAATGATCAAATTTTCATGATGCACTAGTACTGATCAGTAACTAAAATATCAAAATATTTTGTCCACTAACAAAAAACATACATTCAATTTGATCAAACAAATTTGGGAGGTAACAAAAAAATATAAAAGTGCTAACTTCTTGCTTACTGATCAACAAATATTTGCCCGCTAACAAATTATTTTTAGAAGTGTTATTTTTTTGGTTCACTTAACAACAAGAAATTGCCCAGTAACAATTTTATTTTAGAAGTGCAGACTCTATTGTTACTGATCAAACAAAAGATTGGCCCATTAACAATTCTCTAAATTGGTTTAGTAACAAAAATTGGTGCAAACTCATCCGTTTCGAACTCCACCACAAGTCATTTTCAATGAAGTCACCATCTTGCCGAGCAAAAGTGGCTTCAAATCAATTTATAACAAATTTGAGCCACGTTTAGTCAACTTTTTCCCAAAAAAAGTTAAGTACTTATACAGATCTACCAAAAAAAGTACATTTATAGTAACCAAAAGAGAAGAAAAAATAACCAAATTTCTCTTGACTCACCGATAACTTTGCCTCGCATTGTGTTTCATTCGTGGTGCAAAATGTTCCGAGCGTATCATTAACGCCGTCGCCAGAATCTGACTGGTCGCCTGACATCTTTCCCGTCTGTTACAACCCAGCAACTCAAATCAGTATTATTACGTTTCATTCTAGGGTTTTTCAACTGAAGAACACATATTTCCTGTACAGTTAATCGACGAAAAAGGATAAAGAATCATAGTTTATAAAGAACTCTAAGTCTTTTGTATATGTACTTTTGAACAACACACTGTAGTTTAAGTCTGTAAATATGAACTTAGTTTCTACTGTGTACTTTTGTCGAGTAATCCTTAGCGATTAACTCTTTCTTTATTATATTCAAGTCTTGTTCATGGTTTAATTGATGCCTTTCATGTATGATTAGTCAGTTAGCCCCCTTCTTCCCCGCTTCTTTAATCCAACCCCAGTCGCACCTCGGCTTCTGCCGTCCCTCGGGATTTGTGGCTGCGACAGAGTGGTATCAGAGCAAGGTTTGCTTCCTGCTCTGATTATGAGTCAATTTTCTAGTATGAGTCCTTCCTTTTAGTGATACTACAGAGTGGTATGAGAGCAGAGGTTCATCTCTTGCTCTGACTATGAGTCAATCTTCTAGTTCGAGTCATTTCCCTAGTATGAGTTATTCTTTCAGTAATACCACTAAGTGGTAACGGAGCAGTAAGTTGTTTCCTGCTCTGGTTATGAGTCATCTTTTTCTAAAACGAGTCATTCCCTTAAGTAATATCACAGAGTGGTATTTATATACAAGTATTCCTTCGAGTGATATAATAGAGTATTCATTCATACTCTATATCGAGTCTTCTTTCAAGTTATAAGATAGGGTATTTGTATATACTCTAGATCAGAGTCGTCTTTCCAAGTATAAGATGAGAGTTAGACTACAATACTAATATTGAGAATGTAGATGTCAACTCAGCCGCCCGCTACGTCGACTCAACGAGGAAAAGGAAAGAATTTTATGTTGTGATTTCTTTTAAATAAGAAATTTTATGAGCAAGTATTCAGTAAAATTTAGAATGAGAATGAGTTGTGTTTCAAAGATAAGAATTTTACAGAAGTATAATTTCTACATACTTTATGTGATTATGCGGTGGTACAAGTACCATATGTGAAATTATTTGCGCGATAATTTCCTTTTAAAAAAAAAATTATGCGAATACAAGAATATAGTCGAATTTTAGGGATTTTTCCCGGTTCAATGAGAACGTAGACTTGAAACCTAAGAACTTTCCGGTTCTTCGAGAACTTAGACGTTTTTAAGCAACGTTATTTTTGAAATGATTTCGAAAGGAGATCCCCAACGCGAGAAGGACTCCTACTGATGAATGTCACGTACGTTAAGTGACATGAATAAAGATTCGGCAAAGTCGAACTTGTTTTCTAAGAATTTCCTGCGAGGAAAAAAAGAAATTAAAAAAAAAAAGATTTGATAAATCGTATTAGCAAACGAAGGGAACAATTAGACGTTTGAGAAGCTTTCGGCTTCGAGTTAGGAAAGATATGAACGAAACGACGAAGAGCGAGTTAAATTAGAATCAAAGCCAAATGAAATAAATGAACGTTGCTTCCATGTAGGTAACGTAAATGACGTCATTCGTGACACGTCGTTTCCGTTTTCTATTCGTTTCATGTTTCATTAGGGGTTCGCCTTGATCGAACTTTACGAAGAAAAATCGTATAAATTATTAGAAATTGAGCACGAAGCCTGATTAAACTTTCCATCGATCGCCCGATTCTAGCGACGACGACTGGAACTCAGTTTTCCAGAAAAGTTATTCATTAAGTTATATTCCATTTTCTTTTGGAATTTATTTATTATTTCGTCTTGAGCGACGACTACAACTAGTATGAATACCAAGAGTCGTAAACGACAAAATTTCTTGTAAATGGATGTTACTTTTGAATAAGTAACATGAACGAAGAAAATATGCTTTGTTTTAATAAGTGAAAGTCGTTTAAGGATTAATGAGTAAGAAAGAAAAGAAGAAATAAAAAGGAATAAAAAAAATATGGTGAAATAAAGAATGAAAATAAAATCTTTAATTTTATGAATATATATATATATATATATATATATATATATATATATATATATATATATGTTGTTTAAGTGCAATTTCTTGAATTGCTAGAAGTCTTAATAAGTGGTTGACTTAAGTGATGATGTTACAATTGAATAAGGAATATTCATTTTGTAATTTATGTTTTCGTTGAGATAAGTTATTTTTCCCTACCTGTTACTGATCCGTGTTTCCTTAAAACTTTTGTAGGATGGCTAGGACTCGCGTTACGGCTCGGAAGAGCCAGCCTTTGGCCTCGTGCGAGCGCACCATAGTAGACATGCTGCAAGATGAGTACTACGAGTTCTAGGTAGACTACGGAGAGGAGGACGTAGGCCAAATTGTTAGTAACTTTTCTTCAGCCTACTACCCAGTACGACACTTGATCCGGGAGAGTCAGGCAATCACAGACCTGATCGTACACTTACCGGAGGAGTGGCGCGGTTGGGCGCACCGGGTAGCATGGTACTTTTTAGGGATCCTAGACGACGATACAGAGCCGACCGGCAACTAAGCCGGATTTGCCCTGTTCGTACACAGGAGGTTCTTCGAGAGCAGGTTTATGTTCCCAGTCCCCTTTGAGCCGCACCTTCCCTACAACTACTTTCCCGCTGAGACGGAGCTTGAGCAGCTTGACTTAGACCCTGAGTACTCTGCCCTGTTGGAGTTGCCACCAAACGGTGTACTGGTTGAGGAGTCTGACGCTGAGTTAGAGCAGCCAGAGGAGGACGAGGAGACAGTTTTTACACCTGAGTCGCCACCAGCTGGACAGCAGATCGAGAAGTTGATCCCAGGGCCGGGATTCGTGGAGATTGACGCCGAGACTACTGAGTTGTTAGGGTTGCCTTCACGGTTGGTACCAGACGTCAGTGTTAGAGTCAGGGTACCGTTGGAGACGAGACTGTACAGGGAAGAGCCAGACTACCGGGCGATTGACGCGGAACTTGCCGCCATGTTAGAGCTGCCATCTCCACTGACGCCACTCGAGGAGATCTGCGCGAAGTGGGGAGTAGTACGAGAGCAGATGGAGGCAGGACCGTCCAGGGTCCGTTCTAGGGAGGAGTTCGAGTCAGGTTCAAGTTCAGTTCCCGAGCACCTTTTTCCCCTGAAGAAGCGTGCGATAGAGGTCAGCGAGGATTACTTGGTTTCCGACCTAGAGGAGACGGCTTCAGAGGCACCCTCGCCCACCCTGCTTACACTTTCTGACGGTTCTACTCTGAGGGTGGACGAGGCACTTTAGCTGGTTTTGGTTCAGAGTCCGAGGAGGAGGAGCTGAAGGAGGATCCGGAGAAGGATCCGGAGGAGGACTCTGAGGAGGATCCGGAGGAGGACCCAAAGGAGGGTTGTTAGGGTTTTTGCAAATCATAGGGGGTAGTTTTTGGACCCGACTGCAGTTTAGTTGAGCAGTGCGTTGTAGACGCGGGTAAATATCAGTAGTAGTAGTAGCTCTTTGTCCTGTATAGAGTCGGATCAGTAACTAGTTAGTTTTGTAGTACTCTAGCGGATACGAAATTTTATGAATCGTTTCCGTTCTAGTACTTTAGTAAATACGGAGTTGCAACTTGTTAGTGCACCCGGTAAATAGTAGGCAGTCAGCCTAGTTTAGACTAATAGTAGTCTAACCCTTTTTGTATAAGTCCTCGTTGGAGGCAGAATTAATATTCTTTTTGATGTATATATATATACATGACCCACAAGAGGGTTTTTAATCAAGAAAATTTCTTATGAATCGAGTAATTAAAATCAGAATGTCTGATGATCTCGTGTAACGAGCAATTAAGTTTAACTTGAAGTTAAAAGATTAATGAAATAATATCGAAGCTATGTTCGATATGTTGTTATGTGGACTTGATTAAGTCGAGAACAAGCTAGTAAGTGATAAGAGTAATTGACAGAAGAGAACTAATGAGAATTTCAATTTTTCCTTAGATCAAGAGAAAATTCCACCGAGAAACATGAACAATAGGAGAGGTCGAGGACCTGGAAGGCCGAGAGGATGTGGTAGACGTCAACCAGAAAATAACAGAGAACAAGAATATGAACAGAATGCCACCCCATCCCCATCTCCATCCCCATCTCCACCCCCATCACCACCACCTCCACCACCGCCCCGTAGAGATATTGAGGATCTCTTCCTCAAGAGGAATCCTCCGATGTTCAATGGAACTGGTAGCCCTAGCGATGCTGAGCTATGGGTGAGATCTACTGAGAAATTTTTCAAGCTCCTCAGATGCACTGATGAGGAGAGAATGCTTTGTGTCGCATTCCAACTGACGGGATCGGCAGATTACTGGTGGGAAGCGAGATAGAAGGTGATACCCGCAGAGCATCTGGCTCGTTTTACTTGGGAAGAGTTCAAGGAGATTTTGTTTGACAAGTACGTCCTCAAGACGTATAGGGCACAAAAGGAAGCCGAGTTTTATAATCTGAAGCAGGGAAAGCTGACCGTGATGGAATATGATGCCAAGTTTTGCGAGTTGTCAAGGTATGCGCCGGCATTGGTGGATACTGAGGAAAAGTTATCAAAGAAATTTCAAGGGAGTTTACGACATGAGTTAGGAATCGCTTTGGCTAGTCATGGAGGACTAGGCTATATGGATATACTGGGAAGAGCACTGGAAATGGAGGCCATCATGCCTGATGAGAAGAAGATTGTACCGACTGCATCAGCACCAGCACAGAATCAGAACCGAGGCTACTATAACAGCATTAGTAGCAACTATCAAGGTAAGAGGAAATGGAACGGAGGAGGTAGCGGAGGCTACAATCAGAATTATAATAACCAGGGAGGTCAGAGAAAGGGCTACCAACAACCTGGCAACAACAACAACAACAACAACAACAACAACAACAACAAAAGGGCGTGGCAGGGAAACAACCAATCGAGGTTGTTTATTCAGGGGAATAAGCAGAACTCGCCGTGGAAAGGCAGCAATCAGCAGAACCAGCCGCAGGGGCAACAGAGAAACTTCAATCAGGGAGCGAATAACCCAGGGAGGGTTACCATTCTTATCTGCCCGAAATGCAACCGAGCCCATCCCGAAGTCTGCCAGATAGGCACCCCCAACTATTTCAACTGTGGACAGAAGGGGCACATGAAAAAGGACTGCCCTAAACCGCTTCAAGCCGTACCTCTCCGAGCCATCCAAGTGCAGCAGCAGCCGCCAATGAACCAGCAGCAGTTTCAGCAGCATGCACAACAGCAGCAACAGAATGCGAGGGCATGCGCTATCAAACAGGGTGGTCAGCGCAAAGGAAAAGGCAGTCTAGCAGGTATGGGAAAACTCCACAACATCCCCATTAAGATACTGTTTGATACTGGCGCACCACATTCTTTCATTGCTGGCTCGTGTGCCGATAACTTAGACATCAGGCCTGTAAGAGCGGAACATCCTATGAGAGTAGCTACACCTTCAGGAGAGATCACTACTTCTACTCATATTTGCTCTAACCTAGAACTAGAAATCGGAACTCATAAGGTTATAGCAAACAACTTAAATGTTATGATAATGTGGGACATAGATATAATCCTAGGAATGGATTGGTTGTCAGAGAATTACGCCACAATTCTCTGCAACGAGAGAAAAATCTCTTTTCAGCTGCCGGGTAAAGAACTGACCGAATTCCACGGAATTTCAATGGGTAGAGGCGTACCAATTATATCAGCCCTTCAAGCCACGAAACTCATGAAGAAGAAAGGTACCACAGCCTATCTTGTGTACCTAGTCGGAGAGCCAGGAGCCAAGAAGACCATCCAAGACGTAAAAGTTGTGAATGAATACGAAGATGTCTTTCCAGAAGTGCTACCAGGATTGCCACCAGATTGTCATGTGGACTTCACGATCGACTTAGAACCAGGAGCAGCTCCTAAGTCTAAAGCCCCATACAGAATGGCACCGAAGGAACTGGAAGAGCTCAAAATCCAGTTACAGGAATTACTAGACCTTGGTTTTATCAGGCCAAGCGTCTCACCTTGAGGAGCACCCGTGCTTTTTGTTAGGAAAAATGACGGATCAATGAGGATGTGTATAGATTACCGAGAACTGAACAAGATCACACTTAAGAACAAATATCCTTTGCCAAGGATCGAGGATCTGTTCGATCAGCTCAAAGGTGCAGGAGTTTTCTTCAAGATAGATTTGAGGTCAGGGTACCATCAGCTCAAGATCAAACCTGAAGATGTACCGAAGACCGCTTTTAGAACCCGTTATGGCCATTACGAATTTCTAGTAATGCCATTTGGTTTAACCAACGCTCCAGCGGTATTCATGGACCTTATGAATAGAGTTTTCCACCCCTACTTGGACAAATTCATTTTAGTATTCATCGATGATATCCTCGTTTACTCTAAGAATGAAAAGGAGCACGAGGAACATCTACGGATAGTGTTGGAAACACTAAGAACTGAGAAACTCTACGCCAAATTCAGTAAATGCGAATTTTAGCTGAAGGAAGTAATGTTCCTTGGACATATAGTATCAGCAGAAGGAATCAAGGTGGATCCAGCCAAGGTAGAAGCAGTGCACAACTGGAAGTCACCAACGAGTCAGAACGAGATCAGAAGTTTCTTGGGTTTAGCCGGTTATTACAGAAGGTTTATTGAGGGATTCTTTACGATCGCTCGCCCAATGACGCAGCTACTTCGGAAGGAGAAAGAGTTAACCACAGCGCCAGTACTAGTACTTCCAGACACAAACAAAGAGTATGTGGTTTACACTGACGCATCAAAAAATGGATTAGGTTGTGTCTTGATGCAAGACGGATGAGTGATAGCTTATGCTTCACGACAACTTCGACCTCACGAAGTTGAGTACCCAACCCACGACTTAGAACTCGCAGCCGTGGTGTATGCGTTAAAGATTTGGAGACACCATCTCTATGGTGTAAGAGTTGAGATATTCACCGATCACAAGAGCCTGAAGTACTTTTTCGAGCAAAAAGAACTGAACATGAGACAAAGAAGATGGCTGGAACTAGTCAAGGATTACGACTGCGGAATCAACTATCATCCAGGAAAGGCTAATGTGGTAGCAGACGCATTGAGTCGCAAGGCTCCAACGAAGTTAGGATGCCTTGTTGTAGAAGAAGGAACCTTAGTACGAGAATTCGAGATGATGGATATCAGAGTGCTTGACACGCCAGCTACGATAACAAGTCAGATAGCAGCATTAGAAGCTACACCAGATTTGAGAGAAAGGATCATCAGTGCTCAGAGAAAAGACGAGTCAATGGAAAAGTTGTGAGTGAGGATAAGAACAGATAAACCAGAAGGATATTCTGAAGCTCCAGACAATGCGATACTTTTTGAAGGCAGGATTTGTATTCCTGATGACAACAGCGAACTGAAGAACGAGATCTTGAGTGAGGCTCACGATACACCTTACACAGCACATCCAGGAAGTACGAAAATGTACCAAGATTTGAGAAGAAACTTTTGGTGGAATGGAATGAAACGAGACGTTGCCTCATTCGTAGAAAGATGTTTAGCATGTCAGCAAGTCAAGGCTTTACACCGACGACTGTATGGATTGCTACAACCATCGGATGTCCCAGAATGGAAATGGGAAGGCATAGCTATGGACTTTGTCACAGGCTTGCCTAAGTCAAGAAGAGGAAACACAACAATTTGGGTGATAATAGATAGGCTTATGAAGTCAGCACACTTCTTACCGATTAAGATTACATACGGATCAGAGAAACTAGCTCAGTTATATGTTAGAGAGATTGTACGTCTGCATGGAGTACCGAAGGTCATAATATCAGATAGAGACGCCAAATTCACCTCGAGATTTTGGATTACGATGCAGAAAGAATTGGGAACAGAGCTTAATTTCAGTACAGCATTTCACCCACAGACAGATGGGCAGTCAGAGAGAACGATTCAGATTTTTAGTCGATATGTTGAGGACAGTAGTTTTGGACCGAGGCGCGAATTGGGAAGAAATTCTACACTTAGTCGAATTCGCTTACAACAACAGCTATCAGGCCACGATAGGAATGGCGCCGTTTGAGGCTTTGTATGAAAGGAAATGTAGATCGCCACTTTATTAGGACGAAGTAGGTGAGAGAAAGAACCTAGGCCCAGATGCGATCAATGAGATGATTGAAATAGTTCGACAGATTCGAGATAGAATGAAAGAGGCCCAAAGCCGACAGAAATCTTATGCCGATGATCGTCGAACCAATCTTGAGTTTGAAATAGGAGATAAGGTTTTCCTTAAGATATCCCCGACCAAAGGAATCCTAAGGTTCAGAGTTAAGGGTAAGCTAAGACCCAGGTTTATAGGACCTTATGAAATCCTTGAGAGAATAGGACCCGTCGCTTATAGATTGGCCTTACCGCCAAGTCTAGGAAGCGTTCATAACGTTTTTCACGTTTCTCAGTTGAGAAAATATGTTTACGATCCTAAGCACGTCATTAGTCAGCAAGACGTAGTTCTTGAATCTGACCTAAGCTATGAAGAGAAGTCGATATCGATTTTGGATAGAAAAGTCCAAGAATTGAGATCCAAATCGATACCGATCGTTAAAGTGCTTTGGAACCACCACGGGCAAGAAGAAGCCACGTGGGAACTCGAGAAGAAGATGAAGGAGCGATATCCTCATCTTTTTGCAGAAGGTATGCAAATTTCGGGACGAAATTTTTCGTAAGGGGGGTAGGATGTAATGCCCCGTAAATTCCTTACGATCTTAAAATTTTAAAGTTAATTAAATAAATGGCTTTGCACGCCTAAGTTTACGATTTTGAATTCTAAGACTAACGGTCGAATCCGTTTCCGAAAATAAATTACGGAAGTCAGCTAGACGACTACTGTATTTAGGGTTAGCGCGTACGAAAAGTTTTTAATTCGTGAACTCAGAACGGAAAACCGTCTGATTTTTACATTCACGAAATCGCGATACGAACTCGCCCGAGAAAGTTCGTTTTTATGATTTTCCGGACGAAATTCGGACTGTGTCGTTCCGAGTTTTTGTCAAAATAAATTTTATAAATTTATTTTCCGATTAAGTTTCATACGTTAGAATTTTCGGTCGAATCGGATCGCGACGATTTTGTGCCGAGCTATGTTTTTCGTCGAACGTTTTCCGTAACGTCGGATCACGCCAGAAAAACGCGTATTTTCTTTCTCCCTCTCTCTCCTTGACTGACTTCATCCTCACTCTCTTAGAGGATATTTTCATTTTATAATGTTATATGAGGACACCTATTGTTATTACTATTGCACTTTACACCTATTCAACCTTATAACATAAGTTAATTCAAATTAAAACACCATCTCTCCCTCCCACACCTTAGAAATCGGCAGCCATACCCCCTCCCTCTCTCATCTTCATTTCTTCCATCTCCATTGTTGAAGCTTCAAGAACTTGAAGGAGAAACACACAAGTCATTATCCAACCATCCAAACCTCTTACTTCTTTCATTAATTAGCAAGGTAATCCTCTCCTCTATACTTCTATCCATCCATCATCCTCTTCTTTTCATTTTTTCTTTTTGATCGAAAAATTTGAGTGTTGAATTAGATGATTCGATCTTGGATTAATGAAATTAGATGTGTTAGATAGAATAATTAGGGATTAAAATTGAACAAAAACAAGAACCCTAATCTCTATATAAATACCGAAAATTTTAGGGATTTAGTAGGATTTTTGGATTTCTTCAATTAATGATAAATTCATGCTTAAGAGGTGTTTAATTGGTGATTAGAACAAAGAGGAATCGAAAGCCCCATGTTTTGTGAAAACCGATTTAGGGTTTGAGTATAGAATTAGGGATTTATGCATGTTAGTATGAAATTGGATTGCAATTGATTAATTGTTGTTATAATAGGATGATTAATGAATAAATGGTGGTAATTGGAGAAGAAAATCACCCTCATATCCATTGTATAAATACCGAAATTTATAGGAGTTATAAGGGTTTTCATGTGTTTGATTTAATTGATGAATTGATGATGGAATATAGTTGCAAATGGTGTTAGTTGATAATAGGATTTAATTGAGAATTTTCTAAAAATATTTTATGTAATGTAAGAGACGAAGAACTCGTCGTAAGTTGAAATATAGTGTTGGTATGAAATGATTGTATGCATAAAAGTGATTCTCATTAGATGTAGTTTAATGACGTAAAATTTGAACAGAATCCGACAACTTTGAAAATTTCATAAGAGACGAACAACTAGACGTAACTAATAACCGAGAAGTCGAATGAGATTTCTAATTTGATATTATTGTCTATAATGGACTTGAGAATAACTTTGTAGTCGATGTTATGAGCTTTCGAGCTAATATAATATGAGCTATAGTTATAGTCGAGAACTAGAACGCGAATTTCATAACTTGTTGGTTTAGTAATTGTTAGTTGAAAGCCGACGTTTAGAACATCGTGCTATTAGACGAGTTTTGAGAAGGAGTTCATCACGTACGGGAATACGTGATGACTGCCTTGAGGGTCCAGTTTCTAAAGAAATCGAATACGAGAGCTTAGAACGAACCTAAGACGTTATACGTCAAATCTATCGAGCAACTAGGGTTATCGCGGCAGTTTTGCGACCCTCGCCGGAAACTGAAATAACTTTTAGCTCGTTTATCGGATTTGCGATCCGTAAATTGGAGCGTAAACTAGACATCCCAAACTTTCCAACGGTATAGGGCTCACCCCCTGTTTCCAAATCCTCTGTTCTGGGCAGTCCCCAGAGTCACTGTATTGTGCAGTGAAATTTCAGTTTCATTTCTTCCAAGTTGTTCCGTTCGGAACTTAGTTTCTTTCGATCGTTTAAGCCGTATTATCTAACGACTATCTTCCTACTGACCCTAGAGTCAAGTACAGGGCCTTGAGTGATAAAACCAGTCGAGATCTTATCTCTTATCCGTTCAAATAAAGAAGTAGTAAGCGAGAAATTTCATAAGTCGTTTAATGAACCAAAATGTAATTTTTCCTAAGTTGATTCTTTCCAACTTAGTTCCTTATGATCTTTTAAGTCGTATTAAGCTATCGACTACCCTCTCTACTGACCTAAGAGTCGAGTATGAGATCTTCCGAGTTCTAAACGGGATTTGAACGAGTCTCGTTCCCGTTTAAGTAAAATGAATCTTGTAAGCGTGCAAATGCCTAAAGAATGAAACGACTAAAACTTATTTCGATTCTCTTTGATCGATTATCTTTTACGACCCATTTTTAAGTATTATTATTTTTACGATGAAGGAGGAAGCCAACTGTAAAGAAAGGACGGAAGATCCGAAGTTTTGAAGCTATTGCTTTTAGTTCTGTATTACGAGGTGGGCTTTTATATACAAAATAAAACGAGCAATGCTCGAAAAATCTTTCTTTATCGCTTTGATATCTTTGTTTTCAAAGTGATATTATGGCATGAACTGTTTTATGTTTTATGTGAGTTCTCTTGTACCTATCTGAGTCGACATTCGTGTTTTCCAGATTTAGAGTTAATCTAACTAGGTTAACTAACGATCGGCTCTGAGTTAGCTGCTAAGTGCTTTCCAGAGTTAGTGCACTTTGTAACCTGTGGTGTATGTGATATCCTGCTGAGGGATACCAGCCACGGTGAATGAGAATTGGTCAAGATTGAACATAGCATACCAGAAAATACTCGGCCGAGTAAATTGTGAAAATCAGTCAGAAAATGTTTAGTAGACACGGGCCCTTTTTAATAAAACCCCCGATGTGCTACAAATTATGAAATGCCATATTATCTCTACTTATGATTATGATTTCGGCATCGTGCCCACTAAGTACGTTTGTACTTAGCCCTGCATTGTTTTCTAAATGTGCAGGTTGAAGCGACGGGAGCGGCAACGATTGATGTTGAGTTGAATGATAGGATGCTTTAGTTAGAACTCTTCCGCTGCAGAACTCTAAGTCTTTTGTATATGTACTTTTGAACAACACACTGTAGTTTAAGTCTGTAAATATGAACTTAGTTTCTACTGTGTACTTTTGTCGAGTAATCCTTAGCGATTAACTCTTTCTTTATTATATTCAAGTCTTGTTCATGGTTTAATTGATGTCTTTCATGTATGATTAGTCAGTTAGCCCCCTTCTTCCCCGCTTCTTTAATCCAACCCCAGTCGCACCTCGGCTTCTGCCGTCCCTCGGGATTTAGGGCTGCGACATATGGCCACACATACACGATTTGCATACACGACCAGCATACACGACCATGTATATTGGCTATATTAACACTTTTCTTTTCAGAGGTGGCTATATTTGCACTTCTCCCTTTAATATATTATTTACTGAATTTAGAAATTTATCCCTTAACGAACCATGTGCACGATAGCCGAAAACGGATTACCGAGTTTTGGGTAAAATTTTCGGTAAAATTGAATCGATATTTAAGTATATTTACAGTATGTTAATTAAATTAGTATTACATTATGGTCGAAATTGAATTACAGATTTAAAGATACTTTTTACTTTAATTGGATTCATCCCTTAGTGAACGTTAATGAACGTGGGCACTATGGCCCAAACTAGTTTGCCGAATTTTCGGTATAATTTAATTGAAATGAGTTACTTATTTTTCGGTTAAAGTAAACTGAAATGGGATTATCGCATGTTATTGTCGTGTTCACATTATGGCATAAATTTGTGCCCTTTAATTAAATTTAAATTACCAAATTACCTTTTAAATTGATTTCAAATTGGATGTTTGATTGAAAACTGTCTCTTTAATATATAATAGATAGAGAATAAAATAGAATAGAATAATAGAATAGATAAATAATAGATAAATTATCAAATTAAGTTTCCATACTTGACACTGAGGTCAGTAGGAAGATATGGGCCCATATACTTGACCACTCATAACCAATAATAGTTCATAAATTTGAAATTTGAACACCGAAAACCTCTTTTGTACGCCTCCATTGGATCCGACTACTATTTCAAAATAAAAGTAAGAACACTCTAGGCTAGTATAAATGAGAAGGTTTCTCCTCACAAACTATTTTTTTTTTTAAAGGAAACATCAAAATGCTGGTTATAATTAATTCTAAATAGAATAGTAGTATCATTTGTAAAGTAGCAGTAGTATTTTTATTTTTTAAAGCACAAAAAATCACAACGTTAAACCTTCTAACATAAGAAATTCACAATTCCAGATGAATTTCAAATTTTCTAGCCATTTCTTTATAATACGTTTTTACAATTTGGCGCAATATTGCCAATATATCAAACAAATCAAGCGATTAACAACTTTAACGGAATTACGAAATGCGAAAGAGCAACATTGCAAGTCAAGTTTCATTCTTTGCCTCTTATTCTATGTTGCTACCAATCATAAGTAACAATATCTGCAACTTTACAAGATGTTGGATAAAATAGAAGATCCTTGGTAAATGTCTAGGAATGCCGAAACTAAATATGTATAAGTGAACAAAGCAGGAAAAAAAATACCTAGTCCTACTGATACATGGATTTAATAAATTTTAGAAAATCATACTTTACTCAAAAGCTGCATTGGTCATTTGCCCATAGTATGTTGAATACAATATCTTTGTAATACGCGATTTCCTAATTGCGTTTTTCAGGTAGGTTTGATGCATTTTTGCTCGGTTATTTGCTGCTTGTTTGAATATCATTTAATATTACACTCACTCCATATCATGATTAATTGCAGGCGGACAAATTCTTGTAGTTCGATTATCATCACAGAATACTTCCGATTAGGGCTGAGAGACGTACCCGTAAGAAAACCATTGCTCAAGTCATTTTTTAATTTTATTTTTTTATGTCTAATAAGTACAATTTTATGATTAATTCACATGTAGTTGTTACAACTTTGTGATAGCACACGCCGTCTACTTGCGTCTACTACGATGAAACTGTTCGGTGTTGGCCTCCAATCGAATGTTTGGATCAGGAGATTTTCGACCTCCTGCATCTAGCTAGTGCGTCCTACGCACCGTTTAGCACCCCGCGCTGATGGCAATCTTCATTGGTCCAGAGTGTCTTTCTAATTCATTGTTCAATCCATCCTACAGTACTTGATTCTTACTGTATTAGTTTCAGGTCCATGCAATTCAAAGTTAAAACTTGATATGTACCAACAACCATTGATATCAGAATTACTGAATGATGCAGCTCAAGGTTCGTTGGTGCAAGATCCAGTACGTATTCCTGTTGGGCCAATTACAAGATCATGAGGCAAGAAGTTCAAGGAGAGCTTGATGGTCTTAATTCAAGATGTGTGGGATCAAGAGTTCTTAAAGAAGCCTGATAGAGATGATCGTGAAGGAAGCCCAAGATTCGTCAATTTAATATCTTATGTTTGGGCTGATCCATGAAGACTTGTATTTAATTAGTTTAAATGACTTTTAGTTTTAATTGTTATTTTTGTTGGTTTATTTAGGGCGGTCGAAATTGGGCTTTAGTTGAGTTAGTTTTTTATTTTAAACTTTGTTTACACTAGGACTTTGATTACTTATTGAGTTAGGAGTTATTTTCCATGTTTGGTTTCCTAGTAGGGTTAGGATTAGCACTTTATATATAAGAGTCATTGTTATGCACGAAAATTCAGACTTTATTCATTAATATAACTGTGAGTTTTATTCTCTCTTGAGAGTTTTCGAATTCTTCTTGGTTATTCCAAGTCGAGTTCATTTATCGACGAATCAACGAGTCAACCATCCCTCGTTGTGTGTCAATCATCGTCCCTGAGTTGTTGTGTCATCTTATCATTGGATTTTAGGAAACTTTTGTTCGCCTAATTCACTTCGCGAGATCGATCCAGAGGTTTTGGGATCTTCATCAATCCGCTGTTCAAAGTTTTCCTTTTGCGTATCCGGGGTTAATATCATTTGGCATCAGGAGCTACATTTGTATCCAGGTTCTTCGTTTTCTGTCTTCGTATCAAGGGTAGAGTTTTTAGGTTTTCGTCTTTCTATTCAGTGTCGTCTCGTCTTTCCGTTCAGTTTCATCACGTCTTTTCCGTTTAGTTTTATTTCATCTTTCTGTCCAGTTTCGTGTTCGTCTCGTCTCTTCCATTTAAAATAAAAATTAGTCGTCCCTGTCCAGATTCGTTTACCATATATTTCTTCATATCTTTCCATAGTTATCATATCTCATCATATCTTACCATATCTTATATATATCTTCCCATATCTATCACATATCTTTTCCATATCTTCTACAGACTTACCATATATACGCCCATATCTTCCATATCTTACGACATCTACCATAAATACTCCAAATTTCCATCCGACCCTTTTAAGTGCCATAATATACGTCCTAAGAGACCATAATATGTCTCTTACACGCCTTTTACTACCAAAATCCAGTCTCATCTAAAAGTGGTTGCCAAAGGCGCATACTTTAGAATTTGATTTCTTTCTTGATATTTTTTGGACTTTACGTTTCGGAAATTTTTAGAAATTTCCGAAATTCATTGTGGGCAATATTTTTGGTTTAATTCCTTGGGCCATGTAGAGTCTTTTGGAGCAGTTTCTGCGTGCACTTTTTTTGACTTTTCGATTGAGTCTAAGCAGATTCTCTATGTCACAGCCCCAAATCCCGAGGGACGGCAAAGCCGGGGTGCGACTAGGGGTTGGATTAAAGAAGCGGGGAAGAAGGGGGATGACTAAGAATGAACGAATAAACAGACATTAATAACAGAATAACTTCTATGAACAAGACTTCATTTAAAAGAAAGAGTTGATCTCGAAGGATCACTCGACAAGTTGTTCAAAAAGGAACTGAGTTCATTGTACGGGCTTAGACCCAACAGATAGATACAATAACTTCAAAAAGATTGGCAACGAAAAGCTTAAAGCTTGATACAAGTTCTTTATTCTAATTACGACTTCTTAACTCAACATCAACCACCGCCGCTCCTGTCACTCAACCTGCACATTTTATAAAGCATATGCAGGGCTAAGTATAAACATACTTAGTGGGCACATTGCCGAAAACATATAATAAGTATAGATAAATCAGGCATCTCATTTCTGTAGCACATTGAGGTTTTTCAATAAATACCCGTGTCTACTAAACATTTTCTTTTCTCATAAATCACTCGCGCGAACATTTTCTGACTGATGTTACGTTCAATCTTGCCCAATAATTATCACCGTGGCTGGCCACCCCTCAATAGAATTCCACACACAACGGCTACTGTGTACACTAACTTTGGATAGCAGGTCGGCTAACTCAAAGTCCGATCGTTTTAGTTAGCAAGTCGGCTAACTAATAATTCTGGATAGCAGGTCGGCTAACTCATAAGGGTACAAGAGAACTCACATAAAACAAATATTTCGTGCTCTGATTATCACTTTGAAAAAACACAATTATCAAAGCTGTAAATAAAGATTTTCGAGCATCGCTCAATTTATTTCGTATATAGAAAAGCCCACTTACGAGCTTCCGTCTTCGGTCTTCCGTCCTATCCTTGGTGCTGACTTCCTCCTTTTATCATAAATAAACAAACTTAAATAACTTGATTGCAACGATAAAAGAAACAGGAAATCGAAATCGGTTTTAGTCTTTTAGGCTTTTGCACTTTACTACTTTCTTTTGATTAACTAATAAACGAGACTCGATCAATCCTCGTTTAAAAACTGACTCGGCTCATTACTCGACACTTAGGTCAGTAGATAATGGATGTCGATAACTTATAACGACTTACAAGTTCTGATACGGACGGAGGACCCGTTGGATAAAAGATCCAAGAACCCTTCGTATAAGAGGTAGGCAGCGGTCTCCCTAGATCGAGAATCCAGTTTGATCACCTCCTAGAGCGAAGAAAACCTCGACCCGTTGGCTATATAATCAGCCAAGAACCTCGGTATGGTTGAACGCCACAAGACTTTGCTCATCAGTCTTGATAAGTTCGGAACAAGTGAAAACTCTACAAGAGAGAAATTCAACTCACAAAGGCAAAGCCAATTTTCGTTTATAACTCAAGGTGTATATGTTATTCGATTACAAAGGATATCAAGCCTATTTATAGGTTAGAAAAGGACTCTTCGTAGCCTACCAATAATGATAGTACTTATGATACTAATTAAACTCATAAATAGACTTATTTAACACTAATTAAATCACTTATTAACTACTAATGACTACTTATGACTCAAGACTTCAAAAGTCACTTATTTAACTCATAATAATGAAACTAATTAGACACTTAATTTAGCCTCTTCAATATGCACGAAAATCAACCATTTATTTTTCTTCTCGGGCCTTCGAAGTCTGATTGTTGACAAGCCCTTTTAAGACGAATTCAGCATATTAATATTCACCATTTGGCCCGATTTATCTTGATATTGGACTTGAAATCGGCATACTTTATTTAGTTCCTGAAATCTGACTTCTAGTCGTTGGTTGCCCACCCGTGCTCACATCATTCCCTTCTTCTTCAAGAAGATTCGTCCCGAATCTTATTTCCAAAAGAAAGGTCAGTGAGTAGAAATGGCTCCACTCCTCCCGGCTTGAAGACGTGATTTTCATCCATGATTCTGATGTTTGCATTTGGTACCACATCGAATACAACAACCTGAAAAACAAACATAAATGCAATACCATGGGTTATTTCAAAAGCCCTCCTCTTTTGAGAGTACAATTTTGCATTGCCATGATCATTCAACGGCTTCCAAATAGATGATTTGGGGCTCAACGGAGGTATTTCCAACTGCGTCACCAAGGAAACACGAACCACATCCACACAACTTTCTTCAAAAATGAGTTTCCTTCTTACGATTTCTTTGTCACACGTAGCCACGTTTTCACTTTCATTGGTATCTTCGGCTTGTTCTTCAACAGTATTTGCAACAACCTTGTCGAAAATCTTTGGATCAATCACCTTATCCTCATTCTCTTTCTCTTCATTTGGTTGGGCCTCCAATTGCGGTGTGGAATCACAACTTTGGATCGGCATGTCACAAAAGGTCTTTCTCATTGTTACTTCCACAAGTTTCCTCAACTCTTCATTGGCTGCCTTAATCTCCGCCAACATTAGCTTAGTTTCCATGCGAAGAACATATGCACGCTCTCGACGCTCCTTCAACGTTTTGCTCATGTTTTTGTATTTTTTTTTATAGAAAATAAAAAGATAGAGGTTCAGATCAATACCAGATTGCTCTGATACCAAATGATACGGACGGAGGACCCGTTGGATAAAAGATCCAAGAACCCTTCGTATAAGAGGTAGGCAGCGGTCTCCCTAGATCGAGAATCCAGTTTGATCACCTCCTCGAGCGAAGAAAACCTCGACCCGTTGGCTATATAATCAGCCAAGAACCTCGGTATGGTTGAACGCCACAAGACTTTGCTCATCAGTCTTGATAAGTTCGGAACAAGTGAAAACTCTACAAGAGAGAAATTCAACTCACAAAGGCAAAGCCAATTTTCGTTTATAACTCAAGGTGTATATGTTATTCGATTACAAAGGATATCAAGCCTATTTATAGGTTAGAAAAGGACTCTTCGTAGCCTACCAATAATGATAGTACTTATGATACTAATTAAACTCATAAATAGACTTATTTAACACTAATTAAATCACTTATTAACTACTAATGACTACTTATGACTCAAGACTTCAAAAGTCACTTATTTAACTCATAATAATGAAACTAATTAGACACTTAATTTAGCCTCTTCAATATGCACGAAAATCAACCATTTATTTTTCTTCTCGGGCCTTCGAAGTCTGATTGTTGACAAGCCCTTTTAAGACGAATTCAGCATATTAATATTCACCATTTGGCCCGATTTATCTTGATATTGGACTTGAAATCGGCATACTTTATTTAGTTCCTGAAATCTGACTTCTAGTCGTTGGTTGCCCACCCGTGCTCACATCAAGTTCACAAGGAACGAAGTTGAAAAGGATACAACTTAAGAATTTAAGTTTTTGGAAACTTTCTGCACAAAGCAGTGGATCTGGAGTTCGCACAAAACAGAGCACTTTAAAAAAGGGGATGAAATTTACACCAAAAGAAAGCTACGGATGTCTAGTTTACTCTCCAATTTACGGATCTCGATTTCGTTAAGCGAGCTAGGAGTTATGACAGTTTCCGTGCAAGGTCGCAAAACAGTCCGCACGAAACCCTAATGCTCGATAAAACTCGACGTATGATTCCCTAGGTTCGATCAATACTATTCCACTTTTATTTTCACGAAATTTCCATCTCAATGCAGTCTTCATGCATGTCCCTTAATCGGGTACACATTCACGTCTTTTGATTGAACAAACGACGAGCATATTCTCGTCCGTTTCAACTAACCAATTACTAAACCAATTCAATTTCAATTTCTATTTCATTCTTCGACTTCTTAGTTTATTAACTATAACTCAAATCATCTCGTATCTCGGATGGAAATATCGTCAACTACAAACTTGTTCATCAAACGACAACAATCATTATTATCAAATTGGTTTTCCTTATTCGACTTTTCTATCGGCATTTAAACTCGTTTCTTCGTCTCTTAGAAAAATTCCAATCTTTTTAGAATTCGTTCAAATTTTCCGGTTACGATCATCCACTAGCAAGATTATCATATATTCGAATCATAGACCTAAATCATTATTCATTCTCGACTTATCGACGTGTAATACCCCGAAAAATTTCTTCTGCGTTAAAAATTTAAAGTTAATATTAATTATGGCTTTGCACGCCTAAGCTCCCGATTTTCAATTCTAAGACTAACGGTGAAATCCGTTTTCAAAAATAATTTTCAGAAATCGGACGAATGACTACTATATCTAAGGTTGTCGCGTACAAAAAAGTTTTAGTTCGTGAACTCATAACGGAAAACCGTCTGATTTTTACATTCACGAAATCGCGATACGAACTCGCCCGAGAAAGTTCGTTTTTATGATTTTCCGGACGAAACTCGGACTGTGTCGTCCCGAGTTTTTGTCGGAATTAAATTTTTTTAAATATTATTTTCCGAGTAAGTTTAATACGTTAGAATTTTTGGACGAAACGGAATTTGACGATTTTGTGCCGAGCTTCATTTTTCGTCGTTCGATTTCCGTAACGTCGTATCGCGTCGGAAAAAGCGCGTAATTCTCTTTTTCTCTCCCACATGACCGACTTCCTCACTCTCACAACCTTGATATTTCATTTCTTTATAGTATCTTTTGCTATGACTCACCATATTAGATATTTAATCTAACTTTACACCTATTTAGGTTAATATCCTTATGTTATAGCAATTTAGTCATCTCATCTCCTCCCTCCCTCCCCAAAATCGGCTGCTCCCTTCCCTCTCTCCCATCTTTCATTTTCCACCATTGTTGAAGATCTTCAAGTTCTTGAGCAAGATAAATCACACAAGTCTTCATTCATCCATCGAACTTCAATTCTTCCTTCACTAATCTTCAAGATAATTGTCTCCTCTATGTTTCTATCCTTCCAAAATCCATTTCTTTTTATTTTTCTTTGGATCGAGATTTATGGGATGATGGAACTAGATGTTTGATCTTCGATTAGTGTAATTAGATGTGTTTGGATATGAATTCTAGGATTAAAATTGGAAGAAATCAAGAACCATAATTGCTAGACAAGTACCGAAAATTTAGGGCTTTAGTGTGGGTTGATTGAATTCTTAAATTGATGTTATAATCATGCTTAGGAAGTGTTTAATTAGTGAAGAACAAAGGGAAATCGAAACCCCCAAGTATGATGAAAACCGATCCTAGGGTTTAGGGTTTGGATTTGGGGATTTCCAATTTCATGTTGCAATTAGACTTCAATTGGTTAATGGATGATATAGTAGTATGATTAAGAGATAAATGGTGTTAAACGATGAAGAAAATCACCCTATTAAATATTGTGTAAATACCGAAAATTATTAGAAATTTAGGGGTTTGCATGTAGTTGAATTGTTTGAGGATTTGTTGATGAAATAATGTTGTAATTGATATTAGATGTTGTTATGAATTTATTTAGAAGCTTCTAAAAATATTTTCGTGAGTCGTAAGAGACGAAGAACTCGATTTAAGTTGAGAAATAGTAATGATATGAAATGAGGATATGCATGAAAATGAATCTCGTTAGATGTAGTTTGATGACGTAGAAAATGAACGAAATCCGATAACTTTTAAAATCTCGTAAGAGACGAACAATTAGTCGTAAATAATAACCGAGAAGTTGAATAAGAATTCTAACTTGATAATATTGTTTTTTATGGGCTAAGGTACGACTTTGTAGTTGACGTCATGAGCTTTCGAGCTATTATAATATGGGTTATAGTGGTAGTCGAGAACTAGAAACGAGAAATTGTTAATTGCTTTGGTTGACGTCATGAGCTTTCGAGCTATTATAATTAGAACGTCGTGCTATTGGACGAGTTTTGAAAAGGAGTTCATCACGTACGGGGGTACGTGTTGACTACCTTGAGAGTCAAGTTTCTTAAGAAATCGAATACGAGAACTTAGAACAAACCTAAGAAGTTATACGTCGATTCTATCGAGCAACTAGGGTTAGCGCGGCAGTTTTGCGACCCTTGCCGGAAACTGTAATATCTCTTAGCTCGTTTATCGGATTTGAGATCCGTAAATTGGAACGTAAACTAGACTTCCCAAGCTTTCCAACGGTACAGGGTTCATCCCCTGTTTCCAGTTCCCCTGTTCTGGGCAGTCCCCAGAGTTACTGCCTTGTGCAGTGATTTTTCAGAATTTATTTTCCTAAGTTGTTTCGTTCGCAACTTAGTTTCTTTCGATCGTTTAAGCCGTAATAACTTGACGACTATCTTCCTACTGACCTCAGTGTCAAGTATGGAGCCTTGAGTGCTAGATAAGACGAGTTAGTATATTGTATCCGTTAAAGTAAAGAAATTTAGTTAAGCGTGAAAATGCCTAAATCGTCTAAAGAACTAAAACTTAATTCCCTAAGTTGAATTCTTTTCCACTTAGTTCCTTTTGATCTTTTAAGTCGATATAAGCTATCGACTATCATTAATGACTGACCTCAGTGTCGAGTAAGAACCCGAGTGAGTTTTAAACGAGAAGTGTTTGAGTCTCGTTCTAGATTAACTAAAAGAATCTAGTTAAGCGTGCAAATGCCTAAAGCTTCAGAACTTAAAAGATTAATTCGATTTAAGTTTCGAATTCCATTTTCATTTATCGACTCGACAACTTATCGTTGTTTTATTATTTACGTTCAAATAAGGAGGACGTCGAGGTTAGAAGACGGGACGGAAGATCAGAGACGGAAGTACGAGTAATAGTTCTGTAAACGAACAAGGTGGGCTTTCTAAAACCAAAACCACGTTGAATGCCGTTACTTGTGAAGTGATTTTATGCGAGCGTTGCTCGAAGGTGTTTATTTATATGCGAGCGTTGCTCGAAAGTGTTTACATGTTGCTTTAATAAATGAGTATTAAAGTATATATCAGTGCATAATGAATTGTTTTATGAGAACTCTTTTATGCCTTTCTGAGATAGCCAAAAGGGTGTTTTCCAGAATTAAAAGTTAGCCAAAAGGGTGCTAACTAAACGATCAGACTCTGTGATAGCCAAAAGTGTGCTTTCCAGACTAGTTAAGTTAGCCAAAAGGGCGCTAACTAAACAATCGGATGTGAGTTTAAAACCCACAGTGTGTCATTCGGAAATTAAATGTATATATATCAGTAAACGTTTTATGCGAGTATTTATGAAAAGATGCATGATTTGATTTAATTGGGTAAGCACGGGCCTTTTAAAGAAAAACCCCGTTGCGTTACATATAAAATGTTTTCGGCAATGTGCCCACTAAGTACTTTTGTACTTAGCTCTGCATGTTTGTTTTTGAATGTGCAGGTTGAGTGACGACGGCGGAGGAGGTTGAGTAAAGGACCTTTACTCAGGAAAGAAGTTTAGTTGAGCCTCGATATCACATTCGATATGTGATATCATTTCTATGTTTTCCGCTGCCAATTCTGTAAACTAGTTTCAGTTAGCATATAACTTTAGAACTAAGTTTCATTCCTTGAACTTAGTCTCTTCTAAGAACAGTTATGTCGAGTGATCCTTCGTGATCAACTCTTTCTTTCATTAATTAAAGTCAGTTCCCTTATTTATGTAAATCCTTTTGGTTTAAGTTGTTTACACTTAAAACCTAGCTTTCACTGATCAAATTTTGTCGAGCGATCTTCCGAGATCGACTCCCTTTTTATTCAATGAAGTCAAATTCATAGTAGTTTATGTTACAAATATCGTTTATTCAGTAGTTTTCCCTTTCTTTCCCGTTTTTTTTTATTCCAACCCCTAGTCGCACCCCGGCTTTGCCGTCCTTCGGGAAGTCGGGCTGTGACATCGACGATTCTTCGTCTCTTAGTGAAAATTCTACGTTCTTCGATTTTGCTCAAACTTTACAATATCGTTCCTTATCTATCAAGAATTACTAATATGTAAACCATATAATCAAATTATTAATGAGTTTCAACTTATCGACGAGTTTCCGTCTCTTACGTTTTTCATTTTATTTTTAGAAAAATCTCAATAAATTATATAGTCATCTACATACATACTACATCTCATTTCTATTAACAATTCATGAAAATCATACCATCTTCTACACCAAATCATCGATTCTTTCTCTCTTACATTTCTACTTTTATTTTTAGAAAATTCTAAATTAATTCATGTAGTCATCTAACATCACATAGAACACTAATCCATCAATTAAACATCAAGAAAATCGAACTACATAAAACCCCTAAATCTAAGAAAAATTTCGGTAATATTCATTAGGTTAGGAGGGATGATTTTCATGAAATTTCAATTCATAAAACCTAATTCTAAGCATACTATATCATGTATCAAACATAGGTTCATCATGCTTCTTCATCTCTAAACTTTCGAAAAAAAATGAAGTTGATGGAATCGAGTTTTTGTTCGGTTCAATACATAGAAGAAGTTCCTACCTTGCCGAATATGAACTCGGAAATAAAATCGATTGGTAGACGGATGGCTTGTGAAGCTTGAGAGAGCTTGAAGATGAAGAACAAAGGAAGAAAATGAGAGAGAGGAGGGAGAGGAGGTGGTGGCGGAAATGGTGAGTAAGGGAGACAGAGAATAGTGTGATGACTAATGTAGTTACTATTTGGTAAAGTAAAAATATCTAACAAAAGGATGACTCACACATAAGAGGCGGTTTTGGGGGGGTGTTATTGCCAGAAATATCTCATTTACGGGTCTAGAACGACGTTATATAAATCGAAAAATAATTTCTTAGATGCTTACGTATTCGACGAAATCTAATTCGACCGATAGATTAGAAATAAATCAAATACTCGGAAAACCTAATTCGTTTTTCAAAATATGATAAAAAGTTGGGATAAGACAGTCTAAGATTCGCCCGGAAAAATTATAAAAACTGACTTTCTCCGGTGAACTCGTATCGAAGAAAAAGTGAATGTAAATTCTGACGGTTTTTCGATCTGAGTTTTCGGACGAAAAATCTATCGGACGCGAAAACCCTAATGCAGTAGTCGTTCGACCGACTTCTGGAATTTATTTTCAGAAACGGATTTCACCGTCAGTCTTAGAATCGAAAATCCTTAACTTAGGCGTGTAAAGCCTTAATTATTAATTAAATTTTTATTTTAATGACGGAATAATTATCCGGGTTACTACACTCTATTAACAGATTGAGTCTCTAAACCTTAGGTAGAAACCTCCGCTTTTCAAGTGTTGAAGGTTTCATAGTTGGAAAAACACCAACCTCACCTTCTAGGTTTTTCTTTGAACCCCGTAATCAAAGAGTCTAGGTCCCTTATACAGGCTGTACACTTGCCCACAAAAGTATTGTAAGGTTTTATTCGAACCTGTAATCCAACAGGTTAGGTTGTTTGGTACCTGCAAACCAAACTAAACATTTGATAAGAATGCATAAACTTATCTAGTGGATTACTTCCCCAAAAAGGAAGTCGTGGACGTAGGAGTTCTTCTATAAACCACATAAAAATTATGTCTCTTTACTTTCAGTATTTTACATTCAGTTCACTAACAAACTGACCCAGCATACCCATCTATTTTTCTAAAAAATGCACTAAGTGTTTGGGAACTTAACCTTCCCAGTAAAAGATTTCAGTTTAAGTGACAAGTCAATAATAGCCACCAACTTCCGCATTGCAAAACTCTTTAAAACTTCAGTCAAGATTACACAGTTGACCATTAGTCAAAGAAGTCAATTGTGCACCTAACTGTGTGATAACTCCGACTAACTTGCGCAGTTGTTGAGCGACTGAACTGAGTAGTTCTTTTAGAGAAAAAGTTTTTAAGTAAAAATCGCTACTAGTGTCTTCCCCATTCCCCCCCCCCCCCATACACTAGTTAGTTACTCGTCACCGGGACCATCATGATGGATACTGCTCCAACATGAAATATTTTGTGAATTTGGAGAAGCTTAAAATGTTTGGGATGAAAAGTCATGATTGTCATGTATTGATGCAAAGGATTTTACCTGTTGTATTTCATGAACTTCTTCCGGACAATGTGTGGAAGGCAATTACACAATTGAGCCTATTTTTCAAGGAATTAACACATGTGGCACGTTTAAGGTAGAAGACATGTGTCGATTGCATGAAAATATTCCAATCATTTTATGTAAACTTGAACACATGTTTCCACAATGTTTCTTCAACTCAATGAAGTATCTACTAGACTATCTGGCAGATGAAGCTCGATTAGCTGGGTCAGTTCATCACCGATGGATGTACCCATTTGAAAGGTACCAGTTTATATGCATTAACTTCAACTACAACCCAGTATTAATTCATTACGCTATTCTTAAATCTTTCAAAAATTGTAGGTACTTTGGTAAGCTGAAAAAGAATGAAAATATAAAGCTAGAGTGGAAGGATCAATTTGTAATGCTTATTTAGTTGAAGAAACATCATTGTTCTGCTCATATTACTTTGAGGATCATGTTATTACGAGGCACAATACCGTGCCACGTAATTATGATGGAGGCTTTGTTCCTGAAGACGAGATTGATCGAGATAATCTTACTTTCTAGAAGGACTCTTGGAAAGTACTCGGAGAGATATCTAGATGAAAAGGAATATAATGCCGCTCGTCAATATGTTCTGCTCAATTGCAATGAAGTTACAAATGCTTATTTGGAGTACGTATTTTATATTTTTAATTTTCTTATTAGTTTAAGATTTCTCCAATATGTTCTGCTCAAGTGAAATACAAATATTACATTCACTGCTATATGGGAAAAAAATGAAGATGTGGATCATGTCAAAAAATTTAAACAATTCGACTATCTGGCAATGAGAAATTCAAGTGCATTACATCAAGAAACCTTCCAAGTGTATTCTGTTTCTCTCATAATCTTACCTAAATTACTCCGCACAAGTTAAATAAAATAACGTATAAGTTTATCTAGATCATTAAAAATATCCAAGCATATGTAATTAATGTATGGATAATGTTTCAAATGTATCTTGCTAAATTGAATAAGTCACAAAATTATTTTTCTTTGAGTAGAAGGATCGAATCTTTCTCACAGATAAACTAGGCTAAATTCTTGAATTTCATTAGCCCACGTTGAAATTCTTGAATAAGACCGACCATAATATATATATATATATATAGAGAGAGAGAGAGAGAGGGGATCATATGAGAATGAGTTTTTATGTGAGAATTGAGAATAAATCAAGACAATTTATTATTGTTGATCAAGGGTGTATAATTTACCGCATCTTTTTCAATTAATTAATATTTTTATAGATCATTAAGGTTTTAATAGTCATTTTGAGAACATGTGTAACCGTCTACATGCTTAATTAATGGAATTTGATATATTTAATTTTACAATTCATTGAAAGAATCACCACGTTTCATTTATCAATTATATTTCGTGAAATTTTTTGTTTTAACACACATTTTCATAGAGCAGACTTGACATTATTTTTTGGTTTGAAACTTCTGACGAATATTTGCTGGTTTCTATTGAAGATGTCTTCATCTAGTTCAGGTTTTTCTTTTTTAGTTCTTCTTCCATCTTTCTCGATTCCTTTAATTAATTGATCTATTCATGCATTTGTTTAATTCTTTTTTCGTGTTCTCAATACATAAACTTTCATAGTCGAGAAAAGAATAATGATATGCATTTTTTTTAGTTTTTCGTGTTCTCAATAATTCTTTGGCTTTAATTTCAGTCACCGTATACATGTTTATGCAAAATGAATTCACTTTATATGCATTTCGATTTAAACATTAATGCATTACAGGTTCATTCTTTTTTTGCCTCATTTGTTTTCGAATTTTTTTGTTTTAGTCGTTGATCAAGGAAGCGAAATGAATGGTCTTTCACCAGATTCTGATGTTGTTTACATTCCTCACTGTAATGATCATATGAAACCTCATATTGGGCGTAAGTTTAGGACAGTTGACGAAGGAGATGAGTTCTACAGACTGTATGCACATGCATGTGGTTTTGATGTCAGACGTAGAACTCTAACACGATCTAAAGATTGAACAATAATGTGGAGGTACATTCTGTGTAATCGTCAAGGTGAGAAGAGTGTACAACATCATGCATCACACGATGAGCAAGGATGTTCTCAGATTAAACGAAGGAGAATGATATGCCGTTCATCATGTCAGGCTCGTGTAATTTTTCGTTATAGTCCCGATGATGGTAATGGTATTGTTGATGGTTATGTTATAACAGTGTTCAATGAGGCTCACACACATCCGATGGTGTCTGACTCTTTCAAACAATTCATGAAAAGTAGTAGGAAATTAGATTATGCACATTAAAATTTTTTTGAATTGTGCAAAAGCTAATATAGGACTGATGAGATCATTTAGGCTTTTTAAGGAATTGGTTGGAAGTTGCGATAATGTTGGATGTAGTGGTTTAGAGTTCAAAAATTTTACACGTGATTTGAGGACTTCTGTTGAAGGAGTTGATGCTCAGATTTTGTTGGATAAACTGAAGAATGACAGAGAGACGTGTGATGACTTTAGTTTTGATTATTGTGTGGATGGTAGTAACAAGCTTACACGTCTTTTTTGGGCTGATCCTCTATCAATAAAACACTACCAAATATTTGTGGATCTCCTTTCGAAATCATTTGAACTAACGTTTTCTCAAAGCGTCTAGGTTCTCGAGGAATCGAGAAAAGCCTTAGGTTCAAAATCTATGTTCTCAATGAATTGGGAAGGATCTTAGAGCAACAGTCTAAGTTCTTATGCCAATCAAATTTCAATTAAAGAAATTATAACTCACATAATTTCACATACTTCCACAAAGTATATCTTTTATTCTTTCATATAGTTCTTACTGGCACACTTAATTCACAACAGAAGTGTATTTAATACTTTCAAACTTTCAACATTTAAAACACTTTTTCATACCTTTCTTTTCCTCTTTGGTTGAGTTGATGTAGCAGGAGGTTGAGTCGTTTACTACACTCTTAAGTTTAGTGAATCAAACTAAACTTTACTTTCTCAACAGAAGACTCAGGTATAGAGTATATACAAATACTCTATCTTACTACTTGAAAGAAATTCATATACAGAGCAGAAAAGATTGCTCGGATATCACTCTGTGGTATCACTAGAAAAATAACTCACGGTTAGAGCAGGAATGAATGCTCTGATACCATTCTGTCACAGCCCCAAATCCTGAGGGACGGCAAGGCCGGGGTGTGACTAGGGATTGGATTAAAGAAGCGGGGAAGAAGGAGAGTATGAATGAATAAACAGACAAATATAACTGAAACTACAGAGAACTTGACTTCATTGGATAAAAGAGAGAGTCAATCACAAAAGATCGCTCGACAAAATTGTGATCAGAGAAAACTAGGTTTAAAGTATGAATAACTTAAACCGAAAGGATTTACAATAATAGAAGAACCGACTTTATTTAATGAAAGAACGAGTCAATCACGAAGGATCACTCGGTGACATTGTTCTTAAAAGAGACTAAGTTCAAAGAGTGAAACTTAGATCTAAAGTTATAATAAACTGAAACTAGTTTGCAGTTTGGCAGCGGAAAAACGTAGAAAAGATAACACATATCGAATGTGAAATCGAGGCTCAATTATCTTTACTTCTTTAAAGACAACCTTTACTCAACCTCCTCCGCCTTCGTCACTCAACCTGCACATTCAAAAACAAACATGCAGGGCTAAGTACAAAAGTACTTAGTGGGCACATTGCCGAAAACAACTCACAAGAGTTTTATTATAAATTAATCATAGATCTTTTCATAAACACTTGTATAACTTATACTGCTGTTCATTTAATTCTGGATAACACACTGTGAGTTTTAACTCACATCCGATCGTCTGGAAAGCACTCTGTGGGCTACTCATTATCTGTCCCTCTGGATAGCACTCTGTGGTTTATCTCAGAATCTGATCGTTTAGTTAGAATATCTAGTTAGCACTCTGAGGGCTAACTCAGAATCTAATACTCTGGTTAGCACTCTGAGGGCTAACTCAGTGAAGCATAAGAAAATTCACATAAACTATTCATTTATGCTCCGATAGATACTTTAATACACACTTATCAAATATACGTAAACACCTTCGAGCAACGCTCACATAATATTACTTCACAAGTAATGGCATTCATCAGAGTTTTTGGTTTTAGAAAGCCCACCTCGAACGTTTACAGAACTATAACACGTACTTCCGTCTTTCGTCCTGTCTTCTATTCTCGATATCCTCCTTTGAACGCAAGTAATAAAACAACGATAAGTTGTCGAGTCGATAGAAGAAAATGGAATTCGAAACTGAAATCGAAATAATCATTTAAGTTCTTAAGATTTAGGCATTTGCACGCTTAACTAGATTCTTTTAGTTAATCTAGAACGAGACTCGAACACTTCTCGTTTAAAACTCGCCCGGGTTATTACTCGAAGCTGGGGTCAGTCATGAATGATAGTCGATAGCTTATATCGACTTAAAGGATCATAAGATATTAGGTTGAAAAGAATTCAACTTAAGAAAACGAGTTTTGAAAATTACTGTACAGGTCAGTAACCATCATACAGAATAGGGAATTTCGAAACAGGGAACGTGCCCTGTTCCAAAAGAAAGCCTCGGATGTCTAGTTTACTCTTCAATTTACGGATCTCAATTTCGTTAAGTGAGCTAAAAGATATGGCAGTTTCCGTGAAACGTCGCAAAAACTGCCGAGTGAACCCTAATGCTCGATAAAATCGACGCACGCTTTTCTAGGTTCGATTAAAGCTTAAACACTTTTATTTTCGCACAAAAACTGACCCAAGGCAGTCACCTCGTATCATTGTACGTGATAGACCCCTTTTCATTTCTCGTTTATATCCACGACCATCCAAACCTCGTCGTTCAAACTATACAATTACTAAACCATTTCAAGTCTAGTTCAATTTCCTAACTTCTTGTTTCTACTTCTCGATTATAGCTACAACTTATCTTTTCATAACTCGGACGAACATGTCGTCAACTACAAACTCGTTCCTTAATCATTAATAGTCATCAATATCCAATTAGAATCATTAATCGACTTTTCTATCGTTACTTATTCTCGACGTTTCGTCTCTTACGAAAAATCCGACATCATTAGAATTTGTTCAAGATTTACAACATTATTCATCATCTATCAAGAATCATAAATACGTAATTTATATCCTCATATCATCATTTATTCCCGACTTATCGACCGTCGTTTGTCTCTTACGTAAAATTCTACATTCTCCGTTTTCGTTCAAATTTTACGACAACGATTATCATCTATCAAGCATTACTAACATGCAAATCATATTATCAAAATGTTATCGAGCCTCAACTTATCACCACATCTTCGTCTCTTACACTTTTCATTTTATTTTTAGAAAATTCTCAAATTAATATATATTCGTCCTCATGCATCGTATAACTCATTTCCATCAAACAATCGAGCATATCATAACATTTACTAACCTAAATCGAGCCTTCTCCGTCTCTTAGGTTTTGGATTTTATTTTTAGAAAAATCTAAAACAATTCATACGATCAATTAACAACATAAGAAACACTAATCTATCATCAATTCGACAAAGAAATCGAACACAAATGAAAAGCCCCAAAACTGAAAATTTTCGGTACTAATTAGGGGTTAGGGTTCTTGATTTTTCTTCATGATTTGATCCGTAGAACTCGATTCTAAACATCCTAGAACATATATCGAACAAGAAATCACATGCTAATCCATTCCCTAATTTTCGAAAAAAATAAAAGAGAGGGGAAAGGAGATTTGTTCGGATCAAACTAGAGACGAAGCTCTTACCTTTCGATATATGAACTCGGATTTGGATTTGATCGGTAGACGGAAGAGTTATCGATCTTGGAAGGAGCTTGAGATTGCTTCAATGGAGGATGATGAAGAAGAAATGAGAGCGAAAATGGGGGAGGGAGATGGTAGTATGGGGGAGATAAGGGGGAGGGTGATGAGTCACAAGGGTGACTCATAAAGTAGGGGAAAATATCTAACCAACATAGTGACTCGCTAAGGTTTCGTTTGGCGAGGGAAAAAATAACGAAATAACTCGTTTCCGGCTCTTAAATGTCGTTTTAAAAGTCGAGAAATACTTTTCTAGTTAGTTACGGAATTGACGAAATCTAATTCGTCCGTTAGATTGGAAATAATTTACGTACTCGGAAAACCTAATTCGTTTTTCAAAATCCGAGAAAAAGTCGGGACGTCACAGTCCAAAATTCGTCCGAAAAAATCATAAAAACGAACTTTCTCGGGCGAACTCGTATCGAAATTTCATGAATGTAAAAATCAGACGGTTTCCCGATCTGAGTTCTCGTACTAAAAAGTTTTCGTCCGCGAAAACCCTAATACAGTATTCGTTTCACCGACTTCCGGAAATTATTTTTAATAACAGATTTCACCATTCGTCTTAGAATTGAAAATCAGGAGCTTAGGCGTGCAAAGCCTTAATTTCTTATAAAATTTTTATCTAAGCAACGGAGAAAATATTGGGGTATTACATTTTACCCCTCTAATGAAAAATTTCGTCCCGAAATTTGCTTCCCTCCTTCACAAAAGCTCCCACATAGCTTCCTCTTGCCTGTGGTAGTTCCAGAACACTTAACTGATCGTGTCGAGTTACTTCTTAACTCTCGCACTTTTCGATCCAAAATTGTTTGCATTCTTTCTCCATAACTTATATCGAAAATCAAGAACTAAGTCTTGCTGAAGAATCATGCGTTTAGAATCGAACACGTACTGTCTCATACGAGGTACGCAAATATAATAACATTTCATAGACTTGGCAACACGGCCAATCTATACGTCATTTCAAATTCATCTTTCCCAAGATATCTGATACTCATAATAAGCTTCATTTAAGCTTATACTTAACGTGAATCAAATGATTCTTTTAATGGAGAAATCTTGAAGAAAACTTTATCTTCTTTTCCGAATTAAATTCTGATTGTCGCATATACGTAAGACTTTCATTTTCTCAAAACTTCTTTCTTCAATCTTCATACATCTTCGTACTTCCTGGGTAAGCGGTTTATGGTGTATCGTGAGCCTCACTCATGATATCGTTCTTCAATTCGTCGTCGTCAGGATACAGAGTCTATCTTAAATACGATCGTATCATCTAGTGCTTTGGAATAATCGTCAGGTTTGTCCGTTCTTATCTTAAGTCAAAGCTTTTCGATCGACTCGTCCTTTCTATGGGAACTTATGATTATCTTTCGTAAGCCTGGTGTAGCTATGAGTGCTACTATTCGGCTGGATGTCGATTTTAGGTGTATCGAGCACCTCTAAATCTGTCACGCCCCGACTCTCGGGGTGCGACTTATGAAACAACAACAAATCTAAACAACTAACAACTAACTCAAATAAAGGGAACATGCTCGGGGAAAACAAAGGTGGAATATAAGGCAATCGAATTTGGCTTTCAAAAGCATAAAGAATAATAACCGAGCATCTCAACTTTACTTTGAACGGGAATTCAAACAAGAAAATCATGCTGATGGGAAGGGAATTCCAACAAAAAGAGGAATCATACGAAATACAACAAGGTAAGGAAACATGTTCAACAACAAGTCAAGATACGAGCCCATCGCTCGGGATTACAAAATAAAGGGGTTACGAATTCAACAAGCATTCAAAGTCTTCGAGCACAACGCTCGGAATCAAGAACATGAGAATAAAAGTGCAGACATCAACAGACATAAGATCAAAAAGATAGCAGCGGAAATTAGCATCAACTCCCAACACTTGCACGTATGAAGACGTACAAATGCCAGTCCGAAATTCTACCAAACTTAACCAACAAAACCAAACCACACCACCAAGTATCCACGCCATCGCCATGCAGTCAACCTGCATGTTTAGAAACACACACATGGCTGAGTACTTCGTACTCAGTGAACACAAGCCAAAAAAATTTGAATAAAGATGCTTTTTAAAGCTATATTAATTGAACTTGCATTGCCAAACATCACAAGTATATAAGCAGTTTTGAAAACGGTTTTACTTGTGCATGCCAAAATATTTTTATTTAAAACGGACTGCGCAATCAAATAACATAATATAATATAATTAGCATGTATCATCTATCACAATTAACTTCATGTGCCGAGAAGTAGGCCTCCTTCTCAAGCACTGTGACCGGCCCAACCGAAGCAAGGCTCACAGTCACCTCAACATCTACCACACGTGGGTTCCTGCTTTCACAGGATAATCACATCTTCATAGATGATAACACATACTAACTTCAATAAAATGGCAAGTCAATCACATTTGAAAACATAACATAATAGTTAATAGCATACTAATTTTCATCGATAGATTTTGGTTCAGAAAAGCCCACCTGACTTCCGAAGAACTAGCTAGGTCGTCTAGGGTTATTTGTCCTCGCTTAACGATCCGTCCGGCTCGATCCTTCATAGTTCGACATCGATAGATAAGATATATGAAAGACGGACACAAAGGCGCTGGACTTAACTGACGGACTTCTATTTGAGTCGTCGCTCTCTTCGTTCTAACTTTTCTAAAAGATCTCACGTTCTCGTCTTTATTTCACTAACTCTATTCGATTTGGTTAACTCTACTACTTAACATCGTATACTTTTCTCGTTCTAGTTAATAACTTCATTGTTATAATTCTATTACTTGAGCTTCCTTTCAAAGACTTTAGTTCATTCTCAACTAATCAATCATTTATCATACAAATTCAATCATATTTTACAATATAACATTATCATGCATTTAAACATATATTCACACATACAATAAAATCTTATAAATCAAACATACTTCAAGATACATTAACATTCATTCAAATTAGATCTTAAAATCTAACTCGATTATGCAATTCTTTTTATGAAGGCTTAAACTATTAATTCTATCTTTCTTATTTATATAGACAACACTTCGTTCTACATCCGCTATCTTATAAGGTATTTTATAACTTTTATTTATTTAACAAAAATTCTCTTAGTTTTTAATAAACTCTTTTGGAATTATAAATTCTTGTTAAATTCTAACTTGATTCTCATTTCTTAACTCGAATATCATTCCTTTAATTATTATCTCGGTTTATCTTTTCTTTATTCAATTTAACTTCTTTTTTATTTCTTATCGATTAATTCTTCTTAAATTTGGTTTTCTCTATTTCTTAAATAATTTCTTCTTTATTTGTTTTAAACCTTTAAGCTATTTCTTACTTAATGATTTCTTTATCTTTTGATAAACATTTTTATGAATTTCTTCACTTTATTATAAAAGATCTTTTTATTGTATTTTTAGTAAAATTTCAAGTCTTTAATTTTAATACAAGGTATTTAATTAATAAATCTTTTTATACATCTTTTTATTTAATTAAAAGCTTTTCAAATTTAAATCTTTTTATCAAAACTTCTATCTTTTTTCTATATTCAAACTATCATTCATACATATATTGAAATACTTAAACATCCAATTTATTTTTATTATTTTTACACTTAATTTCTTTCAAAAATTTCAACATGCAATCTCATTTTCTTCACTTAAACACATGTATGATTATGCTAACATAACATACAATCATTTCATAGATCAAAACATCACTCAATTCATCAACAAAATGAACAAAATAATTTCTCTATTTTGCTTAAAAACACACGGCACACATGCACATATTTTGTGTGTTTTATTTCTCAATTTTTCATGCAATTAATCTCATTACTAACATGATAAAAATAACAATTCAAGCATCAAAATAACAATAACACAAAGATTCACATTTTTCCTATTTCTACTATATTTTTCGGCTTTTATCATTTTTTTAGGGTTTTAGTTTCTTTTTCTTCTCTTAATTCATCGATTACTATCTAGTGCTCGATTCTCCTAATGAATTCTTCTCACTCGATTAGCACATGCATATCCTAAGTTTGCCTAAACATAAATTAAATAACATGCATGCATAGATCTTTCCTTTAGGACTTATAGACATACATTTTTACAACTAATCAAATGAAATCATACTTAAATAAATGGGAATTCTTCTCTTGGCTCTTGGGATTGAAATGGATGGAAATGGTAGCTTCAAAGCTTGGATCTTGAAAGAAAGAAGAATATCTTCTTGAATCCTCAAAGAAAAAGAAAAAATATAGGATCAATCATCCATAGGTTTAGGAATCAAAATGAAGAAAAAGTATTGGAAAATTCTTGAATTCAACTTCAAGAACTTGGAAATTTGTACCTTTCTTTGAAAATATGGATGGAATTGATGGAGGATTAATGGCTTCTACTTCATTTCCATGGAGGATAAGCTTGAATCTATAGTTACATGTGAAGAAAAATCAATGGAGGTGTGAGAGAGAGGGAATGCCGAGAGGGAGAGAGAGTTGGAGAGGTTTGGAGAGTTTTTCTTTTTGTTCTTGAGAGAGAGATAGATCGAATGAGAGAGAGATGGAAATGAATGAATAAATTGCTGGTTTCCTCTCTTGTCTTAGGTGAAAAGGATTCAAAAGTCCAAAAAGTGAAAAAGGAATTAAACTTGTTGGAAATTGCATAAGACAAGATTTGATGGTTTGATTTGAAGTTAACTTGTTTGCATAATTCAAGCAAGCTATGTACAAGACACCACTATGTCTTGTTGGTCTTGGAACTTGAGGTTTGATGGGAGAGGGTTGTGAGGTGGCGAGAGAGGGATAGAGGTGGTTGACACGTGTCGTCGTCGTGTCGTTACGGGTATTAATTATCCGGTCGTAAAGGTTTTCCGGGTAAAACAATTCGTATTAATTCCATTTTGTTCTATTAACGGGTCTAACCTCTTCTCGTTTCACTTTTGACACTAACTCGTCCCAATCCTATGTCACGTCTCAAATTAAAAGATTAAAGGCTTCGATCATTTTAGTCCTTTAATTCTTAAAAGAAATTAATCGGCTTTTTAATTCGTTTATTCATCCTTTTCAAGACTAAGGCCTCATTTCTCTTCTCATTTCTCGGATAAGTTCTTATCCTATCTCAGTGATCTTAAAAGAAATTCTAAGTTCGAAGGTTCTAATTTAATTCTATTCTAGATTCATCGGCGTAAACATATTTCTCGGCGATTAACGCTATGTTACCTTAACTAAACCAACTTCTCGGGATTCTTCCGGAATTTAATCTCATACTCATTTTCATATAAATGACTCAACAAACATATCACATCATCATCATCTCAGATAAATGGAACAGATAAATTCACACAAGATTCATAAAGCAATTTAAACGTTTTATTCAAAACTCATCGATTAGAGAAGAAAAATTTTACTCCTAAATTCTCATCTTTGAACTACTCGGTTAATTAGACGCTCTCTTAAAGGGATTAAAACTCGGGTTATCACATCCTCACCCTCTTAAAAAAAATTTCGTCCCGAAATTTACTGACCTTAAGAAAATAACTCGGGATATTTCGCTTTCATCTTTTCTTCGAGCTCCCAAGTGGCTTCATCTAGATCGTGATGACACCACTTGACTTTCACTAAGGGAATCGATTTCATTCTAAGCTGCTGGACTTTATAATCTAAAATCTTTTCGGGTTTTTCTTCGTAACTTAGATCGGGTTTCATCTCGATATCTTCTTGACGTATTACATGCTTCGGGTCAAAGACATATTTTCTCAACTGCGATACGTGAAACACGTTATGCGAACTTCCGAAACTAGGCGGTAACGCTAAACGATACGATACGGCAATCCTCTCAAGGATCTCGTACGGTCCTATAAAACGAGGTCTAAGCTTTCCTTTAACTCCAAAACGATAAACTCCTTTCGAGGGGGACACTTTCAAAAACACCTTATCTCCTTCTTTAAATTCTAACTTAGATCTACGATTATCGGCATACGACTTCTGTCGACTTTGAGCTTCCTTAATCTTTTCACGGATCTGACGTACAGATTCTATCATTTCGTCAATCGCTTCTTGTCCTAATACTTTTCTTTCACCTACTTCATTCCAATACAACAGCGATCTACACTTCTTTCCGTAAAGAGCTTCATACGGGGCCATTCCTATCGTATTTTGATAGCTATTATTGTATGCGAACTCAACAAGAGGTAAAACCTTTTCCCACTCGACTCCTTTATCTAACAAGACGGCTCTCAACATATCTTCAAGAATTTGGATCGTTCGCTCGGATTGACCATCGGTTTGAGGGTGGTAAGCGGTACTGAACTGCAATTGGGTTCCTAACTCTTTATGGAAACTTTCCCAAAAACGGGCGGTGAACTTCGAATCTCTATCAGAGGTAATCGTCTTCGGAATTCCGTGCAACTTCACAATTTCTTTGATGTAGATCTCGGCTAACTTGACTGATCCATAGGTATGTGGAATAGGTATGAAATGAGCAGACTTCGTCAACCTATCCACTATTACCCATACTACTGTATTTCCTTTTCTTGATCTTGGCAATCCTGTCACAAAATCCATTGTGATTCCATCCCACTTCCACTCTGGGACGGGTAACGGTTGTAGAGGTCCATACGGTCTTTGATGTAAGGACTTCACTTGCTGGCAAGCTAAACATCTTTCAACGAATAATGCTACATCCGTCTTCATTCCATTCCACCAAAACTGGTTCTTTAGATCTTGGTACATCTTCGTGCTACTGGGATGGGCTGTATACGGGGTTTCATGAGCTTCACTCATTATCTCGTTCTTCAACTTGTCATCGTTAGGCACACAAATTCTTCCTTGATACAACAACGCATTATCGCTTGATTCGGAAAAATCTTTAACTTCTCCACTTCTCACCTTCATTCGTAGCTTTTCTAACTCTTCGTCTCTTCTTTGGCCTTCTACGATACGGGTTCTTAAGTCAGGCATCACTACTAAGGTAGCAATTACTTGATCTACTGTCGCTGGAGGTTTGATTACTTCAATCTTCATCTTCGCAAACTCTTCGATCAACTCGACTTCATCGGTTAAAAGAAATCCTAATTCGATCCTATTCGACTTTTCCTTCCTTCTCTTTCTACTTAACGCGTCGGCTACTACGTTCGCTTTACCGGGATGGTAAGATATCTTACAATCGTAGTCTTTCACTAACTCAAACCATCTCCTTTGTCTCATGTTCAACTCCTTCTGCTCGAAGAAGTACTTCAAGCTTTTGTGATCTGAGAATATTTCACACTTCGCTCCATAAAGGTAATATCGCCATATCTTCAAAGCATGAACGACGACTGCTAATTCTAAGTCGTGGGTTGGATACTTTTCTTCGTGAGGTTTGAGCTGCCTAGACGCATATGCAATCACTTTTCCATTTTGCATTAGCACACATCCTAGTCCTTGAGCAGATGCATCGGTATAAACAACATAATCTTTATCTGGCTCGGGTAGGGCTAGAATTGGGGCTGTCGTTAATCTCATCTTGAGTTCTTGAAAACTTTTCTCACACTCTTCTGTCCATGTGAACTTCGTTTCTTTCTTCAACAGGCTCGTCATCGGTTTCGCGATCTTAGAAAATCTTTCAATGAATCTCCGGTAGTGTCCTGCTAAACCAAGAAAACTACGGATTTCATGTACTGACGTTGGGGACTTCCAATCTTGCACAGCTTTCACTTTCTCCATATCCACTTGGATGCCTTCGGACGAAACTACATGTCCTAAGAAATTCACTGCCTTTAACCAAAATTCGCACTTACTGAATTTGGCATACAGCTTTTCCGTTCTAAGCATTTCTAACACGATTCTTAAATGCTCTTCATGCTCAGCTTCACTCCTTGAATACACCAGAATATCGTCTATAAAGACAATCACGAACTTGTCCAAATATTCGTGAAAAACTCTATTCATCATATCCATGAACACTGCCGGGGCATTTGTTAATCCAAAAGGCATTACTATGAATTCGTAATGTCCATATCTCGTTCTAAAAGCAGTATTCGGAATATCTTCTTGCTTGATCTTCAGTTGGTGGTATCCAGACCTTAAGTCAATCTTGGAGAAAACACCGGCTCCTTTTAACTGGTCAAACAAATCATCTATCCTTGGCAAAGGATATTTGTTCTTCAACGTAATCTTGTTCAACTCTCGGTAGTCTATGCACATCCTTAAACTACCATCTTTCTTCTTCACGAACAAAATCGGAGCACCCCAAGGCGATACACTCAGTCGAATGTAGCCTAAGTCCAACAATTCTTGCAGTTGGATCTTCAACTCTTGAAGTTCCTTTGGGGCCATTCGATACGGTGCCTTGGATATCGAGGCTGATCCTGGTTCTAAATCGATTGAAAACTCTAGCTGACGATCAGGGGGTAAACCTGGTAACACTTCAGGAAACACATCCTTGAATTCTCTCACGATTGGAACATCGTCGATACTCAACTCGTGATTTTCGTCCTTATTCAGATAGACTAGGTACGCTTGGGTTCCTTTCTTCCGCATCAATCTTTGCGCTTTCATGGCTGAAATTATCGGTACGCTCTTCTTCACTCTCTTTTCCACTCCGAAATCTATGGTTGACTCTTCTCTAGGGGTTTTAAACGATATCTGTCTCAAATCGCATCGAATCGTTGCAAAATTCTCGGTTAACCAATCCATTCCTAGGATTATATCGATGTCACGCATCTGGATTACATTCAGGGATTTCGCGACTAACCTACAGTTTTTTACTTCAAATTCTAGGTTCGAGCAAACACGCGAAACTAACGCAGACTTTCCTAAAGGGGTTGCGACACTAAGCATTTGATTCGATTTTTCTACTTTTAGTTCTAGGTTCTCTACGCAGATACTAGATATAAACGAATGCGAAGCTCCGGTATCAAACAAAACAATAACAGGTACGTTGTTAAGCTTTCCCATACCTGCCAGATTTCCTTTCTCCTTTTCCTGTGGTTTCTGATCAATTGCGTACGTTCTTTGAAAAAGCGGCGGTTCTTGCTGAGGAGGTTGCTGCCTTGGCTGCGGCGGCTTACGTTGACGTGGAACAAACTTCTGGAGAGGGGCTGCCTCGATAGCTTTCATTTGCGATGGCTGGAACTGGTTTGGCCTTCCGCTTCTAAACCCTTGTTGCTTACTTGGGCACTGGTTCGAGAAATGACCAGGCTGACCACAAGTGTAGCAAACGTTGCTTCCACTTTTACAAACGCCTTGATGCATCTTTCCGCATTTCGCATAGGGAGGGAATCCTAAAGGTCCGATGGGTAGGTTGCCTCGGTTCGTTTGTGGTGCCTTTCCCTTCTGTGGCTGCGGTTGGCTCTTTTCTTGCCATTGCTTCTTGGTTGGTTGGGTTCCACTAATCCATTTTCCTTTTCTTTTTCCGTATTGGCCGTACTGGGGTTGATGAGCAGACGCGGTTGTGATCATCTGGTTTTGGGGTTGGGGATTCGCTGGGGGTTGCGATCCTTTTTCCGGTTGCTTTGTTAATTCCATATCTAAGGCTCGGTTTAAAGCTTCGGTGTACGTTAAACCACTTTGGCTGGCGAGAACTACTCTAATATCTTGCCTAAGTCCTGCTCTAAACAACTTGCACATTTTCTCATCGGTGTCGACCATATCGGGCGCAAAACGAGCTAACTCACAAAACTCTCGGTCGTACTCGGCTACAGATCTTTTTCCTTGCTTCAGATTGGTAAATTCATTGGATTTCTGCTTACGATAACTTCTTGGCACAAACTTTTCGTACAACGCTTCCTTAAACTGATCCCATGACAACTCTTCGCGTTCTTCGGGAGAATATATCCTTTGCTTTGCTTCCCACCAATAATCGGCTATTCCTTTGAGTTGATACGCCATGCATTTCAAACGCTCGCGATTGGAACAACGAAGAAAACGAAAAATTCGCTCTAAAGAACGAATCCAGTCTTCGACATCAGCCAGACTGCATTTACCGTCGAACGTCGGGGGATTTTGTCGGAGAAACAACTCTTCGACTCGTCTTTCATTTTGAGGGGGCGGAGTAGGATCACGCTGCCCTTCTACATTATTTTCGGGAGTCCTAACGTTTCTACGTCTTGGCGGCATTCTAAAGATTAAAATGAAGGAAAAACTTTAACCACTCTAGGTTTTTAGCTTACAGGGAACCTTTCTCGATTCTGAACACATTTCTCTTTTGGGAGGAACACGATTCTAATCGGTACTTAGGTATTTAACAACAATTTAAAATTTTTCTTTAGCAATTCATTACTTCAATTTCTCACATATACATGCATCACATTCAGTTTCTAATAATTGTCACATACTCATATCATCATATATTCATATCATCATATATTCATATCATCATATATTCATATCATCATCATAGATTCTTGAAACAATCAGTCATAATCACCGAGCAAATATCATCACTTCATATTCAAATATTCAATTCGATTCAATAACTCAGAAAATTTTAACTTCAATTCAAGGATCTAAATGTTTCAACTTCCAAACGCTTAATAGCGGCATTCTCTAGGATTTATAGCACTTAGGGAATTTACTTTGGAAAACATTTCCCTTTTTCCTAATCAAATTATGATAGTCTTCATCTTAGGTTACAACACAACTAAAAGAAAAATAAACAGAGTTCAACTCTCAACACACTCGATTTAAAAACGATTGAATTCAACTACTTTCTTAGAACATTCCTACACGTAGGAGTCATCTTCACTTGGTCCGCTATCATCATACTGTTCCGCTTCGGAATCCACTCCGTAGTGCTCTACAATTTCTTCATCTTCTTCCGGGTCTTCTTCCTCTTCTTCTTCTTCTTCTTCACGCATTTGTCCTTCAAACAGCACGTCATCTTCCTCGACATTATCATCTTCTATGGCGAAACACTCTCGTTCGGCTTCTCTCAAGGCTTCTTCACACTCTTCTAGGGTATAATTTATCGCAACTAGCTCAGATTCGATCTGTGGCTGGGTAGGAAAAACATTGTTAGGTAGAGGCTGAAGATATCCGGTTCCTACAGTCGCTGCATCAACAGTTTCACTTCCATTCGCTTTATCGTCGCTTGAGCGGGTTTGGCTAGAGGATTCTACTCTAGGATGGCTCAAAAAGGTTGCTTGAGGATGATTCATATAAGCAGCTATTTGGTTTTCATTTGAAGAAGAATTTACATCACATCCATTCGGAAATGGGTAATCTGCAAGAGGATTCTGAGGTTGAAGATTAATTCGTGGCGGCGAATTGATGTGGAGAGAAACAGTTCCACTTGGAGGAATTGGTGAAGGATTACGAACAAAGTCATTCAACAAGCTTGGAGTATCATTTTCATAAGGTTCGGGCGGAGGAGCACTATAGGACATAAAACGAGCTGAAATCGCGGAGATAAAAGCATTTACGTCGCTGTAAAGGGTTCGGTCGAAGTAACGGTAGCCTAGAAATCGAGAGACAAGAGATGCTGCCCAGTCCTTCCATTCTTCTGGTAGTGCTTGAATCAGGTGCGTCATGCCTTCTAACGGTCCTACGTCCATATATTGAACTTTTCCCCAAATCGTATGGTATCGTGCTAAAAATTCTGCTAAAGATTCGTTATTTTCCATTCTCACGTGCAAATACTCTTGCATCCAATCGACGTTATCCATCCTATACGAATTTTAAACGCGTAAGCAACTTAACAAACTATAGAACATATTACGAATTCTACTACCTACTCATTTCTGCGTTCCAAAGAGGGATTTTTGGTCAATTCCAAATCACGTAACCAATCGCACACACGTCTTATTCTTTCCGATCTTTTCACACGCACTCGCAAAGGGGTAGACATTCTAAAGAAATCTAGCTATTAAAAAACTTAACAAATTCATCTCAAAACATCATAACTCAACGAAATAACTTTAAAGAAAATTCCCAACATTTAATAACTCAAACATCATTTTAACTTGAAAAGAAAACTTTTAGAAAAAAGACATACCTGGTTGCCGGATGAGATGGAGGATAACTTGGTGTGGTTTACTGATTCAAATAAGTCTAGGAATTAAATCTAGACTTGACTCATCAAAGAATAACAGACTTTAGAACAAATAAGAGCCTTGCTCTGATACCAACCTGTCACGCCCCAACTCTCGGGGTGCGACTTATGAAACAACAACAAACCTAAACAACTAACAACTAACTCAAATAAAGGGAACATGCTCGGGGAAAACAAAGGCGGAATATAAGGCAATCGAATTTGGCTTTCAAAAGCATAAAGAATAATAACCGAGCATCTCAACTTCACTTTGAACGGGAATTCAAACAAGAAAATCATGCTGATGGGAAGGGAATTCCAACAAAAAGAGGAATCATACGAAATACATCAAGGTAAGGAAACATGTTCAACAACAAGTCAAGATACGAGCTCATCGCTCGGGATTACAAAATAAAGGGGTTACGAATTCAACAAGCATTCAAAGTCTTCGAGCACAACGCTCGGAATCAAGAACATGAGAATAAAAGTGCAGACATCAACAGACATAAGATCAAAAAGATAGCAGCGGAAATTAGCATCAACTCCCAACACTTGCACGTATGAAGACGTACAAATGCCAGTCCGAAATTCTACCAAACTTAACCAACAAAACCAAACCACACCACCAAGTATCCACGCCATCGCCATCCAGTCAACCTGCATGTTTAGAAACACACGCAGGGCTGAGTACTTCGTACTCAGTGAACACAAGCCAAAAACATTTGAATAAAGATGCTTTTTAAAGCTATATTAATTGAACTTGCCTTGCCAAACATCACAAGTATATAAGCAGTTTTGAAAACGGTTTTACTTGTGCATGCCAAAACATTTTTATTTAAAACAGACTGCCCAATCAAATAACATAATATAATATAATTAGCATGTATCATCTATCACAATTAACTTCATGTACCGAGAAGTAGGCCTCCTTCTCAAGCACTGTGACCGGCCCAACCGAAGCAAGGCTCACAGTCACCTCAACATCTACCACACGTGGGTTCCTGCTTTCACAGGATAATCACATCTTCATAGATGATAACACATACTAACTTCAATAAAATGGCAAGTCAATCACATTTGAAAACATAACATAATAGTTAATAGCATACTAATTTTCATCGATAGATTTTGGTTCAGAAAAGCCCACCTGACTTCCGAAGAACTAGCTAGGTGGTCTAGGGTTATTTGTCCTCGCTTAACGATCCGTCCGGCTCGATCCTTCATAGTTCGACATCGATAGATAAGATATATGAAAGACGGACACAAAGGCGCTGGACTTAACTGACGCACTTCTATTTGAGTCGTCGCTCTCTTCGTTCTAACTTTTCTAAAAGATCTCACGTTCTCGTCTTTATTTCACTAACTCTATTCGATTTGGTTAACTCTACTACTTAACATCGTATACTTTTCTCGTTCTAGTTAATAACTTCATTGTTATAATTCTATTACTTGAGCTTCCTTTCAAAGACTTTAGTTCATTTTCAACTAATCAATCATTTATCATACAAATTCAATCATATTTCACAATATAACATTATCATGCATTTAAACATATATTCACACATACAATAAAATCTTATAAATCAAACATACTTCAAGATACATTAACATTCATTCAAATTAGATCTTAAAATCTAACTCGATTATGCAATTCTTTTTATGAAGGCTTAAACTATTAATTCTATCTTTCTTATTTATATAGACAACACTTCGTTCTACATCCGCTATCTTATAAGGTATTTTATAACTTTTATTTATTTAACAAAAATTCTCTTAGTTTTTAATAAACTCTTTTGAAATTATAAATTCTTGTTAAATTCTAACTTGATTCTCATTTCTTAACTCGAATATCATTCCTTTAATTATTATCTCGGTTTATCTTTTCTTTATTCAATTTAACTTCTTTTTTATTTCTTATCGATTAATTCTTCTTAAACTTGGTTTTCTCTATTTCTTAAATAATTTCTTCTTTATTTGTTTTAAACCTTTAAGCTATTTCTCACTTAATGATTTCTTTATCTTTTGATAAACATTTTTATGAATTTCTTCACTTTATTATAAAAGATCTTTTTATTGTATTTTTAGTAAAATTTCAAGTCTTTAATTTTAATACAAGGTATTTAATTAATAAATCTTTTTATACATCTTTTTATTTAATTAAAAGCTTTTCAAATTTAAATCTTTTTATCAAAACTTCTATCTTTTTTCTATATTCAAACTATCATTCATACATATATTGAAATACTTAAACATCCAATTTATTTTTATTATTTTTACACTTAATTTCTTTCAAAAATTTCACTTAAACACATGTATGATTATGCTAACATAACATACAATCATTTCATAGATCAAAACATCACTCAATTCATCAACAAAATCAACAAAATAATTTCTCTATTTTGCTTAAAAACACACGGCACACATGCACATATTTTGTGTGTTTTATTTCTCAATTTTTCATGCAATTAATCTCATTACTAACATGATAAAAATAACAATTCAAGCATCAAAATAACAATAACACAAAGATTCACATTTTTCCTATTTCTACTATATTTTTCAGCTTTTATCATTTTTTTTAGGGTTTTAGTTTCTTTTTCTTCTCTTAATTCATCGATTACTATCTAGTGCTCGATTCTCCTAACGAATTCTTCTCACTCGATTAGCACATGCATATCCTAAGTTTGCCTAAACATAAATTAAATAACATGCATGCATAGATCTTTCCTTTAGGACTTATAGACATACATTTTTACAACTAATCAAATGAAATCATACTTAAATAAATGGGAATTCTTCTCTTGACTCTTGGGATTGAAATGGATGGAAATGGTAGCTTCAAAGCTTGGATCTTGAAAGAAAGAAGAATATCTTCTTGAATCCTCAAAGAAAAAGAAAGAATATAGGATCAATCATCCATAGGTTTAGGAATCAAAATGAAGAAAAAGTATTGGAAAATTCTTGAATTCAACTTCAAGAACTTGGAAATTTGTACCTTTCTTTGAAAATATGGATGGAATTGATGGAGGATTAATGGCTTCTACTTCATTTCCATGGAGGATAAGCTTGAATCTATAGTTGCATGTGAAGAAAAATCAATGGAGGTGTGAGAGAGAGGGAATGCCGAGAGGGAGAGAGAGTTGGAGAGGTTTGGAGAGTTTTTCTTTTTGTTCTTGAGAGAGAGATAGATCGAATGAGAGAGAGATGGAAATGAATGAATAAATTGCTGGTTTCCTCTCTTGTCTTAGGTGAAAAGGATTCAAAAGTCCACAAAGTGAAAAAGGAATTAAACTTGTTGGAAATTGCATAAGACAAGATTTGATGGTTTGATTTGAAGTTAACTTGTTTGCATAATTCAAGCAAGCTATGTACAAGACACCACTATGTCTTGTTGGTCTTGGAACTTGAGGTTTGATGGGAGAGGGTTGTGAGGTGGCGAGAGAGGGATAGAGGTGGTTGACACGTGTCGTCGTCGTGTCGTTACGGGTATTAATTATCCGATCGTAAAGGTTTTCCGGGTAAAACAATTCGTATTAATTCCGTTTTGTTCTACTAACGGGTCTAACCTCTTCTCGTTTCACTTTTGACACTAACTCGTCCCAATCCGATGTCACGTCTCAAATTAAAAGATTAAAGGCTTCGATCATTTTAGTCCTTTAATTCTTAAAAGAAATTAATCGGCTTATTAATTCGTTTATTCATCTTTTTCAAGACTAAGGCCTCATTTCTCGGATAAGTTCTTATCCTATCTCAGTGATCTTAAAAGAAATTCTAAGTTCGAAGGTTCTAATTTAATTCTATTCTAGATTCATCGGCGTAAACATATTTCTCGGCGATTAACGCTATGTTACCTTAATTAAACCAACTTCTCGGGATTCTTCCGGAATTTAATCTCATACTCATTTTCATATAAACGACTCAACAAACTTATCACATCATCATCATCTCAGATAAATGGAACAGATAAATTCACACAAGATTCATAAAGCAATTTAAACGTTTTATTCAAAACTCATCGATTAGAAAAGAAAAATTTTACTCCTAAATTCTCATCTTTGAACTACTCGGTTAATTAGATGCTCTCTTAAAGGGATAAAAACTCGGGTTATCACATCCTCACCCTCTTAAAAAAAATTTCGTCCCGAAATTTACTGACCTTAAGAAAATAACTCGGGATATTTCACAAAAGGTATCTACCTGGTCGGGTGCATACCTTGACAATTCACAAAAGGTTGCATCGTACTCAGTCACTGTCATCTTCCCTTGTTTCAGACTGTAGAACTCCGCTTCCTTCCTTGCTCTATAGGTTTTAGGGATGTACTTGTCGCAAAATGCTTCCTTAAACTCATCCCAAGTAAACTGAGCTAGATGCTCTGTCGGAATGACGTTCTGTCTAGCTTCCCACCAAAAATCAGCTGGTCCGTCGAGTTGAAACGCAACACATGAGAGGCACTCCTCATCCGTACATTTGAGAAGTTTAAAAATTCTTTCTATAGCTCTTACCTAAAGCTCAGCATCGCTCGGGTTTCCTGATCCATTAAAGACAGGTGGATTTCTTTTGAGGAATAGATGCTTTATGTCACAACGTAGTGGTGGTGGAGGTGGAGGGTTTTCCTGATGTCCTTGATCTTCCTCCCTCTCATGATGTCTATGATCTCTTCCCGGTCCTCCAGGCCTACCGCGTCCTCTTCCTCTATTATTCGCAACTCTTGGCGGCATTTTGAAACTTAAAGAAACCAAAAAAAAAAAATTCTCGTTAATTCCCTGCCTTAAGCACTCATCCATTCACAAAGGAATTATCTTATCTTAATCATCTAGCATTTTTTTTTCTCAAATTGCAAACAAACTCTTAACGGTTCTTCAATATTAAAACAAGTCAACTCCAAAGAGACTTGCTCATGTCACTTATACTTATGTAACATTCGTTTATAAAAGACTTGTCGTTCTCGTTACCTAATGCTCGTATTCGTCGTATTCTTCGTTCAATTACGAAGTATGAAATAAAATTCAAAAAGAAAGGGGGATATCAACTAAGGAATAACTTTTAGAACACAAGTTTTAATCTTCGTCGGAATCGAGCAATCATTGGAAATTAGCTAAAATTTTCGTACTCGATTCTTAATAATAAAACGGATCTCCTCTTGGAGTTATAACGGAGCGAACTCCCATTGAAAGACGACCTCATTTGTGTTACTAGTATGGAAGTAACACTTGTTTCTTCATTCTCTTTGATTCTCTTTATTCTTTCCTCTTCGTCCCGATCGTATCTTTCTTATTTCGAAGCCAACGCTTCTCAAACGTCTAATCGTTTCTTTCATTTACTTAGTACAGAATTAACTGAACTTTTATTACTTATTTTATTTTCTCTGAGGAAAATCTTATCGGCTCTTAAAACAAAGATTGACTTTGCCGAGTCTTTGTTCATGTCACTATACGTACGTGGCATTCGTCTGTAGAAGTTCTTCCCATTTTGTGGGTCTCCTTTCGAAATCATTTGAACTAACGTTTTCTCAAAACATCTAGGTTCTCGAGGAATCGAGAAAAGCCTTAGGTTCAAAATCTATGTTCTCAATGAATTGGGAAGGATCTTAGAGCAACAATCTAAGTTCTTATGCCAATCAAATTTTAATTAAAGAAATTATAACTCACATAATTTCACATACTTCCACAAAGTATATCTTTTATTCTTTCATATAGTTCTTACTGGCACACTTAATTCACAACAGAAGTGTATTTAATACTTTCAAACTTTCAACATTTAAAACACTTTTTCAAACTTTTCTTTTCCTCTTTGGTTGAGTTGACGTAGTGGGAGGTTGAGTCGTTTACTACACTCTTAAGTTTAGTGAATCAAACTAAACTTTACTTTCTCAACAGAAGACTCAGGTATAGAGTATATACAAATACTCTATCTTACTACTTGAAAGAAATTCATATACATAGCAGAAACGATTGTTCGGATATCACTCTGTGGTATCACTAGAAAAATAACACACGGTCAGAGCAGGAACGAATGCTCTGATACCATTCTGTCACAGCCCCAAATCCTGAGGGACGGTAAGGCCGGGGTGCGACTAGGGAATGGATAAAGAAGCGGGGAAGAAGGAGAGTATGAATTAATAAACAGACAAATATAACTGAAACTACTAAGAACTTGACTTCATTGGATAAAAGAGAGAGTCAATCACAAAAGATCGCTCGACAAAGTTGTGATCAGAGAAAACTAGGTTTAAAGTATGAATAACTTAAACCGAAAGGATTTACAATAATAGAAGAACCGACTTTATTTAATGAAAGAACGAGTCAATCACGAAGGATCACTCGGTGAAATTGTTCTTAAAAGAGACTAAGTTCAAAGAGTGAAACTTAGATCTAAAGTTATAATAAACTGAACCTAGTTTGCTGTTTGGCAGCTGAAAAATGTAGAAAAGATAACACATATCGAATGTGAAATCGAGGCTCAATTATCTTTACTTCTTTAATGACGACCTTTACTCAACCTCCTCCGCCTTCGTCACTCAACCTGCACATTCAAAAACAAACATGCAGGGCTAAGTACAAAAGTACTTAGTAGGCACATTGCCGAAAACAACTCACAAGAGTTTTATTATAAATTAATCATACATCTTTTCATAAACACTTGTATAACTTATACTGTTGTTCATTTAATTCTGGATAACACACTGTGAGTTTTAACTCACATCCGATCGTCTGGAAAGCACTCTGTGGGCTAACTCAGAATCTGTCCCTCTGGATAGCACTCTGTGGGCTATCTCAGAATCTAATCGTTTAGTTGGAATATCTAGTTAGCACTCTGAGGGCTAACTCAGAATCCAATACTCTGGTTAGCACTCTGAGGGCTAACTCAGTGAAGCATAAGAAAATTCACATAAACTATTCATTTATGCTCCGATACACACTTATCAAATATACGTAAACACCTTCGAGCAACGCTCACATAATATTACTTCACAAGTAATGGCATTCATCGGAGTTTTTGGTTTTAGAAAGCCCACCTCGAACATTTACAGAACTATAACACGTACTTCCGTCTTCCGTCCTGTCTTCTATTCTCGATATCCTCCTTTGAACGCAAGTAATAAAACAATGATATGTTGTCGAGTCGATAGAAGAAAATGGAATTCGAAACTGAAATTGAATTAATCATTTAAGTTCTTAAGCTTTAGCCATTTGCACGCTTAACTAGATTCGTTTAGTCAATCTAGAACGAGACTCGAACACTTCTCGTTTAAAACTCGCCCGGGTTATTACTCGACACTGGGGTTAGTCATTAATGATAGTCGATAGCTTATATCGACTTAAAGGATCATAAGATATTAGGTTGAAAAGAATTCAACTTAAGAAAACGAGTTTTGAAAATTACTGTACAGGTCAGTAACCATCATACAGAACAGGGGATTTTGAAACAGAGAACGTGCCCTGTACCAAAAGAAAGCCTCTGATGTATAGTTTACTCTCCAATTTACGGATCTCGATTTTGTTAAGCGAGCTAAAAGATATGGCAGTTTTCGTGAAACGTCGCAAAAACTGCCGAGTGAACCCTAATGCTCGATAAAATCGACGCACGCTTTTCTAGGTTCGATTAAAGCTTAAACACTTTTATTTTCGCACAAAAACTGACCCAAGGCAGTCACCTCGTATCATTATACGTGATAGACCCCTTTTCATTTCTCGTTTATATCCACGACGATCCAAACCTCGTCGTTTAAACTATACAATTACTAAACCATTTCAAGTCTCGTTCAATTTCCTAACTTCTTGTTTCTACTTCTCGATTATAGCTACAACTTATCTTTTCATAGCTCGGACGAACATGTCGTCAACTACAAACTCGTTCCTTAATCATTAATAGTCATCAATATCCAATTAGAATCATTAATCGACTTTTCTATCGTTACCTATTCTCGACGTTTCGTCTCTTACGAAAAATCCGACATCATTAGAATTCGTTCAAACTTTACAACAATATTCATCATCTATCAAGAATCATAAATACGTAATTCATATCCTCATATCATCATTTATTCCCGACTTATCGACTGTCGTTTGTCTCTTACGTAAAATTCTACATTCTCCGTTTTCGTTCAAATTTTACGACAACGATTATCATCTATCAAGCATTACTAACATTCAAATCATATTATCAAAGTGTTATCGAGCCTCGAATTATCACCACATCTTCGTCTCTTACACTTTTCGTTTTATTTTTAGAAAATTCTCAAATTAATATATATTCGTCCTCATGCATCGTATAACTCATTTCCATCAAACAATCGAGCATATCATAACATTTACTAACCTAAATCGAGCCTTGTTCGTCTCTTAGGTTTTGGATTTTATTTTTAGAAAAATCTAAAACAATTCATACGATCAATTAACAACATAAGAAACACTAATCTATCATCAATTCGACAAAGAAATCGAACATAAATGAAAAGCCCCAAAACTGAAAATTTCCGGTACTAATTAGGGGTTAGGGTTCTTGATTTTTCTTCATGATTTGATCCGTAGAACTCGATTCTAAACATCCTAGAACATATATCGAACAAGAAATCACATGCTAATCCATTCCTTAATTTTCGAAAAAAATAAAAGAGAGGGGAAAGGAGATTTGTTCGGATCAAACTAGAGACGAAGCTCTTACCTTTCGATATATGAACTCGGATTTGGATTTGATCGGTAGACGGAAGAGTTATCGATCTTGGAAGGAGCTTGAGATTGCTTCAATGGAGGATGATGAAGAAGAAATGAGAGTGAAAATGGAGGAGGGAGATGGCAGTATGGGGGAGATAAGGGGGAGGGTGATGAGTCACAAGGGTGACTCATAAAGTAGGGGAAAATATCTAACCAACATAGTGACTCGCTAAGGTTTCGTTTGGCGAGGGAAAGTAACAGAAGTAAAAATATCTAACCAACATTAGTGCAATAATTTATCTCGTTGAAATCAACACTAAGCACAAATCTGTATTTGAGAAAGTAACAGAAGTAAAAAATTTGCATCTTATTCAAAACTAAAATGCATAAATTACTTATACATAATGCAATAATTTATCTCGTTCAAATAAACACTAAATACATAACTAAAATGCATTTTAGTTCCATCTGAAATGCATAAACAGTGTCACCTAAATCCTAAATACAGAGACTGAAAAGAACAAATTACTTTCAGAGAATGCATTATATTTTCAAGGTGAATCTCAAAACTTGTGTATTTTTAGGATTAATATGCATATGTGTGAAAAGTAAAAGCATAAAAACCTCAAATAAAAAACTCAAATAAAATGATAAAAAGAAACAACTAAGACAAAAAAGAAGCAGTGTACTATATAGTAACCAGAATAACCCCACATGTTTTGGACTACGACAAACTATTTGGAATAGAATAATTTGTAGGACCACAACTTGTCTATTTGCTTTTGCTTGCTAAAACACATCAGATTCCACACATGTACCAACAAATTGAATAGTAAAAAAATTGCATATAAATATACCTGCATATGCTATTCAAATGAGGCAACAATAAAAACCCATCTACACAAAATACAGAGAACTTGGGGTTTGAAAAAAAAAAGAAAAAAAAACAAAAACCATCAATTCAAAAATTAACTGTTCCCGTCAAAATTTTCTTGTCAATATAATACATACAAATCAAAATGAACAATTAAAATTGGAGTTCATAAAATATCAAAGCAATTGATGCGCATAAGAACTATGTTAGTTGATAATGCATAAATTACTAACCTTCAGCAGCAAATTCCTTCTTGGTAAAGACGTCTGTGCAAGAAATTAACTGGAGAAATCAGATGATACTGAAAAAATTAAATTGCAGAACATTGTTGTGAGAGAGAGAGAACAATTAGGGAAAAGATTTGTAATTATCTACTCTTGTTGATAAAATTGGTGAGAGAGAGCAATCATATCTCGTCAAATGCTCGGAAAAATAAAATTGGCATAAATTGATATGCTACTTTATTTTCTGATTTACGTAGTTGCCCTTTTCTTTAATTAAAAATACATTTATTGATTTATTTGACAATTAAAAAATTAAATGAGGGAGTAAAATCTGGCCATCAGATACATATAATGAATGGTATGGATTCATTCTCAATTCTCCTAAGAGATTATTCTCACAGGATCCTGAACATATATATATATATATATATATATATATATATATATATATATATATTAGTGCATTAAATTATTTGATGTTGTGCATTAAAAATTTGTTAAATATTTGTGCATTGAGTTAGTGTAATGTGCCCTTTGCTATTTTTATGCATTAAAAAACTACATTTTTTTTCATTTCCGATTTGGCTTCTTTGCCTCGTCTTCAATTCCAATTGCGTCGCCGACTGTTACGGCGATAACTCTTTCTCCACTTGCTGCTGCTGTCGTGCAAGGACAGCTTGTGCATGGAAGCATGCCTTATATGCAATCCGGTGATGTTAACTTGGTGCGTTCCTTCCAGAATTTTCCACCGTTGCCCTCCTCCAATGCCGGCAGCCCGTCTCTCCAAATTCCAGCTTCTGTTTTGGCAAAATTTCATGGGGTTGTTGTAAATTCTGATGCCATACAGATTCATACTAAGGGAAAATCTAATGCATTGGCTGCAATCCGGGGTGTTGACTCTTCGATGACATTTGCAACAGCTTTGAAGCAGCACACAAATAATGTTCCCACCCATAGCTTCCACATGTATCAACCCATTATGAAGGGAGATGTCCTCTCTCTTTCTTTTCCAAAATCGGCTTTTGAGCAGCAGGAGAAATTGTTTGAAGATTCGGTGTTATTGGGTCGCATTCTCTTGAAGAGTGGGCAGAGGCTTTGTCCAACGCTGCAGATTCAGCATGATCTACAATAGATTTGGAAATTCATTTCTTCTTGGAGGTTGGTCATGTTGGGTAGAGGATATTTTGCGGTTCGCTTCTCTGCCAAGGCGGATTTTGATTCGATTCGATATCCATCTTCTTTTCCTCTCCCTTATGAATCCTTTTCAGTACGACGTTGGGTTGAAAACTTTGATCCGTATACGATGCAACAACATATTGCTCACATTTGGGTATGGATCAAGAAGTTTCCTTATCAGCTGTGGGAACCTGAATATATTTCGGCAGTGGCCAGAGCTATGGGGCAGCCGGTGGAAATAGACACTTTGTCTTTAAAAGGAAATATGGGCATGTACGTTCGAGTGTTGGTGGAGATTGATATGACCAAGGAAAGGGTTTATGAGTTGCTGATTGATCGGGGTGTTAAATCCTTCAAGGTGGCATTTGAATATGAAAATTTGCCTCTCTTTTGTTCTCATTGCTATATTGTTGGTCATTCGGTGGAGAGATACATGAAATTGAAGGAAAAAGATGTGGAAGTTCCGAGGGTAGTCTAAAAATGGGTGCAAGTGGGGAAGAAAGATCCTCCTTCGGATAATGATAATAATATGGAGGGTAATAAAGGAGAAAGTAAAGCTGATGGAGTTCAAGAAAATTCTGGAGATAAAGAACGGGAGGTTGCTAATTGTCCGGAGTTTGCTCAAAATTCTAATGTTAGATCCTCAAATAGCTTTGCTGCTTTAGCGGATAATGAGGAGGATAAGCAAGTGGACGAGGAGATTGAGATGGAAACCAGGGAGGGTGTGGCGGTAAATGCCATAACTCTTCCTAATCCTCCACATAGTATGGAGAATGCTGATATGGGAGGGAAGCACTATGAGATTACATATTATGAGGTGGGTAGCTCCGACAATTCTGTCATTAGCCCAAACCGTTTTGCTAATTTGGAGAATGTGGAAGTGAATGAAGACGCAATAGATGAGAATTTTGCTGACTTGGAGAGGAATTTGGCCCTAGGAGTAGGGGAAAAGGATCGAACTTATGAGGTCCCATTGATGAAAGTCGCAGTAGGGACAAAAGAGAATTTTGTTGAAAAGGAAAAGTAGTTCAACGCTGCAGTTGATGCTCCAGGTTCGAAAAAGGAGGGATCTGGCTCGACTGAGGAGGACCATCAAAGGTTTATGGATCTTGCTGCAGAACAATGTGGGAAGGAACAAGACTTTTCATCTGATACGTCTAAGGATGGCTGTTCATCGATCAATACCCCCACAACGGGGCAGTTGAGAGATCAAAAGTTGAATAGGAAGAACAAACCATCAGTTATTCAATCAAAGGCCTCTGGCAAAGTGGCGGAAAGGCCACCTGTCCCTTCCAAGAAATATAACACTAGAAGCACGGGCGGGGGATCTGCAAACATAGCGATTGTGGATGCTTCGGCCTCGCCGGCCTTCCAGGCTATGGATACTGCTATGGATAGCATTTTTTGAAGGAGGTGACCTTCAAAACTCAAGTCTTTTGACACTTTTTCGGCGTTGCCGTTTCTCCAAGAGTTGTCAGATGGCTCTGGTAGCTCATTTTCTTTACAGTGGCGGATTTAATTTGTTTTACTTTTAGGCTGCTGTTTAGTGGAAGAGATGGGTAGATCTTTTTTGTCATTTTCTTTTCCTTTTCTTTTGCTTCCCTTCCCCCTTTAGATAGGCTTCTTTTTTCTGGTTTTTGTTTTCTTTTTTCTTGTAATTTTCTTTATTTCTATTTTAATAATAATCTAAAATTAGAAGTGATATTAATGCATGGTTCCTATGGACTCATATAAGGATGAGTTTTTACCAGATCCATACCTTATACATACATATATATATGAGAATCAATCTCAGCCACTCATCTATTGCATCTCGCTAAGAAGGGCGGTGCATCCGGACGAAAATTCCATTTTTTTTAAGGTTTGATTTTTCCATAAAGCTGAGTGTATCTCATGTCAACGTATGGTGCATCTAGTTTCATGTTGTGGTGCATCTCATTGTAAAGTGTGGTGCATCTACCACATTGTGGTTCATGAGATGCACCACTACGTGTACTGATTTGCACGGGACAGTGTAATCAGATGCACCACTAGGTGTAAGGAAATGCAATATGCTTTAAGGTGGAGCCGAGAAAAATAATGTTAAAAAAAAAAACTGAAAAAAAACTGACAAACAAAAAACTGAAAAAAAAATCGGACATGCACCACAATGTGTAACCAGATGCACCACACAGTGTATCTAGATGCACCACACCGTGTATCTAGATGCATCGTATTTTAAGAGAAAAAAAAAATGGCGCGTGACCTACACGTGCTGCGCGTGAAAGACACGCGCCTGGGAGTGTATCTCACGCGCCCTCCCTCTTTTTGAGATGTGTGGTCCAGATTTATTCCTATTTCTCACTTTAAGGGCTATTCTCACTAGATCTCATTCATATATATATATATATATATATATATATATAAGGAAAAATGAAAACTAATTCTCTTGTGAAACGTAGAAACTTTTTTGCACCCTAAATCTTAGGTAATCAGCGGTTGTAAAGATATTGAATTTCTGTCACAGCCCCAAATCCCGAGGGACGGCAGAAGTCGGGGTGCGACTGGGGTTGGATTAAAGAAGCGGGAAAGAAGGGGGCTAACTGACTAAACATACATGATAAACATCGATAAACTACGAATAAGACTTTAACATAACTGAGGAAGAGTTAATCCCTAAGGATTACTCGACAAAAGTACAAAAGACGAAACTAAGTTCAAATGTACGGACATAAACTACTGAGTTGTTCAAAAACATTTCAAAAAGAAATACAGAGATTGACAGCGGAAGAGTTCTACTAAGCATCTTATCCTTAAACTCAACAACAACTGTCGCCGCTCACCGTCGCTTCAACCTGCACATTTAGAAAGCAATGCAGGGCTAAGTACAAAGGTACTTAGTGGGCACGATGCCGAAAACATACTTATAAATATAGATAAAATGGCATATCATAAGCGTAGCACACGGGGTTTTATTGAAAGAATCCTCGTCTACTAAACATTTTCTGACTTTTTCTCATAAATCGCTCGCGCGAGCATTTTCTGACTAATGTTACGTTCAATCTTGACCACTACTAATTCACCGTGGCTGGTACCCCTGAACAGGATATCACATACACCACAGGTTACAAAGTGCACTAACTCTGGAAAGCACTTAGTAGCTAACTCAGAGCCGATCGTTAGTTAATCTAAAAATAGACTAACTCTAAATCTGGAAAACACGTATGTTGACTCAGATAGGTATAAGAGAACTCACATAAAAACATAAAACAGTTCATGCCATATTATCACTTTGAAAACACAGATATCAAAGCAATAAGGAAAGATTTTTCGAGCATTGCTCGTTTTGTTTTTATATAGAAAGCTCACCTTATTTTACAGAACTTAAAACAAACGCTTCCAACTTGAGATCTTCTGTCCTTTCTCTACAGTTGGCTTCCTCCTTCATCGTAAAATAAAATATACTTAAAAACGGTTCGTAGAAGATACTCGAAGAAAGTTCTAGTCATTTTATTCTTTTGGCATTTGCACGCTTACTAGATTCGTTTTACTTAAACGGGAAACGAGACTCGTACCAATCTTGTTTAGAACTGGAAAGATCTCATACTCGACTCTCGGGTCAGTAGAGAAGGTTGTCGATATCTTAAAACGACTTTAAGGATTATAAGAAACTAAGTTGGAAAGAACCAACTTAGGCGATTTTCATTTTAGATCATTTCACGACTTATGAATATTTCTCGTTTATTACTTTTTTTAAAGAAAAGATATGATATAAGATACGATCTCGACTGGTTTTCATCATTAAAGGTCTGGTCCTTGACTCTAGGGTCAGATAGAAGGTATCCGTTAGATAAAACGGCTTAAATGATCAAAAGAAACTAAGTTGTGAACTAAACAACTTAGAAAACAAGAAACTGAAATTTCTACTGCACAGTCCAATAACTCTGGAGGGGTCGCAAAAACGAGCTGGAAGTTATTACAGTTTCCGGCAGGGGTCGCAAAACTGCCGTGAAACCCTAGTTTATTGATAAGTTCGCCGTATAACATTTTAGGTTCGTTTTAAATTCTCGTATTCAACTTTTTTAGAAACTTAACTCTCAAGGCAGTCATCACGTACCTCTGTACGTGACAACCTTCTTCTCAACTTGCTCAAAGACACGACGTTCTAACGTCGGATTTCAACTATCAAGTACTATACCAACAAAGAAATTCCAAACGTGCTCTAGTTCCCGATTATCGTTATAACCCATATTATATCAACTCGGATGCTTAAGATGTCAACTAGAAAGATGTTCCAAATTTCATTTTAAACAATAATATCAAGTTAGAGTTTTCATCCGACTTCCCGATTATTAGTTACAACTAGATATTCGTCTCTTACGCGATTTTCAAAAGTCGTCGGTTTTCGTTCAAATTTTACGACGTTAATCTACGTCTAATAGGAATCATTTTCATGCATGCTAACATGTCTTAACATCTTTATAACTCAGTTTATAAGGTGATTTTAGTCTCTTACATTCCATTAAATATTTTTAGAAAAACTCCAATTAACTTCTATTATCAACTAATATGATTTGCAATATAATCAACTAACAAATCATCACTTTAAACAACCATGTGGAAAACCCCTAACTACTTATAAATTTCTGGTTTTGAACATATGTTTATGGGATGATTTTCTTCTTGAATTAATAACATTTATATACTAAACATGCTCTTATATCACCAATTATTTACTTGCAATTTCCAAAAACAATTAACATGCAAAAACTCCTAATTTCATACTTCAAACCCTAACTAAATTTCATAATAACATAGGGCTTTCAATCCCTTTTCATTCCAAACACTAATTAAGCATCTATTAAACATGAATCTATGATCAAAAGAAGAAAAACAAAAATCCTACTATTTTCCAAAAAATTTCTGCATTCACACAAAATATAAGGTTCTTGTTTTTCTTCATTTTTAATCCATGATTATCCTATCTAACATATCTAATTACATTATTTCAATATCAATTCATCTATCCCATACCTTAAAGAATTCGAACATGAAGGAAAGAAGGGAAAAAGAAAAAGAATTGGATAGGATTAAAGATCATCATCATACCTTGAAAAATAAAGAAAGAAGTATGGTGTTTGATGGATGATTGAGGACTTGTGTTCTTTCTCCAAGCTTTGAAGGTTCTTCAATGGAGTATGGATGATGGAGAAGATGAAGTTTGAGGGAGAGAGAGAGTGTGTGGCCGAGAGAGAGAGTGGAGAGAGAGATGGAAAAATGGTTTTGGTCTTAGAGTTGAAATGATGAAAAGTTGACCATGCATAAAGGTAGGTTTAGGTGTCAACTAATTAAACATGGTTAACATGAAATCTTACACCTAAATAAGGTGAGGTGGCACGGCTGCATGCAGAAATTTTGAAGGTTTTACGGGTTTTTCCGGCGTGATCCGACGTTACGGGAAAACGAACGACGAAAACGTCGTTCGGTACAAAAATCGTCGCGATTTGATTTGACTTAAAAATTCTAACGTATGAACTTAGTTAGAAAATAAATTTATAAAATTTATTTTGACAAAAACTCGGGATGACGAGTTCGAGTTTCGTCCGGAAAAACGTAAACACAAACTTTCTCGGCGTGTTCGCATTTGTGATTTTGTAAACGTAAAATTAAACGGTTTTTTTTGTTCTAAGCTTACGAACTAAAACTTTTCGTATGCGCTAACCCCTAATATAGGTAGTCGTCTAACCGACTTCTGTAATTATTTTTAATAACGGATTCGACCGTTAGCTTTAGAATTAAGAAATTATAAACTTAGGCGTGCAAAGCCATTTATTTAATTATCTTTAAACTTCTTAGAACGTAAGGATTTTTTTTTAATTTTTTTTACGGGGCATTACAATTTCATATTATTTTATGAAGTTAAAAGGCCAGTTTTGCATTTAATTTTTAATTGTAACTGTCTATTCCTTTAAATATGGAAGACAAATCCTTACCATTAATTACTTATTATTTATTTACTTAATGACGACGGTTTGTAATTGATTTATTTCGGATTTTTGTTCTTCCTATTATTTCAACTTTTAGCATTTCATTTTTTCATTTTCTCCTTTATTGATTAAAAAAAGCTCTTTCATTATTTTTCTTCTTTAATTATTTTGTTCACCTCCTCATTTCAATTTTGTTGTTCACAAAGATGAATATCACGTACCACTATTTTTATTAATTAAATATGTTTTAGTTACTATATTACATTTCGTTAAGTTATTATATATAGGCAGTACTCACTTTTTTTTAAGAGAAAATCTCCCTTTCTAGCACTTCCTACATAGTTTTTTTAAAATCTAGCACCCCTTATAATTCTTTTAAATTTTAGCATTTCTTCTCTTTTATACCATCAAATACATTTTATAATTCCCATCTTATCCCATCTTTTCTTTTTATTTCCTCTCTTTCTCTTTCTTTCTCTCCGTCAAACCCGCCGCCACCTCCTCGCCACCGCCATCGCCGCCGCACCTTCGTCGTCGCCACCTTCAGTGGCTCTTCTCTCTATTCTCTCTCTCGACCGCACCTTCGTCGCCGCCACCTCGAAGCGGAAGCCGCCAACGTGGAATCCATGGATCTAATGGTCTTACGATGTCAATTCAATCGCAATACTTCTGATTGTATAGTTGGTTGATGTATGCAATGGCTTACGATGTCAATTCAATCACAATACTTCTGATTGGCAGACTACTCTATAGGTAGATATCATCTCTCTCTCTCTCTCTCTCTCTCTCTCTCTCTCTCTCTCTCTCTTTCTTTCTATCTCTCTCAGATCTGTAAAATCTGGTAGATTTGGCCCTCACCACCACCACCTTCATGTGCGAAACGATGAGACGAAGCTAATAGTCTTGGTCCCAAACCTCGATTCAAAGCATCGGGGCCAGAATTCTCGAAAAAAAAGAAGTAGATCTGTAATGTTCAATTTTTGTGACTTCACTAATTCTTTCCTTGTTTTTGGTGACGTCACAAATTTTTTCTCTTTTTTTTGTGACTTCACAATTTTTTTTTTTTCTGACTTCACAAAAAATTTGTGGCCGCCGGCGATAGTGGCGGTGGCACGGCGGCGGAAAAGTGGTGGTGGAATATTTTTTTTGGTTGAGTCACGAATTTTTTCTTTTTTTTCTGTCTTCACAAAAAATTTGTGGCCACCGGCGACAGTGGCGGTGGTGGGGTTGTGGTGGTGGAATGTTTATTTTTTTGTTCAGTCACAAATTTTTTCTTTTTTTTTGTTCTCAAGGTTCGATCTAAAGACACAGAAACTAACTCTAGAACTCTCAACAAGTGATGTTCTAAAGGATTAAATGCAGTTCAGCTCGTGAAGAATTTTGCTCTTTCTTTTTCTCTCTGGTTTCTTCTCGCGTGTGTGTCTTCTATCTTCTCTGAATGAATGAAGGCCTCTATTTATAGACGGAGAGTATCAACTAGCCGTTGGAGGAGCTGTTGATCTCTATTCTTTGATAGTGATGGCTTGTCTCTCATCTCTGCAGACTTTCCCGGTATGGCATCTGTGCTCTTCTGCTTTCCATCTGAGACAACCTTGTGTTGGGCCAAATGATAGTAATGATAGAGAGTCAAACCTTCACGTGACAACCTTATTTGAAATTCAAATCTTAACAACAGACTTCCAACAAGGAGTGGTCGGTTAAGACTTTCGATCTTCAATTAGCTTGTTCTTCAGCTGATGTTCTATCTGACTGCTGACAGTTGAACTCTCAGCTGACTTCTACTTCATGCTGTTAATCTTTTGGGTTGAGTTATACAACTGATGTTCTGAAACTGAACGCTCAGTTGTCTTTCTTGTATCTTCTCCCTTTTTGAATTCACATGGAATGAACGCTCAGTTGTGTTGCTCACAACTGATATTCTATCTGTTGAGTGTAACTTCCCCCTTTCTCAATGCTTCATATGATGAACGCTCAATTGTCTTCTTTACAATTGATGTTCTATCTGAGTGAAGCCTTGTTGCCGTCTTCAGTTGGAGTCCTGTAAAGATAAAATCTTAACAATGCTCAAACAGCGAGCCTAACTACTGATATTAGGAACTGGCAACATCTATTCGGTGGGGGTCAGTTGGTTTTGGAATCAATCAAAACTTTTACTTAAATTTCCCAACAATTTCCCCCTTTTTGATGATGCCAAAACCCCTTATAAGAATTCTAAAACCCTTACAGATCACAACTGATCTAGATCTAACTGACTTATCTAAAATCTCAGCTGAAATTCTAGACTGTCTATAAGATGAAAACATCAAAGGGTTAGCACAGTTATAACATGGTATTGAACTAACTTTTTGATTCAGAGCTTGGACAATGAGAGATTGTTCATCAAGGTCAGTCTTATAACTGGATAGTTTTCATTAAAACTGATTGTTACAAGGATAAGTACAAAAATCAAAAGTTACTACAGTTGCCTCAAAAACTATCTGAGCTAAAATTCTAGCCCATACTTACTAAAAATCCTAACAAAAATTTCCCTCTTGGTAGGTGACTCCTTGGAAATGTCCACTCCATGCTCCTTGCAAACCTGTCTCGCCTCAGCTGCAATCTTCGTGCGGTTCGGGTTGCGAGATTCTGGGAGAAGAGGAGGCCGATAAGTAACCTTCTTAGGAACTGGAACTGTGTTCAGGTCCAGCTTGGCTTCAATCATAGCCCGCCTGAACTGGCTGAACATGCCCGGATCCCCTGAGTGTAACTCAGTCAGCGCTTCCTTGAACGCTTTCCTCGGGTCGTCAGTTGCGTAAACATTCCTATAGTAGAAGTCATTCACGAACTCCTACTTGAACAGCTCCCACTCTTCATTCCACTCGGTCGGCATCCACTTGTCAACATGCCTAAACTGACTCTCGGCCTTGGACTTTGCTGGCAACCTTTGTTGCTTCAACCGAGCTTCCGCCTTTGATTGATGTTTGTTGATTCAGCGTCGGCTGCGGGAGGCAACGTTGCGGTCCAAGTTCTGGGACATTTTCTTCAGCTCTTCCTCGAACTGGTTCACCCTCCTTGCCTAGCTGGCGGTGAACTTCCTTATCCAGCTCGGGTTCATATAATCCTTCTCCTCTACATCCATAGCCTTAGCAGCTGCGATGCACTCTTCGGTTGTGATACTGTCGAGTTCCGAATCTAGCTCGGCTGCAATCTCGGCTATGGAGTTGTAGGAAACTCCAAACTTCTCTGCCAGCTCCAAGTCTTTTGACATTTCAGTTCCACCGACTTCGGTTGACTTGGGAGCGGCCTTCTTTGTCTTCTTCCTCAGCTGAGATTTTAATGTAGCTGGCACTTTTTCTTCGGCTTGGGTCTCTTCTTCGCCCTGCACCCCAACATCCGCCTCCTTCTCTTCCCCCTTTTTGGCATCAGCAACAAGGCTTGCTACTGAACCATCCAGAGAGGTGAGTTGATCCTCGGCTAGTTGAAGGCGGTTGAAGAGTTCATCGACAACGCACTCAAGCTCCACCTTCTTCGCCAGATCTGAGTCCTGGTGCTCTTGTTCGGCTTTCTTTAAGGTAGAGAGGTTCTCGATGACCTCAGTTTGAAAGGCCACGAACTCAGCCCATCACGACTCGAAATGAGACTCCCGTTCAGCATCTTAAGTTTGCTGGGACTTGGCAAGATTGGAGTCGGCCAAGGATTTGAAGACGTTCAGCTCCGACTTCAATCCCAACAGAGTGGACTTCAGCTTTGACATTTCTTGACTGGTGGAGGAGGAGAATTCTTCCAGCTTGTTTTCATTGCAACATTCTCCTCCACCAGTTTCTGATTCTTCATTTCTTGCGCTTCCAACACCCTCAGCTGGTCATCTTTTTGTTGCTGGAGGTTGGCAAGCAGTTCAGTCCTCAGCTGGTTGACCCTCTCAGCTACCAGCTCACATATTTCTTCAGTTGTGGGAGCATGCTGATCAGCTGGAGGGGCTTGTGCAATTAGAGCTAGAGGCTCAACTGTGACCATGGCTTGTCGGTTGGCCAGGTACTGTTGTAGCTTTTCTTCCTCTTCCTTCACTGCTGCGGCGGCGGCATCTAAATCCTCAAGGAAGTTAGTTGACTTGACCAACATGCTGTCGAGAAAGTCGATGCACTCCTGTCCAGCTGCTTCCCTGGTGTCTGTCCCTTCAACTCGGCTCTGGTCCAGCCGACGAGTGAGCAGCGCAATCCGGTTGTTGTAAGCCACTTTAAGGTTGGAGTAGTTGAAGTAGGCTCGGATGCGGGACTCATCTGACTTCAGCCTGTCCCAGCTCTGCACCCCGATCGTATCTTCTTTGACGTACCAATGGCTGAAGATCAGGTGGAACTGGTACAAGAGCTCGGTTCCAAGAGTGGCGAAGACTGGCATGTTGCGAGCTTCAGGGAACATGCCTAGCAGCTTCTGGAATCAGTAGGCCACCCTGCCCTCGTGCTCCAGAGCAACTGCCTGAAGGTCCTCTGCTTCATTTATCGGGGAGGGAGAAATATCATATGGCAGAGGTTCAAAAGGTTCATCAATGTTGGCCAAAGAGTCGGTCGCAACATCGGCATCGAGCTGGGAGCTTGGAATATTAGATTCGATTGGGAGGGGGATTTCAATTGTTTCCTCAACATTTGCCGAAGAAGCGGTCACAATGTTGGCATCGAGCAGGGTGCTCGGAACATTTGGTTGTGGAAGGGTTGAAAGAGCAAGAGGCTCTGGGGAGCGGTACGGCATAAACTCCTGCCGTGGGGGAGGTTGGGGCGTCGTCAAGGTCCTCAGATGAGGAAGAAGCGTCTGACGTCACATCCTTCTCCATTCGCTTAGCCTCGTCAGCTCCGGTTGTACGAGGGGCGATCTCAAAAGTGGCAGCCTCGGCTGAGCGGCTCGACTCAGATGGCTCTTCAGCATGTGCCGACTCAACTGGTGCCTCTTTCTCAACTGGAGCTTGCTCCTCAGCTAGCATTCCCTCCTCAGCTGGCGCAGACTCGACCGGTGCCTCCTCCTCAGCTGGAGCTTGCTCCTCAGCTGGCTCAACAGCTGGCTCTTCAACCACAACCTTCTTCTTGATTTTCGCCCTCAACTTTTTCTTGGAGGGCTCCTCAGCTGACTCCTTATCCGACTCGGCTCGTCGGCGTTCAACTTTGGATTTGGCGGGGTGAGCAGCAGCTGATTCCCCCTCAGCTGTAGACTCAGCAGTTTTTCCAACCTCCTTCTTCTCCTTCGGAGTATACACACTCCTGAGTACCTCTTGTGCCTTCTTAGCTATCGGGAACAACAACTTCTTGAACGGCGTCTCTTCACAGTCCTCCCAGACCATGTTGCGATCCTTGGTCGCAAGCAGGATCAGGGCTGAGATCTTGCAGCCGAAGTTGAGCGTTCCTTTCACACTCAACAGCTTCTCTCCAGACTCAGTTGTTGTCTCGGAGATCTTTAACTTCTCCACCATCAACTGGTTCAGGAAGTATTGGAACCAGTTGATCTGGTGTTGGTGCTCCAAGGCCACCAACTGCTTCAACTTGGGTCGGCTGATGTCGCCGAAAGCACCACTGTAACTGAACACCACCTTAGAAACTACATCGAACAGCAGGCGATGTTCTGGCTTCAGCTTCGTCCTCTACATGTTGCTTCTCAACCTCTTTGGCTTAATCAGAGCATTCTGCAGAAACTCCGTGGCAGTGTGGTTGACGGGGATGATGTGGCGGAGGGCATCGGAAACATTGATGGGGAAGGTGACGCGGCGAATGGTCCTAGCTGGAACGTCGCGTTGGCGGCAAGAGACCTCTGTAGTCACTCCTTCCCTGCTGTCGATGGATGCTTGCAGGTTGACATAGAACTCCCCGACTTGTCGCCTGAGCAAGTGGGAGGGGCAAAGCTTGACCCATTCGAGGAGGCCATTCTCTCTGAGAGAATTGGCGAGGGGGGCCAACACCGGCGACTCCAAATCCTTGTCGGAGAGGATCTGTTCGAAATGGATCTTCGACACCAGCATGTCGAACGATTCTTCGCAAGAGGTAGGGACAAGGGAAGATCCGTAAGAAGCCATTTTCTTGCTTTTGGGGGCCATTTATGATCACTGCAAAGGTATTTATAGGAAGAAGTAAGGGAAATCTTTTGCAGAAAATAGTTAGACAAAAACTGGGAAGACGATGAACAGTTATTGCAGATAGATACGAATGAGGAAGGTAAGAGATCACTTCCTGATTTTCCACTATATATAGGTTTTTGACTTGATTGAGATCGACGGCTGGGGTTAAATAGCGCGAATCCATCAATGGCTGAGATCACGCGACTGTTGACTATCTTTGACTTGATGTCATGCACAGAGTTCCAACCCGCGCGTGAGAAGATGTACAGTTTATCTTGTCAGCCCAGTCGCACTATAAAGTAGGCTATGGATGTTCAGCCGTACTTTACATTTAATGCGACATGATGGCTATTTTAATGTAACTGACTAGCTCAGGAATGTTTGAATTTATTTCAAACATTCTCATTTAAGAACATAACACCTTCAGCCATAAATGTTACCTGCCAGCTGATGTCGGAATCAGCTGTGTTCCCATGTTGCGGCATACCATCAGCTGACTCGAGTTCGTCTGTTCAACTGACGTCTGATTCTTTCGGTTGGCAATCTGCATCTGATCGGCATACCATCAGCTGACTCAAGTTCGTCTGTTCAGCTGACGTCTGATGTCTTCAGTTGGCGATCTGCATCTGAGATTCCTCCTTCATCTGAGCTTCCCCCTCAGATGGATATCTATCTCTTCACCTTAGTTGACTCCTCATCTGATGGATTCAACAATCCAAGGAGGTCACATAGCATCTTGAACCGTGCTTCAGCTAGAGGTTTGGTGAAGATATCAGCTCTCTGAATCTCAGTTGGAATCTTCTCCATGGATACATCCTTCTTCTCAATATGATCTCGGATAAAATGATGTCGGATGTCTATATGCTTTGTCCGAGAGTGATGAACAGGATTCAAAGAGATAGCAATGGCACTTGAGCTATCGCAATGAATGGGAACCTGTCCGGTTGAGACTTCATAATCTCTCAGCTGTTGCTTGAGCCATAACACTTGCATGCAACAGCTTCCGACGGCCATATATTCTGACTCGGTTGTAGAAGTGGCAACACATGCTTGTTTCTTGGAGAACCACGAAACTAGCTTGCTTCCCATGAACTGACAATGTCCAGATGTAGACTTCCTGTCTAACCGATCTCCTGCTAGATCTGCATCTGAGTATCCGGTCAGTTGGATGTTGTCGTCGGTTGGATACCACAACCCAACATTAACAGTTCCCTTCAGATACTTGATGATGTTCTTTGCTGCCAACATGTGTGCTTCCCTGGGTTGAACTTGGAACCGAGCACACACTCCAACTGCGTATGATATGTCTGGCCAGCTGGCAGTTAGATATAGCAAAGAACCGATGATCCCTCTATACATACTGGCATCTACAAGCTTTCCTTCAGTTCCAGGTTCAATCTTCCAGTTAGTATTCATTGGGATCCTTGTTGTCTTACTTATTTGCAATCCGAACTTGGTGATGAGCTCCTTAGTATATTTGGACTGATTGATGAAAATCCCTTCTGGTGACTGCTTCACTTGAAGTCCAAGAAAATAGTTCATCTCGCCCATCATCGACATCTCGAACTTCTCCTTCATGAGATTTGAAATTTTTTCACACAGTTCCTCTGACTTAGAACCAAATATGATGTCGTCGACGTAGATTTGCACAACAAGTATATCTTCTCCAACTTTGATGGTGAACAGGGTTTTGTCAACTGACCCTCGTTTGAATCCCGAGTTCAGAAGAAAACCACAAAGAGTGTCATACCAAGCCCTTGGTGCTTGTTTCAGTCCATAGATTGCTTTCTTCAACTTGTACACTCTTCCATCTCCAGTCTCAAACCCGGGAGGCTGTTCAACATATACATCTTCCTTGATGTCACCGTTGAGGAAGGCACACTTCACATGCATCTGATAGACCTTGAACTTGTGAAATGCGGCATAGGCTAGAAAGATTCGGATGGCTTCCAGCCTTACAAACGGCGCGAAGGAGTCCTCGAAATTGATTCCTTCTTGTTGGCAATATCCTTGAGCTACCAACCTTGCCTTGTTCCTCACGATGAATCCAATGGTGTCTCTCTTGTTCTTGAAAATCCATTTTAATCCAATGACTTTGACACCATTTGGTCTTTCTACCAACTCCCAAACACAGTTGCGTAGAAATTCATTCAGCTCTTCTTGCATGGCTATTGTCCAGTAAACACAGTTGACAGCTTCCACAACATTCTTCGGTTCTGGCACATCAGCTACAAAGCAAGAAATCATGGCAACATCTCCAGCTTGCTCGAACTTCTCTAGAACTGCCAACTCCTTAGCATATTGAGCATAAGTGTTGGAGTCTTCCTCGGTTGAGTCTGGATTTGCAACTCGGCTCCTTGTACGCACACCTTCGGTTGGATCTCAAATGATGTTGTCAGGGGAATGATCTTCATACCATCTTCTGTTGCGTCTTTCTTCTTCTTCCAACTGTGGTTGTTCCATGATCTGAGCTGTGGGAGATGCTGGACTCTTCTGAGCTGGTGATTTATCAGTTGTTGAGTCTGGATCCTCAACATTGAGAACATTTCGAACCGGGCTCGGTTGGGCTTCGGATATGCAGTTGGAGGGGCATCAGCTGGAGTTCCCCTTTGAAATGAGCTGGGGTCCTCGCATTCATCTTCAGAGGGGTATGGATCCTCATCCTCAGTTGCCCAAACCAGTGGTTCAGCTAGATTCTTTTGCCGTAGAATCTGAGATCTTGTGAGGGCTGGTGGAACTTGTGGATCAGCCTGTTGTCCTTTAGCCTGTTCCCTGCACTCAAAAGTAGATTCATCAAAACTAACATGAGGTGTTATCTCCACAACACGAGAGCTATTGTTGAAAACTCTATAGGCCTTGATCCGAGCAGCATATCTAAGGAATATGCCTTTCGAAGCCTTGGCATCAAAAGTTTTCAACTGAGTCTTCCCATTGTTGTGAATATAACACTTTGAACCAAAAACATGAAAATAAGAAATATCTGGCTTCCTGCGTCTCCATAGCTAGTATGGTGTCTTTCCCAACCGCTTGGTTAGAAGAGACCGGTTCTGAGTGTAGCATGCTGTGTTGATGGCCTCAGCCCAAAACTCTTTGGCAGAGCTGAGCTTGTCAGCATGGATGTAGCTGCATCTTTCAGTGCTCTGTTTCTTCGCTCAGCTACTCCATTCTGTTGCGGAGTACGCGCAGCTGATGTTTGATGTGTAATTCCATGTTTCTCGCAGTACTCGATGATGGTCTCATTTAGAAACTCAGTTCCACGATCTGATCGGATGGAGATAATTTTCATCTCTTGTTGGTTCAATATCCGATCCACTTGAGCCTTTTGTGCCACATCCAACTCACATCTGAACTGCTCATTGATAACAGGCAGGTGTCAGGAAGGCTGCTGTTCCAGTCAGCGTAGTAGACATTCCCGGTTGGCGATCGATTTCCCAACAATATCACCTGCTTTGATCCGACATTTTTAACCCTGCAACCCTGTGCATCAAACTTGACAGAGAAACCATTATCACAGAATTGGCTGATGGAGAGCAGGTTATGCTTCAATCCATCAACATATGAAACATTAGAAATAGAAACGTGATTGGTTTCAAGTGTACCGTAACCTCTGGTGTAACCTTTTGAGTTGTCACCAAATGTAACAGATGGACCTTCTTTCTCCACGAAACTTCCAAGCAAATCCTTCAGATTCGTTATGTGTTTCGAGCATCCACTATCCATCACCCACATTGTTGCAGACGCTTTATTCCTCCTCAGCTGTTTCTCCTGTACCTGCAAAGAGAAACTCGCTTAGGTCCTCAATTTCAGTTGGGTCCTGGAGGGTTAGAACCAGTTCCCCCTAGAACTGTGCGTTGCTTTTCCCTGTATACTCGGATGGATTTATCATTCCAGATCACTTTCCCTTCATCATCAACTATAACAACACCTCGGTTATCCTTAGGCTTGTTGTTAGTAGTGATATTCTGTTTCTTGGGAGGAGTTGGATTTTTCCCATTCTGAGCTTTCGGAGGAGAGGCTTTCCCCCTGTTTTGATGGCGATTCTTATCCTATTGAATTTGTCTGTAAAGTCGGACGCCCTGTTGGAATCTTTGTGGCTGATTCTGATTCCAACTCCCGGAATGTGCTTCATGTTGTTGCATGAATATCTCCAGCTGTTCGACCTGTTCCTTATCGGTTGACTCGGTTGGAACCTTTGGTTGAACTGATGATCGAACCACTGTTGATTTAGATGATTGAATCCTTGTCGGTTCTGCGGTCGGTTCCATTCTTTCTGAGTTTGACTCTGAGGTTGATGCAGAGGTCGGTTCTAATTCTGAGTTCGGTTGTGATTATGTCTTCGACGCCTCTGATTCCTCTTCTGACTTTTGGAACATTCCCCCTCGGTTGATGTCCCAACCGATGGAACATTCTGTCCTCCATCTACTACTCCTTTTCCCTTCTCAATTGTAGTTCCCTTGGTCGGTTGAGCTTGCTGAGAGGTGGAGGTTGAATTACTTTGTGGTGACTTAGGTTCCACTGTGTTAGGTTCGACAACCTTGACCTCAACTGCTTTGATGAAGTTTGCTGGAGGAATTCCACTATCTTTAATCACATCATAACCGAGTCCTGACACGTCATCCATCTGTCTACTGTAACTGATAAGATTCTCGATTATCTTGGATGACTGATACAGCTTGATTAGATTGTCCTTCTCAGTTTGCAATTCCTTGAGGAGGACTTATCTGCTCGGTTTGTCAATCTGACTTCTTTATCAGCTGGTCGATCTGAGTCTCTTGATTTTTCAACTGATCTTGCTGCTCCTTGATCTGCTTTGTCAACTCCTCATCAGTTGGAGCATTAATTCGGTTGACTGCATTCAGTTGACTCTTGAGATTCTCAATCTCCTCTGTTTGACTTTTAATCAGATCATCCTTCACGGTTAAGGATTCTTCAAGTTTTGAGAACTGTTCTTGAAGACTCTTAAACTCAACCGATTGCTGATAAAGTTCCTCACTGAGTTCTTGAAAGTCACTCCAGGAGGGTTCCAACTCTTCATCCAGTGATTCCTGCATGTTAGAAATATTGGAAGAATTTAACTTAGCAGGATTAGAGTGTACCTCAGTATCATCCTGGTCGGTTCCAAGTGCCATGAGGCATTGATCCTGACCGGTAGCGTTGTTGGTGGAAGTCAGCTCATCCTCATCTTCAGTGTCAGTGAAGATGTCCATGTCGCCAGCTGCTTCTTCAGCAACCATGGCCTTATTCTTTCCAGCTTGTTTGGCCCTCAATGCTTCTCTCTCTTTCTTCGAGAGATCTGGACAGTCAGCTTTGAAATGTCCTTCTTTGCCGCATTCAAAGCAACCATTGGTGACAGGCTTTGAACTGTCTCGAGTTCGGTTTGATGTGTAGAATAGTTTGTATTTCCCGAACCGAGTGTCCATGTCGGCTAGTTTCTTTGACAGGGCGGCAATGTTCTGTTGCAGTTCCTCTTTGCTTGGCTCCTTTGCAGCTGTGTCTGCAGATCTTGTTGGCCTCGATGTTCTCGATTTGGAGTAGTCAGCTCGAAGTGCAACTGACTTTGAGGCTGAACCAACATCCTCAAGTCGACTCATCTGAACCGAGGACTGAGATCTTCTTCGGTTCACCTTATACTCATTTCTCTTTAAAATTGAGAACAATCTTTCAGTTTCCATTTCACCAAGGTCAGCTCGGCTCTCGTGGATATTGGTGAAGGTATCCCACTTAGCCTGTAGAGCTTGCAACACTTTGAGATTGATTTCTCTTAGTGTGTATTTTCCTCTTCGGATGGACTGGATTCTTCTGAGGATGTCCATAAACTGGAGCTCTAGTTGATCAATTGTTTCATCAGTTCTCAGACAATAGGATCCCCATCGTTGGGATTTGTAGGAGTGCGAGTAATTCTCTCTTTGATGATGATCGGTCCGGACGAGAGTACTTGTTGCATCCTATGATGCTTCGACAGTAAGATCTTCTTCATCCGTGTCCTCCAGAATGTATAATTTACTACCGAGAACATGACCACGATCTTATCTTTGACGTCCATCTGCACACAATAGCAACAGAAATATGCAAGCAAATATGCACTAGCGTGATAAAGAGATCTGTTCAGTTGACCACTGAATAAAATACCTCGAATTCACACCTTGTGAAACAGAGTCAGTAGTCTTTTGAACCACTGCTCTGATACCACTTGATGGTCCCGATACGAGTTATTGGTGTATGGAAGGGGGAATACACCAGTTAGGATTTTAAAATTAAACTCCTGAAAATAACTTCAACCGAGTAAAAGGACTCAGTTGGAATCTCACAGCTGAGTAACCAACCTCAGCTGGAAGAGTGGTGTTGTGCAGAATGTGGTGGAAATTAACAACTCGTAAAACAACTCACGCTTTTATGCACGGTTGGTCAAGAACCAAAACAGTTGAATGCTAAGATGCAGTTTGTATGCGGGTTAGTTTGTCCGTTGAATATGCAGGAAATAACTGAAAAATAAACTCAAGCACACAGAAATTTACGTGGTTCGGAGAAACCTCCTACGTCCACGGGGAGTTGTGAGTCCACACAACTCTGTCCAAGTTCTTCTAGACAAACCACACAGCTTACGCGGGCTGTGCAACCGTTAAGGATAAGTTTGCAGGTACTTATCAACCTTACAGTTTAGTTTTCGGGTACTAAACAAACCTATCTACTCAATTTCGGGAAGAGTAGGGTCCTAACACTCCTTTTGAGAGGAAATGTGAAAAAGATGGGTTCCAACTAAAAGCTTAAACACGAAGTAAGCTATGATCTAACACTCTACGAACTCTCACTAAGTGATGTTCTCAAGGTTCGATCTAAAGACACAGAAACTAACTCTAGAACTCTCAACAAGTGATGTTCTAAAGGATTAAATGCAGTTCAGCTCATGAAGAATTTTGCTCTTTCTTTTTCTCTCTGGTTTCTTCTCGCGTGTGTGTCTTCTATCTTCTCTGAATGAATGAAGGCCTCTATTTATAAGCGGAGAGTATCAACTAGCTGTTGGAGGAGCTGTTGATCTCTGTTCTTTGATAGCGATGACTTGTCCCTCATCTCTGCAGACTTTCCCGATATGGCATCTGTGCTCTTCTGCTTTCCATCTGAGACAACCTTGCGTTGGGCCAAATGAGGTAATGACAGAGAGTCAAACCTTCACGTGACTTCCTTATTTGAAATTCAAATCTTAACAACAGACTTCCAACAAGGAGTGGTCGGTTAAGACTTTCGATCTTCAACTAGCTTGTTCTTCAGCTGATGTTCTATCTGACTGCTGACAGTTGAACTCTCAGCTGACTTCTACTTCATGCTGTTGATCTTCTAGGTTGAGTTATACAACTGATGTTCTGAAACTGAACGCTCAGTTGTCTTCCTTGTATCTTCTTCCTTTTTGAATTCACATGGAATGAACGCTCAGTTGTATTCCTCACAACTGATGTTTCTATTTGTTGAGTGTAACTTCCCCCTTTCTCAATGCTTCATATGATGAACGCTCAGTTGTCTTCTTTACAACTGATGTTCAATCTGAGTGAAGCCTTGTTGCCGTCTTCAGCTGGATTCCTGTAAAGATAAAATCTTAACAATGCTTAAACAGCGAGCCTAACTACTGACATTAGGAACTGGCAACATCTACTCGGTTGGGGTCAGTTGGTTTTGGAATCAATCAAAACTTTTACTTAAATTTCTCAACAAGTAGAAGAAATGATATTTTGATGTTTTAAGATGATTTTGATGATATGATAATTTGAGTATGTTTGTAGTTGATTTTGAGTGTTAGATGTTTAATGAGAATTTTTGAGATGAAAGAAATGAATTTTTAAGTATGAAAAGATGCAAAAATCGAAAAAAAAAATGAGTTGAATGCCTAGTGTGTGTCTAGGTGTTCTTGGTGAAAAATATGAGTTTTTGAATATGTGTTCTTAGTGTTCTAGGTGTTCTTGGTGTTTATTTGAAGATTTAAAGAACTTTAAAATTAATTCTAAAAGAAATTAATTATTTAATAAAATAATCCAAAAGTAATGAGAATAAAATTAAATAGAAATTAGAGAGAAAAGTTAATGATGAGTCATTACTTGAGAAAAAAAAACGTAATAATAATGATAATAATAGTTCTTTATTAATAGAGTTAAAAGGAGAAAAATTGGGTTAAATAAATAATGGAGAGTAAGAGAGCTAATAATTGAAAAATAAAAGATGAATTAGAGCCAAGAGAAAAGAGTATAAAATTCGAGACGAGTAGTCGAGGTCGAGTCATTCAATCGAACGTAAAATAACGAGGAATAACGAAACAATAAAAAAAAATAATAATAGTTTATTCCTAAATTAAATAAACTCCCTGTTTAAAAAAAAGAAAAAGATTAGAGGAGTCAAGTATAAGTAAATTGATGAGAAGTTTAATCGAGTCGAGTTTGTTTACTCTTTTAAATTATAAATTAGTCGAAAAGTTTTTCAATGTAAGAGAAATTTCTTAATTGAATATGAAATAATAAAATATAAGAGTAATAAATGAGTCGAGCTTAGATAATCGATTAATAATTTATGAAGAGATAAGTCGAGTAAGAGAAGCTTATGAGTATAGAGTCGAGTAAGTGTTTTTCATTAAAATAATGAAATTGAGATAAAATAGTTTAATAGTTAATTATTAAATTAAATGAGAAACATTAGAAAAAAAAAACAAGAAGAAAATTTATAGGAGTTGTTTTTGAATTGAGAATCGAGTCTATTAAATGATGGGTGTTTAAGTATTCGTTTATGAATATTATTTCAAGTATAGAATAATTGATGATGCTTGAGTAAAATTATTTGAGTTGCTTCCTAAATCGTTTTAATTAGAAATAAGTCGACGAAGTTATCGAGTTATTAAAATTAAGAATCGAGTCTTGATTTGAAGTTAGAGATCGAGTTTTCGTAAAATAAAAAGAACAAGAATTTTGGTAAACGAAGTTCTAAAAGTCGAGTTATAATTAGAAAATGAATTTTAAAATAAGAGTTTAATCGAGAATAAAGAAAAGAGAAACTATAATAGAATAAATAATAGTACGTACTCGTATACGTATATGAAGTTGAGGAAAGACGACGTATTTTGAAAATAATGTCGTATATTGAGTCGAGAAATATTAAATAATTATTTGAGTTTTAAATTCAAAGGAATTCTTAGTACTTGAACTTGTATTCGTTTATTTAGAAAGACGAGAATCTATTCTATGAGATTTAAGTTTTAAAATTAGAGTCGAGTAGTAATTAAGTGATTATTAATTAAGTTTAGAATATGAATCATGTCGAGATTGTATGTTTGCTTGAATTTCTATGTGAGTTTATTATGCTTAAATGAGCTTATGTGCTTGAATAAATGATTATGTTTAAACGAGCTTATGTTGAGTGAGACGTTTATATTCTATTTATGATGTTATGATTTGTTCAAATTGTTGAGAATGCTATTATGTGCAATGAGATTGATTTGATATGACGTTAGTTGAGTTAAGAATGCAAGTAAGAATTCGAGTAATGAAGTTGAGATAAATGATATTTCCTTAATTAGTGAGAAATGCCCTAGAATTAGCAATTAGCATTATTAATTAACGATTAATGATTTATAATGAGAGTACGAGATGAAGTATTTAGCAACTAGATAGAATCGAGAACCAAGAACGAGAAAGTCGAGAAAGAGATCAACTTAGAATAGATAAAATAAGAATAGAGAGACCCGAGTCAAGTAGAAGTCCTCCAGCCGAAACCAAAATCTACTTTATGGCTTATCGCGTCGAGTCTTATTTTCTTTTATCGATGTCGAATTATGAAGGACCGAGCGGGACGGACAAGTAGCGAGGACAATCACGAGTAAGCCGCCTAGCTAGTCTTCGGAAGACAAGTGGGCTTTTCTAAACCAAAACTATGATGAATGTTATTATGTATTGAGTATTACTATGTGAGTTTTAAAATTTAATTGACTTGCCGTTTTATGTGAGTTTGGTATGTTTTATCATCTGCTTGTTTGAGATATTATTGTCCCGTGAAAGACAGGAAAACCTACGTGTGGTACATGAATTGTTGAGGTGACTGTGAGCCTTGCTTTGATTGGGCCGGTCACAGTGTTCGAGAAGGAGGCCTACTTCTCGACACGGATGGATGGATGATGTGGTAGATGATGCATACTGTTTGATGTATATATAATTGTTTTGACTGGCTAGTCTATTCGAAAAGAAAATGATTTTGCATTCACAAGTAAAACTGTTTTCACTGCATAAATACTTGTGATGCTTCGGCAAGGCAAGTTCAATTGATATAGCTCTAAGAGCAGGTTTTCAAATGTTTTCGGCATGTGTTCACTGAGTACGAAGTACTCAGCCCTGCATGTATTTCTAAACGTGCAGGTTAGCAGGATGTGGATGGCGTGGACAGCTTGGTGGTGTGTTCCTTTTGAGTCAGAAATTGGACTGGTAATTGCATGTCTTCATACATGTGATTATTGGGATTGAGTCGAGGTCTCCGCTGCTATGTTTTGATAAACAATGTTTGATGATATCTGTTGAACCATACTTGATATTTTGTTGATCAATAGCATTGTGCTCGATACAATTATTGGTTTTTGTTGGTTCTAGTTTTGAGAAATTGAAATACTTATGTCGTTTCGGTTTGATATGTAAATTATCCATGCTCGTATGATGTTTTAGTTGTGACTTGAAAGCCTGCCTTTGTTTGTTATCGCTTTCAGTCGAATATTTCCTTGTTTCCCCGATCATGATTCCCTTAATTGAGTTGAGTTGATGGATGGTTTAGTAGTGTTAGTGTTCGTGCGTCGCACCTCGGGAGTCGGGGTGTGACAGGTCTTCAACTGAGGTCTTCTTGCTGGAGAGAGAGGTGGTCTGCTGCTGCTACTTCACTCTTGATTATGTCTCTTTTGGCACTTCTTCGTGCTTGTATTTGCCCACGAGCTTTGGTGTAGAGACCTCTATTTATAGAGGGAGATCTAACTAGTAGTTGGAAAGAGCCTTTTGACCTCTGCAAAAAGTATGCCACTCCATCTGCTTTTCTGGAAACTTTCCTAAAATAGAAACTGCGAGCGTTGCTTTTTGCACGTTGTTGTTGTCGGTCCATTGATGTTAAGTTCTCCAGCTTACTTGTGCTTCTGAGTAGATTCATATCTTGACTTCAACTCTTCTACCTTCTATGTCTTCAAAGTCTTCTCTTCTTCGCTTTGCGACATCTGACTTCAACACAACTTCTCTTCACGCTTGAACTGTATGCTTTCAGCTGCGTGGGTAAGTTGAGGAGTCAACTGAGTTGCTGTCCAACTGAGTTCGTGCTTCAGTTGCGGTTGATGTCTCAACTGAGTCTGGGTCTCAGCTGAGCTCTTCACGAACTTCCTTCTTCAGTCTGCTGTCTTCTTCTTCTTGAAACCTGTAAAGATAAAATCTCTACACTCAAACAGTGAGCAGTAGCTAAGATCAGACTAAAGGCATTCATCTACTCAGTTGAGGTCAGTTGGGGTTTTGGAATCATTCGAAACCTTTTACTAATTTTTCCAACCATTTCTCCCTTTTTGATGATGCCAAAACCCTAAACTGACATCACCTATCTTTCCTAACTGATACCATAAATTGATACCAAAAAAACTAAAAAAGAAACTCAATTCTAGTCTATAAGAGAAAAGGGGTTAGCATAAGATTAAAATAAAAAGATTGACCTCAAAGTTGGACAACGAGAGGATTGTCATCAACTGAGATCAATAACTGAAGACCTTTAATAACCAGCAACTTGTTATTACAGATAACAAATTAGGGAGTGATTACAGTTACAACTGAGTTCTTGCAAAACTAGAGTCCTAACATCTAACCTACTCTAGGGTCTTCGTCTTCTTCTCCTCCACCTTCTTCTTCCTTCGAAGAAGGGTCTTCATCTTCAGCAAGGCTGGCAGCTAAGGTCATCCCTTCTCTGACCTTATCAGCCTTTTCTTCAACAGCCTTGCATGTCTTTACCAAGGCCGACGGCACTGGACTCAGTTACCTCAAGCAACATGGCTAGGTGACTGATCTCTGTTTAACCACGTCTCTTTTGGCCTAGATAACCAACAAAAAGTCCTTTTACTCCTTCAAGAAGGTCTTTGTTTTCAGCTCCTTCCTGCCATGGCTGGAGGCTAAGGTTACACGCCTTTTGTTCAACCTACAACAGCCTAGCAGGATCTTCATTCCTACTTCAGTTCACTTGAGACGACATCAACAAAGATGTGTTGACCCAAGCAAAACCTTTAAGGTGACTGCGTGTACTCCTTCCCTCTTATTGGTATCAACAAAAAGAAGGTGAAGTGTAGGGTGAGAAGGATGGCACTTCCGGCAGCGACTCACGAGGAGGCAAAGAGCGCGCCTATTTTCCTTCCACTTCCAAGGTAAGGAATACCAATTGCAGGGCTGTACAAACATCAGTGACTCGTGGTTCTTCTCCTTGCACAACTGCTGCAATGGTTAAGAAAGGTAGATCCACTTAGATGATCTTGAGAACAGGGAAAAACCCTTCATGAACCTATCTCAGGATCAAGTGTCTAGAACCGCCCGGGACTCGTGATGGACAAGTAACGGATGACCTGTTCTGGTGACGTGGGATTGCAGATCTTCAACCTAATATGCAATTGGAAGAGCATCTCAGAGAGCTTCTTTAGCTGGTTGACACTACGAAGCACCCGCATCATCAGTCGTCCTTTGAGGCGTCTGCACATCATGTAGCCACGAACATTATGTTCTTGCTGAACCGATTGTTTCACAAATTCAGGGTTGACGAAAATAAAGAACCGCTTTGCAAAGTGGGAAGGCATATTCTCGATCTGGTAGGTTTTTCTGAAGAGGAAGATAAACCCTAGCAAGAGAGAAAACCACAAAGCAAAATTTCATGAGAAAAGGCAGAAAATCTTGGAGTTGTTGAAATACCAAATTTTGTTGATATGTGCAAACTGAATTGCAAAACCCTCTATTTATAGGAGGGATGAGATCTGAATCAACGGTTCAGATTGAATTTTGCAATTTCTTTGGGAAAAATGGAAGTCTTCAATGCGCCGTTACAGAAAAAGTTGTTCCCAGGAATGACTGTGATGGAACGCATCATAGGCGGTGCGCAACACTCGTGTGCGTGAGGAGAGTATGTAGGTTATGTCAGCCCACTCGCGATCTAAAAGCATGGTCTATAGGTTTAGATGAGCTTTACAATAACTGTGACCGCTTGGCTAATTCAATGTGAATAACTTATAACAAATGTTTGAATTTATTTAAAAACACCCACCATAACAAAAAGGAACAAGTTAACATAGTGTACGCTCAGTCGGTGTTCATCTTAACTATCTCCTTTCCTCAACTTACACTCGACTAACTCAAGTCATCAATTTAGTCGAGGTTTGACTCCATCGATCAGCTGGACTGAATGGGGAGGCGTATTAGCTCAGTTCTCCCTCAAGTTGAGATTTTCCCTCAACTTGTGATCTCCATCTTCATAGCTTCTTCTTCGGATGGGTTAAGCAATCCAAGGAGTTGACACAACATCTTGAATCGAGCTTCCACCAAAGACTTTGTGAAAATATCAGCTCTCTTAATGTTAGTGTGAATTTTCTCAACAATGATGCCCTTCTTTTCGACATGATCACGGATGAAGTGATGTCTAATGTCGATGTGCTTGGTCCTGGAATGGTGAACTGGATTTACCGTAATGGCTATAGCACTTGAGTTGTCACAGAAGATGGGTATTTTCCCTGTCTCCACTTCGTAGTCTCTCAGTTGTTGCTTCAACCAGAGAACTTACATGCAACAACTTCTAGCTGCCATGTACTCCGATTCAGTCATGGAGGTGGAGACACACGTCTGTTTCTTCGAAAACCAGGAAACTGATTTACTTCCCATGAACTTATAATATCCTGAGGTTGATTTCCTATCAACCCTATCTCCAGCTAGGTCTGCATCTGAATAGATGGTTAGTTCAATATTATCATCAGTTGGGTACCATAGTCTCATATGAACTGTTCCTTTGAGGTACTTGATGATATTCTTGGCTACTTGCAAGTGACCTTCCCTAGGCTCAACTTGAAATCTAGCACAGACTTCTACTGCGTAGGAGATGTTTGGTCAATTAGCAGTTAGATACAGCAGCAAGCAGATAATCCTCTGTACATCTTTACATCGACGAGTATTCCTTCCTGGCCAGTGTCGATCTTCCAGTTGGTGTTCATTGGGATCTTTGTCGTTCAGCTTGTGGTTAGTCCAAACTTGAAGATTAGCTCATTTGTGTACTTAGACTGATTGATGAAGATTCTTTCTAGTGACTGCTTCACTAGCAGCCCAAGGAAATAATTCATCTCTCTCATCTTGGACATCTCAAATTTTTCTTTCATGAGTTGGGAGAACTTATTACATAGATCTTCAGATTCGAATCCAAAGATAATGTTGTCGACATATATCTACACCGCCAGGATATCTTCTCCAACTTTGATGGTGAAGAGAGTTTTTTTGACTGACCCTCGGATGAATCCTTACTCCAGTAGGAAGCCGCACAAAGTTTTATACCATGAATCCTGACTCAACTAAGGTCTTCTTGCTTGAGAGAGAAGTGGTCTGCTGCTGCTACTTCACTCTTGATTTTATCTCTCTTGGCACTTCTTCGTGCTTGTATCTGCCCACGAGCTTTGCTGTGGAGACCTCTATTTATAGAGGGAGATCTAACTAGTTGTTGGAAAAAGCCATTTGACCTCTGCCAAAAGAATGGCACTCCACCTGCTTTTCTGGAAACTTTCCCAAAAATGAAAACTACGAGTGTTGCTTTTTACACATCGCTATGGTCGATCCATTATGGTAAGTTCTCCAGTTGACTTATGCTTCCGAGTAGATTCAAATCTGGACTGCAACTCTCATGCCTTCTACGTCTTCAAAGTCTTCTCTTATCCACTTTGCGATGTCTGACTTCAACACGACTTCTCTTCACACTTGAACTGTATGCCTTCAGCTGCGTGGGTCAGTTGAGGAGTCAACTGAGCTGCTTTCCAACTGAAATCGTGCTTCAGTTGAAGTTGAGGTCTCAATTGAGTCCGGGTCTCAGCTAAGTTTGGGTCTCAGTTAAGTTTGGGTCTCAGCTGAGTTCTTCACGAACTTCCTTCTTCAGTCCGACTATCTTCTTCTACTTGAAACTTGTAAAGATAAAATCCTTAAGCTCAAACAATGAGCACTAGCTAAGATCAGACTAAAGGCATTCATCTACTCGGTTGGGGTTAGTTGGGGTTTTGGAATCGTTCGAAACCTTTTACTAATTTTCCCAACAATAGCTCTCTTTGAGTCAATCGGGAATGGGAGAGTCTTCATGAAGGTTGGCTAGTTTGGATAAATATCGTCGGTAAGAAAATAACCTATGTTATACTAACGTGTCGTTGGCGTTGAAGGTATCCCTCAATGTCTATCCCTTCTGAAGGTCATTGAACAGGTCCGACAATTTAAACATATTAATGTCGTTATTTGAGCTGGAGACATAGAATAATGCATGCCAAATCCACAGATATTGAGAAGCAATGGCTTCAAGAATGATCGTCAGGTCCCCGTTCTTCTGGTTGGTTTCCGCCCCTTTCCGCCCATTCAAACAATTCTTCCATTGTCAATGCATACAATCGATGCTTCCAAGCATGCCTGAAAACCCATGCTTGGGTTCATGCATCTGTAGAAGGCGGCCACAGTCATTCGCTGTAAGCGCCCTCAAATACACTACACCAAATACGAACATAATCACAAGTTAGAAATGATCAAAGGATTCGAGGCTAGTTTTGTACATTTTTGAAGATCAGAGAACTCCATTCTTCCTGTGGCATTCGGGCGCTAATAAAAAAAAACTCTCCCAAGCATCTACCGTGAGATATGTCCAGTTAAATAGCTTTTTGCTTATGCAAAATTTACAGCGGGAGACATCGTCGCTCCTTATTGGAAATTCTACAAAATAATCAGTGAAGAGACATGTTTAGGTGTCCTCGCGGTCCCAAAATACGACCACCTTTTTTTTCTTACGTGCGGCCTTCTCTTCATCAACTTTGGCACAAATTTAGGCGTACAATTGAGTTACTTCGAGAGCAAGGGCTTGAACTTCCTTTAATTTTTTGTGGAAACGATTGTTGCCCGATATGATTTTTTGAGATAAACAATAAAATTGTAAGAAATTGAGTGAGAAATGTGTAGAATTGTGTAATGAATCATAACATAAAGAACCCTTCTTTCACTTAGCTGATTGTGAGACTAGTCTCGGTCCCTCGTGGACCTGACCCCTCGTGGGCCATCAGCTCATCTTTGATCCCTCGTGGATCTAACCCCTCGTGGGCCACATTAGCTCATATAAATAACGCAGGACACAACAATGATTATAACTATGTAACACTACGCTTACAGATAAAGTAAACCCCACCTTAAGTGATTTAATTCTAACCTCTTGAAGCTTGCTTTGGTTGTCCTCCCTCGAGCCTTGGATGCGCCGCTCCTATCACTTAAAAACACTTTTAAACTTAGTCTTTACTTGCTTCTTGAATAAATGTAATAGCCTTAAACACAAATTCTTAAGATATCACTTTAAGTTATTTTAGGCAATATACTTGAAGCTTTAAGACAAAAAAAACTTACATTCTATTACAATATTAGTAGACAATTTAAACATAGCAATTCAGTTACCAACAACATCTATATTAAACTAAATTCATCCAATAAAGCTACTCCAGTTATCAAATTAAAAAGAGTCATGAGCATAATAATAATCTCACAATTATTCCCCTGTCTTAGAATAATAATAATATGATTAGCTAAGGATTTAGTTTTCTATTTAGAGCTTAGGAACTAGTTTATCTATACAATTTACTCCATGGTTAAAACTTAATCAAATAATAACATGCTCAGCAAGTTAGTCATCAAAATCCTCATATCAAGTCAAAGAGAAGTGAATATGTAAAATTTCTATTTTGAAGTTTATGCAGCAACTCTAATGTTAATTTCGATCATATTAACCTTCAATTTCTGGAAATGAACCTATGGTTGAAATGTCTACAACAGGAGCTGCCGATTGATTTGATGCCGAAAAATAGACTCGAAAATGCACAGAAATTTTCGCGCACAAACCCGACACCCTAACTTAATCGACTCATAACTCCTTCGTTCGGTGTCGGATTGACAATCCAAAGGTACCGTTGGAAAGCCAACGACAATAGCTTTCTAATGGTATCTAATTTGATGGGGTTTGATGAAATAAGATAAATGAAAAACGTTCTGAAACAATCGACAGTGAAACTATCAAAAACAGGGTACAAACATAATTAAAAGACACGGCAGCAGCCTCCACGCCGCCGCCACCGTCGGAACTACTGTTCCGGTAATCCATCCCCCTCACTTACACAAATAGACTCCATCCCACCTACATATACTTAAGACCTTTAGCCATCAAACAAGAAGAACGATAACTGAAGAGAAGTGCAGAATCATGAGAAATCCAACAGTCAAGTCGAAGAAACAAGGAAATAATTAGAAGAAATTACCTTAGTTTACTGTTTGGATTCAGAGACAAAGTAAGGGATGAAGGAGTGAAGAACGCAGGGGAAGAGAGAACGAGAGTTTTAGTGAATTCTAGTTTTAGAAATAAGACTACACCATATTTATATACATACATACAATACTATTAGAAAAATCTAGATACTTTATTTCTTTATTATTATTTTGATAAAAATCTTAGTTATTTATAATTTTATTAATCATATTTTATTAGTTAACTTATTTCTACTAAATTCTAGAATTTTCCACAACATTCATTTCATTAATCTTATTCACTTATTAAGTTTAAACTTCACGTTTTTACTACTGCACATCCTCGCTCTAAGTCGGACAACCTGTAAAACATTAAAAATCAAATCCGTTAGTTGAAAAATTAATTTAACATTTTCCTTATATAATTAGTAAATAATAAATAACTTTAAAAGGTTCGGGGTATTACACCCTTCCCCCCTAAAAATAATTTCGTCCTCGAAATTAACCTTGCAAGTCTTTAACCTGAGGCTATCGTGCTAAAAGGTCATCTTCTTTCTCCCACGTCGCTTCATCTGGACCCTGCCTACTCCATTGAACTTTTACTAATGGCACTAATCGGTTCCTTAAGGTATGAACCTTTCTATCTAAGATGGCAATAGGCGTCTCCTCATAGGTTAGGTCTGAGGAGATTTGGAGATTCTCACGAGAGATGACGTGGCTTGGGTCAGGAACGTACTTCCTAAGCATTGACACATGGAATACGTTGTGCACGCCCGCTAAGTCTGGTGGTAAAGCTAAACGATAGGCTATATCTCCTATCCTTGCGAGTATTTTAAACGGCCCTACATATCAAGGTTATAATTTTCCTTTCTTGCCGAATCGGATGACTCCTTTCATTGGCGCTATCTTCAAAAATACCTTGTCTCCGACCTCAAAATGCACATCTTTTCGTTTTGGATCAGCGTATGACTTTTGACGATCCTGGGCTATCTTAAATCTTTCTCTTATTTTCGCAACTACCCCAACTGTCCTTTCGACAATCTCGGATCCCAAATTTTATCTTTCTCCGACTTCATCCCAATGGATCAGTTATCTACATCTTCTCCCATAAAGAGCTTCAAATAGCGGCATCCCAATTGTAGCTTGGTGGCTATTATTATACGCGAACTCGACTAATGGTAAATTTTTCTTCCAGCTTCCTCCCAAGTCTAATGCACAAGCACGAAGCATATCTTCTAAGATTTGAATAGTTCGTTCTGATTATCCGTCCGATTGAGGGTGATATGTCGTGCTGAAACTTAACTTGGTGCCTAGGGCAGATTGAAGACTTCTCCAAAACTTGGAAGTAAATCTCGTATCTCGATCTGACACGATTGACACTGGTACTCCATGAAGCCTTACGATCTCATCAATGTAGAGTTAGGCCAGTTGATCCATGCTAAAGGTCATCTTTACAGGAAATAAGTGAGCTGATTTTGTCAACGTATCAATAATAACCCAAATTGCATGGTTGCCTTTGGCTGTCCGAGGTAATCCAACCACAAAGTCCATCGCAATTTTCTCCAATTTCCACTCAGAAATCTCGAGAGGGTTTTGGCAAGTGATACATCTTTCCACAAAACTCCCAATGGATCTCTTCATATTTCGCCACCAAAAAGATGCTTTCAGATCTTTGTACATTTTGGTTCCTCCTGGATGCACAGAGTATGGAGTATTATGTGCTTCCTCGAGTATCTCTCGTCTGAGCTCTTCATTATTCGGCACACACAATCTTCCTTCGTAGACGAGTGTACCATCCTCTGCCACTGCAAATCCTTGGATAGTGCCTTCAAGCGCTTTCGTCTTCATTTTGCACAAAAAGTGATCGTCATTTTGTGCTTCTCGAATGCGATCTCTTAGCAGTGGACGGACGACAAGTGCAGCTATGACTCCTGAGGTGGTTCTTGGCGATTGCACCACTTCCAAATTCAGCATCTCAAATTCTCTAATTAGTTGCTTTTCGCTAGTAGGTAATGCTGCAAGATGACTTTTTCGACTTAACGCATCAGCAACCACATTCACCTTCCCAGGGTGATAGTGAATTGTACAGTCATAATCTTTTACTAACTCCAACCATCTTCTTTGGCGAAGTTTAACTCCTTTTGAGTGAAGAAATATTTGAGGCTCTTGTGGTCAGTGAAAATTTCACACTTGCTGCCATAGAGATAATGACGCCATATTTTCAATGCGTGCACAACTGCTGCTAACTCAAGGCCATGAGTTGGGTACTTCTCTTCGTGAGGCTTTAATTGTCTCAATGCATACGCCGCAACTTTGCCGTGTTGCATCAATACACATCCGAGCCCTTGCTTTGAAGCATCCGTAAAGATAACAAAACCTTCAGCACCATCGGGTACAGTGAGAACCGAGGCTGATATAAGGCGTTGTTTAAGCTCTTGGAAGCTCTTCTCGCACTGCTCACTCCACTGGAACTTTTCCTTCTTGCGCGTTAGCTTTGTCAATGGATCGACAATCTTCGAAAATCCCTTTATGAATCTTCGGTAGTACCCAGCCATTCCAAGAAAGCTCCTAATCTCGTTTACGTTGGTTGGAGTCTTCCAATTACTTATTGCTTCTACTTTGGACGGATCTACTTCAATCCCTTTCGTTGTAATCATGTGCCCAAGAAAATCTACTCGTTCCAACCAAAATTCGCATTTTTGAAACTTTGCATAAAGCTTTTCTTTCCTCAATGTCTCCAAGACGATCTTCAGATGCTCCGCGTGTTGCTCCTTGTCTCTCGAGTATACTAGAATATCGTCGATAAAAATGATTACTAATCAATCAAGATAGGAGTGGAAGACACGATTCATTAAATCCATGAAGACGCCAGGTGCATTAGAGAGTCCGAAAGGTACGATGGTAAACTCATAGTAGCCGTATCTCGCCCTAAACATGGTCTTGGAAACGTCGCTCTCCTTAATTTTTAGTTGATGATATCTTGATCTCAAGTCGATCTTTGAGAACACACCTGCTCCTTTCAATTGATCGAACAAGTCTTTGATTCGAGGCAATGGATATTTATTCTTGATCGGTAGCCTATTAAGCTCGCGATAGTCTACGCACATTCTTAAGGTTCCGTCTTTCTTCTTTACGAATAATACTGGAGCACCCCAAGGAGATATAGTTGGTCGAATAAATCCCTTGTCAAGCAATTCTTGCAATTGAACCTTAAGTTCTTGCAGTTCTTTAGGTGCCATCCTATAAGGTGCTTTAGAGATTGGCACTGCTCCTGGTACTATGTTGATCGTGAACTCGATTTGTCGGTCTGGAGGAATCCCTGGTAACTCATCGAGAAAAACATCGGCATACTCTCGCACTACGGCACTTCTGTCACTTTACTTTTGCTGGGTGGTGCTGCTGTTATATTAACTAAATACCCTTGCCAATCTTTCTTTCTTAGAGGCTTGATCGCCTTCATGGCGGTTATGATCTTCAGATGAGCTTTTGTCCTTGCGCCATTAAAGATGAGCTTTGGTTCTCCAGGACGTTGGATCTCCACCTCTCGCTCACGACATCTAATTATTGCATTATTCTTGCCCATCCAATCCATGCCTAGGATTATATCGAAATCTCGCAGTTCTAGGACGTGAAGATCGGCTACGAGCTCTCTCCCATTTAAGTCTATCCCTACGCCCTTCGCAATCTTATCACATCTAATACTTTTCCCTGAGAGAATGCTAACCTCTAGTGCATCGCAATTATCGTGGCTGACTATGCTAAGCTTCGAACAAAGTTTCGTAGATATAAAAGAATCGGTAGCTCCCGAATCAAATAACACCAAAGCAGGAAGGTTTGAGACTTGAAGTATACCTGACATGGTGTCTGCACCGTCTTTGGGATCGGGTTCTCCTTCAATCATGGCAAAGACTCGGGGCTTTACTTTCTTCATAGGCTCATGAATATTCTTTTGTGGCTCTTTCTTGTTCTTAGGGCAGTTATATGACATGTGTCCTGGTTTGCCGCAGGAGTAGCAAACTTTCTTTCCCCGCCAGCATTCGCCCTTGTGATTCTTCTTGCACGTTGGGCACGGTGGTGTCTCTTTGCTTGATTTAAATGTTGTCGAACCCGTTGAAGAACTTGTTCTTGGTAGCCATTTCTTGTTGACTGGAGCATGATTTCCGTTTCCAAACTCTTCCCATTTTCTCTTTCCGGATGAGTCGTGGTGTTTTTGGTCTTTAATTTCTAGCTGCAAACCATTAGAGACAGCTTGAGCTCGGTCAATAACTTCTCTATAGGATGGCAATCTCAGAGCATAAATAATTCCACAAATTTCAGGTCGCAAGCCTTTCTCGAACCGACAAGCTTTCTTCACATCCGTGTCGACTAGATATGGTGCATATCGAGATAATTTGTTGAATTTTCTCTCATAGTCGACCAGTGTCATGCTTCCTTGTTTGAGATTGAGAAATTCGGTCTCCTTCTGTATTATGTAGGACTGAGGAAAATAGCGATCCATGATCAGCTCCTTGAAGTCCTTCTAGACTAAAGCTTGGCATTGTTCAGGGGTCATTATTCGAGCATGAGATTCCCACCAGTGGCTTGCTTCTTCGGCTAACTGATAAATCGCACACAAAACTTTTTGCTCTTCACTACAACCCATAAGTTCAAATATTCGTTCTAGCTCACGAATCCACTCTTCCGTATCTTCAGGCCCTTCGGTTCCTTTAAGCCTTGGTGGCCCCAACTTTCGAAATTGTTCAATAATCTCAAAATTCCTTAATCGGGGATATGTAGCATTCATGCCTCCATTCTGTGTTGTTGCTGCATGAAACCTTGGAGAGCAAGTAGAAATTGAGCAAAGTTGACCCCATTGTTATTCACATGTGGGGCTTGCTGCTCGTCTTCCGGAACGCGACGCATGGGCATTATCCTATAACTCAATCAAGATATTTAGATCATAAAGTCAATATCCTAAGGTCATATTTCGAGGACTACTTTTATTCGAGCATAAATCCATAACATAGAGAGTTTTCATCAATTTATCAATAACGTGTCGGGAATCCAAATCATATTCGTAAATCGTATCAAACTAAATTAAAATCATACTTTGTCCCTTGCGGACACACTTATTCTTTCACATTATTCATATTGATACGATCAAACTTTAAAATCTCTTTCCCGACACAATCATTTCATACTCACAGCAAAACTTTTAAACATAGTAAAACCATTTAACAATAACATGTTACCTCGGAGCCAGCGTAGAGCAGCAGTCACAAACCACATTCTCTCCCAAGTATAGAACATATGAGAGCCTGACATATCTTTTCATATTTTTCTAATCACAATATCTCAGAAGCAAGTCTACAGGGTCATAGACCGGCTCTGATACCACTCTGTAACGCCCCCATCCCTTGCGAATGGGAAACGCTACCAAAAACATTATTTCATTTCATATTTAATTATCGATAGTAAAAGCGAAAGCCATAATAATAATAATAATGATGATGACAATTATAAAAAAAATAACACAAGACCATATATGTATATATATATATATCAAACTGAACATGTATTACCTGTCATAAAATTTCCAATTATATAAATATATATACGTGAAGGTTAAAGTAAAATCTATTATATAATTAAAACAACCATTTACATTTAAGTCTATTTTTAATTATATCAAAAATCTGTTCTTAATTTCTAACATAATAATAATAAAATTTCTGCCATAATATTATATAAATATATATATATATATATATATATATATATTTCAGAGGCAACGAAAGCTAAAGGTAGTAAACGACATTGATAGTAATCCTGTCAAAGCATCATATCTATATTAGAAAGTTGAGTCCATACAAAAATATAACCATCAAGTTTTGGAGATATAACGACCTATCTGAGGCACAGCTCGTACCTACAAATATGATAAGCAAAATATATAAGTTCGGTCACAGTCGACATCAAAATGCAAAAATCATAAACTAGTATATAATGTCTCAGCCTACCAAAATTAAAAGAGACTAAGTTAGTTAGTAGCAAGCCATTTTTACTGAAAATAATAATTATACTTCATCAGAAACTAGGGAAAATAGAGAATGTGGTGCCTCGTGTCTGCCGTCTCGCCACTAACTCCTTAGCCTGCAAAATAAATATAAACAATAGGGTGTGAGTATGCAAGCACACTCAGGGGGATAAACGCTGCAAGCAGTTATAACCAATTGTGTGATGAATCATAACATAATGAACCCTTCTTTCACTTAACTGATTGTGAGACTAGTCTCGGTCCCTCGTGGACCTGACCCTTCGTGGGCCATCAGCTCATCTTTGATCCCTCGTGGATCTGACCCCGTGCGGGCCACATTAGCTCATATGAATGACGCATGACACAACAATGATTATAACCATGTAATACTACGCTTACAGATAAAGTAAACCACACCTTAAGTGATTTAATTCAAACCTCTTGAAGCTTGCTTTGGGTGTCCTCCCTCGAGCCTTGGATGCGCCGCTCCTATAACTTAAAAACACTTTTAAACTTAGTCTTTACTTGCTTCTTGAATAAATGTAACGGCCTTAAACACAAATTCTTAAGTTATCACTTTAAGTTATTTTAGGCAATATACTTGAAGCTTTAAGACCAAAAAACTTACAGATTCTATTATAATTTTAGTAGACAATTTAAACATAGCAATTCAGTTACCAACAACATCTATATTAAACTAAATTCATCCAATAAAGGAACTCCAGTTCTCAAATTAAAAAGAGTCATGAACATAATAATAATCTCACAACTATTCCCCTGTCTTAGAATAATAATAATAATATGATTAGCTAAGAATTTAGTTTTCTATTTAGAGCTTAGGAACTAGTTTATCTATACAATTTACTCCATGGTTAAAACTTAATCAAATAATAACATGCTCAGCAAGTTAGTCATCGAAATCCTCATATCAAGTCAAAGAGAAGTGAATATATAAAATTTCTATTTTCAAGTTTATGCAGCAACTCTAATGTTAATTCCGATCATATTAATCTTCAATTTCTGGAAACGAACCTATGGTTGAAATGTCTACAGTAGGAGCTACAAAAGCCCTAAACTTATTCCCCTTCACGACATCGATTTGATGCCGGAAAATTGACTAAAAAACGCGCAGAAATTTTCGCGCAAAGACCCGACACCCTAACTTAATCGGCTCATTACTCCTTCATTCGCGTATCCATTTTCTAAATTCTTATTTGGCTCAAACTTTGGGTATAAAATTGAACTTTTTCCTTTAATTTACATATAGCATTGTTGTAGTTTATATGAGAAGGAAATGCTATCAAAATAAAATAACTTCTAAGCCAAATAAGTGCACCTTTTCCGATTTTTATAGAAAATAATGTCAATTATTAATTTTATCCTCACTTTAATGCAAAAAAAAAAGTTACAATTTTGAGTTAAATTATTATATTTCCCGGGGGAAGATACAAGGATCACTTATATTATTGTGGTATACCTAGTTAAGGTAGTGATGTCAATGCAAGGCTAATCATTCCAAACATGAAAATGCTTTCTCAAAATCTTTCTAGCTTTCTCTTTCAAATACAAACCACTATCTGCCACCATCACCAGACACAAATTCGCCACCGTTCCAACCCTCATCATTTCCTCCACCACTCGCATCGTCATCGAGTACTTCGATATCTGCCACATAATCAGCACTGCCGCTGACACCTCCAGCATTCGCCGCGTCACCACAGCGATCCCCGCCGCGTGACTGAGCAGTTGCGCCCTCCTATCCGCGCACAAGCACAGCTGGTATATAATCCCCAGCACCAGCTCTGTCGTCGACTTCTTCTCCGGGCACCTCAGCTCCATCTCCACCAGCTCGAAAACGGCGCCGCACTCAACCATCATCGCCCAGTTCCTCCCCCATGTGCATGCCCCGAGCAGCACGTGCAGCAGCGCCTCCTCACATGACGCGCCGCCTTCCCACAGTCCACGCTATTAATGTAAATACTGTATTTTTCATAAATTCAACTCAACCGTATACATTACAATATATACAAGAGAATGAGGTCTTCCCTAATCTATACAAGAAAATAATAAATTAAGGGAATAATACAATCCTAAATAATAGGCTGAGAATCTGTGATTGATTCTATTCTATCATCCCCCCTCAAGCAAGACGTGGGATGAGGTCCAACGCGTAGCTTGTCACGAAAAAATTCAAAGAGTGGATGATGGAGAGCTTTTGTGAAGATATCCGCAACCTATAACTTAGACGAGATAAACTGTGTATCTAAGTGTCCCTTGGAAACGAGCTATCGAACAAAGTGGTAGTCAATATCAATGTGCTTAGCTCGCTTATGAGAACTCGGATTTTGACTTAAGAAGACAGCACTATTGTTGTCCGAATAAAGGATCGGGCAAGAAGGTAGTTTGACTTGTAGCTCACGAAGGAGATGAAGTATACACACAATTTCACAAGATGCATTTGCAAGAGCTCGATACTCAGATTCACAACTAGAACGAGAGACTCTTGGTTGTTTCTTAGCGCTCCAAGAAAGTAGATTGCTGCCAAGATAAATAGAATAACCATGGGTAGATCGTCTAGTTTCAACACAATGAGCCTAATCGGCATCTGAATATGCAACCAGAGAAAATTAAGAGCTGTGAGTAAAAGATAAGCCAAATGGTGGAGTGTTTTTCACGTATCGTAAGAGTCACTTTACTGCTTGAAAATGAGCAATAGTAGGATGTTGAAGATGTTGACTAACAAGATTAACGGCAAAAGATAAATCAGAGCGTGTAACCGTGAGGTATTTTAATGATCTAACCAATGATCGATATAAAGTAGGATCCTTAAATAACTCGCCATCAGAGGGAAGTTAACAACCCGCAACCAAGGGTGTAGAAACAGGTTTTGAATCTTCAAGACCTGATCGTTGAAGAATATCACGATCATACTTGGACTGATTTAAAAAAATTCCAGAAGAAGTATAAGTGACCTCAAGACCCAAAAAATAATTTAGCTTACTGAGGTCGGTGATGGCAAACTCTTTATGAAGACGACTGATGAAGGATTGCAAGTCATCAGAAGAGTTTCCTGTTAGAATTAAGTCATCAACACAGACTAAGAGATATAAAATAGATGACCCATGAATGTAGATGAATTAGGAGGGATCAAAACGGCTGCAGATAAACCCAAAGCTTAAAAAAATCACTGAGCCGTTGATACCATGCAAGAAGAGCCTGCTTTAGACCATATAGCACTTTGTTAAGGCGCAATACATGATTTGGGAATTGAGGATCTATAAATCCGGGGGGTTGTTCCATGTACACGGGCTTGGATAGAACACCATTAAGAAAGGCGTTTTGGACGTCCAACTGATGAAGAGGCCAATTATTTGAAACGACAATAGATAGCACAATTCGAACTTTAGAAGCACGAACTACAGGGCTAAAAGTATGGGAATAATCAAAACTCGGGAGTTGAGTAAAGCCTTGTGCAACAAGTCGAGCTTTATGGCGGCCAATTGAGCCATCCGCCTTGAATTTGATTAGGAAAACCCATTTAGAACCCACGATATTTTCATCCACAGGACGAGGAACAAGTTCCCAACCATTTTTAGAACATATAGCAGGGAGCTCTTTTTTCATAGCTTCAAGCCATTCAGCTCGTTTTAAAGCAGATTTGATTCCACGGGGTGCAGTAACAGTAATAAGAGCATTAAACATGCATAATTTGGCAAATACTTTGGCTTAAAGATACCTAACTTCGAGCGGGTCTGCATCGAATAAGTAGAACTTGTTCTTGATGGCTAAACAGGTGCTGGATTGAACTCAACTTCTGAGTCGGGCTTGAAAAGCAGCTCATGAGCAAGTTGGTCGTGGTTAGTTGGCTCGTCCAGGTTGGTTGAAGCCTGTGATATCAAGCCATGAGAAAGATGAGAGTTATCGTCACACAATTTGCACGGACTTGGTGGATTATCCGCAATAGGAGCAACATCACGGTGATTCGATGGACCGATCAATCGTGTCCGTTCAAAAAACTTTGAGACAGATATCGAGTGAGAGTTTGACATGTTTGGAGATGTAGAGAACGGAAAAAATAACTCATCAAATTTAGCATAACGAGAAACATAAACGCGGCAACAAAACCCTTTGTGTGGGCTGCTATAACCAAAAAAATACAAGCTTTACTTTGAGGCTCAAACTTATTTGCAGTGTAGTCTTTGAGACATGGATAGACCCTACATCCAAAAGGATGAAAGTTTTCAAAGTTCCGAGCAGCAGAAAACAATAACTCAAATGGTGATTTTCCATCGAGCACTTTAGAGGGCAAACGATTTATAACATTTACAGCTCTACTGAATGCTTCAACAGAAAATGTCATAGGAGTGTGAGAATGAAATAGCATTACAAGACCAGTTTCAGTAACATGCCTATGTTTACGTTCCACTCGTCCATTTTGAGCAGGCATATATGGACAAGAAAGAATGTGACGAATGCCTCATTCTTGAAAAAAATACATGCACCTTAGTACTAGTAAACTCTGTGCCTCCATCAGTATTATAATAACCCAATTTTTCTTAAGCATAATTAATCGTCCTGAATGTGATTATGTGTGTTTCAGTGCTTCTTAAATGTTATTATATGTGATTATATGTGATAAAAGTTTTTGACGATAAATTTTCTCGCAAAATTTCCAAAATACCATAAGGGTAAAAACGTAATTTTTTCTCATTTCGGTAACTCGAAACAAAGATGTGATGAGTTATATGATTTTAGAATATGAGATTGAGTATGAATTTGAATTTCGGAATTTTCTGAGATCGTTTGAACCGAGTTTGATTTGAAAGAATGCTTATGTGAATAGTAACTTTTACGGCATTCTTCGTTATTCGGAATTTATATATATAAGTAGGGCTCTTGTGAATCTAAAAATTATTTTATGACTAACGGTGAAGATTATAGTGAAATATAATGTTTACAATTTAAGTTATGAGCCATATAAATCGAGTAGACGAATATGAATAGTGAATTTTCTCGATTTCTTCGTTTCTTGGAATTTTGATTTGAAACTTAGGTTTTCCGAATTTATAAATTAATTCATGAATATTGATGCAAAGTAGAGTGAATTTGGATGTCGGGAAAGTGCCGAAGATGAATTTTTAAGTCGAGAGAGTTAGATATTTTTTAGACGGATGTTTTATACCATAAAATCTTTTCTTTCGGGGATTTCTACCCAATAAGAATTACCTAGATAAATCTAGAATTCTCTCTCATCTCTCACACACATATGTCGGCCCTCACAACACAAAATACACATGTTTAATTCATTTTATTTTCTTATCCCACTCTCAAATTCCTACTCTCAATATCTACTCTCCAAGGAAATATACTCTCACTTAAGGAGGTGAATTACACTCTCTCTTATCCTCACCATTTGGCACGGTTCACTCTCTCTTTTTCACCCTATAAATACCCCCCCCCCCCCCCACCTAGTGATCCTCATTATCATCCCAACACTCACCAACACATATACACATAAGTCTCTCTCTTTCTCCTTCATTTCCATCGGCAACCTTCCTCTATTTTGTCCCAAAACTGCCGAGTTACAATAGCCCTTAAGTCTTCATTTTCTCTTCATTTCAAGCTTAAGGAAGGAGCTAGAGTTGCATGGAATAGAATCTAGTATAATCGAACAAGAAATAAGCAAGGTTTTTCATCTCTATCCTTCGATTTTCATGTCTTTTTACACCCTAAGAGCTTCGAAATTTTCTGCTTTATATGCATGGTGTTCTAAGCTTAGATTTTCATGTTTTGAATCTATGATCTTGTATGCTATATAAATGTTAGGAAAGAATGAAAGAAATTCAAGTTATGCATGCATGTATGCTAGAATCGCATGATTAGGGTTATGGAACAATTTCATGTTTTAAATTATGATCTTGATGATATGAGTATATGCATGTAATGAAGATGATAGCATGATGAGATGATGAAGAAGAATCCATGAATTGAAACCCTTGGTAGAAACCAAAAATCATAAAAGATTTGGGTTTTATATGCTTTTATCGATTTTATGATCTAGATTATATAGATGATGATATCTAAGCATGATTTGATGATTTAATGGAAGAAATGTACATGTTATGAATAAGGTCACTTAAGGAAGATGATAAATAGTAGAATTTAAAAGTTGATATATGAATTGTATGATTAACTTGAGAATGAAAATCTATGATTCAAGCATGTTAGAATGTGAATATATAAATAAATTGAAGCTAAGAATTTGTATGAGAAAAGCTTGATAATACCGAAAATGATGCATAAAAATATAAGTTATAGTTCTTAATATAATTGTTGTGTATGAAGGATTAAAAATAAATGTAGAGAATTGTCACAGCCCCAAATCCTGAGGGACGGTAGAAGCCGGGGTGCGACTGGGATTGGATTAAAGAAGCAGGGAAGAAAGGGACTGACTGAAATAAACATACATAAAGGACTACATAATTTCTATGAACAAGACTTTATAACAAAAGAAGGAGTTGATCTTTAAGGATCACTCGAACAAGGTACACAGAAACATCTAAGTTGTAAGTTACAAAACTTATACTATAGTGGTTTATTTACATAACATCAAAAGAGTTTAGAGTGTCTAGAGTTTGGCAGCGGAAAAGTGAGACTAAGTACATAAGTCTTCCTATTCTTCAACTAAACTCAATCCTAACTCAACCGTCCATCGCTTCCGTCGCCTCAACCTGCACATTTAGAAATACATGCAGGGCTAAGTACGAAAGTACTTAGTGGGCACATTGCCGAAAACATAATCATAAGTATAGATAAATCAGGCATTTAGTCCCTGTAGCACATCGGGGTTATGTTTGGAAGAGAACCCGTGTCTACTAAACATTTTATTATTTTCACAATGTAGCTTGGCCAAGAATTTTCTGACAGATGTTACATTCAAATCTTGTCCAATTCTCATTCACCGTAGCTGGTTACCCCTCAACAGGATACCACATACACCACTGGCTACAAGTGCACACCACCGGCTACAAGTGCACTAACTCTGGAAAGCCCCTTTTGACTAACTCAAAGCCGATCGTTAGTTAACCCCTTTTGATTAACTCATAAGGTACAAGAGAACTCACATAAAACATAAAATAGTTCATTCCATGATTATCACTTTGAAAACACATTTATCAAAGCGATAAAGAAAGGTTTTCGAGCATTGCTCGTTTTATTTCATATATAGGAAAGCCCACCTTATTTTACAGAACTAATAAACGAATTTCTGTCATTTGATCCTTCGCCTTATTCCGACTATTGACTTCCTCCTTCATAGTAAATAATCATAACTTCGATAAGTCATCGAGTCGATAAAAGAAAACGGAATTCAAAATCAAAATCAAATTAGTTTCATACGCTTTTAAGCTTTTAGGCCTTTGCACGCTAATCTATATTCTTTTAATTAAAAGGAACGAGAATCAAACAATTCTCGTTTAGAACTCAAAAGGTTCCTTACTCGACTCTTAGGTCAGTAGGAAAGATAGTCGATAACTTATCACAACTTAAAAGATCGAAAGAAACTAAGTTGAGAAGAAAACAACTTAGAAAAATTAGGTTTTAGATATTCACTGCACAGAACAGAGGTTCTGGGGACTGCCCAGAACAGAGCATCCCGAAACAGGGGATGTGTCCTATACCGTTAGAAAGCCAAGGAAGTCTAGTGACTCTCCAATTTACGGATCTCAAATCCGATAAACGAGTTAAGAGATATTGCAGTTTCCGAAAAGGGTCGCAAAACTGCCGCGGCTAACCCTAACGGCTCGATATAATCGACGTATAACTTCCTAGGTTCGTTCTAAGTTATCGAACCTACATTCTCACGAAATTATCACATCAAGGCAGTTAACACATATTCCCGTACGTGATAAACTCCTTTCCATTTCCTGTCAATAATTACGACGATCAAAACCTCGTCGTTTCAACTAAACAATTACTATACCAAACAAGTTATCGATTTCAATCCTAACTTCTCGTTTGAAACATAAAATCAATATTTTATAGCTCGGATTAACACGACGTCAACTACAATTTTGTTCCCTCATCATTAATGATCATTAATATCCAATTACCTTTCCTACTCGACTTTCCTATCATTATTTACGTACATTTGTTCGTCTCTTGAGAATTTTCCAAAGTTATCGGATTTCGATAAAGTTCTAAATTATTATTCCTCATCTATCGAGATTCATTATTACCTATATCATCACCTCATATCATTACTCAACCTCGATTTATTTCCAAATCTTTGTCTCTTATGTTTACATTATATTATTAGAATAATTCCAATTAATTAGTATCATCATCTAATATCATAAGGAACATTAATCCATCATTAACATCATTAAAGATCAAACCTCATCAAACCCCTAATTTCCCCTTCATTTTCGATTTTCATAAATAAATTAGGGGAGTAATTTTCTTCTTTAATTCATTCCATTAATCCATCGATAAATCTACTACAACATGTATTATCCATTAACTAACACCATTTCACCATTAATTTGAATTCCATAGTGAAACCCTAGCCCTAAATTTCGATCCTCATTAGATTATTAGGGGATTTCAATTATTCTTTCACCAATCACTAATTAAGCACTCCTTAAACTCAATTATCCAAACAATTTAAAGGATATAACATCCCACAAATTAACCCTAAAAATCGGTCCAACCTAGAATATTAGGGTTCTTGGATTACTTTTCAATTAAACCATAGAAATTGATTTCTAACCATCTAATTACAAGAAATTAAACTTAAATCATCAACAAGTTTTCATCCTTAAATTTCGGTCATAGAGAAAATTAATAAATTAAAAATCTAATTGGATAGAATAGTAGAGGAGATGGTTACCTTGAACTTTAATGAAAGATGAAGTGGAATTAGTGGATGGATGATGACTTAGGAGAAATTCCTTGCCAAGAACTTGATGAAGCTTTAATGGTGATGAAAAGAAAATGGAATTGTGTGTGTGTGAGGGAGTGGCGGTTTTGGGGCTTGGGGAGGTTAGATGACATAGTTAATTTAAGAGTAAATATCCTAAACTAACATAGGTGTAAAGTAAAATAAGTATGAGGTGTTACAAATAATCATTAACCTAAGGTGAGTCATAAAGTTGTTTTAATAAAGAAATGAAATATCTAAGTATGTGTGTGTGTTATAGTTGGCCATCATGGGATTTTTTCCCTAAAATTCCGTTTTCCGGCTAGTAACGTTACGAAAATCGATAAGTAAAAATATGTAATCGGCACATTTTCGTCGAATTCCAGCTCGACCATAAATTCCGACGTATTTTCCTTACTCGGAAAGTAATACTAAAAAATATAATTTCCGACAAAACCTCGGGACATCACAGTCCGAGTTTTGTCCGAAAAAATCATAAAATGAATTTTCTCAAGCGAATTCGTATCGCGATTTCGTGCATGTAAAAATCAGACGGTTTTCCGTTCTGAGTTCTAGAACGAAAAAGTTTTCGTACGCGAAAACTCTGATACAGTAGTCATTTAACTGACTTCCGTAATTTATTTTCGGAAACGGATTTCACCGTTAGTTTTAGAATTCAAATTCATGAACTTAGACGTGCAAAGCCATTTTTATTATTATCTTTGAATTTTTAAGACAGTCGAGATTTTTCGGGGTACTACATCCTACCCCCCTTGGAAAAATTTCGTCCCGAAATTTGCATATCTTCATCGAAACAATGAGGATACCTCTCCTTCATCCTTTCCTCGAGCTCCCACATGGCTTCCTCCTGCCCGTGGTGATTCCATAACACTTTTACAATTGGTATCGATTTGATTCTTAATTCTTTTTAATTTTTCTATCTAAAATCGATATTGGTTTTTCTTTGTAGCTTAAGTCAGATTCAAGAACTATGTCTTGCTGACTAATAATGTGCTTAGGGTCATAGACGTATTTTTTTAATTGAGAAACGTGGAACACGTTATGGACACTTCTTAAACTTGGCGGTAAGGCCAACCTATAAGCAACGTGTCCTACTTTCTCGAGGATTTCGTAAGGTCCTATGAACCTCGGTCTTAATTTACCCTTAACGCCGAATCTAACGATTCCCTTAGAAGGCGCAATCTTAAGGAAAACTTTATCCTAATCTCAAAACTTAAGATCCTCGCGACGGTCGTCAGCATATAACTTCTGTCGGCTCTGGGCTTTTCTCATTCTATCTCAAATTTGCCGAACATTCTCGATCATCTCATTAATCGTGTCTGGTCCTAGGTTCTTCCTTTCACCCACTTTGTCCCAAATAAGTGGTGATCTACATTCTTAATCGGTAAAAATGAGCCGATTTTGTGAGCCTATCGTTAATCACCCAGATAGCTGTGTTTCATCTTCTTGACTTAGGCAAGCCTGTCATAACGTCCATGGCTATTCCTTCCCATTTCCATTCTGGGATATCCAATGGCTGTAACAATCCATATGGTCGTCGGTTGTAAAGTCTTAACTTGCTGACATGCCAAACATCTTTCTACAAACGAGGTAACGTCTCGTTTTAGTCCATTCCACCCGAAATTCTTTCTCAAGTCCTGATACATCTTCGTACTTCCTGGGTGTGCTGTGTACGGCGTATCGTGAGCCTCACTCATGATGTCATTCTTCAGTTCGTTATCGTTGTCAGGGATACAAATTCTGCCTTCAAAAGAATCGCATTATCTGGTTTGAAATGCGGTCTTTAGGTACGTCCTCGGTTTTAATCTTCGGCTGCTGATACCCTGATCTTAAATCTATTTTGGAAAACACTCCTGCACCCTTGAGCTGGTCGAACAAATCCTCTATCCTTGGCAAAGGATATTTGTTTTTGAGGGTGATCTTGTTCAGTTCTCGATAATCTAGATACATCCTCATCGAACCATCCTTTTTCCTAACAAACACCACTGGCGCTCCCCAAGGCGAGACACTTGGTCTGATGAAACCAAGGTCTAATAGCTCGTGTAACTGGATTTTAAGTTTTTCTAATTCTTTCAGTGCTATCCTATATGGGGCTTAGGATTTAGGAGCTGCTCCTGGCTCTAAGTCGATCGTAAAGTCTACGTGTCGATCGGGTGGCAATCCCGGCAAAACTTCTGGAAAGACGTCTTCATATTCGTTCCCATTCTTTACGTCTTGGGTGGTCTTCTTGGCTCCTGGTTCCCTGACTAGGTACACAAGATAAGCTGTGATACCTTTCTTCCTTATTAACTCCGTGGCTTGTAGCGCCGATATAATCGGTACTCCTCTACCCATTTAAATTTCATGGAATTCGGTTGGTTCTCTACCCGGAGGTTGAAAAGAGATTTTTCTCTCGTTGCAGAGAATCGTGGCATAATTCTCTGACAACCAATCCATTCCTAAGATTATGTCTACGTCCTACATTATCATAACGTTTATGTTGTTCGCTTTAACCTTAGGAGTTTCGATTTCTAGTTCTAAGTTAGAGCAAACATGCGTAGAAGTAGTGATCTCTCCTGAAGGCGTAGCTACTCTCATAAGGTGTGCAACTCTTACGGGTCAGATGTCTAGGTTATCGGCACACGAGCCAACAAATAAAGGAATGTGATGCGCCAGTATCAAACAATATCTCAAATAGGGATGTTGTGAAGTTTTCCCATACCTGCTAAGTTTCCTTTTCCATTATTCTTCCCAGTCTGCCTATTGGCGCATGCCCATACATTCTGTTGGCGCTGCGCATGCTGCTGAAATTGTTGCTGCGGCATCCGTTGCTGAGGCTGTTCCTAAATTGCCCTCAAAGGCTGGGGCTGTCCTTGCTAATTCTGTCCAGCTGTTCTCAGTAGCGTAGGACAATCCCTCTTCACGTGCCCTGCCTGTCCACAGTTAAAACAAACACCCGTGCCTGCTTGACAAATACTGGGATGGGTTCCATTGCATTTTGGGAAAACCGGATAAGTAACCCTCCCTGAGTTATTTCCTTCTTGGTTAGAGTTTTGCTGTTGTCCCTGTGACTGTCTTTGTTGATTATTCCCTTTCCATGGTCTGGCCTGGTTGTTCCCTTGTACATACAACCCTGACTGGTTGTTTCCCTGCCATTGTTTCTTTTTGTCGTTCTGGCTAGGCTGCTGGTAGCCGTACTGATTTTTCTTTCGTTGATTACCCTGGTTAGGATTCTGATTGTAGCCACTGCTACTTCCTCCATCCCATTTTCTTTTTCCTTGGAAGTTTGCTATTATTATTGTTATAATAGCTTCGGTTTTGTTTTTGGGTTGGAGCTGATGTAGGTGTTATGGTTTTCTTCTCATCAGGCACAACGGCCTCCATTTCCAGTGCTCGTCCTAAAACGTCCGTATAGCCTAGTCCCCCGTGACTGGCTAAACCGAGTCCCAATTCGTGTCTTAGTCCACCTCTGAATTTCTTAGAAATCTTTTTCTCGGTATCGACCTGAATTGGCGCATACCTTGACAATTCACAGAATTTTGCGTCGTATTCCGTAACCGTCATCTTGCCCTGCTTCAGATTGTAGAACTCAGCTTCCTTCTGAGCCCTATATGTCTTAGGCACGTACTTGTCGTACAGCGCCTCCCTGAATTCTTCCCATGTAAATTGAGCTAGGTGTTCTGCAGGTATCACTTTCTGTCGAGTCTCCCACCAATAATCTGCCGGTCCATTGAGTTGGAAAGCTATACAGGTTAGTCGTTCCTCATCAGTACACCTAAGGAGCTTGAAGATTTTCTCGGTGGATCTCACCCATAGCTCAGCATCGCTAGGGTTGCCTGTTCCATCAAACTTTGGGGGGGTTCTTTTGAGGAAGAGATCCTCAATATCCCTACGGGGTGGTGGTGGGGGTGATGGTGAAGGGGTATCATAGTGTTCCTGTTCCTGTTCTCTCTCATTCTCTGGCTGACGTCTTCCACGTCCCTTGGGCCTGCCAGGTCCTCGACCTCTCTTGTTGTTAATGTTTCTCGGCGGCATTTTCCTTAAACTATAGGGAATAGAAAATTTCCATTAGCGCCTTACCTTTAAGCCCTCTGCTACTCACTAACCCACATTCCAACTTAATCAAGTTCGCGGAAATGAAATTCGAACATAACTTCGATACTCTCCCTTTAATCTTTTAACTTTCAAAGTTAAACCAAATTTTCGTTATAAGAATTCATTTGCATTCTGATTTGATTTTACGATTTATAAAAACTTCCTTGCGATTAAAAACCCTCTCATGGGTCATGTATATATATATTTATATACATCAAAAGGAATATGGATTTTGCCTCCAACGAGGTCTTATACAAAAGTTAGACCATTACTAGTCTAAACTAGGCTGTCTGCCTATCACTGTACAGGATGCATTAACAAAATGCATTACTGTACTACTGGGAGTACTAGAACTGAAACGATTCACAAAAATTTCGTATCCGTAAGGGTACTACAAAAACTAGTTACTGATCCGACTATGTACGTAACAAAAGAGACTACTAACTCTGCTGATAAGTGTCCCTGGCGCACTGCTCAACTAGCTGCAGTCAAATCCCCACTGTCCTCTATGGCCTGATCCTCCTTAGGGTCCTCGTCCGGTCCTTGTCCTGATCCTCATCAGTGTCCTTCTTCTCTGAATCTGAACCAAAAACGAGCTGGAGTGCCTCGTCAACCCTCAAAGTAGTGACGTCTGCAAGTGTAAGTGGTGGCGGTGCAGACACCTCTAAAACTGTCATCTCGGTATTTGAAACCAGGTAATCCCAGCAGGTCATTAACGTCCGCTTTTTCGGAGGCAGCAGGTGATCGGGAAAGGAACTAGACTCGTACTCCCCCCTGGAACGGATCCTGGATGGTCCTGCTTCAAACTCTGTTCTAACTCTAGCCAATTCCGCACAAATCTCGTCAAGGGGTCTGTATGAAGTTTGTAACTGTAATAGGGCGGTAAGCTCTGTGTTTGTGTCTAAGTACTCTGGTCCTGCCTCGAACGGTCCTCGAACTCTCATAGAAGGCTCGGGTAGGAAAAAAAATAGGTAACCCTAATTTGTCAGCTGTCTCTGCGTCAATCACTGGGTATTATGCCTCTGTAACTAACCCCTATGTGCCCTTGCTAGGGTACAATCGCTGGAGAAATCTCTAACTGTGCAACCATCTCTGGACCTATCTCGCCATGATCTGACTCTGAATCTGCCTGGAAGTAAGTGTAGGGAGGATGCGCCTGAATGGGATATGCTGCCATGTGTCTGTTCTGGAAGAACCGCCTGTGTACCTCTAAAGCGAATCCATTGTAATCACCTGTCGGCTCTACATCGTCGTCAAATGTCCCAAAGTAGTACCATGCCGTATCGTGTGCCCAACCATGCCATTCCTCTGGGAGACGTCTAATCAAGTCGAAGATAGCCTAATCCTCTGTAATAGAATGCCGAGTAGTTACTAATCCTTGTCCTATATCATGTCTCGGGTTTGCCTCGAAAACTCGATACTTATCGAAAATATGATCTGCCCAAGTACGCTGTGGTGGGGATTGACTCTCCTGAGCCATATCACTACTAGAAGTCATCCTACAAGGTTTTTAAGATATATGGATCAGTAACAGGTAGGACAATATCTTATCTTATGGAAAACCTTAAATTACAATGAATATTCCTTATTCAATTGTAATATCACCTCACTTAAACGACAAACTTATCTTAAACATCTAGCAATTTCACAGAAAATTGCACTCGTACAAACAATATATAGAAATAAAATTTCAAGATTTTATTTCCATTCCTTATCTTAATATATATTTTTTTTTCCACGAAGAAAATTTCTTATCGATTCTCACTCGTTAAAACAAGTGCGTTCACTTTGTTCATGTTACTTATTCGAAAGTAACATTCATTTACATAAGACATTGTCGTTCATGACCCTTAATATACGTACTCGTCGTAGTCTTCGTTCAAAACGAAGTATAGAAATAAATTCCAAAAGAAATTGGAATGATAATTAGGGAATAACCTTTAGAACATAAGTTCTAATCGTCGTTGAATTCGATCGATTGTTGACAAATTTAATCAAGCTTTGTGCTTGATTCTTAATATTTATACATATCTCCCTCTCGAAGTCCGTACATGGCGAACTCCGCCGAAAAACAAAACGGATCGAAATGACAGGAAACAACGTCGTTCCCATTACTTATATGTAAGTAACATTCATTTATTTCATTCGTCTTTGATTCCCTTTATTCTTGCCTCTTCGTGTCGATCACATCCTTCTTAATATGAAGCCAACGTTTCTCGTACGTTTACTCGTTTCTTTCGTTCACTTGGTACCAAGTTATTTCATCCCATCATTATTCATTTCATTTCCTTGAAGGAAATTATTATCGGCTTCTAAGTATAAAAACAAGATTCGATTTTGCCGAGTCTTGTTCAGGTCACTACACGCACGTGACATCCGTCTGTAGAAGTTCTTCTCATTTTGGGGATCTCCTTTCGAAATCATTTAGAATAACGTTTCTTAAAACGTCTAAGTTCTCGAATAGTCGGAGAAGACCTTAGATTTCAAAGTCTATGTTCTCAATGAACCGGGAGAAACCCTTAAAATTCGTCTAGATTCTTGTACCAAATAAACCTTTTCAAAAAGTAAGAAATTATTGTGCAAATAATTTCACATAAGATAGTACTCGTACTATCACATAATCACATAACCAAACAAAGTATAAATTCTTATACTTTCATAAATGAAAAGTATTTTGGCACCATTTTTATTCTTTACTCGTTGAATAGTCATTCAAAAATTTCTTATTGAAAAGAAATCATATCACTGAAATTTTTTCTTCCTTGTTGAGTCGACGTAGCGGGAGGTTGAGTTGTCATCTACAATCTTAATCTTAGTGTTATAACTAAATCTTAACTTTACATGAAAGAAGATTCTGATCTAGAGTATATACAAATACTCTATCTCACAACTCGAATGAAGACTCAATATAGAGTATGAACGAATACTCTATTTTACTACTCGAAGGATGACTCGTATACAGAGCATAAACGATTGCTCTGATACCACTCTGTCACAGCCCCAAATCCTGAGGGCCGGCAGAAGCCGGGGTGTGACTGGGATTGGATTAAAGAAGCGGGGAAGAAAGGGACTGACTGAAATAAACATACATAAAGGACTACATAATTTCTATGAACAAGACTTTATAACAAAAGAAGGAGTTGATCTCGAAGGATCACTCGAACAAGGTACACAGAAACATCTAAGTTATAAGTTACAGAACTTATACTACAGTGGTTTATTTACATAACATCAAAAGAGTTTAGAGTGTCTAGAGTTTGGCAGCGGAAAAGTGAGACTAAGTACATAAGTCTTCCTATTCTTCAACTAAACTCAATCCTAACTCAACCGTCCATCGCTTCCGTCGCCTCAACCTGCACATTTAGAAATACATGCAGGGCTAAGTACGAAAGTACTTAGTGGGCACATTGCCGAAAACATAATCATAAGTATAGATAAATCAGGCATTTAGTCCCTGTAGCACATCGGGGTTATGTTTGGAAGAGAACCTGTGTCTACTAAACATTTTATTATTTTCACAATGTAGCTTGGTCAAGCATTTTCTGACAGATGTTACGTTCAAATCTTGTCCAATTCTCATTCACCGTGGCTGGTTACCCCTCAACAGGATACCACATATACCACAGGCTACAAGTGCACTAACTCTGGAAAGCCCCTTTTGACTAACTCAAAGTCGATCATTAGTTAACCCCTTTTGATTAACTCATAAGGTACAAGAGAACTCACATAAAACATAAAACAGTTCATTCCATGATTATCAATTTGAAAACACATTTATCAAAGCGATAAAGAAAGGTTTTCGAGCATTGCTCGTTTTATTTCATATATAGGAAAGCCCACCTTATTTTACAGAACTAATAAACGAATTTCTGTCGTTTGATCCTTCGCCTTATCCCGACTGTTGACTTCCTCCTTCATCGTAAATAATCATAACTTCGATAAGTCATTGAGTCGATAAAAGAAAACGGAATTCGAAATCAAAATCAAATTAGTTTCATACGTTTTTAAGCTTTTAGGCCTTTGCACGCTAATCTATATTCTTTTAATTAAAAGGAACGAGAATCAAACAATTCTCATTTAGAACTCAAAAGGTTCCTTACTCGACTCTTAGGTCAGTAGGAAAGATAGTCGATAACTTATCACGACTTAAAAGATCGAAAGAAACTAACTTATCATAACTTGTCTAACTTATCACTTAGATATTCACTGCACAGAACAGAGGTTCTGGGGACTGACCAAAACAGAGCATCCCGAAACAGGAGATGTTCCCTGTACCGTTAGAAAGCCAAGGAAGTCTAGTTTACTCTCCATTTTACGGATCTCAAATCTGATAAATGAGTTAAGAGATATTGCAGTTTCCGGAAAGGGTCGCAAAACTGCCGCGGCTAACCCTAACGGCTCGATAGAATCGACGTATAACTTCCCAGGTTCGTTCTAAGTTATCGAACCTACATTCTAACGAAAATATCACATCAAGGCAGTTAACACGTATTCCCGTACTTGATAAACTCCTTTCCATTTCCCGTCAATAATTACGACGATCAAAACCTCGTCGTTTCAACTAAACAATTACTATACCAAACAAGTTATCGATTTTAATCCTAACTTCTCGGTTGAAACATAAACTCAATATTTTATAGCTCAGATTAACACGACGTCAACTACAATTTCGTTCCCTCATCATTAATGATCATTAATATCCAATTACCTTTCCTACTCGACTTTCCTATCATTATTTACGTACATTTGTTCGTCTCTTGAGAATTTTCCAAAGTTATCGGATTTCGATCAAATTCTAAATTATTATTCCTCATCTATCGAGATTCATTATAACCTATATCATCACCTCATATCATTACTCAACCTCGATTTATTTCCAAATCTTTGTCTCTTATGTTTACATTATATTATTAGAATAATTCAATTTAATTAGTATCATCATCTAATATCATAAGGAACATTAATCCATCATTAACATCATTAAAGATCAAACCTCATCAAACCCATAATTTCCCCTTCATTTTCGGTTTTCATAAATAAATTAGGGGAGTGATTTTCTTCTTTAATCCATCAATAAATCTACTACAACATGTATTATCCATTAACTAACACCATTTCACCATTAATTTGAATTCCATAGTGAAACCCTAGCCCTAAATTTCGATCCTCATTAGATTATTAGGGGATTTCAATTATTCTTTCACCAATCACTAATTAAGCACTCCTTAAACTCAATTATCCAAACAATTTAAAGGATATAACATCCCACAAATTAACCCTAAAAATCTGTCCAACCTAGAATATTAGGGTTCTTGGATTACTTTTCAATTAAACCATAGAAATTGATTTCTAACCATCTAATTACAAGAAATTAAACTTAAATCATCAACAAGTTTTCATCCTTAAATTTCGGTCATAGAGAAAATTAATAAATTAAAAATCTAATTGGATAGAATAGTAGAGAAGATGGTTACCTTGAACTTTAATGAAAGATGAAGTGGAATTAGTGGATGGATGATGACTTAGGAGAAATTCCTTGCCAAGAACTTGATGAAGCTTTAATGGTGATGAAAAGAAAATGGAATTGTGTGTGTGTGAGGGAGTGGCGGTTTTGGGGATTGGGGAGGGTAGATGACATAGTTAGTTTAAGAGTAAATATCCTAAACTAACATAGGTGTAAAGTAAAATAAGTATGAGGTGTTACAAATAATCATTAACCTAAGGTGAGTCATAAAGTTGTTTTAATAAAGAAATGAAATATCTAAGTATGTGTGTGTGTTATAGTCGGCCATCATGGGATTTTTTCCCAAAAATCCCATTTTCCGGCTCGTTACGACGTTACGAAAATCGATAAGTAAAAATATGTATTCGGCACATTTTCGTCGAATTCTGGCTCGACCATAAATTCCGACGTATTTTCCTTACTCGGAAAGTAATATTAAAAAATATAATTTCCGACAAAACCTCAGGACATCACAGTTCGAGTTTTGTCCGGAAAAATCATAAAAACGAATTTTCTCGGGCGAATTCGTATCGTGATTTCGTGAATGTAAAAACAGACGGTTTTCCGTTCTGAGTTCTAGAACTAAAAAGTTTTCGTACGCGAAAACTCTAATACAGTAGTCATTTAACTGACTTCCGTAATTTATTTTCGAAAACGGATTTCACCGTTAGTTTTAGAATTCAAATTCATGAACTTAGGCGTGCAAAGCCATTTTTATTATTATCTTTGAATTTTTAAGACAGTCGAGATTTTCCGGGGTATTACAAGAATAAAATCAAGAATTGATTATTAAAAAGAAAAATACTAAGTGAAATCACATGAGTATAAAAAGAATAAGATTTCAATTTTTCAATAAGGAGAAGTAATCCTAAAATAATGAGATTCCGATTTATTGGAGTAAATATAAATATAAATAATAATCTATTGAGAAAAACCCTAAGCAAATCGATGAAACTAAGAGATAGTAGTATCCTTTCATTTCTATAACCAAAAGATGAAATTTATAAAAGAATTATACAATTAGAATTTTTAAGACTTTAAATTAATAAAACTAAGCAAGAAATAATAAATATATATATATATATATATATTCAAATAATTTAATAATAAAATCAGAAACTTATGTATTTAAAAAGAGTTGGATGAATTGATGTTATAAGAGTTCAATTAGAATAATTTTAATTATACTAATAATTCAAATTATGGAAAAATACTAAGTATAAGGAAGATGACTTAGGTCAGAAAAATAAAATAAGGAATTGATTAATTTTGGCTATGTAAAAGATGTAAAAGATGTTATTAATGTAAAGATGAGATAAAAACAAGTACGATAGCAACTTGAATCACTTAATTTGGAATTCATACGACTAAGTTATGAAAAAAATCAACAAAACATAATAAAAGTTGACTAATGAGGAATTAAGTAAGATTAAACAAATTAAAGAGCTAAAAGAGTCTAGATAATTAATTAAAGTATGTTAGAAGTTGAATCGAGCAAAAACGAGTCCTTAATAATAAAATAGAAAAATAACGAGAAATAATAAATATAAATAGTGTTTTCTTGATTCTCGAGTCCAAAAATATAATCAAATGAGAAATCGTTCACCTAAAACTATTTTTAGTATGGTATTAAAATTGGAGAATATTCTGAGTAAGATTAAATATATATCTCGAGAAATGTGCCGACCATCGACCCCTTAAAAATAGTAAAAAGTCTCGAAATCTGAAATAAAATTCATAATTAGGTTCCTTGAATTTTTCTAAGTGAAATGAAGTTAAATGTATAAGAAAACGAGAATCTAAAGTCCGATTAAAAAATAGAGCAAAATTAATAGAATATAAATATTGAACATTTATGCATACAAGTGTTGTATAATTAATCATGTGTTTGTATGAAAAATGGTATGTTATGTATAAATGATTAAGTTGTGAAATGTTATAAATAAGTAAGGAGAAACAAGAACTCGATTATGTTTACTAAATTAGTGAATGTCGATTTCCAATAAGTTTGGAAATTAGATTATATTATTAAACTTAAGAAATTCGATAGTTTTAACATATGATTAGACTATCGAGTAGAAATAGAAATTGAGCGATTAAAGAGAATAATTGAGAGATTGGAGCCCGTGTCATGTAAAAATAAGAGTAACGAGACAAGTATTCGTTGTTTTCCGAACTCGTCCTCATTAAATATTATTTTGAAAAGTACGAGTGAAAGCGAGAGGTAGAAGCAGCGAAATAAAAGAGATAGATTGAATTACGCCACTTCCAGGTGGGCTTTCTGAACTAAAACTAAATGATGAACGCGCTTACTAAATATGTATTATGTTCGCTTTTTATTAAATTGATTGACTTGCCTATGTTTTAATGTTTTTGTGTGCAATCCCCGACTTGATATTGTGATATTAAGTCCTGTGGACGCACATGAATAAGGTCCTGTCCAAGATGGGACAATGCATGCATTAGAGTAAGTGATCGTGAGTTTTGTTACAGCTTAGCCGGTCGTTAAGTAACTGTGAGCCTTGCTTCGGTTGGGCCAGTTATGTAAAGGCTGTGGGCTCTGCTATGATTGGGCCGGTCACGGTGTTTGAGAAGGAGGCCTACTTCTCGAACCACAAAAGATAAAACGTGTGGAAGGATTCATACCTGAATATATTGACTGTGCAGTCGTTTCAGAAAAGAAAAATATTTTTATGGTTGTCACAAGTGGTAAACTCTTTTAAAATAATTTATATATCTAACCCTTGTGATGTAGCAAAAGAGGCAAGTTCAATCCTATAGCTCTATCGAGCAAGCTTTCAAAATTATTTTTGGCATGTGTCCACTGAGTACGTTGTACTCACGCCCTGCATGTTATTTCTAAAACGTGCAAGTTAGTTTGGATGAGGAGGTTGCGGTGTGCTTAGGCGGCTCGTTTGTTAAATTAAATCCATTTTGGAAGTTTAGCTTGAGGTTATGTGTCTTCATACATATAACCTTGGGATGTGATGTCGTTTGTTTAAATTCCGTTGCAACACCGTTATTTTGATATGTTTGGTTACATGCTCTAATCCTTGACACAACAAGCATGTGTGTTGAAACAAACCTTAAATCCTTTCTGAATTCCGTTTTCAAATGTTCATAAAGTCTTCTAACGATCCCTCAAATTTTCCTTAACCACCATATGATTCTTGAAACTTAAAGATGGCCCACTTTTTGAATGCAATACTTGTTAATCACCAAACTTAATTCCTTTAATGGATTCGTTGTTAAACTTTGTTTTGGATATTCAATCATTTGAGAATAATTAATTAAAAACCCACCTTATTGTAATTATGAATCCATTGTTAAGTTGAATTCTTATTCATTGAGCATGTTTCTTGAGTTAAAGTTTAATTGTTCCATCTCACTACCCCTTGCATCTAGTTGTTTCAATACCCTAGAAGTCGGGCTGTGACAAGTATGAAATTAGATTTTTGTTGTAAAGGACAAAGCCACGTAAATTTGGAATAATCATCCAAAAAAATAACATAAAACCGAAAGCCAGAAGTAGAAGTAACAGGAGTAAGCCCCCATAAATCACAATGAACGATGTCTAAAACAAAAGACGATCGTTTGTCATCCAAAACAAAGGGTAAACGCTTACTTTTAGCTTTCTCACAAGAGTCACAAATCACTGGTTTAGGTAAAAAAGCATTAACAGATATGCTCCCATTTTTATGTAAAAAAGAAATTACATCAAAAGAAACCTGGCCAAGCCTAGAGTGCCATAATTCAAATGATGCTTTAGGTGTACGAGCTACAACCAAAGCTAACTGAGTATCATCCATTTTGTAAAGATCATGCTTACGGCTTCCCCGAGCTAGTATTTTCCGATAGACCCGATGCTGAATCGTAAACTAATTATTAGTAAAAACCACATCAACGGGTAAATCTGTAGTCAATTTACTTACTGAAAGCAAGTTCTTAGTGAGTTTGGTAATAACCAATACGTCAGACAATTTAATAGAAGTATTCAAACAAGTAGACCCAATATGAGAGATAGGTAATAAATCACCATTACCGACTACAACTGAATCCGAACCTGTGTAAGGCATGGAGGAATGTAGCTGCGTTGAAGAAGGAGTCATATATGCCGAGGCGCCTATATCCATGTACAAATTAGAAGCACGAGGATCCGAGATATTACAAGCAGCAGAAAATACCTCTGCAATGTTAGCCGTTGGAGTAGCAATACCACGATTAAAACGATCTAGACATGCATTAGCATATATAGTGTCAATTCATTCTACAGATTTGACAATGAGGTTAGCGTTTTTGTCCAGTACCACGACCGCTCCTTTTCTGACCAGAACAACGACCACGAGGCGACGGGTTAGATAAAAATCGGGAGATAGTATGCATAGTGAAAGCAGCTTGAGACGGAGTGTTTGGTTCAAGTACTTGTTAAAACATGTCCCGGGCTTCAGCATTGTTGAGAAGATCTGGAAATGACAGCAATGGAGACATAGCCATTTGAGTTGCTGAGAAACTAGAGAAGGCCGAGCCAAGCCCTTTCATAAATAAATGAATTTTGTCTGTTTCATCAACAGAGCATCCAATTGCAGATAGCTGATCGCAGACGAGTTTTAAATCACGACCAAATTCAGCAACTGATTGATCACCTTTCTTCATAGACTGAAGTTGACCTTTGAGACAGAGTTCTTGAGCCTTAGATTGATGGCTAAAGGTATGCTCTAGGGCGAGCCAAATGGCACGAGCAGTGGTGCATCCAACCATCACCGACATTGCTTCCTCAGTTAAGGAGGAAAAAATGAGATTGACAAGTCTCTAATAATCAACAAGCCAAGATTTGTATTCTGGATTTGGCGTTGATTTTCCGTCCACTTCCACATCAGTCGGTGGCACTGGAAGTGATCCATCAACTAGGCTAACAAGCCCTTGACCAATGAGAAGAGGGTAAATGTGGCTTCGCCACAACAGGTAATTTGTCGATGACAATTTAATAGTGAGCATATGGATTAGTGTTGAATATGGTAAGGTGTCAGAAGAGGCAGTGAATAAGGAGTTTGAAGTGGCCATGGCGTGAGGCCGATGAAGGTTGGCTGGAAAAAGGTGAAGAGCGGCCAAAAAGAAAAAAAAATAAAGTTAGGGTTTCAGTTGCTTAGGTTGATACCATATTAATGTAAATATTGTATTTTTCATAAATTCAACTCAACCGTATACCTTACAATATATACAAGAGAATGAGGTCTTCCCTAATACAATCCTAAATAATAGGCTGAGAATCTGTGATTGATTATATTCTATCACACGCACCACCGTCCGGAAGAATTACAGTTTCAGGCGCTCCAGGATTCCGTTGGCGGGATTGTCCACTGCCCTTCGCACTGCGACTTTCAGTGCTTACGCCACATGGGATTTAACCTTCTGGTCGTCTCTGAAACTGTTGTAGTCCAAAACCCATATTTCGTCGTCCGCGTAAGAAACTCCCCTGGATTGATTCCGGATGATATGAAGAATGCTCAAAGCCTCCTCCAATCCATGGGTCGCTGTCTTTCGGCTGCATGCAACGAAGAAAGAGACGAGTTTCTCTATCAGCTAGGCCTCCGCCATGCAAACTCTGTTCCTGTCTTTTCGAGGGCCACGACCTTCAGCGTCCGGAGGGTCGGGAGCTGGGATTCGGTGGTGGCAAGGCCCTGGATTAGATTGATGATGTGGAATTTGGTGAGAGGAGTGGTGGGGCCGGGGGCGGGGGCGTGGAGGGTGGATCATGAATGGATGGGGCGGTGGAAGGGTGTGGTTGGAGGTGAGGGTGGCAGAGTTGGCGGGAAGGGGGAGTTTGGTGACGGGGCAGATGGGGTTGCGGTTGGCGAAGAGCCATTTCTAGATGCGGTGACGGTCGTAGGTGATGCCGGAGGTGACGGTGACGAGATTTTTCATGATCTTGAGTGAGATTGGACAGATGAAGTATTCGGGGACTTCCATATAATTAATTGTCGCGGAAATTCTGGTAAGAGAATGCGGCTGTCCATTATAATGATTTAAGAGAGAGAGAGAGAGAGAGAGAGAGAGAGAGAGAGGGGTGATGAGTAAGGAAGTCGCATATTCTCACGGGCAGGTGACTGTTGGAGGGGAGAATGCGCAGCCGGGAAAGTCTCGTGGACTGGATATCTTTGAATTTGAATAAATAACGTAATCAATAATTAACCATTAATTGGCAGCAATTATTTTATTATTCATTTCTCGCTATTGTTTGGATTATCAGGTATATTCTGATAGTGGACAAATTTAAAGCATCATATCAGAAATCGAAGATGAATATGCATGAGAGGGTCCTTTCATGTTTTTCCGTCTTCAATCTCTTGTGCTACTTTTCATCCCTGGTTTCTTCGATCTGATTTGATATTCTTCTTCCTAGGAGAATTTCATTGAGAATAGGCTTTTGAATCACTTATTTTGGCTTAGTTTTGTGGGAGATTTGGGGTTCGCGAATTCTAAGGTTTCGCCGATTCAGCGATTCCCGCAGGAGACGACGTTCTTTGTGTGTCTTCGGTGACTGGTCCATCACGTCAATTCATGGCGGGCACTGCGGTGCTTCCGCCGTTGACCAACACAGTTCCGATTTCTTCACCGGTGCAGCCTTCGTTGGAGGAATTTCCGCCGTTTCCTTCTTCGCCGGCGGTGACTGAGAAACTTCCTATCTCAAATCCTGACCTCCGACATTCAACTTCCTCCTCCAGGAAGCTAATTGCATGTTCTGATTGCAGGGTTTTGGAAACCCCTAACCGTAATTCCATGGTGAATCCCGATCAGCAGCAGCATAATACCTTTCATCGGGATTCTGGCAAGCGGATTTCTGGCTATCCAGACCAGCGCAATTCTGATCAGCGCAGGGACAATCAGCAACAATACTGTTTTTTAGAGAACAATTGTGATTCCAGTCACCAGCAACAGCAGATTTTTTCGGAACACCAGCAGCGGAATTTTTCCGATCAGCAGCAGCGGATTATTCCGGCAAGTTCTGCGTCGGCTTTGAAGAACCATATCAGCATATCGGTGTACAACTACAATTTGTATTAGCCAATACCGAAGGCAGATATCTTATCTCTTTCGTTTTTTGAGTCCATCTTTAAGCAACAAGAGCAATTGTTTGAGAATTTGGTGCTTCTAGGTCTTATTATGTTGAAGAGTGGGTAGAAATTGCGTCCCACTTTGTAAATTTAGCATGATTTACAACAAATTTGGAGGTTTATGTCGAATTGGAGGCTGGTAATGTTGGGGAAAGGGTATTTTGCTGTTCGTTTTTTGTCGCAATCAGATTTTGATTCCATCCGTTGTCCTTCCTTGTTTGTTCTTTCTTATAGTTCATTTTCAGTGAGACGTTGGGTGGAAAACTTTGATTCGTATTCATTGCAGCAACATATGGCGCAAGTCTAGGTTCGAATTAAGAAATTCCCATATCAATTATGGGAGCCAAAATATATTTCTGCGGTAGCTCATGCAGTAGGGCAGCCGATTGAGATTGATGGTGTTTCATTAAAGGGGCATATGGGATTGTATGTTCGGGTTTTGGTTGAGCTGGATATGTTAAAGGATCTTGTATATGATCTTCTGATCAATCGGGGGCCAAAGTCGTTCAAAGTTGAGTTTGAATATGAGAATTTGCCTCCATATTGTCATCATTGCTACATTGTTGGACATTCTATTAAGAGGTGCAGAAAGTTAAATTAAAAGTCAGAGGAAAAGGCGTCGAGGGTGGTTTTGAAATGGGTTCTTGTAGAAAGAAAAGAGCCTCGTGAGGATGATAATGAGGAGGCAGCTCGTGGGCAGGAGGGTAAAGATAAGAGGGAGGATAGCGAGAAAAGGGATGGTGGGGAGGGGAATACGTTAAAGAAGTCTAAGGGGGTTGTTGATGCTAAGGACATAAGATCCCCTAATCATTTTGATGTTTTAGCCTCAAAGGAGGAGGAGGAAGTAAACGAGGAAATCGAAAAAGAGGAGGAGGAAGTGGCGGTAGATGTTCAAATGGGGAGGGATTATATGGATGATATTAATGTAGCCATGCATGAGGATCCGGACGGATTGGATAGGGTGGAAGATGAGTTTGTTGATGAGCAGAATGCCGATAGTCAGCTTGGTGATGAGCAGAATGGGGTGGAAATTGAGGGTGAGGATGATTCTCTAAGCTCATCCTCTAAGACCAGGTACTTTCAGGAGGCTAAGAAGAAGCTTCAAGCTTCTTCGAAGGAGAAATTGCCTAAACCGCAGAAAGACAATAAGGAAGCATCAATCAAGTCTATTTATAATTTACGTAGGGGGGCTTTGACTCTAGCAGGAGTGACAAATCCTAAGGCTCCGGATAAGGGTGTACGGCGTAAAGGCTAGTCGAATTATGTCGTGGAGCCTTCAGAAATTCGAGTATGAAATCTATGGATGCGGCGGTTGATAGTATGCCAAAATCTATGCCTCATTCACAGAATCACTGTACCCCATCTCAATGAATGTCATTGTGTGAAATGTATATGGGCTCTCTAAGGAGACAAGAAATATGCTTCGGGAGCATTGTAATCGATTTAGATAAAAAATTCTTGGAATTCTGGAACCGCGTAGGACTTTTTCAAGCATTAAAAGTGGTTATTGGCGAAGTTTAGGGCTAGAATTTTTGGCACAAAATGAGAAGGAGGGAAGATCTGCAAATATTTGGGTTTTGGTGGATGACAGTGTGATGACTTGTGGCTTTTACAGTTTCTTATGGGAATTATTCTTTTACTTGCGCTGATGTGCATGGCAGCGGTGATTATATTCAGCGTTGGCGGCTTTGGTCGGATCTTTCTAGTCTTTCGAAGGATAAAGTTGTTTTTATGGGATATCTTAACTCGGTACGGGGGGCTCATGAGAGGAGTAGCATGGTACTGCCAATCTCTGTTGCATGTTGGGATTTTAACACTTTTATTGAGGAAATGAGCAGCAAATGGTTCTGTTTACTAGACCTCGGTTTACTTGGGTTAGTCAGAGGGTTGTTCCAATTCAATCTTTGTAGGATAGAGCTTTAGTTTCAAATTCTTTTATGGATAGTTGGGATGTGGTGGCTGTAATTCACTTAGCTAGGGCTTATTCGGATCATTGCCCTATTGTTCTCTCATTCTCTAGAGAGAGGGTTTATCAGAACAAGTCGTTTAAATTTTTATCGATGTGGACTTCTCATCCATAATTTTTGGATGTTGTTTCGAGTAGTTGGAGTCTGCCGGTGGCGCATCGGAGATGTCATTTCTTTGTTATTATGCAAAAGATGATGTAATACCCCGGAAAATTTCTACTGCATTAAAAATTTAAAGTTAATAATAATTACGGCTTTGCACGCCTAAGTTCATTAAATCGAATTCTAAGACTAATGGTGAAATCCGTTATCGAAAATAAATTACGGAAGTCAACTAAATGACTACTGTGTTAGGGTTTCCGCGGTCGATAAATTTCTCGTTAGAAAACTCGGTTCGACAAACCGTGGAACTTTACATTCACTTATTTCGCGAGACGAGTAAGTTAGGAAAAATCATTTTTATTATTTTTCCGGACGAAATCTGGACTGTGATGTCCCGAGATTCTGTCGGAATTTAGAATTTTAATATTATTTTCCGAGTAAGTTTAATATATTGGATTTAATGGTCGAATCGGATTTCGACGAAAACGTGCCGAATACGTTTTTATTTTCCCGATTTTTATAAACGTCGTAACGAGCCGGAAAACGCGATTTTTGGGAAAATATTCCCTCATGACCGACTTATACACACACATGACATGGGATATTTCAATTTTATATTCTTATAAACTTTATGACTCACTTGTTCTATTGTTCTTAATAATATTATAATGGACACCTAAGACATAATTAAAATATCCTAAACTAAGTCATCTATCTCTTCCATCTCTCTCAACTCACGCATACACACATATACACTTATCTCTCATTTCTTCTTCATTCCACCATAGAAACATCATCAAGTTCTTGAAGCTCCAAGTTCACAAGTTCTTCATCTTTCATCACTAACTTTATAAATATTCAAGGTAAATTCATAAGCTACACTCCTATCCAATTAAAATTTTATTCCTTTCATTTTCTCTTATGACTGAAAATTACTAGAGGTTGTAATAGGATGTTTAAGCTTTAATTTCTTGTTATTAAATGGTTAGAATTTATTTTCTTTGGTTAAAATTTAAAAGAAATCAAGAACCCTAATGCTAGACTAGGACCGAAAATTAGGGTCTTTTAATAGGATGAATTAATTCATTAATTGATTGTATAATTGAGTTTAGGAGTAGTTTAATTGAGGATTGATTTAAAGATAATGGAAATCCCCTAACTAAATGATGAAAACCGATTTTAGGGGTTAGGGTTTCAACATTGGAATTCAATTAAAGATGTTGTAGGATTAATCAATGAATATTATATGTTGTAATGGACTTAGGGTGATATAATGGTTTGAATCAATGAAGAAAACACCTCTCCTAATTTAAATATTATGACCGAAATTTATGAAAGATTTAGGGATTTTGTGTAGTAGATTTCTATTGATGTTATAATGATGGATTAGTGTTATAATTGATGTTAGATAATTATATGAATTATTGGAATTATTCTAAAAATATTAAGTAAAGTATAAGAGACGAAAATCCGTAAATAAACCGAGTTTGGTTAATGAGTCAAGGATATGGATCACATACTAATGAGTCTTCATAAATGTTGAATAATGTTGTAGAATTTAATCGGATTCTAATAACGTTGAAATTTTGGTAAGAAACGAAGCAACAAGCCTAAGATCGATAGAAAAGTCGAACCAAGAAAATAATTGGATATTAATGAATCTTATCGTTAAGTGATCAAGTTCGTAGTTGACGACGTGTTAATTTGAGTTATGAAATGATAGGTTATAATTGAAACCGAGAAGTTGGATTTTGAATTAGGACTTGAATTGGTTTAGTAATTGGTTAGATTGAACGACGAGGTTTTTGATCGTTGTATTTATAGACGAGTAATAAAAAGGGTTTCATCACGTATGGAAATACGTGTTGACTGCATTGAAGGTAAAATTTCGTGAGAATTTAGGTACGAGAACATAAAACGAACCTAGGAAGTCACACGTCGTTTTTTTTTATCAAACCTTAGGGTTAACTTCGGCAGTTTTGCGACCCTTTCCGGAAACTGTCATATCTCTTAGCTAGTTTATCGGAATTGAGATACGTAAATTGGAGAGTAAACTAGACTTCCTTGGGTTTCATTCGGTACAGAGCATCTCCCCTGTTTCGGGATACTCTGTTATGGGCAGTCCTCAGAAGCTCTGCCTTGTGCAGTGATGTTTCAAAACTTAATTTCTTAAGTTGATTTCTTCTCAACTTAATTTCATTCGATCTTTTAAGTCGTTCCAAGTATCGACTATCATAATTTACTGACCTTAGCGTCAAGTAAAAGTTCTAAATGAGAAATGTTCGATTCTCGTTCCCGTTTAATTTAAAGAATCTAGAATAGCATGCAAAGGCCTAAAATCTTAAGAACATATGAGAACTAATTCGATTTCGATTTTGATTTCGATTTCCGTTTTCTTTTATCGACTTGATGACTTATCGAAGTTATGATTATTTACGATGAAGGAGGAGTCAGCACTCGGAATAAGACGAAGGATCGACGACATAAAACTCGTTTAATAGTTCTGTAACTTATAAGGTGGGCTTTTATATATGAAACAAAACGAGAAATGCTCGAAAAACTTTTCTTTATCACTTTGATATCCGTGGTTTTAAAGTGATGATTATGGCATGAACTATTTTGTGTTTTATGTGAGTTCTGTTGTACCTTATGAGTTAATCAAAAGGGGTTAACTAACGATCGGCTTTGAGTTAGTCAAAAGGGGCTTTCCAGAGTTAGTGCACTTGTAGCCTGTGGTGTATGTGGTATCCTGTTGAGGGGTAGCCAGCCACGGTGAATTATGACTGGTCAAGATTTGAACGTAACATCTATGAAAAATGCTGATCAGCTATTTTATGAAAATGAGGAAAGAAAATGTTTATAGACACGGGCCTTTTAGAAGAAAACCCCGATGTGCTACTGTAATGAAAATGCCTGAATTATCTATACTTATGATTATATTTTCGGCAACGTGCCCACTAAGTACTTTTTGTACTTAGCCCTGCATATGTTTAATAAATGTGCAGGTTAAAGCGACGAGAGTGGCGATGGTTGATTTAAAAGTTGTCATTAGGGAAGACTTTAGTATATAGTTCACTTTTCCGCTGCTAAACTCTAAACTCACGTGTGTAAATACAAGCTTCACTTTTGGTTTAAGTTCTGTACTTATAACTTAGAATCTTTTAAGATCTTGTCCGAGTGATCCTTCGAGATCAACTCCTTCTTTTGTTATATAGTCTTGTTTATTAAAATTTTGTTATCTTTTATGTATGTTTATTCAGTCATCCCCTTTCTTCCCAGCCTCTTGTTTATCAAAGCCAAGGTTTCTGCTCTGTATACGAGTTTCATCCAGTAGTAAGACAGAGCAATCGTTTCTGCTCTGCATACAAGTCTTCTTTCGGTAGTACGATAGAGCATTTGTTTATGCTCTACCTCTAAGTCTTCTTTCAAGTCTTTCTTCAAGTAGTGTGATAGAGCATTTGCGTATGCTCTATACTTGAGTCTTCTTTCAAGTAAAGTTAAGTCAGAGCAATAAGATAAGATTAAGAATATAAGACAACAACTCAACCTCCCTATACGTCAACTCAACAAAGGAAAGAAAGAAATAAAGGAAAAAGTTTCAAGAAATGTGATTTCTTTTTAAGAAAATTTTGAATAATTATTCAAGTTAAGAATAAAATCAAAGTGCCAAGTAAAGAATTATTTTGAAAGTATATTAATTATACTTTGTTTATGTTATGAGCCTTATGTGAAATTATTTGCGAAATAATTTCTTATGTTTGAAAATATCTTTGGCACGAGAATCTAGACGAATTCTAGGGATTTTTCCCGGCTCATTGAGAACATAGACTTTGAACCTAAGGTCTTTTCCGACTCCTCGAAAACTTAGACGTTTTAAGAAACGTTAGTTAAAATGATTTCGAAAGGAGATCCACAAAACGGGAAGAATTTCTACAGACAAATGTCACGTGCATATAGTGACATGAACAAAGATTCGGCAAAGTCGATCTTTGTTTTAAGAGCCGATAAGTGTCACGCCCCGACTCTCGAGGTGCGACTTATGAATAACAACAAAACCTAAACAACTAACAATCAACTCAAATAAGGGGAAACATGCTCAGGGAAAACGATAATGAAGGATAAGACAATCGAATTAGGCTTCCAAAAACATAACGAAGTAATATCCGAGCATCTTCAAATTTACTTATAACAGGAATATAAATAAGTATTTCATGCTGACAGGGCTAGGATTCCAACAAATACGAGAATGCAACATATACCAAGTCAGAAGAATCAGGTTCAACAAAACGTTTTAAAGTCAACGAGCCTATAGCTCGGAAGCACAAGTCAAAAAGTTAAGAATTCAACAAGTATTCAAAATCATCGAGCACAACACTCGAAATCAAAAACATAAGTATCAAAGTATTAGCATCAACAGACATCAATTCAAAAGGGTTGCAGCGGAAACTTGCATCAAAATCCAACATCTGCACGTATGAAGACGTACAAATGCCAGTCTGATATTCAACTCGACTCAACCAAAAGAACCACACCACACCACCAAGTATCCATGCCATCGCCATCCAGTCAACCTACATGTTTAGAAACACACGCAGGGCTGAGTACTTCGTACTCAATGAACACAAGCCAAAACATTTGAATAAAGATGCTGTTTAAAGCTATAACAATTGAACTTGCCTTGCCGAACATCACAAGTACTTAAGCAGTTTAAAAACAGTTTTACTTGTGCATGTTTAAAACATTTTCTTAAAACAGACTGCGCAGTCAAATATAACATATAATATAACAGTATGCATCATCTGTCACAAACAATCTTACTGTGCCGAGAAGTAGGCCTCCTTCTCGAACACTGTGACCGGCCTAACTGAAGCAAGGCTCACAGTCACCTCAACATTTAGCATACCACACGTGGGTTTCCTGCCTTTCACAGGATAATAACATCTTCACATAAACAGATGATAACATGTACCAACTTTAATAAAAACGGCAAGTCAATCGTATTTAAAATCAATCATAATAATACTCAATAGCATAAATAACTTTCATCGATAGTTTTAGTTCAGAAAAGCCCACCTGACTTCCGAAGATTCTAGCTAGGCGGTTTAAGGGCTATTTGTCCTTGTTTAGGGATCCGTCCGGCTCGATCCTTCACAGTTCGACATCGATAAAGGAAAAATAAGATACGCAAAAGACGGACACAAAGGCGTTGGACTCAACTGAAGGACTTCTACTTGAGTCGTTTCTCTCTTCGCTTTAACTTTTCTAAAGGATTTCGCGTTCTCGTTTTAAACCATTAACGCTACTCGAATTGGTTAATACTACTAACATATGTCTTAACACTTTCTCGCTTTAATAATTAAACGTCGTCCATCAACATTCCATTACTCGAGTTTTCTTTCAAAGACTTTAATCAATTCTCGATTTGACAATCAATAACTCAATCATCTTGCATACAAATAATTCAATTATTCTTCACATCATAATTAATATTATGCATTTAAACACTTATTCAATCATATAATGAATTCAAATAAATCAAACAAACTTCAAGACACATTAACATTTATTCAACTTAAACATTAGACTTAACTCTATTATGCATTTCTTTTTATAAAGATTCAAACGACTTGATTTATCTTTTCTCAGTTTATAAACAATGCTTTATTTTAAACTCGTTATCTTATAAAGTATTTTATAACTTTTACTTGATTAATACAAATTCTCTTTAATTAAAAATAAACTCTTATGAAATTGAAATTTCTTTTCCATTCTAACTCGATTTTCAATTCTTAACTCGACTATTATTTTTCTAATTGCTAACTCGACTATTCTTCTCGGTTTATTTTTAATTTGCATGGTTTGAAAACAACTCATTTAATTAATTAACTTTTAGTTAACTTCTTTCAAAACCAATACTCGACATCTTATTCTATTATCATTTTCTTGATTAACTATACGAGTATTTTAACTTAACTCGTCTAGCATCTTTTCTCCATTCGATTAAAACTTCTTTTCACTTCTTATTGATTAATTCCTTTAAACTCGGTTTTCTCAATTTTTGCTTATTTATTTAATAAAGTCTTCTTCTTTGTTCTTTAACTTTTAAACCACTTTCTTACTTAATAATTTTCTTTATCATTCAATAAACATTTTTATAAAAACTAGTTCATTTTCTTAAACTTAACAATATATATGATTACGTCAACATATCAAACAATCATTTCATGATCAAAACATCACTCAATTCATCAACAAAATCAACAAGATAAATCCTTCTTTTCTTCCCAAAAACACACGGCATACATGCATATTTTTATGCATTTTATTTCTCAATTTTTCATGCATATAATCTCATTCTCAACATGATAAAAATAATAAATCAAGCATCAAAGTATCATTAACTCAAAGGATTCACATTTTCCTATTTTTCTTATTATTTTCGGTATTCACTAGATTTTTAGGGATTTAAATTCTTTTTCTTCTCTTAATTCACCAATTAAATCCTAATGTTCGACTCTCCTAATGATTTCTTCTCACTCGATCTTCACAAGCACAACCTAAGTTTGCCTAAACATAAGTAAATATCATGCATGCATGGTTTCTTTCTTTTAGGACTTAGAGAAATACATATATACAATTAATCAAATGAATAATCATACTTGAAAATTAAAAGGAATTTCTTCTCTTGGCTTCTTGGGATTGAATGGAAGGGAATTTGAGCTTCAAAACTTGAACTTGAATGGAAGGAAGAACTCTTCTTGAATCCTCAAAGAAAAGATTAACATAAAAATTAATCATCCATCTCTTTTAGGGCTTAAGAGCCAAAATGAAGAAAATAGAGGATGATTATTGAATTTAAATTCAAGAACTTGAAGGATTATTACCTTTTTCTTGAAGATAAGGATGAACTAGATGAAGGATGGTGTTCTTTACTTCATTTCCATGGATGATAAGCTTAAATTCAAGGTTGCATGGAAGAAAAATGAATGTGTGTGTGTAGTGTGTGTGTTTGCCGTGAGATGAGGGAGAGAGTAGAGAGAGTTTTCTTTGTTTTTCTTGCTTGCTTGGGAGAGAGAGCTCGAAAGAGAGAGAGATGGAATGTGGATGAATAAATTCTTCTTTCTTTGTATAAGGTGCATGGATTTGAATTCCAACATAAGGAATAAGAATGATGATGTTTTGGTATTGGAACTTGCATTAAGACATGGATGGATGGTTTGATGTGATGTTGATTGCATGCAAACTTTCATTACACAATTTACTAAGTATTTTGCTCATTTCTAGAGAATAAACATGATGACATCTAAGTATAGTCTTGTAGATAGGTGTGGAGAGAGATTAGGGAGAGAGGTGGCGGTGAGAGGGAGAGAGGGAGAGTGACACTTGTCCTCGTCGTGTCGTTACGGGTATTAATTACCCGGTCGTAAAGGTTTTCCGGATAAAACGATTCGGATTAATTCCTTTTTATGCTATAAACGGGTCTAACCTCTACTCGTCTCATTTCCGACACTAAACATCTCAATCCTAATTCACGCTTCGATTAAAAGATTAACGAATTCGATCATTTAGTCTTTAAAATCTCAAAGGAATTTACTCGGCTTATTAATCCGTTTATTAATCCTTTAAAGATCAATTCCTCATTACTCTTCTCAATTCTCGGATAAGCTCTTATCCTATCTCAATGATCTTAGAAGAAATTCTAGGTTCAAAGATCTTAATTCTACTTTATTCTAAATTCATCGGCGAATAGAATTTTCTCGGCGATCAATATTATTTTATTTCAATTAAACAAACTCTTCGAGATTTTTCTGGAAATTAATCTTATACTCATTTTCATATAAACAACTCAACAAGCATATCACATCATCATCATCTCAGATAAATAGAACAGATAAATTCACACAAAACTCATAAAGCATTCTAAACGTTTTACTCATCTCTCTTCATTTAGAAAAGAAAATTTTTATTCCTAAATTCTCATCTTTTAACTTACTCGGTTAGTTATACGCTCTCTAAAGATATAAAAGCTCGGGGTATCACAATAAGATTTTCCTTCGAGGAAGTAAAATAAATATTGATAAAGTAAATTGTATTAAGTGAACGAAAGAAACGAATAGACGTTTCAGAAAGCGTTAGCTTCAAAATAAGAAAGATACGATCGAGACGAAGAGGACAGAATAAAGGGAATCAAAGAAGAAACAAGTGTTACTTCCGTACAAGTAACGCGAACGAAGTCGTCGTCCAATTGGAGTTCGCTCCGTTATAACTCCAAAAAGGAGTTTTGTTTTATTTGCTAAGATCGAGTACAGATCTTAATTAAATTTCAACGATCGATAGATTTCGACGACGACTCGAACTTGTGTTCTACAAGTTATTTCTGTCACGCCCCAACTCTCGGGGTGCGACTTACGAACAACAACAAACCTAAACAACTAACAACTAACTCAAATAAAGGGAACATGCTCGGGGAAAACAAAGGCGGAATATAAGGCAATCGAATTTGGTTTTCAAAAACATAAAGAAATAATAACCGAGCATCTCAACTTCACTTTGAACGGGAATTCAATCAAGAAAATCATGCGGATAGGAAGGGAATTCCAACAAAAAAGAGGAATCATACGAATATATACATCAAGATAAGGAAATCATGTTCAACAACAAGTCAAGTTACGAGCCCATCGCTCGGGATTACAAAATAAAGGGGTTACGAATTCAACAAGCATTCAAAGTCTTCGAGCACAACGCTCGGAATCAAGAACATGAGAATAAAAGTGCAGACATCAACAGACATAAGATCAAAAAGATCGCAGCGGAAATTAGCATCAACTCCCAACACTTGCACGTATGAAGACGTACAAATGCCAGTCCGAAATTCTACCAACTTAACCAACAAAACCAAACCACACCACCAAGTATCCACGCCATCGCCATCCAGTCAACCTGCATGTTTAGAAACACACGCAGGGCTGAGTACTTCGTACTCAGTGAACACAAGCCAAAAACATTTGAATAAAGATGCTTTTTAAAGCTATATTAATTGAACTTGCCTTGCCAAACATCACAAGTATATAAGCAGTTTTGAAAACGGTTTTACTTGTGTATGTCAAAACATTTTTATTTAAAACGGACTGCGCAGTCAAATATCATATAATATAATTAGCATGTATCATCTATCACAAATAACTTCATGTGCCGAGAAGTAGGGCTCCTTCTCAAACACTGTGACCGGCCCAACCGAAGCAAGGCTCACAGTCACCTCAACATCTACCACACGTGGGTTCCCGCTTTCACAGGATAATCACATCTTCATATAAATAGATGACAACACATACTAACTTCAATAAAATGGCAAGTCAATCACATTTGAAAAACATATCATAATATTTAATAGCATACTAATTTTCATTGATAGATTTTGGTTCAGAAAAGCCCACCTAACTTCCGAAGAACTAGCTAGGTGGTCTAGGGTTATTTGTCCTCGCTTAACGATCCGTCCGGCTCGATCCTTCATAGTTCGACATCGATAGATAAGATATATGAAAGACGGACACAAAGGCGTTGGACTTAAACTGACGGACTTCTATTTGAGTCGTCGCTCTCTTCGTTCTAACTTTTCTAAAAGATCTCACGTTCTCGTCTTTATTTCACTAACTCTATTCGATTTGGTTAATTCTACTACTTAACATCGTATACTTTTCTCGTTCTAGTTAATAACTTCATTGTTATAATTCTATTACTTGAGCTTCCTTTCAAAGACTTTAGTTCATTCTCAACTAATCAATCATTTAGCATACAAATTCAATCATATCTCACATTATAATATTATCATGCATTTAAACACATATTCACACATACAATGAAATCTTATAAAACAAACATACTTCAAGACACATTAACATGCATTTCATTTGGACTTTAAGGTCTAACTCGATTATGCATTTCTTTTTATTGAAGGCTTAAACTATTGATTCTATCTTTCTTATTTACATAGACAACGCTTCATTCTACATCCGCTATCTTATAAGGCATTTTATAACTCTTATTTATTTAACAAAAATTCTCTTAGTTTTTAATAAACTCTTTTGAAATTATAAATTCTTGTTAAATTCTAACTTGATTCTCATTTCTTAACTTGAATATCATTCCTTTAATTATTATCTCGGTTTATCTTTTCTTCGCTTGGTTGGAAATAACGTACTCAATTAATTATTTAATTAATCTTCTTTCAACTTATTATTCGACATCTTATTTTATTCTCATTTTCTCGGTCAACTTATACGAGTATCTATCTTAACTCGTCTAGCATCTTTTCTTTATTCAATTTAACTTCTTTTTTATTTCTTATCGATTAATTCTTCTTAAACTTGGTTTTCTCTATTTCTTAAATAATTTCTTCTTTATTTGTTTTAAACCTTTAAGCTATTTCTTACTTAATAATTTCTTTATCTTTTGATAAACATTTTTATGAATTAACTCACTTTATTATAAAAGATCTTTTTGTTATATTTTTAGTAAAAATTTCAAGTTTTTAAATTTTAATACAAAGTATTTAATTAAGAAATCTTTTTCATACATCTTTTATTTAATTAAAATCTTTTCAAATTTAAATCTTTTTATCAAAACTTCTATCTTTTTTCTATATTCAAACTATCATTCATATAAACATTGAAATACTTAAACATCCAATTATTTTTATTATTTCTATACTTAATTCTACAATTAATTTGTTTCAAAAATTTCAACATGCAATCCTATTTTCTTCATTTAACACATGTATGATAATATCAACACAACATACAATCATTTCATAGATCAAAACATCACTCAATTCATCAACAAAATCAACAAAATAATTTCTCCATTTTCTTCAAAAACACACGGCATACATGCACATATTTTGTGTGTTTTATTTCTCAATTTTTCATGCAATTAATCTCATTACTAACATGATAAAAATAACAATTCAAGCATCAAAATAACAATAACTCAAAGATTCACATTTTCCCTATTTTTCTTATATTTTTCGGCATTTATCAAATTTTTAGGGTTTTAGTTTCTTTTTCTTCTCTTAATTCATTGATTAACATCTAGTGCTCGATTCTCCTAACGAATTCTTCTCACTCGATTAGCACATGCATATCCTAAGTTTGCCTAAACATAAATTAAATAACATGCATGCATAGATCTTTCCTTTAGGACTTATAGACATACATTTTACAACTAATCAAATGAAATCATACTTAAATAAATGGGAATTCTTCTCTTGGCTCTTGGGATTGAAATGGATGGAAATGGTAGCTTCAAAGCTTGGATCTTGAAAGAAAGAAGAATATCTTCTTGAATCCTCAAAGAAAAAGAAAGAATATAGGATCAATCATCCATAGGTTTAGGAATCAAAATGAAGAAAAAGTATTGGAAAATTCTTGAATTCAACTTCAAGAACTTGGAAATTTGTACCTTTCTTTGAAAATATGGATGGAATTGATGGAGGATTAATGGCTTCTACTTCATTTCCATGGAGGATGAGCTTGAATCTATAGTTGCATGTGAAAAAAAATCAATGGAGGTGTGAGAGAGAGGGAATGCCGAGAGGGAGAGAGAGTTGGAGAGGTTTGGAGAGTTTTTCTTTTTGTTCTTGAGAGAGAGATAGATCGAATGAGAGAGAGATGGAAATGAATGAATAAATTGCTGGTTTCCTCTCTTGTCTTAGGTGAAAAGGATTCAAAAGTCCACAAAGTGAAAAAGGAATTAAACTTGTTGGAAATTGCATAAGACAAGATTTGATGGTTTGATTTGAAGTTAACTTGTTTGCATAATTCAAGCAAGCTATGTACAAGACACCACTATGTCTTGTTGGTCTTGGAACTTGAGGTTTGATGGGAGAGTGTTGTGAGGTGGCGAGAGAGGGATAGAGGTGGTTGACACGTGTCGTCGTCGTGTCGTTACGGGTATTAATTATCCGGTCGTTAAGGTTTTCCGGGTAAAACAATTCGTATTAATTCCGTTTTGTTCTATTAACGGGTCTTACCTCTTCTCGTTTCACTTTTGACACTAACTCGTCCCAATCCTATGTCATGTCTCAAATTAAAAGATTAAAGGCTTCGATCATTTTAGTCCTTTAATTCTTAAAAGAAATTAATCGGCTTATTAATTTGTTTATTAATCCTTTTCAAGACTAATGCCTCATTTCTCTTCTCAATTTTCGGATAAGTTCTTATCCTATCTCAGTGATCTTAAAAGAAATTCTAAGTTCGAAGGTTCTAATTTAATTCTATTCTAGATTCATCGGCGTAAACATATTTCTCGGCGATTAACGCTATGTTATCTTAAATAAACCAACTTCTCGGGATTCTTCCGAAATTTAATCTCATACTCATTTTCATATAAACGACTCAACAAACATATCACATCATCATCATCTCAGATAAATGGAACAGATAAATTCACACAAGATTCATAAAGCAATTTAAACGTTTTATTCAAAACTCATCGATTAGAAAAGAAAAAATTTTACTCCTAAATTCTCATCTTTGAACTACTCGGTTAATTAGACGCTCTCTTAAAGGGATAAAACTCGGGTTATCACAATTTCTTAGGTTATAATTCCATTTTCTTATGAAATTTAATTCATACTTCGTTTTAGAATGAAGAATACGACGAGTACGATCATCAGGTGTTGAGGTCGACAAAGTCTTTTATAAACGAATGTCATAAATGCTTAAATGACATGAACAAAGTAGAATCATACTTTGTTTAAAAAAAATAATAAGAATCGTTCAGAAATTTCCCTTAAGAAAGAAATAAAGAAATAAAAATAAAAGAATAATAAGCTAAAGGATGGAAATAAATCTTGAAATTTTATTTCTATATATTGTTTACGAGCAATTTCTCTTGGAATTGCTAAAGGTGTCTAAGATAAGTTTATTGTTTTAAGCGTCGGTGATATTACAATTGAATAAGAAATATTCTATTGTAATTTAAGATTTTCTTTAAGATAAGTTATTACCTTAACCATTACTGATCCGTGTTTCTATAAGATGGCTGGGTGGATGGTTACCACTCGGAAGAGCCAACCCTTACCTCAGCGTACTTTAGTGGATGTGATACATGATAAGTAACATAATTACGTGTCAGATCCGGATAAGGGGGATGTCGGGCAGATAGTGAGCAACTTCTCGACCGTATACTATGCAGCACGGCATTTCATTTCAGCGACCCAGGCCATGTCCGATTTGATTTATCAGCTACCAACACTGACCCAGATTTCAACCCAAGACCTTTTCAATAACAATAATGACTGTAAAGGAAAAAGGAAGTGGGAAGGAGAAAGCAGCAGTGATTGCTATCAGCATCACAAAAATCAGGGAGGGAACAACCAAGGAGAAATCATGGTACCTACTTGTCTTAGGTGCAATTGGATGCACTTTGGAAATTGTCCAGTAAACATTGACGGATGCTTTAGCTGTGGGCAGAAGGGACATGTGAAAAGAAATTGCCCGAAACCGTTAACAGCAATTGGAACCAATCAGCATGATCGGCGTACCCAAAGAAAGAATGCTATTCCAGCATGTCCTACGTGCAATCGTGTACACTACGGTGTTTGTCTGGCGAACCTAGGTGTCTGCTTCAACTGTGGACATGAGGGGCACTTTAAGAGGGATTGCCCGGGACAGCTGCAAGCAGTGGAACAGAAGCAGGATGTTCGTAATTGTCTCAATTGTAAGAAGAAACATTACGGTGTTTGTCTAGCCGGCACGAGAAATTGTTTTCAATGTGGACAGATGGGGCATAGGAAGAGGAATTGCCCAATACTTTTTCCAACGGTGGAACCAAACCAGTATGGTCAACCCCAAGGAACCATCTAGACCCAATCACAGCAACAGCCGACACCACAACAAAATGAATGGGCATGCGTGGTTTGGCAGGAGAAGCGAAATGAAGGCAAAGGAAATGTGGCAGGTATTGGACGAATTTCTTAAAAAAAAAAAAAAAATTCCTCGTCATAATTTTTGCTTCATTTTAGAGCTTTATATTCGGTTGTTATTAGTACCTGTTAACCTTTAAGAGTAGAACTAGAACGCGCTAATCGTGAAATAAGAACAACTACGCTACAGGGAGTGACGATAATCTCAGAGAATTATTTTCCTTAGTTGCGCTTGAACGTAAAATTTACTTAAGGTCTTTTTAAGGTCATAGCAAACAATTGGAACGTGATAAATGTTCGACATGGATATAATCCTAGGATGGACTGGTTGTCAGAGAATTATGCCACGATTCTCTGCAACAAGAGAAAAATCTCTTTTCAACTGCCGGGTAGAGAGCCGACCGACTTTCACGGGTTTTCAATGGGTAGAGGAGTACCAATAATATCAGCGCTACAAGCCACGAAGTTGAAAAGGAAGAAGGGTACCACAACCTACCTTGTGTACCTAGATGGAGAACCAGGAGCTAAGAAGACCGTTCAGGACGTGAAGGTAGTGAATGCATATGACGATGTTTTCCCAGAAGTTTTGCTTGGATTGCCACCAGATCGTTACGCATATTTCATGATCGACTTAGAGCCGGAAACAGCTTAAGGGTGCAGGAGTCTTTCCGAAGATAGATTTAAGATCAAGGTATCATCAGCAAAAAAAATCAAACCCGAGGACGTACCCAAACGCATTTCAAATCAAATATGGCCAATACGAATTCCTAGCAATGCCACTTGGTTTGACTTACGCTCCGACAATTTTCATGGATTCCATGAATAGGATTTTTCACCGTACGTAGGTAGATTCGTCATAGTACTCATCAAAGATATTCTCATTTACTCCAAGAATGAGAAAGAACGCGCAACAATTTTCCACGAAAATCAGACCTACGATGTAACTAATGCAAGGATGGAGAAGCGATAGCCTATGTGTCACGACAACTTCGATTTTATAAAGTTGAGTATCCAACCTACGACCTAGAACTCGCAACCGTTATGCATGCACTGAAAATTTGGACACACTAGTTATATGGTGTAAGAGTTGAGATCTTCACAGATCACGAAAGTCTGGAGTACTTATCTGAGCAAAGGAAATAACATAAGGCAAAGAAGATGGCTCGAATTAGATAAGACTTATGATTATGAAATTATTACCATCTAGGAAAAGCCAAGCGTTAGAATAGACACGCTGAGTCGTAAGACTCCAACTAAGTTTAGGTATCTCTTCATTGAAGAAGAAACGCTTGTGCGAGAATCCAAGATGATGGATATAGAAGTACTCGAAACGTCAGCAACGATCACAGGTCGAACAGCGGCACTGGTAACTATACCAAATTATGAGGAAGAATTCATAAGAGGCAGAGGAACAACGAGTTGATCAAGGAGCTACGACTAAGGATGAGAAAGGAGGTACCAGAGGATTTTTACGAAACGACGTAATACGATATCATCAATAAAACTCCCGATATGTCATATGCAGCGCACCCAGAGTGTACGAAAATATATTAAGGTTTAAGAAGAGATTTCTGGTGGAATGAACTAAAGCGAGATGTTGCCTCGTTTGTGGAAAGATGTTCGGCTTGTCAACAATTTAAGGCTTTACATCGACGACCGTATGGATTGTTGCAGCCATTGGATGTCCCAGAATGGAAATGGGAAGATAGAGCTAGGGATTTTGTGACAGGCTTGCCTAAGTCCAAAAAAGGAAACACTGCCGTCTAGGTAGTAATGGATGGACTCACAAAATCAACTCACTTTCTACCGATTAAGATTACCTTCGAGTCGGAGAAGTTAGCATAGTTATATGTCCGTGAGATTTTACGTCTGCACGGAGTACAAAAAAACGATAACATCGGATAGAGATGCCGAATTTACTTTGCGATTTTGGATCACAACGCGGAAGGAGTTTGGTACTGAGTTTAACTTCAGTATAGCTCTTCACCCTCAGAGGGATCAATAATCTTAGGGAAACCATTCAGATACTCGTCGACGTGCTAAGAACGGTAATATTAGATCCAAGCGCAAGTTGGAAAAATTTTTCATCCAATTAAATTCGCATACAACAATAGTAATCGAGCTACAATAAATTTTTGCGCCTTGCGAGGTTTTTTTTAAGAAAAAGCTTTAAATAACTGCCTTATTGTCATAAGTTAAAGAAAAGAAAAAAAATTTAGGAATAGGTGCGGTCAATGAAATGATCGGGATCGTTCGGCAAATTAAAAGTTCGAATGAAAGAAGCTCAAAGCCGACAGAAGTCATATGCCGACGACCGTTGTGAGAATTTTAAATTTTGAAATTTCAGATAAAGTTTTTCCTCAAAAAATTACGCCTTCCGAAGGAATCGTTAGATTCGACGTTAAGGGTAAATTATGACTAAGGTTCTCAGGACCTTATAAGATTCTCGAGAAAATGGGACGTTGCTTATAGGAAGTATCCATAACGAGTTTCACGTTTCGTAATTAAGACAATACGTTGCTTATACGATTATCGAGAAAATGGGACGTTGCTTATACGATTATCGATTTTTGGATCGAAAAGCGCGAAAATTTAAGTAAGCAAGTCGATTCGATTAGTAAAGATATTATAAGTTCATCACGAGCAAGAAGAAGCCAAGTGAGAGCTCGAAGAAGATTTGAGAAAGAAGTACCCGAACGGTCTAAAGGAGATATGCAAATTTCGGGACGAAATTTTTCGTAAGGGGGGTAGGATGTAATACCCCGGAAAATTTCTATTGCGTTAAAAATTTAATGTTAATAATAATTACGGCTTTGCACGCCTAAGTTCATTAAATCGAATTCTAAGACTAACGGTGAAATCCGTTATCGAAAATAAATTACGGAAGTCAACTAAACGACTATTGTATTAGGGTTTTCGCGGTCGATAAATTTCTCGTTAGAAAACTCGGTTCGACAAACCGTCGAACTTTACATTCACTTATTTCGCGAGACGAGTAAGTTAGGAAAAATCGTTTTTATTATTTTTCCGGACGAAATCTGGACTGTGATGTCCCGAGATTCTGTCGGAATTTAGAATTTTAATATTATTTTCCGAGTAAGTTAAATATATTGGATTTAATGGTCGAATCGGATTTCGACGAAAACGTGGCGAATACGTTTTTATTTTCCCGATTTTTATAGACGTCGTAACGAGCCGGAAAACGCGAATTTTGGGAAAATATTCCCTCATGACCAACTTATACACACAAATAACATAGGATATTTTAATTTTATGTTCTTATAAACTTTATGACTCACTTGTTCTATTGTTCTTAATAATATTATAATGGACACCTAAGACATAATTAAAATATCCTAAACTTAGTCATCTATCTCTTCCATCTCTCTCAAGTCACGCATACACACATATACACTTATCTCTCATTTGTTCTTCATTCCACCATAGAAGCATCATCAAGTTCTTCAAGCTCCAAGTTCACAAGTTCTTCATCTTCCATCAAATTCCATTACTAACTTCATAAATATTCAAGATAAATTCATAAGCTACACTCCTATCCAATTAAAATTTTATTCCTTTCATTTTCTCTTATGACCGAAAATTACTAGAGGTTGTAATAGGATGTTTAAGCTTTAATTTCTTGTTCTTAAATGGTTAGAATTTATTTTCTTTGGTTAAAATTTAAAAGAAATCAAGAACCCTAATTCTAGACTATGACCGAAAATTAGGGCCTTTTAATAGGATGAATTAATTCATTAATTGATTGTATAATTGAGCTTAGGCGTAGTTTAATTGAGGATTGATGCAAAGATAATGGAAATCCCCTAACTAAATGATGAAAACCGATTTTAGGCGTTAAGGTTTCAACATTGGAATTCAATTAAAGATGTTGTAGGATTAATCAATGAATATTATATGTTGTAATGGATTTAGGAGTGATATAATGGTTTGAATCGATGAAGAAAACACCTCTCCTAATTTAAATATTATGACCGAAATTTATGAAAGATTTAGGGATTTTGTGTAGTAGATTTCTATTGATGTTATAATGATGGATTAGAGTTATAATTGATGTTAGATAATTATATGAATTATTGGAATTATTCTAAAAATATTAAGTAAAGTATAAGAGACGAAAATCTGTAAATAAACCGAGTTTGGTTAATGAGTCAAGGATATGGATCACATACTAATGAGTCTTGATAGATGTTGAATAATGTTGTAGAATTTAATCGGATTCTAATAACGTTGAAATTTTGGTAAGAAACGAAGCAAAGAGCCTAAGTATTGATAGAAAAGTCGAACCAAGAAAATAATTGGATAATAATGAATCTTATCGTTAAGTGATCAAGTTCGTAGTTGATGACGTGTTAATCCGAGTTATGAAATGATAGGTTATAATTTAAACCGAGAAGTTAGATTTTGAATTAGGAACTTGAATTGGTTTAGTAATTGGTTAGATTGAACGACGAGGTTTTTGATCGTTGTATTTATAGACGAGTAATAAAAAGGGTTTCATCACGTATGGAAATACGAGTTGACTGCATTGAGGGTAAAATTTCGTGAGAATTTAGGTACGAGAACATAAAACGAACCTAGGAAGTCACACGTCGTTTTTTTTAATCAAACCTTAGGGTTAACTTCGGCAGTTTTGCGACCCTTTCCGGAAACTGCCATATCTCTTAGCTCGTTTATCGGAATTGAGATCCGTAAATTGGAGAGTAAACTAGACTTCCTTTGGTCCTCAGAAACTCTGCCTTGTGCAGTGAAGTTTCAAAACTTAATTTCTTAAGTTGATTTCTTCTCAACTTAATTTCATTCGATCTTTTAAGTCGTTCCAAGTATCGACTATCATAATTTACTGACCTTAGCATCAAGTAAGAGTTCTAAATGAGAAATGTTCGATTCTCGTTCCCGTTCAATTTAAAGAATCTAGAATAGCGTGCAAAGGCCTAAAAGCTTAAGAACATATGAGAACTAATTCGATTTCGATTTTGATTTCCGTTTTATTTTATCGACTCGATGACTTATCGAAGTTATGATTATTTACGATGAAGGAGGAAGTCAGCACTCGGGATAAGACGAAGGATCGACGACAGAAAACTCGTTTAATAGTTCTGTAACTTATAAGGTGGACTTTTATATATGAAACAAAACGAGAAATGCTCGAAAACCTTTTCTTTATCGCTTTGATATCTGTGTTTTCAAAGTGATGATTATGGCATGAACTGTTTTGTGTTTTATGTGAGTTCTCTTGTACCTTATGAGTTAATCAAAAGGGGTTAACTAACGATTGGCTTTGAGTTAGTCAAAAGGTGCTTTCCAGAGTTAGTGCACTTGTAGCCTGTGGTGTATGTGGTATCCTGTTGAGGGGTAGCTAGCCACGGTGAATTATGATTGGTCAAGATTTGAACGTAACATCTATGAAAAATGCTGATCAGCTATTTTATGAAAATGAGGAAAGAAAATGTTTAGTAGACACGGGCCTTTTAGAAGAAAACCCCGATGTGCTACTGTAATGAAAATGCCTGAATTATCTATACTTATGATTATATTTTCGGCAACATGCCCACTAAGTACTTTTTGTACTTAGCCCTGCATATATTTTCTAAATGTGCAGGTTGAAGCGACGAGAGCGACGATGGTTGATTTAAAAGTTGTCATTAGGGAAGACTTTAGTATATAGTTCACTTTTCTGCTGCTAAACTCTAAACTCACGTGTGTAAATACAAGCTTCACTTTTGGTTTAAGTTTTGTACTTATAACTTAGAATCTTTTAAGATCTTGTCCGAGGGATCCTTCGAGATCAACTTCTTCTTTTGTTATAAAGTCTTGTTCATTAAAATTTTGTTGTCTTCTATGTATGTTTATTCAGTCATCCCCTTTCTTCCCCGCCTCTTTAATCCAATCCCAGTGCACCACGCCTCTTTAATCCAATCCTTCTTTTGGGGCTGTGACAGATGAAGAGGTTAAAGGTGGTGTTAAAGAAATGGAATTGGGAGGTTTTTGGGTGTCTTGATAGAGATCTGGAGTGCCGTCAAAGGGACTTAGAGGCGGTTCAGCAGGTCAAATCAGCTCGCGGTTATAACGAGGACCTTATGGACGAAGAAATGTCAATCCAAACGGAGCTTAATCTTGTGCTCAGTAGAAAGAGTGATTTTCTTATGCAGAAAAGTAGAGCTACTTGGCTTACTGATGGGGATAGAAATACGGCATTCTTTCACAAGATCATTCAGAGGAGGTATTGACTGTCCTTTATCTCTTCTATCAAAATTGCAGAGGAGTTAGTCACAGATAGAGTGGCGGTCTCGGCTGAGATTGTCCAATATTATCAAAATCTTTTTTCTGGTAATGCGGATGATAATGATGTTGGTAGCTGGGAATGGATAGGTCAAGTTATACCATCTAGATTGGTGTTGATTTTAACATCTTGGTGAGAGTTCCGGATGGAAAGGAGATTAGAGCAGCAGTTTTTGAGATGGATAGGGCTAGTTCTCCTAGTCCGGATGGATTTACCGGAACTTTCTTCCAACGAGCCAAGGATATAGTGATGATGGACTTGATAAGGGCGGTGCAGCAGTTCTTCTTGCATTCATATCACCGATAGGGGCTGAATTCTAGTTTTGTGGTTTTTATTCCTAAGGGTGATTCGGTAGAGAGAGTTACAGATTATCGACTTATTTTTCTTTCGAATTTTCCCTTCAAAGTCATCACGAAGATATTTTTTCGTCAAGGCTGGGGACAATTTCTTTGAATATCATTTCAGAAAATCAGTTTGGATTCATTCTGGGGTGCAATATATAGAATTGTATCATGATTGCATCGGAGGGAGTAAATCGGATGGATAAAGCGGGGGATGGAAAGAATATGGCAATCAAGATTGATATCACGAAGGCATTCAACACTCTCAGCTGGAAGTTTGTGGATAAGGTGCTTACGTTCTTTGGATTTTCAACAGTTTTTTGTAATTGGGTACAGACCATTTTTGGATCAACTCGGTTATAGATTCTCATAAACGGTAAACTAAAGGGCTATTTTGCTTGTTCGTGTGGGGTTCACCAAGGAGACCCTCTGTCACCATTGCTATTTGGGATTGCGGAGGATACTTTAAGTCGTCTTCTTTTGTCCAAGATTCACCGACGAGGGTTAAGGCCGATGAAGAATTCGTTGAGGATGGATTTTCCTACACACCTTCTATATGATGCTGATGTTATGTTATTTTGCAAAGCCACAATGGGAAATTATAAATGTATAAAGGAGGTTTTTGATGTATACGCGGCTGCATCGGGCCAGGTTTGCAGTGTGAATAAGTCTTCGATCTATTTTGGTTCCGGTGTTAGTGTATCTTTGAGGAGGCAGATGAGGGCTTGTTGGCAGCTAAAGCAGGGATCTGTTCCTTTTATTTATCTTGGAGTTCCTCTCCTCAAGGGTGTTCCAAAGCGAGGAAATTTTGCATCTGTGAAGGATAGAATTTTGGGGAATTTTAACAGAAGCTGTGGACGCCTTCTTTCGAGAGCTGGGAGTATTTGTTTGGTGCGGTCCTTGGCCCAGAGTGCTGCAATTCATTCGATGTCTATGTATAGATGGCCGCGTTCTTTATTTAATCTTCGTGATAGATGTAGCCGCAACTATATTTGGAAAGGAGATATAAACATTAAGCCTTCAGCTTTGGTTAATTGGCGAAAGGTTTGTGCTTTTCGAGAGGAGGGAAGATTGGGGGTTCAAACATTTCGTAATGTTAATGACAGCTTGATTATGCATTTGGCATTGAATATTCTTACAAAAGACTCTCTTGTTGGTCGACTAATGAGGGAGAAATATTTGAGGAATTTTGATATGCCGATAACGATGAGAGCTTCATCCTCAGTTTTTTTTGGGGGGGGCGGGGAGGGGGGTTGCTAGAATGCTTTCGGAAATCAAAGCTAAATCGGTTTTTCTTTTAGCTGATGTTAAGATGGTTTCTTTTTGGTATGATAACTGGGTTATGTCATTGCAGAGAGAATGGGAACTCCTTGTCACCTCTTTTCGATTTTAAATCAGTTAGTTGTTGATTCTTATTATGAGGGTGTTTGGCATTTTACGGATAAGTTTGTATGTTCGTGCCCGGAGATTGTAGCTGATATTCTAAAGGTGTAGTTCACGGGAGAGCACGATAGGAGGGTTTGGTAAAGATCATTATTTGGGGAGTTGACAGAGCAATTAGCATCAATCCATTTAAGGAATAGGCAGCCAATGCCAATATGGGCGAAATGGATTTGGGCACCATTTATTCCTGAGCAGAGGTCTTTGAACTGTTGGCGGGCATTGCATGGGAGGCTACCGACTACAGATATGCTTCATTCTTTCGGTGTTCACGCTCCGTTAGTTTGTCAAATGTGTTTCAATGCAGAGGAGTCGATTGATCATGTGCTATGGAGATGTGAGAAAACACAACAGGTTTGGGGTTTTGTTTTCCAAATTTTTCAGCTGCAATTTGCCATGATAGATGATTTTACTAGCTTTATTGAGGAGGCTATGAAGGTTCTGGGCAGCAGCAATGAGCACGACTTGTGGAGGTTTGTTGTAGTTGCTGCAGTTTGGAGAATTTAGCTAATGCGAAATTCTTGTGTTTTTGAGGAAGTGAAAGCTAATCCTTATAAAGTCTGCATCTTCATTCGTTCCTCGTTGAAGGAGATTGTTGTTTCTTTTCCAAAGCCAGTCAAAGGGGGATTGACAGAAGACAAAGTTATATCTCTGGGAATTCCTTTTTTGGCGGCCGCTACTTTAAAGGAGGTGCAAGTTTATTGGGTTCCACCTCTACCGGGTTGGACTAAGGTCAATACGGATGGATCGGTGATTGAGGCACCTAGAAGGCTTTGCGGTGGGGGAGTATTTCGTAATTGTAAGGGAAGGGTGAAGGGATGTTTTCATGTGAAAGAAAGAGTGGGATTTGCATTTGAGGCGGAGCTCTTGGCGGCAATTACAGCTATTGAGATTGCTACAGAAAATGGATGGACTGAGTTATGGTTGGAAGTGGATTCTATGTATGTAGTGAATTTGCTGCAAAGTAGATCGAAAAAGGTCCCATGGAGATGGCTGGGACGTTGGCGAGGTGCTCTATCAAGTTTGTACCACTTAACCAATTATGAGCAAAGATTAAACTAAGTTGTCAATATATATAGTAGCCCATCCTTTTAGACCTTCCATTTTATTTCTTGTAAATCATTACGTTCTCTCTATACACATTATGACACTTGAGTTAATTTATTAATAATAATAGGACAAGAGGTTATAAGATCAAACCATGGGCAGAGGCTTTCGATTCTCATTTTTTTTTTATACACAGAAATTACTCAAATTCTTGTACAAGGTGATTAGCACCTACAAGACTTCACATTACTCTATTACATACAGACACACATACGCATATACTTATGTATATATATACGTATAACACTATATCACACTAAATCAAATTAATCCTGATTAACAAAAACAAAAGTCTGCCACTTTTCTTTCTTTTCTTTCTTTTATTAACAAAGGATAAAATTCCACTCTTCTACTTAATATGTGAAATACTCTACTGTAATTAAGCACAATAGCAGTAGAAAAAGAATCAAGGTTTAGTACTTATTTATTTCCCTAAATTTTCGATCAATATAAGGGGCTCCAAAACGAATTTCTTTTGGATAGAAGTGGAGAGGATGAGCTTACTTACTTGAATATGGAGTTGGAAAGAAAATTGGAACAAAGTAGAAGCTTGAAATCGAGTTCCAATGGAAGAAGAAAAACAAGAATCACTTCTCTCTCTCTCTCTCTCTCGTGAACTTGCGTAGATGAAGGAGTGTGGGAAGGGAGTGAGTTTCTTTTGTTTCCTGCTGCCCCTTTTTTTTAATTAACAAACAAAAAGAAAAATAGAGGGATGGGGTGGGTCGAGTAGAATAGGTGTGTTTTCTAATGGTGAGTTGTTTGGGGTGGTTAATTAACTTTTACTTTTTTTTTAATGAAAGAAAATACATAGGATTCTTTTTTCCATAGATATAAACATCCGGGTATCGTAGGAAAGTCGTATAGTTATTTTCTCGAGTCGCAACTTAAAATTATTAGTCGAGCAAAAGTATTACGCGATTTATGGAACGAGAATTATTGAGAAAAATGACTCGACTAGTAATCAAATAATAAATTTAGAAATTCTAATTCCGAGACTTTAACACGAGAATAAAATTAGACTCATCACTTTAACTCGATTTTAATTTCTTAAGAATGCAAAAGCCCTATTTACGACCTTAAGTTTTAATTAATTCCGAATTAAAAGACCGGGACGTTACAGACTTTGAACCCGCAATCAAAGTAACTGGGTCCCTTTGAATCCGAAATCAATGACCATGTCCCTTTGAACCCGTAATCATAGACTAGGTCCCTTAGAACCCGCAATGTAAGACTAGGTCCCTTAGAACCCACAATCTAAGATTACATCCCCTTAGAACCCGTAATCTAAGCCCAGGCTGTACACTTGCCCTTAAAAGTGTTGTAAGGTCTTGTTCGAACCTGTAATCAAACTTGTTAGGTTGCTTGGTACCTGCAAACCAAGTGGACCGTTTGATAAGCACGCCTAAGCTTATCTAGTGGATTACTTCCCCAGAAAGGATGTCGTGGATGAAGGAGGTCAATCTCTGAACCACTTTAAAATACTACTCCTTCCATTAGCGAAAACAAGTCCCATTGTGTGCTGGGTAAGGAGATTAAGAAAGCTGATAAAGTTGTTATGAGTGGAGTTAAGGTCCCACTTATTGAGAGTGGAAGTTAAAATTATTGTGAGTGGAATGAGGATCTCACTTGTTGTGAGTGAAAAAGATAAAATATAGTTAAAATTGTTATTAGTGGAATAAGGGTCCCACATATTGTGAGTGGAAAAAGTTAAATGAGAGTGGAAGTTGTTGTAGGTCCCACTTGATGTGGGTGGAAAAAGGTAAGTATGACTTCTTTTGGTGAACAAAAAAAAGAGGGCAAGTAGGACTTCTTTTCGCGAACGGAGGGAGTATGTCATTTATTTTATGTATTTACATTCAGTATATTATATTCAGTTACCTAACCAACTGACCTAGCATACAAACTGCACTCTCACAAACTGCACTAACCTTTGAAACTTGACCTTCCCCCGTCACCTAAAGTACGGTATACCGAATTTACGGTATACCGTCACCTACAATACGATATGATACCGTACAAGAAGATTTTGGTAAGGTAACAGTATGAAATTCTCTGATACCACAGTATATCGTTTGATACCCTACTGCAGTATATCGTTTGATACCGTACTACAGTATATACCGTTATTTCTAATATATACCGTCATCCGATATATACAGTATACTGTACCACATACATTATTAAGTAATATTAATATATTATAATTAAGTATGATGTTTATTTCACCTTATCTTCATTTTCCATTTGAAGTTTGGACATGATTTGTTTGATGTTTATTTTAGTTTGTTGGATTTAATTTAATTTTATTGGAGTTTAATTATTAGAATCTTGAGATATTATTCCTTTTGAAAAGGTATAAAATGTCATGGTATATCGTAAAACTTCGGTATACCGTATATCGATAAGATATATTGAACTTTCGGTATAATAAAAGTATGTAAAAATTTCATACCGAATTTACAGTATACCGATCTCCGATATACCGTAAGACACAGTACGGTAACGGTATGAAATTGTCATACCAAAATTTAGGGTAAGATATAAGGTATGACACAAAATTGACGGTATACCGTACCGACCCACCCCTAAATTTTACCCACAAAGATTTTCAGAGAGCTACTTGGTCTTTTCTCTTCTTCTCTTGCTTCGTTTTCTTTTCTTTATTAATGAAGACATCCCCTATTCGATTAACATTAGTTGTTAACTAATAAATATAATTGAGGGATAAAATAATGCAACTCAGATTTTCTACTCCTTATAGTGTTTCATCATCTATTTTATCTGTCGAATTTTTGACATTTGGCGATTTGAAGATAATTATATATCCTATTTGAGTTAAATAAACCCTAGCTAATGACACGTGTCATTCAACTAATGAAAGGAGTAGAGAATCAAATACAAAATGAGAGTAGAAAATCTGATTTGAATTTAATGAGATATACTAGAGTATATTAATTAATACAACAAAATTCGCATTGACTTGAAAATTTGCCCAAATACATTTCGGTGGGATCCGAGCTAAAACCTTCCGTGACATATTTTATTTTATTCGAGAATGGCAATAATTCAATTTCAATTAAGTCGTTGAGCTTGAGCTTGAATAAATTTCGCCGTTTAGTTTACTTTATATAATAAGATATAAAATTTATATTAAGCTGCGCTCAATTATCTGTCTTTGTCTTTTTAAAAATAAATTCTAACATTACTTGAATTTTACATTTTTGCTTTTACAAGCAAATTCTTAACTTTTTAAAGACTTTTTTCTTCCAAATAGCCATTTTAGAAGATTCACTTATAGCTATATATACAACTCCTAATCACATAAACTAGTTCTCTATGAGTATACGAAAACTATCACAGCCCCAAATCCCGAGGGACGGCAGAAGCCGGGGTGCGACTGGGGTTGGATTAAAGAAGCGGGGAAGAAGGGGGCTAACTGACTAAACATACATAAAAGACATCATACGTTCAATGAATAAGACTTGACTATTATAAAGAAAGAGTTAATCACGAGTGATTACTCGACAAAAGTACACGAAAGTAACTAAGTTCAAGATTACAGACTTATACTACAGTGGTTTGTTCAAAATACATGTCCTCAAAAGATTCTAGAGTTTTGCAGCGGAAGTAAGTCATCAGCTAAAGCATCCTATCTTCTCAACTCAACTTCAACCACCGCCACTACCGTCGCTTCAACCTGCACATTTAGAAGACAATGCAGGGCTAAGTACAAAAGTACTTAGCGGGCACGATGCCGAAAACATACTCATAGGTAGAGATAATATGACATTTCATAATTTGTAGCACATCGGGGGTTTTATTAAAAATGGCCCATGTCTACTAAACATTTTCTGACTCTTTTTCTCAATTTAGCTTGCAAGCATTTTTCTGGTATGTTACGTTCAAATCTTGACCAATTCTCATTCACCGTGGCTGGTACCCCTCAACAGGATATCACATACACCACAGGTTACAAAGTGCACTAACTCTGGAAAGCACTTAGCAGCTAACTCAGAGCCGATCGTTAGTTAACCTAGTTAGATTAACTCTAAATCTGGAAAACACGAATGTTAACTCAGATAGGTATAAGAGAACTCACATAAAACATAAAACAGTTCTTGCCATAATTATCACTTTGAAAACACAGATATCAAAGCGATAAAGAAAGGTTTTAGAGCACTGCTCGTTTTGTTTCATATATAAAAGCCCACCTTAGTGTTTACAGAACTAAGTACTAGCTTCCGATCTTCTGATCTTCCGTCTTTTCCTTACTGCTGGTTTCCTCCTTCATCGTAAAATAATAACACTTAAAATCGGGTCGTAAAAGATAATTGATCATTAAAAATCGAAATAGGTTTTAGTCGTTTCATTTCTTTAGGCAATTGCACGCTTACTAGTTTTATTTTAATTAAACGGGAACGAGATTCGAACAAATCTCGTTTAGAACTCGAAAGGTCTCATACTCGACTCTTAGGTCAGTAGAGAGGGTAGTCGATAGCTCAATACGACTTAAAAGATCAAAGGAACTAAGTTGGAAAGGAAATCAACTTAGGAAATTAAGTTTTAGTTCTTTAGACGATTTATGCATTTTCACGCTTAACTAAATTTCTTTACTTTAATGGATACGAGATACAAACTCGTCTCGTTTAGCACTCAAGGCTCCATACTTGACACTGAGGTCAGTAGGAAGATAGTCGTCAAGTTATTACGGCTTAAACGATCGAAAGAAACTAAGTTGCGAACGAAACAACTTAGAAGAATGAATTCTGAAAAATCACTGCGCAAGGCAGTAACTCTGGGGACTGCCCAGAACAGGGGATCTAGAAGCAGGAGATGAGCTCTATACCATTTGAAAGCTTGGGATGTCTAGTTTACGCTCCAATTTACGGATCGCAAATCCGATAAACGAGCTAAAAGTTATTACAGTTTCCGGGAAGGGTCGCAAAACTGCCGCGCTAACCCTAGTTGCTCGATAGAATCGACGTATAACTTCTTAGGTTCGTTCTAAGTTCTCGTATTCGATTTCTCATGAAACTTGACCCTCAAGGCAGTCAACACGTACCCCCATACGTGATGAACTCCCTTTCAAAACTCGTCCAATAGCATGACGTTCTAAACGTCGGCTTTCAACTATCAAGTACTAAACCAAAGCAATTAACAATTTTTCGTTTCTAGTCCTCGACTGTCAATATAACTCATATTATAATAGCTCGAAAGCTCATGATGTCAACTACAAAGTCGTACCTTAGCCCATAATAAACAATATTATCAAGTTAGAATTCTTATTCGACTTCTCGGTTATTAATTACGACTAATTGTTCGTCTCTTACGCGATTTTAAAAGTTATCGGATTTCGTTCAAATTTTACGTCATCAAACAACATCTAACGAGATTCATTTTCATGCATATCATCATTTCATATCATTACTATATCTCAACTTAAATCGAGTTCTTCGTCTCTTACGACTCACGAAATATTTTTAGAAAATTCTAATTAAATTCATAACATCAATTAATATCAATTACAACATTATTTCATCAACAAAACATCATCTAAATCAACTACATGCAAACCCCTATTTTCTCAATAATTTTCGGTATTATCACATAAATAAATAGGGTATTTTTCTTCATCAATTAACATCATTTATCTCTTAATCATACTATTATATCATCCTTTAAACAATTGAAGTCCAATTGCAACATGAAATTGAAAATCCCCAATTCCAAACCCTAAACCCTAAATCGGTTTTCATCAAATCAAAGGGCTTTCGATTTCTTTTTGTTTTAATCCCTAATCGAACACTTCCTAAGCATGATTATAACATCAATTTAAAGATTCAAAAATCCTACACATTTTCCCTAATTTTCGGTATTAGCATAGTAATTAGGGTTCTTGATTTCAATCAATTTTAATCCCTAATTATCACATCTAACACATCTAATTTCACTAATCGAAGATCAAACATCTAATTCCATCACTCCTAAATTTCGATCCAAAGAAGAAATAAAAAGAAATGGATTTTGGATGGATAGAATTAGAGAGGAGAGGATTACCTTGACAATTAATGAAGGAAGACTTAGGTTTTGATGGAGGATGAAGAACTTGTGTGAAATTTCTTGTCCAAGATCTTGATGTCTTCAACAATGGAGAAAAAAAATGAAAGATGGGAGAGAGGAAGAGAGTGCAGCCGTGTGAGTTGAGGGAGGGAGGGAGGAGATGACTTAATTGATATGTTATAAGGTATATTAACCTAATAGGTGTAAAGTAGGAATAGTATAACACTTAGGTGTAAAGTTAATACTATTTAAAGACTTAGGTTTTGATGGAGGATGAAGAACTTGTGTGGAATTTCTTGTCCAAGATCTTGATGTCTTCAACAATGGAGAAAAAAAATGAAAGATGGGAGAGAGGAAGAGAGTGCAGCCGTGTGAGTTGAGGGAGGGAGGGAGGAGATGACTTAATTGATATGTTATAAGGTATATTAACCTAATAGGTGTAAAGTAGGAATAGTATAACACTTAGGTGTAAAGTTAATACTATTTAAAAATCAAATATCAAGATTAAGAGAGGAGAGGGAAGTCGGCTAAGAGAGAGAGGGAAGAAGAAATTACGCACTTTTTCCGACGCGATACGACGTTACGGAAATCGAACGACGAAAAACGTAGCTCGGCACAAAATCATCACGATCCGATTCGTCCAAAAATTCTAACGTACTAAACTTAATCGGAAAATAATATTTAAAATTTTACTTCCGACAAAAACTCGGGACGACACAGTCCGAGTTTCGTCCGGAAAATCATAAAAACGAACTTTTTCGGGTGAGTTCGTATCGCGATTTCGTGAATGTAAAAATCAGACGGTTTTCCGTTCTGAGTTCACGAACTAAAACTTTTCGTACGCGATAACCCTAAATACATTAGTCGTCTAGCTGACTTCCGTAATTTATTTTCGGAAACGGATTCGACCGTTAGTCTTAGAATTCAAAATCGTAAACTTAGGCGTGCAAAGCCATTATTAATATTAACTTTAAAATTTTGAGATCGTAAGGAATTTCCGGGGTATTACAAAAACCAACAAATATTGATAATTGAAGAAACCAATTATGAAGGTATTTTTGTAATTGCGGAATCAAGATCAGGGGTAACAAAATGTCAAAAACCGTGGAAGAATTTTGTTACACGTTAAAATAACAATGGAATGCAGTACTAAAATTATCTAATATAATTTGGGTAATAAAATTAATTAGTCTATTGCTATATTTTCGTCTTTTGAGTATCTCTAGGGTTATAAATTTTTTTTGTTCTTTGTGGTACAATGAAATTGCTAATTTAAGCTAGAAAAAGAAAAATAAAAGTTCAAATGTTAATTTGCGCAAAGTGGAAATGCGGCGTACACTTAAGGAAAAGGACACCGTGTTTTCTTGAGTCTTTTTTCCAAGTAAAAAGTTCATTACTCCCTCCGTTCGCGAAAAATTGAATCATTTGGAACTCGACACGAAGATTAAAAAAGTTGATAAAGTAGGTGTAAGTGAGGTAAAAGTAAAATAATAGGGGTATTGTTAATTAATTGCTTTAGTCTCTTAATCTCACCGACGCCATGAGAGTGCGCCTCATGCTCACCTCATTCACGCTTCTCTCCAAGAAGAAGAGCTTCTCCGTCATCGCCATCTCCACCAAAATCAACCACATCTTCCACCACAATCACGCCGACGAACTCGACGGCAGCGATGACCTCACCAAGGCAATCATCCTCTACAGTAGCAGAAATGCCACTGCCGCCAGCTGCGGCAAAGTCGGCGACGGCGATGATGATGATAAGTATCCAGATTTGGCGAATCTGCTCGACGATCCGAATTCGTCGATTTCGGCCATAGATATGGTGAAGAATTCAAAGGAGAGCGGAGAGAGCTTCAATCTGGAAGATGACATCGATCAGGTTGCGGATTTGTTCATAACCAAATTCCACAAGCTGGTGAGATTGCAGAAGTTGCTTTCCTTCAAGAGGTATCAACAGAAAATCGAGGGGATTGACTGATTCCATATATAAATTATAATGTATTGCAATCAACTAATTATTTTTTAAACCTTTTGATTTATGATCATAACAAGTGAAATGACTATGAATTGGAATATGTTTTGTATATCTGTATTGCTCGTTACTGTATATGACAGTAATTACTTGGAATAATTAGTGGATTAAATTTGTGTGATGATGGGTCTATAATGGCAAAGGGTTGTAATTTCACAAAAGTAATGAGGGTACAATGGTAAAACAAACAAAACGGTTCAATTTTTCGCGAACAAAATAAAAGGGTGAAACGGTTCAATTTTTGGTGAACGGAGAGAGTACATTTGAAAAATGCATGTGAAAAGAGAACAAAATTTCTTAAGGAACAGAATTGCTGTACTGGCTACTATCGTGATGCTACAAATTATAAAGTTTATTAAGAAGTTAAGATTATAAGAGCATTTTGAAATAGTTGTACACCTCAAACGTAATCAAATAAAAAGTTATACTGGTATCAAATATGGTAGATGAATATCATAATTAAATTGACACTAGGGTAATAGTCCCTCCGACTTATTAGTATTATTATATTACTGTTCGACATAGAGATTAAAAAAAAAAAAAGTGGGTAGGTCCCATCATTTTTAGAGGATTTTTAAGGGTTAAAATTTTCCTTATTTAAAAGATGACAATATGGGTGAGACACATAAATAAGAAAAGAATGACAATATGAGCGGGTAAGAGGGAGTAATTTGATATCACTTATATATCGTAGATGTAGAGACCGACTCACTTGCTCCGGGTGCCATTATGCCATTATTTAATGGCTAAATTGCAAAAAAAATACCCCACCTTTTATCAAATTCGCATTTTAATCCCCACCTTATATTTTTTGCAAAAAAAATCTCAACCTTTCATTCTTTCTCAATTGCATCCATCCGGTCGTTTACCGGTGAAGTAATTGCTTACTTGGCGCAATAAATATTGAGTTGTTACAATAAATATTGATCTGTTAGTTGTGGCTCTTATGTAGCACAAACGACATCGTTTATGCTGATCTGAATGAAATGGAAATGGTGTTGTTTTCATTTTATAGGAATGATGTCGTCTGGCGGATGACATGGAAGGATAGAAAAATTACCACGACGTGGTGAATTATACAGTTAAAATTACTTGAATCTGGTGATTAGGATAGTTTATTTCTTAGTTTTGTCATTGCGTTTTACATCCTTGGGCGAAGGTGGTGAGTGTGGTCCCAACTGTGTCGACGAAGAAAGCAAAGATTGCTGAGATATGGGAGACAGGTAGGTCCCCGATCTGGTTTATATATGTATTATCGATTGTAGTATAGCGTTAGCTCCGGGTCAAGCCAATCCCAGTACGTACAATCACCCCACTACAAATTCAAACTAAAAAGATCAAACACGAACACTCCAAAATGGTTTCTAACATCTAAGGTATCAAAAAACGAAATAAATAATTGTCTAAATTTATTCAAAATCAAACATTTGCACTTTAATTGCACTTACCTGTCCTCTGTTTCGACAAAAAAATATCGCCTCTCCGAGTTATCCACAAAGTTCGAGGTCTTCATTACCGCACGATTTCCACATTTGCAATGCCTCAAGTTCGGAATTCGATGTATTCATTGAGTCTGTGTGCGAAGACGAAGAAGCCATGAACGACTGAAATACGAAATATACAAAGGGTTGAAGAGGGAAAGAGGGAAAGAGGAAAAACCCCCAAAAATTGAACTTCGATTTGTCATGTCTAGACCCTAAATATAAGCGTTTGTTTGCGGCAAAACGACGACGTTTTGGTCTTCCTTAAACAACATCGTTTCATTCTTGCCTCCAATTTTGCCATGTAAGATTTACCAGCTTCCACATCAAAAATAAAATTGGGGAAAGCGACCATATGGATGCAATTGAAAAAGAATGAAAGGTTAGGATTTTTTTTGCAAAAAATAAAAGGTGAAGATTAAAATGCGAATTTGATAAAAGATGGGGTATTTTTTTTCAATTTAACCTTACTTAATTGACCATTTAAATAGTTATTCACTTTAAATAACATTTACACCCACGTCATAGAGTATAGTTATCAATTATGATTTTGAAAAAGAGGCAAATGGTAATATAGCATTAGGGTACATGTTTTTATCAAATTTTGTCAAAAGTTCACTTTTCACAAAAATTGGGTAAAATTGTACCCTATTTGACTGAAATACCCGTAGTGGATGTTATGTAGGGTTATTCTCTCATTTATTATTTTTAACATTCTCTCTCTTCCCTCTTTTTGTCTGTTCCTGCTCGTCTCTCTCTTCCTCTTCCTCTTCTCTGCCTCACTCCGCATCGACCATTCCGCCGCCGTGTACCAGAAAAACATCCTCAACTATTCCGCCGCCCATGCTTTCACTGCAACGATGCTGCCGCGAACAAAAAAGGCGAAAAACCACCAGCACGACGTACAACGTCTCTCTCTTCTCTCTCTTCTCTTCTCTGCCGTTCTTCGTTCATCCCCACTCATTTCTGCTGCCGGCTGCAACATCCAAAACCACTACACCAACTATTGTCGCCGGAAATCAATAGATCTCGCCGGAAAGTCATAGATCTAAAATTGGGGTAATGAGTTTATTTGAATTTTTTTTCAATTCATGATTTTTTTAGCCTTGTTTGTACTCATTTATAGGTTTTTCGTTGAGTTTCTGATGATTTCTAGTGTATTTGGGTTGAATTCTGAGCGATTTCGATGTATTTGGGTAGATTTCTGATTTCTTTTTGTTGTAGCAGAGGTGTTGTGGCTGTAAAACCCGTCGGTAAGCAGCACGTATTTATAAATATGTACTGCGTATGCAATACGTATTTGTAAATGCGTACTGCGTACCTAATAAACTTGTTACGTTTTTGTAAATACGTACCGAATTATCAAGTAAAATACAGGTACTATGTTTGATTATCACTTGATTTCTTCGATTTTGCAGGTTTACTAAGTTTTGAATGTCGATTGCGTACCCAGTTTGTTGAGTAGAATGCAAATTAGGGTACACGCAAATTTGGGGGAAAATTTTACTAGGTGTACCGGTACGTTTTGTGCAATACGTACCGGTACACACATATATGTAATTTCTTGAATTGAGGATAGTTTGTTATTAATTTTCTGAGATTATGCATGATGAATTTTGCATTCGATTGATGTGAATATGACATTGTATGATTAAAATTGGTACGATTTTGTAAATGCGTACCAGTTCTAAAGCATATAAGTTGCAACTTGGTAAGCATTTGCAAATATGTACCAACATAACTAGTGGGTTCCTAGTAAACTCGGTACGCATTTGCAAATACGTACCGAGTGTACCAGTAATTTGATTTTTTGCTAGTATGCAATTGCAAAGCGTACCTACTTTATCGGTACACTCGGTACGCATTGTCAAAAACGTACATGTTGTACTAGTAATATGATTTTTTGCTAGTACGTATCTGCAAATGTGTACCTACAATACAAGTACACTCGGTAAAAACAAGCAAATGCGTACCTACTGTACCAGTAATTTGATTTTTCGCTACTACTTCTTTGCCAATGCGTAACTACTATATTGGTACACTTGGTACGTATTTACAAATACGTACCAACTTCACTAGTGCCTTGCTGTTAAAATTGGTACGTTTTTGCAAATACGTACCGAGTGTACCAGTAATATGTTTGTTTGTTAGTACGTCATTGCAAATGCGTACATACTTTACAAGTACACTCGGTACACACTCACAAATACGTACCAAGTGCACCTGTAATATTTTTATTTGCCAGTACATACTACTTTACAAGTACATTCCGTATGCATTGGAAAATATGTACCGAGTGTACCAGTAATATGATTTTTTGCTAGTACGTATTTACAAATTCGTACCTACTTTACAAGTAAAGTTAGTACGTATTTGTAATATCGTACCACTTGTACCAAGCAGTGTATGACTAAACAATGAATATGAATTTGTTATTGATTTGTTGTTTCTCTTATTGCAGCATAACTAGACATACAAGAGGCTTGATCTCAGTACCTTGATATCCAAGGTAATGACTCATGGTTATGAGTCAATTTATGCCCACATCATGGAGGAACACACGCCGACAATCCTTATAGATGTGGATGCAGGGAATGAATGAATGATGAAGTATAGTTAGTTTTTTATGAATATTAGTATATTGTGAATGGTTGAATATTGGTATTTTGTGAATTTGTAGTTTGGATGACTATTAGCATGTACTACTCGTAATCTATATATTTTGGATGACTATTAGTATTTTTTTATGAATTTGTATTTTGTTACGAAAATGTCAATTCGTTACAATAGTTTCAGTACGCAAGGTAAGTCATTCTGAAAAACGCACCAATATTTACTAATATATCATGTACAATATATGTAAAAACGTACCAATCTTTACAATAATATTTAGTATGAAATGCATAAAAGCATACCAATCAATAGCATAATTAAAAACAATTAAACATTCAAAATAAAAACAGTAACAAACAGAAAGTTTATAATCGAATTCAATACATGTCCATAATACAAATATTATCAACCAAATTTATGTGGATCTTGACATGTCAGGCGAGTATGACCGGCACACACCATAAATCTTTATCCAGAATGGGCATCACATCAGCAACATAAATCTCGCGCCACGTCGCAGTAGAATAATATTGATGCACTTATGACAAAGAGGATTCCTTCTTAAACCTGAAAATGCCTAATAAATTAATACTTCGTCGAAGGCATATTTGGTACGCAATCGCAACTGCGTACCAAGTGTACCACATCAGAACTGGTAACCAGGTACGCATTAGTCAATGTGCACTTGCTTACCAAGTTCTATTGTGCAAACTTAGTACGCAATTGTAACTGCGTACCAGGTGTACCACATCAGAACTTGGTACGTAGGTACGTATTGATCATTTTGTACCTGCTTACCAAATTCTGTTGTGGTACACCTGGTACGCACTTATAACTGCGTACTAAGTTTGTACAACAGAACATGGTAAGCAGGTATGCAATCCAGTACGAACTTACAAAAATGTACCAACTAATACAGATCTGAAATCGAAACGACAAAGATTAAACTTGCATCATAATATATAGATGAAACTTGGTACGCATTAAGTAGTATGTACTGCGTATCAAGAAAATAAATTAAGGTACGCACTACACATTTCTAAATATGTACTTTGTACCCAGTAAACTTGGTATGTAATGGTAAATACGTAATGCATACCAAGTACAAACTAAGGTACGCAGTACGTATTTTTAAATACGTACTTCGTACCAAGTAAACTTAGTACGTTGTGGTAAATACGTACTGAGTATCAAGTAAACTTGGTACGTATTCGTAAATACGTACTGCGTACTATGAAAACAAATTAAGGTACGCCATACGTATTTATCAATACGTACTGCGTACCAAGCTTGGTACGCACAAGTACGCAATTGCAAAAACGTACCAACTCAAAACCAGAAATCAAAATCGAAAACCACAATTCATACTGCCGGAAAATTACCTCCATAGCTTTGTCACCACAACCAACATCGCCGAAAAATTATAATCGAACACATGTAGCACTTTCTAAACGAATATTTAAGAATAAATCATAGCAAAATCGCAACAAATCGCGCAAAAATGTAGCGAAATTGCAGAAAGAAAAAAAACAGCAAAATTCAGCACAAACGCAGCCAGATCGCAGCAAAATCGCAAGAGAGAGAGACGACGACGTTGATGGAGCAACTTGCAGACAAAAATCGAGCACGATGACGATGACGAAAAACGAGTTGAAGCCTTCGATCGGTGAGAAGCTGAGGAAGGAAGAAGAGAGAGAAAAAAAAGAGAGAAAAACACATGAGGTGAGAAGAAGAAGAGAGAGAAAAAAGAGAGAAGAAAATAAAAGTAAAAAAGTAAGAGAGAAAGTGTTCTTAGATGGAATAAAGTACAAAACCTAAGGGTATAAATGTCCAAAAAGTAAATATATGACAAAAATTGATAAAATTTGAACTAATGACTATTTTTGATATTACACTTAGGCTAATGACATATGTATGCATTTCCTCATATATATATATAGATATAGATATATATCGAACTCTTAATATATATTTTTCTCTTTTGACTCAAAACATGCTCAATAACTCATTTACTCCTTAATTTCATTTTTATCTAATGAAATTCATCAAATATATATATATATATACATATACATATATATATATCAAATTTTATATATGAAAATAAGTAATTTATAATTATTTTATATCATCTTCAAATCTTCATATTTTCATCAAGAACATGAAGAACACATCTTCATATCTTCATGTCTAACTCAAGAACATCAAGAACACAAATATATATATTTATACTCCTCTTCATCGATTTTTCTCATAAAAATTCATAAAAATTATATTACTTCATTTCTTTAATTCTCATGCTTCATCAACCACTTAAAAATTCATCAATACATCCTAGATCATCCAAAATCATCAACATCATCATACATCATTTAAAATCATCTAGATCATCACATATTCATTATCTCCATAAACATATATTCTTCATTTTTCTTCAAAATAATCGGCAATAACCCCAAAAAATTCATAAAAATTACTAACTTCATATTTAAGCATATAAATCACTCAAATCATAATTATAAACATATATCATCATCATATCATCAAATACTCATCAAGAAATTATTTTCCTATTTGATTCTTTTCTTCGATTCTTAGTGGATTTTTCTTAAGAAAAATTCTTTTCTTCATCTTTTAATTCATAGATCAATTTTTGAATCTCATCTTAATCATCTTATCATCATCACCTAAGGTTTGCCTAAGCAATAAGTAAACATACATGTTTTTCCCTTTATCTTTTTCCACAGACATTTACATATACATAGAAATCAAGAAATAACATACTTAAAATAAAAATTTTAACTCCTCCTTTGCTTGAAAAACTCAATGGATTGAAGGGTTTAAGGGTGATGGATTTTCACTTCTTCCCTTGCATGAAAAATATACAAGGTATCAAGATCAAAGCTTGAATAAATAAGAATCAAATTCCTTTCTTGACAAGCTATGAAAATTGATGGATTTGAGAGGAAAAGAAAGGATTTCTTAGCTTGTCTCAAGCATGAATGGAAGAAGTATAGATATAAACTTACTCCTTTTGATGATCTTAGAAGTTGGAGATGAAAAACACCTCAATTGATTTCTTAATTTTTCAAGCATATAACTCCATCCTTAACATAATAAAAATCATAAATCAAGCATCAAAATAACAATAACTCAAGAAATTCAAATTCTCCTATTTTTGCCTAAATTTTCGGTCCTAGCCAAAATTTTAGGGCTTTTATTTTCTTTTTCTCTCTTAATTCATAATTTAATCCCTAGAGTTCAAATTTCTTAACGAATTTCTCACTCGAATTTTGAATCGATAACCAAAGGTTTGCCTAAACGTAAAATAAAATCATGCATGCATTGTTTTCTTTACTTTAGGGCTTTAGAGATACATATATACAATTAATCAAATAAATACCATACTTTGAAAATTAAATTGGATCTCCTCCTCTTGATCTCCTTAGAACCGAAAATGATGGGGAAATGGGGCTCAACTCCTAGCTTGGATTTCTCATGGAAGAAATCATCTTGAATCCCTCAAAAAAATGTGAAACAACAATTAATCATCCATTTTAGGGCTTAAGAGCCGAAAATGAAGAGAAAATTTGGATGATTATTGAAGATTAATACTTGAAAAATTGGGGAATATCAATACCTTTAAGATTAGGGCTTTGGAAGCTTGATGATGGATTGATCTTTACTTGATCTTCATGATGGATTAGAGCTTGATTCTATGCTTGCATGGAAGAAATTTCAAGTATTTGATGTGTGTGTGTGCTCACGGCATTGAGAGAGAGAGGGAGAGAGAATTTTTTTCTTCCTTGCTTGATGGTGAGTTTTTGAGAGAGAGAGATAGGTAAAATGAGAGAAATTTCTCTCTTGAATAAGAGAGAGTGATCGAGAGAGAGAGAGAGAGTGAGTAGATGGAATTGTAAAGAATGCATGTACTCCATTATCTTTATGAGATATTGATTAGATATTCCTCCAACATATAGAATAATAATGATGACATCTAGTTTGTAGGTGTTGGAAATTGGGTTGAGAGGGAGATAGATGGATTTGATGGGATGAGTGCATGAAATCTTCATTACACAAGTTACTAAGATTTTATTCTTATTTAGAGAATATTCATGATGAAACCTACTTAATAGGTTTTGAAAATAGGTTTGGAGAGAGAGAGAGATTAGGGAGAGATGGAGAGAGATGACGGTGGAGAGGGAGAGAGATGAGAGGGATTTTCTCATTATTTTATTACGGGTATTATTTACCCGGTCGTAAAAGCTTTCCGGATAAAAAGTCCGTATTATTCCATTTATGCTAAAAACGGATCTAATCTCTCCTTGTCTCGTTTCCGACACTAAAAAAATCTCAAACCTAACTCACATCTCATTAAATAAATCAAAGATTCTGATTATCAAATTTTTAGGTCTAAATTCCATATAACGAAGAAAACCTAAAAATTAGTCGACTTATTAGTCCTTTAAAGATTAAATTCTCGTAACTTTCTCAAAAAATTTCGGATAAGCTTCTATCTTATCTCAATGATCTTAGAATTAACTCTAGGTTCAGAGATTCTAATTAAAATCTATTCTAAGTTTATTGATGAATAGTGATTTTTCGGCTGTCAACACTATTCACTTCAAATCAAAATCCTCGGAAGTCTCTGAAAATCATACTCGTACTCATTCTTATACAAATAAGCTCAATATATGCATCACATTATCATTTCAAGATATAGAAACAGATAATCTCACGTAAAAACACATAAGGGCATTTCAGTCGTTTTACTCATTTCTACTTATTTAGAAAAAAATTTATTCTTCAAATCTCGTCATTTAAACTTATAAGGTTATTTAATATGCTCTCTAACGTTATAAAGGCTCGGGGTATTACAAACTCTTTCATTCTTTTATTCTATCTCTGAGGTGGCTACCTCTCGTCCGTGGTGCATCCAGTATACTTAACTACGGAGATTTTTTTTTGTTTCAAAGCACTTGAATTTTTCATATTGGGTAAATAGGACTTTCTTCATAGCTTAGATCTTGTATAAGGTTTAGACTGTGGTGACTGATGCGCTTGGAATCGAGCACGTATTTTCACAATTGAGATACTTGGAAGACGTTGCGCACTTTACTGAGATTTGACACTAAGGTGAAGTTGTAAGCGATTGGGCTCATTCTTTCTAGGATCTCAGAAAAATTCCTATAAATCTACGACGTAACGAATTACTCTCGTGTTTCCAAATCTTAGAAATATCGCTCAATTTAAATCTTATCTGTGTATGACTTTTTTTCATTACCGAGCTTCGTTAATCATTTGGTGGCTTATGTTTGATGGCTTTCGCTGTAGATGTTGCTCTGTGGAGCTTCATTTCATCTTCATCGATATTTTGGAACAAATATCTAGATTTCGACAACGAATCATCGCTCTATTTTCACTTCACCCATCTGTTACGAACATGAGGTAGAAATCGTATGTGTAGCGTAGGGATTGGCATTTTGCTTCGTTCTTCCTAACTCCAGCTCTAAGTTCTAGAACATAAACTTAAATATCCTTTTTCGTTTGTAAGGCGGGTAAAACTAAAAGAGTGTAACTAATCTCTATTGGGAACATACACTAGACAACGTAATGCGATACTCTAATGTCAAAATAATGATAATATTAGCTTATCCGAGATACGGATGGTACCTGCTAGGTTTTAAGGTTTCTGAGCAACTTCATCCTCGTTAATTGCATATGCCCTTCCAGCTTGGGGAGGGTTTGGCCCAAGGTTATTTCTATGGTGGCCTCCTTGATTATAATTTGGCCCATCATGATTTGCTTGAGGGTTCCTTGGGCAATTCTTCTTGAAGTGACCAGGTTCTCCACAATGATAACAATTAGTAGACCCCATTCTGCATTGTCCGCTGTGTGGTTTCTGGCATTGGTGGCAGAGTTCTCTTGGTGGCGGTAACGCTTGGATACTTGACATGGCTTCTTTTCCTTATTTTGATTCTGATCGTAGCCGTGTTGGCCAACATTTTTGTTATCCCATTTTCTTTTGTGCTCGGGGGCAGGTTGGATAGTTTTCTTCTCTTCCCGAGCCAAGATTGCCTCCATGCTCAAGGCTCGGCTAAGGGCTTCTGGATAAGTCATAAGTCCAAGGCTAGCTAGAGGAGTCCTATTTCAGATCTCAGACCTTGCCTAAACTTGTCAGACCTCTTTTCATCTGTGTCCACCAAGTGCGGCGCATATCGTGATAGTTGATTGAAGATTTGGTCATATTCGGTCACCGTTTGATTGCCTTACTTCAGATTCCAGAATTTGCTCTCCTTCCTAAAGCGGTACGTTTTTGGGACATACTTCTCAAAGAATTTAACTTTAAACAGCACCCAAGTGAGACTTCCTAAGGCTTCAGGGCTTATCGTATTCTGTTCTGCCTCCCACCAATGATCAACTTCATCGACAATAAGTTGATAGATAGCACAGATTGCTCTCTCTCGTGGCATACACTCCATGAAGTCAAAGATTCGCTCCAGACTGCGAACCCATTTCTCAGGTTCTAGTGGATCTCCAAGTCCTCCGAAAGTCGGTGGATTTTGCTTCTTAAATCGATCCTCGATTCTCGGGATTGGTGGTGGTGGTGCATCTCCTCGTGGCTCATAGTCGTCTTCACCTTGATCATTGTCTCTTCGATCACGACCTTGGCCTCTTCCTAGACCTCGTCCTCTTCCTCGACCTTGGCCTTGTCGTCGTTCTTGTTCTTGCTCTTGCTCATCCTCGAATCGTTCCCCGTCATTTTCGCCTTGTCGTTCCGCCATTCTACGAGTAGGGTTCACGTTACTTCCTATTGAAAGAATCCTAACTCTTGGGCGTACTACGAGCGATAAGGTTGAACCGACAAAAAGGTTTATCATGCGAAACGGGTGATGACAGTAAGCATTTCTAAACCACTCAAAAAGGTCAAACGAAGATGGGCAAAGGAAAAACAATGACATCTTACATCGGAAACTTAGAGCAAAGAGAAAGCAACTAAGTTCAGAGTTTAGGTTCGTCTTCCTGGTTCAAGGTTAAGAGGTTTCTGACCTTGACTATTTCTTATGAAATAAGTCAACTAAGAAATTCAATATTTTACACATACTTGCTAGTCTGCCTAGGGTACTATGCCCGTAACTGAAGAATATAATTCAAAATCAATATGAGAATGTTTATACCCTTCATTGATTAAACATACCATATATAAAACATATTACTAAAAATTTAAACATACATTCTTTCCATAAAAATAACTCTTGAAATTATACCTTTCCTTGAGTCGACGCGGATGGGGTGTGATGGAATTTCCGACTTTTGAGACTACTTGGCTTACAAATCCAAGTAGATAAAACCATTAACAAAGGGCTTTGATTCAAGAGAGTCTATCCTTGAATCTTAGAAGATATACAAATTCTTAATAATAGAGAAGTCGAATTCTAGGAAGCACAAAGGCTCGAGTTTGGAAGAAATTCGGGCTCATAGTGAACGAACTGCTCTGATATCATTTTGTAACGACCCGCCACCCGGCCTATGCGGATCGACCGGATCGCCACAGGGAAGAATACTTAGAAACGTTTTAATTTGGAAAAGTAAATAGAAATAGGATACATGTTTAATAAGTAAACATGATCATAGAATCAAATGAGTTTTGTTCAACGATAAACTTTGCCCAAATCATAGCTAGGATTCGAAGTATGAAGACTTCGGACCCTGCACGGCGGAAGCATAAAAAAAAAAGTTTCATCGATTACCCGCGATCGGGAAATCAGAATAAAAGAAAACGGAAATAAGTTCGGAATTCAAGTTTGTCTAATTTATTACATATTAAAATATGGAACTACCACGATACGATAAGCAAAATAGCGATGACGATCTAAACGATCGCCAACCATTTAACCTCGTAAGCCATCACATCACTTTTCATCCCGTCGCTCATCATGCATTTAAAACAAAAGATTTTGGGCTGAGTACTAGCGTACGCAGTGAGTTCTTGCCCTCTTTGGCAAACATTTTATCTCAAAGCATTTTCACAAAGATATTGCATGCTACTTCACATATATGGGACGATACTTTGAAAAGAAAACATTTGAATCCCATATAAGTGTAAAACATTTTATCCTAGAGCAAATCTCGTCTAGTGCGCACAATTACTTACTTACTCCATCGTGTTACCAGCCGGGACAATTAAGGGGGTAGCTAGCCCCGTCAATTAGACCGAGTTGCTGCCATGGGAAATCCCTTTTGTTTTCACCCATAAACAGTCTTCTGTGTACACACCCCTGCTCGATCAAAGTCGGGGACTGATCGTTTAATAGTGGTCGGCACCCTGTGGTGCGAACCGATAACGGAAGGAATACCCGTTCTTTGGTAAACACAACAATGAGTAATAAAGCATGCATATCATTTTCTTGAGAAAGAGCTTAGGGTTCATTAACCCAAAATTTACCTCCGTAGGATTCTAACCTACGGTTTGAAAATAGGAACTCACCTTTCACTTCTTGTTAGGTAAATTGGTTCCTTGAGTAGTATTGCCGATGTCTCCTATAAGACGATTTAACAATCTTAGGCCTCTAATTTAAGAAAGACCAACGAGGTTTATAACAATGTCCTAGGTCCACCTATTCCCGATTTATTCTTATATTAAAAATCCGTTTCATGTCATGTCACGTAACACACATAAGATGCTCCTATAATATATTTTACATATGCATTTCATCTAATACTTATGCTCAAAGAAATATTTTTGGAACATAATCTTTAACATAATCTTCATGCAAAGTTGATTTTTAATATTAAGAAGTTCGCTGAGGAATTTATACAGACAGTTGGCGTGCAATAATTTATTTTCAAGTAGGCATGTTGAACATATCATAACAAACTGATCAAGGATGACAAAAATATAGTGATTATCATTCTCAAAAGCTCTTACTGCATACTTTACCAACCTCATGTACAAATTAGTAATGGTTTGAGATTTATTCTAGAATGAAAACGGGTAGCTGCACAATTATTTCATATGTCAATAAACTCAACAAATAGACTAGAATTAGTAAAATACGTCCGTACGTTATAGACTAACTTTCTAAGTTATTTATACAGTTTCATACTCTAGAAAACAAGGTTTAGTGTTAAACTAATACCATTATTTTTCGAAGAATCGTTTTCATATTCATGTTCATGTTGAATAATCTGTTTAGCATTTTGTCGAACAGTTAGTGTGCAACAACTTATGATTTCCATTCATCATCCATGTTCTAGAGGTTCTTTTATTCACGGAATACTTGACATGATGATGCATTTCTTATCATTACAGAGACATTGTTAACTCTATTTCAACATGCAATTGAGTGTAATAGAAAATATTTAACGGTTTATTCTCATCGGAAGGTGACTACGCGGTTTCAAAAACTGTTCGTGCAACGATTTTCTAGGAGGTACTATGTTTAGTTTACTCAATATGAAACCTTCAAATTTTGTAGGCACATAGAAGGCATGGCATAGAACAACATATAAAAATTTCAAAGCATTTGAAGCACTCTAACCTACTGAAAAATCTATCAACTTATCTCGGTAACATGTTGTAAAAATGAAATAACATTCATAACTTGGATCTTTATGTTTAGTTTCTCTAAGCCGTAAATCTCTTCAAATCTCATATATTTTACAGATTATAAACCATGAGACATACGGGGGTCGATTCCCGACATATTCGACGGCACATAACTTATAAACATCAAAACAAGAAGGGATTAATTAAGAGTTTAATTGGTATCTAGTTCATGCACACTTAAAATCTATTTCCAGATCATTTCGGCCATCTCAACCCCTACATACATTCTTTTAATCTTCCTAGCATGCATATGTAATAGATTCATGCTCAAAAGAATCATAAAACATAAAAAGAAAGAAGGTCAAACCACACACCTTTTTCTCTTTAACTCTCCCTCACTCGCGTTCTCTCATTTGAGCTCTCTCTCCTCTCTCGATCTCACGAGCAGCTAGCTTGCTGCTGCTGTTCCGCCTCTTCGAGAAGACTGAACGCGGCGGCGATATGGTGGTGAGGGTGAGGAGATGGTGGAGGTGAGAAAGGGTGAACGAGTTGTTGTGGAGAATGAGGTTGAGTTGTTGTTGAGAATGAGGTAGAGAAGGAGGTAACTTATGGTGGAGATGGAGTGTTGTTGCTGCTACATTTTGAGAGGTTGGGAGCCTAATAATGTTGAAGCAGCAAGTATGTATGGTTGAAGAGGGTGGCGATAGGTTTTAGGGAAGTAGGGGTTGACTTGGTTAAGCATCATCATTAGACTAATCCTTCTCTTATTGGTTAATTTGGAGGTGAAATAAGCATACCTAAGAGAATCCTGCAGAAAATCTTTTCCTTCTCTTCTCTCCTTCTCTCTCTTGACAACTGCTCTCTTTCTCTCTCTCCTTATCTTTCCATTCACACACGGTAACATACACACATGCATACAATCACATTTATCCATCTGCACACACATATATATTATTATATTAGTAATATTTACTTTCACATCTTATTGCATTTTTCGAATAGTAATGCGTCGTATCTTAGTCAAATTGTAATTTAGACCGAGTAAATGAATAGGAATAATTATTTCGGTTACAACGAGCCCAATATTGTATATAAATTTTATAGGCATTCTCTCCAAAAATTAATAAACAATTAAATAATTCACATTAATACTTCTAATTAATCACAACATCAAATAATAAGGTCATAGAATAATTATTTCACATTGGACAAATAATATGAAATGCTCGTATTTATGCATATGTGTGGAAAATATAAACTTTAACTTTGAAACCTTTAGATTTTATAATTTGGGATAAAATCTATCTAAAAACTTATCGGGAATAAGTAACCATTCTATCATTCTAATTATTTCTATTCTTATTCTATTCTATTAGGGCGAAATTTTTAGGCCCGAATTTTCGAGGTTCTACATCCTTCCCTCCTTAAAATAATTTCGTCCTCGAAATTACGTAGCTCTATAGTATGCTTTCTGATGTAACTCTGTCACACCCCGACTCCCGAGGTGTGACTTACGAACACTAAAACAACTTAACCATCTAACAAACAACTCAAATACGGGGAACATGCTCGGGGAAATATCAACGAAAAGCAATAGCACTCGAATAAAGCTATCAAAGACATAACGAAGCAATACCCAAGCATATTAATTTACATATCAACGAGAATACGATAAGTATACCAAGTCAACGAGAACAAGGCTCAACAAATATTTAAAGTCATCGAGCACATTGCTCGGAATCAAAACAAATATCAAGTATATAATAACAGGTTTTCATTTCAAAAAAAAGTTGCAGCGGAAACTCGACTCAAATCCCAACACTCACACGTATGAAGACGTGCAAATGCCAGTCTGACATTCGACTCAACTCAACCCAACAGATCACACCACCAAGCCTTTCCTGCCATCGCCATCCTGCTAACCTGCACGTTTAGGAATACATACAGAGCTGAGTACTTCGTACTCAGTGAACACATGCCGAAAACATTTGGAAAAGATGCTCTTAAAGCTATATCAATTGAACTCGCCTTGCCGAAGTATCACAAGTATCTATGCAATTTAAAACGATTTTACTTGTGCATGCTAAAAACATTTTCTTTTAAATAGACTGCACAATCAAAACATAATATATATATCACAGCCCCAAATCCCGAGGGACGGCAGAAGCCGGGGTGCGACTGGGGTTAGATTAAAGAAGCGGAAAAGAAAGGGGAGTGAATGAATAAACATACATACATACATAACAACTTATCTTCTATGAGCAAGACTTTATAAACGAAAGGAAAGAGTTAATCTTCAAAGATTACTCGAGAAAGTACTTCAAAAGATTCAAAGTTATATTACAGATCTTAGTCTACAGTGTTTAAACACAACATCAAAAGAGGAGTTCAGAGTCTAGCAGCGGAATTGTGAACTATATACAAGTCTTCCTTAAACCTTATTCAACTCTAACTCAACCAACGCCGCTTCGTCGCTTCAACCTGCACATTTAGAAAACATATACAAGGCTAAGTACAAAAGTACTCAATGGGCATGATGCCAAAAACATAATCATAGGTATAGATAAATAGGCATCTCATTTTATAGTGCATCGGGGTTTTCATTCAAAAGAGCCCGTGCCTATTAAACATTTTCATTTCTTTCATAAAGTAGCTTGCAAGCATTTTTCATAGATGTTACGTTCAAATCTTGACCAATCATAATTCACCGTGGCTGGCTACCCCTCAACAGGATACCACATACACCACAGGCTACAAATGCACTAACTCTGGAAAGCCCCTTTTGACTAACTCAGAGCCGATCGTTAGTTAACCCCTTTTGATTAACTCATAAGGTACAAGAGAACTCACATAAAACATAAAACAATTCATGCCATGATTATCACTTTGAAAACACGATTATCAAAGCAATAAAGAAAAGGTTTTCGAGCATTGCTCGTTTTATTTCATATATAGGAAAGCCCACCTTATAGAGTACAGAACTATTAAATCGAGCTTCCTTTCATCTGTTCTTCCGTCCTTTCCTTACTGCTGACTTACTCCTTCATCGTACATAAAATATAATCTCGATGAGTCGTTGAGACGACAAAAGAAAACGGAAATCGAAATCAAATTCGATTTAGTCTTTTATGTTTTTCAAGCTTTTAGGCATTTGCACGCTTAACTAAACTCTTTTACTTAATAAGAAACGAGACACGAACACGAGACACGAACACATCTCGGTTCTGTGCTCGACACTTTAAGTCGGTAGAAAGAAGGTAGTCGATAACTTGAAACGACTAACAAGATTGAAAGAAACTAAGTTGAGAAGAATTCAACTTAAGAAACTACATTTTGAACATACACTGCACGAGGTCAGTAAGTCTGTCCAGAATAAGGGTTTGCCAAACAGGGATCTTGCCCTGTACCAAAAGATAGCCTCGGGTGTCTAGTTTACTCTCCAATTTGCAGATCTCAATTCCAATTAACGAGCTAGGAGATATCGCAGTTTCCGTGAAAGGTGGCAAAAACTGCCGAGTGAACCCTAATGCTCGATAAAATCGACGCACGGTTTTCTATGTTCGATTAAAGCTTAAACACTTTTAATTTCGCATAAAAACTGACCCAAGGCAGTCACCTCGTATCAAAATACGTGATAGACCCCTTTTTATTTCTCGATTAAAAACACGACGATCCAAACCTCGTCGTTCAAACTAAACAATTACTAAACCATTTCAAGTCTCGCTCAATTTCCTAACTTCTTGTTTCTACTTCTCGATTATAGCTACAACGTATCTTTTCATAGCTCGGACGAACATGTCGCCAACAACAAACCCGTTCCTTAATCATTAATAATCATCAATATCTAATTAGAATCATTAATCGACTTTTCTATCGTTACTTATTCTCGACGTTTCGTCTCTTACCAAATTTCAAACGTTATTAGAATTCGTTCAAACTTTACAACATTATTCATCAACTATCAAGAATCATAAAAAAATGCAATTTACGTCTTCATATCATCATTTATTCTCGACTTATCGACCGTCGTTCGTCTCTTACGTAAAATTCTATATTCTCCGTTTTCATTCAAATTTTACGACAACGATTATCATCTATCAAGCATTACTAACATGCAAATCATATTATCAAAATGTTATCGAGCCTCGACTTATCACCACATCTTCGTCTCTTACACTTTTCGTTTTATTTTTCGAAAATTCTCAAATTAATATATATTCGTCCTCATGCATCGTATAACTCATTTCCATCAAACAATCGAGCATATCTTAATATTTACTAACCTAAATCGAGCCTTGTTCGTCTCTTAGGTTTTGGTTTTATTTTTAGAAAAATCTAAAACAATTCATACGATCAATTAACGTCATGAGAAATACTAATCTATCATCAATTCGACGAAGAAGTCGAGCATGAAATGAAAGCCCCAAAACAGAAAAATTTCGGTAATTGTAGGGCTTGGGGTTCTTAATTTTTTCCTTCATGATTTGATCCGTAGAACTCGATTCTAGGCATCCTAGAACATGTATTGATCAAAGAAATCACATGCTAATCAAACCCCTAATTTTCGAAAAAATAAAAGAGAGGGGAAAGGAGATTTGTTCGGATCAAACTAGAGACGAAGCTCTTACCTTTCGATATATGAAATTGGATTGGAATTTGATTGGTAGACGGAGGAGTTATCAATCTTGGAAGAGCTCGAGTTTGGTGCTTTAATGGAGGAAATTGGAGAAGAAATGAGAGAGAGGAGATGGGAGGGAGATGGCGGTATAGATGGTTAAGAGAGAGAGGTGATGACTCACCTTTGGTGAGTCATAAAGTAGAAAGAAATATCCTACAAACATAGCGAGTCGTTAAGGTCATGTTTGGCGAGGGAATTTTACACGAAAAATCTCGATTCCGGCTATTAAACGTCATTTTAAAAGTCGAGAAATAATTTTTTAGTTAGTTACGGAATTGACGAAATCTAATTCGTCCGTTAGATTGGAAATAATTAACGTACTCGGAAAACCTAAATCGTTTTTCAAAATCCCAGAAAAAGTCGGGACATCACAGTCCAAAATTCGTCCGGAAAAACATAAAGATTAACTTTCTCCGGTGAACTCGTCTCGAAGAAAAAGTGAATGTAAATTCTGACGGAATTCGATTCCGAGTTTCCCGGCCAAAAACTTAACGGACGCGGAAAACCCTAATACAGTAGTCATTCGTCCGATTTCTGGAAATTATTTTTGGAAACGGATTTCACCGTAAATCTTAGAATTTAATTTCATGATCTTAGGCGTGCAAAGCCATAATTATTAATAACTTTTATTTTTAAAGACTGTAGAAAAAGTCTGGGGTATTACATCCTACCCCCTTACGAAAAATTTCGTCTTTAAACTCGTCCCATGTAAATTGAGCCAGATGCTCTGCAGGTATCACTTTCTGTCTTGCCTCCCACCAGTAGTCAGCTGGTCCGGAGAGCTGGAAGGCTATGCATGATAGGCGCTCCTCATCAGTACATCTGAGGAGCTTGAAAATTCTCTCAATCGATCGTACCCATAGCTCAACATCGCTAGGGTTGCTCGTTCCATTAATTACGGGTGGGTTTCGTTTGAGGAAAAGATCCTCAATGTCCCTACGGGGTGGTGGTAGAGGTGGTGGAGATGGTGATGGTGGAGGGGTATCATTGCGTTCCTGTTCTTGTTCTCTTTCATTCTCCGGCTGACGTCGTCCACGTCCTCGGGGCCTAATAGGTCCCCTTCTATTGTTAACATTTCTCGGCGGCATTTCTCCTTAACTATGGGGAACAAAAACTCTCATTAGCCCTTTCTTTTAAACATTCTTTCACTTACTCGCTCTCTTCCCAACTTAATCAAGTTCACGGAAAGGAAAATCGAACATAACTTCGATATTAGTTCTTTAATCTTTTAACTTTTCAAGTTAAACTAAATTTCTCGTTACACGAGTTCATTTGACATTCTGGTTTACTTCATGCTTTAATAAGGAAATTTTCTTGTGATCAAAACCCCTTTCACGGGTCATGTATATATATATACATCAAAAAGAATATTAGTTCTGCCTCCAACGAGGACTTATTTAAAAAGTTAGACTACTACTAGTCTAAACTAGGCTAACTGCCTATCACTGAACCGGGTGCACTAACAAGATGCATCTCCGTATTTACTGGGAGTACTAGAACGGAAACGATTCATAAAATTTCGTATCCGTTAGAGTACTTCAAAAACTAGTTACTGATCCGACTATGTACAGGACAAACGAAACTACTACTACTATTAACACTAACACGCGTCTACGACGCTCTGCTCAAGTAACTGCAGTGGAGTCCAAAACTACCCTCTATGGCCTGAAAAACCCTAAGAGTCCTCCTCTGGGTCCTCCTCCGGATCCTCGTCCGGGTCCTTCTCAGGATCCTCGTCCGGGTCCTCCTCCTCAGACTCTGAACCAAAGACGAGCTGGAGTGCCTCATCCTCCCTCAGAGTAGAGCCGTCGGAAAGTGTAAGTAGGGGTGGTGACGGTGCCTCTGAAACTGCCTCCTCTAGGTCTGAAACAAGGTAGTCCTCACTAGCCTCTACCGCACACTTCTTCAGAGGAAGAAGGTGCTCAGGAACGGAATCGGAAACCTAACTCATATTCCTCCCTAGAGCGGACTCTGGATGGTCCCGCCTCTAACTGACCTCTGACTACTTCCCACTTCATACAAATCTTCTCGAGCGGTGTCAGTGGAGATGGTAGCTCTAACATGGCGGAAAGCTCCGCGTCAATCCCTCGGTACTCTGACTCTGTCCGGAACAGTCCTGTCTCAAAAGGTCCTCGAACCCTCACACTAGGCTCAGGTAGAAAAGGTGTAGGTAACCCTAATAGGGCAGCTGTCTCAGCGTCGATCTCTACAAGTCCTGGTCCTGGGATCACCTCCTCAAGTGGTCCAGGTGGAAGTGGTAACTCAGGTATAGCTACGGGCTCCTCGCCCTCCTCTAACTGCTCTGACTCCGCGTCAGACTCCTCACTCGGTACAAATTCTGGTGGTACCTCCAACAAAGCGGCCAACTCCGGGTCCAACTCTAAAGGCTCTGGCTCGGTCTCTGCTGGAAAGTGACGGTAGGGAACATGTGGCTCAAAAGGAACTCGAATCATAAACCTGCTGTCAAGGAAACGCCCGTGTATATATAGAGCGAATCCCGTATAGTTGCCCGTCGGCTCAGTGTCGTCACTGAAAAGCCCAAGAAAATACCACGCCTTGTGGTGTGCCCAACCGCGCCACTCGTCCGGTAGATGCACAATCAGGTCGGATATCGCCTGACTCTCCGGGATAAAGTGCCGTACTGCATAATAAACTGATGAAAAGTTGCTCACTATCTGCCCTATGTCTTCCTCATCCGGATCTGCCTCGAAATCATAATACTCATCCTGTATCATATTTATGATGGTACGCTCGCATGCGGGCAAGGGCTGGCTCTTCGGAGCAGTAACGCGAGTCGTAGCCATCCTACAAAAGTTTTAAGGAAACACGGATCAGTAACAGGTTGGAAAATAACTTATCTTATGTAAATACTTAAATTACAAAGTGCATATTCCTTATTCAATTGTAATACCACCACTTAAACAACCACTTATCATAACATCTAGCAATTCAAGAAATTGCACTCAAACAATATATATAAATAAAATTTCAAGATTTTATTTACATCCTTTATTTCATTATTCAATTTCATTTCTTAATTTATTTTCTCATAAACATTTCTTTCTTTATTCTTTATTACTTTCTTTCATTACTTCTTCCTCAAGGAATAGTTCTTAATGATTCTTACTTCATTAAAACGAAGTACGTCTACTTTGTTCATGTTACTTATTCAAAAGTAACATCTGTGTTAAAACAAAAATTCGTCCTTCTCGACACTTGAATTTCTTACTCGTCGAATTCTTCGTTTAATTACGAAGTATTAAATAAATAAATTCCAAAGAAAAGGAATTACATCTGGAAAACGACTTTAGAACCAAAGTTCTAGTCGTCGTCGGATCGAGCGATCGCTGGAAATTAATTAAGATTCGTACTTGATTCGTGGAAGTTATAACAAACTTCTTCTTGAAGTTCGAGCGAGGCGAACTCCAATTGAAAATGACCCCGTTCATGTTACTTTTATGGAAGCAACATTCGTTTCTTTCGTTTACTTGGTACAAAATTAACGCACCTTATCATTATTTATCTTAATCTCCTCAAAGGAATTTCTTATCGACTCTTGATTATAAAAACAAAAATCGACTCTGCCGAGTCTTTGTTCATGTCACTATACGCACGTGACATTCGTCTGCAGAAGTTCTTCCCATTTCACGATCTCCTTTCGAAATCATTTGAACTAACATTCTTAAAACGTCTAAGTTCTCGAGGAACCGGAAAGATCTTAGGTTTTGAGTCTATGTTCTTAATGAATTGGGAAAAATCCCTAGAATCATTATAGATTCTCGTGCCATCATATTTTTCAAATCAAAGAAATCATTGCGCAAATAATTTCACGTAGTTCACATAGCAGAAAACAAGTATGATTCTCATACTTTCAAAATTTCATTCTTGGCACCATTATCATTTCTTAACTCATTGAAATACGTATTCAAAAATTTTCCTTAAAAGACAACACATTTCTGAAATTCTTTCTTTCTTTCTTTCTTTCTTTCCTTCGTTGAGTCGACGTAGCGGGAGGTTGAGTTGTCGTCTACACTCTTAAACTTAGTGTTACGACCCTATCTTACTTGAAAAGAGACTTGGCATAGAGTATGAACGAATACTCTATCTGTTTACTTTGAAAGAAACTAGTATACAGAGCAGAAACGATTTCTCTGATACCACTTTGTCACAGCCCCAAATCCCGAGGGACGGCAGAAGCCGGGGTACGACTGGGGTTGGATTAAAGAAGCGGGAAAGAAGAGGGAATGAATGAATAAACATACGTACATAACAACTTATCTTCTATGAACAAGACTTTATAAACGAAAGGAAAGAGTTAATCTTGAAAGATTACTCGAGAAAGTACTTCAAAAGATTCTAAGTTATATTACAGATCTTAGTCTACAGTGTTTAAACACAACATCAAAAGAGGAGTTCAGAGTCTAGCAGCGGAAATGTGAACTATATACAAGTCTTTCTTAAACCTTATTCAACTCTAACTCAACCAACGCCCCTTCGTCGCTTCAACCTGCACATTTAGAAAACATATGCAGGGCTAAGTACAAAAGTACTCAGTGGGTATGATGCCGAAAACATAATCATATGTATAGATAAACAGGCATCTCATTTTATAGCGCATCGGGGTTTTCATTCAAAAGAGCCCGTGTCTATTAAACATTTTCATTTCTTTCATAAAGTAGCTTGCAAGCATTTTTCATAGATGTTACGTTCAAATCTTGACCAATCATAATTCACTGTGGCTGGCTACCCCTCAACAGGATACCACATACACCACAGGCTACAAGTGCACTAACTCTGGAAAGCCCCTTTTGACTAACTCAGAGCCGATCGTTAGTTACCCCCTTTTGATTAACTCATAAGGTACAAGAGAACTCACATAAAATATAAAACAGTTCATGCCATGATTATCACTTTGAAAACACGATTACCAAAGCGATTAAGAAAAGGTTTTCCAGCATTGCTCATTTTATTTCATATATAGGAAAGCCCACCTTATAGATTACAGAACTATTAAATCGAGCTTCCTTTCTTCTGATGTTCCGTCCTTTCCTTACTACTGACTTCCTCCTTCATCGTACATAAAACATAATCTCGATGAGTCATTGAGACGAGAAAAGAAAATGGAAATCGAAATCAAATTCGATTTAGTCTTTTATGTTTTTCAAGCTTTTAGGCATTTGCACGCTTAACTAAACTCTTTTACTTAATAAGAAACGAGACACGAACACATCTCGTTTGACACTTAATCGATTCTGTACTCGACACTTTAAGTCGGTAGAAAGAAGGTAGTCGATAACTTGAAATGACTAACAAGATCGAAAGAAACTAAGTTGAGAAGAATTCAACTTAAGAAACTACATTTTTAACATACACTGCACGAGGTCAGTAAGTCTGTCCAGAACAGGGGTTTTCCAAACAGAGGTCGTTCCCTGTACCAAAAGATAGCCTCGGGTGTCTAGTTTACTCTCCAATTCGCGGATCTCAATTCCGATTAACGATCTAGGAGATATCGCAGTTTCCGTGAAAGGTGGCAAAAACTGCCGAGTGAACCCTAATGCTCGATAAAATCGACGCACGGTTTTCTAGGTTCGATTAAAGCTTAAACACTTTTAATTTCGCATAAAACTGACCCAAGGCAGTCACCTCGTATCAAAATACGTGATAGACCTCTTTTTATTTCTCGATTAAAAACACGACGATCCAAACCTCGTCGTTTAAACTAAACAATTACTAAACCATTTCAAGTCTCGCTCAATTTCCTAACTTCTTGTCTCTACTTCTCGATTATAGCTACAACTTATCTTTTCATAGCTCGGGCGAACATATCGTCAACAACAAACTCGTTCCTTAATCATTAATAATCATCAATATCTAATTAGAATCATTAATCGACTTTTCTATCGTTACTTATTCTCGACGTTTCGTCTCTTACCAAATTTCAAACGTTATTAGAATTCGTTCAAACTTTACAACATTATTCATCAACTATCAAGAATCATCAAAAAATGCAATTTACGTCTTCATATCATCATTTATTCTCGACTTATCGATCGTCGTTCGTCTCTTACGTAAAATTCTATATTCTCCGTTTTCATTCAAATTTTACGACAACGATTATCATCTATCAAGCATTACTAACATGCAAATCATATTATCAAAATGTTATCGAGCCTCGACTTATCACCACATCTTTGTCTCTTACACTTTTCATTTTATGTTTAGAAAATTCTCAAATTAATATATATTCATCCTCATGCATCGTATAACTCATTTCCATCAAACAATCGAGCATATCTTAACATTTACTAACCTAAATCGAGCCTTGTTCGTCTATTAGGTTTTGGATTTTATTTTTAGAAAAATCTAAAACAATTCATACGATCAATTAACGTCATGAGAAACACTAATCAATCATCAATTCGACGAAGAAGTCGAGCATGAAATGAAAGCCCAAAACAGAAAAATTTCGGTAATAGTAGGGCTTGGGGTTCTTGATTTTTTTCTTCATGATTTGATCCGTAGAACTCGATTCTAAGCATCCTAGAACATGTATCGATCAAAGAAATCACATGCTAATCAAACCCCTAATTTTCGAAAAAAAAAGAGAGGGGAATGGAGATTTGTTCGGATCAAACTAGAGACGAAGCTCTTACCTTTCGATATATGAAATCGGATTGGAATTTGATCGGTAGACGGAGGAGTTATCGATCTTGGAAGAGCTCCAGTTTGGTGCTTCAATGGAGGAAATTGGGGAAGAAATGAGAGAGAAGAGATGTGAGGGAGATGGCGGTATGGAGGGTTAAGAGAGAGAGGTGATGACTCACCTTTGGTGAGTCATAAAGTAGAAAGAAATATCCTACAAACATAGTGAGTCGTTAAGGTCATGTTTGGCGAGGGAAATTTATACGAAAAATCTCGATTTCGGCTCTTAAACGTCGTTTTAAAAGTTGAGGAATACTTTTTTAGTTAGTTACGGAATTGACAAAATCTAATTCGTCCGTTAGATTGGAAATAATTAACGTATTTAGAAAACCTAAATCGTTTTTCAAAATCCGAGAAAAAGTCGGGACATCACAGTCCAAAATTCGTCCGGAAAATTATAAAAATTAACTTTCTCCGGTGAACTCGTCTCGAAGAAAAAGTGAATGTAAATTCTGACAGAATTCGATTCCGAGTTTTCGGGCGAAAAGCTTAACGGACGCGAAAAACCCTAATACAGTAGTCATTCGTCCGATTTCTGGAAATTAGTTTTGGAAACGGATTTCACCGTAAATCTTAGAATTTAATTTCATGATCTTAGGCGTGCAAAGCCATAATTATTAATAACTTTTAATTTTAATGACTGTAGAAAAAGTCTGGGGTATTACAATATACTCAACAGTATGCATCATCTGTCACAAATTCTCTCACTGTGCCGAGAAATAGGCCTCCTTCTCGAACACTGTGACCGGCCTAACCGAAGCAAGGCTCACAGTCACCTCAACATTTAACATACCACACGTGAGTTTCCTGCCTTTCACAGGATGATAATAACTCATAAAAAAGATGATAACACATACCAAACTCAATAAAACGGCAAGTCAATTGCATTTTAAAAATTCACATAATAATACTCAATAGTATAATAGCATTCATCGATAGTTTTGGTTTAGAAAAGCCCACCTGTCTTCCGATGTTCTAGCTAGGTGGCTTACGTGCTATTTGTCCTCGCTTATTTCTCCGTCCTGCTTGATCCTTCACAGTTTGACATCGATAAAGAAGATAAGGTACTACGCAAAGACGGATATTAATCGTTGGTCTCGACTGAAGGACTTCTACTTGACTCGTTGCTCTGTATGCTACTCTTTTCTAAATAAGTCTCGCATTCTCGTCTCTAAGCTATTAACACTACTCGATAATTGGTTTATACTACTAACCAATGTCTTAGCACTTCTTGCTTTAATTATGAAACGTCGTCTATCTAAACTCTATTACTCGAGTTTTCTTTTATATTCTTAATCAATTCTCGATTTAATTATCAACTTAATAACTCAATTGTTTTGCATACAAAACAAACTCAGTAATTTTTCACGTCATCATCAAATAATATCATTCACTCAAGCACGTTAATTCAATCGCATAATAATTCAAAATAAATCAAATACATTGTCTCAAATCCAATCACAATTCAAAACACGTTATTATCTACTCAATTTTTATTCTAGGACTTAATTCAAATACGAATTCCTTTTTATAGAAACTCAAATAATAAAATTATACGAGTATTCAAACTTAAACTATACGAGTATTCAAACTTAACTCGTCCAACACCTTTCCTCGACTCGATTAAATCTTCTCTTTGCTTTCTTATCATTTTATTCTCTTTATTTTAACTAGATTCTCTCAACTCTTACTTATTTAATTAAGAAATTTCTTTTCTTCTTTTATTTACTAATTTAAAACTCATTTCCTAATTAATACATGTTCTCCTTTATTCTTTAATTAATTTTTATTTCAATAAATATCTAGATTAATTTATTAATTTGATTACTAATTTCCTTTTTGATTTAATTTTATTAAAACTCAAATCTTCAAGTTCTTACTCAAGAACACTTACTTGATGTTCTTCTCTATTATTTTCAATTTTTCTTTTTAACTTAAATCTTCACTCTTTTATCACAATAAATCCTATTACACTAGGATTTAAACCTACTACTCAATATTATACTCAAGAACATCATAACATCAAAAATACTAAATCATCTATATTCATTTTTCATCAAATATTTTCACATAAAGCTCGATTTTCACTGTAATGCCCCGTAAATTCCTTACGTTCAAAAAAGTTTAAAGTTAATTAAATAAATGGCTTTGCACGCCTAAGTTTATAATTTTTGAATTCTAAGGCTAACGGTCGAATCCGTTATTAAAAATAAATTACAGGAGTCAGCTAGATGACTACTGTATTAGGGGTTAGCGCGTACGAAAAATTTTTAGTTTGTAAACTAAGAACGGAAAACCGTCTAATTTTTACGTTTACAAAATTGCGATACGAACACGCCGAGAAAGTTTGTTTTTACGTTTTTCCGGACGAAACTCGGACTTGTCGTCCCGAGTTTTTGTCAAAATAAATTTTATAAATTTATTTTCTAATTAAGTTCATACATTAGAATTTTTAAGTCAAATCAAATCGTGACGATTTTTGTACCGAACAACGTTTTTCGTTGTTCGTTTTTCCGTAACGTCGAATCGCGCCGGAAAAACCCATACCCTCCTAACCCCATGCATGCAGCCGCCACCTCACCTTAAATAGATGTCAACATGCATGTGTTGACTTAGTTAAAATAGTGACACCTAAATCCACTTTATACAAATTCAATTTTTCATCATTTCAATTCTAAGACAAAACAAATTTTCATCTCTCTCTCACTCTCTCTCTCTCGGCAGCTCTCCCTCTCTCTCCCTCAACTTCATCTTCTCCACCTCTATTCTCCATTGAAGACACCTTCAAAGCTTGAAGAAAGAACACAAGTCCTTAATTCATCCAACAAAACATCATACATCCTTTGTTAATTCTCTAGGTATTTTCATCCTCTACAATCCTATCCATTTAGTTTCCATTTCTTTTCTTCTTCTTTTTGTTCGAAATTTTGGAGGTTTGGTATGGATGTTTTGATCTTAGAATAATGTAATTAGATGTGTTAGATAGATTAATTATGGATTAAAAATGATCAAAACCAAGAATCCTAAAACTTTTGTCAATGCAGAATTTTTTGGGAAAATGATAGAATTTCTAATTTTCTTCTTTTGATCATGGATTCATGTTTAGTAGATGCTTAATTAGTGTTTGGAATGAAAAGGGATTGAAAGCCCTATGTTATTATGAAATTCAATTAGGGTTTGAATTATAAATTAGGGGTTTTTGCATGTTAGTTGTTTTTGGATTTGCAAGTGATTAATAGTTGTTATAATAGGTTGATTAGTGAATATATGTTGTTAATTGGAGTAGAAAATCAATCCTTTAACATATGCTTAAAAACAGAAATTTATAGAATAATTAGGAGTTTATACATGCTTGATATAAATGATGAATTGTTAATGGAATTATAATACAAATCATATTAGTTGATTATAGAAGTTAATTGGAATTTTTCTAAAAAAATGTTTAATGAAATGTAAGAGACTAAAATCACCTTATAAACTGAGTTATAAAGATTTTAAGATGTGTTTGCATGCATGAAAATGATTCAAGTTAGATATAGTTTAGCGTCGTAAAATTTGAACGAAAACCGACGACTTTTGGAAATCGCGTAAGAGACGAATATCTAATTGTAACTAATAATCGGGAAGTCGGATGAAAATTCTAACTTGATATAACTGTTTATAATGAAATTTGGAACATCTTTCTAGTTGACACCATAAGCATCTGAGTTAATCTAATATGAGTTATAGTGTAATCGAGAAGTAGTACGCGTTTGGAATTTCTTTGTTGGTATAGTACTTGTTAGTTGAAATCCGACGTTAGAACATCATGCCTTTGAGCAAGTTGAGAAGGAGTTTGTCACGTACAGAGGTACGTGATGACTGCCTTGAGAGTCCAGTTTCTAAAAAAGTTGAATACAAGAATTTAAACGAACCTAAAACGTTATACGGCGAACTTATCAATCAATTAGGGTTTCCACGGCAGTTTTGCGACCCTCGCCAGAAACTGTTATAACTTCCAGCTCGTTTATCGGATTTGTGATCCGTAAATTGGAGAGCGAACTAGACTTCCTAAGCTTTCTAATGGTACAGGGCTCACCCCCTGTTTCCAAGCCCTCTGTTCTGGACAACCTCCAGAGTTACTGGACTGTGCAGTAAATTTTCAGTTTCTTGTTTTCTAAGTTGTTTAGTTCACAACTTAGCTTCTTTCAATCGTTTAAGCCGTTTTTATCTATCGAACATCTACCTACTGACCCGAGAGTCGAATATGAGAGCTTCCTAGTTCTAAACGAGATTGGTACGAATCTCGTTTCCCGTTTAAGTAAAACGAATTAATTAAGCGTGCAAATGCCTAAAGAATAAAACAACTAAAACCTTCTTCGATTCTTTTAATCAATTATCGTTACGACCCGTTTTTAAGTATATTTATTTTACGATGAAGGAGGAAGCCAACTGTAGAGAAAGGACGGAAGATCCAAAGTTGGAAGCTTTTGCTTATAAGTTCTGTATTTACAAGGTGGGCTTTTATCTATATCAAATAAAATGTGGGTTTTTCCACAACTCGAAAGTATTATTTATCGCTTTGATAATTGTGTTTTCAAAATGATAATCTTGGCATAAACTGTTTCAACTATTTTATGTGAGTTCTCTTGTACCTATCTGAGTTAACATTCGTGTTTTCCAGATTTCTGAGTTAACCTTCGGGTTTTCCAGACTTTTAGAGTTAGTCTATTTTAGATTAACTAACGATCGGCTCTGAGTTAGCTGCTAAGTGCTTTCCAGAGTTAGTGCACTTTGTAACCTGTGGTGTATGTGGTATCCTGTTGAGGGGTAGCCAGCCACGGTGAATTAGTTTGGGTCAAGATTGAACATAACATACTCTAAAATGCTTGCGCAAGCTGCTTTATACAAATCAGTTAGAAAATGTTTAGTAGGCACGGGTCCTTTCAACAAAACCCCGATGCGCTACGGTGATAAAATGCCAGATTATTTATACTTATGACTATGATTTCGGCATCGTGCCCACTAAGTACGTTTGTACTTAGCCCTGCATTGTTTTCTAAATGTGCAGGTTGAAGCGACGGTGAGCGGCGACGGTTGATGTTGAGTTGAAAGATAGGTTGCTTTAGTTAGAGCCCTTCCGCTGCAGAACTCTGAACCTTTTGGGATGTATACTTTGAACAATTCTCAGTAGTCTAAGTCTGCAAATATGAACTTAGCTTCTTTTGTACTTTTGTCGAGTAATCCTTAGGAATTAACTCTTTCTTATTTATATTCCAGTCTTGTTCTTTGAATGTTTGATGTCATTTATGTATGTTTAGTCAGTTAGCCCCCTTCTTCCCCGCTTCTTTAATCCAACCCCAGCCGCACCCCGGCTTCTGCCGTCCCTCGGGATTTGGGGTTGTGATAGAGTGGTATCAGAGCAGTGTTCGTTTTCTGCTCTGCTTCTGAGTCAATCTTCTAGTATAAGTTAGTGTGAGTCATTTTTTCTTAGTATGAGTCATTCCTTCTAGTAATATCACAAGAGTGATATATATATATATACAAGTCTTCCTTCGAGTAATAATATAGAGTATTCATTTGTACTCTATATCGAGTCTCCTATCAAGTCGTAAGACACGGTATTTGTGTATACTCTGGATTATAGTCATCTTTCAAGTATAAGATAAGAGTTAAATTATAAAGCTAAGATTGAGAACATAGAAGTCAACTCAACCGCCCGCTACGTCGACTCAACAAGGAAAAGTGAAAGAATTTTATAATGAGATTTCTTTTAAAAAAAAAAGGGAATTTATGAGCAAGTATTCAAAAAAATTTTGAATGAGAATGAGTTGTGTTCCGAAATTAAGAATTTTATAGAAGTAAAATTTTTATACTTTATGTGATTGAGTGATAGTACAAGTACTATCTTATGTGAAATTATTTGCGCAATAGTTTCTTTCTTTTAAAAATTTTGGACACAAGAATATAGTTGGATTTTAAGGATTTTTCCCGGTTCAATGAGAACGTAGACTTGAAACCTAAGAACTTTCCGGTTCTTCGAAAACTTAGACGTTTTTAAGAAACGTTATTCCAAATGATTTCGAAAGGAGATCCCTAACGCGAGAAGGACTTCCTCTGATGAATGTCACGTGCGCTTAGTGACATGAATAAAGACTCGGCAAAGTCGATCTTTGTTTTACAACCCGATAAGAATTTCCTTCGAGGGAAATGAAATAAATACGAATAAAATAAAGTAAATATGTACGAAAGGAATGAAAGAAACATATAGACGTGTGAGAAAAACGTGACTCCAAATTATTCGAGAAAAGGTTGAAACAAGAAGGATAAATTGAAATAAACGGAAGAGCCGAATGTTACCTTAGTTGTAAGGGCATGAACAAAGTCCCTTGGAGATGGCTTTGTTTTACTTACTAGGAGCCATTCAAGTATTCGATTAGCTTAAAATTGTATCTTCCTCTAAAAGATTGAGAATTCCGAGCTAAATTGAAGTGTTTCCAAAGATTTCTTTTAAGAAGTAGTTGTGTGTGCAATTCGAGAAATTGCTGCTCGATTTAGAAAAGTAAAATCTGTATGAAGTAATCAATAGAGCGAGACAGAAGTTCCATGTGATTGAGGGACTGTTATGTGGACTTGATCAACCCACATAATAAGAAACTCAGTAATATGGGTCTTATGCCCTGCTAGTAAAACCTTTTTAGTATGGTATAAGTGGGTTAAAGAGACAAATGTTATTTACGCATAAGTAACGTGTAACGACGTCGTTCCTTTTCTTTTCATTTCTTTTTATAGTGCTCGCCTCGTTCGAACCTTGCGAAGAGAATTGTTTAACTATTAAGAGTCAAGCACGAAGCTTGATTAAATTTTTCTAACGACCGTTCGATTTTAGCATTGACAAATAGAACCTGTTCTAAAAAGTTATTCTTAGGATATATTCCATTTCTCCGTTGGGAATTTATATTTTTATACTTCGTCCTTGAACAAAGAATACGACACGTATGAGTATTATGATTAGTAAATGACAAGGTCTTTTGTAAATGAATATTACTTTTGCATAAGTAACATGAACAAAGTATACGTGCTTTATTTTAAAGAATCGATAAGAAATTTTTCCTTGAAAAAGAGATACGGATTAATGAAAGAAAATAAGGAATTAAAGTAAGAAATTAAAAGAATGAGATCAGAAATGAGAATAAAACCTTGAAATTCTATTTCTATATATTGTGAGTACAAGAGCAATTTTCTGTAAAATTTGCTAGATGTCTAAGATAAGTTGTTAGATTAAGTGAGGTAATATTACAATTGAATAAGGAGTATTCATTTTGTAATTTAAGATTTTCCGTAAGATAAGGTATCATCTTACTGTTACTGATCCGTGTTTCTTAAAACACTTTGTAGGATGACTTCCAGTAGTAACACGACTTCAGAGAATCAATCCCCGCCACAGCGTACTTGGGCAGATCAGTTATTAGATAGGTATAGAGATTTTGAGGCAAACCCGAGACACGATGTAGGACAGAGGATTAGTTACTTCTCGTCGGTTTATTATCCAGTCCGGCATATTATTCCAGAGAGTCAGGCTATACTTGATTTGGTTAGTCGTCTACCAGAGGAATGGCGTGGTTGGGCACACGACACGGAATGGTACTACCTTGGGATGTTTGACGACGATATAGAGCCAACAGGTAATTACAATGGATTCGCTTTAGAGGTACACAGGCGTTTCTTCGAGAGTAGACATATAGTATCATACCTAGTTCAGGCGCATCCTCCCTATACTCACTTTCTGGCAGATTCAGAGTCAGAGCATGATGAGATAGGTCCAGAGATGATCGCACAGTTGGAGATCCCTTCAATGATGGTACCTAGCGTGGACACAAGAGAGTTAGTTACAGAGACAGCGGATGGCCTAAGGTTACCCGCCCCTTTTCAGCATGAGCCTTCTATGAGAGTTCAGGGACCATTTGAGTCAGGACCAGAGTATTTAGACACAGCTGCCCTATTACAGTTTCCATCATCTTACAGACCCCTTGATGAGATTTGCACGGAGTTGGCCAGGGTTCGGGCTGAGTTTGAGGCAGGACCATCCAGAATCCATTTTAGAGAGAAGTATGAGTCCTGTTCACTTCCCGACCACCTGCTGCCTCTGAAGAAGCGGGCCTCAGCGACCTGCTGGGACTACCCGGTTTCAGATTCAGAGATGACAGTTTCAGATGTGCCTGCACCACCATCACTTACACTTGTGGATGGCACTACTTTGAGGGTTGACGAGGCACTCCAGTTTGCTTTCGGTTCAGAGTCAGACGATGAGGACCCGGATGAGGATCCGAAAGAGGACACTGATGAGGATTCGGATGAGAATCCGGATAAGGACCCCGAGGAGGATTAGGCCATGGTGGGCATTAATGACTCGACCGTAGTTTGTTAAGCTAGGCATCAGAGACGCATAGTAGCATAGTAGCCTTTAGTTGTACATAGTCGGATCAGTAACTAGATAGTTTTGTAATACTCCAACGGATACAAATATTTTATGAATCGTTTCCGTTCTAGTACTTTCAGTAGTACGGTAATGCAATATGTTAGTGCATTCTGTACACATAGGCAGTTAGTCTAGTTTAGACTCGTTGTAGTCTAGTTTTGTATAAGTCCTTGTTAAAGGCAAAACTAACATAATCTTTTGATATATATATATATATAATATACGTGACCCATTAGAGGGTTTTAGTCACAAGATGTTTCATATGAATCGTATAACTAAACCAGAATATTAAACAAAACTCGTGTAACGGGAGTTTAATTTAACCTTGAAGGTTAAAAGTTGAGAGAAATAGAGTCAAAGTTATTTTGTTATTCTTGTTTATGTGAAAGTATTAAGTGGGGAAAGAAAAGGGTTAGTGAGAAAATGAAGGTTTAGAAACAAGTGCTAATAAGAAAAAATTTTGTATCTTACAGTCTTAAAAATGTCGCTGAGAGTTGTTAACGATCGAAGAGGACCTGATAGTCCTAGAGAGTCTGATAGAGGTCAAGAACAACGTATAAGAGAGGAAAGACAAAAACACCCAAAAACCTTTTCACTTCCCCTATCTCCTCAACGTCATAGCATTGAGGATTTATTCTTCAGAAGCAAACCACCATATTTCAATGGATCTAGTAATCCGTGTGAGGCCAAGCAATGGATACATACTATAGAGAGAATTTTTAAACCAATTAGACTTAGTGATGAAGAGCGCCTAGCATGCGCTGGGTATCAGCTAACCGGACCAGCAAAATATTGGTGGAAAACTAGACAGAGACTTATGCCTGTAGAACAAGCGGCTCTAACCACCCGGAATGGTTTTAAGAAGGCATATTATAAAAAGTATGTAACCGACCAAGTCGAGACTGAGGAGGAAATAGCAAGGAAGCTTCAGGGAGAACTTAAGTATGATCTGGGAATAGCAGTAGCTAGACAGGGAGGATTGAGTTATGCTGAACTACTAGAACGAGTCCGAGAAATAGAGGCAGTAGTGCCTAGTAAGGAAAAGATAGTATTGCCCACACTGGCACCAAACCAGACCTCAACCTAAAATCTTCCCAACAATAAGGTTAACCATAAGGGAAAAAGGAAATGGGAAGGAAGTAGTAGTAATTGTTACCAATGCCACAACAGTCAAGGGAGACAGAATAGCGCTCGGCAGGGTTTCCACCAACCAGGGAAAGGAAGTAACTATGGAAAGAAAGTAAGACAAAAGAATAATCCACAGAGAAATGAAAAATCTGGTCAAGATAAGAGAAACCATCTACTAGGACAGCTGCAAGGGCAGCCAAGGAACAGTAACCAAGGAAAAATCACTAATCCAGATTACCCTAAGTGTAATAAGGAACACCCTGGTGTTTGTTTAGCAAAAACTAGTGTTTGCTTCAATTGTGGACGTAATGGGCATGTTAAGAGGGATTGTCCTGAGCCGTGGCAAGCAGTAGATCATAAACGAGAATTTTCTACTTGTTCTAGATGTGGTAAGAAGCATGAGGGTGTGTGTTTGGCAAACACGGATAAATATTTTAATTGTGGGCAGACAGGGCATATAAGGAGGAATTGTCTGACGCTGCTTCGGACGGCAAAACCAAATCAGTACGGCCAGCTTCAACCACCAAATACCATTCAAGTCTAGTCACAGCCACAGCCGATGCAATCACAACAGAATGCGAACGCATACATGATTAGGCAGGAGAGGTTTAATGAAGGAAAGGGAGATCTGGCAGGTATTGGACGAACCTTATAAATTACCCTGTCATAAATTTTTGCTTCATTTTAGAACCTTACATTCGGGTATAATCAGTACCTGATAACCTTTAGGAGTAGAACTAGGACGCTCTAATTGTGAAATTGGAACAATTACGCTTCAGGGAGTGTTGATGACCTCAGAGAGTTAACCCCTTAGTTTCATTAAGCAATCGATTGGGAAGTAATAAAATGCACTATATATATAAATTTAGGAAAAGACTAGTTGTTTGAGAATTACCACGATTCTCGACAACGAGAGAAAAATCTCTTTTTAAAAAAAAAAAAAAAATCCCAAATAGAGAACCTACATAATTATATGAAATATTATCTGATTTATCACCAGATTGACGCGTAGGTTTCACGATCGACTTAGAACTACAAGTAGCTCCCAAATTAAAGGTTTTATGTAGAATGGTATTAAAGGAGTTAGAGGAGCTTAAGATCCAACTGCAAGAGTTGTTAGATGACGATTTCTTTAGACAAACATTTTCACCATGGAAAATATTTTAGATGTTCATCATCAAAGAAAGATGATTCTGCAAGAAGGTATATAGGCTGTCAAAAGTTAAATAGAGATAACCCTTAAGAGTAAGTATCCTTTAACGAGAATAGAAGACCCCTGATAAACTTAAAAGGGAACAAGTACAATTGTAAGGATAGACTTAAGGTCTAAGCATCACTAGTTCAAAGAGTAAACTGGAGATATACCAAAAAAAAATTATCTTTCAAGCCAGATATGGTCATCACGAATGTTTAGTTATGCCGCTTAATTGGCTAGTGCTCCGTAGTATTTATGAACCACATGAATAGAATTTTTCCACCTAAACTTAGAAAAGAATTCATTTTAGTATTTATCAACGACAATTTCAGTTACCCTAAGAATGAGGATGAACACAAAGAACACATACGAATAATACTAGAAATACTTAGAGTCGAGAAACTAGATGCCAAGTTCAGAAGAGCAAGTTCGAGTGAAGAAGAAATAATTTTTGGACATATAGTGTCAACAGAAGATGTTAAGACAGATTCATGCCAAGGTAGAGGCAGTACTCAAATGATAAATCGCCTACCAGTCTGAATGAAATAAGAAGTTTCCCAAGTTGGATAGTTATAATAGAAGTTTCCATTAAGAATTTTTTTTTTATAATTACTAAGACTTATGACACAACTACATAGAAGAAAAGAATAAATGTACAGACAATTGTGGAATAGGAATGCAGACATTCTAGGAAAAGTTGATCATTACCCCAGATTTAGCCCTCCCAAAAACGATAAGGAATACGAGATGGATGTTAACGCTACTAAGAATGAGATAGTATGATATAAATGCAAAATGAGAAAATGATAGCTTACGATTCACGACACATTAATCCCAGGAAATTGAATATCCAACCTACGACTTAGAACTTGCAGCCGTAAAGCTTGCATTGAAAATTTGAACACACCATCTATATGGTTCAAGGGATGAGATCTTCACGGATCATAAGAATTAGGAACGTGTATTCGAGCAAAGGAATTAACATAAGACAAAGGAGATAGCTCGAACTAGTAAGATATTACGTTTGTAAAAATAATTACCATCTAGGTAAAGTTAAGAGTAAGAATAGACACGCTGAGTCGTGAGACTCCAACAAAGTTAAGTATCTCAACGTTGGAGAAGAAACGCTTATACAAGAAAGATTATAAGTATGAAGAGAAAGGACGAGTCAATGGATAAGCCTCGACTAAGAATAAGAATGGATAAAACCAGACAGCAACTCTGAAGCAATGAGTTCGTGATAGAAATTGAAAAGTGAACTTAGTAATTCCGATGACGACGAGATGGTTGTAGGTTACAAGGCAGAAAAGTCAGATAGCAAACCTAACTTTAGTACCGCTTTTCACCGCTAGTTGAATGGATAGTCCGAGAAAATGATTCAAATACTCGTTAATATGCTAAGAACGATAATATTAGCCGAAGAGTGAATTGAAGAACACATAGCCAACAACCGAATTGTTATAACAATAACTACTAAGCTACGATAGGAATTACGACTTACGAGACCTTGTAGAAGGAAAAGACTTACATAGCTACCTTATTGCTATAAGGTAGGTGAAAGCAAAAATTTAGGACCAAATGCGGTCAATAAAATGATCGGGATCATTCGATAGATTCGAGTCAGAAGAAAACAAGTTTTAAAGAAGACAAAAGTCCTAAGTATATACAACAATTCGAATTTAATAAACGAGAAGGAAAATAAAAGCTCCTTAAGTTTTCTCTGTTAATGAGAAACGTTAGTTTCGTGTCAAGTTCAGGCTTTCACAAAAATCTATATAATTAGTAAGTAACTTGGGAAAGATAGTTCCAATACGAATAGTTATGGCTTTATCGCCAAGTTTATGAAATACTTATTTTAAATATATCTCATTTCGAGAAAGTAACGTATATTCGTTTTTATACACGAAGTTCTATCAGCAAGACGTCATTCTTGAAATCGACTAAATTTATTAGGAAAGATCAAAAGCGATCTTAGATCGAAAAGAGCAAAAATTAAAAAAACAAGTCCAGACGAATAGTAATAGCATTATAAGATCATCACAGGCAAGAGAAAATCATGTCAAGTAAGAAGTACTTCAAGCAGTTATAGAGGATAAGCAAATTTCGGGACGAAATTTTTCGTAAGGGGGGTAGGATGTAATGCCCCGTAAATTCCTTACGTTCAAAAAAGTTTAAAGTTAATTAAATAAATGGCTTTGCACGCCTAAGTTTATAATTTTTGAATTCTAAGGCTAACGGTCGAATCCGTTATTAAAAATAAATTACGGGAGTCAGCTAGATGACTACTGTATTAGGGGTTAGCGCGTACGAAAAATTTTTAGTTTGTAAACTAAGAACGGAAAACCGTCTAATTTTTACGTTTATAAAATTGCGATACGAACACGCCGAGAAAGTTTGTTTTTACGTTTTTCCGGACGAAACTCGGACTTGTCGTCCCGAGTTTTTGTCAAAATAAATTTTATAAATTTATTTTCTAATTAAGTTCATACATTAGAATTTTTAAGTCAAATCAAATCGTGACGATTTTTGTACCGAACAACGTTTTCGTTGTTCGTTTTTCCGTAACGTCGGATCGCGCCGGAAAAACCCATACCCTCCTAACCCCATGCATGCAGCCGCCACCTCACCTTAAATAGGTGTCAACATGCATGTGTTGACTTAGTTAAAATAGTGACACCTAAATCCACTTTATACAAATTCAATTTTTCATCATTTCAATTCTAAGACAAAACAATTTTTCATCTCTCTCTCACTCTCTCTCTCTCGGCAGCTCTCCCTCTCTCTCCCTCAACTTCATCTTCTCCACCTCTATTCTCCATTGAAGACACCTTCAAAGCTTGAAGAAAGAACACAAGTCCTTAATTCATCCAACAAAACATCATACATCCTTTGTTAATTCTCTAGGTATTTTCATCCTCTACAATCCTATCCATTTAGTTTCCATTTCTTTTCTTCTTCTTTTTGTTCAAAATTTTGGAGGTTTGGTATGGATGTTTTGATCTTAGAATAATGTAATTAGATGTGTTAGATAGATTAATTATGGATTAAAAATGATCAAAACCAAGAATCCTAAAACTTTTGTCAATGCAGAATTTTTTGGGAAAATGATAGAATTTCTAATTTTCTTCTTTTGATCATGGATTCATGTTTAGTAGATGCTTAATTAGTGTTTGGAATGAAAAGGGATTGAAAGCCCTATGTTATTATGAAATTCAATTAGGGTTTGAATTATAAATTAGGGGTTTTTGCATGTTAGTTGTTTTTGGATTTGCAAGTGATTAATAGTTGTTATAATAGGTTGATTAGTGAATATATGTTGTTAATTGGAGTAGAAAATCAATCCTTTAACATATGCTTAAAAACAGAAATTTATAGAATAATTAGGAGTTTATACATGCTTGATATAAATGATGAATTGTTAATGGAATTATAATACAAATCATATTAGTTGATTATAGAAGTTAATTGGAATTTTTCTAAAAAAATGTTTAATGAAATGTAAGAGACTAAAATCACCTTATAAACTGAGTTATAAAGATTTTAAGATGTGTTTGCATGCATGAAAATGATTCAAGTTAGATATAGTTTAGCGTCGTAAAATTTGAACGAAAACCGACGACTTTTGGAAATCGCGTAAGAGACGAATATCTAATTGTAACTAATAATCGGGAAGTCGGATGAAAATTCTAACTTGATATAACTGTTTATAATGAAATTTGGAACATCTTTCTAGTTGACACCATAAGCATCTGAGTTAATCTAATATGAGTTATAGTGTAATCCTTAGGAATTAACTCTTTCTTATTTATATTCCAGTCTTGTTCTTTGAATGTTTGATGTCATTTATGTATGTTTAGTCAGTTAGCCCCCTTCTTCCCCGCTTCTTTAATCCAACCCCAGTCGCACCCCGGCTTCTGCCGTCCCTCGGGATTTGGGGCTGTGACATTCACACAATCAAATTCTCAAAGGATTAAATCATCACATCTACTAATATTCTCAAGCTCAAACATCAATTAAATCGTCACAAAAATCAACAAAATAATTTCTCCTTCTTTGCCCATAACTCACGGCATTAACTAGAATTTTAGGGCAATTGATTTCTTGATTTTTCAAGCATATAACTCCATTCTTAACATAGTAAAAATCATAAATCAAGCATCAAAATAACAATAACTCAAGAAATTCAAATTCTCCTATTTTTGCCTAAATTTTCGGTCCTAGCCAAACTGTTTTTTTCAACTGTTGTTTGATAACTGTTGTCGTAACTTATTTCATACCCTCAATGGCAACACTAACGTTATTGTTGTCGTAGGTATGTTGTTGTAGTGAAATGACACTTTATACGACAACAGTTTTGATTGACGTTGTTGTATGTATGTTGTATTAGGCTTATAATTGTAAGTACTACAACATTATGACTAACCGTTGTTGTACTGCTGTTGTTATAGGTTCATATTATTATACAAAACAACACCTTTCGATAACCATTGTAGTAAAATTGTTGTTGTAGGTGCATCATGTTGAATACGACAACATTTCGCTTATCCATTGTCGTTTCTATGTTGTTGAAAGTGTTAGATACGAAATACGACAACACTAGGTACAATTGTTGTCGTCTCATTGTTGTTGTAAGTTATAATACGACAACACTTTATAAATTCATTGTAGTAGTATGTTGTTGCATGTATATATAGATAATTTACAACAGCAATTTAGGTAAATGTTGTTGTGTTTGTGTTGTAGTAAATGTACTAAATTTATATATGACAACACTACACGAGTTCGTTGTTGTCAATCACAATTTTTTATTAATAATAAATTAATTAAATCTGATAAATAAATTATTATTATAATAAATAAAACTAAAAAAATTCATATTTAACTAGCAAAAAAGAAAACATTAATTTATTGAAACTACAAACTAAAAGGATGGGAATCGTACATACACATATATTAAAAGTTTAAATTAAAAGAAAGAGGAAAAAATATAATATACTTGTTAATTGGCAGCAGAAGGTTTCGAACATGGGTTGATTAAACTCAAACAATTTATAAGTGAAGGTACACGCCAATTGACCTGATCAATTTGACATTAATTATTCTCCAAATAATAAATATAATAAATACGACAACACTACGACAAATTTTAAATGTGCCAAATTTAAATACGACAACACTGCGTGAGTGAGTTGTTCTTGTATTGTTGTTGTAATTGTCACATGTTTTATAATTTATTAAAAATTAAAACTAAATTATTAAAAAAAATAATAGATCATTAATAATTAAATATTAAAAAAAAGAATAAAAAATTTGCATAACCAGCAAACTTAATTAATTTAGTAATAAATTATAACTTAATAAAATTTAAAAACTATAAAGAATAAAAGAGAAAATGAAAAAAACAAATTCATTAATTATAACTTAATAAAATTTGAAAACTATAAAAAAGAGAAGAAAAATCGAAAAAGGATAAAAATAGATGCTAAGAGGATTCGAACCTGGGTCAACTAATGGTGGTGACTTGCAAGTAGATTCAAACCATCCGAACTAAACCAACTTTTGGTATTTTTGTTCCAAGTAATGATATAAAATAGGAAATACTGATGGGCCTTCTTTATTTTTACTGGATAACAGCCCAATTAGGGATTTTACCTTAAAAATTTTATCGAACCCTCACGTACATCGCCTCGTTATTTTTCCCGTGCCAATCTTCTTTGTCCTGGCAGCCTCATCTCCTCTTCCCGGCGGCAGCGTCTCATCCTTTGTCGACGGCGGTGTCTCCTCTTTCGTCGACGGCGGCGTCTCCTCTTTCGTCGACGGCTGCGTCTCCTTCTTTGTTGGCAGCAGCGTCTCTCTTTTCAAGCGCCATCTTCTTCGCTAAAGGTAATTTTAATTGTCGGCGGCAGCGTAACTGTTTTGATATCTATGAGGATTTCTTACACAGTTGTTTTATCTTCGCTAGGAAAATCTTTATCTAAAACTGTATTTTTTTTTACTACTGCTCTATTTTGATTTGACTGATCATAGTAGTCATTGCAGTTTTCTACTACTGGTTTGCGGGCTGAATTAATTAGTCACAGGGTATTCACTCTCAACTTTCACTCTCTCAACTTTCACTCACTTAAAGGTTTGGGGTTGGAGAATGTCATCTCATTTTGATTATTTGCATTCCCAGATATGCTAATCTCCTTTTTGGGTCAAACCTAATATTATGTGATGTTATGTTTGTCACAGCCCCAAATCCCGAGGGACGGCAGAAGCCGGGGTGCGACTGGAGTTGGATTAAAGAAGCGGGGAAGAAAGGGGCTAATTAAATAAACATACATGAAAAACATCGATAAACCATGAACAAGACTTGAATATAAATAAGAAAGAGTTAATCCCTAAGGATTACTCGACAAAAGTACAAAAAAGAAGCTAAGTTCATATGTACAGACTTAGACTACAGAGTATTGTTCAAACGTACATCTCAAAAAGAAATACAGAGTTTGGCAGCGGAAGGGTTCTAACTAAGCATCCTATCCTTTAACTCAACATCAACCGTCGCCGCTCACCGTCGCTTCAACCTGCACATTTAGAAAACAATGCAGGGCTAAGTACAAACGTACTTAGTGGGCACAGTGCCGAAATCATAATCATAAATATAGATAAATATGGCATTTCATAAGTGTAGCACATCGGAGTTTTATTGAAAGAATCCGTGTCTACTAAACATTTTCTGACTTTTTCACATAAATCACTCGCGCGAGCATTTTCTGACTAATGTTACGTTCAATCTTGACCAATTCTAATTCACCGTGGCTGGTACCCCTCAACAGGATATCACATACACCACAGGTTACAAAGTGCACTAACTCTGGAAAGCACTTAGCAGCTAACTCAGAGCCGATCGTTAGTTAATCTAGTTAGACTAACTCTAAATCTGGAAAACACGAATGTTGACTCAGATAGGTAAAAGAGAACTCACATAAAACATAGAACAGTTCATGCCATAATATCACTTTGAAAACACAGATATCAAAGCGATAAAGAAAGATTTTCCGAGCATTGCTCGTTTTATTTTGTATATAAAAGCTCACCTTGATTTACAGAACTTAAAGCAAAACTTCCAACTTCAGATCTTCCACCTTGATCCGAAGCCAACTGTAGAGAAAGGACAGAAGATCCGAAGTTGGAAGTTTTGCTTTAAGTTCTGTAAATCAAGGTGGGCTTTTATATACAAAATAAAACGAGCAATGCTCGGAAAATCTTTCTTTATCGCTTTGATATCTGTGTTTTCAAAGTGATATTATGGCATGAACTGTTTTATGTTTTATGTGAGTTCTCTTGTACCTATCTGAGTCAACATTCGTGTTTTCCAGATTTAGAGTTAGTCTAACTAGATTAACTAACGATCGGCTCTGAGTTAGCTGCTAAGTGCTTTCCAGAGTTAGTGCACTTTGTAACCTGTGGTGTATATGATATCCTGTTAAGGGGTACCAGCCACGGTGAATTAGAATTGGTCAAGATTGAACGTAACATTAGTCAGAAAATGCTCGCGCGAGTGATTTATGAGAAAAAGTCAGAAAATGTTTAGTAGACACGGATTCTTTCAATAAAACTCCGATGTGCTACACTTATGAAATGCCATATTTATCTATATTTATGATTATGATTTCGGCATCGTGCCCACTAAGTATGTTTGTACTTAACTCTGCATTGTTTTCTAAATGTGCAGGTTGAAGCGACGGTAAGCGGCGACGGTTGATGTTGAGTTAAAGGATAGGATGCTTAGTTAGAACCCTTCCGTTGCCAAACTCTGTATTTTTTTTTAAGATGTACTTTTGAACAATACTCTGTAGTCTAAGTCTGTACATATGAACTTAGCTTCTTTTTTGTACTTTTGTCGAGTAATCCTTAGGGATTAACTCTTTCTTATTTATATTCAAGTCTTGTTCATTGTTTATCGATGTTTTTCATGTATATTTAGTCAATTAGCCCCCTTCTTCCCTGCTTCTTTAATCCAACCCCAGTCGCACCCCGACTTCTGCCGTCCCTCGGGATTTAGGGCTGTGACAATGTTGCATCGATGGTCGTCATGTATTTGGACAGAAATCATATTATGCTGTTGTCTTCATGTATCAGGAAATAGTTTCAAATTTCCATATGTCTATTTTAGTAAATGTCTGCTATGTATTATTAAAAGTTAAGAATGTCCATATGTGGATTCTGGTAAATTTTCAAATTTCCTTGAAACTTGACTGATATGCATGTTTTTGTAACATAGTGTTATGGTAATATAAGCTAACTATTGATAACTAAGCTTGTCATTTGCAACACATCAATTGTGCAACAACTTGAGCATGCACCTCTATGAGATATTCTGTTCTTGAATAAAGAGATACCTTAAGCACACTCTTAAGTAAAACTTCGGCAATCTTAATCGGTAGGCTCTGGGTAGGTCGGTGCGTGCAACTAAAATGGATCACAGTTAGGCCATTCGGTGTGGTAATGTCTTTGCTGGTTTCCAAAGGTTAAAAGCCAATCGAATGCACTCCGTTGACTAATTTAGCAGCAGTAGCATCAAGGTAACACTATTTGTGGTCAAAATTTGGATCATCAAGGCAGAAATGTCTATCTAATGTCTAGGAATTGAAGGCTTTGAGAATTTAGATGTTTCTGTTCACAACTGGACTAAAATTAGACAATCTAATAATATCAATTAGGAAGAAAAAAAAATCCCATTATGCAATAATTAACTAGCATGTAAAAGACCAACTTCTCCCTTCTTAACAAATATTGTTTCTATGCTTTTAAACTACAAGGTAATAAGAAAAACCAAAGAGCAAACTACACCTTTACAAAGCCACTAAACGAGAATGGAATCATAAAAATATTAATGGGAAACGGGAAAGAAGTTTGCAATTGAGAAATAAGGGCAATTAAGTAAAATCAGTAGCAGAATATAGACGCATACCAGAGCTAATACTACCACTTGCAGCCCCACCTCCTCCTAAGAAAATTCCCTGTTGAATATAGTGATTGAGATAGGCAGTGGGTCAAGCAAATCAATTGTAGCGAATTACACACTATTATTTACATATTTTTAGATTGGCAAACTTCAATTATTTTATATTTTAGGACATTAAATGTCTTGATTTTCTTTATGTTCTTTGTTGCTAGTACATTAAAATGTCATTGTTTCTACCTGTGACCTTGCCCTCTGAAGGTTTTGTTCCAACTGAGCAAGCCTGATCCTGCTTGATTCTAGCTGCTGTACATACACCTGTAGACCCACCCACCCACCCACACACACACACACACACACACACACACATATGTGTATATATGTGTAAAATATCAGAAATTAAGTAATGGTCGAAAATATATAAATTTTTTTTTTAAAACAAAATTTTGCAACCCACCTTTTTTTCTAAGTCTGCTTTTCCTAGCTGCTTCCCTATTTTGGGCTAAACGTCTCAGTGTCTGTAAAATGATAAGAAAAAAAATTACATTTTGAAGATAAAGATTTTCACATAATGGTATTAATTTCAATGTTTTGATTTGGAGTTTCAGGTTTATAATGGACAAAACATGGATGTCAAAAGATAGGTTGTCAGATGAGTATAAGTTCGGAGTAGAATTTTTCATGAACTTTGCCATGCAACATGTGTCTAATCTTGATGCAATGCCATGTCCTTGCGTAAAATGTGGTAATCTATCGAGAAAAAAATCAAAGCTTGTAAGATTGCATTTGTTGAGTAATGGTATGGATTTAACATACCATACATGGTTATGGCATGGGGAAAGATCTACATCAACTTCTCAGATGAATCATTCAGATTAGGGATATGATAGAGAAAATCTCGTTTATGAAGATCAACTCGATATGGTGCAAAATGCATATGATGAAGCTGACAATCCGAGTGAATTCATTAAAATAATTGAGGATGCAGAGAAACTATTATATCCTGATTGTGCGAATTTCACCAAGTTATCAGCAATTATGAAACTGTATAATTTGAAGACAAAATATGGTTGGTCTGATAAGAGTTTCAATGATCTTCTCATTTTGTTGCGTGATATGCTGCCTCCATCGAATGAATTGCCTGAATTTGTATATGATGCAAAGAGAAGTCTAGTTGTTTTGGGTATGGAATATGAGAAAATTCATGCGTGCCCTAATGATTGTGTCTTGTATCGGAAGATATATGAGCATTGTACTAGTTACCCAACTTGTGGTGCCTCGAGATGGAAAGTTAGTACGAATTCCAAGTCAAAAAATCAAATTCCTGCAAAGGTCTTGTGGTACTTCCCACCTATTCCAAGATTTCAGAGAATGTATTGAAATAAGAGCATTTCAAAGAACTTAATATGGCATGCTGATAAGTGGGTGAAGGATGGTTATCTACGCCATCCAGCCGACTCACCTAATTGGAAGGTAGTGGACCATAAGTGGCCAGAGTTTGCATCCGAGTCAAGAAATCTCAGATTAGGCTTGTCAGCAGATGGGATCAATCCGCATAGTCTAATGAACACTAGATATAGTTGTTGGCCTGTTCTCTTGGTCACTTACAATCTTCCTCCGTGGCTATTCTTGAAACGGAAGTTTATTATGCTTACCTTGTTGATTGCCGGACCGAAGCAACCATGGAATGATATCGACGTCTATTTGACACCTTTAGTTGATGACTTAAGCAAATTATGGTCAGAAGGTGTTCGATCATTTGATGCTTTTAAGAACGAAAGTTTTCTGCTTAGAGCTGTGTTGCTATGGACAATTAATGATTTTCAAGCCTATGGAAACTTGTCGGGATGTAAGGTGAAAGGATATCATGCTTGTCCTATTTGTGGGGAAAATACTTGTGGAAAAAGGTTGAAGTATAGTCGGAAGATGTCATACACAAGACATAGAAGGTATCTGGATACACACCATCTATACAGAAGACAAAAGAAAGCATTTGATGGCACGGAAGAGAAAGATACTGCTCTGAAACCATTGAATGGGCGTCAGATTCTAAAAGAGGTTGAGGGAATAAAATGCCAATGGGGAAAGTTGAGTAAAGGAAATGATTCTAAAGATAAATCAATGTGGAAGAAAAAGTCAATATTCTTTCACCTCGAGTATTGGGAACATCTACACGTTCGACATATACTTGATGTGATGCACATTGAGAAGAATATTTGTGAAAGTGTCATTGGCACATTACTCAATATTCCAGGAAAAATAAAAGATGGGTTAGCATCCAGACGAGACCTTGAGCATATGAAAATAAGGACTGATTTGGCACCAGTTGAAACAGAAAAGAGGACATATCTACCACCTGCATGTTATACATTAAGCAAGGCCGAAAAACGGGTGGTTTGTGAATCTCTATCGAGTATGAAAGTTCCGACAGGTTACTCATCTAATGTAAACAAGCTGGTCTCCCTAAAGGATTTGAAGCTTATTGGTCTTAAGTCGCATGATTGTCATACATTAATGCAACAATTATTGCCGGTTGCAATTCGTGGTGTCCTACCGGATAATGTAAGGCGTGCTATCACTCGTTTGTGTTTCTTCTTCAATGTGGTATGTAGAAAAGTGATAGATGTGTCAAAGTCAGATGACATTCAAAAAGATATTGTAACGACACTGTGCTTGTTAGAGAAGTACTTTCCTCCATCGTTTTTTGATATCATGGTTCACCTAGCTGTTCACCTAGTGCAGGAGGTGAAATTGTGTGGACTTGTTTGGTATAGATGGATGTATCCATTCGAAAGATATATGCGAGTTCTGAAGAGTTATGTGAGAAACAGAAATCGGCCAGAAGGGTGCATTGCTGAATGTTACGTTGCAGAAGAGTAACGGTGCAAACGTGTGGCATTCCAGCCAGGCAACATGGGAAAGTAACACATCGTCTATCTAATGGTATTGTGCATTCTGTTAGCAATGAGGAGTTGGCGCAAGCTCATCGTCATGTACTCGCGAACGATGTTGAGATTGATCCTTTTATCGAGTAAGTTTACCAACTAAAACTACTATCATTGAAATATTAGTAATTGCAGCAAGCTAGTTACTAACATTTATCACCTATTTTTACATCTATAGAGAGCACATAACCAATTTGAAGAAAATGCCAGCTAACAAGGGTAGGTCTGCAAAATGGTTTCAGGATCAGCATAATCGATTATTTAGTAGATGGCTACGCGATTAGGTAAGTTTAAGACCTATATTTTAGTGATGTAATGAATCAAAGTACATTATATCTTATAAAATAATCTTCATTTTCAATTTATCATGATATTAGGTTGCATGCGAAAATCATCAATCCACCCTCAAAATCTCTGAAAGATTGAAGTGGTTAGCAAACGGCCCCTTGAACGACGTGTTGAAGCATCAAAGTTACTTGGTGGATGGAGTCACTTTCTTTACAAAGAAACGTGATGATAATCGGACTATTCAAAACTCGGGAGTTAGCTTAGTTGCAAGGACCATGCAACTTTCTAGTGCTAAGGATAAAAATCCTATTGCGTGTGACATGGTCTTTTATGGAGTTATTCGAGAAATATGGGAACTTGATTACCGCAAATTCCGAATCCCCATGTTCAAATGTGATTGGGTTAACAATGAAAGTGGTGTCAAAGTGGATGATTTCGGGTTCACGTTGGTAAAGCTCAATAGGATCGGCTACAGAGATGATTCGTTCATTTTGGCGGCTCAAGCAAAACAAGTTTTCTATGTAAAGGATAATGTGGATTCTAAATGGTCTGTCGTACTTTTGACACCAAGTAGAGAGTATTTTGAATACATGGGCGATGGTTAGTTTCAAGAGACAGTAATTGATCATCACCCTTGTTTTTCCAAAGAAGTGCCTGCTCATGATGATGATGATGAATCTGATGAAGATGAAGTTGAACAGTTAAGTGTCCGTAAAAATTGTGATGGGATATGGATTGACCATTGAAGCCATTTAATAGTATATTTGGTCGTACTTTTTTTTGCATTCATTAATTTATACTGCATATAAATGAAATAGAATAAAGTTTATCTGCCTTTTCTTTTATATTTAATTTACACATTAATGATTTGCTTCTTATATATATCTTTAGAATGTATGCATGCCTTTTCCTTTATATTATGTATTATTTACAATTACAGTTGGTTGTGGAGCTGCTCATAGATTTGATGTATATTTGATATTAAAGACTAATTGTATTTTTCCATTGTATATTTGCAGATTCATATTAGTCATGGCACGAAAGAAAAGAGCATAAAAAAACTGACGCAACACAGGAGAATCCTGAAGTTCAGAAAAGACATAGGCTGGATGATCACAACAAAGGACTCATTGATGATGAGATTATAGATGAGATTGATAATCAGGTAGAAGAAAATACCTTGGAATCAAATGGTGATAAGAATTCACAATCTACAAGATCACTTCGAGGGAAAACCAAAATGCATAGTTTGCAAGTGAAAAGAAGTCAGGGTGTAAAGTTAGATGTATCTTTCAATGAATGAGGGCAGCCCATTGGATAAGTGAGCAGTAAATTGCAAAGTTTCATTGGGGTTGTGGCTAGAGAAACCGTGAAGATCACGTATGATAGCTGGAAACATGTACCGGAAGATGTGAAAGATGTTATTTGGGAAACAATAAATGTAAGTGCTTTAGTGTGTATTATTGTTGGTTTAGTACAATCTTATTGAATCTTATGTATTATCTAACATTTATGAATTTGTAGTTGTCTTTTAATCTTGACCCAAATTGGAAGGGGTCTTGCCTCAGCTCTGCCAATGACAAGTGGCGTCAATTCAAGACATTACTCACCAATCAGTGGGTTTATGCAAGAATGGATACAGCTGAGTTGAATACGCCTCCTGCTGACTTTCCACAGATTGAAGCTGCTGATTGGAGTGCGTTTGTTATTAGTCGCATGTCTGAAAACTTCAAGGTATTGTATTTCTTTATATTTTATTTTAAATAATAGATTTATTTGTTGTACTATAATTTATTTATTATACTTTACTGGCTGTGCATTCCTTTACACAAATATCTACTTAATATAGGATATTCTTGGTGGTATGATAGTCTGTTGTGAGTTAGTATAATTTATCATACTTTACAAATTGAAAAATTGCTCTTTATATTGCTACTCTGAATCAGCTTTAATGTGAGCTACTCCTTTTTAATTTATTTTATTTTCTATAGCTCAATAATTAATTTTGATGGTTTTCTTGCTTTTGTTTTTTCTTTTAATTTTTTTGTTTTGCATCACTTTATTTTACAGAAAAAAAGAGAAAAACAGCAACAACGAAGGGCTCAATATGTTCACCCTTATCGGTTCTCTCGAAAAGGGTATGCAAAATTTGCAAGTGAACATGTAAGTCAAGTATTAATTCTTATTTTAAAAATTTCATCATATGTGTGTACTAATTTATTTTATGCATGTAGCCCGATCTCTTGTGCAATGATCCAGAAATTAATCAAGCTACACTTTGGGTTGAGGTACGAAAGACGAAAACCGGGATGTATGAGGGAGATGATCTAGTGGAAAAAGTTACAAAGATTGTAGCTCATTTTTATATTCAAAATATTATTTTTACATTAGTATGTCAAGTTCATGTTGTATATATTATGAATTTATATTGATAAAAATAATGTAGGATGAATTTATTGCCAAGAAAAAAGATGGTTCATTGGATGTAAAGGGCATGACAGGCACTATTCTTGAAAGTGCACTTAACAGCAAGGAACATAGTGGACGTTTGAGAGGTACAGGTCGTGTCACCAAATCTATTTACTTCAAATTGCCAAGAGGAATGGAGCACAACACAGAACTGTGTAAGCGCCAGCAACAAGAGATAATGAAAAATAGAAAGAGGATTGATAAATTAGAAGCTCTTTTGTTAAAAACCATTGGTCATACTGGTAATGATGTTGATGTTGATGAGAAGAGCAGTTGCTCAGTCCACTTTAAAGGTAAACAGAAATTGGACGACATTGTCAAGTTGGCTGATGATGATGTGGATAAGCCTATGCTTGATGTAAAGCTACTTCAAAAATATGAACATTTACAGGTATGCATTTTTTTTAATGTTGTTACCGCTGTAAATTTATAATTAGTTTAATTTATTTTCTTTACACTTATGATGATTAGGGTAAATTGGTAGCATTAAGTCTTGAGTCGAGCGCAAGCATTGCTGCATATGGCACAGTTATCAAAGTTTGCGATCCAAGTTCAAAATTGTCTATAGACTGTGTGCGCGTATCAATCGATGAAGCTATGGATGACAGTGCTCCTTTTCCCATACCAACAAGTGAGTGTCATAGCATTGGTGATGTTGTAGGGTCGCATATTGCATGGCCCGCACACCTGTTGAAGTTGAAAGATGAGGTATAAAAATAAAATTAATTATTAATTTTATATTATTAGATTGTAAGCAGGTACTATCTAATATGTATGCAATTATCTTTCAATTTTTAGAAACCAAAAATAATCATGAAGCAAGAACTGAAGGAATCACAGAGTACAGATTCTACCATGCCTGTACAGTTACACCTTATTTATCTTCATTACACGACATTGCTTAAAGACAAAGGGACTACTACGATTCACCTAGATGAAAAAGTCTTTGGTCATGAGCGTGTACTTTACATACTCAAGGATGATGTAGAGCCTTTTTGCAAATTGCGACCACTTACCTATAACTGTATTGTTGTCTACATATGGTAATAAATCTTCATATTTGTTGTAATTTATCTACTCACTTAGTTGGATGCAAAAAGTATACTTGATCAAATTATTTGTTAATTTACAGGCACTTATACAAAAAGATGAGCTCAGAAAAGCTAAAAAAATTCAAGTTTGTTGATCCTATCGGTGTTGGGCATATTCCATCCACCAAATCAGATAAGAAAAGTGTTCAACAAGGTATGGAACAGAGAGCACATGCATTGTATATTGGGCTTAAAGGTACAATTGTCAATCAAATGGTTTTGGTTCCATGCAATGTAGGGTAAGTATATAGTTTCCAACATTAGTTTAATATTTTGAACATCATAATTATATTTTTTAGTAATATTTTGCTCTGTGTATTTGAAGAGAACATTGGAAGCAAACCGTGGAAGTGGTTTCTACGATTCTTTTTATACTATTAAACCTCACAAAGAAAAAGTTGGTTTGTACGATTCTTTTTATACTAGTAATCATGATACACCTTGGAAGCAAACTGTGGAAGTGTAAGTTTGATCTACTTTTTTTTTTCTTGATAATAATTCATAATGTGATATTGAAACAATTAAATCATATAATCTAAAGGGCTCTGAAGATGTTCAATGCGGATATACAGAAGAAAGGAAAAGATACACCTTCGTGGAAAATCATTAAGGTATACTACTATATCCTAAAATCGATAGAGTTAGTTAATCAAAAATAATTATTCACAATTGGATTGTGTCGCAGGGTCCCAAATAGCCGGATCTGTATCAGTGTGGTTTTTATGTCTTGCGATCAATGAAGGAAATAATTAAGCTTGAATCGTGTAAATCGATTAGTTCAATAGAATCATTGGTAATCAGTATTTTAATTTAAAATGTCATACTTTAACCTTATTATGGTTGTTGGTCGTTGAGAATTGTATAATTGATGTTTATAACTTTTACTAATCAGGGCAAGAGTAAGGATAACAAGGAAGAAAGAAAGCGTTATTCTATTGACGAGATCAATGAAGTGCGCAAGGAGTGGGCAAAATGCGTAAAGAAATATATAAAATTTTAGAAGGTAATGATTGTCTTCCTCTCTTAAAATAATAATTTACATACTAAAAAATGACTTATTATTGTGGCATGTATAACTCTGTTCGTTAACGGAGTTGTAGAATATATATTAAATGTATGAGCTGTATATGTATGTATTAATTGCACATATGAGCAATTTATGGTATGTTTATTCCTTTATGACAAATAACAGGATAAATTCATTGGTGATACTTGGGTGGAAATCAGTATTGTCTCCTATTAGACTGGTGTAATTTGCAAGCGCTCGATTTATTTTAGATACATTTGGTACATGTAGTCTTGTGATTAATATTGAGTAAATGTTTTGGATCTAAATGATTTTTTTAGAGTCATGGATGTATATGATTGACTTGAACTGGAATTGATGAATAATTGATTTCAATTATTATATTTTTAGTAATTCAAGTTTTGTTATATGCTATCTAATTTTAATTATATAGTAATTATTGAGAAATATTATTTTATATAACTATAACAATAGGCTATGAAATATAATACAACAAAATATTAACTGTTGTGGTAAATATTAAACACAATAGTTAGAAACTGTTGTTGAAATACTGTCGTCATAACATCATTATTAGTGGTGGTGGTCAAAGACAACAATACTAAACCGTGGTTAAAAGTAAATATATGACAACAGTAATAATACAAATGAGCGACCATTGTTGTAAAGGTCTATTGCATGTGTTGTCGTTGACTCTACGACAACAACAAGGACAACAATTAATACCCGTTGTCGTATCTACTCTACAACAACATAACATAACCGTTGTAGTAACCATTTTTATTGTTGTCAAATTCAGTGTGGTCATAGGTATTGGATCATAGACAACGATTTTTAAGTGTTGTTGTTGACTCTACGGCAACGATAACGACAACAGTTATGCCCGTTGTGGTAACTAGTTTACAACAATAGTATATAACCGTTGTCATATTCATTTTTTGTTGTTGTCAAATCCAGTGTGGTTGTAGGTCCTGAATCATAGACAACGGTTTTTAAGTGTTGTTGTTGACTCTACGACAATGGTGAGGACAACAGTTATAACCGTTGTTGTATGTGTCATCTATATTTACGTAATGTGCTACAACTACGGTTCAAAACCGTTGTGAACGATGTTGTCATAGAGTATACGACAATAGTTTGTAAACCGTTGTCTATGTGCCCACACCTACTACCACACTGGATTTACACAACAGTCCGAAATCGATACGAAAACGGTCAATAACCGTTGTGTATGAACGAAATTCTTGTAGTGCATACTTTGAAAATTAAATTGGATCTCCTCCTCTTCATCTCCTTAGAACCGAAAATGATGGGGAAATGGGGCTCAACTCCTAGCTTGGATTTCTCATGGAAGAAATCATCTTGAATCCCTCAAGAAAATGTGAAACAACAATTAATCATCCATTTTAGGGCTTAAGAGCCGAAAATGAAGAGAAAATTTGGATGATTATTGAAGATTAATACTTGAAAAATTGGGGAATATCAATACCTTTAAGATTAGGGCTTTGGAAGCTTGATGATGGATTGATCTTTACTTGATCTTCATGATGGATTAGAGCTTGATTCTATGCTTGCATGGAAGAAATTTCAAGTATGTGATGTGTGTGTGCGCTCACGGCATTGAGAGAGAGAGGGAGAGAGAATTTTTTTCTTCCTTGCTTGATTGTGAGTTTTCGAGAGAGAGAGATAGGTAGAATGAGAGAAATAAATCTCTTGAATAAGAGAGAGTGATCGAGAGAGAGAGAGAGTGAGTAGATGGAATTGTAAAGAATGCATGTACTCCATTATCTATATGAGATATTGATTACATATTCCTCCAACATATAGAATAATAATGATGACATCTAGTTAGTAGGTGTTGGAAATTGGGTTGAGAGGGAGATAGATGGATTTGATGGGATGAATGCATGAAATCTTCATTACACAAGTTACTAAGATTTTATTCTTATTTAGAGAATATTCATGATGAAACCTACTTAATAGGTTTTGAAAATAGGTTTGGAGAGAGAGAGAGATTAGGGAGAGATGGAGAGAGATGACGGTGGAGAGGGAGAGAGATGAGAGGGATTTTCTCATTATTTTATTACGGGTATTATTTACCCGGTCGTAAAAGCTTTTCGGATAAAAAGTTTGTATTATTCCATTTATGTTAAAAACGGATCTAATCTCTCCTTGTCTCGTTTCCAACACTAAAAACATCTCAAACCTAACTCACATCTCATTAAATAAATCAAGGATTCCGATTATCAAATTTTTAGGTCTAAATTCCATATAACGAAGAAAACCTAAAAATTAGTCGGCTTATTAGTCCTTTAAAGATTAAATTCTCATAACTTTCTCAAATAATTTCGGATAAGCTTCTATCTTATCTCAATGATCTTAGAATTAACTCTAGGTTCAGAGATTCTAATTAAAATCTATTCTAAGTTTATTGATGAATAGTGATTTCTCGGCTGTCAACACTATTCACTTCAAAACAAAATCCTCGGAAGTCTCTGAAAATCATACTCGTACTCATTCTCATACAAATAAGCTCAATATATGCATCACATTATCATTCCAAGATATAGAAACAGATAATCTCACGTAAAAACGCATAAGGGCATTTCAGTCGTTTTACTCATTTCTACTTATTTAGAAAAAAATTTATTCTTCAAATCTCGTCATTTAAACTTATAAGGTTATTTAATACGCTCTCTGACGTTATAAAGGCTCGGGGTATTACATCCTCACCCTCTTAAAAGAAAAATTCGTCCCGAAATTTACTGACCTTGAGAAAATAGCTCGGGATATTTTGCCCTCATCTTTTCTTCGAGTTCCTATGTGGCTTCTTCGAGATCATGATGACACCACTTGACCTTTATTAAGGGAATCGATTTTGTTCTAAGCTACTGAACTTTACGATCTAAAATCCTCTCGGGTATCTCCTCGTAGCTTAGATCGGGCTTCATCTCTACATCCTCTTGACGTATCACATGCTTCAGGTCGAAGACGTACTTTCTCAATTGCGATACGTGAAAAACATTATGCGAGTTCCCGAAACTAGGAGGTAACGCTAAACGATATGATACGGATTCAATCCTCTCAAGGATTTCAAACGGTCCTATAAAATGAGGTTTAAGCTTTCCTTTGACTCCAAAACGATATACTCCTCTCGAAGGGGACACTTTTAAGAATACTTTATCTCCTACTTCAAACTCCAACTTTGATCTTCGGTTATCAGCATACGACTTTTGTCGACTCTGAGCTTCCTTAATCTTCTCGCGAATTTAGCGCACAGATTCTATCATTTCCTCAATCGTTTCTGGCCCTATCAATTTCCTTTCGCCCACTTCGTCCCAATAAAGCGGCGATCTGCATTTCCTTCCGTAAAGAGCTTCGTAAGGGGCCATTCCTATTGTATTCTGATAGCTATTGTTATAAGCAAATTCGACAAGAGGTAAGATTTTCTCCCATTCAACTCCCTTATCTAGCAAAACAGCTCTCAACATATCCTCGAGGATTTGAATCGTTCGCTCGGACTGACCATCGGTCTGGGGATGATAAGCAGTGCTGAATTGCAACTGAGTTCCCAACTCATTGTGGAAGCTTTCCCAAAAACGGGTTGTGAACTTCGAATCTCTATCAGAAGTAATCGTCTTTGGCACTCCGTGCAACTTTACAATTTCCTTAATATAAATCTGAGCTAACTTGTCTGATCCATAGGTGTGTGGAATAGGTATGAAATGAGCAGACTTCGTCAATCTATCCACTATCACCCATACTACTGTGTTTCCTTTCTTTGATCTTGGCAATCTTGTCACAAAATCCATCGTGATTCCATCCAACTTCCATTCTGGGACTGGTAATGGCTGCAAAGGTCCATACGGTCTTTGATGCAAAGACTTTACTTGTTGGCAAGTTAGACATCTCTCAACGAACAATGCCACATCTATTTTCATTCCATTCCACCAAAACTGTTTCTTTAAGTCTTGGTACATCTTCGTGCTGCCGGGATGGGCTGTATACGGGGTTTCATGAGCTTCACTCATTATTTTATTTCTTAACTTTTCATAATTAGGCACACAAATTCTTCCTTTATACAACAAGGCATTATCGCTCGACTCCGAGAAATCTTTAACTCCTTCACTTCTCACCTTCATTCTCAACTTCTCCAATTTTTCATCCCTTCTCTGACCTTCCATGATGCAGGTTCTCAAATCGGGCATTACTACTAAAGTAGCAATCATTTGATCTACCGTCGCTGGAGGTACAATCACTTCAATTCTCATCTTCCCAAACTCCTCAATCGACTTGACTTCATCAGTTAGAAGGAATCCTAATTCGGTCTCCTCCGAATTTTCCCTCTTTCTCTTTCGACTTAGCGCGTCGGCTACTACATTAGCTTTACCGGGATGGTAAGATATCTTGAAATCGTAATCTTTCACCAACTCGAGCCATCTTCTTTGTCTCATGTTCAACTCCTTCTGTTTAAAGAAGTATTTCAAACTCTTATGATCTGAAAATATTTCACACTTGGCACCATAGAGATAATGTCTCCAAATCTTCAGAGTATGCACGATGACGCTAATTCCATGTCATGAGTTGGATACTTCTCTTCATGGGGTTTGAGTTGTCTTGAAGCATATGCAGTCACTCTTCCATCTTGCATTAGAATACATCCTAATCCTTGAGCAAATGCATTAGTATATATGACGTAATCTTTGTCTGGTTCGGGTAGGGCTAATACTGGAGCTGTAGTCAATCTTGTCTTGAGCTCTTGGAAACTTCTTTCACATTCTTCCGTCCACTTGAACTTCGTTTCTTTCTTCAACAGGCTCATCATTGGCTTCGCGATTTTGGAAAATCCTTCTATGAATCTCCGATAGTATCCTGCTAAACCGAGGAAACTACGGATTTCATGCACTGATGTCGGGAATTTCCATTCCTGTACAGCTTTCACCTTTTCCATATCCACTTTGATTTCTTCGGACGAAACAACATGTCCTAGGAAATTCACCTCCTTCAACCAAAATTCACATTTACTGAATTTGGCATACAACTTTTCAGTTCTAAGCTTTTCCAACACAATCCTCAAATGCTTCTCGTGCTCAGCTTCATCTCTTGAATACTGCTGGAGCATTTGTTAACCCAAATATTCGTGAAAAACTCTGTTCATCATATCCATAAATACTGCTGGAGCATTTGTTAACCCGAATGGCATTACTATAAATTCGTAATGTCCATATCTTGTCCTAAAAGCAGTCTTTGGAATAACTTCTTGCTTGATCTTCGATTGATGGTATCCAGATCTTAAATCGATCTTGGAGAAAACACCGGCTCCTCTTAGCTGATCGAACAAATCATCTATCCTTGGCAAAGGATACTTGTTTTTAAGCGTAATCTTGTTTAGCTCTCGGTAGTCTATGCACATCCTTAAACTACCGTCCTTCTTCTTCACAAATAAAATTGGAGCACCCCATGGCGATACACTTGGTCGAATAAAACCCAAGTCCAACAATTCCTGTAGTCGGGGCTGATCCGGGTTCTAAATCGATCGTAAACTCCAATTGTCGATCAGGGGGTAAACCTGGCAATACTTCTGGAAACATGTCCTTGAATTCTCTCACGATTGGTACATCATCGATATTCAACTCTTGATTCTCGTCTTTATTCAGGTAAACTAGATACACTTGTGTATCTTTCTTCCTCATTAATCTCTGTGCTTTCATAGCTGAAACTATCGGTATGCTCTTCCTCATTCTCTTCTCAACTCCAAAAACTACAGTTGACTCTTCTCCAGGGGTTTAAACGATATTTGTCTCAAATCGCATCGAATTGTCGCAAAGTTCTTAGTTAACCAATCCATTCCTAGGATTATATCAACGTCCCACATCTGGATTAAATTCAGGGATTTCGCGATCAACTTACGATTTCTGAATTCGAATTCTAAATTCGAGCAAACACGCGAAACTAACGCAGATTTTCCTAAAGGGGTTGCGACACTAAGCACCTGGTTTGATTCTTCTACCTTCAAATCTAGGTTCTCTATGCAAACGCTAGATATAAATGAATGCGAAGCACCCGTATCGAACAAAACAATAACAGGTATGCCGTTAAGCTTTCCCATACCTGCCAAATTTCCTTTATCTTTCTCTAGCGGCTTCGGCTCAATTGCGTAAGCTCTTTGGAAGTGCAGGGGCTCTTGCTGAAGAGGTTGCTGCTTTGGCTACGATGGCTTGCGTTGATACTGGATAAACTTTTACGGAGGAGCTGCCTCAACGGCTTTTATCTGCGAAGGCTGGAACTGATTTGGTCTTCCGCCTCTCATTCCTTGTTGCTTACTCGGGCACTGGTTCGAGAACTGACCAGGCTGACCACAAGTATAGCAAACATTGCTCCCACTCTTGCAGACACCTTGATGCATTTTGCCACACTTCAAACAAGGAGGGAATCCTAAAGGTCCTACATGTAGGTTACTTCAGTTGACCTGTGGAGCTATTCCCTTCTGGGGTTGCTGTTGGCTTTTTCCTTGCCATGGTTTCTTGCTCGGGTGATTTCCACCACTCCATTTTCCTTTCCTCTTTCCATGCTGGCCGAATTGGGGTTGATGGGTAGATACAGTCGTCGTTGTCTGGCTTTGAAATTGAGGATTCGCTGAAGGATGCGATCCTTTTTCTGGTTGCATGGCCAACTCCATATCTAGGGATCGGTTCAAGGCTTCAGCATAAGTCAGACCACTCTGACTAGCAAGAACTACTCGGATATCCTGCCTTAGTCCTGCTCGAAACAACTCACACATTTTCTCATCAGTGTCTACCATATTAGGTGCAAATCGAGCTAATTCACATAACTCTCGATCGTACTCGGCCACAGTCTTCTTTCCTTGCCTTAGATTGGCGAATTCGTTTGCTTTCTGCTTACGATAACTCCTCGGCACATACTTTTCATACAAGGCTTCTTTAAACTGATCCCAAGTTAGGTTCTCGTGTTCTTCGGGTGAATACATTCTTTGTTTTGCCTCCCACCAGTAGTCGGCAGTTTGTTTTAACTGATACGTCATACACTCAAGACGTTTACGATCGGTGCAACGAAGAAAACGGAAAATTCGCTCAAGAGAATGAATCCAGTCCTTAGCATCAGCTGGACTGCCTTTACCAGCGAAAGTTGGGAGATTCTGACGAAGAAAAAGTTCTTCGACTCGTCGTTCATTCGGAGGGGGCAGAGTAGGATCACGCTGTCATTCGGGGTTATCTCCAGGGTTTCTGATGTTTCTACGTCTTGGCGGCATTATAAAAATACAACAAGAAAACTTTAGCCACTCCAATACTTTAGCTCACTAGGAACCTTTCTCGATTCTGAAAACATTTCCTTTTTAGGAGGAATACAATTCTCGATCGGTACTTAAATAAATAATTAAAAGGCAAATCAAGAATCATCTCAAATAATTTCATTATTTCAAATTCTCATATATACATACATCTCATTCAATTTTCAATAGTCATCAGGCATTTACATCATCATTATAATTTCACATATTCTCAAGACAAGTATTTTCTTAGGCAATCAATCACAATCATCGAATAAAACATCATCACCTTAATACTCATATACTCAATTCAAATTAATAACTCAGGGGACTCAAAATTAATTTTAATAGCCTAACGGCACATCTTTTATTTCGCCCGACGACGGCCTCTTCTGAGGACTTATAAACAATAGGGATTTAAACAATTACACTGAAAATTTTCCTTTCTTCTATTAGATAGCTAATGTTCTACTTGAACTACGCAAGTTCTCACTTTGCGTTCGATTCTTACTTACACATTAAGCCACAATAATTACATTACTGCTGAAGATTAAAAAGAGTTCATCTCTCAAACACACACGGTAAACTACTTAGATTTCCACGGCTTCCTTGAACAAATTCTACATGCAAGAATCATCTTCACTCGGCCCACTGTCATCGTATTGCTCTGTGTTGGAATCTACTTCAATGTGCTTTCTAGGGTCTTCCTCTTCTTCAGGGTCCTCTTCTTCAGGGTCCTCTTCTTCTTCTTCCTCATTTATGTTGTCTGCAAGCTGCCCTTCTTCCTCAACGTTGTCATCTTCGATAGTGAAACACTCACGTTCGGCTGCCCTCAATGCTTCCTCGCAATCCTCTAAAGTGTAGTTTAGTGCAGCTAGCTCGGACTCAACCCAAGGCGGGGTGTTGGGGTTTTCCTCTCGACGAAGGTAGGATGCTATGTCGACGGAGGCACCAAATTGGGAGTTGTACTCATCTCCTGGCCTTACCACTGTCGCTGCATCGGTCAGCTCATTTTCATTCTCATAATCATCGCCGTTTTTTGAACGGGCTGGTCTGGAGGACTCCGCTTCAGGATGAACTGGAAGAGTTGCTTGATAATGACGCATATAGGCGGTGAACTAATCCTCAGTCGGTGACGGAATTCCATTAGGGTCATTGCATCCGTTCGGCTGTGATGTTGGCAAGTTAGACAAAGCAAAGGGATCAAAAGATCGGATTGAAAGTACACCACTTACAATTGGATACTCTTGGTGGGACTCTCGAGGTTCAAGTTCGGTTTATGGCGGCGAATTAATATGAAGGGAAACAGGGCCATCTTGAGGAATCGGTGAAGGAGCACGAACAACTCCGTTTAGCAGGTCTGAAGAGTCGTCCTCATATGGCTCTGGCGGAGGGGCGCCATATGTCATGTAACGAGCTGAGATAGTGGAGATAAAAACATTAACATCTCCGTACAGAGCTCGTCGAAGTATCGATAGCCTAGGAATCGAGGAACGAGGGATGCTGCCCAATCTCTCCATTCCTGAGGTAGGGCCTGTATCAAACGTGCCATGCCTTCTAGTGGTCCGATGTCCATAAACTGAACTTTTCCCCAAATCGTATGATAGCGCGCTAGGAATTCAGCTATTGATTCAGTACTCATTTTTCTTACGTGTAGGTACTCCTGCATCCAGTCATTATCGTCTATCCTATACGAATTTTTAAACACATTAAGCACACTTAAATAATTAATCAAGCATACTAGAATTTCCACCACATACTCATTTTTGCGTTCCAAAGGGGGATTTTTGTTCATGGTTTCGGGCAATTCCAAATCACGTAACCGTTTGCACAAGCATTTCATCCTTTCCGATTTTTCCACACGAAACACGCATTAGGGAGGACATTCTAGAGCAATCTAGTTATCAATCAACTTAATAGCTTTTATCTCTAAACATCATAACTCATAAAATAACTCCAAAATTCTCAAAATCTTGATAATTCAAACATCACTTTAACTCGAAAAACTTTTAGAAAATAAGACATACCTGGTTGCCGGATGAGATGGAGGATAGCTTGGTGTGGTTTACTGACTCAAATAAGTCTAGGAATTAAATCTAGACTCGACTCATCAAAGAATATCAGACTTCAGAGCAGTCAAACCTGCTCTGATACCAACCTGCCACACCCCGACTCCCGAGGTGTGACTTACGAACACTAACACAACTTAACCATCTAACAAACAACTCAAATACGGGGAACATGCTAGGGGAAATATCAACGAAAAGCAATAGCACTCGAATAAAGCTATCAAAGACATAACGAAGCAATACCCAAGCATATTAATTTACATATCAACGAGATACGATAAGTATATCAAGTTAACGAGAACAAGGCTCAACAAATATTTAAGGTCATCGAGCACATTGCTCGGAATCAAAACAAATATCAAGTATATAATAACAGGTTTTCATTTCAAAAAAAAGTTGCAGCGGAAACTCGACTCAAATCCCAACACTCACACGTATGAAGACGTGTAAATGCTAGTCTGACATTCGACTCAACTCAACCCAACAGACCACACCACCAAGCCTTTCCTGCCATCGCCATCCTGCTAACCTGCACGTTTAGGAATACATACAGGGCTGAGTACTTCGTACCCAGTGAACACATGTTTAAAACATTTGGAAAAGATGCTTTTAAAGCTATATCAATTGAACTCGCCTTGCCGAAGCATCACAAGTATCTATGCAATTTTAAACGATTTTACTTGTGCAAGCTAAAAACATTTTCTTTTAAATAGACTGCGCAGTCAAAACATAATATATACTCAACAGTATGCATCATCTCTCACAAATTCTCTCACTGTGCCGAGAAGTAGGCATCTTTCTCGAACACTGTGACTGGCCCAACCAAAGCAAGGCACAGTCCCCTCAACATTTAACATACCACACAGGGGTTTCCTGCCTTTCACAGGATGATAATAACTCAACAAACAGATGATAACACATACCATACTCAATAAAACGGCAAGTCAATTGCATTTTAAAAATTCACATAATAATACTCAATAGTATAATAGCATTCATCGATAGTTTTGGTTTAGAAAAGCCCACCTGTCTTCCGATGTTCTAGCTAGGTGGCTTACGTGCTATTTGTCCTCGCTTATTTCTCCGTCCTGCTTGATCCTTCACAGTTTGACATCGATAAAGAAGATAAGGTACTACGCAAAGACGGATATTAATCGTTGGTCTCGACTGAAGGACTTCTACTTGACTCGTTGCTCTCTATGCTACTCTTTTCTAAATAAGTCTCGCATTCTCGTCTCTAAGCTATTAACACTACTCGATAATTGGTTAATACTACTAACCAATGTCTTAGCACTTCTTGCTTTAATTATGAAACGTCGTCTATCTAAACTCTATTACTCGAGTTTTCTTTTATATTCTTAATCAATTCTCGATTTAATTATCAACTTAATAACTCAATTGTTTTGCATACAAAACAAACTCAGTAATTTTTCACGTCATCATCAAATAATATCATTCACTCAAGCACGTTAATTCAATCGCATAATAATTCAAAATAAATCAAACACATTGTCTCAAATCCAATCACATTTCAAAACACGTTATTATCTACTCAATTTTTATTCTAGGACTTAATTCAAATACGAATTCCTTTTTATAGAAACTCAAATAATAAAATTTATCTTTCTCAACTCATATACGACACTTTTCCAAACTCGTTGTTTTATGAAAACATATTATAAATCTTTACTCAATTAATAAAAATTCTTTTTATTTTTATTAAACTCTTATGAAATAGGAATTTTATTTTTATTTCTAACTCGATTCTTATTCTTGACTCAAACTATTACTTTTAGATTATTATCTCAACAACTCTTCTCGGTTTATTTTTAATCCAAACGGTTTGAAAAACAACTTACTTAATTAATTTAATTATTTACTTTCAAATTCATTACTCGATATCTTACTCGTATTTTATTCCGTTATTTTCTTGATTAAACTATACGAGTATTCAAACTTAACTCGTCTAACACCTTTCCTCGACTAGATTAAATCTTCTCTTTGCTTTCTTATCATTTTATTCTCTTTATTTTAACTCGATTCTCTTGACTCTTACTTATTTAATTAAGAAATTTCTTTTCTTCTTTTATTTACTAATTTAAAACTCATTTCTTAATTAATACATGTTCTCCTTTATTCTTTAATTAATTTTTATTTCAATAAATATCTAGATTATTTTATTAATTTAATTACTAATTTCCTTTTTAATTTAATTTTATTAAAACTCAAATCTTCAAGTTCTTACTCAAGAACACTTACTTGATGTTCTTCTCTATTATTTTCAATTTTTCTTTTTAACTTAAATCTTCACTCTTTTATCACAATAAATCCTATTACACTAGGATTTAAACCTACTACTCAATATTATACTCAAGAACATCATAACATCAAAAATACTAAATCATCTATATTCATTTTTCATCAAATATTTTCACATAAAGCTCGATTTTCACACAATTAAATTCTCAAAGGATTAAATCATCACATCTACTAATATTCTCAAGCTCAAACATCAATTAAATCGTCACAAAAATCATCAAAATAATTTCTCCTTCTTTGCCCATAACTCACGGCATTAACTAGAAATTTAGGGCAATTGATTTCTTGATTTTTCAAGCATATAACTCCATCCTTAACATAATAAAAATCATAAATCAAGCATCAAAATAACAATAACTCAAGAAATTCAAATTCTCCTATTTTTGCCTAAATTTTCGGTCCTAGCCAAATTTTTAGGGCTTTTATTTTCTTTTTCTCTCTTAATTCATAATTTAATCCCTAAAGTTCAAATTTCTTAACGAATTCCTCACTCGAATTTTGAATCGATAACCCTAGGTTTTCCTAAATGTAAAATAAAATCATGCAGGCATTGTTTTCTTTACTTTAGGGCTTTAGAGATACATATATACAATTAAACAAATAAATACCATACTTTGAAAATTAAATTGGATCTCTTTCTCTTGATCTCCTTAGAACCAAAAATGATGGGGAAATGGGGCTCAACTCCTAGCTTGGATTTCTCATGGAAGAAATCATCTTGAATCCCTCAAGAAAATGTGAAACAACAATTAATCATCCATTTTAGGGCTTAAGAGCCGAAAATGAAGAGAAAAATTGGATGATTATTGAAGATTAATACTTGAAAAATTGGGGAATATCAATACCTTTAAGATTAGGGCTTTGGAAGCTTGATGATGGATTGATCTTTACTTAATCTTCATGATGGATTAGAGCTTGATTCTAAGCTTGCATGGAAGAAATTTCAAGTATGTGATGTGTGTGTGTGCTCATGGCATTAAGAGAGAGAGGGAGAGAGAATTTTTTTTCTTCCTTGCTTGATGGTGAGTTTTCGAGAGAGAGAGAGAGAGAGAGAGTAGATGGAATTGTAAAGAATGCATGTACTCCATTATCTTTATGAGATATTGATTAGATATTCCTCCAACATATAGAATAATAATGATGACATCTAGTTTGTAGGTGTTGGAAATTGGGTTGAGAGGGAGATAGATGAATTTGATGGGATGAATGCATGAAATCTTCATTACACAAGTTACTAAGATTTTATTCTTATTTAGAGAATATTCATGATGAAACCTACTTAGTAGGTTTTGAAAATAGGTTTGGAGAGAGAGAGAGATTATGGAGAGATGGAGAGAGATGACGGTGGAGAGGGAGAGAGATGAGAGGGATTTTCTCATTATTTTATTACGGGTATTATTTACCCGGTAGTTAAAGCTTTCCGGATAAAAAGTCCGTATTATTCCATTTATGCTAAAAACGGATCTAATCTCTCCTTGTCTCGTTTCCGACACTAAAAACATCTCAAACCTAACTCACATCTCATTAAATAAATCAAGGATTCCGATTATCAAATTTTTAGGTCTAAATTCCATATAATGAAGAAAACCTAAAAATTAATCGGCTTATTAGTCCTTTAAAGATTAAATTCTCGTAACTTTCTCAAATAATTTCGGATAAGCTTCTATCTTATCTCAATGATCTTAGAATTAACTCTAGGTTCAGAGATTCTAATTAAAATCTATTCTAAGTTTATTGATGAATAGTGATTTCTGGGCTGTCAACATTATTCACTTCAAAACAAAATCCTCGGAAGTCTCTGAAAATCATACTCGTACTCATTCTCATACAAATAAGCTCAATATATGCATCACATTATCATTTCAAGATATACAAACAGATAATCTCACGTAAAAATACATAAGGGCATTTCAGTCGTTTTACTCATTTCTACTTATTTAGAAAAAAATTTATTCTTCAAATCTCTTCATTTAAACTTATAAGGTTATTTAATACGCTCTCTAATGTTATAAAGGCTCGGGGTATTACAAACTCTTTCATTCTTTTATTCTATCTCCGAGGTGGCTACCTCTCATCCGTGGTGCATCCAGTATACTTAACTACGGAGATTTTTTTTTTGTTTCAAAGAACTTGGATTTTTCATATCTTGTAAATATTTGGGACTTTCTTCATATCTTAGATCTTGTCTAAGGTTTAGACCGTGGTGACTGATGCGCTTGGAATCGAGCACGTATTTTCACAATTGAGATACTTGGAAGACGTTGCGCACTTTACTGAGATTTGACACTAAGGTGAAGTTGTAAGCGATTGGGCTCATTCTTTCTAGGATCTCAGAAAAATTCCTATAAATCTACGACGTAACGAATTACTCTCGTGTTTCCAAATCTTAGAAATATCGCTCAATTTAAATCTTATCTATGTATGACTTTTTTTCATTACCGAGCTTCGTTAATCGTTTGGTGGCTTAGGTTTGATGGCTTTCGCTGTCGATGTTGCTCTGTGGAGCTTCATTTCATCTTCGTCAATATTTTGGAACAAATTTCTGGATTTCGACAACGAATCATCGCTCTATTTTCACTTCGCCCATCTGTTACGAACATGAGGTAGAAATCGTACGTGTAGCATAGGGATTGGCATTTTGTCACGCCCCGACTCTCGAGGTGCGACTTACGAACAACAACAAACTTAAACAACTAACAACTAACTCAAATAAGGGAACATGCTCGGGGAAAACAAAGATGGAAGACAAGACAATCGAATTTGGTTTTCCAAACGCATAATGAAATAAATACCGAGCATCTTAACTTCACCTACAACAGGAATTCAAACAAGTAATTCATGCTGATGGGAAAGGAATTCCAACAAAAAGAGAAAGCATACGAATATATATATCAAGTTAAAGGATCATGTTCAACAACAATTCAAGTTACGAGCCCATCGCTCGAAATTACAAGTTAAAGAGTTACGAATTCAACAAGTATTCAAAGTCTTCGAGCACAACGCTTGGGATCAAAAACATGAGTGTCAAAGTATTAGCATCAACAGACATTAATTCAAAAGGGTTGCAGCGGAAACTTGCATCAATACCCAACACTTACACGTATGAAGACGTACAAATGCCAGTCTGAAATTCAACTAAACTCAACCAACAAAACAGAACCACACCACCAAGTATCCACGCCATCGCCATCCAGTCAACCTGCATGTTTAGAAACACACGCAGGGCTGAGTACTTCGTACTAAGTGAACACAAGCCAAAACATTTGAATAACGATGCTTCTTAAAGCTATAATAATTGAACTTGCCTTGCCGAACATCACAAGCATATAAGCAGTTTTAAAAACAGTTTACTTGTGCATGTCAAAACGTTTTTCTTTTAAAATAGACTGCGCAGTCAAATATCATATAATATAACATTATGTATCATCTATCATAAACAATTTTACTGTGCCGAGAAGTAGGCCTCCTTCTCGAGCACTATGACCGGCCTAACCGAAGCAAGGCTCACAGTCACCTCAACATATACCACACGTGGGTTCCTGCTTTTCACAGGATAATAACATCTTCATATAAATAGATGATAACACATACCAACTTCAATAAAAACGGCAAGTCAATCACATTTGAAATCATATCATAATACTCAATAGCATAATTAATTTTCATCGATAGTTTTGGTTCAAAAAAGCCCACCTGACTTCCGAAGACTAGCTAGGTGGTCTAGGGCTATTTGTTCTCGCTTAATGATCCGTCTGGCTCGATCCTTCACAGTTCGACATCGGTAGAAAAATAAGATATATGAAAGACGGACACAAAGGCGTTGGACTTTAATTGACGGATTCTATTTGAGTCGTCTCTCTCTTCGCTCTAACTTTTCTAAAGGATCTCGCGTTCTCGTCTTTAAATTATTAACTCTATTCGAAATGGTTAACTTTACTACTCAACATCGTACACTTTTTTCGTTCTAATTAATAATGTCATCGTCTATATTCTATTACTCGAGCTTTCTTTCAAAGGCTTTAATCAATTCTTGGTTTAACAATTAATAACTCAATCATTCAATTATTTTTCACAACATAACTAACATCATGCATTTAAACACTTATTCAATCATATAATGAATTCACATAAATCAAGCATACTTCAAGACACATTAACAATTACTTAATTTAGACCTTAAAATCTAACTCGATTATGCATTTCTTTTTATGAAGGCTCAAACTATTTATTCTATCTTTCTTATTTATAGACAACGCTTTGTTTTATATCCGTTATCTTATAAGGTATTTTATAACCTTTATTCAATTCAACAAAATTTCTCTTTAATTATCATTATCTCTTATAAAATTAGGATTTCTTATTCATCTTTAATTCGATCCTCATTTCTTATCTCGACTATTGTTCCTCTAATTATTATCTCGGTTTATCTTTTTATTCGCTTGGTTGGAAACAACGTACTCAATTAATTATTTAATTAGTCTTCTTTCAACTTACTATTCGACATCTTATTTTATCCTTATTTTCTTGATTAACTTATACGAGTATCTATCTTAACTCGTCTAGCATCTTTTCTTTACTCGATTAAAAACTTCTTTTTTATTTCTTCTCGATCTATTTTTCTTAAATTCGGTTTTCTTTATTTTTGCTTATTTCTTTAATAATTTCTTCTTTACTTGTTTTAAACCCTTAAGCCGTTTCTTACTTAATAATTTCTTTATCTTTTGATAAACATTTTTATGAATTAGCTCACTTTATTAGTTAAGTTATAAAAGATCTTTTTGTTGTAGTTTTAGTAAAAATTTCAAGTCTTTAAATTTTAATACCAAGACATTTAATTGATATATCTTTTTATACATCTTTCATCTTTTATTTAATTAAAAGCTTTTCAAATTTAAATCTTTTTATCAAAACTTCTATCTTCATTCCACATTTAAACTAACATTCATACATACATTGAAATACTTAAACATCCAATCTTTTTATTATTTTTACAATTAATTTCTTTCAAAACTTCAACATGCAATCTCATTTTCTTAATTTAAACACATGCATGATTATGTCAACATAACATACAATCATTCCATTGATCAAAACATCACTCAATTCATCAACAAAATCAACAAAATAAAAGCTCTCTTTTTTTTTCTCAAATCTCACGGCACACACATGCACATTTTTGTGCATTTTATTTCTCAATTTTTCTTGCTTAAATTCTCATTCTCAACATGATAAAAATAACAAATCAAGCATCAAAATAATAATAACTCAAAGAATTCATATTTCTCCTATTTTTACTATAATTTTCGGCATTCTTTAATTCTTTTAGGGTTTTAGTTTCTTTTTCTTCTTTTAATTCACCGATTAAACCCTATATTCGATTCTCCTAACGAATTCTTCTCACTCGATTGTCACATGCACATCCTAAGTTTGCCTAAACATAATTTAAATAGCATGCATGCATAGTTCTTTCTTTTAGGACTTAGAGACATACATATTTACAATTAATCAAATGAATTTTTCATACTTTAATTTAAATGGAATCCTTCTCCTTGGCTCTTGGAATTGAAATGGATGGAATGTGAAGCTTCAAAGCTTGGACTTGAAGAGAAGAAGGAAGTCTTCTTGAATCCTCAAAGAAAAAGAAATAACATGGAATTAATCATCCATTCTCTTTAGGGTTTAAGAATCAAAATGAAGAATGTGTTGGATGATACTTGAATTTAACTTCAAGAACTTGAAAAATATTTACCTTTTCTTGAGAATATTGATGAAATGAATGGAATTGATACTTTCTACTTCATTTCCATGGATGGAGAGCTTGAATACATGGTTGCATGTAAAGGAAAATCAAAGTATGTGTGTGAGAGAGAGATTGCCGAGAGAGTAGAGAGAGTTTGGAGAGTTTGAGAGTTTCTTTTCTTTCTTGGTTGGAGAGAGGGAGAGATCGAATGAGAGAGAGAGATAGATGGAGTGAATGAAGTCTTCTCTCTTGTCTTAGATGAATGCATGTGAAATCCAACAAAAGGAATAAAGTGCTATGTTGGAAGTTGTAGTAAGACATGAATAGATAGGTTGATGTGATGTTACTTGCATGCATACTTTAGTTTCACAATTTACTAAGTATGTTGGTCATTTCTAGAGAATAGCCATGATGACATCTAGGTATAGCTTGTAGGTAGTGTGAGGTGGCGTGAGGGAGTGAGAGGTGGATGACACGTGTCTTCGTCGTGTCGTTACGGGTGTTAATTACCCGGTCGTAAAGGTTTTCCGGATAAAACGATTCGTATTAATTCCTTTTTGTGCTATTAACGGGTCTAACCTCTTCTCGTCTCACTTCCAACACTAAGCATTTCAACCCTATTTCACGTCTCAATTTAAAAGATTAAAGGTTTCGATCATTTTAGTCCTTTAAATTTTAAAAGAATTTAATCGGCTTATTAATCCGTTTATTAATCCTTTTAAAGATTAACTCCTCATTTCTCTTCTCAATTCTCAGATAAGTTCTTACCCTATCTCAGTGATCTTAAAAGAAATTCTAAGTTCGAAGGTTCTAGTTCAATTCTATTCTAGTTTTTTCGGCGTAAACATATTTCTCGGCGATTAACGTTACGTTATCTCAATCAAACAAACTCCTCGGGATTTTTCCGGAATTTAATCTCATACTCGTTTTCATATAAAAAACTCAACAAGCATATCACATCATCATCATCTCAGATAAATAGAACAGATAGATTCACACAAGATTCACAAGGCAAATTAAACGTTTTATCCAATTCTCTTCGTTTAGAAAAGAAAAATTTTACTCCTAAATTCTCATCTTTTAACTCACTCGGTTAATTACAAGCTCTCTAAAGGTATAAAAACTTAGGGTATCACATCCTCACCCTCTTAAAAAAAATTTCGTCCCAAAATTTACTGACCTTAAGAAAATAACTCGGGATACTTTGCTTTCATCTTTTCTTCGAGTTCCCAAGTGGCTTCTTCAAGATCATGATGACACCATTTGACTTTCACTAAGGGAATCGATTTCGTTCTAAGCTGCTGGACTTTATAATCTAAAATCTCTTCGGGTTTCTCCTCGTAGCTTAGATCGGGCTTCATCTCGATATCTTCTTGGCGTATTACATGCTTCGGATTAAAGACGTACTTTTTCAATTGCGATACATGAAACACGTTATGCGAACTTCCAAAACTAGGTGGTAACGCTAAACGGTACGATACGGATCCAATCCTCTCGAGGATCTCGTACGGTCCTATAAAACGAGGCTTAAGCTTTCCTTTAACTCCAAAACGATAAACTTCTTTCGAGGGGGATACTTTCAAAAACACTTTATCTCCTTCTTCAAACTCCAATTTGGATCTTCGATTATCGGCATACGACTTCTGTCGACTCTGAGCTCCTTTAATCTTCTCACGGATTTGATGTACAAATTCTATCATTTCCTCAATTGCTTCTGGCCCTAACACTTTCCTTTCACCGACTTCATTCCAATACAACGGCGATCTACATTTCTTTCCATAAAGAGCTTCATACGGGGCCATTCTTATCGTATTCTGATAGCTATTGTTGTATGCGAACTCAACAAGAGGTAAGACTTTTTCCCACTCAACTTCTTTATCTAACAAAATGACTCTCAACATATCTTCGAGAATTTGAATCGTTCGCTCGGACTGACCATCGGTTTGAGGATGGTAAGTAGTGCTGAACTGCAATTGGGTTCCCAACTCTTTGTGGAAACTTTCCCAAAAACGGGCGGTGAATTTCGAATCTCTATCAGAGGTAATTGTCTTCGGAACTCCGTGCAATTTCACAATTTCTTTGATGTAGATCTCGGCTAACTTGGCTGATCCATAGGTATTGGAATAGGTATAAAATGAGCAGACTTCGTCAACCTATCCACGATTACCCATACTACTGTATTTCCTCTTCTTGATCTTGGCAATCCCGTCACAAAATCCATTGTGATTCCATCCCACTTCCACTCTGGGACTGGTAACGGCTGTAGAGGTCCATACGGTCTTCGATGTAAGGACTTCACTTGCTGGCAAACTAGACATCTTTTAACGAACAATGCCTCATCCATCTTCATTCCATTCCACCAAAATTGTTTCTTCAAATCTTGGTACATCTTCGTACTGCCGGGATGAGCTATATACGGGGTTTCATGAGCTTCACTCATTATTTCGTTCTTCAATTTGTCATCATTAGGTACGCAAATTCTTCCTTGATACAACAACGCATTATCGCTTGACTCTGCAAAATCTTTAACTTCTCCACTTCTCACCTTCCTTCGTAGCTTTTCTAATTCTTCGTCTCTTCTTTGGCCTTCTACGATGCGGGTTCTTAAGTCAGGAATCACTACTAAGGTAGCAATCACTTGATCTACTATCGCTGGTGGTACGATTACTTCAATCCTCATCTTTGCAAATTCTTCAATCAGCTCGACTTCATCGGTTAAAAGAAATCCTAACTCGATTCTGTCCGAATTTTCTTTCTTTCTCTTTCTACTTAACGCGTCAGCTACTACATTCGCCTTACCAGGATGGTAAGATATCTTGCAATCGTAGTCTTTCACTAGCTCAAGCCATCTTCTCTGTCTCATGTTTAACTCCTTCTGCTCGAAGAAGTACTTCAGGCTCTTGTGATCTGAGAATATTTCACACTTCGCTCCATAAAGGTAGTGTCGCCATATCTTCAAAGCATGAACGACGGCTGCTAATTCCAGGTCATGGGTTGGATACTTTTCTTCATGAGGTTTGAGTTGCCTGGAAGCATATGCAATCACTTTCCCATTTTGCATTAACACACATCCTAGTCCTTGAGCAGATGCATCAATATAAACAATATAATCCTTATCTGGCTCGGGTAGGGCTAAAACTGGGGCTGTCGTCAATCTCGTCTTAAGTTCTTGAAAACTTTTCTCACACTCTTCCGTCCACGTGAACTTCGTTTCTTTCTTCAACAGGCTCGTCATTGGCTTCGCGATCTTAGAAAATCCTTCAATGAATCTCCGGTAGTATCCTGCCAAACCAAGAAAACTACGGATTTCATGCACTGACGTCGGGGACTTCCAATCCTGCACAGCTTTCACTTTCTCCATATCCACTTGGATTCCTTCGGACGAAACGACATGCCCTAAGAAATTTACTTCTTTCAACCAAAATTCGCACTTACTGAATTTGGCATACAACTTTTCCGTTCTAAGCGTTTCTAATACGATTCTTAAATGTTCTTCATGTTCAGCTTCACTTCTTGAATACACCAAAATGTCGTCTATAAAGACAATCACGAACTTATCCAAATATTCGTGAAAAAACTCTATTCATCATATCCATGAACATTTCCGGGGCATTTGTTAATCCAAATGGCATTACTATGAATTTGTAATGTCCATATCTCGTTCTAAAAGCAGTCTTTGGAATATCTTCTTGCTTGATCTTCAGTTGGTGGTATCCAGACCTTAAGTCAATCTTGGAGAAAACACCGGCTCCTTTCAGCTGGTCAAACAAATCATCTATCCTTGGCAAAGGATATTTATTCTTCAACGTAATCTTGTTTAACTCTCGGTAGTCTATGCACATCCTTAAACTACCGTCCTTCTTCTTAACGAACAAAATTGGAGCACCCCAAGGCGATACACTTGGTCGAATATAGCCTAAGTCCAACAATTCTTGCAGTTGAATCTTCAACTCTTGAAGTTCCTTTGGGGCCATTCTATACGGTGCCTTGGTGTCACGCCCCGACTCTCGAGGTACGACTTACTAACAACAACAAACTTAAACAACTAACAACTAACTCAAATAAGGGAACATGCTCGGGGAAAATAAAGATGGAAGACAAGACAATCGAATTTGGTTTCCCAAACGCATAATGAAATAACTACCGAGCATCTTAACTTCACCTACAATATGAAGTCAAACAAGTAATTCATGCTGATGGGAAAGGAATTCCAACAAAAAGAGGAAGCATACGAATATATATCAAGTTAAAAGATCATGTTCAACAACCATTCAAGTTACGAGCCCATCGCTCGGAATTACAAATTAAAGAGTTACGAATTCAACAAGTATTCAAAGTCTTCGAGCACAACGCTCGGGATCAAAAACATGAGTATTAAAGTATTAACATCAACAGGCATTAGTTCAAAAGGATTGCAGCGGAAACTTGCATCAATACCCAACACTTGCACGTATGAAGACGTACAAATGCTAGTCTGAAATTCAACTAAACTCAACCAACAAAACCAAACCACACTACCAAGTATCCACGCCATCGCCATCCAGTCAACCTGCATGTTTAGAAACACACGCAGGGCTGAGTACTTCGTACTCAGTGAACACAAGTCAAAACATTTGAATAAAGATGCTTCTTAAAGCTATAATAATTGAACTTTCCTTGCCGAACATCACAAGTATATAAGCAGTTTTAAAAACAGTTTACTTGTGCATGTCAAAACGTTTTTCTTTTAAAACAGACTGCGCAGTCAAATATAATATAACAGTACGTATCATCTATCACAAACAACTTCACTGTGCCGAGAAGTAGGCCTCCTTCTCAAACACTGTGACCGGCCTAACCGAAGCAAGGCTCACAGTCACCTCAACATATACCACACGTGGGTTCCTGCTTTTCACAGGATAATAACATCTCCATATAAATAGATGATAACACATACTAACTTCAATAAAATGGCAAGTCAATCACATTTGAAAATCATATCATAATATTTAATAGCATAACTAATTCTCGTCGATAGTTTTGGTTCAGAAAAGCCCACCTGACTTCCGAAGACTAGCTAGGTGGTCTAGGGCTATTTGTCCTCGCTTAAAGATCCGTCCGACTCGATCCTTCACAGTTCGACATCGATAGGAAAATAAGATATATGAAAGACGGACACAAAGGCGTTGGACTTTAACTGACGGACTTCTATTTGAGTCGTCTCTCTCTTTGTTCTAATTTTTCTAAAGGATCTCGCGTTCTCGTCTTTAAATTATTAACTCTATTCGAATTGGTTAACTTTACTACTCAACATCGTACATTTTGCTCGTTCTAATTAATAACGTCATCGTCTATATTCTATTACTCGAGCTTTCTTTCAAAGGCTTTAATCAATTCTTGGTTTAACAACTAATAACTTAATTATTCAATTATTTTTCACAACATAACTATCATCATGCATTTAAACACTTATTCAAATATATAATGAATTCATATAAATCAAGCATACTTCAAGATACATTAACATTCATTCAATTTAGATCTTAAAATCTAACTCGATTATGCATTTCCTTTTATGGAGGCTTAAACTATTAATTCTATCTTTCTTATTTATATAGACAACGCTTCGTTCTATATCCGCTATCTTATAAGGTATTTTATAACTTTTATTTATTAAACAAAAATTCTCTTAGCTCTTAATAAACTCTTATGAAATTATAAATTCTTGTTCAATTCTAACTTGATTCTCATTTCTTAACTTGAATATTATTCCTTTAATTATTATCTCGGTTTATCTTTTCTTCGCTTGGTTGGAAAGACGTCCATAAATTAATTATTTAATTAATCTTCTATCAACTTATTATTCGACATCTTATTTTATCCTTACTTTCTTGATTAACTTATACGAGTATCTATCTTAACTCGTCTAGCATCTTTTCTTTACTCGATTAAAAACTTCCTTTTAATTTCTTCTCGATCTATTTTTCTTAAACTCGGTTTTCTTTATTTTTGCTTATTTCTTTAATAATTTCTTCTTTACTTGTTTTAAACCCTTAAGCCATTTCTTACTTAATAATTTCTTTATCTTTTGATAAACATTTTTATGAATTAGCTCACTTTATTAGTTAAGTTATAAAAGATCTTTTTGTTGTAGTTTTAGTAAAAATTTCAAGTCTTTATATTTTAATACCAAGACATTTAATTGATATATCTTTTTGTACATCTTTCATCTTTTATTTAATTAAAAGCTTTTCAAATTTAAATCCTTTTATTAAAACTTCTATCTTCATTCCACATTTAAACTAACATTCATACATACATTGAAAGACTTAAACATCCAATCTTTTTATTATTTTTACAATTAATTTCTTTTAAAACTTCAATATGCAATCTCATTTTCTTAATTTAAACACATGCATGATTATGTCAACATAACATACAATCATTCCATTGATCAAAACATCACTCAATTCATCAACAAAATCAACAAAATAAAAGCTCTATTTTTTTTTGCTCAAATCTCACGGCACACACATGCACATTTTTGTGCATTTTATTTCTCAATTTTTCTTGCTTAAATTCTCATTCTCAACATGATAAAAATAACAAATCAAGCATCAAAATAATAATAACTCAAAGAATTCATATTTCTCCTATTTTTACTATAATTTTCGGCATTCTTTAATTCTTTTAGGGTTTTAGTTTCTTTTTCTTCTTTTAATTCACCGATTAAACCCTATATTCGATTCTCCTAACGAATTCTTCTCACTCGATTGTTACATGCACATCCTAAGTTTGCCTAAACATAATTTAAATAGCATGCATGCATAGTTCTTTCTTTTAGGACTTAGAGACATACATATTTACAACTAATCAAATGAATTTTTCATACTTTAATTTAAATGGAATCCTTCTCCTTGGCTCTTGGAATTGAAATGGATGGAATGTGAAGCTTCAAAGCTTGGACTTGAAGAGAAGAAGGAAGTCTTCTTGAATCCTCAAGGAAAAAGAAATAACATGGAATTAATCATCCATTCTCTTTAGGGTTTAAGAATCAAAATGAAGAAAGTGTTGGATGATACTTGAATTTAACTTCAAGAACTTGAAAAATATTTACCTTTTCTTGAGAATACGGATGAAATCAATGGAGATTGATAATTTGTACTTCATTTCCATGGATGGAGAGCTTGAATACATGGTTGCATGTAAAGGAAAATCAAAGTATGTGTGTGAGAGAGAGATTGCCGAGAGAGTAGAGAGAGTTTGGAGAGTTTGAGAGTTTCTTTTCTTTCTTGGTTGGAGAGAGGGAGAGATCGAATGAGAGAGAGAGATAGATGGAGTGAATGAAGTCTTTTCTCTTGTCTTAGATGAATGCATGTGAAATCCAACAAAAGGAATAAAGTGCTATGTTGGAAGTTGTAGTAGGACATGAATAGATAGGTTGATGTGATGTTAATTGCATGCATACTTTAGTTTCACAATTTACTAAGTATGTTGGTCATTTCTAGAGAATAGCCATGATGACATCTAGGTATAGCTTGTAGGTAGTGTGAGGTGGCGTGAGGGAGTGAGAGGTGGATGACACGTGTCTTCGTCGTATCGTTACGGGTGTTAATTACCCGGTCGTAAAGGTTTTCCGGATAAAACGATTCGTATTAATTCCTTTTTGTGCTATTAACAGGTCTAACCTCTTCTCGTCTCACTTCCAACACTAAGCATTTCAACCCTATTTCACGTCTCAATTTAAAAGATTAAAGGTTTCGATCATTTTAGTCCTTTAAATTTTAAAAGAATTTAATCGGCTTATTAATCCGTTTATTAATCCTTTTAAAGATTAACTCCTCATTTCTCTTCTCAATTCTCGGATAAGTTCTTACCCTATCTCAGTGATCTTAAAAGAAATTCTAAGTTCGAAGGTTCTAGTTCAATTCTATTCTAGTTTCTTCGGCGTAAACATATTTCTCGGCGATTAACGTTACGTTATCTCAATCAAACAAACTCCTCGGGATTTTTCCGGAATTTAATCTCATACTCGTTTTCATATAAACAACTCAACAAGCATATCACATCATCATCATCTCAGATAAATAGAACAGATAGATTCACACAAGATTCACAAGGCAAATTAAACGTTTTATCCAATTCTCTTCGTTTAGAAAAGAAAAATTTTACTCCTAAATTCTCATCTTTTAACTCACTCGATTAATTACACGCTCTCTAAAGGTATAAAAACTCAGGGTATCACACATTTTGCTTCATTCTTCCTAACTCCAGCTCTAAGTTCTAGAACATAAACTTAAATATCTTTTTTTTTTCTAAGGCGGGTAAAACTAAAAGAGTGTAACTATTCTCTATTGGGAACATACACTAGACAACGTAATGCGATACTCTAATGTCAAAATAATGATAATATTAGCTTATCCGAGATACGGATGGTACCTGCTAGGTTTTAAGGTTTCTGAGCAACTTCTTCCTCGTTAATTGCATATGCCCTTCCAGCTTGGGGAGGGTTTGGCCCAGGGTTGTTTCTATGGTGGCCTCCTTGATTATAAGTTGGCCCATCATGATTTGCTTGAGGGTTCCTTGGGCAATTCTTCTTGAAGTGACCAGGTTCTCCACAATGATAACAATTAGTAGACCCCATTCTGCATTGTCCGCTGTGTGGTTTCTGGCATTGGTGGCAGAGTTCTCTTGGTGGCGGTAACGCCTTGGATACTTTCCATGGCTTCTTTTCCTTATTTTGATTCTGATGGTAGCCGTGTTGGCCAGCATTTTTGTTATCCCATTTTCTTTTGTGCTCGGGGGCAGGTTGGATAGTTTTCTTCTCTTCCCGAGGCAAGATTGCCTCCATGCTCAAGGCTCAGCTAAGGGCTTCTGGATAAGTCATAAGTCCAAGGCTAGCTAGAGGGAGTCCTATTTCAGATCTCAGACCTTGCCTAAACTTGTCAGACCTCTTTTCATCTGTGTCCACTAAGTGCGGCGCATATCATGATAGTTGATTGAAGATTCAGTCATATTCGGTCACCGTTTGATTGCCTTGCTTCCGATTCCAGAATTCGCTCTCCTTCCTAAAGCGGTACGTTTTTGGGACATACTTCTCAAAGAATTTCACTTTAAACTGCACCCAAGTGAGACTTCCCAAGGCTTCAGGGCTTATCGTATTCTGTTCTGCCTCCCACCAATGATTAACTTCATCAACTAGTTGATAGATAGCACAGTTTGCTCTCTCTCGTGGCGTACACTCCATGAAGTCAAAGATTTGCTCCAGACTGTGAACCCATTTCTTAGGTTCTGGTGGATCTCCAAGTCCTCTGAAAGTCGGTGGATTTTGCTTCTTAAATCGATCCTCGATTCTCGGGATTGGTGGTGGTGGTGCATCTCCTCGTGGCTCATAGTCATCTTCACCTTGATCATTGTCTCTTCGATCACAACCTTGGCCTCCTCCTAGACCTCGTCCTCTTCCTCGACCTTGGCCTTGTCGTCGTTCTTGTTCTTGCTCTTGCTCATCCTCGAATCGTTCCCCGTCATTTTCGCCTTGTCGTTCCGCCATTCTACGAGTAGGGTTCACGTTACATCCTATTGAAAGAATCCTAACTCTTGGGCGTACTACGAGCGATAAGGTTGAACCGACAAAAAAGTTTATCATGCGAAACAGGTGATGACAGTAAGCATTTCTAAACCACTCAAAAAGGTCAAATGAAGATGGGGAAAGGAAAAACAATGACATCTTACATCGGAAACTTAGAGCAAAGAGAAAGCAACTAAGTTCAGAGTTTAGGTTCGTCTTCCTGGTTCAAGGTTAAGAGGCTTCTGACCTTGACTATTTCTTATGAAATAAGTCAACTAAGAAATTCAATATTTTACACATACTTGCTAGTCTGCCTAGGGTACTATGCCCGTAACTGAAGAATATAATTCAAAATCAATATGAGAATGTTTATACCCTTCATTGATTAAACATACCATATATAAAACATATTACTAAAAATTTAAACATACATTCTTTCCATAAAAATAACTCTTGAAATTATACCTTTCCTTGAGTCGACGCGGATGGGGTGTGATGGAACTTCCGACTTTTGAGACTACTTGGCTTACAAATCCAAGTAGATAAACCATTAAGAAAGGGCAATATTTTACACATACTTGCTAGTCTGCCTAGGGTACTATGCCCGTAACTGAAGAATATAATTCAAAATCAATATGAGAATGTTTATACCCTTCATTGATTAAACATACCATATATAAAACATATTACTAAAAATTTAAACATACATTCTTTCCATAAAAATAACTCTTGAAATTATACCTTTCCTTGAGTCGACGCGGATGGGGTGTGATGGAACTTCCGACTTTTGAGACTACTTGGCTTACAAATCCAAGTAGATAAACCATTAAGAAAGGGCTTTGATTCAAGAGAGTCTATCCTTGAATCTTGGAAGATATACAAATTCTTAATAATAGAGAAGTCGAATTCTAGGAAGCACAAAGGCTCGAGTTTGGAAGAAATTCGGGCTCATAGTGAACAAACTGCTCTGATACCATTTTGTAACGACCCGCCACCCGGTCTATGCGGATCGACCGAATCGCCACAGGGAAGAATACTTAGAAACGTTTTAATTTGGAAAAGTAAATAGAAATAGGATACATGTTTAATAAGTAAACATGATCATAAAATCAAATGAGTTTTGTTCAACGATAAACTTTGTCCAAATCATAGCTAGGATTCGAAGTATGAAGACTTCGGACCCTGCACGGCGGAAGCATAAAAAAAAAGTTTCATCGATTACCCACGATCGGGAAATTGGAATAAAAGAAAATGGAAATAAGTTCGGAATTCAAGTTTGTCTAATTTATTACATATTAAAATATGGAACTACCACGATACGATAAGCAAAATAGCGATGACGATCTAAATGATCGCCAACCATTTAACCTCGGAAGCTATCACACCACTTTTCATCCCGTCGCTCATCCTATATTTAAAATAAAAGATTTTGGGTTGAGTACTAGCGTACTCAGTGAGTTCTTGCCCTCTTTAGCAAACATTTTATCTCAAAGCATTTTCACAAAGATATTGCATGCTACTTCACATATATGGGACGATACTTTGAAAAGAAAACATTTGAATCCCATATAATTGTAAAACATTTTATCCTAGAGCAAATCTCGTCTAGTGCGCACAATTACTTACTTACTCCATCGTGTTACCAGCCAGGACAATTAAGGGGGTAGCTAGCCCCGTCAATTGGACCGAGTTGCTGGCATGGGAAATCCTTTTTGATTTCACCCATAAACAGTCTTCTGTGTACACACCCCTGCTCGATCAAAGCCGGGGACCGATCGTTTAATAGTGGTCGGCACCCTGTGGTGCGAACCGATAACGGAAGGAATACCCGTTCTTTGGTAAACACAACAATGAGTAATAAAGCATGCATATCATTTTCTTGAGAAAGAGCTTAGGGTTCATTAACCCGAAATTTACCTCCGTAGGATTCTAACCCACGGTTTGAAAATAGGAACTCACCTTTCACTTCTTGTTAGGTAAATTGGTTCATTGAGTAGTATTGCCGATGTCTCCTATAAGACGATCTAACAATCTTAAGCCTCTAATTTAAGAAAGACCAACGAGGTTTATAACAATGTCCTAGGTCCACCTATTCCCGATTTATTCTTATATTAAAAATTCATTTCATGTCATGTCACGTAACACACATAAGATGCTCCTATAATATATTTTACATATGCATTTCATCCAATACTTATGCTCAAATAAATATTTTTGGAACATAATCTTTAACATAATTCACAAAAAATAATTAGTAAATTTTTGGATTCATGTATATACATATAATCAGCACATATATCATTTAATAAAGTCAATACACTTAATCAAATTAATAAAATCATGCAAAGTTGATTTTTAATATTAAGAAGTTTGCTGAGGAATTTATACAGACACTTGGCGTGTAATAATTTATTTCCAAGTAGGCATGTTGAACGTATCATAACAAACTGATCAAGGATGACAAAAATATACTGATTATCATTCTCAAAAGCTCTTACTGCATACTTTACCAACCTCATGTAGAAATTAGTAATGGTTTGAGATTTATTCTAGAATGAAAATGGGTAGTTGCACAATTATTTCATATGTCAATAAACTCAACAAATAGACTAGAATTAGTAAAATACGTCCGTACGTTATAGACTAACTTTCTAAGTTATTTATACACTTTCATACTCTAGAAAACAAGGTTTAGTGTTAATCTAATACTATTTTTCGAAGAATCGTTTTCATATTCATGTTCATGTTGAATAATCTGTTTAGCATTTTGTCGAACAGTTAGCGTGCAACAACTTATGATTTTCATTCATCATCCATATTCTAGAGGTTCTTTTATTCACGGTATACTTGACATGATGATGCATTTCTTATCATTACAGAGACATTGTTAACTCTATTTCAACATGCAATTGAGTGTAATAGAAAATATTTAACGGTTTGAAAGTTATTCTCATCGGAAGGTGACTACGCGGTTTCAAAAACTGTTCGTGCAACCTTCAAATTTTGCAGGCACATAGAAGGCATGGCATAGAACAACATATAAAAATTTCAAAGCATTTGAAGCACTCTAACCTACTGAAAAATCTATCGACTTATCTCGGCAACATGTTGTAAAAATGAAATAACATTCATAACTTGGATCTTTATGTTTAGTTTCTCTAAGCCGTAAATCTCTTCAAATCTCATATATTTTACAGATTATATACCATGAGACATAAGGGGGTCGATTCCCGACATATTCGACGGCACATAACTTATAAACATCAAAACAAGAAGGGATTAATTAAGAGTTTTATAGAGTGTAGATCTTGGTATCTAGTTCATGCACGCTTAAAATCTATTTCCAGATCATTTCGGCCATCTCAACCCCTACATACATTCTTTTAATCTTCCTAGCATGCATATGTAATAGATTCATGCTCAAAAGAATCATAAAACATAAAAACAAAGGAGGTCAAACCATACACCTTTTCCCCTTTAACTCTCCCTCACTCGCGTTCTCTCATTCAAGCTCTCTCTCCTCTCTCGATCTCACGAGCAGCTAGCCTGCTGCTGCTGTTCCGCCTCTTCGAGAAGACTGAACGCGGCGGCGATATGGTGGTGATGGTGAGGAGATGGTGGAGGTGAGAAAGGGTGAACGAGTTGTTGTGGAGAATGAGGTTGAGTTGTTGTTGAGAATGAGGCAGAGAAGGAGGTAACTTATGGTGGAGATGGAGTGTTGTTGCTGCTACATTTTGAGAGGTTGGGAGCCTAATAATGTCGAAGCAGCAAGTATGTATGGTTGAAGAGGGTGGCGATAGGTTTTAGGGAAGTAGGGGTTGACTTGGTTAAGCATCATCATTAGACTAATCCTTCTCTTATTGGCTAATTTGGAGGTGAAATAAGCATACCTAAGAGAATCCTGCAGAAAATCTTTTCCTTCTCTTCTCTCCTTCTCTCTCTTGACAACTGCTCTCTTTCTCTCTCTCCTTATCTTTCCATTCACACACGGTAACATACACACATGCATACAATCACATTTATCCATCTGCACACTGTAATGCCCCGTAAACTCCTTACGTTCTTAATATTTAAAGTTAATTAAATAAATGGTTTTGCACGCCTAAGTTTATAATTTTTGAATTCTAAGGCTAACGGTCGAATCCGTTATTTAAAAATAAATTACAGAAGTCTGCTAGATGACTACTGTATTTAGGGTTAGAGCGTACGAAAAATTCTTAGTTTGTAAACTAAGAACGGAAAACCGTCTAATTTTTACGTTTACAAAATCGCAATACGAACACGCCGAGAAAGTTTGTATTTATGTTTTTCCGGACGAAACTCGGATTGTGTCGTTCCGAGTTTTTGTCAAAATAAATTTTATAAATTTATTTTCCAAGTAAGTTCATACGTTAGAATTTAAGATCAAATCGAATCGCGACGATTTTTCTACCGAACAACGTTTTTCGTCGTTCGTTTTTCCGTAACGTCGGATCGCGCCGGAAACACCCGTAACCCTCTAAACCCTTCCCATGCAGCCACCACCTCACCTCATAAGTGGCAATCTTGCATGTTGACCTTGTTAGTTAGTTGACACCTAATTTTACTTTACACATTTTCAACCATTAATCAACATAGCAAAAACTAAGACAAAACCAATTTTTTTTCTCTCATCTCTCTATCTCTCGGCAGCACACACATACACACACTCTCAAACTTCATCTTCTCCATCATTCTTCACCATTGAAGACACCTTCAAAGCTTGAAGAAAGAACACAAGTCCTCAATTATCCATTCAAACACCATACATCCTTTGTTAATTCTCTAGGTAATGATCTCCTCTCCATTTCTATCCATTTAGATTTCTTTTCTTTTCTTTACCATCTTGATCAAAATTTTAGAGGTTTGATTTAGATGTTTTGATCTTGGAAAAATGAAATTAGATATGTTAGATATGATAATTATGGATTAAAAATGATCAAAACCAAGAATCCCAAAACCTATGTGAATGCAGAATTTTTTGGAAAAATGGTAGGATTTTTAATTTTCTTGTTTTGATGGTTGATTCATGCTTCATAGTGTTTAATTAGTGTTTGAAATGAAAAGGAAACAAAAGCCCTATGTGTATTGGAGAAATTACAATTAAAATTGAAATGAATTTAGGGGTTTTGATGCATGTTAGTTGATAAATGTTTTGTGATTGGTTAATTAATGATTGTTATAATAGGTTGATTAGTATATAAATGTTGTTAATTGGAGAAGAAAATCATCCCCTTAACATATGTCTAAAACCAGAAATTTATAGGTAATTAGGGGTTTATACATGTTTGATATAAGTGATCAATTGTTAATGAAATATAGTTGCAAATCATGTTAGTTGATTAATAGAATTTAAATGAGAATTTTCTAAAAAATATTTAGTGAAACATAAGAGGCAAAGATCACCATATAAACTGAGTTATAATGATGTTAAGATGTGTATGCATGCATGAAAACGGTTCACGTTAGACGTAGTTTAACGTCGTAAAATTTGAACAAATCCGACAACGTTGAAAAAATCGCGTAAGAGACGAATATTTAGTTGTAACTAAAAATCGAGAAGTCAGATGAAAATTCTAAGTTGATATTATTGTTTATAATGAAATTCAGAACATCTTCCTAGTTGACGTCATAAGCTTTCGAATTGATATAATATGAGCTATAGTTGTAATCGGGAACTGGAACGCGTTTGAAATGTTTGTTGGTTTAGTACTTGTTAGTTGAAATCCGACGTTAGAACGTCGTGCTTTTGAGTGAGTTTTGAGAAGGAGTTTGTCACGTACGGGAGTACGTGATGACTGCCTTGAGAGTCCAGTTTCTAAAATAATTAATACGAGAGCTTAAAACGAACCTAAAACGTTATACGTCGAACTTATCAATCAATTAGGGTTTCCACGGCAGTTTTGCGACCCTCGCCGGAAACTGTAATATCTTCCAGCTCGTTTATCGGATTTGTGATCCGTAAATTGGAGTGCGAATTAGACTTCCTAAGCTTTCTAATTGTATAGGGTTCACCCCCTGTTTCCAAGTCCTCTGTTCTGGACAGCCTCCAGAGTTACTGGACTGTGCAGTGAAATTTCAGTTTCTTGTTTCCTAAGTTGTTTAATTCACAACTTAGTTTCTTTCAAACGTTTAAGCCGTTTTTAGCTAACGAACATCTCCCTACTGACCCGAGAGTCGAATATGAGATCTTCTGAGTTCTAAACAAGATTAGTACGAGTCTCGTTTCCCGTTTAAGTAAGACGAATCTAGTAAGCGTGCAAATGCTAAAGGAATAAAATAACTAAATCTTTCTTCGATTATTCTTTTGCGAACCGTTTTTAAGTATGTTTATTTTACGATGAAGGAGGAAGCCAACTGTAGAGAAAGGACGGAAGATCCCAAGTTGGAAGCTTTTGCTTATAAGTTCTGTATTTTACAAGGTGGGCTTTTATTATATGAAAATAAAACGTGGGTTTTTCCACAAACCGAAAGTGAAGTTTACAGCTTTGATAATTATGTTTTATCAACGTGATAATCTTGGCATAAAATGTTTAACTGTTTTATGTGAGTTCTCTTGTACCTTTCTGAGTTAACCTTCGGGTTTTCCAGAATTTATAGTTAACCGCTAGGATTGTTAACTATTATCGATCGGCTCTGAGTTAGCTATTAAGCGCTTTCCAGAGTTAGTGCACTTTGTAACCTGTGGTGTATGTGGTATCCTGTTGAGGGGTAGCCAGCCACGGTGAATTAGTTTTGGTCAAGATTGAACATAACATACTCTAAAAATGCTTGCGCAAGCTGCTTTATACAAATTAGTCAAAAAAGGTTTAGTAGGCTCGGGCCTTTTCAACAAAACCCCGATGCGCTACGGTTATAAAATGCCAGATTATTTATACTTATGATTATGATTTCGGCATCGTGCCCACTAAGTACGTTTGTACTTAGCCCTGCATTGTTTTCTAAAATGTGCAGGTTGAAGCGACGGTGAGCGACGACGGTTGATGTTGAGTTAAAAGATAGGATGTTTAGTTAGAACCCTTCTGCTGCCAAACATTGAATTTCTTTGATGTACTTTTGAACAATATTCAGTAGTCTAAGTATGTAAATTTTGAACTTAGTTTCTTTTTATACTTTTGTCGATTAATCTTTAGGGATTAACTCTTTCTTATTGATATTCAAGTCTTATTCATAGTTTGTCGATGTTTTTCATGTATGTTTAGTCAATTAGCCCCCTTCTTCCCCGCTTCTTTAATCCAACCCCAGTCGTACCCCGGCTTCTGCCGTCCCTCGGGATTTGGGGCTGTGACACACACACATATATATTATTATATTAGTAATATTTACTTTCACATCTTATTGCATTTTTCGAATAGTAATGCGTCGTATCTTAGTAAAATTGTAATTTAGACCGAGTAAATGAATAGGAATAATTATTTCGGTTCCAACGAGCCCAATATTGTATATAAATTTTATAGGCATTCTCTCCAAAAATTAATAAATAATTAAATAATTCACATTAATACTTCTAATTAATCACAACATCAAATAATAAGGTCATAGAATAATTATTTCACATTGGACAAATAATATGAAATGCTCATATTTATGCATATGTATGGAAAATATAAACTTTAACTTTGAAACCTTTAGATTTTATAATTTGGGATAAAATCTATCTAAAAACTTATCAGGAATAAGTAACCATTCTATCATTCTAATTATTTCTATTCTTATTCTATTCTATTAGGGCGAAATTTTTAGGCCCGAATTTTCGGGGTTCTACACAAACGTTCTCGGAAAATTCTCCGACGTGTCTCAAAAGTCTTAGAATAAATTCTAGATTCTAATGATACTAATTAGACTAAATTCGAAGTCGGTCGATGAATAGTGATTTTCTCGGTTAACGTTATCATTCATCAAAAAGTAAAATTTCTCAGAATTTTCTGAAATTCATACTCAAGCTCAAACTCAAATATTAATGCTCAAACAATGCATCACATACTCGATTTGGATAACCAAAACGACAAAAATCACATCGAAGTACGTAAGGGCATTTTCGTCATTTCACAAGAAAAATTATTTCTTGGAAATTTTTAGCACTCAAAACACATCATATAGGCATATAAACTTATTTAATACGCACTTAAAGACTTGAAAAAGTTTGGGGTATTACATCCTCACCCCCTTAAAAAAATTTCGTCCCGAAATTTGCTAATCTTAAGAAAATAGCTCGGGATACTTCGTAAGGGAATTTTCATCATTTCACATCGAAAGAATTGTAAGAGTTAAAGGTGCAACTTCAAGAGTTGTTGGATAAGGGCCATATCCGACCAAGTGTTTCCCGTGCGGAGCACCGGTGCTATTTGTGAAGAAGAAAGATGGCAGCATGAGGATGTGCATTGATTATCGAGATTTGGACAACCTCACAATAAAGAACAAGTACCCCCTTCCGAGACTAGAAGATCTTTTTGATCAATTCAAGGGTGCTGGAGTATTCTCGAAGATAGATCTAAGGTCGGGGTATCACCAATTGAAGGTGAAGGACGATGATATTCCGAAGACGGCCTTTAGAATAAGATATGGCCACTATGAGTTTGTAGTGATGCCATTTGGTTTGACAAATGCACCCGCAGTCTTTATGGATTTGATGAATCGAGTATTCCATTAATTTTTTGACAAGTTTGTCATTATTTTTATCGATGACATTCTAGTATACTCAAAGAATCGAGAGGAGCACGAATCTCACTTGCGTACTGTTTTGGAAATTTTGAGAAAGGAAAAGCTCTATGCTAAATTCCAAAAGTGTGAGTTTTGATTGAATCGAATTGGTTTTCTTGGGCATGTAGTGATGGCGGAAGGTATTGAAGTAGATCCTGCAAAGATTGAGGCGGTCATCAATTGGAAAACGCAGACAAATGCTACAGAAATCCGAAGTTTCCTCGGATTAACATGATATTATAGAAGGTTTATTGAGGGATTCGCTAAGATAGCCGGACCACTCACACAGTTTACTCAAAAGAAAGTAGCTTTTGAGTGGACCGAAAAGTGCAAGAAAAGTTTTCAGACATTGAAGGAAAGGTTGATAATGGCGCCAATTTTGACTATCCAGGACGGTTCAAAGAGATATGTGATTTATAGCGACGCATCGTTGCAAGGTTTGGGTTGTGTGTTGATGCAAGAAGGTAGGGTGGTTTCCTATGCATCTAGGCAATTGAAAGCTCATGAGGAGAATTACCCTACTCACGACTTAGAGTTGGCAGCAGTGGTCCACGCCCTAAAGATTTGGCGACATTATCTTTATGGAGGAACATATGAGATCTACATGGACCATAAGAGTTTGAAATATTTCTTCACTTAGAAGGAGTTGAATATGAGGTAGAGTAGATGGTTGGAGTTGGTCAAGGACTACGGCTGCAAGATCTTGTATCATCCTGGAAAGGCGAACGTGGTAGCCGATGCTCTTAGTTGAAAACGAGCGCAAAACCCTGCGAATGAAGCCCCTTGTTTGAATGGGGATAAACTGATTTGATGAAGTTGACGCAACAAGAGGAGCTTATCAAAGATTTTGAGAAGTTGAGTCCTGAAGTACTGACTAGCCCCAAAGAGTCGGATCCGATTATTGCAGCTTTGGTTGTTCGGCCTACACTTCGAGATAGAATCAGACTTGCTTCAAAAGAGGATGGATTCTTAGAGAAGATGCGAGCTAGAGAAGTATCTGAAGATGAGAAATGATTTTCTGTCGCAAGTGACGGAACCCTCTTTTTCGATAAGAGGATATGTGTGCTCGGAGATGAGAATTTGAGGAATGAGATTTTGCATGAGGCTCATCAGACTTTGTACACAGCTCATCCGGGAACCACAAAGATGTACCATGACCTCAAGAGAACTTTTTGGTGGTGGGACATGAAGAAATCGATAGCACAATATGTGGAATGGTATTTGGCTTGTCAACAAATGAAAGCCGAACATTGAAGACCTTCAGGACTATTGAAGCCGTTGAAGATTCCTTAATGGAAATGGCAAGACATCACCATGGACTTTGTGATAGGTTTTCCAAAGACGGTGAAAGGTTAGGATGCTGTGTAGGTTGTTGTCGACTGGTTGAGAAATTCTGCTCATTTTGTACCTGTGAGAATGACGTACTCTATGGAGCAGTTGGCTCAAATTTACATTAAAGAGATAGTTCGACTACATGGAGTACCTGAATCTATCATCTCCGATAGAGACTCACGTTTCACATCAAGATTTTGGATGAGTTTGCAAAGAGCATTGGGTACTAAATTGAAATTCTCGACGGCATATCACCCACAAACCGACGGCCAATCGAAGACGACAATTCAAACTTTGGAGGATATGTTAAGGACTTGTGTGTTAGATTTTAAAGGTAATTGGGAGACCCACTTGCTGTTGATTGAGTTTGCTTATAATAATAGTTATCACACAAGTATCAAGATGGCTCCTTATGAAGCACTTTATGGGCGAAAGTGTAGATCGCCTATTTATTGGGACGAAGTTGGTGAGAGAATGGTGCTAGGATTGGAAATGATTGAGAGAACTGTTGAGATGGTTAAGAAAATCCGAGAGAGACTCAAAGATGCTCAAGACCGACAGAAATCCTATGCTAATAAAAGAAGAAAGGATTTAGAATTTGAGGTTGGAGACAAAGTGTTCTTGAAGGTCGCTCCGATGAAAGGTGTGTTGAGGTTTGGCAAGAAAGGGAAGTTAAGACCCCGTTACATTGGACCCTTCGAGATTTTGGAAAGGGTTGGAGTTTTGGCTTATCGTTTGGCTTTGTCGCCTGATTTGTCGTTAGTCCACAACGTGTTCCACATCTCAATGTTGAGGAAGTACTTGCACGACCAGAGTCATATGGTGGCATACGAGGAGATAACACTCAACAAGGACTTGTCATATGAAGAGGAGCCTATTGCTATCCTAGACCGAAAGATCCACGAGCTTAGAAATAGATGTGTAGTGCTAATCAAAGTACAATGGAGTCGGCATGGAGCTGACGAAGCTACATGGGAACGTGAGGATGAGCTCTTAGCCAAATATCCGTCTCTAGTATCACCAAGTAAGATTTAATTTCGAGGACGAAACTTTTTTTTAGAGGGTAGGGTTGTAACACCCCGCATTTTTCAATAATCTTAATTTATTTTATATGACTTATTATTGCTCCTATTATATGAAATGTTTCGATTATTTATTGGCTCGAATAAATTTAATTCGGATTTGAGGGAGTCCGTAGTTGCGCCCCTAGCTAAAAGGATAATTTATATCTTATAAGGTTAGCCTATAATTCTTATCTAGGTACGAGGAATAGTTTGGGCCAAAAATATTTAATCTAGTATATATTCTTATTTTTATAGTTTTGGAGTCAACTGAAAAACCTGTTCTCGGATGAATAGAAAAGGTGGAGGTTTTGCTTATTTATTTATTATTTTGATAAGGATTATGAATTTAGATTTATAATTATCTAATCATATACAAATTAAGAGATTTATTTACATGGAGTCTATCAAGACCGTCTCATTTAAATAGAACCACAACCCTAGTCTGCTTAAATTCATTCACGCTAATCTCGATTTATTTGTCAACCGCTTAAAGTTTCAAAGCTCTTTAGAGTTCAGCCTTTCAGACTTCGTTGAACTTCTGTTCGGTGCGGCGCAACTAGGGCCCTCGTCTGCTACTTGATTTTCTTTTGAATCGTTTGTGCTCAAGGTTGAGGTGGGTAAAGTTTTCTAACTCAACAAAGTGTTTTATGACATGTGGTTTTAAATGCTCTACGAGATATTTTTATATGTCCAACATGTTATTATCATATGGAATGTGATGTAAAATGTGAATGATGCATATAATTGCCTTGAATGCTTCGAGCTCTTGTGGGTTATAGATGAAAAGGTTATATGTTCTATATTCGCCTTGATGCTTCGAGCTCTTGTGGTTTATAGAAAAGAATATTATATGTTACTTCCTTTGATAATCATGTTGTTGGACATAAAATGAAAGTATCCCATGTATGACCACCACTGAGTACGTTTTATGAGTACTCACCCCAACGTTTTTAAAATGTTTTCAGATTAGTGAGCATGGAGCTGCGTGGAAGGAAACAAGGTGTCAATAAAAGTTTAAGTTTGTTAAACTGGATGAATTGAGTTAGACTTTTCCGCAATTTATTTTGGTTTTTTCTTTCAAATGATGGTTCAAGTTTCGTATTCCTAGGATTAGAGTTTTAATAAGAGGTTGATCATGCTATTGTTTTCTTGGATTAAATTCGTTGGAACCGTTTGAAGTTCTTGATGTTATTTTATTAAGCAAAAAAATTTTATTTACTTCCGCATTATTAATGATGAAAGAGTAGCATTCTAGTTCAGTAAATTAAGGTGTTACATCACACCTTGATTTTAATCATGAATTTTCTTGAGGATTTGAGTTTTATAAACTAATATAAGCATGTGTGTGTGATCAATTTGAGAAAAAGAATTCTTATGCTATGATCATAAAGAATTTGAAGGTTATGGAGTATAACAATTAGGAGTTTTTATGTTATGATCTTGATAATCAAATTGAGTATGGTTGTGATGAATTTGAGTAGTTTGATGCATGATTAAATGAACAATTTAAGAGCATGAGTTTGTTTCCTCATTTTTGAAAAATTTTGATGCACATATATATATATATATATATATTATGAAAAATTGTGATTTTGATGATCTTGAGTGCTATTTGTTGAATTAATTGAGGAATCATGAGACTGAGTATATATTGAACATGATTTTAGAAAGAATTGAGAAGATGAATCTCTATGCCTATTTCTTTAAAAAAATTCGAAGAGTATATGTGTGAAATTAAATATATGATGAGCAAGTATATAGGGAGAATTGGAAGAATAAATCCTTATGCTCTAAAGATGGAGCAATTCGGACTACATATGAATAAGAAATTATGATTTTTAAAATTCTTGAGCTCAAATTGATGAATCGATGATAGAAGACTGAAGTTGGAATTATTTGAAGCATTATAGAATGTCGATTCGTTGAATCTGGATTCCTATGTAAAAAGCCCCAAAATTTTCGATGGAAATGAGCTTATAATTTGGGATCCTTGATGTTTGAGCTTGTAAGATGAAATTGATGATGAATTTGATCAATTAGAATTATTCTAAGTATAATAGAACTTGAAATTTATGAAAAAAATCAAGTATAAAAAAAATTATTTCGTGCAGAAAATTTTTAAGAAAAATCTGGAAACTTTTTGATAAGATATGATGTAAATGATGATTCCAAAATGAAATTGGGATTAAAGCAAGTATGTTAGCCTTTTGAATTTCTGAATTCGGAGATCGTACGAAGAAGTTATGCCAAAACGAAAATTTTGTGCACTAAAAGTCGATTTTCTAAAATTAAAATAAAGTTAAGTAAAAATATGAGAAAATTGAGCTTAGAAAATTTAATCGAGCTTATTAGAACTTGAATCGAGTAAAAACGAACCCTTATGCATGAGATGGAGTAAAAGTCGAAGCTTTTAAGAAAATTTAAATTAGGGATATTCGATTAGATTTATTTTAAGTCAATCGTGAAAGTTTAAGAATTTTCGGAAAATGTGCACGCATATCGAGATAATAGTGCCTTACTTTATTCCGAGAATTTTTGCATTAGGTTTCGGATTTCAAATCCAATTCCATATTTGAATTCCTTAAATTTTTATAAGAGAAATGAAACTATTTTCATTTAAAACCGATAACTTTTATTTTTTTTAGTTAAAAAGTCGAGCAATATCGAGTTAGCATGAGACTGTATTTTGAGTCTTCAATGAGTTTCTGAGAATGGAATGGAGCATGTACGAATATATGTGAATTTCTTGAATTTTTCTAGAATATTTTGAAAAGTTTGGAAAAATTTTCATTTTTAGACTATTTATTGAAGTCGATCGTTTACCTATCTGTAAATACTTGATTTGTGATGTGACGACTTGAATGTGAATGAATTGTATTTAAAGTGATCGAGATTTAATCTCGTAATTTTCTGAAGTCGTTTGATGTGTGAAATCAAGAAATTCCTAGTTCATGGAATGAATAGTAATTTCTCGATTTTGATTATTTGAATAAGTGATAATTTGTCTGATGTGCTAAGTTTGTTGAGCATGAATGTTCAAGTCTGAAGAAAGTCTGTTGGTATAGTACTTTAGTAGAGTTAAGGATCGAAAAACTTCGATTAGTCGAGCCGAGAAAAGTTAGAAATCCCGAGTCAAATAGAAATCCGAGTAATCGAGTTTAGATTTTGTTTTTATTTGATAAATAGAACTCGTCCTTATAAGAATGTTAACCTTGAAGGAACGAGTGGAGTTCGATAGTAAGAAACGAGTGGAGCTCAGAAATAAGGAAAGAGACAGAAAGAGGTATTCCGAGCAAAACTACTGGATAACAGGTGGGTTTTCTAACCGAAACAAATCGATGAATGCGATATTATAAGATATTATGATTATCGTACTATGTGAGTTTTGAAATTAATTGACTTGCCAATGTTTGAGTTTTTTGTATGTTGCCATCTACTTGAAGAGAACGTTCGGTCCTGTGTGAGACAGGATTTATGTGTACACATTGAGATGATCGTGTGCTTTTCCTTGGGAAAGCTGATCACGGTGTTGAGAAGGAGGCCAACTTCTAGATACCAATATTTGATCGTAATACGTGTACATACATGTGTGATATATTATTGCCTGCGCAGACATATTTAAAAGTGAAATGATTTTATCGCATGCACAAGTTAACTGTTTTATAACTCTAACATTTGTGATGCAGCAAGAAAGGCAAGTTCAATTTATAGCTCTATTGAGCAAGCTTTCAATTTATTTTGGCATGTGTTCACTGAGTACAAAGTACTCAGCCCTGCATGTTATTTTTAAAACGTGCAAGTTTGCTCGGATTGTGATGGTGTAGTGTGCTTGACGGCGTTCGATGTTGTCAAGTCGAGTTTTTGTTTAAGCTTGGGTTATATGTCTTCATACATATAACTTTGGGACCTGATGTAATTCTCCGATGCAACACCGATGTTTAATCATGTTTGAAATTCTTTCAGCACTAGTATTTAATTAATGAGTTTCAAGCTCGACACCTTGTTTTGATTCCCTCTCGACTCTTACTTAATAAACTTACTTTGTTGAGTTTGAAATGAGAAATTGAAAGCAAATTAATTAATGTTATCACATTCAATAAATATTCTTTTGGTATCCGAGTATGTTCCCTTGATTATTCTCTGTTGTTTCACCTTCACTGTCCAATGGATTTTAGTCGTTCTTACACACTAGAATTCGGGCTGTGACAGTGTCAGTTGGGTTTTAGGCACCTTTTGAAACCTTAATAATTTTCTAAACACTAAGTGTTTGGGAACTTGACCTTCCGAGTAAAAGATTTCAGTTTAAGTAACGAGTTTACTTTCCACCAACTTTCGCATTGCAAAACTCTTTAAAAGCTCAGTCGAGATTACACAGTTGACCATCAGTCTAAGAAGTCAATTGTGCACCTAACTGTGTAATAGCTCTGACTGACCTTCTCAATTGTTGAGCAGTTGAAATGAGTTGGTTTACTCAGAAAAGTTTTAAAGCAAAAATACTACTGGTGTATTCCCTCCCCCCCCATACACCAGCTACTCATTACCAAGACCATCAATGTGTCTATGCATGATTCGTGTTTAAAATGATTGAGAATTAATCTCGTAATTTTCTGAGATCGTTTGAGACGTGAAATCAAGAATGTTTGAATCGTAGAATGAATTGTGATTTATCGTTTTTGAATATTTGATTAATTGTTGATGTGAATGATGTTTGTCGAGGATGTTTAGTATTGGTGATTAATGTTGATGACAGTGTGTTGGTATAGTACTTGAGTAGAAGTGAGAAGTTGAGAAAGTTCGATAAGCCAAACCAAGAAATTTTAGAAACCCGAGTCAAGTAGAAGCCTTAAATGCCAAACCTAGATTCTCATTTTCCTAAGTCAATCTCGTCCTCATAAGAATCTTATCTTGCAGGAATGAGTGGAGTCAAGGAGTGAGGAACGAATGGAGTCAAGAAGTGAGGAATGAGAAGAAAGAGAATAGCCGAGCAAGAAGAAGTGAGACAGGTGGGCTTTTAACCGAGAACTAATGAATGTGTTAAGAAAATTAGTAAAAGGTTTCGAATGATACCAAAATCCCAACTGACCCCAACCGAGTAGATGAATGCCTTCAGTCTGAACTTAGCTAGAGCTCACTGTTTGAGCGTATGGATTTTATCTTTACAGGTTTCAAGCAGAAGAAGACAACCGGACTGAAGAAGGCAGTTCGTGAAAAACTCAGCTGAGACCCAAACTCAGTTGAGACCTCAACCTTAGCTGAACCACGGACTCAGTTGGACAGCACCTCAGTTGACTCCTCAACTGACCCACGCAGCTGAAGCGTGAAGTGAAGTTGTGTCGAAGTTAAACGTCGCATAGCGGAGAAGAGAAGACTTTGAAGACGTAGAAGGCAGAAGAGTTGCAGTCTATATTTGAATCTACTCGGAAGTACAATTTAGCTGGAGAACTTACCATAAATGGACCGACAACAGTAGCGTGTAAAAAGCAACGCTTGCAGTTACCATTTTACGAAAGTTTCCAGAAAAGCAGGTGGAGTGCCATGCTTTTGGCAGAGGTCAAACGGCTAGTTAGATCTCCCTCTACAAATAGAGGTCTCCACATCCAAGCTCGGTGACTGAAATTGAAGATACATACATAGGTGTTAGAGTTGAGAGAAAATAAATGGTGAAGTAGTAGCAGACCACCTCTCTCCTCAGCAGGAATACCTCAGTCGAAGTCCAGTCAAAGTTAAGTGTTCATATCTCCTCATGTTCTTCCATTTAGCCTCTCAGAAATCCCTTTCTTTGATCGAGTCTAGAGTTTAGGTTGTTGCTTAATTTGTGTCCCCAACAGACTCTCTCCCAAAAGATCTAGTCTGTAGCCTTAGAAAGATCAAGTCTGTAGCCTTAGGAAGAAGCCTCCACTTCCCTCAGTGTTGAAGGCTTCACACTTGGAAAATCCCCAACCCCCCAACCTTTAGGTCTAACTTTGAACTCAGAATCAAAGTCACTAGGTCTCTTGGAACCTGCAATGCAAGATCAGGTCCCTTGGAACCCGTAATACAAGTCTAGGTCCCTTAGAACCCACAATCTAAGACCCAGGCTGTGCACTTGCCAGAAAAGTGTTGTAAGGTCTAGTTTGAACCCGTAATCGAACTGGTTAGGTTTGCTTGGTACCCGGAATCCAAGTGGGGCATTTGGTAAACATGTTTAAGCTTATCTAGTGGATTACTTCCCTGAAAGGGAAGTCGTGGATGTAGGAGGTCAATCTCTAAACCACGTTAAAATATTGTGTCCTTTACATTCTGTATTTACATTCAATATTTTACATTCAGTTACCTAATCAACTGTCATAGCCCGATTCAACAAGGGACAGTGATGGTGAAACTATAGAATAATACTTAACTCAACAAGGGATCATGCTTGGGACATGTGGATATAGTTTGAAAGTGATAACAAATAATAACATGCTTTCAAATCTTAACTCAAATAAACGAGTATCGATATATAATTTAAGTGCGCTATGCAAATCAAATAGAAGTCAGGGAAAATAGGAAATAGTTTCGAGAACAAGGCTCATTGTATCGACTCACACTCTTAGATTAATTTCTAGGACTCGATTTCATCATCAATTTCATAACAAGAACAAGAACAGGAAACCTCTATTTTGAGCTAAGAAAATCGGTAATCAAGGGAGAGAGATGATCAAGGGTTTCGCTTAGATATTCATGCATGGAAATATGCATGGATTGATAATTTCATCCTCAAAATAGCTAGATTCGAATCATTTCTCTTAGGCTTGAAAGTGCCGAAATTTAAGATGAGAAAAACAAGGATGATCCTAGGCTTGAAATGATCAAAAGAATGAGAGGATTGTAATTACCTCATCAGATTAATCGATGGATGATCGGTTGTGAAATTCCACGCAACTCTAGAGCTTTAACTTCAAGTCTTCAATGGAGGAAATTGCTTGTATGTGGGAGAGAGAGGGAGGGGAGTGATGTCGGTAGAGAGAGACGGGGAAAAGAGAGAGAGAGAGAGCGTAGAGTGAGAAATGGAGATTGACGAGAGAGAGAGAGAGAGAGAGAGAGAGAGAGAGAGAGAGGAGAGTGAGGAGAGCGTGAGGAGAGTGAGAGTGGGATAGATTAAATAGGGAATGAGAGAGATGCACCAAGTTTAAATTGCGATATAAATTGCTGGAAAGAAAAGTTTTCCGGTGCAAAACATCCCTACATTTTCATTTAACTCTCAAACGACATAAAACTCACCACGACTCTTTCTCGATGTCGAGAAGCACTCTACTTCGTCTCTTATCTCACCAAATAAATTAAGGATTCCAAAAATCCAGTTTTCAGATCGAAATTTTAAGAAACGAATGAAATCTCAGAAATCACTATTCATATTAGGGTTCTTGAAATTATAACTCAAATCTTTCTGAGACAATCTTTAATGATTCTCAAATATATCTCAAATGTTTTAAAAGAATTTTTATACTCAAAAGACACTACTTAGATGAAATTCGGAAAAACTCGATGAATAGTGAAAACTCTGGAAAAGTTACTATTCATCGGAAAATGAAACTTCTCAGAATTTTTCGAAATTCAAATTCAAACTCATATAATTAAGCTCAACAAATCTATCACACATTGAATTCAGATAACTGAAACGAGAAAAAATCATGTAAAGGCACTCAAGGGCACTTTGGTAATTTAACAAGAAAAATTCATTTCTCGTAAAAATTTTATCTCACAAAAGCACATTATTAAGGCATATAAACTCAATCAAGACGAACTTAATGATTTATAAGAGATCGGGGTATTACACCAACTGACCTAGCATTCAAACTGCACGAGCACACAACTACACTAACTTTCGAAATTTGACATTCCTCGTTTTCACAAAGGTTTCAGATTTTGTAACGTGTCTAAACTCCTCCAACTTCCGAAATGCAAAATTGTTTAAAACCTCAGTTAGTCCATACAGCTGACCTTCAGGCATAGGAGCTAGCTATGCCCCCAACTGTGTGATTTGCTCCAATTGAGCAACTCAGTTGTAGAGCCGCTCCAACTGACTTTTCAAGTTGTTGAGCCAACTGACTGTGAGAGTGAAACCATCAAATAAAACTCGACTCAACAAAGAATCATGCTCGGGAATAGGGGATAATCGACAAGAAGCGTTAACAAATAACAACATGCTTTCAAAAAATAACTCCAAATAAATGAGCACGAATAATTTACATTAGTTTATCAAAATATAATAAGTATATCGAATCCAAGTCAAGAAACAAAACGAAACAGGAAATAATTTCGAGCACAAAGCTCAGTGTATCATCACATCATCGGAGTATTGAAAAGATAGATAGATTAAACATAGTTGTCTTGTAGCGTATACTCAACTCAAAAATCCCACAACTACATATATGAAGATATGCAATTGCAAGTTTAAACCAACGACTCGACTAAAAACACACCTTCGAGCCATCCTCGCCGTCTTCATCCATGCTAACTTGCACGTTTAGAAATACATGCAGTGCTGAGTACTTCGTACTCAGTGGACACATGCCAAATAATTTTGAAAACTTTGCTCATAAGAGCTATATAATTGAACTTGCCTTGACACTGCATCACAATTGTCAATACAATTTAAAACATTTTACTTATGAATGCATAAATTATTTTATTTTCTGAAACGACTGCGCAATTAAGATATAGTATTTAATATAGGTATGAATCATCTACCACAACAACTCTGTATCGAGAAGTAGGCCTCCTTCTCAGACACTATGACCGGCTAAACCGAAGTAAAGCTCACAACCACCTCATCAATTCAAATAACCACACGTGGGTTCCTACCTCACACAGGATATAAATAAATCATGTAGATGATAAAGCATACCAAACTCAAATAAATGGCAAGTCAATTAATTTTAAAAACTCACATAATACTTAAAAAATAATAGCATTCATCAGAGTTTTAGTTTTAGAAAAGCCCACCTGACTGCTGATGTCTAGTCGACGTAGCTTAAACTTTTCGTCTCTTTCTACTTTTCAGTCCTGCTCGGCCCTTCAAGAATAACATCGCATAAGGATGAGATCACTATCTCGTAAAATGTAAAATAGTCTTAGGGCTCGGCTGAAAGACTTCTACTTGACTCGGGTTTTTCTTATCTTATTTTAACTTATCTAAATCTATTTTCTTTCTCGATTTCTCATCTATACTCGAATACTAATAAATTTCTTAAACTCGAATTCTCGACTCGACAAACATCATATTAATTATTTCACGCAAAACAAGAATTCACTATTCATCTCGTTTTGTACTTCGCGATTTATCAAATTACACAACTCAGAAAATCATAAAATTAATTCTCAACTGTTATCATCACAAATCATTCATATCAAAATTTTCACATCAAGAATCGGGCATTCACAGATAGGTAAACGACCGACTTAATAAATAGGAGGAAAAAGAAAATTTCACTTATTCATATAAATTCAATCAATCATAAAATGAACTCAGAAATAAATTCATATCTCAATACAGTCTCATGCTCACTCAGTACTGTTCGACTTTCAACTTTGGAAAATTTATTGCTTCAAATTTTAACGAAAATTATTTCGTTGAACTCATAATAAATCAAAGAATTTAAATATAGATTTGGATTTAAAATCCAATACTTTTACTAAATTTCTCGACTTTAAACTTTGTCATTATTTCTAATATGAGCATAAGCTCGGATAAATTCTCAAACTTTATAAGTTCGACTCCAAATAAATTTATTTAACTATTCTCTCAATTAATATCTTGATTTTCGTTTTTAATTTATAAAAACTCGATTTTTCTTTTTTAAACTTCAAACTTCAATAACTTTTGCATCGTAACTCCGATTCAAGAGTTTCAAAAAGCAAACTTAATTATTTTTACTCAAATATCATCATCTAATCATTCATTACTTCATATAACATCAAGAACTCAACATTTAAGCATCATTTCTCATCAAACTCGAATTTTGCATAAAAACATGCAGATTGGTTCATTTTTCCAAACTTTAAAACTCATATTCAATCAAAATAAATTAAATCTCATAACTTCTTCATCTTAATACTCAAACATACTAGAAATCAAAGATTTTAACTCAAATCTTCTCATCCATCAAAATAATTAACTTTTTAATGCAATTGTCATAGCCCCAAATCCCGAGGGACGGCAGAAGCCGGGGTGCGACTGGGATTGGATTAAAGAAGCGGAGAAGAAAGGGGATGAAAGAAATAAACATACATTAAATGATAGAATACTTCTATGAACCTGACTTCATTAGATAAAGAAAGAGTTGATCTCGAAGGATCACTCGACATAGTTCTCCAAAAGCAAACTAAGTTATAGTATAGAACTTAGACTACAGAGTTATATACAAGATAATACAAAAAAAAAAGGTTTAGAGTTCGGCAGCGGAATAAACGTAGAATGTGACTCTGTTCTTCTTTCCTATCACTATCCTACTCAACCATCACCGCTTCCGTCGCTCAACCTGCACATTTAGAAAACATATGCAGGGCTAAGTACATAAAGCACTTAGTGGGCACTTTGCCGAAAACATATAATAAGTATTGATAAATCAGGCATTCTCACTCTATAGCACATCGGGGTTTTCTTTTAAAATGCCCGTGTCTACTAAAACATTTTCTTATCATTTTCACAATTTAGCTTGGCCAAGCATTTTTCTGACAGATGTTACGTTCAATCTTGCCCAATAAGAATCACCGTGGCTGGTTACCCCTCAACAGGATACCACATACACCACAGGCTACTGTGTACACTAACTTTGAAAAGCAAGTCGGCTAACTCAAAGTCCGATCGTTTTAGTTAACAAGTCGATTAACTAATAAATTATGGATAACAGGTCGGCTAACTCAGAAGGGTACAAGAGAACTCACATAAAACATAAAACAATTTATGCCTGATAATCACTTTGGATAAACACAGTTATCAAAGCTATAAATATCACTTTCGATTTGTGGAAAACCCCACATTTTGTTTGATATATATAAAAGCCCACCTTAAATATTACAGAACTTCTAATCGAGCTTCCGTTCTTCAATCTTCCGTCCTATCTTTGTGCTGACTTCCTCCTTCATCGTACATAATCATACTTTGATAAGTCGTCGATACGATAAATGAAAATGGAAATCAAAAACGAAATCGAATTAGTCTTTTAAGCTTTTTAGGCATTTGCACGCTAAACTAGATTCTTTTAATTAAATGGGAACGAGACTCGAACGCATCTCGTTTAGAACTCATTTGGTTCCTGTACTTGACACTTAGGTCGGTAAAACTGAAGTTGATTGCTTACAACGACTTAGAAGATCAAAAGGAATTAAGTTGAAAAGAATTCAACTTAAGAAACTACGTTTTTGAAATTACTGTTCAGATCAGTAAGTTCACCCAGAACAGGGGATTTTGAAACAGGGGACGTTCCCTATACCATAAGAAAGCCACGGAAGTCTAGTTTACTCTCCAATTTACGGATCTTGATTTCGTTAAGCGAGCTAGGAGATATGACAGTTTCCGTGAAAGGTCGAAAAACTGTCCGCGGCTAACCCTAATGTTCTTTAACTCGATGTACGACTTCCTAGGCTCGACTTATGTTATTCCACCTTATTTTCTACGAAATTACTGACCCAAGACAGTCAACACGTATCCTCATACGTGATGAGATCCTTTTCATTTCTCTATCACAAACACGACGGTTAATTCTTCGTCTTTCAAACTACACAATTACTATACCAATCAACTTCAATTCAATTTCTATTTCTCGTTTCTACTTCTCATTCACAACTATAACTCATCATTTCATAACTCGGATGAGCATGTTGTCAACTACAAACTTGTTCATTTAACAATAACGATCATTAATATCTAATTACTTTCCTTACTCGTCTTTTCTATCAACACTTATATTCATTCATTCGTCTCTTACGAAATATCTGACGTCATCGGATGTAATGCCCCGTAAAATCCTTGCATTCTAATATTTAAAGTTAACCAAATAGATGGCTTTGCACGCCTAAGTTTACAATTTCTTAATTCTAAAAGCTAACGGTCGAACCCGTTAATAAAAATAAATTACAGAAGTCGGCTAGACGACTACCGTATTAGGGGTTAGCACGTACGAAAAGTTTAGTTTGTAATTTCGGAAAGGAAAATTTGTCTAATTTTACGTTTACAAAATCGCAAATACGAACACGTCGAGAAAATTGGTTTTTACATTTTTTCGGACGGAACTCGGATTTGTCGTCCCGAGTTTTTGTCAAAATAAATTTTATAAATTTATTTTCTAATTAAGTTGTACGTTAGAATTTGTAAGTCAAATCGAATCACGACGATTTTTGCACCGAACAACGTTTTTCGTCGTTCGTTTTCCCGTAACGTCGGATCACGCCGGAAAAACCCGTAAAACCTTCAAAATTTCTGCATGCAGCCGTGCCACCTCATTCCTTTAGGTGGAAGCTTGCATGCTTATCATTGCTTAATTAGTTGACACCTAAGTCTACCTATTTGCATGGTCAACATTAATCATCCAACAACTTGAACAAACATTTTCCATCTCTCTCTCTCTCTCCCTATCTCTCGGCCACTCTCTCCCTCTCTCCCTCAACTTCATCTTCTTCATCACTTCAATCCTCCATTGAAGAACACTCTTAAGAGCTTGAAGAACTCACACAAACCATCCATCCATCCATTCAATTCCATACCTTCCTTCATTAAAACTTAAGGTATTTTCATCCTCTACAATCCTATCCATTTAGTTTCTTTATCTTTTCTTCTTCTTCTTGTTCGATTTTTTTTAGAAGTTGGAATGGAAGAATTGATCTTGAAATATTGTAATTAGATATGCTAGGTATGATATTTATGGATTGAAAATGATCAAAAATATGAAACCTAACTTTTGTATGAATGCAGAATTTTTTTGGGAAGTTGTAGGTTTTTAGTTTTTCTTCTTTTGTTTGTAAATTCATGCTTAGTAGAGGTTTAATTAGTGTATGAGATGAAAAGGGATTGAAAGCCCTATGTTATTATGAAATTTAGTTAGGGTTTGAAGTATGAAATTAGGGGTTTTTGCATGTTAGTTGTTTTTGGAATTGTAAGTGAATAATTGATGATATAAGAGTATGTTTAGTAAATAAATGTTGTTAATTTGAAAAGAAAATCATCCCCTTAAAGTATGTATGAAATCAGAAAATTTATAAGATAATTAGGAGTTTATACATGTTAGATATGAATGATGAATTGTTAGTGGAATATTGTTACAAATCATATTAATCGATAATAGGAATTAATTGGTAATTTTCTAAAAATGTTTAATGGAATGTAAGAGACAAAGATCACTATATAAACTGAATTATAAAGATGTTAAGACATGTTAGCATGCATGAAAACGATTCCTATTAGACGTAGATTAACGTCGTAAAATTTGAACGAAAACCGACGACTTTTAAAGATCGCGTAAGAGACGAATATCTAGTTGTAATTAATAATCGGGAAGTCGGATGAAAATTCTAACTTGATATTATTATTTATAATGAAATTTGGAACATCTTTCTAGTTGACATTGTAAGCATCCGAGTTCATATAATATGGGTTAAAGTGATAATCGGGAACTAGAACACGTTTGGATTTTCTTGGTTGGTATAGTACTTTGATAGTTGAAATCCGACGTTAGAACGTCGTGCCTTTGAGCAAATGAGAAGGAGTTTGTCACGTACGGTGGTACGTGATAACTGCCTTGAGAGTTCAGTTTCTAAAAAAAGTTGAATACGAGGATTTAAAACAAACCTAAAACGTTATACGGCGAACTTATTAATAAGCTAGGGTTTCACGGCAGTTTTGCGACCCCTGCCGGAAACTGTAATATCTTCCGGCTCGTTTATCGGATTTGTGATCCGTAAATTGGAGCAGAAACTAGACTTCCTAAGCTTTCTAGTGGTATAGGGCTCACCCCCTGTTTCAAAGTCCTCTGTTCTGGACAGCCTCCAGAGTTACTGGACTGTGCAGTAGAAATTTCAGTTTCTTGTTTTCTAAGTTGTTTAGTTCACAACTTAGTTTCTTTTGATCGTTTAAGCCGTCTTATCTAACGGATACCTTCTATCTGACCCTAGAGTCAAGGATCAGACCTTTAATGATGAAAACCAGTCGAGATCGTATCTTATATCTTATCTTTTCTTTAAAGAAGTAATGAACGAGAAATATTCATAAGTCGTAAGTGAGCTATAAATGAAAATCGCCTAAGTTGGTTCTTTCCAACTTAGTTTCTTATAATCTTTAAAGTCATTTTAAGACATCGACAACCTTCTCTACTGACCCGAGAGTCGAGTACGAGATCTTTCAAGTTCTAAACAAGATTAGTACGAGTCTCGTTTCCCGTTTTAGTAAAACGAATCTAGTAAGCGTGCAAATGCCAAAAGAATAAAATAACTAAATCTCTCTTCGATTCTCTTTCTTCGAGTATCTTTTACGAACCGCTTTTAAATATGTTCTTCTTACGATGAAGGAAAAAGCCAACTGTAAAGGAAGGACGAAAGATCCGAAGTTGGACGCTTTTACGTATAAGTTCTGTATTTACAAGGTGGGCTTTTATATACAAATAAAACGAGCAATGCTCGAAAAATCTTTCTTTATTGCTTTGATATCTGTGTTTTCAAAGTGATAATATGGCATGAAATGTTTTAAGTTTTTATGTGAGTTCTCTTGTACCAATCTGAGTTAACATTCGTGTTTTCCAGATTTCTGAGTTAACCTTCGGGTTTTCCAGACTTTTAGAGTTAGTCTATTTTTAGATTAACTAACGATCGGCTCTGAGTTAGCTGCTAAGTGCTTTCCAGAGTTAGTGCACTTTGTAACCTGTGGTGTATGTGGTATCCTGTTGAGGGGTAGCCAGCCACGGTGAATTAGTAGAGGTCAAGATTGAACATAGCATACCTAAAAATACTTGGCCAAGTGATTTATGAGAAAAAGTCAGAAAAAGTTTAGTAGACACGGATTCTTTCAATAAAACCCCGTGTGCTACGCTTATGATATGCCATATTTATATATATTTATAAGTATGTTTTCGGCATCGTGCCCACTAAGTACGTTTGTACTTAGCCCTGCATTGCTTTCTAAATGTGCAGGTTGAAGCGACGGTGAGCGGCGACGGTTGGTGTTGAGTTAGAAGATAGGATTATTAGTAGAACCCCTTCCGCTGCCAAACTTTGATTTCCTTTTGAGTTGTACTTTGAAACAATATTCAGTAGTCTATGTCTGTACATATGAACTTAGGTTCTTTTGTACTCTTGTCGAGTAATCCTTAGAGATTAACTCTTCCTCTTTTATATTAAAGTCTTGTTTATAGTCTTTCGATGTTTATCATGTATGTTTAGTCAGTTAGCCCCCTTCTTCCCCGCTTCTTTAATCCAACCCCAGTCGCACCCCGGCTTCTGCCGTCCCTCGGGATTTGGGGCTGTGACAGAGTGGTATCAGAGCCAGGTTCGTTTTCTGCTCTGTTTCTGAGTCATTCCTTCTAGTATAAGTTATTCTTTTAAGTGATACTACAGCGTGGTGTCAGAACGTGCTTCCTGCTCTAATTATGAGTCATTTCTTTTGATATGAATTAGTGTGAGTCATTCTTTCAAGTATGAGTCATTCTTTGAAGTAATATCATGAAGTGGTATTTTTATACAAGTCTTTCTTCGAGAAGTAATATAGTGTATTCGTTCGTACTCTATATCGAGTCTTCTTTCAAGTCATGAGACATGGTATTTGTATATCCTCTGGATCAGAGTCGTCTTTCCAAGTATGAGATAAGAGTTAGACTATGATGTTAAGATTGAGAATGTAGAAGTCAACTCAACCGCCCGCTACGTCGACTCAACAAGGAAAAATAAAAGAATTTTATAAGGAGATTTCTTTTAAATAAGAAAAGTTATGAGCAAGTATTCAGTGAAATTTGAAAATGAGTATGAGTTGTGTTTTAAAATGAGAATTTTACAGAAGTATATTTTTATACTTACATGATTATGCAATAGTACAAGTACTATCTTATGTGAAAATATGTGCGCAATGATTTTCCTTTTTATGAAAAAGTATGCGGATACAAGAATATAGACAGATTTTAAGGGAATTTTCCCGGTTCAATGAGAACATAGACGTGAAACTTAAGAGCTTTCCGGTTCTTCGAGAACTTAGACGTTTTTAAGAAACGTTGTTTCGAAATGATTTCGAAAGGAGACCCCTAACGCGAGAAGGACTCCCTCAGATGAATGTCACGTGCGCTTAGTGACATAAATAAAGATTCGGCAAAGTCGAACTTGTCGTCTAAGAATTTCCTGCGAGGAAAAGAAATAAAATGAATAAAAATAATTCGATAAATCGTGTTAGTGAAAGAAGGGAGCGATTAGACGTTCGAGAAGCTGTCGGCTTTGAGTTAAGAAAGATATGAACGAGGCGATAACTGGAACTTAGTTTTCCAGGAAGTTTTTTTCTTAAGTTATATTTCTTTTTCTTTTTATGGAATTAAATTCCATATCTCGTCTTAAGCGACGACTACAATTAGTACGAATATCAAGAGTCGTAAACGACAAATTCTTTTGAGAACGGATGTTACTTTTGAATAAGTAACATGAACGAAGTAAAAATACTTTGTTTTAATAAGTGAAAACCGTTAAGAGTTAGTAAGTTAAGAAATAAAAGAAGTAGAAGAATTAAAAAGAGTAATAATATGGTGAAACAAAAAGAATAAAAATAAAAATCTTTTGGGAATGTATAAATATATATATATATATGTGTTGTTGAGTGCAATTTCTTGAATTGCTAGAAGTCTTAATAAGTGGTTGGCTTAAGTGGTAATGTTACAATTGAATAAGGGTTATTCATTTGTAATTTATGTTTTCGTTAAGATAAGTTGTTTTTCCTACCCGTTACTGATCCGTCTTACCTTAAAACTTTGTAGGATGACTTCCAGTAGTAGCACGGCTTCAGAGACTCAGTCCCCGCCACAGCGTACTTGGGCAGATCAGTTATTAGATAGGTATAGAGATTATGAGGCAAACCCGAGACATGACGTGGGACAGAGGATCAGTTACTTCTCGTCAGCTTATTATTCAGTCCGGCATACTATTCCAGCGAGTCAGGCTATACTTGACTTAGTTAGACACTTACCGGACGAGTGGCGCGGATGGGCGCACCGTGCAGCTTGGTACTACTTGGGGATTATCGGCAACGACACGGAGCCGACTGGCAACTATGCTGAATTTGCCTTGTGTGTGCACAAACGTTTCTTTGAGAGCAGGTATATGCTTTCCCTTCCTTTAGTGCCACACATCCCCTACAGTCACTTTCCAGCCGGGACGGAGATTGAGGAGCTTGACGTAGACCCGGATATGTTAGAGTTGTTAGAGTTGCCACCTGACAGTGTACTAGAGGAGCCTGAGGCTGTGTTAGAGCGTCCAGAGGAGGACGAGGAGACTGTTTCTGAGGCACCTACACCCACCGTGTTTACACTCGACGACGGTTCTACTTTGAGAGTGGACCAGCCACTCGAACTGGTTTATGGTTCGGAGACCGAGGAGGAGGATCCGGAAGAGAATCCGGAAGAGGATCCGGAAGAGGATCCGGAGGAGGGTTGTTAGGATTTTGCAGACCTTAAAATAGTTTTGGTTTCTTCTGCAGTTTAGTTAGGTAGTGTTTCATAGACATGGGCAAATATCAGTAGTAGTGATAGCTTTTGTCCTGTATAGAGTCGGATCAGTAACTAGTTAGTTTTGAAGTACCCTAGCGGATACGAAATTTTTATGAATCGTTTCCGTTCTAGTACTCTAGTAGATGCGGAGTGCAGTTTGTTAGTGCACCCAGTAAATAGTAGGCAGTCAGCCTAGTTTAGACTAATAATAGTCTGACCTTTTTGTATAAGTCCTCGTTGGAGGCAAAAGTAATATTCTTTTTGGGATGTGTATATATATATATATATGACCCGTAAAGAGGGTTCTTAATCAAGTAAAAAAAAAAAAAAAAAATTCTTATGAATCGAATAATAAAAAGATTAGAATGCAAAAATGAACTAGTGTAACGAAGAAATGAGCTTAACTTGAAGGTTAAAAGATTAATAAAAAAATGATATTAAGCTAGATCCGATATGATGTTCCACGAGTTTGATTGAGTTAAGAGTGAGCTAGTAAGTGTCAAATATAATTAACAGAAGGAAGCTAATGAGAGTTCTCAATTCTCCCTTAGACTAGAGAAAATGCCGCTAAGAAATGTAAACAATAGGAGAGGTCGAAGACCTGGAAGACCAAGAGGACGTGTAGGACGTCAACCAGAAAATGATCAAGAACAAGAAAATGAGCGGAATATTACTCCATCCCCATCTCCACCCCCGTCACCATCACCACCACCTCCACCACAGACCCGTAGAATATTGAGGATCTTTTCCTCAAAAGGAACCCTCCAATGTTTAATGGAACTGGAAGCCCTAGCGATGCTGAGCTATAGGTGAGGTCGACTGAGAAAATTTTTAAACTCCTCAGATGCACTGATGAGGAAAGAATGCTGTGTGTCGCATTCCAACTAATGGGATCGACAGATTATTGGTGGGAAGCAAGACAGAAAGTGATATCTGCTGAGCATCTGGCTCGTTTTACGTGGGAAGAATTTAAGGAAATTTTCTTTGATAAGTACGTCCCCAAGACGTATAGGGCACAGAAAGAGGCCGAATTTTACAATTTGAAGCAAGGAAAACTAACTGTGACGGAAATATGACGTCAAGTTCTGTGAATTGATGAGGTATGCACCAACATTGGTCGACACTGAGGAGAAGTTATCAAAGAAGTTTCAGGGAGGTTTACGTTATGAGTTGGGAATCTCTTTAGCTAGTCATGGGGGACTAGGCTATTCAGACTTACTGGGAAGAGCACTAGAAATGGAGGCCGTCGTGCCTGATGAGAAAAAGGTTGTACCAACTACGTCAGCACCAGTGCAGAGTTAGAATCGAGACTACTACAACAACAACAGCAGCAACTACCAAGAAAAAAAAAATGGAACGGAGGAGGTAGCGGAGGCTACAATCAAGGCTATAATAATCAGGGAGGGCAGAGAAGAGGTTATCAGCAACCTGCCAACAACAACAATAGTGGAAAAAGGCCGTGGTAAGGAAACAACCAATCGGTATTGTCCATTCAAGGGAACAGGCAGAACTTGCCATGGAAGGGCAATAATCAGCCAAACCAGCCACAAGGGCAACAGAGGAGTTTTAATCAGGGAATGAATAACCCAGGGAGGGTTACCATCCCTGTCTGCCCGAAATGCAACCGAGCCCATCCTGGAGTCTGCCAAATGGGTACCCCTAACTGTTTCAACTGTGGACAGAAGGGACATATGAAAAAGGGACTGCCTTAAACCACTTCAAGCAGTACCTCTCCGAGCAATCCAAGCACAACCGCAACAGCCGCCTATGAACCTGCAGCAATTTCAGCAGCATGCACAACAACAACAAATGTGAGGTCATGCGCTATCAAACAAAGCGGTCAGCGCAAAGGAAAAGGCAATCTAGCAGATATGGGAAGAATTTCACAACACTCCCATTAAGATATTGTTTGATACTGGCGCATCGCATTCTTTCATTGCTGGTTCATGTGCCGATAACTTAAGCATCAGACCTGTAAGAGTTGCACAATCTATGAGAGTAGCCACACCTTCAGGAGAGATCACTACTTCCGCGCATGTTTGCTCTAACCTAGAACTAGAAATCGGAACTCATAAGATTATAGCAAACAACCTAAATATTATGATAATATGGGACGTAGATATAATCCTAGGAATGTATTAGTTGTCAGAAAATTACGCCACGATTCTCTACAACGAAAGAAAAATTTCTTTTTAGCCGCCGGGCAAGGAACCGACCGAATTCCACGGAATTTCAATGGGTAGAAACGTACCAATTATATCAGCCCTTCAAGCCACGAAACTTATGAAGAAGAAAGGTACCACAGCCTACCTTGTGTACCTAGTTGGAGAACCAGGAGCCGAGAAGACCATTCAGGACGTAAAGGTCGTGAACGAATACGAAGATGTTTTTCCAAAAGTACTACCAGGATTGCCACCAGATCGTCACGTAGACTTCACGATCGATTTAGAACCAGGAGTAGCACCTAAGTCTAAAGCCCTTACAAAATGGCACCGAAGGAACTGGAAAAACTCAAAATCCAGTTGCAGGAGTTACTAGACCATGGTTTTATCAGACCAAGTGTTTCACCTTGGGGAACACACGTGCTGTTTGTTAGAAAAAAGGGACGGATCGATGAGAATGTGCATCGATTGCCAAAAATTGAACAAGATCACTCTTAAGAACAAATATCCTTTGCCAAGGATCGAGGATCTGTCCGATCAACTTAAGGGTGCAGGAGTCTTTTCCAAGATAGATTTGAGATCAGGGTGTCATCAGCTTAAAATTAAACCTGAAGATGTACCTAAGACCGCTTTTAGAACTCAATATGACCATTACGAATTTTTAGTGATGCCATTTGGTTTGACCAACGCTCCAGCCGTATTCATGGACCTAATGAACAGAGTCTTCCACCCCTACTTGGACAAATTTGTTCTACTATTCATTGACGACATCCTTATTTACTCTAAAAATGAAACGGAGCATGAGAAACATCTACGGATAATGTTGGAAACACTAAGAGCTGAAAAACTCTATGGCAAATTCAGTAAATGCGAATTTTGGTTAAAGGAAGTGATGTTCCTTGGACACATAGTATCGACAGAAGGAATTAAAGTGGATCCGGCCAAAGTAGAAGCAGTGCACAACTGGAAAGACACCAACGAATCAGAATGAGATCAGAAGTTTCTTGGAATTAGCTGGCTATTACAGAAGATTTATCAAGGGATTTTCTATAATCGCTCGCCCGATGTCGCAGCTACTCAGGAAGGATACCAAGTAAGTGGACATATGAGTGCGAGAAGAGTTTTCAAACTCGTAAGGAAAAGCTAACTACAGCGCCAGTAGTAGCACTTCCAGATGCAAACAAAGAATATGTGGTTTACACTGACGCATCGAAAAATGGATTAGGTTGTGTCTTGATGCAAGACGGACAAGTTATAGCTTATGCTTCACGACAACTTCGACCCCACGAAGTTGAGTACCCAACCCACGATTTAGAACTTGCAGCCGTAGTGCATGCGCTAAAGATTTGGAGACACCATCTCTATGGTGTAAGAGTTGAGGTATTCACCGATCACAAAAGTCTAAAGTACTTTTTTTTTTCGAGCAAAAAGAACTAAACATGAGACAAAGATGATGGCTCGAATTAGTCAAAGATTATGACTGTAGAATTAACTACCATCCAGGAAAAGCTAATGTGGTAGCAGACGCCCTAAGTCGCAAGACTCCAACGAAGTTAGGATGTCTTTTCATAGAAGAAGAAACCTTAATACGAGAATTTGAGAAAATGGATATCAGAGTACTTGACACGCCAGCAACGATAACAAGTCAAATAGCAGCACTAGAAGCTACACCAGATTTGAGAGAAAGGATTATTAGTGCTCAGAGAAAAAGGTGAGTCAATGGAGAAGTTATGAGTAAGGATAAGGACAGATAAACTAGAAGGATATTCTGAAGCTCCAGACAATGCAATACTTTACAAAGGCAGGACTTGTATTCCCGACAACGACAACGAATTGAAGAACGAAATCTTGAGTGAGGCTCACAATACGCCTTACACAGCACATCCAGGAAGTACAAAAATGTACCAAGATTTGAGAAAAAGCTTTTGGTGGAATGGAATGAAACAAGACGTTGCCTTGTTCAGAGAAAGATGCCTAGCATGTCAACAAGTTAAGGCTTTACACCGACGACAGTATGGATTGCTACAGTCGTTGGATGTCCCAGATTGGAAATGGGAAGGCATAACTATGGACTTTGTCACAGGCTTGCCTAAATCGAAACAGGGAGACACAGCAATTTGGGTAATAATTGATAGATTTACAAGTCAGCATACTTCTTACCGATTCAGACTACATATGGATCTGAGAGACTAGCTCAGTTGTATGTCAGAGAGATTGTACGTCTGCATGGAAAACCAAAGGTCATAATATCAGTCAAAGAGAACGATCCAGATTTTAGTCGATACGTTAAGAACAGTGGTTTTAGGACCGAGGCACGAATTGGGAAGAAATTCTACACTTAATTGAGTTTGCCTACAATAACAAGCTATCAAACCACGATAGGAATGGCACCGTTTGAGGCTTTGTATGGGAGAAAGTATAGATCACCACCTTATTGGGACGAAGTAGGTGAGAGAAAGAACCTAAGCCCAGATGCGATAAATGAGATGATCGAGATAGTTCGACAGATTCGAGATAGAATGAAAGAAGCCCAGAGCCGACAGAAATCGTATACAGATGACCGTCGAACTAGCCTTAAGTTTGAAATAGGAGATAAAGTCTTTCTTAAGATATTCCCGACCAAAGGAATCCTTAGGTTCGGAGTTAAGGGTAAGTTAAGACCCAGGTTTATAGGACCTTATGAAATCCTCGAAAGAATAGGATCAGTCACGTATAGATTGGCCTTACCGCTAAGTCTAGGACGCATTCATAACGTTTTTTTCACGTTTCTCAGTTAAGAAAATATATTTATAATCCTAAGCACGTTATTAGTCAGCAAGACGTAGTTCTTGAATCTGACCTAAGCAACGAAGAAAAGTCGATATCGATCTTGGATAGAAAAATTCAAGAATTAAGAACCAAGTCGAACGAAGTCTCTTGGAGATAACTTTGTTTTACTTATTAGGAGTCATTCAAATATTCGAGTAGTTTAAAATTGTATCTTCCTCTAGAAGATTGAGTTCCAAGCTAAGTTGAAGAGTTTCCAAAGATTTCTTTTTAAGAAGTAGTTGTGTGTACAATTCGAGACTTGCTGCTCAATTTAGAAAAGTAAAATCTGTATGAAGTAATCAATAGAGCGAGACAGAAGTTCCATGTGATTGAGGGACCGTTATGTGGACTTGATCAACCCACATAATAAGAAACTCAGTAATATGGGTCTTATGCCCAGCTAATAAAGTTTTTTTTTAAATATGGTATAAGTGGTTTAAAGAGACGAATGTTACTAACGTATAAGTAGCTTATAACGATGTCATTCCTTTTCTTTTCATTTCATTCTTTATAGTGTTCGCCTTGTTCGAACCCTACGATATCCTCATTTTTGCGGAAGATAAGCAAATTTCGGGACGAAATTTTTCGTAAGGGGGGTAGGATGTAATGCCCCGTAAAATCCTTGCATTCTAATATTTAAAGTTAACCAAATAGATGGCTTTGCACGCCTAAGTTTACAATTTCTTAATTCTAAAAGCTAACGGTCGAACCCGTTAATAAAAATAAATTACAGAAGTCGGCTAGATGACTACCGTATTAGGGGTTAGCACATACGAAAAGTTTAGTTTGTAATTTCGGAAAGGAAATTTTGTCTAATTTAACGTTTACAAAATCGCAAATACGAACACGTCGAGAAAATTGGTTTTTACGTTTTTTCGGACGGAACTCGGATTTGTCGTCCCGAGTTTTTGTCAAAATAAATTTTATAAATTTATTTTCTAATTAAGTTGTACGTTAGAATTTGTAAGTCAAATCGAATCACGACGATTTTTGCACCGAACAACGTTTTTCGTCGTTCGTTTTCCCGTAACGTCGGATCACGCCGGAAAAACCCGTAAAACCTTCAAAATTTCTGCATGCAGCCGTGCCACCTCATTCCTTTAGGTGGAAGCTTGCATGCTTATCATTGCTTAATTAGTTGACACCTAAGTCTACCTATTTGCATGGTCAACATTAATCATCCCACAACTTGAACAAACATTTTCCATCTCTCTCTCTCTCTCCCTATCTCTCGGCCACTCTCTCCCTCTCTCCCTCAACTTCATCTTCTTCATCACTTCAATCCTCCATTGAAGAATTAAGAGCTTGAAGAACTCACACAAACCATCCATCCATCCATTCAATTCCATACCTTCCTTCATTAAAACTTAAGGTATTTTCATCCTCTACAATCCTATCCATTTAGTTTCTTTTTCTTTTCTTCTTCTTCTTGTTCGATTTTTTTTAGAAGTTGGAATGGAAGAATTGATCTTGAAATATTGTAATTAAATATGCTAGGTATGATATTTATGGATTGAAAATGATCAAAAATATGAAACCTAACTTTTGTATGAATGCAGAATTTTTTTGGGAAGTTGTAGGTTTTTAGTTTTTCTTCTTTTGTTTGTAAATTCATGCTTAGTAGAGGTTTAATTAGTGTATGAGATGAAAAGGGATTGAAAGTCCTATGTTATTATGAAATTTAGTTAGGGTTTGAAGTATGAAATTAGGGGTTTTTGCATGTTAGTTGTTTTTGGAATTGTAAGTGAATAATTGATGATATAAGAGTATGTTTAGTAAATAAATGTTGTTAATTTGAAAAGAAAATCATCCCCTTAAAGTATGTATGAAATCAGAAAATTTATAAGATAATTAGGAGTTTATGCATGTTAGATATGAATGATGAATTGTTAGTGGAATATTGTTACAAATCATATTAATCGATAATAGGAATTAATTGGTAATTTTCTAAAAATGTTTAATGGAATGTAAGAGACAAAGATCACTATATAAACTGAATTATAAAGATGTTAAGACATGTTAGCATGCATGAAAACGATTCCTATTAGACGTAGATTAACGTCGTAAAATTTGAACGAAAACCGACGACTTTTAAAGATCGCGTAAGAGACGAATATCTAGTTGTAATTAATAATCGGGAAGTCGGATGAAAATTCTAACTTGATATTATTATTTATAATAAAATTTGGAACATCTTTCTAGTTGACATTGTAAGCATCCGAGTTCATATAATATGGGTTAAAGTGATAATCGGGAACTAGAACACGTTTGGATTTTCTTGGTTGGTATAGTACATGATAGTTGAAATCCGACGTTAGAACGTCGTGCCTTTGAGCAAATGAGAAGGAGTTTGTCACGTACGGTGGTACGTGATAACTGCCTTGAGAGTTCAGTTTCTAAAAAAAGTTGAATACGAGGATTTAAAACAAACCTAAAACGTTATACGGCGAACTTATTAATAAGCTAGGGTTTCACGGCAGTTTTGCGACCCCTGCCGGAAACTGTAATATCTTCCGGCTCGTTTATCGGATTTGTGATCCGTAAATTGGAGCAGAAACTAGACTTCCTAAGCTTTCTAGTGGTATAGGGCTCACCCCCTGTTTCCAAGTCCTCTGTTCTGGACAGCCTCCAGAGTTACTGGACTGTGCAGTAGAAATTTCAGTTTCTTGTTTTCTAAGTTGTTTAGTTCACAACTTAGTTTCTTTTGATCGTTTAAGCCGTCTTATCTAACGGATACCTTCTATCTGACCCTAGAGTCAAGGATCAGACCTTTAATGATGAAAACCAGTCGAGATCGTATCTTATATCTTATCTTTTCTTTAAAGAAGTAATGAACGAGAAATATTCATAAGTCGTAAGTGAGCTATAAATGAAAATCGCCTAAGTTGGTTCTTTCCAACTTAGTTTCTTATAATCTTTAAAGTCGTTTTAAGACATCGACAACCTTCTCTACTGACCCGAGAGTCGAGTACGAGATCTTTCAAGTTCTAAACAAGATTAGTACGAGTCTCGTTTCCCGTTTTAGTAAAACGAATCTAGTAAGCGTGCAAATGCCAAAACAATAAAATAACTAAATCTCTATTCGATTCTCTTTCTTCGAGTATCTTTTACGAACCGCTTTTAAATATGTTCTTCTTACGATGAAGGAAAAAGCCAACTGTAAAGGAAGGACGAAAGATCCGAAGTTGGACGCTTTTACGTATAAGTTCTGTATTTACAAGGTGGGCTTTTATATACAAATAAAACGAGCAATGCTCGAAAAATCTTTCTTTATTGCTTTGATATCTGTGTTTTCAAAGTGATAATATGGCATGAACTGTTTTAAGTTTTTATGTGAGTTCTCTTGTACCAATCTGAGTTAACATTCGTGTTTTCCAGATTTCTGAGTTAACCTTCGGGTTTTCCAGACTTTTAGAGTTAGTCTATTTTTAGATTAACTAATGATCGGCTCTGAGTTAGCTGCTAAGTGCTTTCCAGAGTTAGTGCACTTTGTAACCTGTGGTGTATGTGGTATCCTGTTGAGGGGTAGCCAGCCACGGTGAATTAGTAGAGGTCAAGATTGAACATAGCATACCTAAAAATACTTGGCCAAGTGATTTATGAGAAAAAGTCAGAAAAAGTTTAGTAGACACGGATTCTTTCAATAAAACCCCGTGTGCTACGCTTATGATATGCCATATTTATATATATTTATAAGCATGTTTTCAGCATCGTGCCCACTAAGTACGTTTGTACTTAGCCCTGCATTGCTTTCTAAATGTGCAGGTTGAAGCGACGGTGAGCGGCGACGGTTGGTGTTGAGTTAGAAGATAGGATTATTAGTAGAACCCCTTCCGCTGCCAAACTTTGATTTCCTTTTGAGTTGTACTTTGAAACAATATTCAGTAGTCTATGTCTGTACATATGAACTTAGGTTCTTTTGTACTCTTGTCGAGTAATCCTTAGAGATTAACTCTTCCTCTTTTATATTAAAGTCTTGTTCATAGTCTTTCGATGTTTATCAGGTATGTTTAGTCAGTTAGCCCCCTTCTTCCCCGCTTCTTTAATCCAACCCCAGTCGCACCCCGGCTTCTGCCGTCCCTCGGGATTTGGGGCTGTGACATTGGAATTCGATCCAATTCTACAATATTATTCATCATCTATCAAGAATCATTAATACGTACGTCATAACCTCAAATCATTATCCAAGCTCGACTTATCGACGAGCTTTCGTCTCTTACTATAAATTTTACGTTCTCCGTTTTCGTTCAAATTTTACAACAACGATTACCGTCTAACGAGCATTACTAACATGCAAATCATATTATCAAAACATTAACGAGCTCTAACTTATCGACACGTCTTCGTCTCTTACGTTTTTCGTTTTACTTTTAGAAAAATCCCAATTAAATATATAATCATCCTCATACATTGCATATCTCATTTCTATTAATCAATCGAGCATATCATAACGTTTACTATACTAAATCATGCATTTTTCGTCTCTTAGGTTTCAAATTTTATTTTTAGTAAAATTTAAATTAATTCATAGAGTCAATTAACATCATGAGGAATACTAATCTATCATTCAATCAACAAAGAAATCAAGCTACGATCAAAGCCCCAATTTTTCCCCAATTTTGGTATTAACCTAAGACAAGGGGTTCTTGATTTCCTCCTTCAATTAAACCATAGAATCACTCCCTTATACATCTAATTGCATATTAAAACTTAAATCAAGTACTACATCATCATCATAAAAATCGGTCCTCATGAAAAATAAAAAGAAAGGAATTACAAATGGATAGATCAATGGGGGAGATGATTACCTTGATGATTAATGAAAGAAGAATGGGAATCGATGAATGATTGAATGACTTATGAACTTGAATCTTGCAAAAGCTTGAACTCCTTCAATGGTGGAAAGAAGAAATGGGAGAGAGAGCTTGATGGGGAGGGGGGGGGGGCGGTAATGAGGGAGTTGTGAGGGAGAGTGGATGACTAAGTATGGTGAGTCATAAAGTAAAGAAAATATCCAACTAAAGTAGTGGTGAGTCGTTAGGACATGTTTGGCGAGGGAAATTTTTAGACGAAATATCTCGTTTCCGGCTCTTAAACGTCGTTTTAAAAGTCGAGAAATACTTTCCTAGATAGTTACGGAATTGACGAAATCTAATTCGTCCGTTAGATTGGAAATAATTTACGTACTCGGAAAACCTAATTCGTTTTTCAAAATCCGAGAAAAAAGTCGGGACATCACAGTCCAAAATTCGTCCGGAAAATCATAAAAACTAACTTTCTTCGGTGAACTCGTCTCGAAGAAAAAGTGAATGTAAATTCTTACGGAATTTAATTTTGAGCTTTCGGACAAAAAACTTACCGGACAAAAAAACCCTAATACAGTAGTCGTTCGTCCGATTTCTGGAAATTATTTTCGGAAATGGATTTCACCGTAAATCTTAGAATTTAATTTCATGATCTTAGGCGTGCAAAGCCATAATTATTATTAACTTTCATTTTTAAAGACAATAGAAATTATCGGGGTATTACAGCAATATTCATCCAAATTCAAAAATTTAAGTTTCTATTGTACTTTTAATATTTTCATTTGCTTGATTTTTCAATCAAATTTAATAAATAAACTTAAACTCAAAAATTCATCTTCTTAGCTCATTTCCATCGGTTTTAAGATCTATTATTCCTCAAATAAATTCAAAATCAAAAATCTATTTTTATTTCATAACTTAGACACTCAAGCATCAAAACTCATAGGTTTTACTCTTCATATCCATCGAAAATTTCATATTTTTAACAAAGAAATTTCTTTCTTTGATTTATATACTCAAATTTGATTATCAAGCATTAAACTAAATCTCATGTTATATCTCCAAATATTATCATTTTCGTTACTACCTAGTTCGAATTTTTCTAAGAAAAATTTATAAAATTTTATACCCCTTACTTATTTAATCATATATGCTCAAAACTCCATTTAACTTATAATCTTATCTAACTCATTAAGATCATTAAGAAAATTCATCAACTTCTTATTTATATATATATATATATATATATATATATATTCGAATTTTCAAAAAAAATAGTAATTAATTTATTTCTTCCTTAAATCTTCATAAACTCATCAAGAATATCGTATACTCATCTTCATATCATCATATACTTAAGAACATCAAAAACTCATAATATATCACTCATTATTCATCTATAACATCACGAAATCATCATATTCATACATATATATACATCAAAATTTTCAACCAAATCAAGAGATAAATCAAACTCTTCAACTTATTTAAATTTTCATGCTTGTATGTACTTAATTTCATTAAATTCATCATCAAAACGACATCAAGAATTTAAGAGATAAATCCCTAAATTTTTCTCAAAACTTTCGGCACCTTAGAAAAAATAAAACAATAAAAATTTCTAATTTCCTACTCATACTCAAAATCACTCATATCATCATACATGAATCATCAAACAAATCATCAAACAAATCATCAAAGCTTCATCTTTTTCCTCTTCTTCTTCTTCGATTTTTTATGACGAAAAGTTAGGAAAAATTTCTTCTCTTTCACTTCTCATCTCATAACTCCTAAATTAATTTTTAGAACTCATATTCATCATCAAGTTCATGCATCAATCATCATCATCAAAACTCCTAAGATTTGCCTATCATTTTCGGTATATGCATAAAAATAAACATGCATGATTTTCCTTCATCTTTCACATACATATACATGTACAAGAATCAATAGCAACATACTTAAAAATCAACTCAAAACTCCTTCTACTTGGCCTCAACTTTGATGGCTTTGGGGGTTGGAAAGGGTTTGATTTTCTACTTCTCTTCCTTGCATGAAAATATTCAAGAAGCTAAGAAAATCAAAGCTTGGTTGAAAGAGCTTCAACTCTTGCTTAAAAGACCATGGAGGTCGAACAAAACGAGGAAAAGAAGAGATTATCATGGCTAGAATCAAGCATAAGTGAAAGAAAATAATAAATCACTTACTCTTGGATAATTTTAGTGAATAGAGGTGATGATTTCCTCAAGAAATCTTCAAGATTTCAAGCTCCATCCATGGAGGAATTTCAAGTGTGTGCATGTGTGTGTTTGTGTCGGCAAAGAGAGAGGTAAGAGAGATGAGAATTGTTGACTACAATAAGGGAAAAGAGACAGAATGATTGAATGAGAGAAAGAAAAGACATTTATCGAGAGAGAGAGAAGATGATGGATGAAAATGATTGTGTAGATGTCGACTAAGTGAGGGAGACAAATAAGAGAGAGAGACGCGTGTGGGGAGAGTAGGGAGAGATGAGAGTGGGGAAAGGATAGGGAATAAAATTAGAGATAAATATCAATTTTAACTGGTAAAAGTTTTGCCGGAAGGAAAAGTTTTCCGATAAAAAATATCCCTATTTTTCTGTTTATCTCTTAATCGACTTAAAATTCTCCTCGACTCTTTCTCGATGTCAGAAACCTCTCTACTTCATCTTATATGTCTCCAAATAAATCAAGGAATCCAAATATCAAATTTTTAAAACGAAATTCCGACTAACAAAGAAAAACTTAAAAATTGCTCGGTTAATTAAACCGTTAAGCAATAAATTTTAAAACTCTCTCATATGATCTCTGATAAACTTCTAATATATCTCAAAAAGTCTTAGAATAGTTTCTAGGTTCAAAAAACACTAATTAGACGAAATTCAGAATTAGTTGATGAATAGTAAAATCTCGGTTATCATCACTATTCATCAAAAAGTAAAAGTTCTCAGAACTTTCCGAAATTCAATTCTAGCTCATACTCATATAATAATGCTCAAACAATGCATCACTCACTCGATTCGAATAATCGAAATGAGAAAAATTACGTAATATCACATAAGGGCATTTTAGTAATTTCTCAAGAAAATTTCTTTTCTTGGAAATTTTAATCACTCATAGCACATCATAAAGGCATATAAACTTATCTAGAATGCACTCAAAGACTTAGAAAAGTTCGGGGTATTACATGACCTGAGCAGTTTAACTCAGTGAAAAGACTTTGAGCAAATAAAAAATTACTACTGGTATATCCCCCCCATACACCAGATACTCGTTATTGGGACCATCAAGTGGTATGAGAGTAGTGGTTCAAAAATCTGTTGTTTCTAATTCACAAGGTGTGTGTCGAGTAGATTTTTCAGTGGTCAACTGAATAGATCATTTCTGAAAACCTTTACTGTATTCTGCTGCATATTTTCTTGTTTGTCTCTTGTGGTGTGTAGGAAACATGAACCCGACGTTGCTGGGAAGCTTATCAGTGTTCTCCGTGGATGATTATCCCACGTGGAAGTTTCGCCTGAAGATAGCACTGACTGCCAAGCATCACAGAATGTGGGAGACCATAGAAAATGGTCTCATATAAGTGACTCAGTCAGTAATGGGCCCTTCAACTACTCCAGGGGAAGGAGCGATGATAATGAAGATCGAACCACAAGCCGAGGAGCACTACACCAAAGAAGAAAGAGACATCGCTCAGCTTGATGACATAGCAAAGAGTGTCATCTCTTCCACCGTCGGCAAAGCCTACCTGCCAAAGATTATCAATTGCTCCACAGCAAAAGATATATGGTAAGCCTTAGCTGCACTCTGTGAAGGCTCTAATTTAGATAAAAGAGAACAAGTTCACTTTAGCTTGTCAGAAGTTTGAGAATTTCTCTTAGCTAACCGGACAGTCCATCAACAAGATGGAGCTGAGATTCACAGAGGTCCTTATGGATATTGAGAGTATTAGGAAGGGCAAATACTCTCAGCATGAGATGAACTTGAAAGTTCTCTCCGCATTAGGCAAAGACTGGGCGGTCTACTGAGTCGTCCACCAAAATCGGAGTGACCTCAGTTCGATGACAATTGAGAAGTTGTTCTCTATGCTTAAGGCGAATGAGTATGACATCCTCTGACTAGAGCAGAGCAAGCTTCAGAAACAAGAATAGACTGAGCAGAGCTTAGCTGCCAAGCCAGTGGCGCTTCAAGCTCAATCGGGAAGATCTAAGTTCGCCAGACCCTCACGGTCCGCTGACTCCTCAGCTAGGGATAGATCGAGCAAGGTCTGAACTTCAGAAGAAGTTCAACAAAATGACCAAACAACTCAAATAGATGAACTCCAAGATCAACAGGAGCAGGCGGAGCTCAACTGAACCCTTCTCAAGGAATAAAAGCGAAGGATGCTTTGGATGCGGGAAGTCAGGACACTTCAAAGCCAACTGTCCTGATCTCTCCATGAAGGAGAAATAGGCCCTCCTAGGAAATGCCAAGGAGAAGACCAAGGCTATGATCGTAGAGGATGACGTCGACGACACCAATGTATTCACCGAGTCAGAAGGAAAAAAAACTGACTCACCATTAAGCTCGGCAGAGAAAGACCAGTGCTTCATGGCATTGCCGGAAGAATCAATTGATAAGGTAAACTCTTTTTTCCATCCCTCTCATACTATTTCTTATGTTAATCAATGTACATAAGAATTAGATGAAGACATTGAGCCGTCTTGGGATGAGGTCGAACACCTGAGCAGATTGTGCACTTAGCAAGTTGCATAATGCAAAGAGCTTCAAGATGAGTTTGACAATATGAACAACGAGTTGATCATCAAGGATCATGACATAGAGAAGCTTGTAGAGGAAAATAGAAGACTTTCTGAAGAAGTTTCTCAGTCAACCCAACAATTAGGTCATCCAATTGATCAACATGACCAGGACTTGGGCGGAATACATCTATCAATTGCAAATGGAGCTAAAGTTTACAAATGAGAAGATAATATCCCTTCATGCCTCGAGCTCAGCTCTAGAGTGCATGTTAAGCCAACAAAGACCTCCCAAATGCGTAGAAGCTCTTGGATACAATCCAGTGATGGAAACTGGAGCTCAATAAGCTCAGTTTGTCAAAGAAACTAGATCACCAACTGAGGCACCTCAAGTTCAACTGAACTCAGTCGAAGTCACAGCTTAAGAGACTCCAGTCATCCCTCAGACTGTCGAAACTCCTGTGAAGGACAACGGAAAGAAGGTTCTAGTTAAATAACCTAAGGAGCATGAAGCTGGTACATCAAAGGATGTTGAGAGATCCTCAAGAAGATCAAGACCCCGAGGTTGCAGAGTGGGAGGGAACAGACGAAGTGGACATACGCAGCCAAGGCAGAATCAGCACAGGCGTATGCTAAACTACTCAGCTCAGCATCATCAGCAAAGGCATTCGTAATGGGACAATCCTTAATTCCACAATCAGACGTTCCTAGTGTTTCATCACTTCCAGTAAGCATATCAACGACATGAAAACTTCGGTGATCAATTCAATGGTCCAAGTTATCCACAGTTCGGGCATGCCCATGGAGCTAGACAGTTTTGGCCAACTCCCAGAAAATTCTCACCACAGAAGAATCGACTAGCTCAGATGAGTCGAAACCAAGCTCCTTAGAGAAAAGGCTATCCACCACCCAATTGGACTGCACGCGCACCCAAGGAATTCCAGTCGGCAGTCTACGTGGTTAATGAAAGAAAGGTGATCCTAACTAACAATTCAGTTTGAGTCTTTCAGAAAGCTCCAGTAGCTTCCAAGCCTGAATCTAACTGAGTTAGAAAAAGAGTTCGTCCTGTAGGTTGCAGGAACAGGATGAACTGAGAACAGACTATCCTGCACGGTCAGTATGGATTGTTAGGAAAATTCATGCTTTTCTCAAAAAAGTGAAGAAGATGGAGATCACAAGTTAAGGGGGAACTGAGACTGACGTTGAAGACTCAGTTCGATGGAGGATGTGAAGATCAAACCTCAATTGAATAGACAAATTTGACTCAGTTTAGTGTATGCGGATTCAGTTGGCATTCAGACCGACTGAGAAGATCCAAAAATCATTTTCATCCTTTAGTAATTAAGGCAGGTGTTTTGAAAAAAATTCAAACATCCTCTGACGATAATAATCACTTTGAGTTAAGCCCCGTAGTCGAATTCAATGCAAAGCTATCCCTGATCAATAGGTTAAGCTTTTGAGACCGCGAGTGGGCTGACATGGAAGGTGTTACATGCCTCACACGTGAGTACCCATTACCGCTGGACCCACATCCCGTGCCACGTTCCCAATGGCCGAACCGTCTCTAATCCAAACCATCGATCACGAAGAGGCGGGAATCATTGACAACCGTTGATTGCAATTCTCTTTCCAGATTTTGTTAAATGCTTGAAATCCCTAATTGATTCACCAAATCAGTTCATTCAATCAGAGAATTCTTGTAATCTCTTCCCCATGTCTTCAAACTTTGTCTTCCTTATGATATCTTATCCAACATCTGTCACAGCCCCAAATCCCGAGGGATGGTCAAGCCGGGGTGCGACTAGGGGTTGGACTAAAGAGGCGGGGAAGAAGGGGGAATAACTGAATAAACAGACATAATTGCAACCAAACTCTTAACGGTTCTTAGCTTACCTTAACCATCTCATCTTACCTTAATCATCTTAACTTAGACTTCTTAGTTTCTTTTTTTTTTCTTGAAGAAAACTTTTAATCGGTTCTTAATTATTAAAACAAAGTAACGACTCTACTTTGTTCATGTTACTTATACGAAAGTAACATTCGTCTCTTATTCGCTTTGATTCCCTTTATTCTATTCTTCCTGTTCGGATCATCTCTTGGATATCTTGGAACCACAGTTTCTTAGAACGTCTATGTTCTCAAAGAATCGGGAAGAATCTTAGAGCAAATAGTCTAGGTTCTCAAACCAACATACTTCTCAAAATAACAGAAATTATAGCTCAAATAATTTCACATACTTTCACAAGTATAGTACTCATACTTTCACATAACTCATGTAATATCACAAAGTATAACTTTTATACTTTAATCACATTCATACTTGGCATACTTTATTCATATCATACTTGCATACTTTATTCATAAATTCTTACATACTTAGTCAAAATTTCTTCTTAAAAGAAATCATACTTCAGAAATTCTTTCCTTACTTTTCTTCTTTGGTTGAGTCGACGTAACAGGAGGTTGAGTTGTCGTCTACACTCTTATACTTAGTGTTACGACTTAACTTTTCTTGAAAGAAGACTCAGATGTAGAGTATATACAAATACTCCACCTTACTACTGAAAGGAATCTCGTATTCAGAGCAGAAACGATCGCTCTGATACCACTCTGTGGTATCACTAGAACAATAACTTATGACCAGAGCAGAACCGAATGCTCTGATACCATTCTGTCACAGCCCCAAATCCCGAGGGACGATCAAGCCGGGGTGCGACTAGGGGTTGGACTAAAGAGGCGGGGAAGAAGGGGGAATAACTGAATAAACAGACATAATTACAACAGAAACTACTATGAACATGACTTCATTGAATAAAAAGGGAGTCAATCTCAAAGGATCACTCGGCATATTTGTTTTAGAGAAGACTAGGTTTAAAGTATGAAAAACCTAAACCGAAAAAGATTACACAACAAAAGGTGGATTAGTTTGCAGCGGAAAGACGTAGAATGATATCACATATCAAATGTGAAATCGAGGCTCAAATGATAACACGATTCTTCATTCTTATAACGACCTTTACTCAACCTCCTCCACCTTCGTCACTCAACTTGCACAATTAAAAACAAACATGCAGGGCTAAGTACATAAAGCACTTAGTGTGCACATTGCCGAAAACAACTCACAAGAGTATAGATTTAATCATGCATCTTTTCATAAACACTTGTATAACTTATACTGCTGTTCATTTAATTCTGGATAACACACTGTGAGTTTTAACCCATATCCGATCGTCTGGAAAGCTCTCTGTGGGCTAACTCAGAATCTGTCCCTCTGGATAGCACTCTGTGGGCTATCTCAGAATCTGATCGTTTGGTTGGAATATCTGGTTAGCACTCTGATGGCTAACTCAGAATCCAATACTCTGGTTAGCACTCTGAGGGCTAACTCAGAGAAGCATAAGAAAATTTACATAAACAATTCATTTATGCTCTGATAGATACTTTAATACACACTTATCAACAATACGTAAACACTTTTGAGCAACACTCACATAATATTACTTCATAAGTAATGGCATTCATCGGAGTTTTTGGTTTTAGAAAGCCCACCTCGAACAATTATAGAACTATAACACGTGCTTCCGTCTCTGATCTTCCATCCTGTCTTCTAATCTCGACGTCCTCCTTCTTTGAACGCAAATAATCACATTTTAGTATTTGGTCGAGACATTAAAAGAAACAGGAAATCGGAATTGGTTAATGACTTTTAGGCCTTTGCACTTTAACTAATCTCTTTTGATTAAAGAATCGAGACTCGAACACTTTTCGTCTAGAATTTACTTGGTTCCTTACTCGACACTGAGGTCGGTTAAAAATTGGAAGTCCATAACTCATAACGACTTAAAAGGTCTTAAGGAATCAAGTTAAGAAGAATTCAACTTGAGAAACTAGGTTCTTGAAATTACTGCACAGATCAGTAAGTCCACCCAGAACAGAGTTTTTCGAAACAGGGGATTTATCTTATACCAAAAGAAACCCACGGATGTCTAGTTTACTCTCCAATTTACGGATCTCGATTTCGTTGAGGGAGCTAAAAGTTATGACAGTTTCCGTAACGCATCGCAAAACAGTCCGCGTAGAAACCCTAGTGCTCGATAAACTCGACGCACGACTTTCTAGGTTCGATTAATGCTATTCCACTTTTATTTTCACGAAATTTTCATCTTAAGGCAGTCAACACGTACCATCAAATGTGATGAACTCCTTTTCGTTTCTCGATTAAGAACTCGACGTATATTTCCTCGTCATTTTCAACTATCAATTACTAAACCATTTCATTTCAATTCTATTTCAACTTCTCGTTCACACTTCTCGATTACAACTACAACTTATATCATTTCATCTTGGATGGAAATATCGTTAACTACAATCTCGTTCTCTTATCAATAACAATCATCAATATCAAAATACTTTCCTTGTTCGACTTTTCTATCGACATTTAATCTCGTTTCTTCGTCTCTTATTAAAAATCCAAACTTCTTAGAATTCGTTGAAACTTTACGGTCACGATCATTAACTATCAAGATTATCAAAGGCTCGAAACACAAACCTAAAACATTATCTATTCTCGACTTATCGTCGATGGTTCGTCTCTTACTAAAAGTTTTACGTTCTCCGTTTTCGTTCAAATTTTACAACAACGATCATCATCTAACGAGCATCACTAATATGCAAACCACATTATCAAAACATTATCGAGCTTCAACTTAACGACGTGTTTCCATCTCTTAAGTTTATCGTTTTATTTTTAGAAAAATCCCAATTAAATATATAATCATCCTCATACATCGTATATCTCATTTCTATCAACAAAACATGCATATCATAACATTTACTACACTAAATCATGCATTCTTCCTCTCTTATCTTCCAACTTTTATTTATAGAAAAATCTATATTAATTTATATAGTTAATTAACAACATGTAGATCATTATTCTATCAATCAACCATCAAAGAAATCGAACTACGAAAAACTCCTAAATCTCTCAATAATTTCGGTATTGGCATAGACCAAAGGGGGATGATTTTCTTCTTCATTCGATCTATAACATCTATTCCTAAGCATACTAGACATGTATTAACATAGGTTCATCATGCTTCTTGATCTTCACTTTTTCGAAAAAAATAAGATTGATGGGAAAAGATTTTTGTTCGGTTCATTACGTAGAAGAAACTCCTATCTTGACAAATACGAACTCGGAAGTAAAATCGATCGGTAGATGGATGACTTGTTGAAGCTTGAAAGCTTGAAGAAGATGACTTCAATGGAGGATTTGAGAGAGAAATGAGAGAGAATGGAGATGGGGGGGGGGGGGGCAGTAATGAGTGTGGGAGGGAGAGAGGTGATGACAAGTTAGATAATATCTCTTTAAAGTAGGTGACTCACTAAGGGTCATTTGGCGCGAAAATATTTGACGGAAATATCTCGTTTCCGGGTTTTAAACGACGTTATAAAAGTCGAGAAAAACTTTCTTAGGTAGTTACGAATTCGACGAAATCTAATTCGTCCGTTAGATTAGAAATAATTCACGTACTCGGAAAGTATATTTCATTTTTCAAAATCCGATAAAAAGTCGGGACATCACAGTCCAAAATTCGCCCGGAAAAATCATAAAAACTAACTTTCTCCGGTGAACTCATATCGTAGAATAAATGAATGTAAAGTTCGACGGTTTTTAATTCTGAGTTTTCGGACGAAAAATTTACCGGACGCAAAAACCCTAATACAGTAGTCGTTCAACCGACTTCTGGAATTTATTTTCAGAAACGGATTTCACTGTTAGTCTTAGAATTGAAAATCCTTAACTTAGGAATGCAAAGCCTTAATTAATTAGAAAAATTTTATTTTCTCATCGGAAGAAAAACGCCGGGTATTACAACATCTCTCCAAGATCCACCGTGTCCATCAAAGCAGCAATGGAAAACTTGAGAGAAAAGGTTGTGTTTGAACTGGTTCTATCTCTAGAGCAAGAAGATCATCCTGATCTGAAAGAATATATTGAGCTGATTCAAGGTGCAGGGTTGAAGAAATGGCTGCGTCATGAGCCCATGTTTCTCTTCCCCTCCGCCGTTACTAAATTTTATGTGATCTTACACTTGGATGAAAACGATCATGTGTCAACAGTCGTTCACTTACGAGTTTGCTCTGGAACTGATGAAGGCTTCACCATGGAGGAAATAGTAATCAACGTCACTTACTACCTAAAGAACTCTTTCCACCACCCCAGCAACATAGAAGACCTTTCCTCTCACAAAGAAAGCATAGTTAGCGAATTTATCCAAGAGATTACCATTGGAAAGGAGAAATTCGAAGGAGGAATGATGTGAACAAAGCTGAAGCCAAAGCCACGTCTGCTTTATAACATTGTTGTGCACTGCTTTCATCTGTTGTCAGGATCAAAATCAGATGTGAGCCAACCAAAGATGAGACCAACAATGGCGATCCATGAAAGAATTGTTACCAATCGGTTGTCACTTGTAACAGAACTCCTGCAGCCTCAAGCTGCTAGAATCGACCATCAACAGATCCTTTTACTTGCAAAGGAAAGCTGCACTACAGAACCAAAGTCAGTTCCATCATTCAGTGTGCCGTTAACGAGAAGAAGCTGAAGATTGACTGGGAACGGTCTGACAGGAAAGAATTAGCTGATGAGGAAAGATTCATGCAAACTGAAGCTAGCATTATCACAGTTCTTCCTTGACTTTCAAAGGCACCTCCAAGTCGCAAAAGAGAGGTCGAGTGGGCAAATCTAGAAGAAATCAGAAGTCTCAAGCTAAGGGGGAAAAAGGACCTCAAAGTGTATCAGACTCTAAAAGAACTCCATCTCCTACTCCAGAGAAGAAGAAACGAAGAACAAAGAGGTTGAGCTTAGCTCTCAGTTCACTTCACCTGGTGTTAGCCAGTCATCGCATCAGTTCACTGAAGAAGGAGAGGAGTGAACCACACTGAGGAAACACACCAGTCTGGACTTGAATAAATGGAGGAAGATTCTCTAACTAAAGACACAGTTAGCAAATCCACTCCTATTGAAGATAGAATGAGGAATCAAAACACTCAAAGTGTGCTCGAGTCAACTCTTCCGAGGGAAGTGATCTAGGAACTTCCTCACAAGAAGTGAGAAATGAATCTCAACAGAGACAGGTCCTTTCTAATGATGATGTGTTTCAAGAACTTGATCCTTTTCTGCTGGAAAATCTAGGTGATGAGTTTCCAAAGCTAACAGACAAGGAGATAGAAATTAAGGCAATTGTCAGTCGAATGGACAAAGTGTATCTTAACGCCTACAAGAAAGCTCTCACTTTGTTACCAGAACTGAGAGAACATCTCCACACTCTCAACCTCCTGGTCGAACTGTATGTGTACATCTCAGTTAGTCTCGGTGATTACTTTATTTTAGCTAACTTCTTGAAAGTCAATGACATCATGAAGCTACAAATCGCTGAAGGAACAATGATTAAAGCCTACAAGTTCAAAAACAAAGCTGGAGCTGATCCAAAATCAAGACCATCTGTTAGATCATACCTGGAGCACTGCTCGAAGCTGAGAAGCAAAATTTCTCAGTGCGAGAAGCCAAGAGATTTAGTATCATCATCAGCAGATTGCTCGATGTGGTTGGATTCTTCCTCCTGAATCCTCAGCACCAGAATCTACGTGCAAAGAAGCCGCTCTCAATGCACAAGAATAGTCCTTTCTCACAGGAGTCAAGAAGAACTCGCTCCAAGCCAAGCAATGATTGCCTCTAAGCTATTGATCATCCATCCTGTCAATGGTCCGAACCCGACTGCAGAGTCAACTCACCTCCCAATATTGGTTTAACAACTCAGTCACAAGTTTAATCAGTTGAAGGAAGAATTTGGGCCCTCCTCTACCCAGATGAGATAGGAATTTAGTGATCAGTTTACATCCATCACTGAATCACTAAAAGCGGTTGACCGAGTCAAGCTTCAACTTGACTTACATGGACAGAAATCAACGACTGATTTCATCAAGTTCAGACAGCTCATCACTAATGACTTAGAAAAAAAGATCGTCAGTTATCGAAAAGCTTTCATCACAGAATTGCGCTCAACAAACCTCAATCCCATGGCACACGACATTTTTGCCATCGATGATCGAGTTGAAGATCATGAGTTAAAGCTGAAGGCTCAGGATGAGCAGTTCAGTGAGTTAAAGCATGAGTTGCTAGCACTCCAAGCTCAGAACTGGGAACTAATGAAGGATCGGATGTCTTCCCATCAACTTATCTAAGACATGTCTAAAATCTACTCCCGACTGGATTCAGAGCTCTCTCACCTGAAAATCACTGTCTCTTCCCTTTTGAGTGATGCCAAAAAAGGGGAAGATGAGAAACTAACATAGGTAGAGAGAGATCTCCCAAGTTCCCAAGACATTTGCGAGCAGACTCGAACTGATAGATCAACTGGAGAGCAGACTCGAACTGAGAGATCAACTGTTGAGGAGGATGAGTCAACAATGATGAATCAGTGATGGAAACTAATTCTGCAACTAAACCATCAAGGGAAGTTGACACAACTGAACCAGCAAAGGAAGCTGAGGCCACAATGGCTGCAGATGAATCAATGAAGGAAACTGATTTGCAGCTACAGAAACATCAACTGTTGCTATTCAGGTTGAAGATTGAGTCACCAAGATCTCCCAAGATCCTCTCAAAGCTGAGGAAGCGAGGCTGCTCTCACAAAAAATTGTGATTGAGGAAGTCAACGAGGAAGTTGATGTAATGATGTCTCCCAATCCTGATGACATCATCATCCTGGCCAAAATTGCTAGAACCACGACCGATCAGATGGAAAACAGAAAATGGCTAAAAGAGTTTGAGAAAATCCAGCTGGCCAAGCTTGAGAGATTCAGGCAAGAGATGAAAGAGAGCTTGCAAACCAGCTTGACCGAAGGACCAAGAAAACTCTCCTATCAAAAGAGATGTCATCATGCTGATGAAAAAAGAAGGCCGTGGAAAGCAATCTCGGAGAAGCATCTGCAGATCAGAAGGAGTTAGGAAAATCAAGGAGTGCATCCTCACGTTGACAAGTTCATCCCAGAGATCTTGAATGATCATTGGGAAGATTTGAAGGAAGAATTCATTCTTGAATTCTATTACGACGGATTCTATAGAAGAACAGCTGACGATGAAGCATGGTGGTTGCACATCCACACATTCGCCATGGAAGATGCAATTGGCAGATTCTTTGTGACAACTCTTAAGGAATCTGGTCGTTTTCCTCCAGCTGTCCCAGCAAGGAAGACTTTACCTCCTCCCATGGTGCCCGAAACCAAAATCATTGCCTCTAGCTTGATTGAAAAGGAGGCAGAGATATTGGTTGTAAAACTCATGATTGACACAGGAGGTCAGAAAGCACATCCATGCGAAGTATGGATTGAAGTTTTAAGCAAAGAAAGACTGATGCTGCGAAGAGAAGTTAATACAACTGATGCATTTTGTTTTTGATATTTTAAATTCATAGATTTAGTTGTAATGTAATCTCCCCTTCTTATTATAGTGAAATAATTAGATGTGGTTTTTGGTCAATCTTTTTAGTTTTCATCTTGTGCTAACCTCTTTCCGCTTATAGACTCGAATAAAGTTTTTCTTTTCGTCTTTTTGATATTAGTGTATGGTATCAGTTAGGAAAGATAGGTAATGTCGGTTTAGAGTTTTGGCATCATAAAAAGGGGGAAATTGTTGGGAAAATTAGTAAAAGGTTCAAATGATATCAAAACCCCAATTGACCTCAACCGAGTAGATGAATGCCTTCAGTCTGAACTTAGCTAGAGCTTACTGTTTGAATATAGGGATTTTATCTTTGCAGGTTTCAAGCAGAAGAAGACAGTCGGATTGAAGAAAGACAGTTTGTGAAGAACTCAGCTAAGACCCAAACTCAGCTGAGACCCAAACTCAGTTGAGACCTCAACCTCAGCTGAACTACAGACTCAGTTTGACAGCAGCTTAGTTGACTCCTCAACTTACCCACGCAGTTGAAGCGTGAAGAGAAGTTGTATCGAAGTCAAATGTCGCGAAGCGGAGAAGAGAATACTTTGAAGAAGTAGAAGGAAGAAGAGTTGCAGTCCAGATTTGAATCTACACGGAAGCATAAGTCAGCCGGAAAACTTATCATAAATGGACCGACAAAGACGACGTGCAAAAAACAACGGCGTAAGAGTTGAGAGAAAAGAAAAGGTGAAGTAGCATCAGCAACAGATCACCTCTCTCCTCAGCAAGAAGATCTTAGCCGAAGAACAGTCGAAGTAGAGTGTTCATATACCTTGTCCTGTTCTTCCATCTAGCCTCTCAAAAAGCCCTTTCTTTGATCGAGTCTAGAGTTTAGGTTCTTGCTTAATTTGTTTCCCTAGCAGACTCTCTCCCAAAAGATCGAGCCTATAGCCTTAGGAAGAAGCCTCCACTTCCCTCAGTGTTCAACGTTTCTCAGTCGGATAATCCCCAACCCTCCAACCATTAGGTCCGACATTGAACCCGGAATCAAAGTCACTAGGTCCCTTGGAACCCGCAATCCAAGATCAGGTCCCTTGGAACCCAAAATCCAAGACTAGGTCCCTTAGAACCTGGAATCTAAGACCCAGGTTGTGCACTTGCCCGGAAAAGTGTTGTAAGGTCTTGTTCGAACCTGTAATCGAACTGGTTAGTTTGTTTGGTACCCGGAAACCAAGTGGGGCATTTGGTAAGCATGCTTAAACTTATTGTCACAGCCCCAAATCCTGAGGGACGGTAAAGCCGGGGTGCGACCAGGGGTTGACTTAAAGAAGCGGGGAAGAAGGGGGATAAATAAATAAAGTATGCAATAATTAAACGACAATCGATATCTATGAACAGGTTTTATTGAAAGAAAGAGAGTCGACCTTGAAGGATCGCCTGACGAGTTGTTCAAAAAGTTAACTACGTTCATTGTACGGGACTTTAGACAAAAAGATTATACATTAGACACGAAATAGATTTGCAGCGGAAAGCGTAAAGCTTGACACAAGTTCCTCATCCTATCTAGAACTCTTTACTCAACCTCCACCGCTCCTGTCACTCAACCTGCACATTTATAAAACATATACAGGGCTAAGTATAAACATACTTAGTGGGCACATTGCCGAAAACATATCATAAGTATAGATTAATCAGACATCTTATAAATAGCGCTTCGGAGTTTTTCATCAAATGCCTGTGCCTATTAAACATTTTCTTTCACTTTTCACAATAGCTTGCGCAAGCATTTTTCTGACAGATGTTACATTCGATTTGCCCAACATTCCTCACCGTGGCTGGCTACCCCTCAACAGGGTACCACACACACCGGCTACTGTGTACACTAACTCTGGAAAGTCCCCCTTGTATACTAACTCAGAGTACGATCGATTTAGTTAGCCCCATTGTATCTAACTCATAATTTCTGGAAAGCAGTCGACTAACTCAGAATGGCACAAATGAACTCACATAAAACAAATATTTTCATGCCTTGATAATTACTTTAAAACACAGTTATAAAGCGATAAGTAAACATTTTCGAGCATCGCTCATTTGATTTGATATATATAGAAAAGCCCACCTTAGGAGATTACAGAACTAAAACACGAGCTTCCGTCTCTGGTCTTTCGTCCTGTCTTCTAAACTCGACTTCCTCCTTTGAATACAAATAATAACACTTTAATAAGTGGTCGAGACAATTAAGAAAAAGGAAATCGAATTCGTTTTATGACTTTTAGGCCTTTGCATTTAACTACATTCTTTTTATAATCAAATAAACGAGACTCGAACAATTCTCGTTTAGAAACTGACTCGGCTCATTACTTGACACTTAGGTCAATAGATAAAGGAAGTCGATAACTTATAACGACTTAGAAGTTCACAAGGAACGAAGTTAAAAAGGATTCAACTTAAGAATTTAGGCTTACGAAGGTTTCTGCACAAAGCAGAAGTTCTGAAGTTCATACAGAACACAATTCTGCGAAACAGGGGATGAATTTGGTACCAAAAGAAAGCTACTGATGTCTAGTTTATTTTCCAATTTACAGATCTCGATTTTGTTAAGCGAGTAGAAAGTTATGACAAACGCATCGCAAAACAGTCCGAGTGAAACCCTAGGTGTTCGTTAAACTCGACGCATGATTCCCTAGGTTCGATCAATGCTATACAACCTTTAAGCTCACGAATTTATTAAAAAATTACAGTTAAGACACATGTTCCTTTATCGGGAACACCTTCACGTCTCTCGATTAAACAAACGATGAGCATTTCCTCGTCTTTTCAACTAATCAATTGCTATACCAAATTCCAATTCAATTTCCATTTCAAACTTCTATTTATATATTCATATCTCGAATTGAAATATTGTCAACTACAAACTCGTTTATCAAACGACAACAATCATTAATATCAAATTGGTTTTCCGTATTCGACTTTTCTATTGGCACTTAGACTCGTTTCTTCGTCTCTTATCAAAATTTCAACTTCTTTAGAATTCGTTCAAATTTTCCGATTACGATCATTAACTAACAAGATTAACATATATTCAAATCATAAACCTAAATCATTATCCAGTCTCGACTTATCGACGATTCTTCGTCTCTTAATAAAAATTCGACGTTCTCTGATTTTGCTCAAACTTTTCAATATTGTTCATCAACTACCAAGATTCAATAATACGAAAACCACATACTCAAATTATTATCGGATTTTAACTTATCGTCGGGTTTTCGTCTCTTACGATTTCTATTTTATTTTTAGAAAAATCCCATTAAATTCTATAATCGTCCACATACTTACTGCATATCATTTCTATCATCATATCAACCAAAACATATCAAATACTACATCAAATCTTCACTTCTTCATCTCTTACCTTTTTATTTTTATTTTTAGAAAATTCTAAAACAATTCATGCATTCATCTCTCAATACATAGAACATAAATCTACTAATCAATCATCTAAAAATCGAACTAAACATCAAACCCCTAATTTCCTAAAAATTTCGGTATTCTTCATTTAATTAGGAGGATGATTTCCACATGATTTCTATCCATTTAATCCATTCCTAAGCATACTATAGCATGTATTAAACATAGAGCATCATCCTATTCCATCTCCAATTTTTCGAAAAAAATAAAGTTTGATGGAAAAGAATTTTCTTCGGTTGGAATGGAAGCTTAGATCATTACCTTGTCAATTATGGATTCGGAACTAAGTTCGATCGGTAGATGAATGACTTGTGGAGCGTTTGAAAGCTTGAAAGATGAACAACAATGAAAGAAAGTGAGAGAGAAGAGAGGGGGGGGGGGGGGGAATGATAGTGGTAATGGAGGAGAAAGATGAGAGAGAAATGGTGATGAGGTGTTTAGATAGAAGTGTATAAAGTGAATTAATATTTAACAAAAGGTGATGACTCATGTATTAGGCGGTTTGGTTGTGATTTTTTTGCCGGAAATATCTCGTTTACGGGTCTAATACGACGTTATAAAATCAAGAAATTAAAACCCTAGACGGTTACGTTTTTGACGAAATCTAATTCGACCGCTAGATTAGAAATAAATCACTTACTCGGAAAGCATATTTCGATTTCCGAAATCCGAAAAAAAATCGGGATAAGACAGTCCAAAATTTGCCCGGAAAAATAATAAAAACTGACTTTCTCTGTAATGCCCCGTAAATTCCTTACGTTCTAAAAAGTTTAAAGTTAATTAAATAAATGGCTTTGCACGCCTAAATTTATAATTTTTGAATTCTAAGGCTAACGGTCGAATCCGTTAGTAAAAATAATTTATAGAAGTCTGCTAGACGGCTACTGTATTTAGGGTTAGAGCGTACGAAAAATTCTTAGTTTGTAAACTAAGAACGGAAAACCGTTTAATTTTACGTTTACAAAATCGCAATACGAACACGCCGAGAAAGTTTGTTTTTACGTTTTTCCGGATGAAACTCGGACTTGTCGTCCCGAGTTTTTGTCAAAATAAATTTTATAAATTTATTTTCTAATTAAGTTCATACGTTAGAATTTTTAAGTCAAATCGAATCACGACGATTTTTGTTCCGAACGACGTTTTTCGTCGTTCGTTTTCCCGTAACGTCGGATCGCGCCGGAAAAACCCGTGAAACCTCTAAAAATTCTGCATGGCAGCCGCCACCTCACCATGTTTAGTGGGGAACATGCATGTTATTACTTCCTAAGTACATGACACCTAAGTCTACACTTTACACAAAAATTCAACCTTTCATCATAACAATACACTTGATCAAGCCATTTCTCTCTCTCTCCCTATCTCTCTCTCGGCAGCTCTCCCTCTCCCATCCCTCAAACTTCATCTTCTCCATCATCCATACTCCATTGAAGACCCTTCAAAGCTTGAAGAAACCACACAAGTCCTCAATCATCCAACAAAACCTTTTACATCCTTCTTTAATTCTTAAGGTATTTCCATCCTCCACAATCCTATCCATTTAGATTTTCTTTTCTTCTCTTTTCCTTCTTGTTCGAAATTTCTAGAGGTTGGGAATAGATAGTTTGATCTTAGAATAATGTAATTGGATGTATTAGATATGATAATTGGAGATTAAAATGGATCAAAACCAAGAATCTTAACATCTATGGTAATGCAGAATTTTTTGGGAAAATGGTAGAATTTCTAATTTTCTTCTTTTGATCATGGATTCATGTTTAGTAGATGCTTAATTAGTGTTTGGAATGAAAAGGGATTGAAAGCCCTATGTTGTTATGAAATTCAATTAGGGTTTGATTTATAAATTAGGGGTTTTTGCATGTTAGTTATTTTTGGAATTGTAAGTGATTAATAGTTGCTATAATAGTTTGATTAGTGAATAAATGTTGCTAATTGGAGAAGAAAATTAACTCCTTAACATTTATATAAAACCAGAAATTTATAGAATAATTAGGAGTTTATATACATGCTTGATATAAATGATGAATTGTTAATGGAATTATAATACAAATTATACTAGTTGATTATAGAAGTTAATTGGAATTTTTCTAAAAATATTTAATGAAATGTAAGAGACTAAAAGCACCTTGTAAACTGAGTTATAAAGATGTTAAGATGTGTTTGCATGCATGAAAATGATTCAAGTTAGATATAGTTTAGCGTCGTAAAATTTGAACGAAAACCGACGACTTTTGAAAAATCGCGTAAGAGACGAATATCTAGTTGTAATTGAAAATCAAGAAGTCGGATGAGAATTCTAATATGATATTATTGTTTGTAATGAAATTTAGAACATCTTTCTAGTTGACATCATAAGCATCCGAGTCGATATAATATGGGTTATAGTTGTAATCGAGAACTAGAATGCGTTTGGATTCTCTTTGTTGGTTTAGTAATTGATAGTTGAAATCCGACGTTAGAACGTCGTGCTTTTGAACGAGTTGAAAAGGAATTTGTCACGTACGGAAGTACGTGATGACTGCTTTAAGAATCCAGTTTCTAAAAAAGTTGAATACGAGAATTTAAAACGAACCTAAACGTTATACGGCGAACTTATCAATCAATTAGGGTTTCCACGGCAGTTTTGCGACCTTCGCCGGAAACTGTTATATCTTCCAGCTCGTTTATCGGATTTGTGATCTGTAAATTGGAGCGCCAACTAGACTTCCTAAGCTTTCCAATGGTACAGGGCTCACCCCCTGTTTCCAAATCCTCTGTTCTGGACAGCCTCCAGAGTTACTGGACTGTACAGTGAATTTTTCAGTTTCTTGTTTTCTAAGTTGTTTAGTTCACAACTTAGCTTCTTTCAATCGTTTAAGCCGTTTTTATCTATCGAACATCTACCTACTGACCCTAAAGTCAAGTGCAAGACCTCTAGTGATGGAGACTAGTCGAGACCTTATATCTTATCTTTTCTTTAAAGAAGTAATAAACGAGAAATTCCTTAAATCGTTCAAAGAATTAAAGTAAATCGCCTAAGTTGATTCCTTCCAACTTAGCTTCTCTTAATCTTTAAAGTCGTACTAGGATATCGACTACCATCTCTACTGAACCGAGAGTCGAGTATGAGATCTTCCAAGTTCTAACGAGATTGATACGAGTCTCGTTTCCCGTTTAAGTAAAACGAATCTAGTAAGCGTGCAAATGCCCAAAAGAATAAAATAACTAAATCTTTAATCGATTATCGTTACGACCCGTTTTTAAAGTATGTTCATTTTACGATGAAGGAGGAAGCCAACTGTGAAGAAAGGACGAAAGATCCGAAGTTGGAAGCGTTTGCTTTAAGTTCTGTATTTACAAGGTGGGCTTTTATCTATATCAAATAAAATGTGGGTTTTTCCACAACTCGAAAGTATTATTTATCGCTTTGATAATTGTGTTTTCAACGTGATAATCTTGGCATTAACTGTTTCAACTATTTTTATGTGAGTTCTCTTCTACCTATCTGAGTTAACATTCGTGTTTTCCAGATTTCTAAGTTAACCTTCGGGTTTTCCAGACTTTTAGAGTTAGTCTATTTTACATTAACTAACGATCGGCTCTGAGTTAGCTGCTAAGTGCTTTCCAGAGTTAGTGCACTTTGTAACCTGTGGTGTATGTGGTATCCTGTTGAGGGGTAGCCAGCCACGGTGAATTAGTTTGGGTCAAGATTGAACATAGCATACTCTAAAAAAATGCTTGCGCAAGCTGCTTTATACAAATCAGTCAGAAAATGTTTAGTAGGCACGGGTCCTTTCAACAAAACCCCGATGCGCTACGGTTATAAAATGCCAGATTATTTATACTTATGATTATGATTTCGGCATCGTGCCCACTAAGTACGTTTGTACTTAGCCCTGCATTGTTTTCTAAATGTGCAGGTTGAAGCGACGGTGAGCGGTGACGGTTGATGTTGAGTTGAAAGATAGGATGCTTTAGTTAGAACTCTTCCGCTGCAGAACTCTAAATCTTTTCAAACACACCTTCTGAACAATACACTGTAGTTAAGTCTGAAATTTTGAACTTAGTCTCTTCTATGTATTTTTGTTGAGTAATCACTCGTGATTAACTCTTTCTTATTTATATTCAAGTCTTTTCATGTATGTTTAGTCAGTTAGCCCCCTTCTTCCCCGCTTCTTTAATCCAACCCCAGTCGCACCCCGGCTTCTGCCGTCCCTCGGGATTTGGGGCTGTGACATTCTCCGGTGAACTCGTATCGCAGAAAAAGTGAATGTAAAATCTGACGGTTTTTCGATTTGAGTTTTCGGACGAAAATTTTATCGGACGCGAAAACCCTAATACAGTAGTCGTTCAACCGACTTCTGGAATTTATTTTCAGAAACGGATTTCACCGTTAGTCTTAAAATCGAAAATCCTTAACTAAGAGGTGCAAAGCCTTAATTAATTATTAAATTTTTATTTTAACGACGGAAGAAATATCCGAGGTATTACATCCTACCCCTCTAATAAGAAATTTCGTCCCGAAATTTGCATATCTCCTACGAAAAAGAGTTCCCATGTAGCTTTCTCTTGCCCGTGGTGACTTTATGTCACTTTCACTACTCGTACTGACTTGTTTTTTTTTAACTTTCGCACTTTTCGATCCAAAATCGATTGCGGTCTTTCTTCACAACTTATCCTACTCAAGAACAACGTCTTGCTGGAGGATTACATGTTTAAAATCGCACGCGTACTTTCTCAAACGAGATACGCAAATATAATAAACATTCCATAGACTTGGCAACACAGCCAATCTATACACATAAAAACTATCTTTTTCAAGATATCAAATAATCACATAAATCTTTGTCTATGCTTATACTTGACATGAAATTAATGATTCTTTTTAACAGAGAAATCTTAAGAAAACTTTATCTCTTTTTTTGAATTTAAATTCTGATCGGCGTATATCACATAAGACTTTCGTCTTCTCTAAACTCCTTTCATTCTTACTCGAATCTGCCGAATGATCTCGATCATTTTTACTGACCGTATCTGGTCCTAGGTTCTTTCTTTCACCTACCTTATTACAATAAGGTAGTATTCCAAACTTCTTCCTATACAAGGCCTCGTAAAGCGCAATACTTATCATAGTCTGATAACTATTGTCGTACGCATATTCAACTAATGGCAAAATCTTTTTCCAATTCTCACTTAGATCCAAATACTACCGTTCTTAGCATATCAACGAGTATCTGAATCGTTTTCTCGGATTGTCCATCCGTCTGGGGGTGAAAAGCGGTACTGAAGTTTAATTTGGTACATAACTCCTTCTGCATAATGATCCAAAATCTCGAAGTGAATTTGGCATCTCTATCGAACGTTACACTTCCATATTTGAATACTTAATGTTCACAACATCCCTTGCGGTTATTGGCGTAAAGCTTTCACTTGTTGACAAGCACAAAAACATCGTTCTACAAACGAGGCTATATCTCGTTTTAAATCTATTTCACCAGGAATTCCTTCTTGAATCTTGATACATCTTTGTACTCTCTGGGTACGTTGTTTATGGCGTATCGTGAGCTTCACTCATGATATCGTTCTTCAATTCGTCGTCATTAGGGATATAAGGTCTACCTTCAAATAAAATCGCATTATTTGGTGCTTCGAAAAAAAAAACCGTCTGGTTTATCCATTCTTATCTTAAGTCGAAGCTTTTTGATCGACTCATCCTTTCTCTGGGCACTAATGATTCTTTCTCGTAAGTCTGGTGTGGCTACTAGTGCTGCTATATGGTTTGTTATCGTTTCAGGTGCATCGAGCAATTCTAAGTCCATTTTCTCAAATTCTCTTACATGATTTTCTTTCTCAACTAGAGACATCCTAACTTAGTTGGAGTCTTGAGACTCAGCGCGTCAGCTACAACATTTGCTTTTCCTGGATGGTAATTGATACCACAATCATAATCCTTGACTAATTCGAGCCATCGTCTTTGTCTCATGTTCAATTCCATTTTGCTTGAAGAAGTATTTCAAACTCTTATGGTCCGTAAAAATCTCAACGCTAACACCATAGAGATGGTGTCTCCAAATTTTCAACGCATGCACAACTGCTGCTAGTTCTAAGTCGTGGGTTGGTACTCAACTTCATGGGGTCGAAGTTGTCGTGAAGCATAAGCTATCACCTTTCCATCTTGCATCAATAAACAACCTAATCCGTTCTTCGAAGCATCTGTATATACTACGTATTCCTTATTCGCTTCTGGCAGAGCTAACACGGGTGTTGTGGTTAACTTTTCCTTGAATGTCTGGAAACTCTTCCCGCATTCGTCCGTCCATTTGTACTTGTTTTCCTTCCGTAGAAGTTGCGTCACAGGTCTAGCGATGGTAGAAAATCCCTCAATGAATCTTCTATAATAGCCGGCTAAACCTAAGAAACTCCTAATTTCGTTCGGACTTGTTGGCGATCTCCAATCGCGTACTGCCTTTACCTTGGAAGGATCTACTTTGATGCCTTCTGCTGATACTATATGTCCAAGGAACATCACTTCTTTCAGCCAAAACTCGCACTTACTGAATTTGGCGTAAAGTTTCTCAGTTCTAAGCGTTTCTAACACTATTCTCAAGTGTTCCTCGTGCTCCTTCTCATTTTCGGAGTAAATGAGAATGTCGTTGATGAATACTAAGACGAATTTATCTAAGTACGGGTGAAAGATTTGATTCATTAGATCCATGAATACTGCGGGAGCGTTAGTCAAACCGAATGGCATAACTAAGAATTCATAATGGCCATATCTGGTTCGAAATGCAATTTTTGGTATATCCTCGGGTTTGATTTTCAGTTGATGATACCCGGATCTTAAGTCTATCTTTGAAAAGATACCTACGCCTTTAAGCTGATCAAAGAGGTCTTCTATCCTTAGCAAAGGATACTTATTCTCTAGGGTAATCTTTTTCAATTCTCGATAATCTATGCATATCCTCATAGAACCATTCTTCTTTTTAATGAACAACACAGGCGCTCCTCATGGTGAAACGCTCGGTCTAATGAAACCAAGATCTATCAACTCTTGTAGTCGGATCTTAAGCTCTTCTAACTCTTTTGGTGCATGCTCCATATAGAATGGCGCAGTTAATAGATAATCAATCCATCCCATGGATTTTATCTATGTCGAACATTTTATTACGTTCTGATTGCTTGTTATGATCTTAAAAAAAAGACCCTAAGTTAAATTCTATGTCCGAGAAAAACTAAGGAAGTGACGATAATTTCTCCTAAGGCGTGGTTATTTTTATTTTATGATTAGCGCACTCTGGCTTACTCTTATAGTGTTAACAAGCACTAGAAATAACGAATGTAAATTCTGGTATGAGGCGGAATAATGACAAGCTAATTAAGAAGTTCATCCTATACCTGCCAATTTTCCTTTGCCTTTATTGCGCGCCTCTTGTTCGATCGCACATGCCCTAGCGTTCTGTTGCTGTTGGGCGTACTGTTGAAACTGCTGCTGTGTCATCTGCTGCTGCAGCTGTGCCTGAATCGCCCTTAAAGGTTGAGGTTGCCCATACTGATTTTGTCCTGCCGCTTGCAACGGTTTCGGGCAATCCCTCCTAAAGTGCCCCTTCTGTCCACAGTTGAAACAAATACCAGAGTTCGCTTGACAGGCACCGTAGTGTACCCTATTACACTTAGGGCAGGTAGGAATGATAACCCTTCCTTGGTTATTTCCTCCTTGATTGTTGTTCCTCTGCTGTCCTGGTGGTTGACCCTGCTAGTTATATCCTTTCCATGGTCCTGCTTGCCTATTCCCTTGTATATACAGCCCTGGCTGACCATTCCCTTGCCATATCTTCTTGCCATAGTTGTTACTCTGATTAGGCTACTGAAAGCCTTGTTGATTACCATTTCTCTGGTTCCCTTGATTTTTGTAGTGCTGATAGTAGCCACTACTATTTTCTCCATCCCATTTCCTTTTCCTTTGATAATTGCTTTTGTTGTTGTTGTAATAGTCTCGGTCCTGAGTCTGGGTTGAAGCTGGTGCGGGTGTTACAACTTTCTTTTCATCAGGCACTACGGCCTCCATCTCTAGAGCTCGCCCTAGTACCTCTGTATAGCTCAGTCCTCCGTGACTGGCTAGCGCTATACCTAGCTCGTGCTTAAGTCCCCCACGGAACTTATTTGCTATCTTTTCCTCAGTATCTACCTGAGCAGGCGCATACCTCGACAGCTCACAGAACTTCGCATCATACTCTGTGACCATCATCCTTCCTTGTTTTAAACTATAGAACTCAGCTTCCATCTGTGCTCTATAGGTCTTCGGCACGTATTTATCATACAATGCCTCCTTAAATTCCTCCCAAGTGAAATGAGCCAAATGCTCCGCAGGTATAACCTTCTGCCTAGCCTCCCACCAGTAGTCAACTGGTCCGGAAAGCTAGAATGCGACACACGACAAACGCCCCTCATCAGTACATCTGAGGAGTTTAAAGATTTTCTCTATAGTTCGCACCCAAAGCTCAGCATCGCTTGGGTTACTGGTTCCATTAAACATAGGTGGGTTTCGTTTGAGGAATAAGTCCTCAATATCACAACAGGGTGGTGGTGGAGATGGTGATGGTGGTGGAGGGGTTTCATGATATTCATGTTCCTCTTCTCTTTCAACTCGAGCTTGACATCTACCACGTCCCCTGGGTCTACCAGGTCCTCTTCGGTTTACTACTCTTGGTGGCATTTCGAAACTATCGAAAATAGAAATTCTCATTAGCACTTTTGCTTTTAATCCTTCGTCTACTACTAAACCCTTTTTCCAACTTAAACGAATTCACGGAAAAGAAAATCGATAATTACTTTGGTACTAGCTCTTTAAACTTTTAATTTCCCATTTTAAACAAAACTCTTGTTTAAACAAGTTCGTTCAAGATTATGGTTTTAACTACACGATTTAAAAGAAACCTTTATGTTATCAAAACCCACTTCACGAGTCATATATATACACGTCAAAAGCAGAGTATTTGTTTTGCCTTCAAAGAGGACTTACACAAAAACTAGACTTCAACGAGTCCAAGCTAGGCTAACTGCCTATCTATGTACAGGATGCACTAACAAGTTGCATTTCTGTATCTACTGGAAGTACTAGAACGGAAATGATCCATAAAACTCCGTATCCGCAGAGAGTACTACAAAAACAAGGTTACTGATCTGACTATGTACAAGACAAAGAGAATCTACTACTACTACTACTACTACACATCTAAGGTGCTCCGCTCAACAAACTGCGGTCGAGTGGGTATTGCCCTCTACGGCCTGTAACTCCTCAGAGTCCTCCTCCGGATCCTCCTCAGGGTCCTTCTCCGAATCCTCCTCCATCGGATCCTCGATCCTCCTCTGAATCTGACCCAAAGATGAGCTGTAGTGCCTCGTCAACCCTCAAGGTAGTGTCGTCCAAAAGTACAAGTGGTGGTGGCGCAGATACCTCTGAGACGGTCCTCTCAGAGTCTGAAACCAAGTAGTCCAAACTGGTCTCTACTGTCCTCTTCTTTGGAGGCAGCAGGTGCTCGGGAGGTGAACTAGACTCGTATTCCTCTGTAGAATGGACCCTGGATGGTCCTGCCTCAAACTCTCCTCGGACCCTCGCCAACTCTGCACAGATCTCCTCAAGTGGTCTAAATGGGAATGGAAATTCTATCATAGTAGCAAGCTCCGTGCCAATCTCTAGGTGCAAGGACTAGTGGCAACTCTAACAGTGCAGCCATCTCTGGATCCATGTCCAAAGGCTCTGGCTCTGGCTCTGGATTATGAAGGTAGGGGTGGTGCTCCTGAACAGGAACTGACACTATCAATCTGCCTTGAAAGAAATGCTCGTGTACGGCAAGAGCGAATCCTGAGAAATCTCCTATCGGCTCAGTGTCATTGCCGAACAGTGCAAGGAAGTACCAAGACACATCATGTGCCCATCCGCGCCACTCATCTGGTAGTTGAACAATCAAATCTGCTATAGCCTGACGCTCTGTAACACTGTGTCGGGCTGCATGGTAAAGTGCGGAAAAGTTACTAACTATCTGTCCTATGTCGTCATTCGGGTCTACCTCGTAATCTCGATACTCATCTAGTATCTAGTCTGTCCAAGTACGCTGCGGCGGGGATTAACTCTCCTGAGCTGTGACACGTCTAGTAGCCATCCTACATAGTTCTTAAGAAACACGGATCAGTGACTGGTAGGGTAATAACTTATCTTAAGAAATTCTTAAATTACAATTAGAATATTCCATTATTCAAATTGTAACACTTAACCACTTAATCACAACTTATCTTGATCATCTAGCAATTTCAAGAAATTGCACTTAAAAAACAAATAAAACATTTCCCGCGATTTTCTTTCCATTTAACTTAATATCTTATTATCTTTATTATCTTTATTTTATTTCCTTAAAAGGAAACTCTCACGGCTTTTATTTATAAAAACAAGTCGACTCCAACGAGTCTGTTGTTCATGTCACTTAACGCATGTGACATTCATTTATTCACTTTGATTTCCTTTATTCTGTCCTTTCCGATCTGCTCGTTGTTTTTTTTTTTGAATATTTTGGAACCAACGCTTCTTAGAACGTCTATGTTCTCAAAGAATCGGGAAAGCCTTAGAATTCGTCTAGATTCTCATGCCAAACAGACATCTCAATCAAAAGAAATTATATCTCACATAATTTCACATACTTTCACAAAGTGTAGCATTCATACTTTCACATAGTTCACATAATATCGAAAAGTATAACTCTTATACTTTAATCACATTCATACTTGGCATACTTTATTCACAACATACTTGCATACTTAAACAAAAATTTCTTCTTAAAAGAAATCATATTTCTGAAATTCTTTCCTTACTTTCCTTCTTTGGTTGAGTCGACGTAGCGGGAGGTTGAGTTGTCGTCTACACTCTTAAACTTAGTGTTACGACCTAACTTTACTTGAAAGAAGACTTAGGTGTAGAGCACATACAAATACTCCACCTTACTACTGAAATGAACTTGTATATAGAGCAGAAATGACTGCTCTGATACCACTCTGTCACAGCCCCAAATCCCGAGGGACGGCAAAGCCGGGGTGCGACCAGGGGTTGGATTAAAGAAGCAGGGAAGAAGGGGGATAAATAAATAAAGTATGCAATAATTAAACGACAATTGATATCTATGAACAGGTTTTATTAAAAGAAAGAGAGTCGACGTTGAAGGATCGCTTGACGAGTTGTTCAAAAAGTTAACTACGTTCATTGTACGGGACTTTAGACAAAAAGATTATACATTAGACACGAAATAGATTTGCAGCGGAAAGCGTAAAGCTTGACACAAGTTCCTCATCCTATCTACAACTCTTTACTCAACCTCCACCGCTCTCGTCACTCAACGTGCACATTTATAAAACATATGCAGGGCTAAGTATAAACATACTTAGTGGGCACATTGCCGAAAATATATCATAAGTATAGATTAATCAGGCATCTTATAAATAGCGCATCGGGGTTTTTCATCAAATGCTTGTGCCTATTAAACATTTTCTTTCACTTTTCACAATAGCTTGCGCAAGCATTTTTCTGACAGATGTTACGTTCGATTTGCCCAACATTCCTCACCGTGGCTGGCTACCCCTCAATAGGGTACCACACACACCAGCTACCGTGTACACTAACTCTTGAAAGTCCCCCTTGTATACTAACACAGAGTACGATCGATTTAGTTAGCCCCATTGTATCTAACTCATAATTTCAGGAAAGCAGCCGGCTAACTCAGAATGGCAAAAATGAACTCACATAAAACAAATATTTTCATGCCTTGATAATCACTTTAAAACACAATTAGAAAGCGATAAGTAAACATTTTCGATCATCGCTCATTTGATTTGATATATATAGAAAAGCCCACCTTAGGTGATTACAGAACTAAAACACGAGATTCCGTCTCTGGTCTTCTGTCCTGTCTTCTAAACTCGACTTCCTCCTTTAAACACAAATAATAACACTTTAATAAGTGGTCGAGACAATTAAGAAAAAGGAAATCGAATTCGTTTTATGACTTTTAGGCCTTTGCACTTAACTACATTCTTTTTATTATCAAATAAACGAGACTCGAACAATTCTCGTTTAGAAACTGACTCGGCTCATTACTCGACACTTAGGTCAGTAGATAAACGAAGTCGATAACTTATAACGACTTAGAAGTTCACAAGGAACGAAGTTAAAAAGGATTCAACTAAAGAATTTAGGCTTACGAAGGTTTCTGCACAAAGCAGAAGTTCTGGAGTTCATACAGAACACAATTCTGCGAAACAAGGGATGCATTTGGTTCCAAAAGAAAGCTACGGATGTCTAGTTTATTTTCCAATTTACGGATATCGATTTTGTTAAGCGAGTAGAAAGTTATGACAGTTTCCGTAACGCATCGCAAAACAGTCCGAGTGAAACCCTAGGTGTTCGTTAAACTCGACGCACGATTCCCTAGGTTCGATCAATGCTATACAACCTTTAAGCTCACGAATTATTAACAAATTACAGTTAAGACACGTGTTCCTTTATCAGGAATACCTTCACGTCTCTTGATTAAACAAACGACGAGCATTTCCTCGTCTTTTCAACTAATCAATTACTATACCAAATTCCCATTCAATTTCCATTTCAAACTTCTATTTATATACTCATATCTCAAATTGAAATATTGTCAACTACAAACTCGTTTATCAAACGACAACAATCATTAATATCAAATTGGTTTTCCTTATTCGACTTTCCTATCGGCAATTAGACTTTGTTTCTTCGTCTCTTATCAAAATTTCAACTTCTTTAGAATTCGTTCAAATTTTCCGATTACGATCATTAACTAACAAGATTAACATATATTCAAATCATAAGCCTGAATCATTATCCAATCTCGACTTATCGACGATTCTTCGTCTCTTAATAAAAATTCGACGTTCTCCGATTTTGCTCAAACTTTTCAATATTGTTCATCAACTATCAAGATTCACTAATACGAAAACCACATACTCAAATTATTATCGGATTTTAACTTATCGTCGGGTTTTCGTCTCTTACGATTTTTATTTTATTTTTAGAAAAATCCCATTAAATTCTATAATCGTCCACATACTTACTACATATCATTTCTATCATCATATCAACCAAAACATATCAAATACTACATCAAATCCTCACTTCTTCATCTCTTACCTTTTTATTTATATTTTTAGAAAATTCTAAAACAATTCATGCATTCATCTATCAGTACATAGAACATAAATCTACTAATCAATCATCTAAAAATCGAACTAAACATCAAACCCCTAATTTCCTAAAAATTTCGGTATTCTTCATTTAATTAGGAGGATGATTTCCACATGATTTCTATCCATTTAATCCATTCCTAAGCATACTATAACATGTATTAAACATAGAGCATCATCCTATTCCATCCCCAATTTTTCGAAAAAAAAATAAAGTTTCATGGAAAAGAATTTTGTTCGGTTGGAATGGAAGCTTAGATCATTACCTTGTCGATTATGGATTCCGAACTAAGATCGATCGGTAGATGAATGACTTGTGGAGCTTTTGAAAGCTTGAAGGATGAACAACAATGGAAGAAAGTGAGAGAGAAGAGAGAGGGGGAGTGATGGCGGTAATGGAGGAGAAAGATGAGAGAGAAATGGTGATGAGGTGTTTAGATAGAAGTGTATAAAGGTAATTAATATCTAACAAAAGTTGATGACTCATGTATTAGGCGGTTTGGTTGTTAGTTTTTTTTGCCGGAAATATCTCGTTTACGGGTCTAATACGACGTTATAAAATTGAGAAATTAAAACCTTAGACGGTTATGTTTTTTACAAAATCTAATTCGACCGCTAGATTAGAAATAAATTACTTACTCGGAAAGCATATTTTGATTACCGAAATCCGAAAAAAATTTGGGATAAGACAGTCCAAAATTCGCCTGGAAAAATAATAAAAACTGACTTTCTCCGGTGAACTCGTATCGCAGAAAAAGTGAATGTAAAATCTGACTTTTTTTCGATCTGAGTTTTCAGACGAAAATTTTATCGGACGCGAAAACCCTAATATAGTAGCCGTTCAACCGACTTCTGGAATTTATTTTCCGAAATGGATTCACCGTTAGTCTTAGAATCGAAAATCATTAACTCAGGCGTGCAAAGGCTTAATTAATAATTAAATTTTTATTTTAACGACGAAAGAAATATCTGAGGTATTACACTTATCTAGTGTTTTACCTCCCCAAAAAGGATGTAGTGGACGTAGGAGGTCAATCTCTGAACTACGTTAAAATAATGTGTCCTTTACATTCTGTATTTACATTCAGTTACCTAACCAACTGACCCAGCATTCAAATTGCACACAAACTGCTCAAGCACATAACTCCACCAACTTCCGCAACACAAAACTGTATAAAACCTCAGTTGGTCCATATAGCTGATCTTCAGGCATAGGAGCCAGCTGTGCCCCCAACTGTGTGATTCGCTCTAACTGAGCAACTCAGTTGTAGAGCCGCTCCAACTGACCTTTCTAGTTGTTGAGCCAACTGACCTGAGCAGTTTAACTCAGTGAAAAGACTTTGAGCAAATAAAAAATTACTATTGGTGTATCCCCCCCTCTATACACCAGATACTCGTTACCGTGACCATCACAATGTGATTATTATTATCATATTATGTGATGTTTTCAAATTAATTAACTTGCCAATTGTTACAGTTTTGGTATAATAAGTCAGAGTATAGAGTTTTTTTAGGCCCGTAACTTTAGACAAATTGTAATAGAAGGACAAATTTTTACGGGCTTGCAATTGTAGGACAAAATTTAAAAAATCGGCAATTGAAGGATAAATTTAAGCCCAATCGAACCAAATTACACATTTTTCTCACCCCAATGCCTACGTGGATTTCACGTAAGCAATGAAAATGAATTAGTCAGACATTACTGTGATATAAAATCAAAATTTACATCGTATTTTGTGCAATATTTGGCTTAAACTTCTAGTCATTTTATGATATTAATTTGGCCATATTTTGAAAGTAGACAATGTTGAGAATATTCGACTTTTGGAATTGAAATATTATGTGTCAGTTTAGTCTCATTTCCCTTGCTTTAAATCTTTAATTTTTTATATGTTTTTTTGTATAGTTTTGATCTTGCTTCTAAGTAATCAAGTTAGGTACATGTGTATTTGCTAAATAGTTTTTATTGATAATATTGGAGATTTAAGAATATTATTTAGTTTGTGTTGATTATAAGGCTGCAAAAGTTAATATTATATCTAGCCACGTATCCAACGGACCGCTTAAATCACGCCATGTGGAAAAATGTGTAATTTAGTCCGATCTGGCTCAAATTTGTCCTTCAATTGCGGGTTTTTTTTTAAATATTTTCCTACAATTGGAAGCCCGCAAAAAATTGTCCTTCTATTGCAACTTGCCCAAACTTACGGGCCTAAAAAAACTTTGTATTCAATAAATGATCTACTTGAGGAAGACGAATTCGGTCCTGTGTGAGACGGGATGATGTGTACACTAGTTAGTGACTGTGAGCCTTTCTTCGGTCAGGCTGGTCGTGGTGTTTGAGAAGAGGCCTACTTCTCGACACTCTTATTTGTTGTAGATTGATAAATTGATTGATACCTGAGTTATATATATATATATATATATATATATATATATATATATATATATATTGATTGCACAATCATTTTTTAAAAAGAAAAATATTTTCGAGCATGCACAAGTTATCTGTTTTTATAACTCTAATACTTTATGTTGTTTTTGAGTCGTTGTTTAAGTTGGGTTATGTGTCTGCATACATATAACTTTGGAACTTGATGCTATAATCTGCTGCAACACTAATATTTTAATTCGTGTTTAAGTTATAATACTCTGATGGTTTGGATAATGAACTTCTATACACGATACAATATTTCTTATCTTCCTCGACTTTTTATATATTTATAATTCAATGATACGTTGAGTTGAGCATTGAAAGCATGTCACATGTTATCACTTTCAATAGATATTTCCTTATTCCAGAGCATGTTTCCTTATTTTATAGTTGTTTCATCCTTACTGCCCCTTGTTTTCTTGTAATGCCCCGGAAATTCCTTACGATCTCAAAAATTTAAAGTTAATTAAATAAATGGCTTTGCACGCCTAAGTTTACGATTTTAAATTCTAAGACTAACGGTCGATTCGGTTTCTGAAAATAAATTACGGAAGTCAGCTAGACGACTACTGTATTTAGGGTTAGCGCGTACGAAAAGTTTTTAGTTCGTGAACTCAGAACGGAAAACCGTCTGATTTTTACATTCACGAAATCGCGATACGAACTCGCCCGAGAAAGTTCGTTTTTATGATTTTCCGGACGAAACTCGGACTGTGTCGTCCCGATTTTTTGTCGGAATTAATTTTATAAATTTTATTTTCCGACTAAGTTTTATACGTTAGAATTTTTGGACGAATCGAATCGTGACGATTTTGCACCGAGCTATGTTTTTCGTCGTCCGATTTCTGTAACGTCGTATCGCGTCTGAAAAGCGCGTATTTTTCCTTCCTTCCGTCTCATAACCGATTTCTCTCACTTTTTTTTAGCAAGATAGTTCTCTTCTTTTATATAGTATTACTTTTTACCTACTACTATTCAAACACTATTCACCTTACACCTTTAACCTAAGTATATATAACCATGTTGTATCATTCTAACTCACATCTCCTCCCTCCCTCAACCCTAATTTCGGCTGCCCCCCTTCTCTCTCCCTTCTTCATTTTTTCCTTCCTCCATTGTTGAAGAAAGCTTGAAGATCTTGAGCAAGAAAATCACAAGTCTTCTTCCATCCATCAAACTTCATTCCTCCCTTTAGTAAAAATCAAGGTATCCATCCCCTCTATGTTTCTATCCATCCAACATCCTCTTCTCTTTATTTTTCTTTTGATCGAAGATTTAGAGGTGATGATCTAGATGTTTTGATCTTCGATTAGTTTAATTAGTTGTGTTTGGATGTGAATTCTAGGATCAAAATTGAAGAATAATCATGAACTCTAACTCTATGCCAATATCGAAATTTTAGGGCTTTTTGTAGGATTTTTGGAATTCTTCAATTGATGTTAAATTCATGCTTAGGAAGTGTTTAATTAGTGATTAGAACCAAGAGAAATCGAAAGCCCTTTGTTTGTTTGAAATCGATTTAGGGTTTAGGGTTTGAAATTGGGGGTTTTTGCATGTTGATGTGTAATTGGACTTGAATTGATTAATTGATGTTCTAATAGTATGATTAAGAGTTAAATCGTGTTAATTAATGAAGAAAATCACTCTCTTAAACCATGTATTAAAACCGAAATTAAGGATGAAATTAGGGGTTTTCTTGTAGTTGTTTTAATTGTTAATTGTTGATAGGAATTTATTTGAGAATTTTCTAAAATTATTTGGTGATATGTAAGAGACGAAGAACTCGTCGTAAGTTGAAATATAGTGTTGATGTGAAGTGATTATATGCATGAAAGTAATTCTAGTTAGATGTTGTTTAATGACATAAAATTTGAACGAAATCCGACAACTTTGAAAATTGTGTAAGAGACAAACCACTAGTCGAAACTAATAACCGAGAAGTCGAATGGGAATTCTAACTTGATAATATCGTTTATGATGGACTTGGGAATAACTTTGTAGTTGATGTCATGAGCTTTCGAGCTAATATAATATGAGTTATAGTGATAGTCGAGAACTAGAACGGGAAATTGATAACTTGTTGGTTTAGTACATGTTAGTTGAAAGCCGACGTTTAGAACGTCGTGCTATTGGACGAGTTTTGAGAAGGAGTTCATCACGTACGAGGGTACGTGTTGACTGCCTTGAGAGTCAAGTTTCATAAGAAATCGAATACGAGAACTTAGAACGAACCTAAGACGTTATACGTCGATTCTATCGAGCAACTAGGGTTAGCGCGGCAGTTTTGCGACCCTCGCCGGAAACTGTAATAACTTTTAGCTTGTTTATGGGATTTGCGATCCGTAAATTGGAGCGTAAACTAGACATCCCAAACTTTCCAACGGTATAGGGCTCATCCCCTGTTTCTAGATCCCCTGTTCTGGGCAGTCCCCAGAGTATCTGTAATGCGCAGTGAAATTTCAGTTTTCATTCTTCTAAGTTGTTTCGTTCGCAACTTAGTTTTCTTTCGATCGTTTAAGCCGAAATAACTAACGACTATCTTCCTACTGACCCTAGAATCAGGAAAGGAGCCTTGAGTGCTAAATGAGACGAGACCTTACCTCTCATCTGTTCAAGTAAAGAAGTTTAGTTAAGCGAGAAATTGCTTAAGTCGTATAATGAAGTAAAACGTAATTTTCCTAAGTCGATTCTTTCCAAATTAGTTCCTTATGATCTTTTAAGTCGTATTGAGCTACCGACTACCTTCTCTACTGATCTAAGTGTCGAGTATGAGACCTTTCGAGTTCTAAACGGGATTTGTTCAAGTCTCGTTCCCGTTTAAGTAAAATGAATCTAGTAAGCGTGCAAATGCCTAAAGAATGAATCAACTAAAACCTTTTTTGAGTCTCTTTGATCGATTATCTTTTACGAATCGATTTTCAAGTATTATTATTTTACGATGAAGGAGGAAGCCAGCAGTAAAGAAAGGACGGAAGATCCAAAGATTGGAAGCTAGTACTTCTTAGTTCTGTATTACGAGGTGGGCTTTTATATACAAAATAAAACGAGCAATGCTCGGAAAATCTTTATTAATCGCTTTGATATCTGTGTTTTTAAAGTGATATTATGGCATGAACTGTTTTATGTTTTATGTGAGTTCTCTTGTACCTATCTGAGTTAACATTCGTGTTTTCCAGATTTAGAGTTAATCTAACTAGGTTAACTAACGATCGGCTCTGAGTTAGCTGCTAAGTGCTTTCCAGAGTTAGTGCACTTTGTAACCTGTGGTGTATGTGATATCCTGTTGAGGGGTACCAGCCACGGTGAATGAGTTATGGTCAAGATTGAACGTAACATACCAGAAAAATGCTTGCAAGCTAATTTGAGAAAAGAGTCAGAAAATGTTTGGTAGACACAGGCCTCTTTCAATAAAACCCCGATGTGCTACCTTTATGAAATGCCATATTTATCTATACTTATGATTATGTTTTCGGCATCGTGCCCACTAAGTACGTTTGTACTTAGCCCTGCATTGTTTTCTAAATGTGCAGGTTGAAGCGACGTGAGCGGCAACGGTTGAAGTTGAGTTGAAAAGATAGGATGCTTTAGTTAGGACTCTTCCGCTGCCAAACTCTAAGTCATTTTGAGAACCTGTCTATTGAACAAAACTCTGTAGTATAAGCCTATAAACTTGAACTTAGTTACTATCCTGTACTTTTATCGAGTAATCACTCGTGATTAACTCTTTCTTTGTTATATACAAGTCTTGTTCATTGATTGTTTGATGTCTTTTATGTATGTTAGTCAGTTAGCCCCTTCTTCCCCGCTTCTTTAATCCAACCCCAGTCGCACCCCGACTTCGGCTGTCCCTCGGGATTTGGGGCTGTGACATTTCTACTTGTTTCATACGTTAGAAATTGGGCTATAACATTAATATATTTCATGACTTTTCTCAATTGTTCCTACACAACATCCTCAACCTCCTTCAGTTCTTTATGGAAGAAAAGAAAGAAATTAAATCAAACTTTGTAGCGGATACTAAAACCTCTACCAAACCATCAAAAATTGGAAAACAATTTACAGTAACTTCCTAGAATCATCTCTTTCAAAAATTGAAAAATTATTCTAGAATCAGTCTTAAAATGTTGTTTAGAATTCAACAAATTGGAACTTACATTTAGGGGGTGTATTCAATCTAGAATATGCAGGATTTTCAACAGTCTATGGATTTTAAAATCTTACTGGTTCTGTTGTATTTCGCTTCAAAAATACAAACCTTTCCCCACCAGATTTCGATGGATTCATTCACCTCAGCGCCGGGTGTCACATCTAGCGCTGGGTGAGATCCAGCGGTCACTAGGAATCATGTATAAGCATCCTAGCCACGGCTGAGGTCCAGCGACCGCTGAATGGTTTTGGATGAAGATTGATAAAGAGGTCATTTCTTTAATTTTGGCATGTATGCCACTTTTTATAAAAAACAGTTTCGAAAATGTTATTTGTGTGGGTGCTGAACATATCAATAAATATATAATCTGTAAAAACTGAAAAAAAAAAATAAATAAAATATAAATTTGAGCTATTAGGCTACCTCCATCATCAGTCATCAGTACAATGGACGAAGTTTGTGTATCTTGACCTAACTGTCGTTGGTTTCTAGTTTCAACCGTGACTGGACTCCAGCGGCCGCTGGGTTACGCTCAAGCGTTGGCTGTGCTCAGCGAGCGCTGGAAAGATGGATTTGAAATCCTGTGAAATCGTCACAAATCCATGTAAAATCCACACAGGCTCTACGCAGAGTCAATAGATTTTCCAAATCCATGAACTTTTTAAAGTACAAAACAATCCACTAGATCCCAATTCAATACACCCCTTCTTAGCCTCCAGTCTTACACGCATACCTTCAATAGAGATACAACAATTAAAGGTGATACACCTAGCAAATACAAGTATCTTAATTATTCAAAGGCATGCAAAAAACTAATATAAGCACATTGCCTGCCATTACAAAATTTCAGGAAATTACTCTGATTTTCTATGTATTTTTTAGGTTAAGTGACTGTATTACACAAATTCCGATTTTTCCCATAGTCCATGAGATTGGTATCTAAACACGCAAACTATTAGTTTTCTGAAATTTCCCCCGAAAATTAGATTCCGACCAAAGCGAAACTAACAGTAGAATTCGAGGATGTGGCATTCTATACTTCGTTGTGTGATTAATTTTTGACACAACATCCGAGAGAAAATAACTCTCAAGACCCAACGGAAACAGAGAAAACGAAGTTAATACTTACAAACAAAAGTCGCAACTAAATCCTGGATATACTTCCCATATCCTTACTCGACTTCTCGATTATTAATTACGTCCACTTATTCGTCTCTTACGAGATTTCAAAAGTTATCGGAATTCGTTCACATTTTACGACATCAATCATCATCTAACGAGATTCATTATTATATAAATCATCACCTCATATCATCAACCAATCTCAACTTAAATCGAGTTCTTAGTCTCTTACGATCCACAAAATATTTTTAGAAAATTCCAATTAAATTCATAACATCATCTATTATCATTAGAAACATAAATTCATCAACATATCATCAACTAAATCAACTACATGAAAACCTCTAATTCTTTCATTTTTTTCGGTAATAACATAATAATTAAGGGGGTGATTTTCTTCATCAAACATCATCATTAATCCATTAATCATACTACTATATCATCAATTAAACAATTCAAGTCTTATTACACATTAAATTGAAAATCCCCTATTCAAACCCTAGCCTAAAATTTGATCCTCTTCAAAATCTTAGGGGTTTCGATTTCTTTTTTGTTTTAATCATCAATCGAATATCTCCTAAACATAGTTATCCAACTAATTGAAGAATCAAAACATCCTACTCCATAGCCCTAATTTTCAGTACTTATTAGAACTTAGGGTTCTTGAATTTCTTTCAATTTTAGTCAAAGATCCATAACTAATCCATCTAGTTATACTAATTAGAAATCAAAACATCTAATTCCATCATCACCAAAATTTCGATCCACTTGAAAAATTAAAAGAAATGGATTTGGAATGGATAGAAGTGAAGAAGAGACAAATACCTTGAACTTTACTAAAGGAAGAATTAGAATTCGATGGTTGGATGATGACTTGTGTGAAAATTTTGCTCCAAGAACTTGAAGTTCTTCAACAATGGTGAAAATGGATGTATAGTGAATGTATGTGTGTGTGTTCGGTTTTGGGGGGGGGGGAGAAGGAATAAGGAAGATGACTTAATTATGTTATGAAATATCTAACAAGACTTAGGTGTAAAGTTAGATAAAAATCTAAGTAGTGAGACATAGTAAAAATACTATATAGTAATGAAATATCAATGCTTGTGTGTGAGGTGAGGTCGGCCATGAGGGGGAAAAAAGATTACGCGCTTTTCCAGCGCGATACGAGGTTACGGAAATCGAACGACAAAAAACGTAGCTCGGCACAAAATCGTCAAATTCCGATTCGACCAAAAATTCTAACTTATTTAACTTAATTGGAAAGTAATAATTAAAAACTTAATTCCGACAAAAACTCGGGACGACACAGTCCGAGTTTCGTCCGGAAAATTATAAAAAAGAACTTTCTCGGGCGAGTTTGTATCGCGATTTCGTGAATGTAAAAATCAGACGGTTTTCCGTTCTGAGTTCGAGAACTAAAAAGTTTTTGTACGCGATAACCCTAAATACAGTAGTCACCTAACTGACTTCCGTAATTTATTTTCGGAAATGGATTTCACTGTTGGTCTTAGAATTCGGAATCGTAAACATACGCATGCAAAGCCATTTTTATTAATAACTTTAAAATTTTAAGACTGTACGGAAAATCTGGGGTATTACATCCTACCCCCCTTGCAAAAAATTTTGTCCCGAAATTTGCATACCTTCTACAAAAGCATGAGGATATCTGTCCTTCATCTTCTCCTCGAGCTCCCACGTGGCTTCTTCTTGCCCGTGGTGATTCCATAGCACTTTAACGATTGGTATCGATTTGGTTCTTAATTCTTGGACGTTTCTATCCAAAATCGATATCGGCTTCTCTTCATAGCTTAAGTCAGATTCAAGAACTACGTCTTGCTGACTAATGACGTGCTTAGGATCATAGACATATTTTCTCAATTGAAAAACGTGAAATACGTTGTGAACACTTCCTAGGTCCTATAAACCTGGGTCTTAGTTTACCCTTAACTCCGAATCTAAGGATTCCTCTAGTCGGTGATATCTTAAGAAAGACTTTATCTCCTATTTCAAACTCAAGATTACTTCGACGATCGTCGGCACAAAACTTCTGTCGGCTCTGGGCTTATTTTATTCTATCTCGTATATGTCGAACGATCTCAATCATCTCATTTACTGCATCGGGGCCTAGGTTCTTTCTCTCACCCACTTCATCCCAATAAAGTGCTGATCTACATTTCCTTCCATACAAAGCCTCATACGGTGCCATTCCTATCGTAGCCTGATAGCTATTGTTGTAAGCGAATTCGACTAAGTGTAGGATTTCTTCCCAATTCGCGCCTCGGTCTAAAACCACTGTTCTTAACATATCAACTAAAATCTGAATCGTCCTCTCTGACTGTCCATCTGTCTGTGGGTGAAATGCTGTACTGAAATTAAGCTCTGTTCCCAATTCTTTCTGCATCGTAATCCAAAATCTCGAGGTAAATTTGGCATCTCTATTTGATACTATGACGTTTGGCACTCCATGCAGACGTACAATCTCCCTGACGTACAACTGAGCTAGTTTCTCTGATCCATAGGTAATCTTAATCAGCAAGAAATGTGCTGACTTCGTAAGCCTATCGATAATCACCCAAATTGCTGTGTTTTCTCTTTTTGACTTAGGCAAGCCTGTGACAAAGTCCATGGCTATGCCTTCCCATTTCCATTCTGGGACATCCAATGGTTGTAGCAATCCATACGGTCGTCTGTGTAAGGCCTTAACTTGCTGACATGCCAAACATCTTTCTACAAATGAGACAACGTCTCGTTTCATTCCATTCCACCAGAAGTTCCTTCTCAAATCTTGATACATTTTCGTACTTCCTGGGTGTGTTGTATAAGTTGTATCGTGAGCCTCGCTCAAGATCTTAGGTTTCGAGTCTACGTTCTCATTGAACCGGGAAAAATCCCTAAAATCCGACTATATTCTTGTGTCCAAAAATATTTTTCATAAGAAAGAAATTATTACGCAAACAATTTCACATAAGACAGTACTCGTACTATCGCATAATAACATAAAGTATAAAAAAAAATTATACTTCCATAAAATTCTTATTTTTGGCACACAACTCATTCTAATTCTCAATCTCAATGAATACTTGTTCATAAAATTTCTTATTTAAAAGAAATCACATAATTAGAATTCTTTTCTTTTTCCTCGTTGAGTCGATGTAGCGGGAGGTTGAGTTGACATCTACATTCTCAATCTTAGTGTTATAGTCTAACTCTTATCTTTTACTTGAAAGAAGATCCTGATCTAGAGTACATACAAATACTCTATCCTATGACTCGAAAGAAGACTCGATATAGAGTACGAAAGAATACTCTATATTTCTACTCGAAGGAAGACTTGTTTTAAAAAAAATACCATTCTGTGGCATTACTAGAAGGAATGACTCATACTAGAAAAGAATGACTCATAACCAGAGCAGGAAACAAACTACTGCTCCGATTCCACTTTGTGGTATTACTGAAAGAATGACTCCGACTAGAAGACTGACTCGCAACCAGAGCAGAAAACGAACCTCTGCTCAGATACCACTCTGTGGTATCACTAAAAAAAATGACTTATACTAAAAAATTGACTCATAATCAGAGCAGGAAACAAGCCTTGCTCTGATACCACTCTGTGGTATCACTAAAAAATAACTCGTACTAGAAGGTTGACTCATAAGCAGAGCAGAAAACAAACCTCTGCTCTGATACCACTCTGTCATAGCCCCAATGTCACAGCCCCGAATCCCGAGGGACGGTAAAAGCCGGGGTGCGACTGGGGTTGGATTAAAGAAGCGGGGAAGAAGGGGGCTAATTGACTAAACATACATGAAAAACATCGATAAAACATGAACAAGACTTGAATATAAATAAGAAAGAGTTAATCCCTAAGGATTACTCGACAAAAGTACAATAAAAAAGCTAAGTTCATATGTACAGACTTAGACTACAGAGTATTGTTCAAAAGTACATCTCAAAAAGAAAATACAGAGTTTGGCAGCGGAAGGGTTCTAACTAAGCATCCTATCTTTTAACTCAACATCAACCGTCGCCGCTCACCGTCGCTTCAACCTGCACATTTAGAAAACAATGCAGGGCTAAGTACAAACGTACTTAGTGGGCACGATGCCGAAATCATAATCATAAATATAGATAAATATGGCATTTCATAAGCGTAGCACATCGGAGTTTTATTGAAAGAATCCGTGTCTACTAAACATTTTCTGACTTTTTCTCATAAATCACTCGCGCGAGCATTTTCTGACTAATGTTACGTTCAATCTTGACCAATTCTAATTCACCGTGGCTGGTACCCCTCAACAGGATATCACATACACCACAGGTTACAAAGTGCACTAACTCTGGAAAGCACTTAGCAGCTAACTCAGAGCCGATCGTTAGTTAATCTAAATAGACTAACTCTAAATCTGGAAAACATGAATGTTGACTCAGATAGGTACAAGAGAACTCACATAAAACGTAAAACAGTTCGGGCCATAATATCACTTTGAAAACACAGATATCAAAGCGATAAAGAAAGATTTTCCGAGCATTGCTCGTTTTATTTTGTATATAAAAGCCCACCTTGATTTACAGAGCTTAAAGCAAAACTTCCAACTTCGGATCTTCTGTTCTTTCTCTACAGTTGGCTTCCTCCTTCATCGTAAAATAAACATACTTAAAAACGGGTTGTAAAAGATAATCGATTAAAGAGAATCGAAGAAGGTTTTAGTTGTTTCATTCTTTAGGCATTTGCACGCTTACTAGACTCGTACCAATCTCGTTTAGAACTCGGAAGATCTCATACTCGACTCTCGGGTCAGTAGAGAAGGTAGTCGATATCTTAATACGACTTTAAAGATTAAAAGAAACTAAGTTGGAAAGAATCAACTTAGGCGATTTACGTTTTGGTTCATTGAACGATCACTACTAGAAAAACGGTCATACATGACATCGAAACAGCGTCATCTATGAGCTTTCCTAAAGCGTCAAGTAGGCGGGTGTAATCTATAGTGGTAATATACATGACATTAATTTATTGTCATTTACATTTCTATTCATGACGCTAGTTTAGCGTCATATATGTGCGTAAAACACCGTCGTGTATGAGTGTGTCTGATTTTATGTGGTAAATACATGACATCCATTTTTCGTCATCTTATGTTTGAGATTGTCATATATTTTTATATTATAGTTGAATCTTTTTCCAGCAACCGTCATAAAGTATACCTTTTTTTATTTTATTTTTATTTTTTTGATATTTTTTCATTTCCCTGTTTTATTTTCAAGAAACCAATAATTCGAAAATCATAATAAAGTCCAAACATCCAAAATCTCATATAATTAAAAAACATTCTCAAAATCATGTAATTCATCCATACATAGTCATAGTCATAGTAAGTTGAATATAATCCACAATCCTAATATAAAAAAGTCTTCATACACAAATCTCTCTCCATCAGCCATGCTCAAGAACCTGTCACATATATATTACACTCAAATTTAATTACCCAGTCACAAATCATATTACAAAATACGATGCATAAACAATATACTACTAAGGCAAAATTACATATACGCCAAATTAAAGATATATATATATATATATGTACCTCTTAGATGATCAATTAGACAAGAAGCCCACTCTTCACGAACCTCATCGATCTCATCCCCACGATAACTCTCATTTTTTGGAAACTATGCAACAAACAAGAGCACAAAAATATTGTATTAAACAATTAACTAATTAACTTACATTGCAAATTTATGTCATAATATATTTACCAATGAGCCAACAGAAATTAAGTCCTTTTGCCACCCTTGTACTATTTCCTTGATGAATCGCATCACATAATATCCACATTAGTTTGATAATGAAGGCTGCAGACTTAATAAATCATTAAGACTATTATCACTCCAACAAAATTTGGCTTTCAAGTTGTATATTTTAACCATTGCAGACAACTTGGTAAAATTGCTACACTTTTCATATATTGGCTTGTCAGCATCTCCAAGCAATGTTTGGAACTGACTTGGGTTATCTTCATATACATTATATGCATCATGAATCATATCAATCGGCTGATCAACAGTGCAATTTGTAGCATTTCTCCTACTCCTATCACTATCACGTGCACTTGGTGTTGATAAATTTTCCCCGCGCCATAACTCACTAACGAACATTACCACATATAGTACAAGGACAGGGTATGAGGCTAGCATCCCTTGCATTTTGTAAGGCAAAATTCAGGAAAGTTTCTACCCCGACTTCATACTCTTTTGATAACATATTCGATGACATCCATGATTTTCCATTTATTTAATGAATAAATTATCAATCAGGGTACCTAAGCCATTAAAAACTATGAAATGAGTGCACTAGAATATTAATATCACGAACTACAAAGTACAAAGCTAATTTGATAATCACATAAAAATGAGTGAAGCAAATCATATATAAAATGCCAAAAAAAATAAAAGAAGAAATAAACTATATATAAATACATCACTCTGTCACCAAGCAATTTTATACCGAAAAACCGTTACAGGTGCAACCACCAATGAAATAATTATCAAATCAAATGAAGTAACGAAGCTAATGTATAAGTCTCACTCTTGTTTTATGACTAGCACACTCTATGATTAACTTGAGCAAAGCTAGAATTCACTCTGATAAAACAACATACTACCAAATTTCTTGATTATACACATATAACATTTTCAAGAAAAGTTCCATGAACAAAAAAATTAACACAGGTTATAAATTCCACGTGCATGCAACATATGACTATTATGAATAGGAAAGTGAAATGCAGTGTTAGCAAGTTAACTCACTTTTCTACGGTCGTTGAATTTTGAGAGCTCTATAATTCTCCTGTCTCAACCACACTGCCCAAAAAAGAAAAGATAAATATAAATAAGCTAGTTTCTCTAAAACATAGAAAAATTGAGATTTCACTCTATTTAGCCTAATAAGAAGATTTCCCTTACCTATTTCCCAAACATAAATTAGCACACAATTTTTGCAAAAAATGCAGGGAATTTTATGGAAAAAGGGAGAAGTGAAGGAGGTATTCACCACAAAAATTGAGAGATTAAAACAAAATAATGCATTTGAGATCTCTGGACAAAGTTTTTTAGGAAATGCCCAATTTGAAATTCAAGCATTTTTCAAGTAAATTCAAAAATCAGAGGAAGTTTTTGAAGACAAACCTCAAAACAGTTTATGTCTTTGGGAATTCTACTTAGAGCTCCAAACAGCAACAGAGAAAAAAGCAGCCCCCTGGAGAACGACGGCGCGGCGGTCTGGCAAACGACGGCACGACGTTGCGGTGAATGTTGGTACTGATGGAAACCAGCACTATGGTGAAAGACGGCGACAACGCTGTGGTGAATCGAAATTACTATGAGAAATCGAGCCAACCAGTAGTTGCGACGGCATGCGACAAAGGTGGCCGGATTAGGGGAACATTGAACAGCAGCTCGTCGGAGAAACAAAGGCGGCAGACCAGCAGAACCGCGGCAAAAATGGGCGCTCATGTGGGGAGAGTGCGAATTGGGGGTTTTTGAAAAATTTCAATTGGGAAAAGAATATGGGATGCCTAAGTCAAAGTTTGGGTATATATCTAATTACTTTACTTTATTTTTTTGATTTTTTTTTTCATACATGACACTTAATGATGACAATTAATAACATAGTCATGTATGGGTATCACTGATTTGTATTTCTTCGATTTTAGTTTTTTTTTTTCTCAACTAAATATATACATGACATTCATAGATGACAATAAATGACATTCTTATAGGTAATGTCATCGTTACCTAATGAAGCACGCTCATAAATGACAGTTTTTTTTTTTATGAGTGTCATGGAAATTAAAAAAACGCACATACATGACACTTTGTAAAGAAAGAGTCATCTATGCAATGTAATGTACTTGTATTTTTCTAGTAGTGGATTTATGAAATTTCTCGTTTATTACTTCTTTAACAAAAGGATAAGAGATAAGATCTCGACTGGTTTTCATCACTCAAGGTCCTATACTTGACTCTAGGGTCAGTAGAGAGATATTTGATAGATAAAACGGTTTAAATGATCAAAAGAAACTAAGTTGCGAACTAAACAACTTAGAAAACAAGAAACTGAATTTTCACTGCGCAGTCCAGTAACTCTGGAGACTGTCCAGAACAGAGAATTTGGAAACAGGGAATGAGCCCTGTACCACTGGAAAGATTGGGATGTCTAGTTCGCGCTCCAATTTACGGATCACAAATCCGATAAACGAGCTGGAAGTTATTACAGTTTCCGGCGAGGGTCGCAAAGCTGCTGCGAAAACCCTAATTGCTTGATAGGTTCGACGTATAACGTCTTAGGTTCGTTCTAAGCTCTCGTATTCAATTTTTTTAGAAACTGGACTCTCAAGGCAGTCATCACGTACTTCCGTACATGACAAACTCCTTCTCAAAACTCGCTCAAAAGCACGACGTTCTAAACGTCGGATTTCAACTACCAAATACTAAACCAACAAAAATTCAAAACGCGTTCTAGTTCTCGACTATAACTATAACCCATATTATATCAACTCGAAAGCTTATGACAGCAACTAGAAAGTTGTTCTAAATTTCATTATAAACAATAATATCAAATTAGAATTCCCATCCGACTTCTCGATTATTAGTTACGACTAAAGGTTCGTCTCTTACGCGATTTTTCAAAGTTGTCGGATTTCGTTCAAATTTTACGACGTTAAACTACGTCTAACGTGAAACACTTTCATGCATGCAAACATATCATAACATCATTATAACTCAACTTATAAGGTGATCTTTATCTCTTATGTTTCATTAAACATTTTTAGAAAATTCTTAATTAAATTCTATAATCAACTAACATGATTTGCAACATAATTCAACCAACAAATCATCACTTATATCAAACATGTGGAAACTCCTAATTATCCTATAACTTTCGGTTTTCATACATATGTTAAGGGGGTAATTTTCTTCTCCAATTAACTACATTTATTTACTAATCAACCTCTTTTATTATCAATTAATCAATTGCAAATCAATTATCAATTAACATACAAAAACCCCTAAATTCATAATTCAAACCCTAATTGACTTTCACAAAAACATAGGGCTTTCAATTCTTTTTCATTCTAATCACTATTAAACATCTATTTAACAAGAATCAACCATCAAAAGAAGAAAAATAAAAATCCTACAAACATGCCAAATTTTTCGGTATTAACATAGGATTTAGGGTTCTTGTTTTTGTTCCACTTTATCCCCTAATTATCATATCTAATATATCTAATTTCATTATTCTAAGATCAAAATATCTATTCCAAAACTCCAAAATTTCGATCAAGAAGAAAAAGAAGAAGAAAAGAAATCTAATTGGATAGAATTGTGGAGGAAAGAATTACCTTGAGAATTAAAGAAAGAAGTGTAGAGTTTGAATGGATGGATGGTGATTTGTGTTCTTCTTCAAGCTCTTGGAGAGGTCTTCAATGGAGGATGATTAAGTGAAGAAGATGAAGATTGAGAGAGTGCAGCCGAGAGAGAGAGAGATGGGAGGAAAAATGGTTGTTTTGTTTGTGGAAGACATGATGAAATGGTTGAAAATGTATAAAGTGAAGTTTAGGTGTCATTTACTTAGGCATTGTTTACATGCATGTCTTCCACTAATTAGTAAATTAAAAATAATAAAAAAAACATAAAAAGTCGGCTGCATGCAGAAATTTTTGGAGGGATACGGGTTTTTCCGGTGCGATCCGACGTTACGGAAAAACGAACGACGAAAAACGTTGCTCGGTACAAAAATCGTCGCGATTCGATTTGACTTAAAAAATTCTAACATATGAACTTAATTGGAAAATAAATTTACAAAATTTATTTTGACAAAAACTCGGGACGACACAGTTCGAGTTTCGTTCGGAAAAACATAAAAACGAACTTTCTCGGGCGTGTTCGTATTGCGATTTCGTGATTGTAAAAAAAAAATTAGACGGTTTTCCGTTCCGAGTTTACGAACTAAAAACTTTTCATACGTGCTAACCCTAAACACAGTAGTCGTCTAGCTGACTTCTATAATTTATTTTCAATAACGGATTCGACCGTTAGTCTTAGAGTTCAAAAAAAAAATTGTAAACTTAGGCGTGCAAAGCCATTTATTTAATTAACTTTAAATTTTAAGAACGTAAGGAATTTACGGGGCATTACACCCAAATCCCGAGGGACGGCAGAAGCCGGGGTGCGACTGGGATTGGATTTAAGAAGCGGAAAGAAGGGGGCTGACTAACTAAACATACATAAAAGACATCATACATTCAATGAACAAGACTTGACTATTATAAAGGAAGAGTTAATCACGAAGGATTACTCGACGAAAGGTATTCGAAAGCATATAAGTTAAAGTTTATAGACTTAAACTACAGTGATTCGCCAAATGTACATAACGTCAAAAAGAGACTAGAGTTTTGCAGCGGAAAATAGGTCTTAAGCTAAAGCATTCCTAACTTCTCAGCTCAACTTCAACCACCGCCGCTCTCATTGCTTCAACCTGCACATTTAGAAAACATATGCAGGGCTAAGTACAAAAGTACTTAGTGGGCACGATGCCGAAAACATAATCATAAGTAGAGATAATCTGACATTTCATCATTTGTAGCACATCGGGGTTTTATTTAAAAGGGGCTCGTGTCTACTAAAACATTTTTTGACTTATTTTCTCAATTTACTCGGCCGAGCATTTTCTGGTATGTTACATTCAATCTTGACCAATTCTCATTCACCGTGGCTGGTTACCCCTCAACAGGATACCACATACACCACAGGTTACAAAGTGCACTAACTCTGGAAAGCACTTAATAGCTAACTCAGAGTCGATCGTTAGTTAACCTATTTAGATTAACTCTTAAAATCTGGAAAATACGAATGTTAACTCAAATAGGTACAAGAGAACTCACATAAAACATAAAACAGTTCATGCCATAATTATCACTTTGAAAACACAGATATCAAAGCGATAAAGAAAGGTTTTCGAGCATTGCTCGTTTTGTTTTATATATAAAAGCCCACCTTAGCGTTTACAGAACTAAGTACGTGCTTCCGATTTCCTGATCTTCCATCCTTTCCTTACTGCTGGCTTCCTCCTTCATCGTAAAATAATAACACTTTAAATTAGTCGTAAAAGATAATCGAACATAGAAATTCGAATTAGGTTTTAGTCGTTTCATTTCTTTAGGCATTTGCACGCTACTAGTTTCATTTTAATTAAACGGGAACGAGACTTGAACAAATCTCGTTTAGAACTTGAAAGGTCTCATACTCGACTCTTAGGTCAGTAGAGAAGGTAGTCGTTAACTTATTACGGCTTAAACGATCAAAAGAAACTAAGTTGCGAAGAAAACAACTTAGTTAAACAAGTTCTGAAATTATCACTGCACAAGGCAGTAGTTCTGGGGGCTGCCCAGAACAGAGGAATTGGAAACAGGAGATGAGCCCTGTACCATTAGAAAGCTTGGGAAGTCTAGTTTACGCTCCAATTTACTGATCTCAAATCCGATAAACGAGCTAAGAGATATTACAGTTTCCGGGAAGGGTCGCAAAACTGCCGCGCTAACCCTAGTTGCTCGATAGAATCGACGTATAACTTCCTAAGTTTGTTCTAAGTTCTCGTACTCGATTTCTCACGAAACTGGACTCTCAAGGCAGTCAACACGTACTCCCGTACATGAAGGACTCCTTTTCCAAAACTCGTTTATAACCACGACGATCAAACCTCGTCGTTTCAACTACCATTTACTAAACCAAAATCAAGTTAACATTTCTCATTTCTAGTTCTCGACTATAACTACAACTCATATTATAATAATCCGAATGCTCATGTCGTCAACTACAAAGTCGTTCCTTAGCCCAAAATAAACACTATTATCAAGTTAAAATCCTTACTCGACTTCTCGATTATTAATTACGTCCACTTATTCGTCTCTTACGAGATTTCAAAAGTTATCGGAATTCGTTCACATTTTACGACATCAATCATCATCTAACGAGATTCATTATTATATAAATCATCACCTCATATCATCAACCCATCTAAACTTAAATCGAGTTCTTAGTCTCTTACGATGCACAAAATATTTTTAGAAAATTCCAATTAAATTCATAACATCATCTATTATCATTAGAAACATAAATTCATCAACATATCATCAACTAAATCAACTATATGAAAACCCCTAATTCTTTCATTTTTTTCGGTAATAACATAATAATTAAGGGGGTGATTTTCTTCATCAAACATCATCATTAATCCATTAATCATACTACTATATCATCAATTAAATAATTCAAGTCTTTTTACACATTAAATTGAAAATCCCCAATTCAAACCCTAGCCTAAAATTCGATCCTCTTCAAAATCTTAGGGGTTTCGATTTCTTTTTTGTTTTAATCATCAATCGAATATCTCCTAAACATAGTTATCCAATTAATTGAAGAATCAAAACATCCTACTCCATAGCCGTAATTTTCGGTACTTATTAGAACTTAGGGTTCTTGAATTTCTTTCAATTTTAGTCAAAGATCCATAACTAATCCATCTAGTTATACTAATTAGAAATCGAAACATCTAATTCCATCATCACCAAAATTTCGATCCACTTGAAAAATTAAAAGAAATGGATTTGGAATGAATAGAAGTGAAGAAGAGACAAATACCTTGAACTTTACTAAAGGAATAATTAGAATTCGATGGTTGGATGATGACTTGTAAAAAACATCGCGGTTTTCGTGAATGTAAAAATCAGACGGTTTTCCGTTCTGAGTTCCAGAACTAAAATGTTTTTGTACGCGATAACCCTAAATACAGTAGTCATCTAACTTACTTCCGTAATTTATTTTTGGAAATGAATTTCACCGTTGGTCTTAGAATTCGGAATCGTAAACTTAGGCGTGCAAAGCCATTTTTATTAATAACTTTAAAATTTTAAGACTGTACGGAAAATCTGGGGTATTACAAACTCCATTTCAAGCAATCCAAACATCTTCTAGCATACAAGTCCTATGATCTCCATAATTAGAACGACATGCATTCATGTTTTCATGAAGACTTTTATACTTAGCATTTTCTGAAAAGTTGAAATCACAAACAACACATACTGTAATACCCCAGATATTTAATACTGTCTTAAAAATTTTAAGTTAATAATAAAAATGGCTTTGCACGCCTAAGTTCATGAATTTGAATTCTAAGAATAACAGTGAAATCCGTTTCCAAAAATAAATTACGGAAGTCAGCTTAACGACTACTGTATTAGGGTTTTCGCGGTCGAGAAAATTCTCGTTAGAAAACTCGGTTCGACAAACCATCGAACTTTACATTCAATTATTTCACGGGACGAGTAAGTTAGGAAAAATCGTTTTTATTATTTTTCCGGACGAAATCTGGACTGTGATGTTCCGAGATTTTGTCGGATTTTAGATTTTAAATATTACTTTCCGAATAAGTTAAATACATCGGAATTAATGGTCGAATCGGAATTTGACGAAAACGTGCCGAATACGTTTTTCGCTTCTCGATTTTTGTAACGTCGTATCGTGCCGGAAAAACGCGTATTTTTCCTAAATTTTCCACCTCATGGCTGACCTCCATCCCTCTCACAACACTTGATATTTAATTTTTATAAGGTTTCTACTTTATGACTCATTGATTCTACACATATTCTAATTATATAATAATAGCCACCTAAGTATGTAACTATTACATTAGTTAGTCATCCTTCCCTTTCACCCTATCAAAACCGCCAACACCACACACACATTCATCATCTCCATTTTCATCCCACCATTGAAGAAAGCTTAAGGTTTCTTGCAAGAATTTCTCACAAGTTCATCATCATCCATCATTTTCCAATCTTCCTTCATTAAACCTCAAGGTAATCATCTCCTCTCTTGATCTATCCAATTAGAATTCTTTTCCTTTAATTTTTCATAGTGACCGATTTTGGTAGATGATGTAGAAGATTATTTGAGCTTTAATTAATTCAATTAGATGTATTAGGGATTGATTTCTATGGTTAAAATTTAAAGGAAATTAAGAACCCTAATTTCTACATATGGACCGATTTTAGGGGTTTATGGTAGTAGGGTTTTAATTCTCAAATTGGTTTGATAATTAGGCTTAGGGATGGCTTAATTGATGATTGGTACAAAGAGGGAACTAATTCCCCTAAGATTTAAGTGATGATCGAAAATTAGGTTAGGGTTACACTATTTGATTGTCAATTAAGGTTGTAATGGTACTAATCAATGGTTAATAAGTGTTGTAATAAGCTTAGAAGTGGATTAATGGAGTTAATTGAAGAAAAAAATCACTTCCCTAATAATATGTCTAAAACGAAATTGTATAAGAAATGAGGGGTTTCTTGTAGTTTAATCTTAATGATGATTAAGTGATAGAATATGGTTCATACTAGTTGATGTTATGAATTTAATTAGAATTTTCTAAAATTATAATGGAAATTGTAATAGACGAAGAAGCATTAAAAAGTCGAGATTAGTTGATGATATAAGGTAATGACACACGTAGTAATGAATCTCGTTAAATGAGGAACCATAATGTAGAAAATGAACGATTTCTAATAACATTACATTTTTGGTAAGAGACGAAGCGACGTAATTAATTAATGAAAGAAAAGTCAAGTAAGAACAGAAATTGGATAATGATGATCGTTATGGGTTAATGAACAACTTTGTAGTTGACGGCTTCTACATTCGAGTTATGAAAAGACAAGTTGTAGTAGGAATCGAGAAATAGAAACGAGAAGTTAGGAACTTGATTTTGGTTTAGTAGTTATTTGGATTGAAAGCCGATGCTTGGAATGTCGTGCTTATAGACGAGAAATGAAAGGAGTTTATCACGTACGGAAGTACGTGTTTACTGCCTTGACATGTTATTTTCATGGGAATGTAGATTCGATAACATACAACGAACCTAGGAAGTCATACGACGAATTCTATCGAACGTTAGGGTTAGCCGCGGCAGTTTTGCGACCCTTCCCGGAAACTGTAATTCTTCCTAGCTCGTTTATTGGAATTGGGATCCGTAAATTGGAGAGTAAACTAGACATCTAGGGCTTTCTAACAGTATAGGGAACATCCCCTGTTTCGGGATGCTCTGTTCTGTGCAGTCCCCAGAACTACTGAATTGCGCAGTGAATTCTCAGAACTTGGTTTCCTAAGTTGTTTTCTTTTCAACTTAGTTTCTTTCGATCTTTTAAGTCGTAATGGGTTATCAACTATCTTTTCTACTGACCTAAGAGTCGAGTAAGGAACCTTTCGAGTTCTAAACGAAATATGTTCAAATCTAGTTCCCGTTTAATCAAAAAGAAACTAGTAGCGTGCAAATGCCTAAAAAGACTAAGACTAAAACCTAATTCGAATTTCCGTATTCGATTATCTTGTACGACCGAGTCTAAAGTATGATTATTTTACGATGAAGGAGGAAGTCAGCAGTAAGGAAAGGATGGAAGATCAGAAGAACGGAAGCTCGATTAAGTAGTTCTGTAACTTATCAAGGTGGGCTTTCCTATATACAAATAAAACGAGCAATGCTCGAAAACCTTTTCTTTATCGCTTTGATAATCGTGTTTACAAAGTGATAATCATGGCATGAACAGTTTTGTGTTTTATGTGAGTTCTCTTGTACCTTATGAGTTAATCAAAAGGGGTTAACTAACGATCGGCTTTGAGTTAGTCAAAAGTGTTATACCCCGGAAAATTTCTTCCGCGTTAAAAATTTAAAGTTAATAATAATTATGGCTTTGCACGCCTAAGCTCCTGATTTTTAATTCTAAGACCAACGATGAAATTCATTTTTAAAAATAAATTCCGGAAATCAAAGAAACGAATACTGTATTAGGGTTTTCGCACACGAAAAACTTTTTAGTTCTAGAACTCAGATCGGGAAACCGTCTGATTTTTACATTCACGAAATTGCGATACGAGTTCGCCCGAGAAAGTTCATTTTTGTGATTTTTCGGACGAATTTTGGACTGTGACGTCCTGACTTTTTCTCGGATTTTGAAAAACGATTTAAGTTTTCCGAGTACATAAATTATTTCCAATCTAACGGACGAATTAGATTTCGTCAATTCTGTAACTAACTAGAAAAGTATTTCTCGACTTTTAAAACGACGTTTAAGAGCCGGAAACGAGAATTTTCGTTAATTTTTCCCTCGCCAAACGTCTCTCTAACGAGTCACACCACTTTATGAGATATTTCTTCTTACTTATGACTCACCATAGGTGAGTCATCACCTTCTCCTTCATCACTCCATTGCCGCCACCCCACCTTTTCCATTCACCCTCATTTTTCTCTCAATTTTTCCATTGGAGATACAAGTCCAAGCTCTTCCAAGATCCACAACTCTTCCATCTACCGATCAAAGTCCAATCCGAGTTTATAATACGAAAGGTAAGAACTTCGTCTACCAATTGAACCGAACAAATCTCTTTTCCCCCATTTTTATTTTTGTTTGAAAATTTGGAGAGTAAGATAGCATGTGTCTTTGATCGAATCATGTTCTAGGATGCTTAGAATCGAGTTCTACTGATCGAATCATGAAGGAAAAATCAAGAACTCCAAGCCCTATTATTACCGAAAAATTTTCTGGTTTGGGGCTTTTCATTTGTGTTCGATTTCTTCGTCAAATTGATGATAGACTAGTGTTTACTATGACGTTAATTGATCGTATGAATTGTTTTAGATTTTTCTAAAAATAAAATCCAAAACCTAAGAGACGAACAAGGCTCGATTTAGGTTAGTAAATGTTAAGATATGCTCGATTGTTTAATGGAAATGAGTTATACGATGCATGAGGATGAATATATATTAATTTGAGAATTTTCTAAAAATAAAACAAGAAATGTAAGAGACGAAGATGTGGTGATAAGTCGAGACTCGATAACATTTTGATAATATGATTTATATATTAGTAATACTCGTTAGATGATAGTCGTTGTCGTAAAATTTGAATGAAAACGGAGAATGTAGAATTTTACGTAAGAGACGAACGACGGTCGATAAGTCAGGAATAAATGATGATATGAGGTTATGATTTGCGTAATAATGATTCTCGATAGCTAATGAACGATAGTGTAAAATTTGATCAAGTTCTAATGACGTTGGAATTTTCATAAGATTTGAAGACACGAGTATAAGTAACGAAGGAAAAGTCGAGTAAGGATTCTATTTGGATATTAATGAATCTTACCATTAAACGATCGAGTTTATAGTTGACGGCGTGTTCGTCCGAGTTGTTAAATATTAAGTGATAGTTGTAATCGAGGGTGGAGACGAGAAATGAACTTGCTTTGGTTTAGTAATTGACTAGTTTTGAATGACGAAGTTTTAATCGTCGTATTAGTAACTGAGAATGAGAAGGAGTTCATCGCGTATGAGGTTAAGTGTTAACTGCCTTGAGGTATAAATTTCGTAAGATTTTAAGTGCGATAGCATAAAACGAACTGAGGAAGTCATACGTCGAAATATACGAGCTCTAGGGCTAGTTCGGGCATTTCTGCGACGTTTCACGGAAACTGCAATATCTCCTAGCTCGCTTAACGCAATCGAGATCCGCGAATTGGAGAGTAAACTAGACATCCGTGGCTTTATTTTGGTACAGGACCCATCCCCTGTTTCGAAATCACCTGTTCTGGGTGAACTTACTGATCTGTACAGTAATGTTAAGAATCTAGTTTCCTAAGTTGAATTCTTCTCAACTTGATTTCTTTTGATCTTCTAAGTCGTTATAAGCTATCGACTATCATTAATGACTGAACTCAGTGTCGAGTAAGAACCTGAGTGAGTTTTAAACGAGAAGTGTTCGAGTCTTGTTCTAGATTAACTAAAAGAATCTAGTTAAGCGTGCAAATGCCTAAAGCTTAAGAACTTAAAAGATTAATTCGATTTCAGTTTCGAATTCCATTTTTCTTCTATCGACTCGACAACTTATCGTTGTTTTATTATTTGCGTTCCAATGAGGAGAACGAGAGTAGAAGACAGGACGGAAGACGGAAGTACGAGTAATAGTTCTGTAAACGAACGAGGTGGGCTTTCTAAAACCAAAACTACGTTGAATGCCGTTACTTGTGAAGTGATATTATGTGAGCATTGCTCAAAAGTGATTACATGTTATCAATAAGTGAGTATTAAAGTATTTATATGCGAGCGTTGCTTGAAAGTGTTTACGTTTTGCTTTACTAAATGAGTATTAAAGTGATATTATGTGAGCGTTGCTCAAAAGTGATTACATGTTATTGACAAGTGAGTATTAAAGTGTCTATCAGTGCTTTAATGAATTGTTTATGTGAATTCTATTATGTCTCTCTGCGTTAGCCCTCAGGTGCTAACCAGAGTATTGGATTCTGAGATAGCCCTCAGGCTGCTATCCAGATAATTCCAACTAAACGATCAGATTCTGAGATAGCCCATAAGTGCTATCCAGAGGGACAGTTTCTGAGTTAGCCCTCAGGTGCTTTCCAGACGATCGGATGTAAGTTTAAAACCCACAGTGTGTCATACAGAAATTAAGTTTATAACAGTAAGAGTCCTATACGAATGTTTATGAAAAGATACATGATTTGATTTAATATTTGGTAAGCACGGGCCTTTTAAAGAAAAACCCCGTTGCGTTACATATAAAATGTTTTCGGCAATGTGCCCACTAAGTACTTTTGTACTTAGCCCTGCATGTTTGTTTTTAAATGTGCAGGTTGAGCGACGAAGGTGGAGGAGGTTGAGTAAAGGTCTTTTCTCAGGAAAGAAGTTTAGTTGAGCCTCGATATCACATTCGATATGTGATATCATTTCTATGTTTTCCGCTGCCAATTCTGTAAACTAGTTTCAGTTAAAGTATAACTTAGAACTAAGTTACATCCTTTGAACTTAGTCCCTTTTAAGAATAGCTATGTTGAGTGATCCTCCGTGATTTACTCTTTCTTTCATTAAATAAAGTAGGTTCTCTCATTATGTAAATCCTTTCGGTTTAAGTTGTTATTACTTTAAACCTAGTTTTCTCTGAATACAGTTTGACGAGCGATCTTTCAAGATCGACTCTCTTTTATTCAAGATCATCGTAATTAGTGTTAAGTTAATGTGTTTTATTCAATTGTTCCCCTTCTTTTCCGTTTCTTTAATCCAATCCCTAGTCGCACCCCGGCTTTGCCGTCCCTCGAGAGTTGGGGCTGTGACAAAAAGGGGCTTTCCAGAGTTAGTGCACTTGTAGCCTGTGGTGTATGTGGTATCCTGTTGAGGGGTAGCCAGCCACGGTGAATTATGACTGGTCAAGATTTGAACGTAACATCTATGAAAATGCTTGCGCAAGCAAATTTATGAAAAAGAGAAAGAAAATGTTTAGTAAACACGGGCCTTTAATGAAAAACCCCAATGTGCTACGGAAATGAAATGCCTAATTGTATGTACTTACGATTATGTTTTCGGCAACGTGCCCTCTAAGTACTTTTGTACTTAGCCCTGCATATATTTTCTAAATGTGCAGGTTGAAGCGACGAAGCGGCGACGGTTGAGTTAGATTTGAATAAGAATTAAGGAAGACTTTGGATATAGTTCACAATTCCGTTGCTAGACTCTAAACTCTTTTGATTTTGTGTAAGGATCACTGTAGTCTAAGTTCTGTAATATAACTTAGAAGCTTTTGAAGTATCTTGCTCGAGTAATCTTTTGAGATTATCTCTTTCTTTTCATCAATAAAGTTTTGTTCATAGAAGATAAGATGTTATGTATGTATGTTTATTCTTTCATCCCCTTTCTTCCCTGCTTCTTTAATCCAACCCTAGTCGCACCCCGGCTTTTTCCGTCCCTCGGGATTTGGGGCTGTCACAGAGTGGTATCAGAGCCATCGTTTCTGCTTTGCATACAAGTTTCTTTCAAGTAGTCAGATAGAGTATTCGTTTGTACTCTATACCCTAGTCTTCTTTCGAGTAAAAGTTAGGTCGTAACACTAAGATTAAGAGTGTAGACGACAACTCAACCTCCCGCTACGTCGACTCAACAAAAGAAAGAAAGAAAGAAAGAAAGAAAGGAAAGAATTTCAGAAATGTGTTGTCTTTTAAGGAGAATTTTTGAATAAGTATTCAATAAGTTAAGAATGAAAATGGTGCCAAGAATGAAAATGTGAAAGTATGAGAATCATACTTGTTTTCTGCTATGTGAATTACGTGAAATTGTTTGCGCAATGATTTCTTTTATTTGAAAAGTTTGTTGGTACGAGAATCTAGACTGATTCTAGGGATTTTTCCCGGTTCGCTAAGAACATAGACTTTGAATCTAAGGTCTTTCCGATTCCCTGAGAACATAGATGCTTTAAGAAGTGTTGGATCCAAATGATTTCGAAAGGAGATCGTAAAACGGGAAGAACTTTTATAGACGAATATCACGTGCATAAAGTGACATGAACAAAGACTCGGCAGAGTTAATTTTTGTTTTTTTTATAATTAAGAGCCGATAAGAATTTCCTTCAAGGAAATAAAATAAGTAATGATAAGGAAGGTAAATCCTATACTAAGTAAACGAAAGAAACGATTAGACGTTTGAGAAGCATTGGCTTCGAAATAAGAAAGAAATGATTGGGCCAAGAAGGACAGAATAAAGGGGATCAAAGTAAATGAAAGAAATGAATGTTACTTCCATAAAAGTAACATGAACGAATTCGTTTTTCAGTTGGAGTTCGTCTCGCTCGAACTTCAAGAAGAGATTGGTTATAATTACCACGAAACAAGTACGAATTGTAGTTAATTTCCAACGATTGATTGATTCTAATGACGACTAGAACTTGGGTTCTAAAGTTATTTCTCCAGTAATTATTCCATTTCCTTTTTGGAATTTGTTTCATAATTCATAATCGAACGAAGAACACGATAAGTATTAGATTCAAGTGTCGAGAGGGACAGAATCTTTTGTAAATGAATGTTACTTTTGAATGAGTAACATGAACAAAGTAGACGTACTTTGTTTTAATAAGTGAGAATCATTAAGAAATTTTCTCTAAAATAATGGAAGAAAGTAAGAAAGAATAAAGAAAGAAAGAAATGAGGAATAAAGAAAGAAAGTAATAGGAAATAAAGTAAGAATGCAAAAGACTTTTTAGATAAAGGATGGAAATAAAATCTTGAAATTTTATTTCTATACATTGTTTAAAAGCAATTCTTTGTGAACTGTTAAATGTTTAAGATAAGTTTGTCGGTTTAAGTGGAGACATTATAATTGAATAAGGAATATTCATTTTGTAATTTAAGTATTTACGTATATAAGTTATTTTCCAACCCATTACTGATCCGTGTTTCATAAAAACTTTGTAGGATGAATATTAGATTCGACGCGGCGCAGGAGAGCCAATTCCCGCCACAGCGTACTTGGGCAGATCAGATATTAGATAAAGTAAGAACGATACGTGGTTATCGGTTAAGAGTTTTCTTCAAGAAAGCTAGGATGATTAAGAAAGTTAAGATGGTTAAGGTAAACTAAGAAACGTTAAGAGTTTGTTTGCAATTTGAGAAATTGCTAGATGATTAAGGTAGGTTATATCCGTTTTGATTAAACGGGACTGCGGTTCCATGTGATTGAGGGACTATTATGTGGACTTGATCAACCCACATGATAAGAAACTCAGTAATATGGGTCTTATGCCCCGTGAGCAAAAACCTCTTTTAGTAGGATATATTGGGACCTTCTTGTTTAAGAGAGCGTTCCGTCGTAGAGCGGATTATACCCGAGTACCTTATTTACGTGAATGACCTAGATCATGACATAAGACAATTTGTCAACAACTTCGCATCACACTAATACTCGGCCAAATATTCTGTTGATAAATGGAAAACTATGGAGGACCTTATCGGTCGAGTGCCTGAGGAATGGCAAGGATGGGCGAACAACACCGCCTGGCACTACCTCACTTAAATGAGATACGCTGTAGAACCACAGGAAACCTTGTTGAATCCATGTTAGCAATCCAGGCACGATATCTACGGATTAGACGTATTACATCTGTTCCTATACTACCCCATTACCCTTTTTCACTACATTCTGGTTTTCCAGAACCAAGGTCACTCTTCGAGATGGACCTAGTGCTTGCCAAGTTGCTAGGGTTACCACCCGTACTTGCTCCATTTAACAAATTCCTCCCAGAGTTAGCCTCGCTTGTTAAGGAGGTGGAATTGATATTGGTTTTTAGCTCGGTCTTGGACCTGAGATATGGGACAGTTTGAGGCAGGACCATTAGGAGTCCCTACCCCAGAGGCATATATGTGCCTAGTTCGTACCATGCGTACCTGTTTCCTCCCGAGAGGAGGATCACAACGACCAGCTTTGACGAGTTAGTTCTACACTTTGAGAGGGTCGTTCCAGAGATACCACTACCACCACCCTCAGTGCAAATGGACAGCACTGTAACTAGGGTTGGCAAAATAGTTGCGTTAGTCTTTAGACAGACTTAGAGAAGGACCCGAAGAAGGACCCGGAGAAGGACTCCGAGAGTGTATAGGCCGTAAAGAGTAGTTCAGACTAGACCGCAGTTAGTTGGGCGGAGCGTCAGGGACGCGTAGTAGTAGTAGTGGTAGGCCTTTTATTTTGTACATAGTCGGATCAGTAACTAGTTTTTGTAGTACCCCGACGGATACGAAGTTTTATGAATCGTTTCTGTTCTAGTACTTCCAGTAGTACAGTAATGCAATATGTTAGTGCATCCTTTACAGGTAGGCAGTCAGCCTAGCTTAGACTCGTTGTAGTCTAGTTTTTGTATAAGTCCTTGTTAAAGGCAAAACTAATATTCTTTTGATGTATATATATATATATATATATATATATATATATATATATACATGACCCGTGAGAGGGTTTTGGTCACAAGAAAGTTTCTTATGAATCGTATAACTAAACCAGAATGTCAAATGAACTCGTGTAACGAGAGTTTAATTTAACCTTGAAGGTTAAAAGTTGAAAGAACTAGAATCGAAGTTAATATTATTTTGCTTTTACGTGAAATTGTTAAGTTGGGAAAGGGATTAGTGAGTAAATGAAGGCTTAAAAGCGAGTGCTAATGAGAAAATTTTTGTATCTTATAGTTCCAAAATGTCGCTGAGAGTTGTTAACAACCAAAGAGGACCTGATAATCCTAGAGGATCTGATAGCGGTCAAGAACAACGTATAGGCGAAGAAAAGCAATAACATCAAGTAACCCTTCTACTTTCCCCACCCCTACAACAACGTAAGATTAAAAATTTATTCTTCATAAGAAATCCACCAGTTTTCAATGGGTCTAGTAACCCAAGTGATGCTGAGCATTGGGCACACTCTATAGAAGGAATTTTTGAGCTTCTTAGATTTAGTGATAAGGAGCGCCTAGTATGTGCTGCGTCTTAGCTAGCCGGACCAGCTAAATACTAGTGGAAGACTAGACAGGAAATTATGCCGGCAGAACAAGTGGCTCAAATCACTTGGAATGATTTTAAGGAGGCATATTATGATAAGTATGTATTCGATCAAGTGGAAACTGAAAAAGAAATAGCAAGAAAATTTCAAGGGGAACTTAAGTATAAACTGGGAATAGCATTGGCCAGACACGAAGGACTAAGTTATGCAGAACTACTAGAACGAGTCCTAGAAATAGAGGCGGCAGTGCCAGATAAAGGAAAGAGGGTAGTACCCATATTAGCACCAACCCAGACTTCAACCCAAAACCTTTCCAACAATAATATTAACTATAAGGGAAAAAGGAAATGGAAACGAAGTAGCAGTGATTGTTACCAGTGCCACAACAATCAAGGAAAACAGAGTAGAAATCGGCAGGGCTTTCAGCAGCCAAATAAAAATAACAACTATGGTAAGAAGAAGTGGCAAAGGAATAAACCACAAGGAAATAAACAATCAGGACAAGGGAAGGGAAATAATCTACAAGGACAGCTTCAAAAGCAGCAAAGGAAAAGTAACCAAGGAGAAATCAATGTACCTACCTGTCTTAAGTGCAATAGGATGCACTTCGGTAATTGCCTAGCAAACGTTGATGGATGTCTTAGCTGTGGTCAGAAAGGATATGCAAGAAGAAATTGCCCAGAACCGTGGCAAGTGGTAGAACAGGAACAGGATGTTCCTACTTATTCTAATTGTAATAAGAAGCATGACGGTGTTTGTCAAGCAGGCACGAGAAATTGTTTTAAATGTGGGCAGACGGGGCATATAAAGAGGAATTGCCCAATGCGGTTTCAAACGGTGGAACCAAACCAGTATGACCATTCCCAACCATTAAACGCAATCCCAGCCCAGTCACAACAACAACAAACACAACAAAAACAGAATGCAAGAGCATACACGATTAGGCAAGAGAAGCGCAATAAAGGCAAAGGAAAGTTGGCAGGTATAGGACGAACTTCTTAATTACCTTGTCATTCTTCTACCTCATAGAAGAACCTTTCAGTTGTTATTTCTAGTGTCTGTCGACACTATAAGAGTAGGACCAGAGTGCGCTAATCGTGAAATAAAAATAACCACGCCTTAGGAGGGATTATCGTCACTCCCTTAGTTTTTCTCAAACATAGAATTTAACTTAGGGTCTTTTTAAGATCATATCAAACAATCAGAAAGTAATATAATGTTCGGCATAGATATAACCATAGGAATAGACTAGTTGATTGAGAATTACTCTATGATTCTCTGCAACGAGAGAAAGATTTTTTTTTTCGACCCCAGGTAGAGAACCAACAGGATTTCAGGGGTTTTCAATGGGTAGGAGAGTACCGAAAGTATCCGCCCTACAAGTCAAGAAGTCGATAAAGAAGAAAGATAGCACAGCTCATTTTATGTACCTAGTTGGGGAACCAGGAGCCAAGAGGATCTTTCAAGATATGAAAAATATGAACGAGTATAAGAACGTTATCCAAACATACTATCTAGTTTACCACTAGATCGTCACGTAGATTTCACGATTGATTTGGAACTAGGATCGGCCCCCAAATCTAAAGCCCTATATAGGGCGGCACCGAAAGAGTTAGAAAAACTTAAAATCCAATTACAAGAGCTAATAGACCTTGGTTTTATCAGCCCGAGCGTCTCACCTTTGGGAGCACCAGTTTGTTTGTTAGAAAGAAGGATGGTTCTATGAGAATGTTCATAGGCTACCACAAGTTAAAGAAGATAACCCTTAAGAATAAGTATCTTTTTATAAGGATAGAAGACCTCGTGATAAGCTTAAAAAGGAACAAGTATATTTCGAGGATAGACTTATGGTCTAAACAACAATAGTTAAAGAATAAACTGGAGATATACCTAAAACCGCCTTCAGATCAGATATGGCCATTACGAATTCTTATATATGCCATTTGGTTCGACTAACTTTCCCACAGTATTCATGGATCTCATGAATCAAAATTTTTCCACCCATACTTAGACAAATTCGTCTTAGTATTTATCGACGACATTCTCATTTACTCCAAGAATAAGGAAGAACATAAGGAACGCTTGAGAAAAGTCTTAGAAACGCTTAGAACCGAGAAGCTTTACGCCAAGTTTAGTAAGTGCGAGTTCTAGCTGAAGGAAGTAATGTTCCTTGGACACATCGTATCAGCAGAAGGCATTAAAGTGGATCCTGCCAAGGTCGAGGCAGTGCGCCATTGGAAATCGCCGACAAGTGCGAGATAAGTTTGCAGACGCTCAAGGAAAGGATGACTATCGCACCAGATTTAGCCCTCTAGAAACAAATAAGGAATACGAAGCATTTACAGAGGCTTCAAAGATCGGATTAGAGTGTGTTAGGATGCAAGATGGAAAGGTGATAGCTTACGCTTCACGACAATTTCGACCTCATGAAGTTGAATACCCAACCCACGACTTAGAACTAGCAGTCGTTGTGCATGCATTAAAAGATTTGGAGACACCATCTCTATGGTGTTAGGGTTGAGATTTTTACGGACCATAAGAGTTTGAAGTACTTTTTTTAGCAAAAGGAATTGAACATGAGACAAAGACGATGGCTCGAATTAGTCAAGTGAAAGCTTTACACTGACGACCATACGGGTTGTGATAACCGTTAAATATTTCTATGAGGAAATAGGAGAATATTTTTGACGTTAATAAAATTGTCATAACGATAGTTATTAAGCTTCGATAAGTATTGTGCCTTAAAAGGCCTGGTAGAAAAAGAAGTTTCAAGATAACTGTCTTATTGTCATAATGTAAGTGAAAGAAAGAACGTAGGATCAGCTACGGTCAGTGAAATGATCGAGATCATTCGATAGATTCGTTTCAGAATGAAAGGAGTTTAAGGAAGGCGAAAGTCTTACGTATATGCGACCATCAGAGCAAAAGTTCGAAAAAGGAGATAAAGTTTCTTAAGATAACTCCATTAGAGAGAATCGTTAGATTCGTGTCAAGCATCAGCTTAGACAAAAGATTTAGATGATTAGTGGATATCTCGAACAAGATAGCTTCCAATACGGATAGTTATGGCGATGTTGCCAAGTTTATGGAATGTTTATTATATGCATATCTCATTTTGAGAAAAAGTGTGTGTTTAGTTCTGCACACATGGTTTTGTTAGCAAGACGTCGATCTTGAAACTGACTTAAGTTATGAAGAAAGATCGCAATCGATTTTGAATCAAAAAGAAGTGAAAGTTAAGAAGCAAGTCGATACGGTTAGTAAAAATGTTATAAGATTATCACGGGCAAGAAGAAGAGTTGAGGGAGGAGTAACCCGAACAGTTTAAAAAGATAAGCAAATTTCGGGACGAATTTTTTCGTAAGGGGGGTAGGATGTAATACCCCAGAAATTTACTACTGTCTTAAAAATTTAAATTTAATAATAAAAATGGCTTTGCACGCCTAAGTTCATGAATTTGAATTCTAAGAATAAAAGTGAAATCTGTTTCCAAAAATAAATTACGGAAGTCAGCTTAACGACTACTATATTAGGGTTTTCGTGGTCGAGAAAATTCTCGTTAGAAAACTCGGTTCGACAAACCGTCGAACTTTACATTCACTTATTTCGCGAGACGAGTAAGTTAGGAAAAATGGTTTTTATTATTTTTTCGGACGAAATCTGGACTGTGATATACCGAGATTTTGTCGGATTTTAGATTTTAAATATTACTTTCCGAATAAGTTAAATACATCGGAATTAATGGTCGAATCAGAATTTGACGAAAATGTGCCGAATACGTTTTTCGTTTCTCGATTTTTGTAACGTCGAATCGCGCCGGAAAAACCGCCAACACCACACACACATTCATCATCTCCATTTTCATCCCACCATTGAAGAAAGCTTAAGGTTTCTTGCAAGAATTTCTCACAAGTTCATCATCATCCATCATTTTCCAATCTTCCTTCATTAAACCTCAAGGTAATCATCTCCTCTCTTGATCTATCCAATTAGAATTCTTTTCCTTTAATTTTTCATAGTGACCGATTTTGGTAGATGATGTAGAAGATGATTTGAGCTTTAATTAATTCAATTAGATGTATTAGGGATTGATTTCTATGGTTAAAATTTAAAGGAAATTAAGAACCCTAATTTCTACATATGGACCGATTTTAGGGGTTTATGGTAGTAGTGTTTTAATTCTCAAATTGGTTTGATAATTAGGCTTAGGGATGGCTTAATTGATGATTGGTACAAAGAGGGAACTAATTCCCCTAAGATTTAAGTGATGACCGAAAATTAGGTTAGGGTTACACTATTTGATTGTCAATTAAGGTTGTAATGATACTAATCAATGGTTAATAAGTGTTGTAATAAGCTTAGAAGTGGATTAATGGAGTTAATTGAAGAGGAAAATCACTTCCCTAATAATATGTCTAAAATCGAAATTGTATAAGAAATGAGGGTTTTCTTGTAGTTTAATCTTAATGATGATTAAGTGATAGAATATGGTTCATACTAGTTGATGTTATGAATTTAATTAGAATTTTCTAAAATTATAATGGAAATTGTAAGAGACGAAGAAGCATTAAAAAGTCGAGATTAGTTGATGATATAAGGTAATGACACACGTAGTAATGAATCTCGTTAAATGAGGAACCATGATGTAGAAAATGAACGATTTCTAATAACGTTAGATTTTTGGTAAGAGATGAAGCGACGTAATTAATTAATGAAAGAAAAGTCAAGTAAGAACAGAAATTGGATAATAATGATCGTTATGGGTTAATGAACAACTTTGTAGTTGACGGCTTCTACATTCGAGTTTTGAAAAGACAAGTTGTAGTAGGAATCGAGAAATAGAAACGAGAAGTTAGGAACTTGATTTTGGTTTAGTAGTTGTTTGGATTGAAAGCCGATGCTTGGAATGTCGTGCTTATAGACGAGAAACGAAAGGAGTTTATCACGTACGGAAGTACGTGTTTACTGCCTTGACATGTTATTTTCGTGGGAATGTAGATTCGGTAACATACAACGAACCTAGGAAGTCATACGACGAATTCTATCGAACGTTAGGGTCAGCCGCGACAATTTTGCGACCCTTCCCGGAAACTGTAATTTTTCCTAGCTCGTTTATCAAAATTAAGATCCGTAAATTGGAGAGTAAACTAGACATCTAGGGCTTTCTAACGGTACAGGGAACATCATCTGTTTCGGGATGCTCTGTTCTAGGCAGTCCCCAGAACTACTGCATTGCGCAGTGAATTATCAGAACTTGATTTCCTAAGTTGTTTTCTTTTCAACTTAGTTTCTTTCGATCTTTTAAGTAGTAATGGGTTATCAACTATCTTTTCTACTGACCTAAGAGTCGAGTAAGGAACCTTTCGAGTTCTAAACGAAATATGTTCAAATCTCGTTCCCGTTTAATAAAAAAAAAAACTAGTAGCGTGCAAATGCCTAAAAAGACTAAGACTAAAACCTAATTCAAATTTCCGTATTCGATTATCTTGTACGACCAAGTCTAAAGTATGATTATTTTATGATGAAGGAGGAAGTCAGCTGTAAGGAAAGGACGGGAGATCAGAAGAACGGAAGCTCGATTAAGTAGTTTTGTAACTTATCAAGGTGGGCTTTCCTATATACAAATAAAACGTGCAATGCTCGAAAACCTTTTCTTTATCGCTTTGATAATTGTGTTTTCAAAGTGATAATCATGGCATGATCAGTTTTGTGTTTTATGTGAGTTCTCTAGTACCTTATGAGTTAATCAAAAGGGGTTAACTAACGATCGGCTTTGAGTTAGTCAAAAGGGGCTTTCCAGAGTTAGTGCACTTGTAGCCTGTGGTGTATGTGGTATCCTGTTGAGGGGTAGCCAGCCACGGTGAATTATGACTGGTCAAGATTTGAACGTAACATCTATGAAAGAAATGCTTGCGCAAGCAAATTTATGAAAAAGAGAAAGAAAATGTTTAGTAGACACGGGCCTTTAATGAAAAACCCCGATGTGCTACGGAAATGAAATGCCTGATTGTCTGTACTTACGATTATGTTTTCGGCAACGTGCCCTCTAAGTACTTTTGTACTTAGCCCTGCATATATTTTCTAAATGTGCAGGTTGAAGCGACGAAGCGGCGACGGTTGAGTTAGATTTGAATAAGAATTAAGGAAGACTTTGGATATAGTTCACAATTCCGTTGCTAGACTCTAAACTCTTTTGATTTTGTGTAAGGATCACTGTAGTCTAAGTTCTGTAATATAACTTAGAAGCTTTTGAAGTATCTTGCTCGAGTAATCTTTCGAGATTAACTCTTTCTTTTCGTCAATAAAGTTTTGTTCATAGAAGATAAGATGTTATGTATGTATGTTTATTCTTTCATCCCCTTTCTTCCCCGCTTCTTTAATCCAACCCCAGTCGCACCCCGGCTTTTGCCGTCCCTCGGGATTTGGGGCTGTGACACATACATTTTTTCTTTCACTCTCAAATCATTCATCAACTGAGATAATTACCAACTAATCATTTGATCAATAGCTAACAATATTCTTAAATCCATAATCATATTTCCATATACAACATGCATATAAATTTTATCCAGTAATGACGAACGTAGTCGATTTTTCAAATCTTTTTTGTAAATTCTAATAAAATCATACCAAGCACATATCAACATGCTTAATAACAATATACAAACCACAATATCAAACGATGTTATATAAGGCCTCGTTTTCTCGTTTCTTAACCTAAGTACTCACTTACTTTCTTTTAAATTTTGCTTTCTAGCAAACCAATTAATTCCTTATCAATTTCTACCATTTTTATACATTACAAAGATCAAATTAACATGCTAAATTCATCAAAACATACACTTAGGTATGTTATCACAAACTCTTGATCTTTAACATATTTCAACACAAAGTTGGTCCGTTAATTCTCAATAAATTATACAATGAACCTTAAGCATACATAATCACAAATCACCCATTAGTTTTCTCATTTTATTTTTCTATCGAGACTTATTCTCAATTGCTCGTCTCTTACAAAACGAGAAATATTCTTAGAAAATTCTCGAACTTTCAAATTATAATCTTCAAGCACATAGATTAACTAACATGCAAATCATATGTTCATATCATCATTCATTCTTGAGAAAAGCTCGACTTTTTGTCTCCAACGAAAAATAGTTGTGTCCGGAAAATTCTAATTAAATTATACAATGATTTACATGCATACTAATTCACATTTATGCAAACAATATCATCAAATCAATTTTATCCTTTCAATTTCGATCAATTGTTCGTCTCCAACGATTTTCATTTTAATTATAAAAAAATCTAAATTAAATATATAATCAACTAGAGGCTTCTTGGTACTTAATTACATAACCACTTCATCCAAAAGATTCAATTATCTTGCTCAAAATCTAGCTTCTTTGTTTCCAATGAAAAGATCAATATTTTTAGAAAAATCTCAATTAATTCATACAACCATATACCAATACATAGAAGCATAATCCAAAACCATAAATCATTATTCGAGCTCAAACAAAAACTCCCAATTTTATATATATTTCGAAATTTATAAAAATAATTATCTTGCATGCTTCAAACTTGAATTAAACCGTAGATTCTCATTCTTAACCGTCTAGGATCAAGAAATTAAACTTATAACATCAATTTCCTTCATCTAGGAAATTTTGCCACTTTCTAAAGATAGAAGAAATGAATTTTTATTTGGTTAGACTTTAATCTTAAGCTCTTACCTTCTCAAAATCGAACTCGGATTGAAATTTGGATCGAAGATGAAAGAGAAATCAAGACTTGAAGATTGAAGAAATGGAGTTTCTTCTCCAATGGTGATGGCTGCGGGGGGTTTTTTTTTTATTCAGAGAGAGAAGAGAAATTGGCGGTTGAGAGAGGAAGAGAAAATAGAGGTGCTAACTTACTTTAATAAAGTAAAACAAGTACATGTGAAAAATAAAATCTAGATATTATTTGAAATGTGAATAATAACATGATACAACTTTATTAGATGGTCAAACTTTTGACAAAAATGGATACGACTTGTTTTTCGAAAAATGCGAAAAAGTCGAGACGTGACGGTACTGAATTTTATCTTGAAATGAATAAAAACTGACTTTTTGGAAAAGATTTGTACCGAGAAATAAGTGAATGGAAAAGCAGACACCATTTTAATCTGAGGTCTCGAACGAAAATTTAGTCGAGTGCTGAAATCCCAACACGCAGTCGATTGAATGACTTTTGCAAATTATTTTCTGAAATAAACTTCACCGTTATTCTTATAACCTATACTTCTCATTACAAAACCAATAAACCGGAAAAGAATGGATTATTTTGTGAAAGAATTTTAGGGCCTATCAAAAGTGGAATTTGTGCTTGTGGAAATTATTGAGTAATCGAAGATGAAAAAGAAAACCTGAATTTTTGTGTACAATGTGGGGTCGAGTTTGTTGATTCTCGGATACGAAGATAACAAATGGGCTACATCAAACTCGCATGCCCACTAACCCATGTGTGTTATTTAAAACGTCCTCACAGTTATATTGCGAATCTTTTAGATAAACCTCTTAAAGAATTAGAAGGACTAGTATATTGCGATGTGTGATTTGATCAAAATTAGGATTTTATAGATTCGGAAAGAGAAACTGTCACTTCAGTCAATCCAATTAGGATACCCTGGATCTGACATGTTACTCGGTAAGAGTACCACGAAGCTCAGACTTAGGGGTGTAGTCAATACTCCCCAATAAAAGGGGATTTATCTATGGTCGATTTTGGAACAAATAAAAAAATTCTATTTGTGCCTCATAAAAATATTTATTTGTTTTGTGGAATTAACCATTTACATTCTTTGTCTTTTGGAAAGAAATTATGTTAAAGCAAGCAAATATGTCATGGTTACGGGAGTCTATCCATCGCGTATAGGCTTTATTTATTTGTATCAGAAATTCCTCAAATTGGTTTACCATTCCCTTAAAGGATATAATTGACAACTCGAAGTTTTACATTATCGCTTTCCTGCAACAGATCCGGGGGGAAAAGCGTTTATAAAGTTATATCGTCCATTATTTCATAAGTGATGACAAGACGAACCAAAACAAAATATTTTTTCTTACTAGGTGCGATCCACTGAACATATCTTATCTGTCTCGCAAGGAAAATGGATATCTCCAGAAAATATTTTAAGTTCAATATTAACTTAGAAGTGCAAGCCTTAATTAGTTAGCAACTTTTTAACTAAGACGAGATTAGGAAACCCGGGGATTACATCCTACCACTCTATTTGGAAATTTCGTCCCGAAATTTGCATACCTTCTTCGAAAAGATCAGGGTATTTCTCTCTCATCTTTTCTTTAAGTTCCCACGTAGCTTCGTCCTATCCGTGGTGATTCCACAACACTTTTACTAGCGGTATTGATTTGCTTCTCAGCTCTTGTACCTTTCGATCCTAAATCAATTTCGATCTTTCTTCATAACTTAAATCAGAACTAAGAATAACGTCTTGCTGGTGAATAACGTGTTTAGGATCGAACACATATGTTCTTAATTGAGACACATGGAAAACATTATGGACACTCCCTAGATTTGGCGGCAAGGCCAATCTATAAGCAACGAGTCCTATTCTCTCCAAAATGATTCTCTTAGACGGGGAAATCTTAAGAAAAACCTTATCTCCACTTTCAAAACTTAAATTCGTTCGGTGCACATCGGCATAAGACTCTGGGCTTCTTTCATTCGGGCTCGAATCTGTCGAATACTCTCGATCATTTAACCGACTGAATCTGGTCCTAAATTCTTCCTTTCACTTACTTCATCCCAATAAAGCGGTGATCTGGATTTCCTTCCATATAATGCCTCATAAGGCGCCATGCCTATTGTTGCTTGGTAACTGTTGTCATAAGCAAATTCAATTAACGGCAAAATATTCTCCAAGCTTCCACTTTTATCCAACACTAACGTTCTCAACATATCTTCTAGTATTTGGATAGTCCTCTCGGGTTGTCCGTCCATTTGTGGGTGAAAAGCTGTACTTAAATTGAGTGTAGTGCCCAATTCTTTCAGCATAGTGATCGAAAATGTTGATGTAAATTTTGCATCTCGATTAGATGTTATTGACCCTGGTACTCCTTGTAGACGTACAATCTCGTGAACATGCAACTTGCTAACTTTTTCGATCCATAAGTAATCAGTATTGGTAGGAAATGAGCCGATTTTTTTAGTCTGACTATAATTACCCAAATGGTAGTGTTTCCTCTTTTAGACCTAGGCAAACCTGTCACAACACCTCATTTTGTGCTTCATTTTGATGTTTATTTATGTGTCAAGTGATCTTTCTCATCACTATTTTGTCGGATTTTATTGTTAAATTAATTGGTTCTAGTTAATCTCGCTAACATGTTGGTTTTGTAAGAATTGCGAGAGAACAGACGAGAGATGGACGAAAATGAGAAATGATGTGACAAATATTTGAGGAGTTTGAACTTGATAATTGAAGTATGTCTCGATACGAGTTCATAGGCAAAAACTGTGCACAAATTGGAGTTTGGATGAGAGAGATATGGTCGAAACAAAAAGAATGCACGGGGAGAAACTTATCAAGCGATCGCTCGACCACCAAGCGATCGCTTGAGAGAAGGCGACCTAGAAAGAGGACAGAGCCAAGCGATAGCTTGGACCCTAAGAGATCGCGTGATCCTTTGGCAGCGCAAAACCTTCTATAAATATGACTGATTTAATTCTTTTTCGTCTCTCTTCCACCTCTGCGTGATTTTTCCAGTTTTCAGCACCCAAAAAACTTTGAGATTGTTCTTAGTTCATTATTGCTTTCATAGATTAGTGATTCATACCGATTTGTGACAGACTTTCACCACAGATTCAATTTTAATTATTCTGAGTTTATTATTCTGTTCTTAAATTATGTCTATGATTTATTGTGTTCTTAGAATTAGGATTTATAATTCTATCTAGATTAATCTATTTTCCAATTACTTAGAACTAAACAACAAACCCAATCAATCTTTACTGCTTTCTTTTTATTTTCTTTTTCTTTTCGCAATACAAACATCTCCCTGTTAAGTCTTCCTCGAGAGATATGATATTCGGGTTTAATTTAATCAATCAATAACAACCACGTTCATTTGCGTGCAACTTAGGATTATTTTTAATTGAACAAATTTGGCGCCATTGCCGGGGAAGGCTTTGCTGGGATCCAGAGAATATGCAAGGTTACCAGCCATATTGGACTAATGAGTCAAGTTCTGCGTGAAATCAAAACCAATGGCAGAGTTCTGGTTCAGCATATCCATTCAGGCCATCTTATGAGCAGCAAATGCCGTACTCATCTCAGCAATAGTATTTTCCTCCTCAGCAACTGTAATGCCCCGTAAATTCCTTACGTTCTTAAAATTTTAAAGTTAATTAAATAAATGGCTTTGCATGCCTAAGTTTACAATTTTTGAATTCTAAGACTAACAGTCGAATCCGTTATTAAAAATAAATTACAGAAGTCAGCTAGACGACTACTGTATTTAGGGTTAGCGCGTACGAAAAGTTTTTAGTTCGTAAACTCAGAACGGAAAACCGTCTAATTTTTTTACAATCACGAAATTGCGATACAAACACGCCCGAGAAAGTTCATTTTTATGTTTTTCCGGATGAAACTCGGACTTGTCGTCCCGAGTTTTTGTCAAAATAATTTTTGTAAATTTATTTTCCAATTAAGTTCATACGTTAGAATTTAAGGTCAAATCAAATTGCGATGATTTTGTACCGAGCAACGTTTTTTGTCGTTCATTTTTCTCTAACGTCGGATCGTGCCGGAAAAACCCGTAACCCTTCTAAAAATTCTGCATGCAGCCGTTTTTTTTTATTTATTTTTTATTTTTTTTAGTGGGGAACATGCATGTAGACATTGTTTAATCAAGTGACACCTTAATCCTCACTTTTCATTTTTTCAACCTTTTCATCATAGCAAATGTCTTAAACAAACAAAACAACCTATTTTTCCTCCCACCTCTCTCTCTCTCTCGGCTGCACTCTCTCTTTTTCTCTCTCAAATTTTGTTCTTCACCATTGTTGAAAGCTTCAAGGTTTCAAACAAGGATTCCATCTTAGATCATCATCCAACCATTGAATCATCTAACTCCTTTTACTAATATTCAAGGTAATGATCTCCTCTTTAATTCTATCCAACCATCTTTGTCACAGCCCCAAATCCCGAGGGACAGCAGAAGCCGAGGTGCGACTGGGGTTGGATTAAAGAAGCGGGGAAGAAGGGGGCTAACTGACTAAACATACATGAAAAGACATCATTAAACCATGAACAAGACTTTAATATAGATAAGAAAGAGTTAATCCCTAAGGATTACTCGACAAAAGTACAAAAGAAGCTAAGTTCATAATTACAGACTTAGACTACTGAGAATTGTTCAAAGGTGTGTTTGAAAAGATTTAGAGTTCTGCAGCGGAAGAGTTCTAACTAAAGCATCCTATCTTTCAACTCAACATCAACCGTCGCCGCTCACAGTCGCTTCAACCTGCACATTTAGAAAACAATGCAGGGCTAAGTACAAACGTACTTAGTGGGCACGATGCCGAAATCATAATCATAAGTATAAATAATCTGGCATTTTATAACCGTAGCGCATCGGGGTTTTGTTGAAAAGGCCCGTGCCTACTAAACATTTTCTGACTGATTTGTATAAAGCAGCTTGCGCAAGCATTTTTAGAGTATGTTATGTTCAATCTTGACCCAAACTAATTCACCGTGGCTGGCTACCCCTCAACAGGATACCACATACACCAGAGGTTAAAAAGTGCACTAACTCTGGAAAGCACTTAGCAGCTAACTCAGAGCCGATCGTTAGTTAACCTAGTTAGATTAACTCTAAAAGTCTGGAAAACCCGAAGGTTAACTCAGAAATCTGGAAAACACGAATGTTAACTCAGATAGGTACAAGAGAACTCACATAAAAATAGTTGAAACAGTTAATGCCAAGATTATCACGTTGAAAACACAATTATCAAAGCGATAAATAATACTTTCGAGTTGTGGAAAAACCCACATTTTATTTGATATAGATAAAAGTCCACCTTGTAAATACAGAACTTATAAGTAAAAGCTTCCAACTTTGGATCTTCTGTCCTTTCTCTACAGTTGGCTTCCTCCTTCATCGTAAAATAAATATACTTAAAAACGGGTCGTAACGATAATCGATTAAAAAGAATCGAAGACGGTTTTAGTTGTTTTATTCTTTAGGCATTTGCACGCTTAATTAATTCGTTTTACTTAAACGGGAAACGAGATTCGTACCAATCTCGTTTAGAACTAGGAAGCTCTCATATTCGACTCTCGGGTCAGTAGAGAAGGTATTCGATATCTTAATACGACTTTAAAGATTAAAAGAAACTAAGTTGGAAAGGATCAACTTAGGCGATTTACTTTATAGCTCATTTCACGACTTATGAAAGTTCTCGTTTATTACTTCTTTAATGAAAGGATAAAATATATGATCTCGACTGGTTTTCATCACTCAAGATCCTATACTTGACTCTAGGGTTAGTAGGTAGATGTTCGATAGATAAAAACGGCTTAAACGATTGAAAGAAGCTAAGTTGTGAACTAAACAACTTAGAAAACAAGAAACTGAAAATTTACTGCACAGTCCAGTAACTCTGGAGGTTGTCCAGAACAGAGGGCTTGGAAACAGGGGGTGAGCCCTTTAACATTAGATTGCTTAGGAAGTCTAGTTCGCGCTCCAATTTACGGATCACAAATCCGATAAACGAGCTGGAAGTTATAACAGTTTCCGGCGAGGGTCGCAAAACTGCCGTGGAAACCCTAATTGATTGATAAGTTCGCCGTATAACGTTTTAGGTTCGTTTAAATTCTTGTATTTAACTTTTTAGAAACTGGACTCTCAAGGCAGTCGTCACGTACCTCTGTACGTGACAAACTCCTTCTCAACTTGCTCAAAGGCATGACGTTCTAACGTCGGATTTCAACTAACAAGTACTATACCAATCAAAGAAATCCAAACGCATTCTAGTTCTTGATTACAACTATAACCTATATTATATCAAACCGGATGCTTATGATGTCAGCTAGAAAGATGTTCTAAATTTCATTACAAACAATAATATCATATTAGAATTCTCATCCGACTTCTTGATTTTAAGTTACAACTAGATATTCGTCTCTTACGCGATTTTTTTCAAAAGTCGTCGGTTTTTGTTCAAATTTTACGACGCTAAACTATATCTAACTTGAATAATTTTCATGCATGCAAACACATCTTAACATCTTTATAACTCAGTTTATAAGGTGATTTTAGTCTCTTACATTTCATTAAACATTTTTAGAAAAATTCCAATTAACTTCTATAATCAACTAATATGATTTGTATTATAATTCCATTAACAATTCATCATTTATATCAAGCATGTATAAACTCCTAATTATTCTATAAATTTCTGGTTTTATATAAATGTTAAGGAGTTGATTTTCTTCTCCAATTAGCAACATTTATTTACTAAACATACTCTTATATCACCAATTAATCAATTGCAATTCTATTATCAATTAACATGCAAAAACCCCTAATTTATACTTCAAACCCTAATTAAATCTCATAATAACATAGGGCTTTCAATACCTTTTCATCCCAAACACTAATTAAACCTCTACTAAGCATGAATTCATGATCAAAAGAAGAAAAACTAAAATCCTACAATTTTCCAAAAAAAATTCTGCATTCACATAATAATTAAGGTTCTTGTTTTTATTCCATTTTAATCCATGATTATCCTATCTAACATATCTAATTACATTATTCTATGATCAAAACATCTATACCAAACCTCCAAAATTTCGAACAAAAAGAAAAAATAAAAGAAAAGAAACTAAATGGATAGGATTGTAGAGGATGAAAATACCTTAAGATTTAATGAAAGAAGTATGGGAATGATTGGATGGATTGATGAACTATAGTGATTTCTTCTTATTCTTTGAAAGGTCTTCAATGGAGGATAGAGGTGGATGAAGAAGATGAAGATTGAGGGAGAAAAGAGAGCTGGCCGAGAGAGAGAGAGTGAGAGAGAGATGAAAATTTGTTTTGTCTTAGAATTGAAATGATGAAAAATTGAATTTGTATAAAGTGGATTTAGGTGTCACTATTTTAACTAAGTCAACACATGCATGTTGACACCTATTTAAGGTGAGGTGGTGGCTGCATGCATGGGGTTAGGAGGGTATGGATTTTTTTCCGGCGCGATCCGACGTTACGGAAAAACGAACAACGAAAAACGTTGTTCGGTACAAAAATCGTCGCGATTCGATTTGACTTAAAAATTCTAACGTATGAACTTACTTGGAAATAAATTTATAAAATTTATTTTGACAAAAACTCGGGACGACAAGTCCGAGTTTCATCCGGAAAAACGTAAAAACAAACTTTCTCGGCGTGTTCGTATCGCAATTTTGTAAACGTAAAAATTAGACGGTTTTCCGTTCTTAGTTTACAAACTAAAAATTTTTCGTACGCGCTAACCCCTAATACAGTAGTCATCTAGCTGACTCCCGTAATTTATTTTTAATAACGGATTCGACCGCTAGCCTTAGAATTAAAAATTATAAACTTAGGCGTGCAAAGCCATTTATTTAATTAACTTTAAACTTTTTAGAACGTAAGGAATTTACGGGGCATTACAATATTCTTCTTCTTTTATTTTTTTCTTCTTTGATCGAAAATTTGAGTAATAGAATGGATGTTTTGATCTTAGAATAATGAAATTAGATGTATTAGATTGGATAATTAGGGATTAAAATGGAACAAAAATAAGAACCCTAATATCTATGTTAGTACCGAAATTTTAGGGCATGTTTGTAGGATTTTTTTTAATTTTCTTCATTTGATGATATAAGAAGTTGATTAGCAAATAAATGTAGTTAATTGGGGAAGAAAATCACCCCCTTAACATCTTTATAAAAACCGAAAGTTATAGGATAATTAGGAGTTTCCACATGTTTTATTTAAGTGATGATTTGTTGGTTGAAATATGTTGCAAATAATGTTAGTTGATTATAGAATTTAATTGAGAATTTTCTAAAAATGTTTAATGAAACATAAGAGATAAAGATCACTTTATAAGTTGAGTTATAATGATGTTATGATATGTTTGCATGCATGAAAATAATTCACGTTAGACGTAGTTTAACGTCGTAAAATTTGAACGAAATCCGGCAACTTTGAAAAATCGCGTAAGAGACGAACATTTAGTCGTAACTAATAATTGAGAAGTCGGATGGGAAGTCTAATTTGATATTATTGTTTATGATGGAATTTAGAACAACTTTCTAGTTGACGTCATAAGCTTTTGAGTTGATATAATATGGGCTATAGTTTTAGTCGAGAACTAGAACGCGTTTTGAATTTTTTGTTGGTTTAGTACTTGTTAGTTGAAATCCGATGTTAGAACGTTGTGCTTTTGAGCGAGTTTTGAGAAGGAGTTTGTCACGTACGGAAGTACGTGATGACTGCCTTGAGAGTCCAGTTTCGAAAAAAATTGAATACAAGAGCTTAGAACGAACCTAAGACGTTATACGTCGAACCTATCAAGCAATTAGGGTTTTCACGGCAGTTTTGCGACGCTCGCCGAAAACTGTAATAACTTCCAGCTCGTTTATCGGATTTGTAATACGTAAATTGGAGCGCGATATAGACTTCCTAAGCTTTCTAATGGTACAGGGCTCATCCTATGTTTCCAAATCCTCTGTTCTGGACAGCCTCGAGAGTTACTGGACTGCGCAGTAAAAATTCAGTTTCTTGTTTTCTAAGTTGTTTAGTTCGCAACTTAGTTTCTTTCGATCGTTTAAGCCGTTTTATCTAACGAATATCTCCCTACTGACCCTAGAGTCAAGTATAGGACCTTGAGTGATGAAAACCAGTCGAGATCTTATCACTTATCCTTTCATTAAAGAAGTAATAAATGAGAAATTTCATAAATCGTTCAATGAACTAAAACGTAAATCGCCTAAGTTGATTCTTTCCAACTTAGTTTCTTATAATCTTTAAAGTCGTATTAAGATATCGACTACCTTCTCTACTGACCCGAGAGTCGAGTATGAGATCTTCCGAGTTCTAAACGAGATTGGTACGAGTCTCGTTTCACGTTTAAGTAAAACGAATTTAGTAAGCGTGCAAATGCCTAAAGAATGAAACAACTGAAACTTTCTTCGATTCTCTTTAATCGATTATCTTTTACAACCCGTTTTTAAGTATGTTTGTTTTACGATGAAGGAGAAAGCCAATTGTGAAGAAAGGTCGGAAGATCCGAAGTTTGGAAGCTTTTGCTTTTAAGTTCTGTATATCAAGGTGGGCTTTTATATACAAATAAAACGAGCAATGCTCGGAAAATCTTTCTTTATCGCTTTAATATTTGTGTTTTCAAAGTGATATTATGGCATGAAGTGTTTTATGTTTTATGTGAGTTCTCTTGTACCTATCTGAGTTAACATTCATGTTTTCCAGATTTAGAGTTATTCTAATTAGATTAACTAACGATCGGCTCTGAGTTAGCTGCTAAGTGCTTTCGAGAGTTAGTGCACTTTGTAACCTATGGTGTATGTGATATCCTGTTGAGGGGTACCAGCCACGGTGAATTAGAATTGGTCAAGATTGAACGTAACATTAGTCAGAAAATGCTCGCGCGAGTGATTTATGAGAAAAAGACAGAAAATGTTTAGTAGACACAGATTCTTTCAATAAAACTCTGATGTGCTACCTTATGAAATGCCATATTTATCTATATTTATGATTATGTTTTCGACATCGTGCCCACAAAGTACGTTCGTACTTAGCCCTGCATTATTTTCTAAATGTGCAGGTTGAAGCGATGGTGAGCGGCGACGGTTGATGTTGAGTTAAAGGGTAGTTAGTTTAGTTAGAACCCTTCCGCTGCCAAACTCTGAATTTCTTTTTGAGATGTACCTTTTGAACAATACTCTGTAGTCTAAGTCTGTAAATATGAACTTAGCTTCTTTTTGTACTTTTGTCGAGTAATCCTTAGGGATTAACTCTTCTTATTTATATTCAAAGTCTTGTTCATGGTTTATCGATGTTTATCAAGTATGTTTAGTCAATTAGCCCCCTTCTTCCCCGCTTCTTTAATCCAACCCCAGTCACACCCCGGCTTCTGCCGTCCCTCGGGATTTGGGGCTGTGACAGCAACAATACTTTCCTCCACAATGCTCGTCTCCGCAGATGTCATACTCGGTGCAACAAGCTCAATTTCAACCTCAACGTCAACAATTTCAATATCCTTCTCCTTGAAAATCTTCTTTGGAGGATACAACGAATGCTTTTATCTAGGAAAGCAAACAAGCGAGGGAGTCACAAGGAGATGCACTTGAGCGCCTGATGATTCCATATTTATGTCTTTTTAGTGTCTATCTTAGGTGGTTTAGATCAAGTCTTTGTGTGTGTTTTCTCTAGTTTTAGTGTCTTGGAGGACATATTTTGGGCAAGAGGGTGTTTGCTGCCTTGCAGGTGGAAATTGGGCAATATAAGGATGGAAAGCATTATTTCTAGAAGCAGGTCAGGCAGAGCTTTATTGGTCAAGAAAAAGATAGGTGGAGTGCTTTGGTCAGCTGGCGAGTTTCTCTCCTAGGTCTAGAAGGATAAGAAAAAGATGATCTAACTTAAATATCTTTCCTTATCCGACTAGATTTAGGATCCGTACGGGATCTCTTGGAGATAGACGTGACTTGGCATGTTGAGGGTCGTGTGTATCAAGACTTGTTGCATCCCAAGGTAGCTCGTGGATTCCTTCCATGTTAAGGACTAGGGGGCCCAAACCCTAAGTACTCGCCTATAAATATTAAAGCTTGGCTGCTACAAATGACGTCGTCTTTTATGCTCTTAGTCCCTGTCATTCATTGAGCGATTGTGAGGAGAAAAAACAAGTCCTACGGGCAAACGTTATTTGCATTTTGTTCATCGGTACTTTTGGCCGTATTTTTCTTTTCACGTACTTCGTAAGTATTAATATAGTTCTTCTTATGAGTTCCTTAAATTATTGTGTTTATAGTTTTATTATTATGTCTAGCTAAGTTTTTATACTTGATCTGGGCAAGATAGTTAAGTGATTACTTATGCTTGAGAGGTCTAAATTGTGTTAGATAATTGCATGCATGTGTTTCCGATATGTTAATGAGCTTGTTCAAATATGAGATAATACGATTAAGAGATTAATAGGCAGTTAGTCACTTAGGACATGTTAGATCACCAATCAATTGGGAAGTAGGAGTGTCACTTAGGACATGTTAGATCATTTCCATTATCACCAATCAATTGGGCTAGACGTGATGATTCCTTGTTGGGCCTTTCTAGTAATTAATTCTCCTTAGGCAAGAGACTAAATGATGACTCCGACATAGGTATTGCCCAAGGTAGGGAGCCGGTGGAGCGTTGCCAACTAAGTAAGGATAGGTAAGGGAAGTGTTTGTTGAGAGCATGACGAGTAAAAAGGGATCTCGGCATTCAAGTCCTATAACTAATGATGCATGCATGTAATGAATATATTTGCACCAATGACCAAGCTAGGGTTTTCACTTAACAATGTCTTAGTCCAGATCAAGTCATTTTTATTATTGATCAAGTTATCTGTTTACTTTTCAGGTTTGTTTAAGTTCTCGAATTGGGCAAGAGAGCCAAACCAAACTTTCTGAATAGGTGGAGGAGGCTTCAAGAGATAGTAACAATCAACTCCTTGTGGATCGACCCTGTACTTACTTGCTAACTATATAGTTGTAAGGATAGGTTACAAATTCATTTTGAGAGAGCGAACGGCAGCCTCATCAGCGCCTCACCACACAGGTGGAGCAGATTGTTGAGACAGTGGGTGTGATGATGTAACAGAATTTGGCAGAGCAACTTCCATGCCAGCCTTATCAGGCTCATACTGACACTTTTCTTAGTGACGGCGAGAGCAATGAATTGGATGCACACAAGGACACTACCTTTCAAAGGAGCATGAATTTTAATGATTATGATCAGGAGGAGTTGACCAGTCCAGAGGCATTGGTTAAAGATGACTACCCCATTTAGTCGATAGTGTTGGAGAATGTAGAGAAGCTATGCGATCAAGAACTGAACGATGAGACTGAGTATCTGGTTAGCCTGTTGTGGTAGAATGTGCAGATGAGCTATGCCTTCCGGATCTGATAGATGGAAAAGAGAATGGAGAAAGATATTTGCTAGTGTTCGGGTTTCCCGAGATTATTGCCAAATTTTTCACATATTCAGATTTTTATTTCATACCATTTGATTCATTTCTTCAGAATTGCTCTTTCCTCGATTCTACTAACACTGTGCCCGATGTTCATTTCTTGCAGGGAGATTATGAGGACTGTCTGGTAGGACCAGTTGACGTGCGGGATGAAGATGAGTGAATCCAAGCGATGGAATGGCTCAAACTCGAGAAGGAATTTGGATAACACCGGTTCCCATCGGCTGGCGACGTTAAAACTTAGCGCTACATGGGAGGCAACCCACGTTTTGGTAATCGTTATTTCTATTTTGTGGTGTGTTGCTAGTTTAGTTTGTTTTATTTGTTTTTGTTTCGTTTGTTTTGTTTTGTTTTTGTCTATTTTTATGATCGTGTTAGGTTGTTGGAGCTTGTTGATCGTGAAGCCTTGCGTTGCCATGTCAATCATCCCTCTGTATCACCCTCTATCCTTATCTCTTATTTATTATTGTGGCAATGGGGACATTGTTTCGTTTTTCTCGTTGGGAGGGGGTGTGTTTTTCTTGATAGTTTATCTTGTTTGTCTTTGATTTATTTTATTTCACGATTGAGATGTAGAAGTAGGAATTGAAGTTTATAGTTCATGCTTTGTTATACTTGATTGATAGGTATATTTTGTTATGATTTGATTGATATAGTTGTCGCATTTCGATTGTGGGGCATTTCATACTTGGATGATTGAAGCTTGATGTTTGAGCGTAGGTGAAGGGTGAGAAAATCTATATTTTAAGAAATGTATCTCGAATAATGAGCCTTTAAATGTATAATTTGTTTAGGATGTGTTTGGTAGGCTATATAAACCCCTACTAAATTATTTATCTGAGTTTATCTAGTGTTTGGTAGCCTACATTAATAATATTAAAAGCCCGTTGTAAAATCGAGCCCGGCGTTATAACCACTGTTCCTTCAATGTAAATAATCTCTCCCCTTCCCTGATATTATTTTCCCCAGATGGAATAGTAACCCAGAGTAATTTTGGTCTTTTTAAATTTACCCTCATCAAAGGAATGATCTCTTCTTCATTTGTGATCTGCTCCCATTTGTGACGACTATGGCAGAAGTGCAAGCAGGCTAGGAGGCATCACCGGAAACGAGGTGTAATGACCGTCATCACCAAACATCAATTTTCACCTTCTACATAGATGAAATCGAAACTGATGATTTGAGAATTCAGCTTATAATTGAGTAGGTAATCTTCAGATTTACAAAAGCCCTAAATTTTGCCTCATCTCGCAAAGTCGCAGAAGCCCCCAAATCTCCATCCACCATCGATTCGAGCCCTCGTGATAACTGTAGGTAAGGTTGTGTAAACTTCAATTTTCAATTTTATTCCCAAATTCGACAACAGCCCTAGTGTTGAAAATCTTTCTCGCTCCGTCGCAGCCGGCGAACCTGAATTCTTCAATTTGAGGCGAACCTTCGGTGACTGAGTCAATTTCCATAAATTCTCGCAATCTACATAAGATTTGGTGGTCTACAACCTTCTATTTTAATTGTTGAAGTATTTGTATAACTTTGTGGGTTCTTAATGTTGCTTAATCACATTAGCTTTCGATTCAGTTTTTCCAACAACTCTGTTTAGCTTTGAAAGTTTAGCTTTTTGATAATTTGCGAGCTCATGCATACCAACTATTTCACAAGTAGATTGTTAATTACATTTGGTAGCTCTGAATTTCTAGATTTGTAGTAAAAATTTCTATATATTGTATTTGTTAATTTGTGGTTATCCTTCTGTTGTTCTCCTCATTCATGGTCAGGGAATAGGGTTCAAGATGTTTTAATCTTCGTAGCAAAACATATTTGTTTTATTTTTTGGTAATTGTAATCGAGTGTATTTTTTTTTTGTTGTGTGTGTGGCATCCATACATTGATTTAAGAACTAATTTTGTTGAGAAGAGTTATAAATTTGTAATAATTGAACTCGTGATGGTTGATGGTTGGCAACACAGCTTAGCAGCAGCAACAACTTGTTTTCAATTCAGTGAATCTTTAACGAATGCCTAAGCTCATATCCTTTAAGCCGATCTATAAAGCAGGAAAGAGGAATAGAGGAAGAGCTAATTAAGCCAAAGGGATTTCTTTAGCCTATCTCTTACTCCCTCCATCCCGCCGAATACGGCCTAGTTTATATGGACACGGAGACTAAGAGAAAAGGTATTGGATATAAAGAGAGTATTTAGTGTAGTGTGAATGCAATATTATAATGCTAATAAAGTTATAGATGGGATGGTGGATAGTGTGTAGAGGGAGTAAGTTAGTAGGATTTAGATGGGATGGTGGGCCACATGTACTGTGAATGCAACATTTTATAATGTTAAATATATACTAATTGTTTCCTTTAAAGGAAACAGGACAAGTATAGTGGGACGTCCTAAAATAGAAAACGGGCCGTATTCGGTGGGATGGAGGGAGTATAACTTAGCTAATATCTTAACAGCTGGATCTAATAGCTAAATCTATCCTGCCGAATCTCTTAAGCTAGATTATTCAAAGAGGGATTTATTAATTAAGCCAAGTCGAAGGAATAGAAAAGGCCATATCTATTCTTAAAGCTGGGAATCTTTTAAGCTAGTAGCTCTATCCATTGTTATCTATTTTGTAGCTACTACTTTGCTTTCATTTTGTTACCATGTAAGGAACAAAAATAATGGCTCATGTTGCATCATTTAATAATCATATAGCAGAAGTTCAAATATATCGATATTCTCTTGTTTCATTTAGATGTGAAAAGGTTACAAATTTTGTGGTTACTGATTCACATTTTGCACTCCGTGCTTTCTTATTTATAGTGAGAGATAGCCGAGCTTTGAGTACCTACATTGGAAAGTATATGTGCGCGACAACAATCTCAAATGTTAAGAGGTTTTGTCGGCTCAAGTGCAGGGAGGTATCAATTATAGTGGTGAGACACTAGAAAGGGCAATAGATGTTGAGTAGAGTTGTTGTAACCAATGTTTTAGATCATCTATTTCCCTTCTATGTATCGTTAGCCTAGATAATGACCTTGTCTTCACATTTTGAATATTTGAATATTTGAATATTATGTCGATAAATACTCTCGACATTTTTTCATATTTAGCTACCTTGTGCAGTCTTTTTCGTTCATGTTTTAGTATTTTTGGCTTCTATGTTGGATTGAAAGTAGTTTAGGGGTAGAATTGTGTTTTACTGAATTCTTGAAGGCCCATGTTCTTTGGAGGATCTGCGATTATAAACTTCGTTGAATTATAGATCAATTTGCAAAGAGAAAGGTGGAGATTTCAGTATGCAGAGGTTGACGGATGTGGGTGAAAAAGAGAGCTTCTTGATGTATATTATGCTGGTTATGTTGTAATTTGCAAATTAGATTAGGGGTAAAACTGGAAACAACAAAGTTAGTCTAGAGTTTTAACTAACATACCAAACAGCAATACAAAATAATCACATCTCCTGTCTAACATACCAAACAACCAAGCTAACATAAATGAATGCACCTCGCTCTACTATTTTGTCTTAAGATTATTTATCTTACACTAACTTTCCTGACCTACCAAACATGCACTTAGTCAAGTTAGGAGGCTTCTGCTCTTCTTGGAACTATGAGCATGGAAAACCACATTAGGACACTTTAGATGATCTCTAAATTTTCACAACTCATGAATTTTGGCCATATAACCCGACTTGACTTGTGAACTTTTTGTTAAGCCGTTTGTTTGACATTGTTGTGATTTGAAGGGTTCTACCCCTCTTTCTTGTGTGTTCAATGTTGAATATAGTATACGAGAAATGGGTATGGGAGACCACGCTAGAAGGCTGGAATTTCCGTGAGTAAACCTAGTAAACATTGCCTGGAATTCACTTAATCTTTATAATATAAGAAATGACATGAATTTGGGATACTCTTTGTTGTTCAAGTTTTCTCACCTCGATCTTGCAGTTAGATGTTAAGTTGATTGAGTTCTTATGTGGAGGTCAACTCATTTGTCTTGTGATGATTGTACTTGATCGATGAATGATGAATTTGTCTTGTGATTGAGAGTTTATTGAAGTATGAATTGTTTAGTTCAATTTATTGCTTTTTCATCTTGATTTGAAATGAGATTTGCTTGAGGACAAGCAAGGTTTGTGTGTGGAGGGGTGTTTCACCTCGTTTTGTGCTTCATTTTGATGTGTATTTATGTGTCAAGTGATCTTTCTCATCACTATTTTGTCAGATTTTATTGTTAAATTCATTGGTTCTAGCTAATCTCGCTAACATGTTGGTTTTGTAAGAATTGCGCGAGAATAGACGAGAGATGGATGAAAAAGAGAAATGATGTGACAAATATTTGAGGATTTTGAACTTGATAGGATTGAAGTACGTCTCGATACGAGTTTGTAGGTGAAAACTATGCGCATATTGGAGTTCGGACGATAGAGATATGGTAGAAACAAAAAGAGCGCGCGAGGTAGAAACTTATCAAGCGATCGCTCGAGAGAAGGCGATTTGGATAGTGGACAAGACCAAGCGATCGCTTGATCCTTTGGCGGTGTGAAACCTTCTATAAATATGACCGATTTAATTCCTTTTCATTTCTCTTCCACCTCTGCGCGATTTTGCCAGTTTTCAACACCCAAAACACTTTGAGATTGTCCTTAGTTTATTATTGCTTTCATAGATTAGTGATTCGTACGGATTTGTGGCAGACTTCTACCATGGATTCAGTTTTAATTATTGTGAGTTTATTATTATGTTCTTAAGTTATGTCTATGATTTATTGTGTTCTTAGAATTAGGGTTTATAATTTTATCTAGATTAATCTGTCTTTCAATTACTTAGAATTAAACAACAAACCCAATCAATCTTTACTACTTTCTTTTTATTTTCTTTTTCTTTTCGCAATACAAACATCTCCCTGTTAAGTCTTCCTCGAAAGATACGATATTCGGGTTTAATTTAATCAATCTATAACAACCACTTTAATTTGCGTGGAACTTAAGATTATTTTTAGTTGAACAGTTGCAACATTCCATATGGTCGCTGGTGTAGAGTTCTAGATCATGCATGGGGTAATTGACCTCGTATGGCCTCAGTTGTCATGATGCGTAGGCTATCACCTTGCCTTTCTGGATCAAGACACAGCCTAGTCCATTTTTAGAAGCATCAATATATACCACATATTCTTTGTTTGCTTCTGGAAGAGCCAGGACTGGTGCCGTAGTTAATCTTTCCTTGAGTTTTTGAAAGCTTGCCTCGCATTCATCGGTCCACTTTATTTGTTTTCCTTCTTGAGTAGTTTGTGTCATAGGTCTAGAAATTATAGAAAATCCCTCGATATATCTTCTATAATAATTGGCTTACCCCAAGAAACTCCTAATCTCATTAGGATTGTCAAGTGATTTCCAGACACGAACTGCTTCCACCTTGGCAAGGTCCACTTTGATACCGACTGCTGACACAATATGCCCAAGAAACATCACTTCTCTTAGCCAAAACTCGCACTTACTAAATTTGGCATAGAGCTTCTCAGTTCTCAAAGTTTCCAACACTGTTCTTAAATGTTCTTCATGTTCTTTCTCATTCTTGGAATAAATGAGAATGTCGTCAATAAATACTAAGACAAATTTATCTAAGTATGGGTGAAAAACTCTATTCATGAGGTCAATGAATACTGTAGGTTAGTTAATCCGAATGGCATAACTAAGAATTCGTAATGGCCATCTCTGGTTCGGAACACTGTCTTAGGTATATCTTCGGGTTTACTTTTCAACTGGTGATACCCCGATCGCAAGTCTATCTTTGAGAATAAACTCGCTCAATTGAGTTGATCAAACAAATCTTCTATCCTTAGAAAATGATACTTATTCTTGAGAGTTATCTTGTTTAACTCTCGGTAGTCTATGCACATCCTCATAGAACCATCCTTTTTCTTGACAAATAGTACAGGTGCTCCCCACGGAGAAACACTCGGCCTAATGAAACCCAGATCCAATAACTCTTGAAGTTGTATCTTAAGTTCTTCTAGTTCCTTTGGTGCTATTCTGTATGGAGCTTTCGATTTTGGGGCCGATCCTGGCTCCAAATCAATAGTGAAATTTACTTGATGGTCTGGCGGCAATCCTGGTAATATCTCTGGAAATACATCCTTGAATTCTCGAACAATCGCCATGTGTCCTATGGTTTTCTTAACCCCAGCTTCCCCATTTAGGTAAACTAGGAAAGCCTGGCAATTCTTCTTTTTCATCATCTTTTTGGCTTGTAGAGCAGATATAACAGGTATTCTTTTACCCATCGAAATTCCATGAAATTCTGTAGGTTTCTTTCAAGGCAGATTGAAAGTAATCTTTCTCTCTTTACAGAGAATCGTTGTATAGTTATCGGACAACCAAACCATCCCTAATATTATATCGACGTCCCACATCTTCATAACATTCAAATTGTTCACTATGACCTTAAGGGATCCTAAATCCAGTTCTAGGTTAGAACAAACAAACGAGGTGGTTGTGATTTCTCCAGATGGCGTAGTTACTCTCATTTCATGATTAGCACGCTTTGGTTTTATTTCTATAGTGTCGATACAAGCACTAGAAATAAAAGAATGTGATGCTCCAATATCGAACAAAATAATGACAGGATAGTTAAAGAGCTTGCCCATACCTGCCAAATTACCTTTTCCCTTATTGTGTGCCTCTCGCTTAATCATGAATGACCTTATATTTTGTTGTTGTTGCTGCTGCTACTGTTGGTGTGGTTGTTACTGCCACTACTGCTGTGACAAATATTTGAGGATACTGTTGGTGTTGGTGTTGCTGAATAGCTCTTAGACGTTGGGGTTGACCATACTGATTTGATCCTACTGGCTGTAACGGTTTCAGGCAATTTCTTTTCACGTGCCCCTTCTAACCACAGTTAAAACATCCGTCAACGTTTGCTAGACAATTGTCAAAGTGTCTTCTATTGCACTTAGGACAAGTAGGGGCAGCAATTTTTCCCTAATTGATGCCTCTCTAATTCAAAGCATCCCGTTTCTGTTGTCCCGGCCACCGTTCATGTTGATTATTCCCCTGCCACTGCCCTGTCTGGCTACTTCCCTGCCACGGCTTCTTGCCATTGTTGTTGTTCTGGTTTGGCTGCTGATAGCCACATTGATTTCCACCCTGGTTACCATGATTATTAATGTTCTGATAGTAGCCACTGCTATTTCCTCCATCGTATTTCCTTTTTCCTTTGTAGTTGTTGCTATTGTTGTTGAAATTCTGAGTTGGAGCTTGAGTTGGTGCAGGTACAGGTATTGTGGCACGTCGTTCATTCGGAACAACTGCCTGCATGTCTAAGGCTCATCCTAGTATCTCAGTGTAGCTCAGTGCTCCATGACTGGCTAGTGCAACTCCTAGTTCATGCTTAAGTCCGCCGCGGAACATTTTTGCCATCTTTTCATCCGTATCCACTAGCTCAGGTGCATACCTTGACAGTTCGCAGAATAGTCCGTCGTATTCTGTCACCGACATCTTTCCTTGTTTCATATTATAGAACTTAGATTCCTTATTTGCTCCATACGATTTAGGCACGTACTTTTCATACAATGCCTCCTTGAATTCATCTCAACTATACTGAGCCAGATGTCTGCCGGGATAAGTTTATTCCTCGCCTCCCACCAGTAATCAGCAGGTCCGGAGAGTTAATAAGCCACACACGAAAGGCGCTACTCATCAGTACATCTGAGAAGTTGAAAGATCCTTTCAGTGGCTCTTACTCAGAGCTCAGCATCGCTTGGGTTTGTAGATCCATTAAAGACAGGTGGTTTTTGTTTAAGGAACACATCCTCAATATCACGATGTTGAGGTGGGGGTGGTGGAGGTGGAGGGGTTTTCTGATGTTCTTGATCCTCTTCTCTATCATTCTGTCTTCGACCTCTACCCCTTCCTGGTCCTCTATCCCTTCTTTGTCCTCATCCTCCTCTTTCGTTATTCTCTGCTCTTGGTGGCATTCTAAAATGTTTGGAAAGAACAAATTTTTATTAGCACTATCCTCTTGTTAAACAACTCACTTTGTCAAACTGAAACAAGTTCGCAATAAAAACACAACTAAAACTAGTTCTAAAAGTCTGAACTTCACAAGTTAAAACAATGATAAAAAACTAATAGTAACGTAAATAAACATTTCACAAGATCAAAGCCCACTCATGGGGTCATATATATACATGGAATCAATAGATATTGTTTTGCCTCCAACGAGGACTTAGACAAAAAATAGATTATGACTAGTCTTAGTTAGGCTACCTGCCTATCTATAGTACAGAATGCATACTTCCATTCCTATACTAAGGAAAAAGTGTTAAACCCTGAATGATTTATAAAAATATTATTTTTGTCTAGAGTATAAAAAGTGCTAACACTTATCCTCCGATCTATATACAAAAGCAATAGAAAACTACTACTACTACTCCAAGACTAATTACTTAAGAAGCTGCAGTCGAGTCCTCACTACCCTCCAAGCGCTCCCAGTCTGGATCCTCCGCCGGATCCTCATCGGGATCCTCTCCGATAACTAGCTCTAGTGCATCGCCAACCCTAGCAGAAGTACTGTCTATAGGCTCTAGAGGTGTAGGCTGTGGCACCTCAGAAACTGTCCTCTGTAAGTGCAGAACCAAGTCGGCGAAACAAGTAGTCATCGTTCGCTTCTTCAGAGGAAACGAGTGCTCGAGAGGAGCAAGAGACGCGCATGCCTCAATTGAACGGACCACAGATGGCCCTGCCTCAAACTGTCTTCTTGTACAGGCCCAAGGCCAAGGTAGGTCGGAAGTTGACTCTACCACCAAAATAAGTGAGGCGGGCTCTGGAAAGAACTCGTCAAGTGGAGCGGGAGCTGGGTCTAACTCCAGTAGCTAGGCGAGCTCTGGATCTACCTCAAAGGATGAAGTTGGCTCTGAAACTACTGGGATATGGAGGTACTCGGGGTGTGCCTAGATAATAATTGGCTCCATATGCGTGCTCTGCATGAAATGATCGTAAACAGCTGTGGCAAACCCGAAATAGTTGTCAGTCGGCTCCGTAGCGTCTCCCACATATGTGATGAAATACCAAGTTGTATCATTCACCTATTCCTGCCACTCAGGGGGCAGCCGGTTGACGAGGTCTCCGATGGCCTTCCTCTCGCTGATAAAGTGTCCAACCTTGTGGTACTAAGACGAGAAGTCACTGACACGCTGCCCAAGGTCATGGTGCGCGTGATCCTGGAAGGTACGGTACTCTCGGATGAGCTCAGCTATAATAGATCGCTCTCGAAGTGGTATGCTCTTTTGTGCACCAAGACGGCTAGAGTAGTACATCCTATAAAAGGAATCACAGAAACACAGATCAATGACTGGTAGGGTGGAAACACGTCTTAAGGTATTCTTAAAGCACTTAAATAATAAATAAAAATTGAAATATAACATCTTAAGCATTTATAGAGCACAACTTACCTTAAGCATCTAGCAATTTCTCAAATTGCACATAATTGTTCTTAGGAAAATACGAAAAAATATTCAAAATTTTACAAACTCATAGATTATAACTTTCTTAGTTTCCTCGAAGAAAACACTAACTAAAAGTTAAAGCAAATTCTATAACAGTTGTCTATATTGACAAATAAGTCACTTTGACGTCGAGAACAACTCCAAATAAATGTGACTATGTTCATCTCACTTATACGGAAGTGACATTCGTCTCCATTTGGTTTGCCCCTTTTGATTTCATTCTTTAACAATCGATTTGGTTTGTTTATTTTTTTACTTTGGTACCAACAATTCTAAAAAGGTCTATGTTCTCAAAGAATTTAGGAATAGCCTTAGAAAATATTCTAAATTCTCATACCAACATGCTTGTCGATAAAAGAAATTATTACTCAGATAATTTCAAGAAAGAGTTAAATTCTAGTATCTCACACTTAGAATAAAATTAAAACATGTTTTCCTGATAATTCAAAACTGTGTTAAAAGAGCAAGACTTTCAGAAACTTTTCACTTGCTACTTCAGTTGAGTTAACAGAACGGGAAGTTGAGTCGTTATCTACTTTCTTAAATTTAGTGTTACGAACTAAACTTTATTGGAAAAAGACTTAGGCTCATAGCAACGAACGCTCTGATACCAAACTGTCACAGCCCCAAATCCCTAGGGACGGCTATACCAGGGTGTGATAAGGGAATAGATTAAAGAAACGTGGAAGAGGGGGAAATTACTGAATAACTGATGACTAAACTCATATATCAACAATGATATAACCGAAAACATACTTTCATAAAGAAAAGGGAGTCAATCTCAAAAGATCACTCGGCATAGCATTTTAGTGTGTCTAGGACTTTAAGTACAAATATTTAAACCGAAAAGTACAACATAAAAAAGAATATCTTGCAGCGGAAAAGACGTAGATTGATTCCACATGTGAAGATGTGAAATTGAGGCTTAACTAACTTTATTTCTCATTCACAACAACTAAACTTCCGCCGTCTTCGTCACTCAACCTGCATATTTAAAAAATATATACAGGGCTAAGTACAACGTACTTAGTGGACAATTTCCCATAACATATCTTTATAGATTTATCAGGCATCTCAAAAGTAATACAACGGGATTTTTTCTCTAAAGCCGTGCTTACTAAACTTATTTTTCTGAATCGCTTGCACAAGCATTTTTTTTATTTTAAATCAATATGACCAAATCTGAAACGACGCCAGGAACGAATGCACTCTTCCACGAACGCTCCTCACCATGGTTGGCTACTCCTCAATAGAGCACCACACTCATTGGCTACCGTGTACACTAACTCTGGATAGCACTCTGTGGGATAACATGGAATCCGATCGATTAACTAGTTGGCGAACCAACTCAGATAGGCATAATAGAACTCACAAAACAAAGTTCTTTTATGCCAAGATAATCACTTTCAAACATACTGTCAAAGCGATAAAGAAAATAGAGCAAAGCTCACTTTATTTGATATATAGATAGATAGAAAGTGTTATAGATAGAAAGCCCACCTTAACGGGATTACAAAACTAGTAACTAGCTTCCGTCTTCCGTCCTTTCTTCTAATCATGACTTCCTCCTTCTATCGCAACAAACACGCTTTAGTAAATCAGTTGAGATGATTAAAGGAAAGAGAAATGGACTCGATAATGATTAAGCTTTAGGCCTATGCACTTCATTAATCTTTTAGTAAACGAAAAGAATTTCGGCAAAAACTTGATTGGAAACTAACTTGGTTCTTACTGGATGGTTAGGACAAGTTGTAAACTAACTTGGTTGAGTTGGAAACTTAAATCGACTTAGAAGTTCAAAAGGAATCAAGTTAAAAGGATTTAACTTAAGAAAAAGAGTTACAGAAAAAATCTGCACAGCTGCTGCAGATTCAGAAGCTCACGCATAACAAATTATCTGAAAACAGAGCATGTTCAAGATTCCAAATAAAAGACAAGGAAGTCTAGTTTATTGTCCAATTTACGGATCTCAAATCTGTTGAACGAGTAGAAAGTTATGGCCATTTCCGTAGAAGGTAGCAGAACTACCAGAAAAACGGTGAATTTTAAAACTCGATCACTCCTTCCTAGACTCGAAACAACCATGTAAGCTCCATTCAAGCAATCCAAACATCTTCTAGCATACAAGTCCTATGATCTCCATAATTACAACGACATGCATTCACGTTTTCATGCTCGACTTTTATACTTACCATTTTCTAGAAAAGTTGAAATCACAAACAACACATACCTTGTTTCTTTCACTCTCAAATCTTTTATCAAATGAGATAATTACCATCTAATTATTTGATCAATAGCTAACAATATACTCAAATCCATAATCATATTTTCATATACAACATGCATATAAATTTTATCCAGTAATGACGAACGTAGTCGATTTTTCAAATCTTTTTTGTAAATTCTAATAAAATCATACCAAGCACATATCAACATGCTAATTAACAATATACAAACCACAATATCAAACGACGTCATATAAGGCCTCGTTTTCCGTTTCTTAGCATAAGTACTCACTTACTTTCTTCCAAATTTTGCTTTCTAGCAAACCAATTCATTCCTTATCAATTTCTACCATTTTTATACATTAAAAGATCAAATTAACATGCCAAATTCATCAAAACATACACTTAGTCAATTTATCACAAACTCTCGATCTTTAACATATTTCAACACAAAAGTTGGTCGGTTAATTCTAAATAAATTATACAACGAGAAATGTTCTTAGAAAATTCTCAAACTTTCAAATTATAATCTTCAAGCATCTAGATTAACTAACACGCAAATCATATGTTCATATCATCATTCATACTTGAGAAAAGCTCAACTTTTTGTCTCCAACGAAAAATAAAATGTGTTCGAAAAATTCTAATTAAATTATACAATAATCTAGATGCATACTAGTTCACATTTATGCAAGCAATATCATCAAATCAATTTTATCCTTTCAATTTCGATCGATTGTTTGTATCCAACAATTTTCATTTTAATTTTAAAAAAATCTAAATTAAATATAGGCTTATTGGCCTGTAAATTACCAAATTTTTTCTAATTCCCGAATTGCAACAGACAGATCAATTTTGTCCTGATGGTCCCGATACGAGTTACTGGTGTATGGGGGGGGGGGGGAATACACCAGTTAGGATTTTTGAGCTTTCAAAAGACTTAACACTTGAAATCAACTTCAACTGAGTGAGAGGACTCAGTTGGGATCTCACAGCTGAGTAAGCAACCTCAGCTGGAAGGTTGGTGCTGTGCGGAATGTGGTGGAAAATAAACTCGTAAAATCAAACTCACGCTTTTATGCACGGTTGGTCAAAACCAAAACTGTTGTTGTGAAAGTATGCAGATTGTATGCGGTTTGTTTGTCAGTTAAGATATGATAATAAAGACTAAACACAAAAGAAAACACGACACACAAGATTTACGTGGTTCGGAGAGAACTCCTACGTCCATGGGGAGATGTGAGTCCACACACCTCAGTCCAAGTTCTTCTGGACAGAACCACTCAGCTTACGCGGGCTGAGCAACCGTTACAGTTTAGTTTCCGGGCACTAAACAGCCTAAGTCAAGTTTGCAGGTACTTGACGACCTGGCTACTCAATTACAGGAAGAGTAAGGTCCTAGCACACTTTTTAGGGTGTGAGAAAGGGTAGGATTTCCAACTACAGCTCGATCAAGAATGAGAGCTGGATCTAAGGCTTGAACGAATAAACACTCAACCTAAGATCAAAAACAGTTTCGAATTCTAGGAACCCTCAGCTACTAATGTTCTCTCAAATTGGAACTCTCAGCTGCTGATGCTCTTAGATGATGATGTTGCAGATTTGCTTTGATTTCTCTCGAGAAAGCTCTTGAATTTTTCGTCGTCTATGTGTCTATCTGCATATCTATCTTTCTCGAATGAGAGGATCCCTCTATTTATAGGCGGAGAGAATCAACTAGCCGTTGAGGAGCAGTTGATCTCTGATCGATTGAAAGCGATGGCTTGTCTCTCATCTCTGCAGACTTTCCCGATATGGCATCTGTGCTCTTCTGCTTTCCATCTGAGACAGCCTTGTGTCGGGCCAGATGGGGTAATGACTAAACGGTCAAACCCTTATGTGACTTCCTTTTGAAACTCAAATCGTTGACAGTCAACTTCGGTTTGTCGGTTGAAAGTCTTGACCTTCATCTGAGTGATCTTCAGCTGATGTTCCGATCTGTCGAGTTCTCAGCTGACTTTGAACTTCAAAACAGTTGAACTCCTTGTTCAGATTCTATAACTGAGGTTCTGAAACTGAACCCTCAGTTGTCTTCCACTTCTTTACTCAGTTGGGTTTGAACCCTCAGATGATTTCCTTTTCATCTGATGTTCTCTTCCTCTCAACTGTTTCTCATCTGATGAACGCTCAGTTGGTTTCCTTCAACTGATGTTCTGAAGACTTCCCCTTGTTTGCATCTGAACAAATGAACTCTCAGTTGTCTTTCTTCACAACTGATGTTCTGTCTGAGTGACGCCTTGTTGCCATCTTCAGCTGGAGACCTGTAAAGATAAAATCTTAACTTTGCTCAAACAGCGAGCTTAAATTCTAACATTAGGTATTGGCAACATCTACTCGGTTGGGGTCAGCCGGTTTTGGAATTCATCAAAACTTATACTAATAAATTTCCCAACATGTCCAATTAAATACCATACTTTTAAAATGGTTCAATGTGCAAAAACTTACCAGGTTGGCGCTTATGTGGCATCCCTCTGGCCAAATAAAGTAAAAGACGTCGTTTTATGTAGCAAAAACATCGTCGTGTAGCTAGAGTAGATGATTGCCTTTAGTCTATTTAGCTAGAGCTCACTGTTTGAGCATAGGGATTTTCTTTTTACAAGAGTCAAGCAGAAGAAGTCAACCGGACTAGAGAAGGAAGTTCGTGAAGAACTGAGCTGAGCTCAAACTCAGCTTGGTCCAGACTCAGTTGAGGGATCACACTCAATTGAGACTCAAGGTCATTGGGACATCAACCCCAGCTGAAGCACAGACTCAATTGGAAAACAACTTAGTTGACTCACAACTAAATCACACAACTAAATATTGTGGGTGTGAAGAGAAGTTGTGACAACGGAGTAGTTGCAGTTCCAGTTCGTAAATCTACTTGGGGAGCACAAGTCAGCTGGAAAACTTTCCATAAATGGGCCGACAACAGCGACATGCAAAAAGCATAGTCGTAGGCACTGTTTCTGAAAAGTTACCAGTAAAGCACGTGGAGTGCCATACTTTTGGCAGAGGTCAAACGGCGTCAAACCGCTCTTTCCAACAGCTGTCTTTGACTTTTCCTCTATAAATAGAGGTCTCCACAACAAGGATAAAATGAGGGTTTTCGATACAAGTAGAGAAAAAGCACTCCAGAGTGCCAAGAGACAATATAAAGAGTGAAGCAGCGCAAACAGCTTTTCACCTCTCTCTCTCTCCAAGCAAGTTGACTGGCGAAGAAGGAGTAAAGTGATTTCTCTCCTCTTTTCCTAGCCTCTGAGAAGGTTTCCTTCCAGATTGAGGCTAGCGGCCAAGTCCTTGCTTGTTTTGTGTCCCCTCACGACTTTGTTTTAATGAGATTGAGTTCTTAGCCTTAGGTTGAAGCCTCCACTCCACTAAAGCATTGCAGGCTTCTTTGTTAGATTCTCCCCCCCAAAATCCAAACCTAGGTTCCTTGAAAACCGTAATCCAAGCAGTGGTCCCTTGGAACCAGTAATCCAATACCAGGCTGAACACTTGCTCGGAAAAGTGTTAAAGGGTCTTGTTCGAACCCGGAATCGAACTGGTTAGGTTTGTTTGGAATCCGAAATCCATGTGGCCGTTTGGTGAAACACTCATAAGCTTACCTAGTGGATTGCTTCCCTGGAAAGGATGTCGTGGACGTAGGAGGTCAATCTTCGAACCACGTACTATGTGCTTTACTTTATGTATCTTTCATTCAATATTTTAATTTCTATACCTAACCTACTAACATTACATTTGCTCTATACTAACTTGGAAGTTTAACCCTCCCCTTTCACTAATGTTTCAGTTTATGTAACGAGCTTATCTCTCACAATCTTTCGCATTGCATAACTGTTTAAAGCCTCAGTTGGTACAAGCAGCTGATCTTCAGGCATAGGAGTCAGCTGAGCTACCGACTATGTGATTGGCTTCAACCAGGCAACTCAGTTTTAGAGCTACTCCCAACTGTCTCTTCCAATTGTGAGTAAACTGACCTGAGCAGTATATCTCAGTGAAAAGACATTAAGCAAAACGAAAATTGGTATTAGTGTATTCCTCCCACCCTCCCCCCCTCCGTACACCAGTTACTCGTTATCGAGGCCATCAATTGGTATGAAGAAATGTAATGTTTCAAAATATTACTCTTCATTGCGACAATATTTATTTTTATTAATGACAACTTGTACTTTAGTAATTCGGTTAAGTAATTATTGTTGTTAGGAAAAGTAAATATTGATATAAAGAAAGATAATGTTTTAAAAGTTAATTCAGCTAAAAAATTGAAAATAAAACTGAGTAATCAAGGAAAAAAATTAAAAGAAATTTGAAGAAACAAAAAAGAGAAAGAAAAATACTTTAAAACAAAAAAAAAAAAAACGCGTTAAAATTGTTTACATATATTTAAATGTGCTAAGTTTAATAAAGAATTAGTGTGCAACCCGTCGAAAATTAATGGGAAACCAGATTATGCTATAATTTATAAGTATGTACTCGTAAAAGAAATACAATATGATGCATATAAGAGTAATATTATTTCAATAATTCACTATAAAAAGTCTTATAAAAGTGATGAATTGTAATAAAAAAATTAAATCATTAAGATTGTTTCTTTGATATTATTATGCTTCTTTTATTTGCAAGAAAATCAAATAGAATGTAAATTTTATTAAGTTCAACTTTAAAAACAAAACCAATTTTAAGGATATATTTACTATAATTTCAAAGATCTCGTTATTAGTTTCTCCTTTCGCTGCAACTGTTGCACAATAACTTTAACATCAAGAGCATTCACTCCTGAAAAACTGAAGCATTGTCAGTATTAAATACATTGAGTAATATTATTTCAATAATTTACTATAAGAAGTCTTACGAAAGTGATGATATTAAAATAAAAACATCAGTAAACTAATTTCTTAAAATTTATTGTACATCTTTTAGCAAATATAATAATTTTTATCATATTTTGCAATTTATAAGTGTGAACATTAAAAATAATTTAATATTATTGCGGAGAGATATCATTTCGATAATTATAAAAAAAAAGTGTATCTTGGATTATATTCTAATTTATTTAGCTGCAAAAATCAATGAAAATCAAACTAATTTTTTTTATAGAAACTAAACAAACTTTAAAATATGGAAATTAGCTTTGTAGATACATCACAATTTGTCAAAGATTAATCGTATGAATTGACAGCATGCTGCCGTGAAATGTCGGTAACGTTTTCAGTAGGTTAAAGTGCTTCAAATGCCTTGAAATATATATATGTTGTCCTATGTCATGCCTTCAGTATGCCTGCAAAATTTGAGATATTCCTATCCTATAAACTGATCATAATGAGTCCGAGAAAATGGTCGCGCACGGGTTCCGATGAGCATATCTTGCTCGTCTTAGATCGTAATCATGAAACATTTTTTTTAAAGAACCCATACATTCCAAATGTTCTGGAAATATAGGCCTTTAATTTCTAAAACTTCCAACCGAAGTCAGTTTTGAGGTCGAACTGACATTAGTACAGAAACTCACTCTGAAATCTAAATAAGTATATTGCATTCATCCATTTCCAATAGAGCGTAAATTTTGAACCATGAATATTTTTGAGTAAATTTCATTGCAGGTTAAAATAGAGTTAACAATGTCTCCGTAATGATAAAATATGCATCATCATGTCAAGTATACGAAAACTTCATGATTGTGGATGAAAATCATAGATTTCTGCATGCCAACTATTTGATAAATTGACTAAGAGAATTTTGGACTTAATAATGAATGCAAGAACGATTTTTGGCAAATAGTTATGTTAGCTCGTTTCTTGACTTAGTTTCCAGAAGGTTTGACATATATAAATGATTTAGATACTGAGTTATATAATCTCTTAACATGTTTTGCTAATTTTGTCTATGTGTTGATTTTATTAGAGAGAGAATCATTGTTGTAATGTCCTGTATTCATTTCGATATAACTCTCAAACCGCTATATACTTTTGCCTAAGGTTAGTTCCATGTGTGTCACAGCCCCAAATCCCGAGGGACGGCAAAGCCGGAGTGCGACTAGGGGTTGGATTAAAGAAGCGGGGAAGAAGGGGGATGAATAAGAATGAACGAATAAATAGACATTAATAACAGAATAACTTCTATGAACAAGACTTCATTTAAAAGAAAGAGTTGATCTCGAATGATCACTCGACAAGTTGATCAAAAAGGAACTGAGTTCATTGTACGAGGTTTAGACCCAACAGATAGATACATTAACTTCAAAAAGATTGGCAGCGGAAAGCGTAAAGCTTGATACAACTTCTTTATTCAAATTACGACTCTTAACTCAACATCAACCACCGCCGCTCTCGTCACTCAACCTGCACATTTTATAAAACATATGCAGGGCTAAGTACAAAAGCACTTAGTAGGCACATTGCCGAAAACATATCATAAGTATAGATAAATCAGGCATCTCATTTCTATAGCACATCGGGATTTTTCAATAAATACCCGTGTCTACTAAACATTTTCTTTCTCATTTTCACAACATGGCTTGATCAAGCACTTTTCTGATAGATGTTACGTTCAATCTTGCCCAAAAATTATCACCATGGCTGGCTACCCCTCAACAGGGTTCCACACACAACGGCTATTGTGTACACTAACTTTTAATAGTAGTCGGCTAACTCAAAGTCCGATCGTTTTAGTTAGCAGGTCGGCTAACTCAGAAGGGTATAAGAGAACTCACATAAAACAAATATTTCATGCTCTGATTATCACTTTGAAAACACAATTATCAAAGCTGTAAATAAAGATTTTCGAGCATCGCTCATTTTATTTCGTATGTAGAAAAGCCCACCTTACTGATTACAGAACTACTATAGCTTCCGTCTTCTGTCTTCCGTCCTATCCTTGGCACTGACTTCCTCCTTTTATCGTAAATAAACAAACTTTAAAACTTGATCGCAACAATAAAAGAAACTGGAAATCGAAATCGGTTTTAGCCTTTTAGGCCTTTGCACTTTACTACTTTCTTTTGATTAACGAATAAAATAGACTCGATAAATTCTCGTTTATAAACTGACTCGGCTTATTACTCGACACTTAGGTTAGTAGATAAGTGGAAGTCGATAACTTATAACGACTTAAAAGTTCACAAGGAACGAAGTTGAAAAGGATTCAACTTAAGAAATTAAGTTTTTGGAAACTTCCTGCATAAGGCAGTGGTTCTGGAGTTCTCACAGAACAGATAACTTTAAAATAGGGAATGAAATTTATACCATAAGAAAGCTACGGATGTCTAGTTTACTCTCCAATTTACGGATCTCGATTTCGTTAAGCGAGCTACGAGTTATGACAGTTTCCGTGCAAGGTCGCAAAACAGTCCGCGCGAAACCCTAATGCTCGATAAAACTCGACGCAGGATTCCCTAGGTTCGATTAATGCTATTCCACTTTTATTCTTACGAAATTTCCATCTTAATGCAGTCAATATGCAATATATTTTATGACAAATTCCTTCATATCTCTCGATTACAAACTTAACGTATAATTCCTCGTCTTTCAACTAATCCAATTACTAAATCAATTCAATTTCAAATTCAAATTCAATTTCTATTTCAACTTCTCGTTTATAAACTATATCTTATATCATCTCGGATGGAAATATCGTCAACTAAAAACTTGTTCATCAAACGACAACAATCATTAATATCAAATTGGTTTTCCTTATTCGACTTTTCTATCGGCATTTAATCTCGTTTCTTCGTCTCTTATTAAAATTCCAATCTTCTTAGAATTCGTTCAAATTTTCCGGTTACGATCATCAACTAGCAAGATTATCATATATTCGAATCATAGACCGAAATCATTATTCATTCTCGACTTATCGACGATTCTTTGTCTCTTAGCAAAAATCCGACGTTCTCCGATTTCGTTCAAACTTTACAATATCGATCATCATCTATCTAGAATCACTAATACGTAAACCATATACTCAAAACATTAACAAGACTCAACTTATTGTCGGGTTTTCGTCTCTTACGATTTTCATTTTATTTTTAGAAAAATTCCAAATAATTATATAATCATCCTCAAACATACTACATACCATTTCTATTATCATTTCATGCAATTCATAACATCTTCTACATCAAATCATCAATTCTTTATCTCTTACATTTCTATTTTTATTTTTAGAAAATTATCAATTAATTCATGCAATCATCGAACATCATATAGAACACTAATCCATCAATAAATCCTCAAGAAAATCGAACTACATCAAACCCCTAAATCCTAAGAAAATTTCGGTAATCACAATAATTAAGGGGGGGATGATTTCTTCATGATTTCAATCCATAAAACCATTCCTAAACATACTATATCATATATTAAACATGGATTCATCATCCTACTTCATCTCCAATTTTTTTTGAAAAAAAATAAGTTGATGGAAAATGATTTTTGTTCGGTTCAATACGTAGCAGAAGTTCCTACCTTGTCGAATATGGAATCGGATCTAAGATCGATCGGTAGACGAGAGACTTGTTGAGCTTGAGAAAGCTTGGAAGAACTTCTTCAATGGAGTATTGAGAGAGAGAAATGAGAGAGAGGGGGGGGGGGAGGGGAGGGGGGCGGTAGAGATGAGTGAGGGAGAGATGTGATGACTAATGCTATTACTTTTACATAAAGTGATAAATATCTACTTAAGGATGACTCACATACTACGGTGGCGGTTTTGGGGGGTTTTATTTGACGGAAATATCTCGTTTACGGGTCTAGAACGACATTATAAAAATCGAGAAATAAATTCTTAGATGGTTACGTTTTCGACGAAATCTAATTCGACCGTTAGATTAGAAATAAATCACATACTCGAAAAACCTAATTCATTTTTCAAATTCCGATAAAAAGTCGGGATAAGACAGTCCAACATTCGCCCGGAAAAATAATAAAAATTGACTTTCTCCGGTGAACTCGTATCGAAGAAAAAGTGAATGTAAATTCTGATGGTTTTTCGATCTGAGTTTTCGGACGAAAATTTTATCGGACGCGAAAACCCTAATACAGTAGTCGTTCGACCGACTTCTGGAATTTATTTTCAAAAATGGATTTCACCGTCAGTCTTAGAATCGAAAATCCTTAACTTAGGCGTGCAAAGCCTTAATTATTAATTAAATTTTTATTTTGACGACGGAATAATTATCCAGGGTATTACATCCTACCCCTCTAACAAGAAATTTCATCCCGAAATTTGCATACCTTCTTCAAAAAGGTAAGGGTACTTCTCTTTCATCTTTTCTTCGAGTTCCCACGTGGCTTCTTCTTGCCCGTGGTGATTCCACGATACTTTTACTATTGGTATCGACTTGTTTCTTAACTCTTGTTCTTTTCGATCCAAGATCAATAGTGGTTTCTCTTCATAACTTAAGTCAGATTCAAGAACGACGTCTTGCTGGTTAATTACGTGCTTAGGATCAAAAACATACTTTCTTAACTGAGATACGTGAAACACGTTATGGACAATTCCTAGACTTGGCGGTAAGGCCAATCTATAAGCAACAGGTCCTACTTTTTCAAGAATCTCATAAGGTCCTATAAACCTTGGTCTGAGTTTACCCTTAACACCGAATCTAATGATTCCTTTAGACGGAGAAATCTTGAGGAAAACCTTATCCCCTATTTCAAAACTAAGATTGGTTCGACGATCGTCGGCGTAAGACTTTTGTCGGCTCTGGGCCTCTTTCATTCTAACTCTGACGAATGATCTCGAACATTTCACTGACTGCATCGGGTCCTAGGTTGTTTCTTTCACCTACTTCATCCCAGTAAAGTGGTGATCTACATTTCTTTCCATACAAAGCCTCGTAAGGCGTCATTCCTATTGTCGCCTGATAACTGTTGTTGTACTCGAATTCAACTAAATGTAAGATATCCTCCCAATTCGCGCTTCGATCCAATACTACCGTTCTTAATATATCAACAAGTATCTGAATCGTTCTCTCAGATTGTCCATCCGTCTGGGGGTGAAAAGCTGTACTAAAGTTAAGTTCGATACCCAACTCTTTCTGCATTGTGATCCAAAATCTCGAAGTGAATTTAGCATCTCTATCTGATGTTATCGACTTTGGTATTCCGTGCAGACGTACAATCTCACGGACATACAACTATGCTAACTTCTCTGACCCGTAGGTAATCTTAATCGGTAGAAAGTGAGCTGATTTTGTGAGTCTATCAATAACTACCCAGATGGCAGTGTTTCCTCTTCTTGACTTAGGCAAACCTGTCATAAAATCCATAGCTATATCCTCCCATTTCCACTATGGAATACTTAATGGCTGTAACAATCCATATGGTCTTTCGTGTAGAGCTTTCACTTGTTGACAAGCCAAACATCTTTCTACAAACGAGGCAACGTCTCGTTTCAAACCGTTCCACCAGAAATTCTTTCTCAAATCTTGATACATCTTCGTACTCCCTGGGTGTGCTGTATATAGCGTATCGTGAGCCTCACTCATGATATCGTTCTTCAGTTTGTCGTATTCAGGGATACAAAGTTTGCCTTCAAACAAAATTGCATTGTCTGGTGCCTCGGAAAAATTGTCCGGTTTATCCGTTCTTATCCTTAGTCGAAGCTTCTCAGTTGACTCGTCCTTTCTCTATGCACTTATGATTCTTTCTCGTAAGTCCGATGTAGCTACGAGTGCTGCTATATGGTTCGTTATCGTTTTAGGTGCATCGAGCACTTCTAAGTCCATTTTCTCAAATTCTCGTACAAGAGCTTCTTCCTCAACAAAGAGACATCCTAACTTGGTTGGAGTCTTGCGACTCAGCGCGTCAGCTACCACGTTTGCTTTTCCTGGATGATAGTTGATTCCGCAATCATAATCCTTGACTAATTCGAGCCATCGTCTTTGCCTCATGTTCAATTCCTTTTGCTCGAAGAAGTACTTTAAACTTTTATGGTCCGTAAAAATCTCGTCGAAATTGTCATAAAGCATAAGCTATCACCTTTCCATCTTGCATCAATACACAACCTAATCCGTTCTTCGAAGCATATGTATAGACCACATATTCCTAATTTGCTTCTGGCAGAGCTAACACTGGTGCTGTGGTTAACTTCTCTTTGAGTGTCTGAAAACTCCTCTCGCATTCATCCGTCCATTTATACTTGATTTCCTTCCGAAGTAGTTGCGTCATAGGTGTAGCAATCGTAGAAAATCCTTCGATGAATCTTCTATAATAGCCGGCTAAACCTAAGAAACTCCTAATTTTGTTAGGACTTGTTGGCGATTTCCAATCGCGTAGTGTCTCTACCTTGGTAGGATCTACCTTGATGCCTTCTGCTGATACGATGTGTCCAAGGAACATCACTTCCTTCAGCCAAAACTCGTAGTTACTGAATTTGGCGTAAAGCTTCTCAGCTCTAAGCGTTTCTAAAACTATTCTCAAGTGTTCCTTGCGTTCTTCCTCATTCTTGGAGTAAATGAGAATGTCGTCGATGAATACTAAGACGAATTTGTCTAAGTATGGGTGAAAGATTCGATTCATCAGATCCATAAATACTGTGGGAGTGTTAGTCAAATCGAATGGCATAACTAGGAATTCGTAATGGCCATATCTAGTTTGGAAAGCAGTCTTAGGTATATCCTCGGGTTTGATTTTCAATTGATGATACCCAGATCTTAAGTCTATTTTTGAAAAGACTCCTGTGTCTTTAAGCTGATCAAAAAGGTCTTCTATCCTTGGCAAGGGATACTTATTCTTAAGGGTAATCTTATTTAGCTCTCGATAGTCTATGCACATTCTCATAGAACCATCCTTCTTTCTTACGAACAAAACAGGTGCTCCCCAAGGTAAACACTCGGTCTAATGAATCCAAGGTCTAACAAGTCTTGCAACTGGATCTTAAACTCTTCTAGTTCTTTCGGTGCCATCCTATATGGGGCTTTCGATTTGGGGGCCGATCGTGATTCTAAGTCAATCGAGAAATCTATGTGACGGTCGGGTGGTAAACCAGGTAATATTTCTGGAAAGACGTCTTCATATTCGTTAACAACCTTCACGTCTTGAATGGTCTTCTCGGCTCCTGGTTCTCCAACTAGGTATACGAGATAAGCTGTGCAACCCTTCTTCTTCATCAACTTCTTGGCTTGTAGGGCGGATATTATCGGTATTCTCTTGCCCATTGTAATCCCATGAAATTCTGTCGGTTCTTTTCCTGGTGGTTGGAAAGAGATTTTCCTTTCATTACAGAGAATCATGGCATAATTCTCAGACAACCAGTCCATTCCTAAGATTATATCTACGTCCCACATTATCATAACGTTCAAGTTGTTCGCCTCAACCTTAAGAGTTCCAATTTCTAATTCTAGGTTAGAGCAAACATGCGTGGAAGTAGTGATCTCTCCTGAAGGTGTAGCTACTCTCATAGCGTGTTCAGCTCGTACAGGTCTGATATCTAAGTTATCCGCACACGAACCAACAATAAAAGAATGCGATGCGCCAGTATCAAACAGTATCTTGATAGGGATATTATGAAGTTTACCCATACCTGCTAGGTTTCCTTTTCCTTTATTCTGCGCACCATGTTTGATCGCACATGCCCTTGCATTCTGTTGCTGTTGAGCGTGCTGCTGGAACTGCTGCTGGGTCATCTGCTGCTGCGGCTGCGCTTGAATCATGTCACACCCCAACTCTCGAGGTGCAACTTACGAATAACAACACAACCTAACCAACTAACCATCAACTCAAATACGGGGAACATGTTCGGGGAAAACATTAATGAAAAGCAATAGCACTCGAATAAGACCATCAAAGACATAATGAACTAATAACCGAGCATTTCAAATCACATACCAACAACGATATGATAAGTATTTCAAGTCAACGAGATTAAGAATTCAACAAGCATTTAAACCATCGAGCACATCGCTCGGAATCAAAAACATGTATCAAAGTATATCAACAGACTTTCATTTCAAAGGAGTTGCAGCGGAAATTTGACTCAAATCCCAACATTCACACGTATGAAGAAGTGCAAATGCCAGTCCAACATCCGACTCGACTCAACCAAAAACACCACACCACCAAGCGTCCATGCCATCACCATCCAGTCAACCTGCACGTTTAGAAATATACGCAGGGCTGAGTACTTCGTACTCAGTGAACACATGCCGAAAACAATTGGAAGAAAGATGCTTTTGAAGGCTATATCAATTGAACTTGCCTTGCCGAAACATCACAAGTACTTAAGCAACTTAAAATGATTTTACTTGTGCATGGTAAAACATTTTCTTTTTAAATAGACTGCGCAGTCAAAACATAATATATACTCAACAGTATGCATCATCTGTCATAAATTAACTCACTGTGCCGAGAAGTAGGCCTTCTTCTCGAACACTGTGACCGGCCCAACCGAAACAAGGCTCACAGTCACCTCAACATTTAACATACCACACGTGGGTTCCTGCCTTTTTACAGGATAATAATATTCTCAAGCAAACAGATGACAACACATACTCAACTCAATAAAAACGGCAAGTCAATCGCAGTTAAAAATCATATAATAATACTCAATAGCATAATAACATTCATCGATTGTTTTGGTTCAGAAAAGCCCACATGACTTCCGAAGATTCTAGCTAGGCGGTTTAAGGGCTATTGTCCTCGCTTATCTTTCCGTCCAGCTTGATCCTTCACAGATCGACATCGATAAAGAAAATAAGATATTACGTAAAGACGGATAAAAGGCGTTGGTCTCGACTAAAGGACTTCTACTTGAGTCGTTTCTCTCTACGCTTTTTCTTTTCTAAAAGTCTCGCATTCTCGTCTTTAAGCCATTAACTCTACTTGATGATTGGTTAATACTACTAACCAATGTCTTAACACTTCTTGCTTTGAAACGGCGTCTATCTAATTTCTATTACTCGAGCTTTCTTTTTATAACTTAATCAATTCTTGATTTAACAACTCAATAGCTTAATTATTTTGCATACAAACAGACTCAATAATTCTTCATGTTACCATCAATAATATCATTCACTCAAACATATTAATTCAATTGCATAATAATTCCCAATAAATCAAACACATTGTTTCAACTTTAATCACATTTCAAGATACATTAACATTTACTCAATTTTTATTTTAGAACTTAATTCAAATAAGAATTCTTTTTATAAAAACTCAAACAATATAATTTGTCTTCTTCGACTTATAAACAACACTTTTCCGAATTCGTTGTCTTATGAAAACATATTATAAACATCACTCAATTAATAAAAATTCTTTTTTAATTTTTATGAATTAGGAATTTCATTTCTAATTCTAATTCGATTCTCATTTCTTAACTCAACTATTACTTCTTAGATTATTATCTCGGCAATTCTTCTCGGTTTATTCTTAATCTACACGGTTTGAAACACAACTTATTTAATTAATTTTAATTAATTATTTTCAAAATCATTACTCGACATCTTATTCTATTATTTTCTTGGTTAAACTATACAAGTATTTAACTTAACTCGTCTAACATCTTTTTCTCGACTCGGTTAAAACTTCTCTTTACTTTCTTATCATTTTATTCTCTTTATTTTAACTCGATTTTCTCGACTCTTATTTATTTAATTAATAAATTTCTTCTCCTCTTTTATTTATTAAATTAAGACTAATTTCTTAATGAATAATTTCCTTTATTCTTCAATTAATTTTTATTTCAATAAAAACTAGTTTATTTTATTAATTAAATTACAAAATTTCTTTTTGATTTAATTTGTTCACAATTCAAATCTTCAAGTCTTATTTCAAGAACACTTAGAATATTTATTAGATATATTTTTCTATGTATTTTCCATTCTTAACATTTTTAAAGCTTTAAAACTTCATTCTTTTATCACAATAAATCTTATCTTCATCTAGGATTCAAATTAACACTTTAATACACATCAACATCATTTTAACATCAAAATCACTAAATCATCATATAATTATTTTCTTCAAAAATCACATGCATGTGTTGATTTTTCTCATACTTAACAACATAAAAGATTAAATCATCACATCTCATAATAATCTCATGCTCAAAACATCACTTAAATCATCAACAAAATCAACAAAATAATTTCTTCTTTTTTCTTAAAAACTCACGGCAATTTCATCAATTTTTAGGGCATTTTATTTCTCAATTTTTCATGCACATAATTCCATTCTCAACATGATAAAAATCATAAATCAAGCATCAAGATAACAATAACCCAAGAAATTCAAACTCTCCTATTTTTCTCTAAATTTTCGGTATTAACCATATTTTAGGATTTTTAATTTCTTTTTCTTCTCTTAATTCATCGATTAAATCCTAGAGTTCGATTCTCCTATCGATTTCTCTTCACTCGATTCTCACATCAATAACCTAGGTTTGCCTAAACATAAAATAAATGCCATGCATGCATGTTTTCTTTCTTTTAGGGCTTATAGAGATACATATATACAATAAATCAAATGAATTATCATACTTTTGAAAATAAAATGGATCTTCTTCTCTTGATCTCCTTGAAACCGAAATGATGGGGACAAATGGGGTTCAAACTTCTAGCTTGGATTCCTCTTGGAAGAGCTTGTCTTGAAACCTCAAGAAAAATATAAAATAACAATTAATCATCCATTTTTAGGGCTTAAGAGCCGAAATTATGAAGAAATAAGGATGATTTTTGAATTTCAACTCAAGAACTTGGAGAATTATTACCTTTCAACTTGGGGTTTGGAAGAACTAAGATGATGATGATGATCTTCTCTTGATTTGCATGTGATTGAAGCTTGAATACAAGGCTTTAATGGAAGAAATCACAAGTATGTAGGTGTGTGTGTGTATGCTATGACATTAGAGAGAGAGGGGAGAGAGTTTTTCTTCTTTGTTTTTCTTGGGAGGTTTTCGAAAGTGAGAGAGATGGATTGAATGAAAGAATTCCTCTCTTTTGAATAGAAAAAGATCGAAAGAGAGAGATAGATTGTGTAGGTTTTGCATGCACTTGATTACAAACATAGAGAACAAAAATGATGACAATTAGTGTTGGAACTTAGTTTGATGTGATGGATTTTGCATGCAATCTATGCATCACAATTTACTAAGATTTGGTAAGAATAATCACAATTAAAGCTACATAGTAGGCTTGGAGAGAGATTAGGGAGAGAGATAGAGAGAGATGGCAGTGGAGAGGGAGAGAGATGAGTGGCATTAAAACATCTCAAACCTAATTCACATCTGAATAAATAAATTAAGGATTCCGATAATCTAACTTATAGGTCTTAATTTCATATAACGAAGAAAACTTACAAATTAGTCGGTTTATTAATCCGCTCATTAATCCTTTAAAGATTAAATCCTCGTAACTCTTCTCAAATTATCTCGGATAAGCTTCTATCTTATCTTAATGATTTTAGAATTAATTCTAGGTTCAAAGATTTTAATTCAAATCTATTCTAAGTTCATCGGCGTATAGCGATTTCTCGGTTAACAACATTATTCTCTTCCAATCAAAAATCTTAGGAGTTTTTCTAAAAATCATACTCGTACTCATCCTCATATAAGTAAGCTCAATATATACATCACATCATCATTAAAAAAAATAGACACAGATAATTTCACGTAAAAACACATAAGGGCATTTCAGTCATTTTACTCATTTATACTTATAAGGTTATTTAATGCGCTCTCTAACGTTATAGAAGTTCGGGGTATTACAAATCGCCCTCAAAGGCTGGGGCTGTCCATACTGGTTCTGTCCTGCCGTCTGTAGTGGCTTTGCGCACTCTCTCTTCATATGCCCTTTCTGTCCGCAGTTAAAGCAAACACCCATGCCTGCTTGACAAACACCGGGATGCGTCCTATTACACTTAGGGCAAACAGGAATGGTAACCCTTCCCTGGGTTATTATTTGCATGGTTGAAATTTCTTTGTTGTCCTTGAGGCTGATTCTGCTGGTTATTTCCTCTCCCTAGTCCTGCTTGTCTATTTCCTTGCAAAAACAACCATGACTGATTGTTTCCTTGCCACGGCCTTTTTCCATAGTTGTTATTCGGGTTAGGCTGCTGATAGCCTTGCTGATTGTCACTCATTTGGTTCCCTTGGTTATTAAAGTTCTGATTATAGCCACTGCTATTTCCCCCTTCCCATTCTCTATTCCCTTGGTAGTTGCTATTGTTGTTGTTGTAATAGCCTCGGTTTTGATTATGGGTTGGGGTTGGTGTGGTTGTTATTGCTTTCCTTTCATCAGGCACTACGGCCTCCATCTCTAGGGCTCACCCTAAAACTTTAGTGTAGCTCAGTCCTCCATGACTGGCTAACGTGATTCCAAACTCATGCTTAGTCCCCCACGGAACTTCTTTGCTATCTTTTCTTCGGTATCCACCGGAGCAGGAGCATACCTCGACAATTAACAAAACTTGGCGTCGTACTCAGTTACTGTTATCTTTCCTTGTTTTAAATTATAGAACTCAGCCTCCTTCTGAGCTCTATACGTCTTAGGTACGTACTTATCATACAGTGCTTCTTGAATCCTTCCCAGGTAAAACGAGCCAGGTGCTCCGCAGGTATAACCTTCTGCCGAGCTTTCCACCAGTAGTCAGCTAGTCCGGAAAGCTGGAACGCGACACACAACAGTCGCTCCTCATCAGTACATCTGAGGAGTTTGAAAATCTTTTCAATAGATCGCACCCAAAGCTCAGCATCGCTTGGGCTACCAGATCCGTTGAACATAGTTGGGTTACATTTAAGGAACAAGTTCTCAATGTCACGACGGGGTGGTGGTGGAGGTGGTGATGGTGATGGTGGTGGTGGGGTATCTTGCCTTTCTTGTTCCTCCTCTCTATCATTCTGAGCTGGACGTCTACCACATCCCCTGGGCCTACCAGGTCTTCCTCGGTTGTTAACTACTCTTGGCGGCATTTTTTTTGAAACTATAAGAACAAAACTCTCATTAGCACCTTACTTTTGAGCCTTCTTTTACTTTCTAACCCTTTTCCTTGTTTAAGTTGAGAAAAGAAAACTGATAATAGCTTCAATACTTAGCTCTTTAAACTTTTAACTTTTCGGTTTAAACTAGAATATTCATCTAAACTTTTTCTTCCAATCGAAATTAGAAGAAACTTTTCATAAGATTTAAGCCCACTCTTGGGTCATCATATATATATTATATACACGTAAAAAAGAATATTAGTTTTGCCTCCAATGAGGACTTATACAAAAAGTTAGACTACGACTAGTCTAAACTAGGCTAACTGGCTATCTATGTACTGGGTGCACTAACAAGTTGCATCTCCGTATCTACTGGGAGTACTAGAACGGAAACGATCCCAAAAACTTCGTATCCTCATAGAGTTCTACAAAAGGATGGTTACTGATCCGACTATTTACAAGACAAAAAGAAACTTCTACTACTACTACTACGCGTCTAAGACGCTCTGCTCAACAAGCTGCAGTCGAGTCACTACTGCCCTCTACGGCCTGTAATTCCTCGGGGTCCTCCTCAGGATCCTCCTTAGGGTCCTTCTCCATCGGATCCTCCTCAGGGTCCTCCTCCATCGGGTCCTCCTCCGGATCCTCCTCCTCAGAATCTGAACCAAAGACGAGCTGGAGTGCCTCATCAACCCTCAAAGTAGTGCCGTCCAAAAGTGTAAGTGGTGGTGGTGAAGGCACGTCTGAAGTAGTCCTCTCGAATTCTGAAACCAAGTAATCCGAGTTGGACACTACTGCACGCTTCTTCAGGGGAAGAAGGTGCTCAGGAAGTGAACTAGACGCGTACACCTCTACAGAACAGGCTCTGGATGGCCCCGCTTCAAACTGTCCCCGGACTCTCGTCCACTCAGCACAAATCTCCTCCAGTGGTGTAAGAGGAGATGGTAACTCAAGCATCGCAGCAAGCTCTGTGTCTCTCTCTAAGTACTCGTCTCCAAGAACCAACCCCTCACTAGGTGAAAGCACTGGCGGCAGCTCCAACAGTGCGGCAAACTCTGGGTCTAGTGCTAACGGCTCAGGCTCAAACTCGGGCACAAACTCTGTCGGAACGTGAAGGTAGGGAAGGTGCTCCTCAACCGGGATAGTCCACATGACCCGACTATGAAAGAATTGCCTATGTATGGCTAGGGAAAAACCAGAGAAGTCGCCGATCGGCTCGGGGTCATTGCCGATCAGTGCAATGTGGTACCAGGATATGGCATGTGCCCAACTATGCCACTCGTCGGGCAGCCGTACAGTCAGATCGGCTATCGCCTGATGCTCAGACACAAAGTGACGGGCTGCGTAGAAGCGTGCAACGAAGTCACTAACCAATTGCCCGATATCATGGTTCGGGTCCACCTCATAGTCGTAGTACTCGTCTAAGATCTCGTCCACTACTGTACGCTGTCTCAGGAGTCTACTCTTCCGAGCCATAACACGTGTAGCAGGCATCCTACAAAGTTTGAAGAGAACACGGATCAGTAACTGGTAGGAATGTATAACATATCTTAAGGAATTCTTAAATCACAATTAGAATATTCCATTATTCAAAATTGCAATACTTAAACCACTTAACAACTTATCTTAAACATCTAGCAATTTCAAGAAATTGCACTCAATCAATACATAAAAAAAAAAATTCAAGATTTCATTTTCATCCTTTTACTTATTATTCTTTTACTTTCTCTCTTTATTTCTTCCTCGAAGAAAATTTCTTACCGATTTCTTTCCATCCTTTTAACTTATCAACTTATTTATTCTTATTCTTCTTATTATTCTTTATTTTATTTCCTTCAAAGGAAATTCTCACGGCTTTCATTTATAAAAACAAGTTGACTCCAACGAGTCTGTTGTTCGTGTCACTTTACGCACGTGACATTCGTTTATTCGCTGTGATTCCCTTTATTTTGTCCTTTTCGATCCGATCGCTTCTTGGATATTTTGGAACCAACGTTTCTTAGAACGTCTATGTTCTTAAAGAATCGGAAAGGCCTTAGAATTCGTCTAAATTCTCATGCCAACAAAATATTTTGAATAAAGAAATTACATCTCACATAATCTCACATACTTTCACATAGTATATCATTGATGCTTTCACATAGTTCACGTAATATCACAAAGTATAACTTTTATACTTTAATAACATTCATACTTGGCACTTATTCACATCATACTTGCATACTTTATTCACAAATTCTTGCATATTTATTTTAAAATTTCTTCTTAAAAGAAATCATACTCCTGAAATTCTTTCCTTACTTTTCTTCTTTGGTTAAGTCGACGTAGCGAGAGGTTGAGTTGTCGTCTACACTCTTATACTTAGTGTTACGACCTAACTTTTACTTGAAAGAAGACTCAGGTGTAGAGTATATACAAATACTCCACCTTACTACTGAAAGGAATCTCGTATGCAGAGCAGAAACGATCGCTTTGATACCACTCTGTCAGAGCCCCAAATCCCGAGGGACGGCAAGCCGGGGTGCGACTAGGGGTTGGATTAAAGAAGCAGGGAAAAAGGGGGATGAATAAGAATGAACGAATAAACAGACATTAATAACAGAATAACTTCTATGAACAAGACTTCATTTAAAAGAAAGAGTTGATCTCGAAGGATCACTCGACAAGTTGATCAAAAAGGATCTGAGTTCATTGCACGGGGTTTAGACCCAACAGATAGATACATTAACTTCAAAAAGATTGGCAGCGGAAAGCGTAAAGCTTGATACAAGTTCTTTATTCTAATTACGACTCTTAACTCAACATCAACCACCGCCGCTCCCGTCACTCAACCTGCACATTTTATAAAACATATGCAGGGCTAAGTACAAAAGCACTTAGTGGGCACATTGCTGAAAACATATCATAAGTATAGATAAATCAGGCATCTTATTTCTGTAGCACATCGGGGTTTTTCAATAAATACCCGTGTCTACTAAACATTTTCTTTCTCATTTTCACAACATGGCTTGATCAAGCACTTTTCTGATAGATGTTACGTTCAATCTTGCCCAATAATTATCATCATGGCTGGCTACCCCTCAACAGGATTCCACACACAACGGCTACTGTGTACACTAACTTTTGATAGCAGTCGGCTAACTCAAAGTCCGATCGTTTTAGTTAGCAGGTCGGCTAACTAATAATTCTGGATAGCAGGTCGGCTAACTCATAAGGGTACAAGAGAATTCACATAAAACAAATATTTCATGCTCTGATTATCACTTTGAAAACACAATTATCAAAGCTGTAAATAAAGATTTTCGAGCATCGCTCATTTTATTTCGTATGTAGAAAAGCCCACCTTACTGATTACAGAACTACTATAGCTTCCGTCTTCTGTCTTCCATCCTATCCTTGGCGCTGACTTCCTCCTTTTATCGTAAATAAACAAACTTTAAAACTTGATCGCAACGATAAAAGAAACAGGAAATCGAAATCGGTTTTAGTCTTTTAGGCCTTTGCACTTTACTACTTTCTTTTGATTAACGAATAAACGAGACTCGATAAATTCTCGTTTATAAACTAACTCAGCTCATTACTCGACACTTAGGTTATTAGATAAGTGGAAGTCGATAACTTATAACGACTTAAAAGTTCACAAGGAACGAAGTTGGAAAGGATTCAACTTAAGAAATTAAGTTTTTGGAAACTTCCTGCACAAGGCAGTGGTTCTGGAGTTCTCACAGAACAGAGAACTTTAAAAAAGGGGATGAAATTTATACCAAAAGAAAGATACGGATGTCTAGTTTATTCTCCAATTTACGGATCTTGATTTCGTTAAGCGAGCTACGAGTTATGACAGTTTCCGTGCAAGGTCGCAAAACAGTCCGCGCGAAACCCTAATGCTCGATAAAACTCGACGCACGATTCCCTAGGTTCGATTAATGCTATTCCACTTTTATTCTTACGAAATTTCCATCTTAATGCAGTCAATACGCAATATCTTTTATGACAAATTCCTTCATATCTCTCAATTACAAACTCGACGTATAATTCCTCGTCTTTTAACTAATCCAATTACTAAATCAATTCAATTTCAAATTCAAATTCAATTTCTATTTCAACTTCTGGTTTATAAACTATATCTTATACCATCTGGGATGGAAATATCGTCAACTACAAATTTTTTCATCAAACGACAACAATCATTAATATCAAATTGGTTTTCCTTATTCGACTTTTCTATCGGCATTTAATCTCGTTTCTTCGTCTCTTATTAAAATTCCAATCTTCTTAGAATTCGTTCAAATTTTCCGGTTACGATCATCAACTAGCAAGATTATCATATATTCAAATCATAGACCGAAATCATTATTCATTCTCGACTTATCGACGATTCTTCGTCTCTTAGCGAAAATCCGACGTTCTCCGATTGCGTTCAAACATTACAATATCGATCATCATCTATCTAGAATCACTAATACGTAAACCATATACTCAAAACATTAACGAGACTCAACTTATTGTCAGATTTTCGTCTCTTACGATTTTCATTTTATTTTTAGAAAAATTCCAAATAATTATATAATCATCCTCAAACATACTAAATACCATTCCTATTATCATTTCATGCAATTCATAACATTTTATACATCAAATCATCAATTCTTTATCTCTTACATTTCTATTTTTATTTTTAGAAAATTATCAATTAATTCATGCAATCATCTAACATCATATAGAACACTAATCCATCAATAAATCCTCAAGAAAATCGAACTACATTAAACCCCTAAATCCTAAGAAAATTTCGGTAATCACAATAATTAAGGGGTGGATGATATCTTCATGATTTCAATCCATAAAACCATTCCTAAACATACTATATCATATATTAAACATGGATTTATCATCCTACTTCATCTCCAATTATTTTCGAAAAAAAATATGTAATACCCCAGAAATTTCGTACTGTCTTAAAAATAAAAGTTTTTAGTAAAAATGGCTTTGCACGCCTAAGTTCATAAAATTTAATTCTAAAACCAACGGTGAAATCCGTTTTTGAAAATAAATTACGGAAGTCAGTTAGATTACTACTGTATTTAGGGTTATCGTGTACGATAACTTTTTAGTTCTAGAACTCAGAACAGAAAACCGTCTGATTTTTACATTCATGAAATCGCGATACGAACTCGCCCGAGAAAGTTCGTTTTTATGATTTTTCTGGACAATCTTGACTGTGATGTTCCGAGATTTTGTCGGATTTTAGATTTTAAATATTACTTTCCGAATAAGTTAAATACGTCGGAATTAATGGTCGAATCGGAATTTGACGAAAACGTGCCGAATATGTTTTTCGTTTCTCAATTTTTGTAACGTCGTATCGCGCCGGAAAAACGCGATATTTGGAGAGGATTTTTCCTCTCATAGCCGACCTCTCTCTCTCTTACATACTTAGGATATTTCATTTTATATAATATAAATTTGGGACACCTAATGTCCTTTTCCTTCTAACACTTTACACCTAAGTCTAATTAGTAAATATCTCCTAAGTTAGTCATCTTCTACCCTCTCAAGTCCCCCCCAAAACCGCCACCTATCCTCCATCTTCACTCTCATTTTTCTTCTTTCATTTCCTCTCCACCATTGAAGGATAGTGAAGCTTTGGCAAGGAATTTCACTAAAAGATCATCATATATCCATCAAATTCCATTCTATCTTTCATTAATATTCAAGATATTCATCTCCTCTTCAATTCTATCCAATTAGAATTCAATTCTTTCAAAAATTTGCTAGGACCGATTTTACTAGTTGGTATAGTAATTGATTTGAGCTTTAATTTATGTAATTAGGGGTATTAGTGATGAATCCTATGGTTTAATTGGTGAGAAATTCAAGAACCCTAAAAACTAGTGGGACCGAAAATTAGGGGATTATTGTAGTAGGTTTTAATTCTTAAATTGATGGTAAAATTGATCTTAGGGGATGCTTAATTGAGGATTAGTGGAAGAATAAATGGAACCCCTATTATTTTGATGAATATCGATTTTAAGGTTTAGGGTTTTAACTTGGTTTTCTAATTGATGATGTAGAAGTGTTGATCAATAGATAATATATGATGAAGTAATATGGGAATTGGATTAATGGAGTTAATTGATGAAGAAAATCACCCCCTTTAAATTATTATTATTACCAATTTTAGGGGAAGAAGTAGGGGTTGATTGTAGTTTGATTTAATTGATGTAATAAGGATGGATTAATGTCCCTTATGGTAGTAGATGATGATATGAATTTAATTGGAATTTTCTAAAATAATAATGAATTCGTAATAGACAAAGGTTTGATAATTAGTTGAAATTGATTGATGATATAAGGTAATGATATACATAATAATGATCTACGTTAGATGATGATTAATGTTATAGAAAATGAATGAAATCCGATAACTTTGGAAAATTTGTAAGAGACGATCAAATGAATATAAGTAATAATCGAGAAGTCGAGTAAGGTTTCTAACTAAATAATATTGATTATTATGGACTAAGGAACAATTTGGTAGTTGACGACATGAGCATCCGGATTATTATATGATGAGTTGTAGTTATAATCGAGAACTAGAATCGAGAAATGTTAACTTGTTTTGGTATAGTACTTGATAGTTTGAAAGTCGATGTTTAGAACATCGTGCTATTAGACGAACGATGGAAAGGATTTCTTCATGTACGGGAGTACGTGTTGACTGCCTTGAAGCGCTAAAATCGTGAAAATGTAGGTTCGATAACATAGAACGAGCCCAGGAAGTCATACGTCGATTCTATCGAGCAACTAGGGTTAGCCGCGGCAATTTTGCGACCCTTCCCGGAAACTGTAATATATTTTAGCTCGTTTATCGGATTTGAGATCCGTAAATTGGAGAGTAAACTAGACATTTCAAGATTTTTAACGGAACAGGGAATATCCCCTGTTTCCAAATGCTCTGTTCTGGGCAGTCCCCAGAATTACTGTATTTTCAGAACTTAATTTCCTAAGTTGATTCCTTTCTAACTTAGTTCCTTTTTATCTTTTAAGTCGTAATGAGTTACCGAAAATCTTTTCTATTGACCTAAGAGTCGAGTAAGGAACCTTTCCCGTTTGTTCAAGTCTCGTTCCCGTTTTAGTAAAAAGAACTAGAAACGTGCAAATGCCTAAAAGAACTTAAAAGACTAAGACTAAAACCTAATTTCAATCTCCGTTTCTTTTAATCTTTTACGATCGAGTTTAAAGTATGATTATTTTATGATGAAGGAGGAAGTCAGCAGTAAGGAAAGGACGGAAGATCAGGAGAACGGAAGCTCGTACTTTAGTTCTGTAAACGCTAAGGTGGGCTTTTATATATGAAACAAAACAAGCAATGCTCAAAAACCTTTCTTTATCGCTTTGATAATCGTGTTTTCAAAGTGATAATTATGGCATAAACTGTTTTATATTTTATGTGAGTTCTCTTGTACCTATCTGAGTTAACATTCATGTTTTCCAGATTTTATGAGTTAACCATTAGGTGTTAACTATCGATCGGCTTTGAGTTAGCTATATGCTTTCCAAGGTTTGTGCACCTTGTAACCTGTGGTGTATGTGGTATCCTGTTGAGGGGTAACCAGCCACGGTGAATGAGAATTGGTCAAGATTTGAATGTAACATCTATGAAAAGTGCTTGGTCAAGCCAAATTATGAAAATGAGTCAGAAAATGTTTTAGTAGACACAGGCTATCTTTAATAAAACTCCGATGTGCTACAAATTTTGAAATGCCAGATTATCTATACTTATGAATATATTTTTGGCATCGTGCCCACTAAGTACTTTTGTACTTAGCCCTGCATATGTTTTCTAAATGTGCAGGTTGAAGCGACGAGAGCGGCGGTGGTTGAAGTTGAGTTAAGTTAAGAAGTTAGGAATGCTTTAGCATATGACCTACTTTTCCGCTGCAAAACTCTAGACCTTTTTGATGTTATGTACATTTGGTAAATCACTGTACTTTAAGTCTGTAATCTATAACTTAGATATTTCAGTATACTCTCTTCTAGTGATCCTTCGAGATCAACTCTCCCTTTTATTAAAGATGTCATGTTCATAGAATTATGTTGTCTTTTATGTATGTTTATTTCAGTTAGTCCCCTTTTTCCCCGCTTCTTTAATCCAATCCCAGTCGCACCCCGGCTTCTGCCGTCCCTCGAGATTTGGGGCTGTGACAAAATAAGTTGATGGAAAATGAGTTTTGTTCAGTTCAATACGTAGAAGAAGTTCCTACCTTGTCGAATATGGAATCGGATCTAAGATCGATCGTTAGATGAGAGACTTGTTGAGCTTGAGAAAGCTTGGAAGAACTTCTTCAATGGAGGATTGAGAGAGAGAAATGAAAGAGAGAGGGGTTGGGGGGAGGGGGGGGGAGGGGGGGGCGTAGAGATGAGTGAGGGAGAGAGGTGATGACTAATGCTATTACTATTACATAAAGTGATAAATATCTACTTAAGGATGACTCACATACTAAGGTGGCGGTTTTTGGGGGTTTTATTTGCCGGAAATATCTCGTTTACGGGTCTAGAACGACGTTATAAAAATCGAGAAATAAATTCTTAGATGGTTACGTTTTCGACAAAATCTAATTTGACCGTTAGATTAGAAATAAATCACATACTCATAAAACATAATTCGTTTTTCAAATTCCGATAAAAAGTCGGGATAAGACAGTCCAACATTCGCCCGGAAAAGTAATAAAAACTGACTTTCTCCGGTGAACTCGTATCGAAGAAAAAGTGAATGTAAATTCTGACGGTTTTTCGATCTCAGTTTTCGGATGAAAATTTTATCGGACGCGAAAACCTTAATACAGTAGTCGTTCGACCGACTTCTGGAATTTATTTTCAGATACGGATTTCACCGTCAGTCTTAGAATCGAAAATCCTTAACTTAGGCGTGCAAAGCCTTAATTATTAATTAAATTTTTATTTTGACGACGAAATAATTATCCGGGGTATTACAATGTGGTAGCACGTCATAACAACTTTCTAGAATGATAAGTTATATGTTATAAAGTTGATTGAGCAATCTGTTATGGTCTATCAAACGTGGTTACTTGAAAGTACTATATTGCATGCCGACTGTCTGTATAAATGCCTCAGTGAAGTTCTTAATTTTAAACATCAACTTCGCATGATTTTATTAATTGATTTAAGTATATTGACTTGATTAATTGATATATGTGCTGATTATGTGTATATACATGAACCGTAATGTAATACCCCGGATATTTTCTTCCGACGAAAAATAAAAATTTGATTATTAATTAAGGCTTTGCACGCCTAAGTTAAGGATTTTCGATTCTAAGACTAACGGTGAAATCCGTTTCTGAAAATAAATTCCAGAAGTCGGTCGAACGACTACTATATTAGGGTTTTCGCGTCCGATAAAATTTTCGTCCGAAAACTCAGATCAAAAAACCGTCAGACTTTACATTCACTTTTTCTTCGATAGGAGTTCACCGGAGAAAGTTAGTTTTTATTATTTTTCCGGGCAAAATTTGGACTGTGATGTCCCGACTTTTTATCGGATTTTGAAAAACGAATTATGCTTTCCGAGTATGTGATTTATTTCTAATCTAACGGTCGAATTAAATTTCATCAAAAACGTAACCATCTAAGAATTTATTTCTCGATTTTTATGACGTCGTATTAGACTCGAAAATCGAGATATTTTTGCACAAATATCCCCTCCAATCGCCACCTTTCACCATGAGTCACCACCATGACTCACCTTCTAATTACTTCTATTACTTTACGTTACACCTATGTTAGATGATATTTGTTTATACCATTAGTCATCTTCTTCTCCAAACTCCTCCCCAAAACTGCCAATACCCCTCCTCCATTCATGTTGGGAAATTTATTAGTATAAGTTTTGATGAATTCCAAAACCGGCTGACCCCAACCGAGTAGATGTTGCCAGAACCTAATGTTAGAATTTAGGCTCGCTGTTTGAGCAAAGTTAAGATTTTATCTTTACAGGTCTCCAGCTGAAGATGGCAACAAGGCGTCACTCAGACAGAACATCAGTTGTGAAGAAAGACAACTGAGAGTTCATTTGTTCAGATGCAAACAAGGGGAAGTCTTCAGAACATCAGTTGAGAAGGAAACCAACTGAGCGTTCATCAGATGAGAAACAGTTGAAAGCAAGAGAACATCAGATGAAAAGGAAATCATCTGAGGGTTCAAACCCAACTGAGTAAATACAAGGACGACAACTGAGTGTTCAGTTTCAGAACCTCAGTTATAGAATCCGAACAAGGAGTTCAACTGTTTGAAGTTCAAAGTCAGCTGAGAGCTCGACAGATCGGAACATCAACTGAAGATCACTCAGATGAAGGTCAAGACTTTCAACCGACAAACCGAAGTTGACTGTCAAAGACTTGAATTTCAAAAGGAAGTCACATGAGGGTTTGACCGTTCAGTCATTACCCCATCTGGCCCAACACAAGGCTGTCTCAGATGGAAAGCAGAAGAGCACAGATGCCATATCGGGAAAGTCTGCAGAGATGAGAGACAAGCCATCGCTTTCAACCGATCAGAGATCAACTGCTTCTCCAACGGCTAGTTGATTCTCTCCGCCTATAAATAGAGGCATTCTCTCATTCAAGAGTGACGGACACTTAGACGACGAAAAATTCAAGAGCTTTCTCGAGAGAAATCAAAGCAAAAAGCAAATCTGCAAAATCATCATCTAAGAGCATCAGCAGCTGAGAGTTCCAATTTGAGAGAACATTAGTAGCTGAGGGTTCCTAGAGATCGAAACTGTTTTTGATCTTAGGTTGAGTGTTTATTCGTTCAAGCCTTAGATCCAGCTCTCATTCGTGATCGAGCTGTAGTTGGAAATCCTACCCATTCTCACACCCTAAAAAGTGTGCTAGGACCTTACTCTTCCAGTAATTGAGTAGTCAGGTCGTCAAGTACCCGCAAACTTGACTTAGGCTGTTTAGTGCCCGAAAACTAAACTGTAACGGTTGCTCAGCCCGCGTAAGCTGAGTGGAACTGTCCAGAAGAACTTGGACTGAGGTGTGTGGACTCACATCTCCCCACAGACGTAGGAGTTCTCTCCGAACCACGTAAATCTTGTGTGTCGTGTTTATTTTGTGTTCTGTCATTATTTGCATATCTCATCTGACAAACTAACCTCATACAAACTGCATATTTTCACATCAACAGTTTTGGTTTTGACCAACCGTGCATAAAAGTGTGAGTTTGATTTTACGAGTTTTTTTTCCACCACATTCCGCACAGCACCACTCTTCCAGCTGAGGTTGCTTACTCAGCTGTGAGATCCCAACTGAGTCCTTTTACTCAGTTGAAGTTGATTTCAAGTGTTAAGTTTTTCGAAAGTTGAAATATCCTAACTGGTGTATTCCCCCCCCCCCCCCCATACACCAGTAACTGGTATCCCGACCATCAAGTGGTATCAGAGCAGTGGTTCAAAAGACTGCTGACTCTGTTTCACGAGGTGTGAATTGGAGAATTTTTCTTTAGTGATCAACTGAACAGATCTTTTCACGCTAGTGCATTCTTGCTTGCATTTTTGTCCTAATTGTGCAGATGGACGTCAAGGACAAGATCGTAGTCATGTTCTCTGTTGTCAATTATACATCATGGAGAACTCGAATGAAGAAGATCTTTCTGTCAAAGCATCATAGGATGCAACAAGTTCTCACTTCTGGACCAATCGTCATACGAGACAGAATACTTCGCACTCCCACAAATCCCAACGATGGAGATGCAGTGGTGGAGTATGTGGAGAAACAGCCAGAAGACTACACTCTGGAAGAGGCCAAGGTGAGCCAGCTGGACATCTGGGCTCAGAGCACAATAATGTCCACGGTTAGACAAGATTATCTGCCCTGGATAGAGGAGTGTGAGACTGCAAAAGAGATGTGGGACATCCTGGCTTCGCTAAGTGAAGGAAGCGACGAGACGAAGGAAAACAAGTTCTCGCATGCATGTCAAGATTTCGACAATTTCAGTCTGCGACCTGATGAGACTATCGATCAGCTAGAGCTCCGGTTTATGGACATCATCAAAAGAATCCAGTCCATCCGGAAAGGAAAATACACTCTAAGAGAAATAAACCTCAAAGTGTTGCAAGCTCTACCGGCTGAGTGGGATACTTTCACAAATATCCACGAGAGCCGAGCTGACCTTGGTGAAATGGGAACTGAAAGATTGTTCTCAATCTTGAAAGGGAATGAGTATAAGGTCAACAGAAGGAGGTCGCAGCCCTCAAGTCAGACAAATAGAATTGAGGATGTCGGCTCAGCATCAAAGTCAGTTGCCCTCCGAGCTGACTACTCAAAATCAAGATCGTCAAGGCCAACCAGATCGGCTGACACAACTGCAAAGGAGCCGAGCAGAAAGGAACTGCAACAGAACATTGCAGCGCTGTCAAAGAAACTAGCCGACATGGACACTCGGTTCGGCAAATATAAACGTTTCTATAAATCAAACCGAACTCGAGACAGTTCGAAGCCAATCACCAATGGATGCTTCGAATGTGGCAAGGAAGGACACTTCAAAACTGACTGCCCAGACCTTTCAAAGAAGGAAAGAGAAGCACTAAGGGCCAAGCAAACTGCAAAGAATAAGGCCATGGTAGCTGAAGAGGCAGCTGACGATATGGACATCTTCACAGACACTGAAGATGAGGATGATCTGACCTCTACCAACAAAGTCATCAGTCCGGATCAATGCCTCATGGCACTTGGAACCGACCAAGATGATATTGAGGTACAATCTAATCCTGCTCGCTTAAACTCTTCCAATACTTCTAACATGCAGGAATCTCTGAGCGATGAGTTGGAACCCTCCTAGAATGATTTTCAAGAACTCAGTGAGGAACTGCATCAGCAGTCGGTTGAGTTTAAGAGTCTTCAAGCCCAGTTCGCCAAGCTTGAAGATTCCTTAACCGAAAAGGACGATCTGATCAAGAGACAAGCTGAAGAAATTGACCAGCTGAAAAGTCAACTGAGTACAGCCAACCAAACTGAGGCTTCAACCGATGAGCAATTGAAGGAACAGATCAAGGCACAGAACGAACAGTTGAACAAGCAAGAGGCTCAGATCGACCAGCTAATGAAGACATCAGATGCCCAGACCGAGCATATAGCCGTTCTTCTCAAGGATCTTCAAACTGAGAAGGACAACCTGACAAAGCTATATCAGTCATCCGAGATCATCGAGAATCTCATCAGATACAGACGGCAAACGGATGATGTGTCTGGACTCGGATACGACGTGGCAAAGGACACTGGAATTCCACCAGCTACCTTTACCAAGGCTGAGGAAGTCATGGTTGCCAAACCTAACACAGTTGAGTCTGCAACTGAACAAACACCATCACATCCGACAAAGGCAACTGTGGCTGAGAAAGGCAAAGGAGCTGCAGATGGAGCACCAACGAAACAGTCGGTGGAGTCTACAACCGAGGGAAATGTTCCAAGACTCAACGGAGGAACCGGAGACGTCGGAGTCACAATCAGAACCGAGCTCAAAATCGACAACATAACCAAGCTCAGAACCGACGTGATAATCGACCAACAAACCAACCACAGCAGAGATGGAACCAACAGAACCAACCAAGCTTCAACCGACAGAATCAACAACGGTTCCATCACCACAACGACCAGAGGTTCCAACAAAGTCAACCTATGTGGAACAGTTACGACAGCTATGGTTACTTATGCCACAACATGAATCAACATCCGGGCATAAACAGCTATCGTCAACAGCCAAGGCAATGGAATCAGAATCAGCCAAGAAGATTCCACAATGACGACCGATCTCATTGGCAGAATTAAAAGGGTCAGAGACGTCAACCAAACAGGGGGAACCCCACTCCTCCCAAAGCCCAGCAAAGGAGAAATCCATCTCCTCCAAAGAAACAGACCAACGATCACAACAAGCCTAAGGATAACCAAGGCGTTGTTATAGTTGATGAAAATGGGCAGATCATTTGGAATGACAAGGCTATTCGAGTGTACAGAGAAAAGCGATGCACGGTTCCAAGGGGAACTGGTTCTAACCCTCCAGGACCCAACTGAAATTGGGGACCTAAGCGAGTTTCTCTTTGCAGGTACAGGAGAAACAGCTGAGGAAGAAGAAGGCGTCTACAACAATGTGGGTGATGGATAGTGGATGCTCGAAACACATGACAAATCTGAAGGATTTGCTTGGAAGTTTCGTGGAGAAAGAAGGTCCATCAGTTACTTTTGGTGATAACTCAAAAGGTTATACCAGAGGTTACGGTACCCTTGAAACCAATCATGTTTCAATTTCTAATGTCTCTTATGTTGATGGATTGAAGCATAACCTGCTCTCCATCAGCCAATTCTGTGATAATGGTTTCTCTGGCAAGTTTGATGCACAGGGTTGCAGAGTTAAAAATGTCGGAACAAAGCAGGTGATATTGTTGGGAAATCGATCTCCAACAGGGAATGTATACTACGCTGACTGGAACAGCAGCCTCCCTGACACTTGCCTGTTATCAAAGAGCAGTTCGGATGTGAGCTGGCTGTGGCACAAAAGACTCAACCATCTGAATTTCAAGACGATGAACCGACTCGCCAGACAAGAACATGCAAGAGGCATACCTAACCGAGTGTTTTCAACAACACACATCTGCAGTGCATGCCAGCTGGGAAAGCTCACTAGAACCTCCTTCCGGTTGAAGTCAACTCCCTCAACCGACCGAGTGTTGCAGCTGATCCATATGGATCTCTTCGGGCCAGTTACACCAAAAAGTATTAATGGAAACGAATATACTTTGGTTGTAACTGATGACTACTCAAGATATACGTGGACCATCATCATGCGCCACAAGAGTGAAACTCGAGATGAGCTGCCCAAGCTGATGGATCGGATATCGAACCAACAAGATATGAAGATCATATCAATCCGATCAGATCGTGGAACGGAGTTTCTAAATGAAACCATCATTGAGTATTGCGAAAAGAATGGCATAACCCATCAGACATCAGCCGCACGTACTCCACAACAGAATGGCGTAGCTGAGCGAAGAAATAGAACTCTGAAGGATGCAGCCACATCCATGTTAGCGAGCTCAGCATTGCCTAAGAGATTTTGGGCTGAAGCGATCGACACAGCATGCTACACACAGAATCGATCTCTTCTCACCAAGCGGTTGGGAAAGACGCCCTACGAGCTGTGGAGACGCAGAAAGCCAGATATTTCTTATTTTCGTGTTTTTGGATCTAAGTGTTATATTTACAACAATGGGAAGACTCAGTTGAAAACTTTTAATGCCAAAGCTTCGAAGGGCATATTTCTTGGATATGCAGCTCGGATCAAGGCATGTAGAGTTTTCAACAACAACTCTCGTGTTGTGGAAATAACACCTCATGTTAGTTTTGATGAATCTATCTATGAGTGCAGGGAACAGGTAAAGGAACTACAAGCAGATCCAGCTGTTCTACCAGTTCTCACCAGATCGCAAGCACTTCGGGAAAAGAACAGAGTTGAACCTCTAATATGGGCAACTGAGGATGAGGATCCATACTCCTCTGAAGATGAATGCGAAGACCTCGGCTCGTCCCAAGGGGGAACTTCAGCTGATGCCCCTCCATCTGCATCAGCGTCCGATGCCCAACCGAGCTCAGTTCAAACTATTGTAAATATTGAGGATCCAGACTCAACAGCTGATCAATCACCAGCTCTGAAGACTCCAACTCAGATTTCTGAACAGCCACAGTTGGAAGAAGAAGGAAGACGCAACCGAAGATGGTATGAAGTTCATTCCACTTACGACATCATCGGAGATCCAACCGAGGGTGTGCGCACACGGAGCAGAGTTGCAAATCCAGAATCAACCGAGGAAGATTCCAACGCTTTTGCCCAATATGCTGAGGAATTGGCAGTTCTAGAAGAGTTCGAGCAAGCTGGAGATGTTGCCATGATTTCTTGCTTTGTAGCTGATGTTCCAGAACCGAAGAATGTTGGGGAAGCTCTCAACTGTGTCCACTGGACAACAGCCATGCAAGAAGAATTGAATGAGTTTCTACGCAACTGTGTATGGGAGTTGGTAGAAAGACCAAATGGTGTCAAGGTGATTGGATTGAAATGGATTTTCAAAAACAAGAGAGACGCCATTGGATTCATTGTGAGGAATAAAGCAAGGTTGGTAGCTCAAGGATACTGCCAACAAGAAAGAATTGACTTTGAAGATTCCTTTGCACCAGTTGCAAGGCTGGAAGCCATCCGGATCTTTCTAGCTTATGCCGCACATCACAAGTTCAAAGTATATCAGATGGATGTAAAATGTGCATTTCTCAATGGAGATATCAAAGAAGATGTATATGTTGAACAGCCTCCTGGTTTTGAGACTGGAGATGGAAGAGTGTATAAGCTGAAGAAAGCCATCTATGGTCTAAAGCAAGCACCAAGGGCATGGTATGACACTCTTTGTGGATTTCTTCTGGACTCGGGGTTCAAACGAGGTTCAGTTGATAAAACTCTGTTCACTATCAAAGTTGGAGAAGATATACTTGTCGTGCAAATTTATGTCGATGACATCATTTTCGGGTCCAAGTCGGAGGAGATGTGCAAGAAATTCTCCGATCTTATGAAGGAAAAGTTCGAGATGTCAATGATGGGCGAGATGAATTATTTCCTCGGATTACAAGTGAAGCAGTCACCTGAAGGAATTTTCATCAACCAGTCCAAATATACAAAGGAGCTCATCACCAAGTTCGGATTGCAGACAAGTAAGACAACCAAGATCCCAATGAACACGAACTGGAAGATCGAACCAGGAGCTGAGGGAAAGCTCGTTGATGCCAGCTAGTATAGAGGGATCATCGGTTTGCTGCTATACCTAACTGCCAGCCGACCAGACATTTCATACATAGTTGGAGTGTGTGCTCGTTTTCAAGTCCAACCAAGAGAAGCACACATGTTGGCAGCAAAGAACATCATTAAGTATCTGAAAGGAACTGTCAATGTTGGGTTGTGGTACCCAACTGATGACAATATCCAGCTGACTGGATACTCAGATGCCGACCTAGCAGGAGATCGGTTGGATAGGAAGTCTACTTCTGGACACTGTCAATTCATGGGAAGCAAGCTGGTTTCATGGTTCTCCAAGAAACAAGCTGTGTTGCTACTTCGACAATCGAGTCAGAGTACATTGCTGCCGGAAGCTGTTGCATGCAAGTATTGTGGCTGAAGCAGCAGCTGAGAGATTATGAAGTCTCAACTGGACAGGTTCCCATTCATTGTGATAGCTCGAGTGCCATAGCTATCTCTCTAAACCCTGTTCACCACTCTCGGACTAAGCATATCGATATTCGTCATCATTTCATTCGAGACCATATTGAGAAGAAGGATGTGTCCATGGAGAAGATCCCAACTGAGATTCAGAGAGTTGACATCTTCACCAAACCTCTTCCTGAAGCCCGGTTCAAGATGCTGTGTGATCTTCTAGGACTTTTGGATCCGAGATAAAAACTCATCCGAGATAAAGAGTCATCTGAGCAGAAGAGTCATCCGAGCTGATAAGGATTCATCTGAGCTGACGAATCGGATATCGAATTAAGCGGGAAGCTCAGATGAAGGAGGAATCTCAGATACGAATTGCCAACTGAAGACATCAAACGTCAGCTGAACAGATGAACTTGAGTCAGCTGATGGTATGCTGCAACAATGGAACAGACGTCAGCTGAACAGACGAACTCAAGTCAACTGATGGTATGCGGCAACTGAGGAGCACAACTGTGGTATACAGCTGATATTGACATCAGCTGACAGGTATCATTTATGACTGAAGGTGTTATGATAATAAATAAGAATGTTTGAAATAAATTCAAACATTCCTGAACATGTCAGCTAGACTAAACAAGCCATCATATTGCATTTAATGTAAAGTCTGGCTGAACATCTATAGCCTTACTTTATAGTGCGACTGGGCTGACACCCTAAACTATTCACCTTCTCACTCGCGCGCGTGGTATATCAGTCAAAATTAACCAACAGTCGCGTAATCTCAGCCGTTAATAGATTCGCGCCATTTAACCTCAGCCGTTGATTTTATCCGAGTCAAAGATTATATAATACGGCAAATCAGGAAGTGATCCTTACCTTCTCTTTTCGTGCATATCTTTACTCTCTATTCATCATCTTCTCAAATCTTGTTTCGCCATTTCCAGTAAAGTGTTTCGCTCTTTCTTTGCATATATATCTCCTCGAGATGGCACCCAAGTCAAAAGCTTCTAAGAAAATGGTCTCCTCAGAGCCTGCAACGTTCCAGGAATCGTTCGACATGATGATGTCGAAGATTCATTTCGAACAGATATTATCCAGAGCAGCTCTCTCCTCGCCTAAGCTCGCTTCAATCGCCGCCATCCTCTCCGACCACCATCTGCTTGACTGGGCAACCCTCTTTCCTGCTCTGTTGCTCAGGAAGCAGATCATACATTTCTACCGGAATCTGCAACGAGTTGCAAAAGACGGGCTTGTCACGATCATCCCGTGCAAGCAACGCCACAGAACCTCCCGGACAGTAGAAGACTCCATTGTGGAGATAAAGGTGTCAAAGGAGCTGGAGAAGCTCATCCCCAGAAACCGTGAAGCCACAGATGTGGTGGGGAACTTTTCTGACAAGGAAGCTGATGCCTTCCTTCAAACCATTCTTCTTGTTCCCGAACCATTAAAGGGGAGCATGCAAAGGACAAAGTTGAAGCCGGAGCACCGACTTCTTTTCGATGTAATTTCCAAATGCATCTTCGCATATGGTGGAGCCTTCGGGGACATAAGTCGTCCTAAGCTCAAGCAGCAGAAGGCTCTAGAAGAGATACACCAGGTCGACTGGTTGGAATATATAGAGAGCCAGCTGCTGATGGAGAAACAGAAAATCTCCGAGATAACAGCTGAGTCTGGAGAACTGCTATTGAGTGTCAAGGGGACACTCAACTTCGGGACAAAGATATCAGCCCTCATCCTCCAAGCCACACAGGGTCTGCCGCTGACATGGGAAGGAAGTGAGGACACTCCAGTCAGCAAGCTGTCGCTGTTCCCCTCAGCCAAGAAGGCCAGGGATGTTGTAGAAGTTGTCTACACCCCCAAGGGTGTCCCCAAGCCAGCTGTGGAGCTAGCTGCTCACCGCCTTTCAAGGTCCAAGCCAGTGAAGCGCCAGCTGAAGGAGGTGGCTGAGGAAGAGGAAGAAGAAGAAGAAGAAGAAGAGGAGGAACCCCTCCAGAAGAGGCCAAGGATCAGGATCGTCCAGCCCGCAGCTCGTCCTTCAACCAGTCCAATGGTGACAAAGCCTGCTGAGGAAAAAGAGTCAACCGAATCCAGCCAATCGGTTGACCCAGCTGGGTTTATTCTTCAACCTCACCAGGAGGACGTGGCTGAGGAGGCAGGTGAAGACGTGGAGGTCCAAGTGGTGGATACCAGCTCCTCCTCAGATGACTCTTCTTCATCTGAGGAGTCCCACGACAGTCGATCTAGAGTTGATGCCAGCCAGGTTAACCCACCTGTGACTGAAGAAATCCTCCAGCCAGCCAACTCTCCTTCCAAAGAGGATCCAGTTCTCTCAACTAGTCGCAGTCAGATATTCCGAGCCTCTCGCTCGATGCCAACGTTGTGACCACTGCTTCGGCCAATGTTGATGAAACCATCGAACCCATAACCTTCGATATCGACCCCCCTCAGATCGATGAAGAAGCCAATCGCCAGGCGATCCTGGCTGAGTATGAAGGAAGACTCAGCTACTGCTTCCGCAAGCTGATTGGTATGTTCCCCGAGGCAACATCGATGCCCATTTTCTCTCTTCTCGGGACGGAACTTCTATACCAGTTCAATGTCATATTCAGCTACTGGTACGTAAAGGAGGAGACCCTCAGGATTCATGGTTGGGACAGTTTAAAGGTCGAAGAGTCCAACCTGAGGGAGTACTTCGACTACCAGAGCCTGGAGGTGGCTTACAACCAAAAGGTGGCTGTGCTCCGACGACGTCTGGACAAAAGCATCCAAGAAGGGACAGACACCAGGGAGCTGTGCAACAACCCTGAAGCTGTTCACTTTCTTGATGACATGCTCGCCAAAAATGCCTCCTGCATGGACGATGTCGACGCAGCTGATGAGGCGGCCAAGAGAGAAGAAGACAAGCTCAAGGCCTACCTCGCCAGCCGATCTGCCATGGTTGTCCCGGAGTCTGCTGCCTAGCCACAACCACCGCTTCTGCCCGGACCCTCCGATCAGCTAGCTCTCTCAACCGACGCCATCTGCGAGCTGATCTCGGAGAGGGTCAACCAGCTGAGGACGGAGATGCTGTCCAAGATCCAGCTGGGGAAGGAGGAAGAAGCTGACAGGATACAACAGCTGATGGCAGAAAATGCCAGCTTGAAGAATCAGCTAGAACACCTCTCCTCTTCTCTGCAGCACAAGTTCGAAGATCTCTCCACTTCTTCCAACTCGGAGGTCTCGGCTCTAAGGAAGGCCGTTCAGAGCCTCAGCTCGGATTTCAACGTGTTCAAGACCGTTGCTGAATCTGACCTCGCAAAGTCCCAGCATACTCAGGACCAGGAGTGGATGGCTCAGTTCGCCTCTTTCCGAGCTGAGTTCGTCTCCCTCCACAAAGAGGTCTCTGCGACCTTTGCAGCTGTGCAGCGAGCTGAGCAGGAGCGCCAAGACTTGGAGTTGGCGAAGAAGGTGGAAGAGAAGGACGCTGTTGATGAGCTGTTTTCCCGCGTTCAACAAGCTGAAGCCAAGTTGACCTCTCTGGATGGCACTGTTGCCACCCTTTTGGATGATGCCAAAAAGGGGGAAGACAAGGAGCCAGCAGCTGGGGAAGACAAGGAGCCAGCAGCTGTTGCTGGACGAGGGAAAGCTCTCCAGCAAGCTGAAGGAGCTCAGCAAGGAGAAGGAGTGCCAGCTGAAGCTGAAGCTGAAGGGTCGCAGCCCGAACTGGAAATCTCCCACGACCTCGTAGCCGAGCTCACGGCTGAGCTCGATGCAGAACTTGACGGGATATCTGTTGAAGACTGCATTGAAGCTGCCAAAGCTATGGGGGAGTCAAAGGAGAAGTACTTGAATCCCTCTTGGATCAAGAAATTTGCTGCCGATCAGGCCAAAAAGGTGGCCAAGTTCGAGAAAGAACTGGCCAAGGTGGAAAAGAGAGTCGACAGGAATAAAGCCAGCCAGAGTGTGCGAAGAATCAACAAGCACCAGATGAAGGCTGAGGCTAGGAAGTCGACGTACCAACTGCAGAAGGACGCTCCGCTCCCGTCTCGATACCCACATGTTGACAAGTGGATGAATGCGGAGTGGAACGATGACTGGGAACAGTTCAAGCATGAGTTCGTCAATGACTTCTATTACAGGAAAGTCTACTCGACCGAAGACCCAAGGCTAGCCTTCAAGGAAGCCCTGTAGGAACTCAGATCTGGAGACCCTGGAATGTTCAGTCAGTTCAAGCGAGCTATGCTGAATGCTCAGCTTGATCCCAACACTGTTCCAGTTCCGAAGATGTGCAGGTACCGCCCTCCGATGATCAAAGGCACGAGCACGCCAAATAGAAATATGATCATGGCTGAAGCGAGGCAAGTCTGCAAGGAACACGGCGTCAACACTGGGATCGAGTCGGAAGCGAAGAAGGAGATCTTCAACCGTATCTTCAGCAAGTACGGTCAACAGTATTTCTGAGCTGTCAAAGTTTTTGAGCTGATAATGTTTTTGGATGTTATAGTTTTTGAAGCATCTGTTGTATCTTTATCTGTTTTGTGCTTAATCTTGTAACCTTCAGTTGTAACAAAAACTTCAAAGTATATAATACGATTCACCTTGATGAACAATTCCTCATTGTCCAAGCTCTGAATCACAAAGTCTTTCAATTTCATGTTATAACTGTCCTAAACCCTTGATGTTTTCTTATAGACTGTCTAGAATTTCAGCTGAGATTTTAGGTCAGTTAGAGAGGATTAGATCAATAGTGGTTTAAAGTTGTAAGTGGTTTTGGCATCATCAAAAAAGGGGAAATTGTTGGGAAATTTATTAGTATAAGTTTTGATGAATTCCAAAACTGGTTGACCCCAACCGAGTAGATGTTGCCAGAACCTAATGTTAGAATTTAGGCTCGCTGTTTGAGCAAAGTTAAGATTTTATCTTTACAGGTCTCCAGCTGAAGATGGCAACAAGGCGTCACTCAGACAGAACATCAGTTGTGAAGAAAGACAACTGAGAGTTCATTTGTTCAGATGCAAACAAGGGGAAGTCTTCAGAACATCAGTTGAGAAGGAAACCAACTGAGCGTTCATCAGATGAGAAACAGTTGAAAGCAAGAGAACATCAGATGAAAAGGAAATCATCTGAGGGTTCAAACCCAACTGAGTAAATACAAGGAAGACAACTGAGTGTTCAGTTTCAGAACCTCAGTTATAGAATCCGAACAAGGAGTTCAACTGTTTGAAGTTCAAAGTCAGCTGAGAGCTCGACAGATCGGAACATCAACTGAAGATCACTCAGATGAAGGTCAAGACTTTCAACCGACAAACCGAAGTTGACTGTCAAAGACTTGAATTTCAAAAGGAAGTCACATGAGGGTTTGACCGTTCAGTCATTACCCCATCTGGCCCAACACAAGGCTGTCTCAGATGGAAAGCAGAAGAGCACAGATGCCATATCGGGAAAGTCTGCAGAGATGAGAGACAAGCCATCGCTTTCAACCGATCAGAGATCAACTGCTCCTCCAACGGCTAGTTGATTCTCTCTGCCTATAAATAGAGGCATTCTCTCATTCGAGAGTGACGGACACTTAGACGACGAAAAATTCAAGAGCTTTCTCGAGAGAAATCAAAGCAAAAAGCAAATCTGCAAAATCATCATCTAAGAGCATCAACAGCTGAGAGTTCCAATTTGAGAGAACATTAGTAGCTGAGGGTTCCTAGAGATCGAAACTGTTTTTGATCTTAGGTTGAGTGTTTATTCGTTCAAGTCTTAGATCCAGCTCTCATTCGTGATCGAGCTATAGTTGGAAATCCTACCCATTCTCACACCCTAAAAAGTGTGCTAGGACCTTACTCTTCCTGTAATTGAGTAGTCTGGTCGTCAAGTACCCGCAAACTTGACTTAGGCTGTTTAGTGCCCGGAAACTAAACTGTAACGGTTGCTCAGCCCGCGTAAGCTGAGTGGAACTGTCCAGAAGAACTTGGACTGAGGTGTGTGGACTCACATCTCCCCGTGGACGTAGGAGTTCTCTCCGAACCACGTAAATCTTGTGTGTCGTGTTTATTTTGTGTTCTGTCATTATTTGCATATCTCATCTGACAAACTAACCTCATACAAACTGCATATTTTCACATCAACAGTTTTGGTTTTGACCAACCGTGCATAAAAGCGTGAGTTTGATTTTACGAGTTTTTTTTCCACCACATTCCGCACAGCACCACTCTTCCAGCTGAGGTTGCTTACTCAGCTGTGAGATCCCAACTGAGTCCTTTTACTCAGTTGAAGTTGATTTCAAGTGTTAAGTTTTTCGAAAGTTGAAAAATCCTAACTGGTGTATTCCCCCCCCCCCCCCATACACCAGTAACTCGTATCGGGACCATCAATTCACCATTGTTGTTCTTCCATTTTCTTCAAGGTTTTCTTCATCAAACTTGTTCATCATCCATCAACTTTCATTTCTAATCACATATTATTCAAGGTAATGATCTAATCTATCATTCTATCCATTTAGAATTTCAATTCCTTAATTTTTGTAGTTGACCAAAAATTATAGGATTATAGTAGGATGATTTAAGCTTTAATTCATGTTATTAGATGCATAGAATTGGATTTCCATGGTTGGATTTAATAAGAAATCATCCTCCTAATCTATTGTATGAATACCGAAATTTTAGGAAGAATTGGGGGTTTTTATGTAGTTCGATTTTCTTGAGGATTGAGTGATGGATTCTTGTTCTATATGATGATAGATGATTACATGAATTAATTTAGAATTTTCTAAAAATAAAAATAGAATTGTAAGAGATGAAGAATTGATGATTTGATGTAGAAGATGTTATGATTTGCATGAAATGATAATAGAAATGGTATGTAGTATGTTTGAGGATTATTATATAATTTATTGTAAAGTTTGAGCAAAATCGGTTAACGTTGAAATTTTGTTAAGAGACAAGAAATCGTCGATAAGTCGAGAATGAATAATGATTTAGGTTTGTGATTTGAATATATGTTAATCTTGTTAGTTAATGATCGTAACCGGAAATTTTGAACGAATTCTAAGAAGATTGGAATTTTGTTAAGAGACGAAGAAACGAGTCTCAGTGTCGAAAGAAAAGTCGAATAAGGAAATTAATCGGTTATTAATGATTGTTATTGATAAATGAACGAGTTTGTAGTTGATGATATTTCCATCCAAGATACAAGATGATATAAGTTATAGATTATAAACGAGAAGTTGAAATAGAAATGGAATTTTAAATTGAATTGGTTAAGTAATTGGATTAGTTGAAAGTCGAGTAATTATACGTCGAGTTTTTAATCGAGAGATATGAAGGAATTTGTCATAAAAGATATTGCGTGTTAACTGACTTAAGATGGAAATTTCCTAAGAATAAAAGTGAAATAGCATTGATCGAACCTAGGGAATCGTGCGTCGACTTTTATCGAGCATTAGGGTTTCGCAAGGACTGTTTTGCGACCTTGCACGGAAACTGTCATAACTTTTAGCTCAATTAACGAAATCAAGATCCGTAAATTGGAGTGCTAGATACCCATGGCTTTCGTTTGGTACAGAGCACATCCCCTGTTTCGCAGGAACCTGTTCTGTATGAACTCCAGAACCTCTGCTTTATGCAGAAACTTGTGTAAACCTAATTTCTTAAGTTGAATCCTTTTTAACTTCGTTCCTTGTGAACTTCTAAGTTGATATGAGTTATCGAAATCCATTTATCTACTGACCTAAGTGTTGAGTAATGAGCCGAGTCAGTTTATAAATGAGAATTGATCGAGTCTCGTTTATTCATTAAATCAAAAGAAATTAGTAAAAGTGCAAAGGCCTAAAAGTCATTAACCGATTTCGATTTTCTGTTTAACGTCTCGACCGATTACTAAAGATTGATTATTTACATTAGAAGGAGAATGTCAAGATTAGAAGACAGGACGGAAGATGGAAGCTCGTGTTTGTTTTGTAATCGCCTAAAGGTGGGCTTTTCTATATATCAAATCAAATGAGCGATGCTCGAAAATGTTTACTTATCGCTTTATAACTATGTTTTAAAGTGATTATCAAGGCATGAAAATATTTGTTTTATGTGAGTTCATTTGTGCCATTCTGAGTTAGCCGACTACTTTCCAGAAATTATGAGTTAGATACAATGGGGCTAACTAAATTGATTGTACTCTGAATTAGTATACAAGGGGGACTTTCCAGAGTTTGTGTACACGGTAGCCGGTGTGTGTGGTACCGTATTGAGGGGTAGCCAGCTACGGTGAGGAATGTTGGGCAAATCGAATGTAACATCTGTCAGAAAAATGCTTGCAAGCTATATTGTGAAAAGTGAAAGAAAATGTTTAATAGGCATGGGTATTTGATGAAAAACTCCGATGCGCTATTTATAAGATGCCTGATTAATCTATACTTATGATATATTTTCGGCAACGTGCTGTAATACCCCGGAAAAATTCTTCTGTTTTAAAAATTTAAAGTGAATTAAAATTTTGGCTTCGCACGCCTAAGTTCCCGATTTTCAATTCTAAGACAAACAGTGAAATCCGTTTCAGAAAATAAATTCCAGAAATCGGACGAACGACTACTGCATTAGGATTTTTCGCGTCCGTTAAGTTTTTCGCCCGGAAACTCGGAATCGAATTCCGTTAGAATTTACATTCACTTTTTCTTCGAGACGAGTTCATCGGAGAAAGTTAATTTTTGTGATTTTCCGGACGAATTTTGGACTGTGATGTCCCGACTTTTTCTCAGATTTTGAAAAATGATTTAAGTTTTCCGAGTACGTAAATTATTTTCAATCTAACAGACGAATTAGATTTCGTCAATTCCGTAACTAACTAGAAAAGTATTTCTCGACTTTTAAAACGGCGTTTAAGAGCTGGAAACGAGTTATTTCGTTAATTTTTTTCCCTCGCCAAACGCTCCTTAACAAGTCACTATGTTTTGGTTAGATATTTCCTTAGCTTTATGACTCACCATAGGTGAGTCATCATCTTCTCTTCATTACCCCCCAAAACCGCCATTACACACAACTCTCTCTCTCTCATTTCTTCTCCAAATCACCTCCATTGAAGCTCAAACTCAAGCTCTTCCAAGATCGATAACTCTTGCATCTACCGATCAAATTCCAATCGAGTTCATATATCGAAAGGTAAGAGCTTCGTCTCTAGTTTGATCCGAATAAATCTCCTTTTCCCTCTCTTTTATTTTTTTCGAAAATTAGGGAATGAGATAGCATGTTGTCTTTGATCGAATCATGTTCTAGGATGTTTAGAGTCGAGTTCTACGAATCAAATCATGAAGAAAAATCAAGAACCTAAGCTCTAGACATTACCGAAAATTTTCAGATTTTGGGGCTTTGTTTCGTGTTCGATTTCTTTGTCGAATTAATGATAGATTAGTGTTCCGTATGTTGTTAATTGATCGTATGAATTGTTTTAGTTTTTTCTAAAAATAAAACCCAAAACCTAAGAGACGAACAAGGCTCGATTTAGGTTAGTAAATGTTAGGATATGCTCGTTTGTTTAATGGAAATGGGATATACGATGCATGAGGATGAATATATATTAAATTGAGATTTTTCTAAAAATAAAACGAGGAATATAAGAGACGAAGATGTGGTGATAAGTCGAGGCTCGATAACATTTTGATAATATGATTTATATATTAGTAATGCTCGTTAGATGATAATCGTTGTCGTAAAATTTGAATGAAAACGGAGATTGTAGAATTTTACGTAAGAGACGAACGACGGTCGATAAGTCGGGAATAAATGATGATATGAGGTTATGATTTGTGTAATAATGATTCTCGATAGATAATGAGCGATAGTGTAAAATTTGATCAAGTTCTAATGACGTTGGAATTTTCATAAGAGACGAAGACACGAGCATAAGTATTCATAGAAAAATCGAACCAAGGAAATATTTGGATATTAATGACTCTTAACCTTATGAGAACAAGTTCGTAGTTGACGACGTGTTAAACCGAGTTATGAAATGATAGGTTATAATTGAAATCGAGATGTTAGGTTTTGAAACAAGAACTTGATTGGTTTAGTAATTGACTAGTTTTGAATGACGAAGTTTTAAACATCGTACTAATAATCGAGAAATGAAAAGGGGTTTGTCGCGTGTGTGGTTACGTGTTGACTGTCATGAGACAGTAATTTCGTATGAAAAACAGAGGATCGTCATAAGTCGAACCTAGAAAGCCGTGCACCGAGTTAACGAGCCTTAGGGTTACACTCGGACTGTTTTGCGACGTTCTACAAAAACTGCGATATCTCCTAGCTCGTTTAACGAAATCGAGATCCATAAATTGGAGAGTAAACTAGACATCCGTGGCTTTCTTTTGGTACAGGGAACGTTCCTGTTTCGATATCCCCTGTTCTGCGTGATGGTTACTGACCTGTACAGAGAATTTCCAAAACTCATTTTCACAAGTTGAATTCTTTTCAACTTAACTCCTTAAGACCTTTTAAGTCGTTATGAGTTATCGACTACCATTATTAACCGACCTCAGTGTCGAGTAAGAATCCGAGCTAGTTTTAAACGAGAAGTGTTCGAGTCTCGTTCTAGATTAACTAAAAGAATCTAGTTAAGCGTGCAAATGCCTAAAGCTTAAGAACTTAAAAGATTAATTCGATTTCAGTTTCGAATTCCATTTTCTTCTATCGACTCGACAACTTATCGTTGTTTTATTATTTGCATTCCAAGGAGGAGAACGAGAATAGAAGACAGGATGGAAGATGGAAGTACGAGTAATAGTTCTGTAAACGAACGAGGTGGGCTTTCTAAAACCAAAATCTCCGTTGAATGCCATTACTTATGAAGTAATATTACGTGGGCTTTTCGAAAGTGTTTCAATTACTACCTTATTTATATGCGAGCGTTGCTCGAAGGTGTTTACGTTTTGCTTTAATAAGTGAATATTAAAGTTCTATCAGTACTTTAATAAATTGTTTATGTGAATTCTATTATGTCTCTCTGCGTTAGCCCTCAGGTGCTAACCAGAGTATTGGATTCTGAGATAGCCCACAGGCGCTATCCAGAGGGATAGTTTCTGAGTTAACCCACAGGTGCTTTCCAGACGATCGGATCTGAGTTTAAAACCCACAGTGTGTCATTCAGAAATTAAATGTATATATATGTCAGTAAAAGTTTTATATAAGTGTTTTATGAAATGATGCATAATTAAGTCAATACTCTTGTGAGTTGTTTTCGGCAACGTGTCCACTTAGTACTTTTGTACTTAGCCCTGCATGTTTGTTTTTAAATGTGCAGGTTGAGTGACGACGGCGGAGGAGGTTGAGTAAAGGTCTTTTCTCAGAAAAGAAGTTTAGTTGAGCCTCGATATCACATTCGATATGTGATATCATTTCTATGTTTTCTGCTGCCAATTCTGTAAACTAGTTTCAGTTAGTATATAACTTTAGAACTAAGTTTCATTCCTTGAACTTAGTCTCTTCTAAGAACAGTTATGTCGAGTGATCTTTCGTGATCAACTCTTTCTTTCATTAATTAAAGTCAGTTCCCTAATTTATGTAAATCCTTTCGGTTTAAGTTGTTATAACTTTAAACCTAGTTTTTCTCTGAATACAGTTTGACGAGCGATCCTTCAAGATCGACTCTCATTTATTCAAGTTCATCGTAATTAGTGTTAAGTTAATGTGTTTTTATTCATTATTCTCTTCTTTTCCGTTTCTTTAATCCAATCCCTAGTCGCACCCCGGCTTGGCCGTCCCACGCGATCTGGGGTTGTGACAGAATGGTATCAGAGCATTCTTTCCTACTCTGACCTTGGGTTATTTTTCTAGCGTTACCATAGAGTAATATCAGAGCAATCGTTTCTGCTCTGTATATGAATTTCTTTCAAGTAGTAAGATAGAGTATCTGTATATACTCTATACTTGAGTCTTCTTTTGAGAATGTAAAGTTTAGTTTGTATCACTAAACTTATGAATGTAGTAAACGACTCAACCTCCCGCTACGTCGACTCAACCAAAGAGGAAAAGAAAGGTAATAAAAGTGTTTTATTTTAAAAGTTTGAAGTATTAGATATACTTTTGTTGAGAGAACCAAGTTTGTCAAGTACGAACTTTATTAAAGTATGAGAGATATACTTTGTTGCAATATGTGAAATTATGTGAGTTAAAATTTCTTTGATTAAGATGTTTTGTTGATATGAGAACTTAGACCATTGTTCTAAGGTTTCTCCCGATTCTATGAGAACTTAGACTGCTGCTCTAAGATTCCCCGAGATTTCGAAAGGAGATCGTGAAACGAGAAGGACTTTTATGGACGAACGTTATATGCGTGTGGAGACATGAACAAAGACTCGGCGGAGTCAAACGTTGTTTTGTAATCAAGAGCCGATAAGAATTTCCTTCGAGGAAATAGGATAAATAATGATAAGGTAATTTAATTCCGTATTAAGTGAACGAAAGAAACGATTTGACGTTTGAGAAGCGTTGACTTCGAAACCAGAAAGATACGATGAAGACGAAGAGGACAGAATAAAGGGAATCAAAGAGAATGAAGTAACGAGTGTTACTTCTGTACAAGTAACACGAATGAAGTCGTCTTTCAGTGGGAGTTCGCTCCATTATAACTCCAATAGGAGATCGGTTTTGTTATTAAGAATCGAGTACGAAAATTTTAGCTAATTTCCAATGATCGCTCGATTCCGACGACGACTAGAACTTGTGTTCTAAAAGTTATTCCTTAGTTATTATTCCATTTCTTTTGGAATTTATTTCCATACTTCGTAATTGAACGAAGAATACGACGAATACGAGCATTATGTGACGAGAGCGACAAGTCTTTTATAAACGAATGTCACCTAAGTATAAGTGACATGAACAAGTCCCTTTTGAGTTGACTTGTTTTAATATTGAAGAACCGTTAAGAGTTTCTTTTCAAGAAAACTAAGAAGTCTAAGCTAAGATGATTAAGTGTACGTTAAGACGGTAAGGATAAGTTGAGATGGTTAAGATAAGCTAAGAACCGTTAAGAGTTTGTTTGCAATTTGAGAAAATTGCTGGATGATTAAGATAAGTAAATTTCATTTTGGATGAGTGCTTAAGGCACGGAATTGACGAGAATTTTTTATTTCTTTAAGTTTCAAAATGCCGCCAAGAGTTGCAAATAACAGAGGAAGAGGACGCGATAGGCCTGTAGGACCGGGAAGAGATCATAGACATCATGAGAGGGAGGAAGATCAAGGACATCAGGAAAACCCTCCACCTCCACCACCACTACGTCGTGACATATAGCATCTATTCCTCAAAAGAAATCCACCTATCTTTAATGGATCAGGAAACCCGAGTTATGCTGAGCTTTGGGTAAGAGCTGTAGAGAAAATTTTTAAACTTCTCAAATGTACGGATGAGGAGCGTTTCTCATGTGTTGCGTTTCAACTCAACGGACCAGCTGATGACTGGTGGGAAGCTAGACAGAAGGTCATTCCGACAGAGCATCTGGCTCAGTTTACTTGGGAGGAGTTTAAGAAAGTATTCAATGACAAGTACGTCCCTAAAACCTATAGAGCAAGGAAGGAAGCGAAGTTCTACAGTCTGAAACAAGGGAAGATGACAGTGACTGAGTATGATGCAACCTTTTGTGAGTTGTCAAGGTATGCACCCGAACAGGTTGATGCCGACGAGAAGATGGCAAAGAAGTTCCGTGGGGGACTTAGGCATGAACTAGGAGTGGCACTAGCCAGCCATGGAGGACTAAGCTATACAGACATACTATCACGAGCCTTAGAAATGGAGGCAGTTGTGCCGGATGAACGAGAGATTGTAGCGCCCGTATCAGCACTAACCCAGATACCAACTCCTGACCATTCCAACAACAGAAACAGCAACCATAAAGGTAAAAGGAAAAGAGAAGGAGAAAACCAGGGTGGAAATCAGAGTGGCTTTCAGCAGCCGAATCAGAATAAACCACAAGGACAGTGGCAGGGACAACAGGCAGACGATAACCAAGGAAAAATCACTATTCCTACCTGCCCTAAGTGTAACAAAATGCACTTTGGGAACTGTTTGGCGAACTTTGACGGTTGTTATAACTGTGGTCGACAGGGACACATGAGAAGGAATTGTCCGAAACCGTTGCTAACCTTGAGAGTTGTGCAAGCTCAGCCACAGCCGCAATGACAACAACTACAACAGCAACGAGAGCAGAATGCATGGGCATTTGTGAATGGGCCAGAAGCACAGGACAAGGGCAAGGGTCACTAGGCAAAGGGTTGGCTTATTTCAGACTAGTAGTAATTTTTGTATAAGTCCTCGTTAGGGGCAAACCAATACTCGTTCGACGTATATGTATATATGACCCCGTGAGTGGGCTTTGACTTCGTAAAAATATTTCTTCTAAAATCGTAGGCTTAAGGTAAGTGTTAATGGAACGTTTGATATAATCCATAGGATGGAAAATTATGATTGTGGTATCAATTACCATTCAGAAAAAGCAAACGTGGTAACAGGTGCGAAGAGTCGCAATACTTTGATCAAGTTCAGATGTCTCTTTATCGAGGAAGAAGCACTTATACGAGAATTCGAGACGATAGATTTAGAGGTGCTCGATTCACCTAAAAATGATAACCAGCCGAATAGTAGCACTCATAGCTACACCAAGCTTACGAAAGATAATCATAAGTGCTCAGAGAAAGGACGAGTTGATCGAGAAGCTATGACTAAGGGTAAGAATGGATAACCTGACGATTATTCCAAAGCACTAGACGAGGTGATCGTATTTAAGATAGATTTTGTGTTCTGATGCCGACGAAACGAAGAACGATATCATGAGTAAGGCTCACGACACGCCATATACCGCATACCCAGAGAGTATGAAGATGTATCAAGATTAAAGAAAGAAATTATGCTGGAACGGATCGACACGAGATGTTGTCTCATTTATAGAACGATAGTATTAGATCGAAGTGTGAAATGGAAGGATATTTTGCCGTTGATCGAATTGCCTATAACGATAGTTATCAGGCTACGATAAAGTACTGTGCCTTACGAAGCCTTGTATAAGGAGAAGTTTAAAGAAGATGAAAGTCTTACGTTTACGCGCCGATCAGAACTTAATTCGAAAAGGAGATAAAATTTTCTTTAAGATTTCTCCGTTAAAAGAATCATTTGATTCATGTTAAGTATAAGCTTAAATAAAGCTTATTATTGAGTATCGGATATCTCGGGAAAGATGAATTTGAAATAACGTATAGATTGGCCGTGTTGCCAAGTCTATGAAATATTATTATATTTGCGTACCTCGTATGAGAAAGTACGTGTTCGATTTTAAACGCATGATTCTTCAGCAAGACTTAGTTCTTGATTTTCGATATAAGTTATGGAGAAAGAATGCAAACGATTTTGGATCGAAAAGTGCGATAGTTATGAAGTAAGCCGAAACGATCAGTAAAGTATTCTGAAATTACCACGGGCAAGAGGAAGCTACGTAAGAGCTTTTGCGAAGGAAGGAAGCAAATTTTGGGACTAAATTTTTCATAAGGGGGTAGAATGTAATACCCCGGAAAAATTCTTCTGTCTTAAAAATTTAAAGTTAATTAAAATTTTGGCTTTGCACGCCTAAGTTCCCGATTTTCAATTCTAAGACTAACGGTGAAATCCGTTTCAGAAAATAAATTCCAGAAATCGGACGAACGACTACTATATTAGGATTTTTCCCGTCCGTTAAGTTTTTCGCCCGGAAACTCGGAATCGAATTCCGTCAGAATTTACATTCACTTTTTCTTCGAGACGAGTTCACCGGAAAAAGTTAATTTTTGTGATTTTCCGGACGAATTTTGGACTGTGATGTCCCGACTTTTTCTCGGATTTTGAAAAACGATTAAAGTTTTCCGAGTACATAAATTATTTCCTATCTAACGGATGAATTAGATTTCGTCAATTCCATAACTAACTAGAAAAGTATTTCTCAACTTTTAAAACGGCGTTTAAGAGCCAGAAACGAGTTATTTCGTTAATTTTTTTCCCTCGCCAAATGCTCCTTAACGAGTCACTATGTTTTGGTTAGATATTTCCTTAGCTTTATAACTCACCATAGGTGAGTCATCATCTTCTCTTCATTACCCCCCAAAACCGCCATTACACACACCTCTCTCTGTCTCATTTCTTCTCCAAATCATCTCCATTGAAGCTCAAACTCAAGCTCTTCCAAGATCGATAACTCTTGCATCTACCGATCAAATTCCAATCCGAGTTCATATATCGAAAGGTAAGAGCTTCGTCTCTAGTTTGATCCGAATAGATCTCCTTTCCCCTCTCTTTTATTTTTTTCAAAAATTAGGGAATGAGATAGCATGTTGTCTTTGATCGAATCATGTTCTAGGATGTTTAGAGTCGAGTTCTACGGATCAAATCATGAAGAAAAATCAAGAACCCTAAGCTCTAGACATTACCGAAAATTTTCAGATTTTGGGGCATTGTTTCGTGTTCGATTTCTTTGTCGAATTAATGATAGATTAGTGTTCCGTATGTTGTTAATTGATCGTATGAATTGTTTTAATTTTTTCTAAAAATAAAACCCAAAACCTAAGAGACGATGGGATATGCTCGTTTGTTTAATGGAAATGGGATATACGATGCATGAGGATGAATATATATTAAATTGAGATTTTTCTAAAAATAAAACGAGGAATGTAAGAGACGAAGATGTGGTGATAAGTCGAGGCTCGATAACATTTTGATAATATGATTTATATATTAGTAATGCTCGTTAGATGATAATCGTTGTCGTAAAATTTGAATGAAAACGGAGAATGTAGAATTTTACGTAAGAGACGAACGACGGTCGATAAGTCAGGAATAAATGATGATATGAGGTTATGATTTGCGTAATAATGATTCTCGATAGATAATGAACGATAGTGTAAAATTTGATCAAGTTCTAATGACGTTGGAATTTTCATAAGAGACGAAGACACGAGCATAAGTATTGATAGAAAAATCGAACCAAGGAAATATTTGGATATTAATGACTCTTAACCTTATGAGAACAAGTTCATAGTTGACGACGTGTTAAACCGAGTTATGAAATGATAGGTTATAATTGAAATCGAGATGTTAGGTTTTGAAACGAGAACTTGATTGGTTTAGTAATTGACTAGTTTTGAATGACGAAATTTTAAACGTCGTACAAATAATCGAGAAATGAAAAGGGGTTCGTCGCGTGTGTGGTTACGTGTTGACTGTCATGAGACAGTAATTTCGTATGAAAAATAGAGGATCGTCATAAGTCGAACCTAGAAAGCCGTGCACCAAGTTAACGAGCCTTAGGGTTACACTCGGACTGTTTTGCGACGTTCCACGGAAACTGCGATATCTCCTAGCTCGTTTAATGAAATCGAGATCCGTAAATTGGAGAGTAAACTAGACATCCGTGGCTTTCTTTTGGTATAGGGCACGTCCCCTATTTCGAAATCCCCTGTTCTGCGTGATGGTTACTGACCTGTACAGAGAATTTCCAAAACTCATTTTCACAAGTTGAATTCTATTCAACTTAACTCCTTAAGACCTTTTAAGTCGTTATGAGTTATCGACTACCATTATTAACCGACCTCAGTGTCGAGTAAGAACCCGAGCGAGTTTTAAATGAGAAGTGTTCGAGTCTCGTTCTAGATTAACTAAAAGAATCTAGTTAAGCGTGCAAATGCCTAAAGCTTAAGAACTTAAAAGATTAATTCGATTTCAGTTTCGAATTCCATTTTCTTCTATCGACTCGACAACTTATCGTTGTTTTATTATTTGCGTTCCAAGGAGGAGAATGAGAATAGAAGACAGGACGGAAGACGGAAGTACGAGTAATAGTTCTGTAAACGAACGAGGTGGGCTTTCTAAAACCAAAATCTCCGTTGAATGCCATTACTTATGAAGTAATATTACGTGGGCTTTTCGAAAGTGTATCAATTACTGCCTTATTTATATGCGAGCGTTGCTCAAAGGTGTTTACGTTTTGCTTTAATAAGTGAGTATTAAAGTTCTATCAGTGCTTTAATGAATTGTTTATGTGAATTCTATTATGTCTCTCTGCGTTAGCCCTCAGGTGTTAACCAGAGTATTGGATTCTGAGATAGCCCTCAGGCTGCTATCGAGATAATTCCAACTAAACGATCAGATTTTGAGATAGCCCACAGGCGCTATCCAGAGGGACAGTTTCTGAGTTAACCCACAGGTGCTTTCCAGACGATCGGATGTGAGTTTAAAACCCACAGTGTGTCATTCAGAAATTAAATGTATATATATGTCAGTAAAAGTTTTATATAAGTGTTTTATGAAATGATGCATAATTAAGTCAATACTCTTGTGAGTTGTTTTCGGCAACGTGCCCACTAAGTACTTTTCTACTTAGCCCTGCATGTTTATTTTTAAATGTGCAGGTTGAGTGACGACGGCGGAGAAGGTTGAGTAAATGTCTTTTCTCAGGAAAGAAGTTTAGTTGAGCCTCGATATCACATTCGATATGTGATATGATTTCTATGTTTTCCGCTGCCAATTCTGTAAACTAATTTCAGTTAGTATATAACTTTAGAACTAAGTTTCATTCCTTGAACTTAGTCTCTTCTAAGAACAGTTATGTCGAGTGATCCTTCATGATCAACTCTTTCTTTCATTAATTAAAGTCAGTTCCCTTATTTATGTAAATCCTTTCGGTTTAAGTTTTTGTAACTTTAAACCTAGTTTTTCTCTGAATACAGTTTGACGAGCGATCCTTCAAGATCGACTCTCATTTATTCAAGTTCATCGTAATTAGTGTTAAGTTAATGTGTTTTTATTCATTATTCTCTTCTTTTCCGTTTCTTTAATCCAATCCCTAGTCGCACCCCGGCTTGGCCGTCCCACGGGATCTGGGGCTGTGACACGTGCCCACTAAGTATGTTTATACTTAGCCCTGCATATGTTTTATAAATGTGCAGGTTGAGTGACGGGAGCGGTGGAGGTTGAGCAAGGAGTATAGAGGTGTAATTAGAATGAAGAACTGTATGTCAAGCTTTACGCTTTCCGCTGCCAAACTCTTCTTTTTGAGTTATTGTATATCTTTTTGTCTAAGTCCCGTACAATGAACTTAGTTCCTTTTTTGAGAACTACTTTGTCGAGCGATCCTTCAAGGTCGACTCTCTTTATTTCAATAAAGTCCAGTTCATAGTATTTTCTGTTAGAAATGTCTGTTTATCTATTTATTCCCCCTTCTTCCCCGCTTCTTTATTCCAATCCCTAGTCGCACCCCGACTTTGCCGTCCCTCGGAATTTGGGGCTGTGACACGTAAAATTTACTAATTTTTGATGATTTATATTAAAGATTATGTTCCAAAAATAATTATATAGTGTTAGATTGAAATGCATAAGTAAGTTATGTGAGCATCTTATGTGTACTGAATGACATGACATATCACGAATTTCAAATTCAAAGGTATAAGGATAAATCGGGAATAGGTGTCGATATTGATATAAGTCTGTTCATCTTCTCCTTGAATTAATGGCTTAAGATTGTTAAGACCGTCTTGTAGGAGACTTTGGCAATAGATTTCAAGGACAGGACTTATCTCTTTGAAAGTGAAAGGTGGGTTATCCTAGTTTCAAGTGTGAGTTAGATTCCCACGAGGTAACATTTCGGGATATTAAGCCCAAAATGTTTTTTACTTGATATGCATGCTTAAATATTTTTATGCTCAATTGCTTGTGGTTGACCAAGTATGAGACATGTTATATTAACGATCGGCCTTGAGCTCCGTACAAGCCAAGGTAGTGCGCACAAGAAGTTATGACAGTTCAGATAGAGGGAGTGGCTCCCCTCTATTTGAATCGGGAAGGTAATCCAAGAATGTGAGAAGTTTTGATGCGAGTACTCGTGTTTACATTCGAAATTATTTTGCCTATGTGAAGGTGTTTTTACTAAAGTTTCCTTTCCATAAGTATTGAAGCATGCAATATCCATATAAAATGTTTTTCAAAGAGGGGCATGGAACAACTGAGTGCTTTTGTACTCAGCCCCCTGCATTATTTTCCCTAATGCGGGTCCAATGACATGGATGTGAAGGGGGCGATGTCGGTGATGTCAAGTGTATGTTGGGTGACGATCTTGTGGTCGTCTTCATTGGCTTTCTTTATGTCTTCTACAGTCTAAGTACCTTGTTTCGTATTCTTATTGAATCTATAACCCTTAAACTTTGTTACCTCATTTGGGTCTCAACTATCTCTCATATTCATGTTATGTCTTTACGGTTTCATCAACACCCGTAGCGGCCCGCCCGATCCGCATAGGCCCGGGTGGTGGGGCGCTACAAAAAATGTTTCACATACCACACTTCATCTTATTGCTAGGTTATTGATGAATAATACGAAAAATTCAAGAATTCATTGTTGATAGACTATTCAAGCCGTAATATTGTTAATACAAATTTTTTTTATGACCATATCATATGCAAACTTATATATATTTATATATATACATATACATATATATATATATATATATATATATATATATATTAGAAAACTTATATTACGTTTCAAAACTTAAAGTTTTAAATGATTTTCATTCTATATTAGTTATAGAAGTTTTGAATTAATATTAAATTAAATATTATGATTTTGTGAATAAAATTATTATTAAAATAAAGATTTAAGATAAATAAGAATAATGAAGTTCCTCGACATATGACCTAAAATTAAAAGGTCTCGAGTTGCATAAGATTTCAAAACAAATAAAATTATTTCTTTGATCTATTAATTAATTAATCAAATTAAATTGAATCAATTGATGTCAGAAACCATTAGGGTAAAATATTTATATATTTATTAATAATTTATGGTGATTTACTAACGTGAGCTTATCTATCAAAATAAATTGTACCGATTGTATCGTTTAATGTATGAGTTTCACTCCGTGATGTATTAGAAAATTATTAAAAACAAAATTTAATTGGTACAATTAAATTTATTTATTTTGCAAAGTAATTGGAGGATGATGAATATATAGGTTCTTCAGGAGTAGAGTTTAACTAAAAAGCAATGTAGGACATAAAAGATTTATATTAAATATAATAAAATATGAATAAAAATCCATAAAATGAAAATTTAAGATAAATAAGAATAATGGATGTAGACCTTGAATCCACAGTCGTTTTAATAGATACTTTAAAAGTTGTTATTAAGGTTGTGACTAAATAATATGTAAAATTAAATCTCAATATATATAAAACTATTTACTTGACCAATTGATAGCCAAATTAAATTGACCGGCCATAATAGTAATCTAATTTTTGGTCTATTTATTTGACAAATATTATTATTGGCCAAATTAATTTTAGCCAAATTAAATTTCTTATTAAAATTGAACTAATTTATGGCCAACTAATTAGTTAATTAATTAGTCAAATTGGTGGTGCATTGTTGATTAGAAAAATACTAATTAGTCAAATTGGTGGTGCATTGTTGATTAAAAAAATACATATTGCTTATGGGTATTTATATAGGTCTTATAATGGATTAAGTATTATTAGAAAACAAAGTGGGATAAAGGCTTTTGGGAAAATACGAAAAGAAAGACTTTTATATAACATTTTAAATTGCCAACAAAAAAAATTAAAACGAAAATCGCCAAGTAGATGTGGAGGTAGATAATATGGAGTGCTCAATTGAGATGGTATGTTTAGATTTTCATGTGTAGATTCTCTTCCATATTTATGTCACAGCCCCAAATCCCGAGGGACGGCAAAGCCGAGGTGCGACTAGGGGTTGGATTAAAGAAGCGGGGAAGAAGGGGGATAAATGAATAAACAGACAACGATTAAACGACAACTGATATCTATGAACATATTTTATATTAAAAGAAAGAGAGAGTCGATCTTGAAGGGTCGCTCGACAAATTGTTCAAAAGTTAACTAAGTTCATTGTATGGGACTTAGACCAAAAAGGTTTACATTAACTCAAAAGATTGGCAGCGGAAAGCGTAAAGCTAGATACAAGTTCTTCTTCCTAACTACAACTTTTTACTCAAACCTCTGCCGCTCCCATCACTCAACCTGCACATTTATAAAACATATGCAGGGCTAAGTATAAACATACTTAGTGGATACGTTGCCGAAAACATATAATAAGTATAGAGTAAATCGGTCATCTTGATAAATAGCGCATCGGGGTTTTTCAACAAATACCCGAGCCTACTAAACATTTTCTTTAACTTTCACAATATAGCTTGGCCAAGCCTTTTACTTGATGTTACGTTCAAACTTGCCCAGCTTCTGTTTCAACGCCGGGGGAGAGTATACTTCTCCCGCTCACTATTCACCGTGGCTGGCTACCCCTCAACAAGGTACCACACACACCAGCTACAGTGTACACTTAAACCCTGGAAAACCCTTTCTGGTTAACTCAGCGGTCCGATCGATTAGTTAACCCCTTTTGGCTAACTCAGAAAGGCACAAGAGAACTCACATAAAACAAATATTTTCATGCCTTGATAATCACTTTAAAACATAGTTATAAAGCGATAAGTAAACATTTTCGAGCATCGCTCATTTGATTTAATATATAGAAAAGCCCACCTTACTGATTACAGAACTACTATACGAGCTTCCGACTTCTGTCTTCCGTCCTATCCTTGACGCTGACTTCCTCATTTTATCGTAAATAAACAAACTTTAAATAACTTGATCGCAACGATAAAAGAAACAGGAAATCGAAATTGGTTTTAGTCTTTTAGGCCTTTGCACTTTACTACTTTCTTTTGATTAATGAATAAACGAGACTCGATCAATTCTCGTTTATAAACTGACTCGGCTCATTACTCGACACTTAGGTCATTAGGTAAATGGATGTCGATAACAAGGAATGAAGTTGAAAAGGATTCAACTTAAGAAATTAGGTTTTCATTAGTTTCTGCACAAAGCAGAGGTTCTGGAGTTTATACAGAACAGGGAACCTCGAAACAGGGGATTTAATTTATACCAAAAGAAAGCCACGGATGTCTAGTTTACTCTCCAATATACGGATCTTGATTTCGTTAAGCGAGCTAAAAGTTATGACAGTTTCCGTGCAAGGTCGCAAAACAGTCCGCGCGAAACCCTAATGCTCGAAAAAACTCGACGCACGATTCCCTAGGTTCGATCAATGCTATTCCATTTTTATTCTTACGAAAATTTCATCTTAAGACAGTCAATACGAAATATCTTTTATGACGAACCCCTTTTTATTTCTTGATTACAAACTCGACGTATAATTCCTCGTCCTTTTTAACTAATCAATTACTATACCAATTCAAATTTCAAATTCAATTTCTATTTTGGCTTCTCGTTTATTAACTATAACTCATAACATCTCGTATCTCGGATGGAAATGTCATCAACTACAATATCGTTCGTTTATCAATAACAATCATTAATAACAAATTGGTTTTCCTTATTCGACTTTTCTATCGGCATTTAATCTCGTTTCTTCGTCTCTTAACAAAATTTCAATCTTCTTAGAATTCGCTCAAATTTTCCAGTTACGATCATTAACTAGCAAGATTATCATATAATCAAATCACAAATCTAAATCTGTCACAGCCCCAAATCCCGAGGGACGGCAGAAGCCGGGGTGCGACTGGGGTTGGATTAAAGAAGCGGGGAAGAAGGGGGCTAATTGACTAAACATACATGAAAAACATCGATAAACCATGAACAAGACTTGAATATAAATAAGAAAGAGTTAATCCCTAAGGATTACTCAACAAAAGTACAAAAAAGAAGCTAAGTTCATATGTACAGACTTAGACTACAGAGTATTGTTTCAAAAGTACATCTCAAAAAGAAATACAGAGTTTGGCAGCGGAAGGGTTCTAACTAAGCATCCTATCCTTTAACTCAACATCAACCGTCGCCGCTCACCGTCGCTTCAACCTGCACATTTAGAAAACAATGCAGGGCTAAGCATTTTCTGACTAATGTTACGTTCAATCTTGACCAATTCTAATTCACCGTGGCTGGTACCCCTCAACAGGATATCACATACACCACACGTTACAAGTGCACTAACTCTGGAAAGCACTTAGTAGCTAACTCAGAGCCAATCGTTAGTTAATCTAGTTAGACTAACTCTAAATCTGGAAAACATGAATGTTAACTCAGATAGGTACAAGAGAACTCACATAAAACATAAAACAGTTCATGCCATAATATCACTTTGAAAACACAGATATCAAAGCGATAAAGAAAGATTTTCCGAGCATTGCTCGTTTGATTTTGTATATAAAAGCCCACCTTGATATACAGAACTTAAAGCAAAACTTCCAACTTCGGATCTTCTATCCTTTCTCTACAATTGGCTTCCTCCTTCATCGTAAAATAAACATACTTAAAAAATGGGTCGTAAAAGAAAATCGATTAAAGAGAATCGAAGCAAGTTTTAGTTGTTTCATTCTTTAGGCATTTGCACGCTTACTAGATTCGTTTTACTTAAACGGGAAGCGAGACTCGTACCAATCCCGTTTAGAACTCAGAAGATCAGTCGATATCTTAATACGACTTTAAAGATTATAAGAAACTAAGTTGGAAAGAATCAACTTAGGCGATTTACGTTTTAGTTCATTGAACGATTTATGAAATTTCTCGTTTATTACTTCTTTAATGAAAGGATAAAAGATAAGATCTCGACTGGTTTTCATCACTCAAGGTCCTATACTTGACTCTACGGTCAGAAGGGAGATGTTCGTTAGATAAAACGGCTTAAACGATTGAAAGAAACTAAGTTGTGAATTAAACAACTTAGAGAACAAGAAACTGAATTTTCACTGTGCAGTCCAGTAACTCTGGAGGCTGTCCAGAACAGAGGATCTGGAAACAGGGGATGAGCCCTGTACCATTAGAAAGCTTAGGAAGTCTAGTTTCCGCTCCAATTTACGGATCACAAATCCGATAAACGAGCTGGAAGTTATTACAGTTTCCGGCGAGGGTCGCCAAACTGCCGCAAAAACCCTAATTGCTTGATAGGTTCGACATATAACGTCTTAGGTTCGTTCTAAGCTCTCGTATTCAATTTTTTAGAAACTGGACTCTCAAGACAGTCATCACATACTTCCGTACGTGATGAACTCCTTCTCAAAACTCGCTCAAAAGCACGACGTTCTAAACGTCGGATTTCAACTAACAATTACTAAACCAACAAAAATTCAAAATGCGTTCTAGTTCTCGACTCTAACTATAGCCCATATTATATCAACTCGAAAGCTTATGACGTCAACTAGAAAGTTGTTCTAAATTCCATCATAAACAATAATATCAAATTAGAATTTTCATCCGACTTCTCGATTATTAGTTACGACTTAATGTTCGTCTCTTACGCGATTTTTTCAAAGTTGTCGGATTTCGTTCAAATTTTACGACGTCAAACTACGTCTAACGTGAATCACTTTCATGCATACAAACATATCATAACATCATTATAACTCAACTTATAAGGTGATCTTTATCTCTTATGTTTCATTAAACATTTTTAGAAAATTTTCAATTAAATTCTATAACCAACTAACATTATTTGCAACATAATTCAACCAACAAATCATCACTTAAATCAAACATGTGGAAACTCCTAATTATCCTATAACTTTCGGTTTTTATAAAGATGTTAAGGGGGTGATTTTCTTCCCCAATTAACTACATTTATTTGCTAATCAACCTCTTATATCATCAATTAATCAATTGTAAAATAATTACCAACTAACATGCATAAACTCCCTAAATTCAACTCAAACCCTAATTGAAATTTCACAAACACATAGGGCTTTTGATTCCTTTTTATTCTAATCACTAATTAAACATCTATTAAACAAGAATCAACCATCAAAAGAAGAAAATTAAAAAATCCTACAACATGCCTAAATTTTCGGTATTAACACAAGATTTAGGGTTCTTGGTTTTGATCAATTTTAAACCCTATTTAATCTATCTAACACATCTAATTTCATTATTACAAGATCAAATTATCCATTTCAATACCTTATTTTTCGATCAAAGAAGGAAAAAAAATAAAAGAAGAAGAAGATGGTTGGATAGAATTGAAGAGGAGATCATTACCTTGAATATTAGTGAAAGGAGTTAGATGAAAAGATGGATGAATGATGATCTAGGAGGATTTTCTTGTTGTAGTTCTTGAAGAACAACAATGGTGATTGAAGAAATTCTTGAAGAGAGAGGGGAGAGAGATGCCGAGAGAGAGATGGTGAGGATGAGAGAGTTTGAGGTTATTTTAATTGCTTAAGAAAGTTTGATATGATGAAAGATTTGAAAATGTGAAAAGTGAAGATTAAGGTGTCATTTAGTTTAGACATTGTCAACATGCATGTTCCCCACTAAATTAATTAAAAAAAATAAAAAAAAAACGGCTGCATGCAGAATTTTTAGAAGGGTTACGGGTTTTTCCGGCGCGATCCGACGTTACGGAAAAACGAACGACGAAAAACGTTGCTCGGTACAAAATCGTCGCGATTTGATTTGACCTTAAATTCTAACGTATGAACTTAATTGGAAAATAAATTTACAAAAATTATTTTGACAAAAACTCGGGACGACACAATCCGAGTTTCGTCCGGAAAAACATAAAAACGAACTTTCTCGGGCGTGTTCGTATCGCAATTTCGTGATTGTAAAAAATCGGACGGTTTTCCGTTCTGAGTTTACGAACTAAAAACTTTTCGTACGTGCTAACCCTAAATACAGTAGTCGTCTAGCTGACTTCTGTAATTTATTTTCAATAACGGATTCGACCGTTAGCCTTAGAATTCAAAAATTGTAAACTTAGGCGTGCAAAGCCATTTATTTAATTAACTTAAAATTTTAAGAATGTAAGGAATTTACGGGGCATTACAAAATCATTATCTAATCTCGACTTATCGACGATTCTTCGTCTCTTAGCGAAAATCCGACGTTCTCCGATTTCGTTCAAACTTTACAAAATCGATCATCATCTATCTGGCATCACTAATACATAAACCATATAATCAAATTATTAACTAGCTTCAACTTATCGACGAGTTTCAGTCTCTTACGTTTTTCATTTTATTTTTAGAAAAAATCTCAATAAATTATATAACCATCCTCAAACATACCACATCTCATTTCTATTATCATTTCATGCAATTCATAACATCTTCTACATCAAATCATCAATTCTTCATCTCTTATATTTCTATTTTTATTTTTAGAAAATTCTAATTTAATTCATGTGATCATCTAACATCACACAAAACACTATCCATCAATTAAACATCAAGAAAATCGAACTACATCAAACCCCTAAATCTTTTAAAATTTTGGTAATGATCAATAGGTTAGGAGGGATGATTTCTTCATGATTTCAATCCATAGAATCATTCCTAAACATAATATATCATGTATTAAACATAGGTTCATCATGCTTCTTCACCTCCAATGTTTCGAAAAAAAAAGAAGTTGATGGAAAATAATTTTTGTTCGGTTCATAACGTAGAAGAAGTTTCTACCTTGTCGAATATGAACTCGGAAATAAAATCGATCGGTAGACGAGAGACTTGTTGATCTTGAGAAAGCTTGGAAGAATGTCTTCAATGGAGGATTGAAAGAGAAAAATGAGAGAGAGAGAGAGAGAAGAGGGAGACGGTAATGAGGGAGAGAGGGAGAGAGGATGACTAAGGCTTTACTATTCCATAAAGTGTAAAATATCTCCAAAGGTGATGACTCACATGTTAAGAGACGGTTTAGGGGGGTTTAATTTAACCGAAATATAGCGTTTACGGATCTAGAACGACGTTATAAAAGTCGAGAAATAATTTTTTAGGCGGTTACATTTTCGACGAAATCTAATTCGACCGTTAAATTAGAAATAAATCACATACTTGGAAAACCTAATTCGTTTTTCAAAATCCGATAAAAAGTCGGGATAAGACAGTCTAAAATTCGCCCGGATAAATCATAAAAACTGACTTTTTCCGGTGAACTCGTATCGAAGAAAAAGTGAATGTAAACTCTAACGGTTTTTCGTTCTGAGTTTTCGGACGAAAATTTTATCGGACGCGAAAACCCTAATACAGTAGTCGTTCGACCGACTTCTGGAATTTATTTTCAAAAATGGATTTCACCGTTAATCTTAGAATCGAAAATCCTTAACTTAGGCGTGCAAAGCCTGAATTAATAATTAAATTTTTATTTTAACGACGGAATAATTATCCGGGGTATTACAATTTAATTATGAAAGTTTTAAATATATTGAATGTTAAATATACATATGTAACGTCCCGGTCTTTTTATCCAGAATTAATTAAAACTTAAGGTCGTCAATAGGACTTTTGCATTCTTAAAAAATCAAAATCGAGTTAAAGTGATGAGTCTAATTTTTATTCTCGTGTTAGAGTCTTAGAATTAGAATTTCTAAATTTATTATTTGATTACTAGTTGAGTCATTTTTCTCAATAATTCTCGTTCCATAAATCGCGTAATATTTTTATTTTTGCTCGACTAATAATTTATGTTACGACACGAGAAAATAATTATACGACTTTCCTACGATACACGGATGTTTATATCTGTGTGAAAAAGAATCCCATGTATTTTCTCTAATAAAAATAAAGTAAAAATTAATTACTTTTCCCAAACCACCCACATTTAGACAACTCACCTAGTCAATCCCCCTATTCTCCTTATTTCTTACCCACTAAAGTAAGCAAGCAACACAACACTCTCTCCTCACTTAATCAAATACGCAAGTCTCTTCCCTCATTCATTTTGCTGCTACTAGCAATAGAAAGAGAGGATGTTTTCTTTCTATTCTTCCATTGTTGCACCTTGAAAGCTCCAACTCGAACTCTCTTCCTGCTTTGATTTCTTTTCCGAGTCCATATCCAAGTAAGTTAGTTTCTCTTCTTCTTTTCAATGCAAAAGAAATTCGTTTTTGGAGCCTATTATGTTCATCGAAAATTTAGGAAAATGAATTAAGTACTAAACCTTGATTTTCATTCTACTGCTATTGTGCTTAATTTCAGTAGGGTATTTCATATATTAAGTAAAAGAGTGGAATTTTATCATTTGTTAATAAAAGAAAGAAAAGAAAGAAAAGTGGCAGACTTTAGCAAGGAATCGAGAGCCTTAAAAAAGTATTGCTGGTAATAACCTCATGTTGTTTTTGTTAATCAGGATTTTATTTAGTGTGATAAAGTGCGATAGGAGATTTTTGTAAATTAATCAAATGTTGATAGAATATATTTGAGATCTTTTCTGGATAAATCGAAAGGAGTTTTGGTGTAACATGTTGGATGGTTATTTCTTCTTTAAGTTTTACTCGTTCAATAATTCTATAAATTTGAGGAAGTCGATCTTGTTGGAAACCAGAATTTGATGACCTTTCTTTTTGTAAAATTGGGTTTATATTTTGAAAGAAGTCTGCGTATATATATGTTGAATATGATTTAATGTTTGTGTGGTATTATAGCGATCAAGAGCATGTTGGGAGTTTGGTAACTATGTGATATGATTTGCTTACTCAATTGTTGAAGAACTGGGTGAATGTAATTTGGTGATAAACTATTATGTTCGTTGTTTTCCTTGAATAATCAAGCTTTGATTGAAGAAGAACATAATGGTCAGTATGTGTGAGTATATATATATATATATATATATATATATATATATGTAAGTTGTGGATGAATAAAGATTAGAGTCATATCATATCTATGAGAAAGAATGAGATAATGTATGCAAATAAGCATGAAATATATGAATTACTTTTTATAAAGGCACATGGTTATTATGTTCTGAGGATGCTTAAAGGAAGAGAATTTAGATGCCTAATTAAGATTCCTCCCCATGTGATCAAGAACTTAAATTGCTCCAATTAGAATGGTGCAACTGCACGAACACGAAAGATGAACAATGATAGTGGAACGACAAGTACCAAAGATGCCATGATGTCTTGAAATGAATGTCGTTTGCGAGTAAGTGACATGAGCATAGTTATCATCAATCGGATATTCATTCTCGTCGGAACACAGAATTGACTTTGCTTTCCCTTGTAGAAACCCGAATGACTTACTTGACGCATCAAGTTAGTTACACTAGTTGAGTAGTATATAAGATTGTGATGGTTGTTTGTTGGAGTCTAAGATTCGAGTTTGAGAACTTAAGTTGAGTTTTGTGTTTATCTATGAGCTCTTTTACTTCTAGTGCTTTAAGAATCCCTTTAAGATTAAGTTTTTCTATTATGATGAGATGCTGATGTTATTTTGTAAACTTCTTTCTTAGGATGGCTGCGACTAGGAAAACAGCGCGGAAGGCGGTGTTTAGGCGTTGGACACCTGCTGAGCTTCTTGCGGCTTTCCGCTATGCGACTTACCGAGCACTAGGTTCTACTGTAGGCCAGTTTGTGGCTGACTTTGAGGCGAGCTAGCGCCTAGCTGCTCCACACGGCATCTCAGACTTCGAGGGCATCATCCGACTCATTGACCGCCTACCGACCGAGTGGCAGGGGTGGGCGACCGAGCTCTCTTGGCACTTTGTCTACCTACGTTACCCTACTTTTATGTCGACTGGAGACTTCCCTGCCTTTGCAGCGAGGATCACCGCTCACTTCTACCAGCACCGTAACGCTCCCCTAGGACCGTACCAGCAGAGACCTTACGCTAGGGAGCGTGTTGTTGTGGAGGAGCTAGCTTTACCTGCACCGAGCCAGACGGTTCTTACTACTCTACCCCGTGTTATGGGTAGGTTTGACTATGAGGCAGGACCTTCAGGAGTTCGTCACGAGGGTATCGTGACCAACTCTCCGTACCTTGTGCAGATGGTTGCATGTCTGCGACCTTTGACTATCGCCGAGCCGGTGCACCCACGTTCGACTACCGAGACCGACTACCCACTCCTCCCAAAGAAGCGTGTTGTTGTGGAAGACCTCAGGGAGTTAGTTGGAGGCTTACCTCAAGTAGAGCCGGACCGAGTTGCGGTCCCACCAGTGCCAGCGACTACTGGAGTTTGTAATAGAATTGCTGAGGTCTTTGGGGACGAGTCGGAGGAGGATCCAGACGAGGATCCGGAGGAGGAGGACTCAGAGGGAGGTAGCTCAACCGCTGAGTCAAGGGCCGAGTGAGACAGTCTAGGATAGTGCTAGCCGTGTCTTTTTTGTATGTAGTAGGCAGGACGTTGTTTTTCATGCTTATCTTGTACCGTCCCAGGTTTAGCAATTTTTTTTTTTGTAGACGGCAATGCAATCTGTTAGAGCATACCATATTTTGGTATATGTGTAGGCATGTAGCCTAGATCAACTAGCTTAGCTTGATAGCCAGTTCAAACCTCGTTGAAGGCAATTGTATGATTATGATGCTTATTTATATATCTAGACCCTTGCTGGGCTTTTTGTGATTCGACGAGTACAAATTTATTGTTTCATTTCTATTTTATGATTATGATACGAGTGTGGTTCCAGTAAAGATGTGCAAGATTACGATAAGTCTATGTCGGCGTTAATGTTTTCATGTTTAAGTTGATCGTTTTTTGCAAAATCTTAAGATTGTGCTAACAATGACTGTGTAACCTCAGAATGCCGCCTAGGAGAGAATCCGGTGTAAATGGAGGAAGGAGAGGATGAAGACCAGGATGAGGAGGTGGAAGAGGTCGTGGTGGATGACAGGGAAATGAAAAAGAAGAAGAACGTGAGCGTGAGCACACGCCACCCCCACCGCCTCCACCACAACGAGCAATTAAGGAGCTCTTCCTCTAGCAGAACCCACCTACTTTCAATTGATTGGGAAACCCAGCAGATGCTGAACTCTGGATTAGAGCTATGGAGCGTTTTTCAACTTTCTAAGATTTACTGACAAAGAGCGTCTTTCTTGTGTGATGTTTCAACTCACTGGGCCCGTAGATTTCTGGTGGGAGGCATGCCGGAAGATTATACCAGCTGAACGTCTAGAGAACTACACTTGGGAAGAATTCAAAGAAGCATTGTACGACAAGTATATTCTGAGGACTTTCAAGATCAAGAAGAAGGCTGAATTCTACAACCTTAAGCAAGGAAAGATGTTGGTGACTGATTATGATAGAATGTTTTGTGAATTGTCGAGGTATGCTCCAGACCAAGTTGATACCGATGAAAAGATGGCAATAAAGTTTATATCTGGACTAAGGTACGAGATTTGTATGACATTGGCTAGTCATGAAGGGCTAAGCTACACCGATTCGCTAAACAGAGCTCTAGATATTGAGGCAGCAATGCCAGAGGAGAAACAAGCACCCGTAGTTACACCACCACCACCCACTCAAACTCACTCTCAAGGCTACAAAGGGAAACGTAAGTAGGAGGGAGGAAAAAATGGTGGAAATAGCAACCACCACGGCAACAACCAAGCTAATAGAAAGCCGTGGCAAGGAAATGCACACCAAGGACAGCACCAAGCCCAAAGGCAAGGTCAAGAACGACCAATGGCTCATGCTCAAGGAGGCAATAACCAGGGACGTGCTGCAAATCCCGTATGTCCTAAATGTAACAAGCAACATCCCGGCGCTTGCCTGGTAGGCACAGTAAATTGTTACACATGTGGTCAAAAAGGGCATCTCATGAGAAATTACCCTAGACAGCAGCAAGGAGCGAGGCCTAATCAGCAAGGTCAAATCCATCCTCTAAGAGCTCTGCAAGGATAGCCGCGACCGGTGCTACCACCTAATCAACAAAATCAAGGTGCTAGAGCTTTTGGCCTTAACCCAAAGTAGCCCGAGAAAAACAAGGGCAACTTGGCAGGTATGGACAAACTACTTAACCAACCTGTGATTATTTTGTTTGATACTAAAGATTCGTATTCTTTTATTATTGGTTCTTGCGTGGATAATCTAGATATTAGGCCTGAACGTGCTAATCATGCTATGAAAGTAGCTACACCATCTGGAGAAATTACGACTACCACGCATGTTTGCTCAAAACGAGAACTAGAATTCAGAAATCTTAAGTTAGTAGCGAACAACTAAACGTTATGGTAATGTGGGTTTTGGATATAATCCTAGGCATGGATTGGTTAGCAGAGAACTATGCCACAATCCTTTCCAACAAGAAAAATTTCTTTCCTACCACCGGGAAAAGAACCTACAGACTTCCACAGTATTAGAATGGGTAGAAAAAATCCTATTATTTCTGCCTTGCAAGCCAAGAAGATGATGAGAAAGAAGAATTGCCAAGCTTTTCTCGTTTACTTGAATGAAGAAGATGGAATCGAGAAGACGGTAGGAGATGTGTCGATTGTGCGAGAGTTTGAAGATGTGTTTCCAGAGGTGTTAACAGGATTGCCGCCTGATCGACAAGTAGATTTCAACATTGATTTAGAACCAGACTTAGAACCAGGATCAGCCCCTGTGTCCAAGGCACCATACAGAATGACACTAAAGGAGTTGCAAGAACTCAAGATTCAGCTGCAAGAGCTTTTGGATCTAGGTTTCATTCGGCCAAGTTTTTCCCCCTGGGGAGCCCCTGTCCTTTTCGTGAAAAAGAAAGATGGCACGATGAGAATGTGTATCGACTACAGAGAGTTGAACAAGCTCACACTCAAGAACAAATATCCTTTGCCAAGAATAGATGACTTGTTCGACCAACTCAAGGGACCCAGTGTGTTTTCTAAGATAGACCTTAGATCCGGGTATCACCAACTGAAGATCCGCCAAGAAGATATACCCAAAACAGCTTTCAGAACGAGATATGGCCGCTATGAGTTTGTAGTAATGCCATTCGGATTTACCAACGCTCCCGCCGTATTTATTGACCTCATGAATAGAGTTTTCCATCCTTACTTGGACAAGTTTGTCTTAGTGTTTATAGACGATATTCTCATTTATTCTAAAAATGAGAAGGAGCATGAAGAACACTTGAGAATAGTGTTGGAGACTCTCAGAACTGAAAAGCTTTATACTAAATTCAGTAAATGTAAATTTTGGCTAAAAGAAGTAATGTTTCTTGGGCATATTGTGTGAGCAGACGGCATTAAATTGGACCCCGCAAAAGTGGAAGCAGTACGAGATTGGAAGTCACCAACCAACCCTAATGAGATTAGGAGTTTCTTGGGACTAGCTGGATATTACCGGAGGTTCATCGAGGGATTTTCTAAAATTGCTAAACCTATGACAAAAACTACTTAAGAAGACAGTCAAGTATACCTGGATGAACGAGTGTGAAGCAAGTTTTCAAGAACTCAAGAAAAGGTTGACTACAGCGCCGATATTAGCAGTGCCAGAAGTGAACAAAGGGTACGTAGTTTATACTGACGCATCCAAGAATTGACTAGGTTGTGTTCTGATGCAAGATGGGAAGGTGATATCGTACACGTCAAGACAACTAAGGCAACATGAGGAGAATTACCCCATACATGATCTGGAACTAGCTGCAGTCATGCATGCACTGAAGATCTAGACACATCATCTTTATAGAGTAAAGTATGAGATCTTCATTGATCACAAGAGTCTAAAATACTTTTTCGAACAGAAAGAGTTGAATATGAGATAGAGAAGATGGCTTGAGCTAGTGAAAGATTATGATTGTAGCATTAACTATCATCCCGGCAAGGCTAATGTAGTACCTGATGCCTTGAGTCGTAAGGCTCAACCACAATTCGGATATCTCATAAGTCAAGAAGAGGAACTCATCCAAGATTTAGAAAGAATGAGTTGGAGATTATTCAACCACCAGAAACTATAACAAGTCGAGTTGCAGCACTCGTAGCAACTCCAGACTTGAGGGAAAGGATAATTAGTGTGCAAAGAAAAGACAAAGCTTTTGAGAAACTGCGTTTGAAAAATCAGATCTGATAATCTTGGAAGCTACCGGGAAGCAGCCGATAATGCGATCACATTTGAAGGAAGGCTATGTGTCCCAAATGATGAAGAGCTGAAGAATGAGATCATGAGTGAAGCTCATGATACCCCCTATACTACCCATCCGGGAAGTACCAAGATGTATCAGGATCTGAAGAAAATGTTGAAGTGGGAAGGATTGAAACGAGATGTAGCTTTATTTGTTGAGCGATGCTTGGCATGTCAGCAAGTAAAAGCTTTGCACCAACGACCATATGGAACGTTACAACGGTTGATGATTCTGAAATGGAAATGGGAAGCCATCACGATGGATTTTGTGACAAATTTGCCAAAGTCTAAGCGAGAGAACACTGCTATATGGGTTATAGTAGATAGACTTACCAAATCAGCTCACTTTTTGCCAATTCCGACTACCTATGGAGCTGAGAAGCTGGCACAATTATACGTCCGTGAGATTGTGCATCTACATGGGGTGCCAGAGTCAATCATATCAGATAGAGATGCGAAATTCAAACTCTAGAAGACAGGTTGAGAACTATGGTGTTAGATCATAGTGAAAATTGGGAGCATATTTTACCATTGATAGAGTTTGCGTGCAACAACAACTACCAAGCAACGATAGGTATGGCCCCTTATGAAGCACTATACGGGAAGAAGTGTAAATCACCACTTTATTGTGATGAAGTAGGTGAGAGAAAGGTTCTAGGGCAAGATGCAGTCAATGATATGATCGAGATCGTCCATAAGATATGAGAAAGAATACTAGAGGTTTAGACTCGACAGAAATCATATGCAGATATGCGCCGAACTGAACTTGAATTCCAAAGTGGAGATAAAGTTTTTCTTAAGGTTTCTCCTTCAAAAGGGATAGTTAGATTTGGTGTCAAAGGAAAGCTTAGACCCCGTTTCATAGGTCCATATGAAATCTTACGGAGAATTGGTCCAGTCGCTTATAGATTGGCTTTGCCACCGAGTCTCGAAAGTGTTCACAATGTTTTTCACATTTCTCAATTGAGAAAGTATGTCTTTGACCCCAAGAATGTGATCCATCAGCACGACATAGTCCTTAGTCCTGATTTAAGCTATGAAGAGAGACCACAAGCGATATTAGATAAAAAGGTGCAAGAGGTGATGAATAAATCGATTTCCTTAGTAAAAGGTGTATGGAGTCACCACGGACAAAAAAAATCACGTGGGAGCTAGAAAGCAAGATAAGAGAGAAATACATTGAACTCTTTGGAGAGGTATGTAAATTTCGGGATGAATTTTTTTTTAGAGGGGTAGGATGTAACGTCCCGATCTATTAATCTGGAATTAATTAAAACTTAAGGTCGTAAATAGGGTTTTTCTATTCTTAAGAAATTAAACTCGAGTTAAAGTGATGAGTCTAATTTTTATTCTCGTGTTAAAGTCTCGGAATTAGAATTTCTAAATTTATTATTTGATTACTAGTCGAGTCGTTTTTCTCAATAATTCTCATTCCGTAAATCGTGTAATATTTTTTTTTGCTCGACTAATAATTTTAAGTTACGGCTTGAGAAAATAATTATATGACATTCCTACGATACCCGGATGTTTATATTTGTGTGAAAAAGAATCCCCTGTATTTTCTCTAATAAAAATAAAGTAAAAATTAATTAATTTCCCCAAACCACCCACATTTAGACAACTCACCTAGTCTACCCCTCTATTCCCCTTATTTCTTACCCACTAAAATAAGCAAGCCATACAACACTCTCTCATCTCTTAATCAAATACGCAAGTCTCTTCCCTCATTCAATTTGCTACTACTGGCGATAGAAAGAGAGGAGAGTTTTCTTTCTATTCTTCCATTCTTGTACCTTGAAGGCTCCAACTCGAACTCTCGTCCTGCTTTGATTTCTTTTCCAAGTGCATATCCAAGTAAGTTAGTTTCTCTTCTTCTTTTCAATGCAAAAGAAATTCGTTTTTGGAGCCTCTTATGTTGATCGAAAATTTAGGAAAATGAATTAAGTACTAAACCCTGATTTTTGTTCTACTGCTATTGTGCTTAATTTTAGTATGGTATTTCAGATATTAAGTAGAAGAGTGGAATTTTATTTTTGTTAATAAAAGAAAGAAAAGAAAGAAAAGTGGCAAACTTTAGGAAGGAATCGAGAGCCTTAAAAAAGTATTTCTGGTAATAACCTCATGTTGTTTTTGTTAATCAGGATTTGATTTAGTGTGATATAGTGTGATAGGAGCTTTTTGTAAATTAATCAAATGTTGATAGAATATATTTGAGATCTTTTCCGGATAAATCGAAAGGAGTTTTGGTGTAACATGCTGGATGGTTTTTTTTTTTTTTTTTTTTTAGTTTTACTCGTTCAATAATTTTACAAATTTGAGGAAGTCGATCTTTGTGGAAACCAGAATTTGATGACCTTTCTTTTTGTAAAATTGGGTTTATATTTTGAAAGAATTCATTCTATATATATGTTGAATATGAGTTAATGTCTGTGTGGTATTATAGCAATCAAGAGGATGTTGGGAGTTTGGTAACTATGTGATATGATTTGCTTACTCAATTGTTGAAGAACTTGGTGAATGTGATTTGGTGATAAACTATTATGTTCGTTGTTTCCTTAAATAATCAAGATTTGATTGAAGAAGAACATAACGGTCAGTATGTGTGAGTATTGTGTGAGTATCTATATATATATGTAAGTTGTGGATGAATAAAGATTAGAGTCATTATAGTTGAATTTGAAATCTAGAATTCTTGTTTTCTTCCTCATTTTCGCAGGAAATCTAACAGCTATGCTACATTTTAGGAAAACGGTCATAACTCTTTGCTCGTTTAAAATTTTTGAGATCCACAAGTTGGGTTGGAAAATAGACATCAATAGCTTTCTAATGATATGAATTAAGCTCCCTAATTCCTCCTGAGAAATTCCAGAACTGCACCTCTGTCCAGTACATGTGCACAGATTTCTTCTTAATTTTGTTTTGTTTGAGAAAAGGGCTAAGTGTATAAGGTTTGGTTTCAAACCATGAGGTGTGGATCGTTTAATATTTGAGTAATGTCTTACTATCTTATGTGGTCAAAATGAGTTCTTGATTAATTTCTTAGTTTCTTTAAAAGACTTAGATTGAATGCAAAGCCCTTGTCACAACACCAAATCCCGAGGGACGGCAAAGCCGGGGTGCGACTGGGATTGGATTAAAGAAGCGGGGAAGAAAGAGAATGAATGAATAAACATAACATTAAAGACAGAATAATTTCTATGAACAAGACTTCATTAGCAAAAGAAAGAGTTGATCTCGAAGGATCACTCGAACAAGATCTCAAAAGATTCTAAGTTATAAGTACAGAACTTAAACCAAAAGTGATATTCATATTTACATAAGTGAGTCTAGAGTTTGGCAACGGAATTGTAAACTACAAACTAAAGTCTTCCCTATTGACAACATTTACTCAACCGTCGCCGCTCTGTCTCTCAACCTGCACATTTAGAACACATATGCAGGGCTAAGTACGAAAGCACTTAGTGGGCACATTGCCGAAAACATAATCATAAGTATAGATAATCAGGCATTTAATTTCTGTAGCACATCGGGATTTTTCAACAAATTGCCATGTCTACTAAACATTTTCTTTCTCATTTTCATAACTTAGCTTGTACAACCATTTTTCATAAATGTTACGTTCAATCTTGACCATTCATTATCACTGTGGCTGGTTACCCCTCAACAGGATACCACATACACCACAGGCTACAGTGTACACTAAACTTTGGAAAGCTCCTTTTGACTAACTCAAAGTTGATCGTTTAGTCAACCCCTTTTGGCTAACTCATAAGGTACAAGAGAACTCACATAAAACAAATAGTTCATGCCATGATTATCACTTTGAAAACACGATTATCAAAGCGATAAAGAAAAGGTTTTCGAGCATTGCTCATTTTGTTTCATATATAAAAGCCCACCTCGATAGAATACAGAACTAAGACACGTGATTCCGTCTTCTGATCTTCCGTCCTATTCTTGGTGTTGACTTCCTCCTTCATCGTAAATAATCATACTTTAAAACTCGGTTGCAAACGATAAACGAATACGGAAAGTCGAGTTAAGTTTTAGTCCTTTAGACTTTTTAGGCATTTGCACGCTAAACTAAACTCTTTTAATTAAACAGAAACGAGATACAAACACATCTTGTTTGACACTCATTCGGTTCTGTATTTGACACTTAGGTCAGTAGAAAGAAAATAGTCAAACGACTTAAAAGATCGAAAGAGTTCAAGTTGAGAAGAATTCAACTTAAGAACTAAGTTTTAACAATTCTGCACAGACCAGTAAGCTTGCACAGAACAGGGGATTTCGAAACAGGGGACATGCCCTGTACTGAAAGAAAGCCTCGGATCTCTAGTTTACTCTCCGACTTACGGATCTCAATTCCGATAAACGAGCTAGGAGATATGGCAGTTTCCGTGAAGGGTCGCAAAACTGCCGAGTGAAATCCTAATGCTCGATAAAATTGACGCACGGTTTTCTAGGTTCGATTAAAGCTTAATCACTTTTATTTTCATGCAAAAACTGACTCAAGGCAGTCACCACGTATCATCATACGTGATGAACCCCTTTTCATTTCTCGATTATAAGCACGACGTTTAAAACCTCGTCTTTTCAAACTAATCATTTACTATACCAAAACAATTCAAACTTATCGTCTCTACTTCTCGTTCACAACTATAACTCATCATTTCATATCTCGAAGGTAAAAGCCGTCAACTACAAACTCGTTCATTTAATAATAGCGATCATTAATATCCAATTAAAATCCTTGTTCGACTTTTCTATCATTATTTAGATTCACTTATTCGTCTCTTATGAAATATCCAACGTTATTAGAATTCGCTCCAATTCTACAACATTATCCAACATCTATCAAGGATCACTAATACGTACATCACATCTTCAATTCATTATCTAATCTCGACTTATTTCCAATTCTTCGTCTCTTACATTTTTCATTTTATTTTTAGAAAATTCCAAATCAATTCATGACATCGTCTAACATCATATAGAACCTTAATCTATCATTAAATCTTTAATAGAATCAAACCACACAAAACCCTTAATTCCTTAATCATTTTCGGTTTTTAAAATTAATTAGGGGTAGTGATTTTCTTCATTGATTCGATCCATAATATCATTTCTAAGCTTACTACAACAAGTATTAATCATAGACTAACACTACTACATCAATAATTGAAATTTCAACTTCAAACCCTAACCCCTAAATTCGATCATCACCAATTAATTAGGGGATTCCAATTCTTCTTGCATGAATCATCAATTAAACCCTTTCTTAGCTTAATTATGCAATCAATGTAAAGATTAAAACATCCTACTTATTTCCCCCAAATTTCGGTCCTAGCTTAGGTTTAGGGTTCTTGATTTTCTCTTCAATTCATCCATAGAAATCAATTCCTATCCATCTCAATACATGAATTAAACATTAAAACATCATCCTAATTCTAATCCCCAAAATCGGTCAAGAAGAAAAAATTAAGAATTAAAATTCTACTTGGATAGAACTAGAGATTAAGTGATTACCTTGATGATTATGAAAGTAGAAGTGGAATTGGATGGATGGTTGATGAACTTATGATCTTGGATCTTGAAGAACACTTGAATCTCCAATGGAGGATGAAGAAAAGAGAGAGAGAGAGTTTGATGGGGGGGTGGCGGTTTTGGCAAGGTGGGGGAGAAGATGGAAAATGTGATGACTAATGGTATAGATACATAAAGTAAAGAAAAATCTAATAAAGTGTATGATGAGTCGTTAGGGAGTGTTTGGCGAGGAATTATTTAGACGAAAATATCCCGTTTCCGGCTTTTAAACGACGATTAAAAAGTCGAGAAATACTTTCCTAGATAGTTACGAATTCGACGAAATCTAATTCGTCCGTTAGATTGGAAATAAATCACGTACTCGGAAAACCTAATTCGTTTTTCAAAATCCGAGAAAAAGTCGGGACATCACAGTCCAAAATTCGCCCAGAAAATCATAAAAACTAACTTTCTCCGGTGAACTCGTATCGAAGAAAAAGTGAATGTAAATTCTGACGGATTTTAATTCTGAGTTTTCGGACGAAAAATTTACCGTACTCGAAAACCCTAAATACAGTAGTCTTTCATCCGACTTCTGGAAATTATTTTCTAAAACGGATTTCACCGTAAATCTTAGAATTTAATTTCATGATCTTAAGCGTGCAAAGCCATAATTATTATTAACTTTCATTTTTAAAGACAGTAGAAATAATCGGGGTATTACATCCTACCCCCTTACGAAAAATTTTGTCCCGAAATTTGCATACCTTCTTCAAAAAGATAAGGATATCTCTCCTTCATCTTTTCCTCGAGCTCCCACGTGGCTTCTTCTTGCCCGTGGTGATTCCATAATATTTTTACTATTGGTATCGATTTGGTTCTTAATTCTTGAACTTTTCTATCCAAAATCGATATTGGTTTTTCTTCATAACTTAGGTCAGATTCAAGAACGACGTCTTGCTGACTTATAACGTGCTTAGGGTCATACACATACTTTCTTAATTGGGAAACGTGAAACACGTTATGGACACTTCGTAGACTTGGCGGTAAGGCCAATCTATAAGCAACAGATCCTATCTTTTCAAGGATTTCGTAAGGTCCTATGAACCTTGGTCTAAGTTTACCCTTAACACCGAATCTAATGATTCCTTTTGATGGTGAAATCTTAATGAAAGGGAACAAGAGCAAGAGCAAGAACATCATGATACCCCTACACCATCCCCTTCACCACCACCTCCACCACCACCCCGTAGGGACATTGAGGATCTTTTCCTCAAACGAAACCCACCCGTATTTAATGGAATGGGCAACCCTAGCGATGCTGAGCTATGGGTACGATCGATTGAGAGAATTTTCAAGCTCCTCAGATGTACTGATGAGGAGCGACTATCATGCATAGCATTCCAGCTCTCCGGACCAGCTGACTACTGGTGGGAGGCAAGACAGAAAGTGATACCCGAGGAACACCTGGCTCAATTTACATGGGACGAGTTTAAGGATGCGCTGTACGACAAGTACGTGCCGAAGACGTATAGGGCTCAGAAGGAGGCTGAGTTCTACAACTTGAAACATGGAAAGATGACAGTGACCGAATACGACGCCAAGTTTTGTGAGCTATCTAGGTATGCGCCTACTCAGGTCGATACCAAAGAAAAGATTTCAAAGAAGTTCCGTGGGGGACTGAGACACGAATTACGGATCGCTTTAGCCAGTCACAGGGGACTGAGCTAGACGGATGTCTTAGGACGAGCTTTGAAAATGGAGGCTGTCGTGCTTGATGAGAAGAAATCTGTAACAACCACACCAGCTCCCACCCAAAACCAAAACCGGGGCTACTTTAACAACAACAACAACAATTTCCAAGGGAAGAGAAAGTGGGAAGGAGGAAGTAGTTGTGGCTACAATAAGAATTTCAACAACCAGAGCAATCAGAGACAGGAAAATCAGCAGGGCTACCAGCAGCCGAATCAGAACAATAACAACAACAAGAAACAGTGGGAGGGAAACAACCAATCTGGGTTGTATTTACAAGGGAACAACCAAGCCGGACCCTGGAAGGGGAATAATCAGCAAAGGCAACCTCAGGGACAAGAAAGGAATTACAATCAGGGAGGAAATAACCCAGGGAGGGTTATCATTCCGGTCTGCCCCAAGTGCAACAAGACACATTCCGGTGTCAGTCAAGCAGGCACTCCCAACTGTTATAACTGCGGACAGAAGGGACACATGAAGAAAGATTGCCTTAAACCACTGCAAGCAGTACCTCTGAGGGGTATACAAGCGCAGCCACATCAGCAAATGAATCAGCAGCAGTTTCAGCAGCACGTGCAACAACAGCAGAATGCAAGGGCATGCTCGAATAGGCAAACGAGGCAGGATAAGGGAAAAGGAAAAGGAAATCTTGCAGGTATGGGAAAACTTCACAACATCCCTAATAAGATATTGTTCGATATGGGCGTATCGCATTCTTTTATTGCTGGTTGTTGTGTGGATAACTTAGGCATCAGAACTGCAAGAGCTGAACATCCTATGAGAGTAGCTACACTTTCTGGAGAGATCACTACTTCCATGCATGTTTGCTCTAACCTAGAACTAGAAATCGGAACTCTTAAGGTTAAAGCGAACAATTTGAACGTTATGATAATGTGGGACGTAGACATAATTCTATGGATGGACTGGTAGTCAGAGAATTATGCCACAATTCTCTGCAACGAGAGAAAAATCTCTTTTCGACCCCGGGGTAAAGAGCCGACCGAATTTCATAGGATTGCAATGGGCAAGAGAATACCGGTAATATCCGCCTTACAAGCCAAGAAGTTGATAAAGAAGAAAGGTTGTACAGCCTATCTTGTGTACCTAGTTGGAGAACCAGGAGCCGAGAAGACCGTTCAAGACGTAAAAGTTGTCAACGAGTACGAAGACGTCTTTCCAGAGATTTTACCTGGTTTACCACCCGACCGTCAGATAGATTTCTCGATTGACCTAGAACTAGGATCGGCCCCCAAATCTAAAGCCCCATATAGGATGGCACCGAAAGAACTAGAAGATCTCAAAATCCAATTGCAAGAATTGCTAGACCTTGGTTTCATCAGACCAAGTGTCTCACCTTGGGGAGCACCAGTGTTGTTTGTCAGAAAAAAAGATGGGTCAATGAGGATGTGTATAGATTATCAAGAGCTGAACAAGATCACCCTCAAGAACAAATACCCTTTGCCAAGGATAGAAGACCTTTTCGATCAGCTCAAAGGTGCAGGAGTGTTTTCAAAGATAGATTTAAGATCGGGTTACCATCAGCTGAAGATTAAACCCGATGACGTACCTAAGACTGCTTTTCGAACCAGATATGGCCACTACGAATTCTTAGTTATGCCGTTTGGATTGACCAACGCCCCTGCTGTATTCATGAACCTCATGAATAGAGTTTTCCACCCATACTTAGACAAATTCGTCTTAGTTTTCATCGACGATATTCTCATTTACTCTAAGAATGAGAATGAACACGAAGAACATCTACGGATAGTGTTGGAAACACTTAGGACTGAGAAACTTTATGCCAAGTTCAGTAAGTGCGAATTTTGGTTGAAGGAAGTAATGTTTCTCGGACACATAGTTTCAGCCGAAGGAATCAAAGTAGATCCAGCCAAGGTGGAGGCAGTGCATAATTGGAAGTCACCGACAAGTCTGAATGAGATCAGGAGTTTCTTAGGTTTAGCAGGCTACTACAGAAGATTCATCGAAGGATTCTCCACGATTGCTAGACCTATGACGCAGCTACTTCGAAAGGAAAACAAGTTTAAATGGACGGATGAGTGTGAAAGGAGTTTCCAAACTCTCAAGGACAAGTTAACCACAGCACCAGTATTAGCACTTCCAGACGCAAACAAAGAATATGTGGTTTACACCGATGCCTCAAAGAATGGATTAGGTTGTGTCTTAATGCAAGATGGACGCGTTATAGCTTATGCCTCACGACAACATCGACCTCACGAAGTTGAGTATCCAACCCACGATTTAGAACTTGCAGCAGTTGTGCATGCATTAAAGATTTGGAGACACCATCTTTATGGTGTAAGGGTTGAGATCTTCACAGATCACAAGAGTCTGAAGTACTTCTTCGAGTAGAAAGAACTGAATATGCGACAAAGGAGATGGCTCGAATTGGTCAAGGATTACGATTGCGGAATCAACTACCACCCAGGAAAGGCAAATGTAGTAGCAGATGCGCTGAGTCGCAAGGCTCCAACCAAGTTAGGATGTCTGTTTGTCGAAGAAGAAACTCTAGTACAAGAATTTGAAAGATGGAAGTAGAAGTGCTCGACACACCATCAACGATCAAAAATCAGATAGCAGCACTAGAAGCTACGTCGGACTTAAGAGAAAGAATCATAAGTGCTCAGAGGAAAGATGAGTCAATGGAGAAGCTTTGACTAAAGATAAGGACAGATACGCCAGACGGATATTCTGAAGCACCAGACAATGCGATATTATTTGAAGGCAGGCTTTGTATTCCCGACAGTGATGAAGAACTAAAGAACGATATCATGAGTGAGGCTCACGATACGCCGTATACAGCACACCCAGGGAGTACAAAGATGTATCAGGACTTAAGAAAGAATTTTTGGTGGAATGGATTGAAACGAGACGTGGCCTCGTTCGTAGAAAGATGCTTGGCATGCCAACAAGTGAAAGCCTTACATAGACGACCGTATGGATTGCTGCAACCTTTAGATATCCCAGAATGGAAATGGGAAGGAATAGCCATGGATTTTGTCACTGGCTTGCCTAAGTCAAGAAGAGGAAACACAACCATTTGGGTGATCATCGATAGGCTTACAAAGTCAGCTCACTTTTTACCGATTAAGACTACCTACAGATCAGAGAAGCTAGCCCAGTTGTACGTTCGAGAAATTGTACGTCTGCACGAAGTGCCGAAGTCTATAATATCAGATAGAGATGCCAAGTTCACTTCAAGATTTTGGATCACCATGCAGAAAGAGTTAGGAACCGCACTTAATTTCAGTACAGCTTTTCACCCTCAGACGGATGGCCAATCCGAGAGAACGATTCAGATTCTAGTTGATATGCTAAGGACAGTAGTTCTGGAGCAAAGCGCAAATTGGGAAGATATCTTACACTTAGTCGAATTCGCATATAATAACAGCTATCAGGCGACGATAGGAATGGCACCTTATAAGGGATTATATGGAAGAAAATGCAAGTCACCACTTTATTGGGATGAAGTGGGTGAAAGAAAGAACTTAGGACCAGACTCGATTAATGAAATGATCGAGATCGTTCGACAGATTCGAGATAGGATGAAAGAAGCCCAAAGCCGACAGAAGTCTTACGCCGATGATCGACGGACCAATCTTAGTTTTGAAGTTGGTGATAAGGTTTTCCTTAAGATTTCACCATCGAAAGGAATCATTAGATTCGGTGTTAAGGGTAAGCTTAGACCAAGGTTCATAGGACCTTATGAAATTCTCGAGAAGATAGGACCCGTTGCTTATAGATTGGCCTTACCGCCAAGTCTAGAAAGTGTCCATAACGTGTTTCACGTTTTGCAATTAAGAAAGTATGTCTATGACCCTAAGCACGTTATAAGTTAGCAAGACGTCATTCTTGAATCTGACCTAAGTTATGAAGAAAACCGATATCGATTTTGGATAGAAAAGTTCAAGAATTAAGAACCAAGTCGATACCAGTAGTAAAAGTATTATGGAATCACCACGGGCAAGAAGAAGCCACGTGGGAGCTCGAGGAAAAGATAAAGGAGAGATATCCTTATCTTTTTGAAGAAGGTATGCAAATTTCGGGACGAAATTTTTCGTAAGGGGGGTAGGATGTAATACCCCAGACTTTTTCTACAGTCTTTAAAAATTAAAGTTATGACTTTGCACGCCTAAGATCATGAAATTAAATTCTAAGATTTACGGTGAAATCCTTTTCCGAAAATAAATTCCAGAAATCGGACGAACGACTACTGTATTAGGGTTTTTCGCGGCAGTTAAGTTTTTCTCCCGGAAACTCGGAATCGAATTCCGTCAGAATTTACATTCACTTTTTCTTCGAGACGAGTTCACCGCAGAAAGTTAATTTTTATGATTTTCCGGACGAATTTTGGACTGTGATGTCCCGACTTTTTCTCAGATTTTGAAAAACGATTTAGGTTTTTCGAGTACGTTAATTATTTCCAATCTAATGGACGAATTAGATTTCGTCAATTCCATAACTAACTAGAAAAGTATTTCTCGACTTTTAAAACAGCGTTTAAGAGCCGGAAACGAGAAATTTCGTATAAAATTTCCTCGCCAAACGAAACTTAACGACTCACTATGTTTGTAGGATATTTCTTTCTACTTTATGACTCACCAAAGGTGAGTCATCACCCTCCTCCTTATCCCTTCACTACCGCCATCTCCCATCTCCTCTCTCTCATTCTTCTTCTTCCATCATCCTTCATTGAAGCACAACTCAAGCTCTCCAAGATCCATAACTCTTGCATCTACCGATCAATTTCCAATCCGATTTCATATATCGAAAGGTAAGAGCTTCGTTTCTAGTTTGATCCGAACAAATCTCCTTTCCCCTCTCTTTTATTTTTTTCGAAAATTAAGGGTTTGATTAGCATGTGATTTCTTCGATCGATACATGTTCTAGGATGCTTAAAATCGAGTTCTATGGATCAAATCATGAAGGAAAAATCAAGAACCCTAAGCCCTATTATTACCGAAAATTTTCTGTTTTGGGGCTTTCCATTTGTGCTCGATATCTTCGTCAAATTGATGATAGATTAGTGTTTCTTATGTCGTTAATTGATCGTATGAATTATTTTAGATTTTTCTAAAAATAAAATCCAAAACCTAAGAGACGAACAAGGCTCAATTTAGATTAGTAAATGTTAAGATATGCTCGATTGTTTAATGGAAATGAATTATACGATGCATGAGGATGAATATATATTAAATTGAGATTTTTCTAAAATTAAAACGAAAAGTGTAAGAGACAAAGATGTATTTATAAGTCGAGGCTCGATAATGTTTTGATAATATGATTTGCATGTTAGGAATGCTCGTTAGATAATAATCGTTGTCGTAAAATTTGAATGAAAATGGAGAACGTAAAATTTTACGTAAGAGACGAACAACGATCGATAAGTCGAGAATAAATGATGATAAGAGGATATGATTTGCATATTTATGATTCTTGTTAGTTGATGAATAATGTTGTGGAAAATGAATGAATTCCGTTAACTTTGGAAATTTCGTAAGAGACGATCAATTGAACGTAAGTAATAATCAAAAAGTCGATTAAGGTTTCTAACTAGATAATAATGCTCGTTATGGATTAAGGAATGACTTTGTAGTTGACGACATGTTCGTCCGAGATGTTAAATAACGAGTTGTAGTTATAATCGAGGAATAGAAACGAGAATTGTTAACTTGATTTTGGTTTAGTAATTGTTTGGATTGAACGCCGATGCTTGGAATGTCGTGCTTATAGACGAGAAACGAAAGGAGTTTATCACGTATGGAAATACATGTTGACTGCCTTGTTGTGTAAAATTCATGAGAATTTAAGTTCGATAATATAGAACGAACCTAGAAGAACGTGCGTCGATTTTATCGAGCATTAGGGTTCACTCGGCAGTTTCCGTGTTCTGCGACGTTCCACGGAAACTGCAATATCTTTTAGTTCATCGGAATCGAGATCTGCGAATTGGAGAGTAAACTAGACACCCGAGGCTATCTTTTGGTACAGGGCACGACCCCTGTTTCGCAATCCCCTGTTCTGGACAGACTCACTGACTTTGTGCAGTGTATGTTCAAATTGTAATTTCCTAAGTTGTTTTCTTCTCAACTTAGCTTCTTTCGATCTTTGAGGTCGTTATGAGTTAATGAATGCCTTCTTCTTACTGACCTCAGTGTCAAGTATAGAGCCTTGAGTGCTAAACGAGATGAGTTCGTATCTTGTATCCGTTTAAGTAAAGAAATTTAGTTAAGCGTGCAAATGCCTAAATCGTCTAAAGAACTAAAACTTAATTCGAATTTCCGTATTCGATTATCTTGTACGACTGAGTCTAAAGTATGATTATGTAATACCCCGGAAAAAATTTTCTGTCTTAAAAATTTAAAGTTAATTAAAATTATGGCTTTGCACGCCTAAGTTCCCGATTTTCAATTCTAAGACCAACGGTGAAATCCGTTTCAGAAAATAAATTCCAGAAATCGGATGAACGACTACTGTATTAGGGGTTTTCGCGTCCGTTAAGTTTTCGCCCGGAAACTCAGAATCGAATTCCGTCAGAATTTACATTCACTTTTTCTTCAAGACGAGTTCACCCGAGAAAGTTAATTTTTATGATTTTCAGGACGAATTTTGGACTGTGACGTCCCGACTTTTTCTCGGATTTTGAAAAACGAATTAGTTTTTCCGAGTACATAAAATATTTCTAATCTAACGGACGAATTAGATTTCGTAAATTCTGTAACCAATTAAGAAAGTATTTCTCGATTTTTATATCGACGTTTAAGAGTCGGAAACGAGAATTTTCGCTAAATTTTTCCCTCGCCAAACAAGTCCTAACGAGTCACTATACTTTGTGGGATATTTCTTAAGCTTTACGACTCACCATGGTGAGTCATCCATCTCCCTCATTCCTTCCATATTGCCGCCCCTATCTCTATCTCTCTCTCTCATTTTTCTCTCCCAAATCCTCCATAGTTCTTCATCTTTCAAGCTTTTCAAAGCTCCACAAGTCTCTCGTCTACCGATCATTTTCATTTCCGAACCATAATACGAAAGGTAAGAACTTCGTCTATCAATTGAACCGAACAAATCTCTTTTCTCCCATTTTTATTTTTGTTCGAAAATTTGGAGAGTGAGATAGCATGTTTTCTTTGATCGAATCATGTTTTAGGATGCTTTGGATCGAGTTCTACGGATCAAATCATAAAGAAAAATCAAGAACCCTAAGCTCTAGACATTACCGAAAAATTTCAGATTTTGGGGCTTTGTTTCGTGTTCGATTTCTTTGTCGAAATAATGATAGATTAGTGTTCCGTATGATGTTAATTGATCGTATGAATTGTTTTAGATTTTTCTAAAAATAAAACCCAAAACCTAAGAGACGAAGAAGGCTCGATTTAGGTTAGTAAATGTTAAGATATGCTCAATTGTTTAATGGAAATGAGTTATACGATGCTTGAGGATGAATATATATTAAATTGAGATTTTTCTAAAAATAAAACGAGAAATGTAAGAGACGAAGATGTGGTGATAAGTCGAGGCTCGATAACATTTTGATAATATGATTTGCATGTTAGTAATGCTTGATAGATGATAATCGTTGTCGTAAAATTTGAATGAAAACGGAGAATGTAGAATTTTACGTAAGAGACGAACGACGGTTGATAAGTCGGGAATAAATGATGATATGAGGTTATGATTTGCGTAATAATGATTCTCGATAGATAATGAACGATAGTGTAGAGTTTGATCGAATTCTAATAACTTCGGAATTTTCATAAGAGACGGAGAATCGAACATAGATGTTGATAGAAAAGTCGATAACGGATGCAAATTGGTTATTAATGAATGTTATGGATAAAGGAACAAGTTTGTAGTTGATGACGTGTTAAACCGAGTTATGAAATGATAGGCTATAATTGAAATCGAGAAGTTAGGATTTGAAATGAGAACTTGATTTGGTATAGTAATTGACTAGTTTTGAATGACGAAGTTTTAAACGTCGTATTATTAATCGAGAAATGAAAAGGGGTTCGTCGCATGTGAGGTTACGTGTTGACTGTCATGAGACAGTAATTTCGTGTGAAAAACAGAGAATTAGTATAAATCGAACCTAGGAAGCCGTGCACCGAGTTAACGAGCCTTAGGGTTACACTCAGACTGTTTTGCTACGTTTCATGGAAACTGTCATAACTCTTAGCTCGCTTAACAAAATCGAGATCCGTAAATTGGAGAGTAAACTAGACATCCGTGGCTTTCTTTTGGTATAGGGAACGTCCCCTGTTTCGAAATCCCCTGTTCTGCGTGAAGGTTACTGACCTGTACAGTGAATTTCCAAAACTCATTTTCACAAGTTGAATTCTTTTCAACTTAACTCCTTAAGACCTTTTAAGTCGTTATGAGTTATCGACTACCATTATTAACCAACCTCAGTGTCGAGTAAGAACCCGAGCGAGTTTTAAACGAGAAGTGTTCGAGTCTCATTCTAGATTAACTAAAAGAATCTAGTTAAGCGTGCAAATGCCTAAAGCTTAAGAACTTAAAAGATTAATTGGATTTCAGTTTCGAATTCCATTTTCTTCTATCGACTCGACAACTTATCGTTGTTTTATTATTTGCGTTCCAAGGAGGATAACGAGAATAGAAGACAGGATGGAAGACGGAAGTACGTGTTATAGTTCTGTAAACGAACGAGGTGGGCTTTTCGAAAGTGTATCAATTACTGCCTTATTTATATGCGAGCGTTGCTCGAAGGTGTTTACGTTTTGCTTTAATAAATGAGTATTAAAGTATTTATATGCGAGCGTTGCTCGAAAGTGGTTATGTATTGCTTTAATAAGTGAGAATTAAAGATCTATCAGTGCTTAAATGATTTGTTTATGTGAATTCTTTTATGTCTCTCTGAGTTAGCCCTCAGGTGCTAACCAGAGTATTGGATTCTGAGATAGCCCTCAGGCTGCTATCTAGATATTTCCAACTAAACGATCAGATTCTGAGATAGCCCACAGGTGCTATCTAGAGGGACAGTTTCTGAGTTAGCCCTCAGGTGCTTTCCAGACGATCGGATGTGAGTTTAAAACCCACAGTGTGTCATTCAGAAATTAAATGTATATATATCAGTAAAAGTTTTATACAGGTGTTTATGAAAAGATGCATGATTAATTTATAATAAAACTCTTGTGAGTTGTTTTCGGCAATGTGCCCACTAAGTACTTTTGTACTTAGCCCTGCATATTTGTTTTTTTTTTTAATGTCCAGGTTGAGTGACGAAGGCGGAGGAGGTTGAGGAAAGGTCGTAATTAAGGAAGTAAAGATTAATTGAGCCTTAATAACACATTTTATATGTGTTATCATTTCTACGTTTTTCCGCTGCCAATTCTGTAAACTAGTTTCAGTTAGTATATAACTTTAGAACTAAGTTTCATTCCTTGAACTTAGTCTCTTCTAAGAACAGTTATGTCGAGTGATCCTTCGTGATCAACTCTTTCTTTCATTAGTTAAAGTCAGTTCCCTTATTTATGTAAATCCTTTCGGTTTAAATTGTTATTACTTTAAACCTAGTTTCTCCCTGTATACAGTTTGACGAGCGATCCTTCAAGATCGACTCTCATTTATTCAAGTTCATCGTAATTAGTGTTAAGTTAATGTGTTTTTATTCATTTATCCCCCTTCTTTTCTATTTCTTTATTCCAATCCCTAGTCGCACCCCGGCTTTGTCGTCCTTCGGGAGTTGGGGCTGTGACAGATTATTTTTCGATGAAGGAGGAAGTCAGCAGTAAGGAAAGGACGGAAGATCAGGAGAACGAAAGCTCGTACTCTAGTTCTGTAAACGCTAAGGTGGGCTTTCCTATATATATCAAATAAAACGAGCAATGCTCGAAAACCTTTCTTTTATCGCTTTGATAATCGTGTTTTCAAAGTGATAATCATGGCATGAAATGTTTTGTGTTTTATGTGAGTTCTCTTGTACCTTATGAGTTAATCAAAAGGGGTTAACTAACGATCGGCTCTGAGTTAGTCAAAAGGGGCTTTCCAGAGTTAGTGCACTTGTAGCATATGGTGTATGTGGTATCCTGTTGAGGGGTAGCCAGCCACGGTGAATTATGAATGGTCAAGATTTGAACGTAACATCTATGAAAAATGCTTGCAAGCTACCTTATGAAAGAAATGAAAATGTTTAATAGGCACGGGCTCTTTTAAATGAAATTCCCGATGCGCTATAAAATGACTGTTTATCCATACTTATGATTAAGTTTTCGGCAACGTGCCCACTGAGTACTTTTGTACTTAGCCCAGCATATGTTTTCTAAATGTGCAGGTTGAAGCAACGAAGCGGCGTTGGTTGAGTTAGAGTTGAATAAGGATTAAGGAAGACTTGTATATAGTTCACAATTCCGCTGCTAGACTCTAAACTCTTCTTTTGATGTTGTGTATTCACACTGTAGACTAAGTTCAGTAATATAACTTAGAATCTTTTGAAGTACTTTCCCGAGTAATCCTTCGAGATTAACTCTTTCGTTTGTTAATGAAGTTTGTTCATAGAAGATAAGCTGTTATGTGTGTATGTCTATTCATTCATCCTTTTTCTTCCCCGTTTCTTTAATCCAACCCCAGTCGCACCCCGGCTTCTGCCGTCCCTCGGGATTTGGGACTGTGACAATATATATATATATATATATATATATATATATATATATATATATATTTGACATTGGCATATTCCTTAAGGCTAATTAAGGGGAGGCCTCGGTATTAATAATATATAGATATAGATTGGCATTGGCATATTCCTTAAGGCTAATTAAGGGATGATTCGAATCTTCATCACTATTATTAATAATAGTATATAGATTAGCATTTGCATATCCCTTATCCGCATCGATATTAATAATATATAAATTGGCATTGACATATTCCCTAACGCTTTGGTTTCTTTAAGGGAAGTCCCGTATTGTAATGCCCCGTAAATTCCTTACGTTCTTAAAATTTTAAAGTTAATTAAATAAATGGTTTTGCACGCCTAAGTTTACAATTTTTGAATTCTAAGACTAACGGTCGAATCCGTTATTAAAAATAAATTACAGAAGTCAGCTAGACGACTACTGTATTTAGGGTTAGTGCGTACGAAAAGTTTTTAGTTCGTAAACTCAGAACGGAAAACCGTCTAATTTTTTTTACAATCACGAAATTGCGATACGAACACGCCCAAGAGAGTTCGTTTTTATGTTTTTTCGGACGAAACTTGGACTTGTCGTCCCGAGTTTTTGTCAAAATAATTTTTGTAAATTTATTTTCCAATTAAGTTCATACGTTAGAATTCAAGGTCAAATCAAATCGCGACGATTTTGTACCGAGCAACGTTTTTTGTCGTTCGTTTTTCCGTAACGTCGGATCGCGCCGGAAAACCCGTAACCCTTCTAAAAATTCTGCATGCAGCCGTTTTTTTTTATTTTTTTTTTATTTATTTTAGTGGGGAACATGCATGTAGACATTGTTTAATCAAGTGACACCTTAATCCTCACTTTTCATTTTTTCAACCTTTTCATCATAGCAAATGTCTTAAACAAACAAAACAACCTATTTTTCCTCCCACCTCTCTCTCTCTCTCGGCTGCACTCTCTCTTTTTCTCTCTCAAATTTTGTTCTTCACCATTGTTGAAAGCTTCAAGGTTTCAAACAAGGATTCCATCTTAGATCATCATCCAACCATTGAATCATCTAACTCCTTTTACTAATATTCAAGGTAATGATCTCCTCTTTAATTCTATCCGACCATCTTCTTCTTCTTTTATTTTTTTCTTCTTTGATCGAAAATTTGAGTAATGGAATGGATGTTTTGATCTTGGAATAATGAAATTAGATGTATTGGATTGGATAATTAGGGATTAAAATGGAAAAAAAATAAGAACCCTAATATCTATGTTAGTACCGAAATTTTAGGGCATGTTTGTAGGATTTTTTTTAATTTTCTTCATTTGATGATATAAGAGGTTGATTAGCAAATAAATGTAGTTAATTGGGGAAGAAAATCACCCCCTTAACATCTTTATAAAAACCGAAAGTTATAGGATAATTAGGAGTTTCCACATGTTTGATTTAAGTGATGATTTGTTGGTTGAAATATGTTGCAAATAATGTTAGTTGATTATAGAATTTAATTGAGAATTTTCTAAAAATGTTTAATGAAACATAAGAGATAAAGATCACTTTATAAGTTGAGTTATAATGATGTTATGATTGTTTGCATGCATGAAAATGATTCACGTTAAACGTAGTTTAACGTCGTAAAATTTGAACGAAATCCGGCAACTTTGAAAAATCGCGTAAGAGACGAACCTTTAGTCGTAACTAATAATCGAGAAGTCGGATGGGAAGTCTAATTTGATATTATTGTTTATGATGGAATTTCTAGTTGACGTCATAAGCTTTCGAGTTGATATAATATGGGCTATAGTTATAGTCGAGAACTAGAACACGTTTTGAATTTTTTGTTGGTTTAGTACTTGTTAGTTGAAATCCGATGTTAGAACGTCGTGCTTTTGAGTGGGTTTTGAAAAGGAGTTCGTCACGTACGGAAGTACGTGATAACTGCCTTGAGAGTCCAGTTTCTAAAAAAAATGAATACGAGAGCTTAGAACGAACCTAAGACGTTGTACGTCGAACCTATCAAGCAATTAGGGTTTTCACGGCAGTTTTACGACCCTCGCCGGAAACTGTAATAACTTCTAGCTCGTTTATCGGATTTGTGATCCGTAAATTGGAGCGCGATCTAGACTTCCTAAGATTTCTAATGGTACAGGGATCATCCCCTGTTTCCAAATCCTCTTTTCTGGACAGCCTCCAGAGTTACTGGACTGCGCAGTAAAAATTCAGTTTCTTGTTTTCTAAGTTGTTTAGTTCGCAACTTAGTTTCTTTCGATCGTTTAAGCCGTTTTATCTAACGAATATCTCCCTACTGACCCTAGAGTCAAGTATAGGACCTTGAGTGATGAAAACTAGTCGAGATCTTATCTCTTATCCTTTCACTAAAGAAGTAATAAACGAGAAATTTCATAAATCGTTCAATGAACTAAAACGTAAATCGCCTAAGTTGATTCTTTCCAACTTAGTTTCTTATAATCTTTAAAGTCGTATTAAGATATCGACTACCTTCTATACTGACCCGAGAGTCGAGTATGAGATCTTTCGAGTTCTAAACGAGATTGGTACGAGTCTCGTTTCACGTTTAAGTAAAACGAATCTAGTAAGCGTGCAAATGCCTAAAGAATGAAACAACTGAAACTTTCTTCGATTCTCTTTAATCGATTATCTTTTACAACCCATTTTTAAGTATGTTTGTTTTACGATGAAGGAGGAAGCCAATTGTGAAGAAAGGTCGGAAGATCCGAAGTTTGGAAGCTTTTGCTTTTAAGTTCTGTATATCAAGGTGGGCTTTTATATACAAATAAAACGAGCAATGCTCGGAAAATCTTTCTTTATCACTTTAATATCTGTGTTTTCAAAGTGATATTTTGGCATGAACTGCTTTATGTTTTATGTGAGTTCTCTTGTACCTATCTGAGTTAACATTCATGTTTTCCAGATTTAGAGTTAATCTAATTAGATTAACTAACGATCGGCTCTGAGTTAGCTGCTAAGTGCTTTTCAGAGTTAGTGCACTTTGTAACCTGTGGTGTATGTGATATCTTGTTGAGGGGTACCAGCCACGGTGAATTAGAATTGGTCAAGATTGAACGTAACATTAGTCAGAAAATGCTCGCACGAGTGATTTATGAGAAAAAGACAGAAAATATTTAGTAGACACGGATTCTTTCAATAAAACTCTGATGTGCTACGCTTATGAAATGCCATATTTATCTATATTTATGATTATGTTTTCGGCATCGTGCTCACTAAGTACGTTCGTACTTAGCCCTGCATTGTTTTCTAAATGTGCAGGTTGAAGTGACGGTGAGCAGCGACGGTTGATGTTGAGTTAAAGGGTAGGATGTTTAGTTAGAACCCTTCCGCTGCCAAACTCTGAATTTCTTTTTGAGATGTACCTTTTGAACAATACTCTGTAGTCTAAGTCTGTAAATATGAACTTAGCTTCTTTTTGTACTTTTGTCGAGTAATCCTTAGGGATTAACTCTTTCTTATTTATATTCAAAGTCTTGTTCATGGTTTATCGATGTTTATCAAGTATGTTTAGTCAATTAGCCCCCTTCTTCCCCGCTTCTTTAATCCAACCCCAGTCACACCCCGGCTTCTGCCATCCCTCGAGATTTGGGGCTGTGACAGAGTGGTATCAGAGCAGTGTTTGTTTTCTGCTCTGTTTCTGAGTTAATCTTCTAGTATAAGTTAGTGTGAGTCATTCTTTCAAGTACGAGTCATTTCTTTTAAGTAATATCATAAAGTGGTATTTGTATACAAGTCTTTCTCTGAGAAATAATATAGAGTATTCGTTTGTACTCTATATCGAGTCTTTTTTCAAGTCATGAGACATGGTATTTGTGTATACTCTGGATCAGAGTCGTCTTTCCAAGTATGAGATAAGAGTTAGACTATGATGCTAAGATTGACAACGTAGAAGTCAACTCAACCACCCGGTACGTCGACTCAACAAGGAAAAGTGAAAGAATTTTAGAATGAGATTTCTTTTAAATAAGGAATTTATGAGCAAGTATTCAATAAAAATTTGAAGACAAGAATGAGTTGTGTTTTAAAAATGAGAATTTTACAGAAGTATAATTTTTATACTTACATGATTATGCGATAGTACAAGTACTATCTTATGTGAAAATATGTGCGCAATGATTTCCTTTTTATGAAAAATTATGCGGATACGAGAATATAGTCAGATTTTAGGGAATTTTCTCGGTTCAATGAGAACGTAGACGTGGAACTTAAGAACTTTCCGGTTCTTCGAGAACTTAGACGTTTTTAAGAAACATTGTTTTAAAATGATTTCGAAAGGAGATCCCTAACGCGAGAAGGACTTCCTCTGATGAATGTCACGTGCGCTTAGTGACATGAATAATGACTCGGCAAAGTCGAACTTGTCATCTAAGAATTTCCTACGAGGGAAAAAGAAATAAAATGAATAAAAATAATGCAATAAATCGTATTAGTAAAAGAAGGGAGCGATTAGACGTTTGAGAAGCTTTCGACTTTGAGTTAAGAAAGATATGAACGAGACGACAACTGGAACTTAGTTTTCCAGGAAATTATTCTTAAGTTATATTTCTTTTTCTTTTTATGGAATTAAATTCCATATTTCGTCTTGAGCGACGACTACAATTAGTACGAATATCAAGAGTCGTAAGCGATAAATTCTTTTGAAAATGGATGTTACTTTTAAATAAGTAACATGAACGAAGTGAAAATACTTTGTTTTTAATAAGTGAAAATCGTTAAGAATTAATGAGTTAAGAAATAAAAGAAATAGAAGAATTAAGATGAGTAATAATATGGTGAAATGAAAGAATGAAAATAAAATCTTTAATTTTATATATAAATATATATATGTTGTTGAGTGCAATTTCTTGAATTGCTAGAAGTCTTAATAAGTTGTTGACTTAAGTGTTGATGTTACAATTGAATAAGGGATATTCATTTTGTAATTTATGTTTTCGTTAAGATAAGTTATTTTCTTTTCCTACTAGTTACTTATCCGTGTTACCTTAAAACTTTTGTAGGATCGCTAGGACTCGTGTTACGGCTCGGAAGAGCCAGCCTTTGGCCTCGTGCGAGCGCACTATAGTTGATATGTTGCAGGATGAGTACTACGAGTTCGAGGTAGACTATGGAGAAGAGGATGTGGGACAGATTGTTAGTAACTTTTCTTCAGCCTACTACCCAGTGAGACACCTGATCAGGGAGAGTCAGGCGATATTAGATTTGATTGTGCACCTACCGGACGAGTGGAGCGGATGGGCGCACCGTGCAGCTTGGTACTTCTTGGGGATTTTCGGCGATGACACGGAGCCGACCGACAACTACGCCGGATTTGCCTTGTGTGTGCACAGGCGTTTCTTTGAGAGCAGGTTTATGCTTCCCCTTCCTTTAGAGCCACACATCCCCTACAGTCACTTTCCAGCCGAGACGGAGCTTGAGGAGCTTGACTTAGACCCGGAGTTCTTAGCTTTGTTAGTGTTGCCACCAGACGGTGTACTGGAGGAGTCTGAGGTTGAGTTAGAGCAGCCAGAGGAGGATGAGGAGACGGTAGTTCCACCAGAGTCACCACCGGTTGGACAGCAGATTGAGGAGCTGATCCCAGGCCCGGGTTTTGTAGAGGTTGACGCTGAGACAGCCGCGCTGTTGGGGTTGTCTTCACCGTTTGTGCCTGACGTTTGTGTTAGGATCAGGGGACCGTTGGAGACGAGACTGTACAGAGAGGGACCAGACCACCGAGAGATCGACACGGAGCTCGCCGCTATGTTAGAGCTGCCTTCTCCACTTACACCACTCGAGGAGATCTGCGCAAAGTGGAGAGTAGCCCGAGAGCAGATGGAGGCAGGACCGTCCAGGGTCCGTTCTAGGGAGGAGTTCGAGTCGGGTTCAAGTTCAGTTCCCGAGCACCTTCTTCCCCTGAAGAAGCGTGCGAGAGAGGTCAGAGAGGACGACTTGGTCTCCGACTTGGAGGAGACTGTTTCTGAGGCACCCTCACCCACCCTGCTTACACTTGACGACAGTTCTACTCTGAGGGTGGACCAGGCACTCGAGCTGGTTTTTGGTTCGGAGTCCGAGGAGGAGGATCCGGAGGAGGACCCGGAGGAGGACCCAGTGGAGGGTTGTTAGGATTTTGCAGACTTCGGGGTAATTTTTGGATTCTTCTGCAGTTTAGTTAGGCGGTGCTTTATAGACATGGGTAAATATCAGTAGTAGTGGTAGCTCTTTGTCCTGTATAGAGTCGGATCAGTAACTAGTTAATTTTTGTAGTACTCTAGCGGATACGAAATTTTATGAATCGTTTCCGTTCTAGTACTCTGGTAGATACGGAGTGCAGCTTGTTAGTGCACCCGGTAAATAGTAGGCAGTCAGCCTAGTTTAGACTAATAATAGTCTAACCCTTTTGTATAAGTCCTCGTTGGAGGCAAAAGTAATATTCTTTTTGAATGTATGTATATATATATATATATATATATATGACCCGTAAAGAGGGTTTTTAATCAAGTAAAATTTCTTATGAATCGAGAAATAAAAAAAATCAGAATGTTAAATGAACTCGTGTGACGAGGAAATGAGTTTAACCCGAAAGTTAAAAGATTAATGAAATGATATCAAAGCTATGTTTGATATGTTGTTCCATGAATTTGATTAAGTTGAGAACGAGCTAGTAAGTGCTAAGTGTAATTAACAGAAGGAAACTAATGAGAATTTTCAATTCTTCTCTAGACTAAAGAAAATGCCGCCGAGAAATGTTAACAACAGGAGAGGTCGAAGACCTGGAAGGCCGACAGGACGTGGTGGACGTCAGTCAGAAAATAACCAAGAACAAGAATATGAACGGAATATCACTCCATCCCCATCTCCACCCTCGTCACCATCACCACCACCTTCACCACCGCCCCGTAGAGATATTGAGGATCTTTTTCTCAAAAGGAATCCTTCAATATTTAATGGAACTGGAAGCCCTAGCGATGCTGAGCTATGGGTGAGGTCGACTGAGAAAATTTTCAAACTCCTCAGATGCACTGATGAGGAAAGAATGCTGTGTGTCGCATTCCAACTGACGGGATCGGCAGATTACTGGTGGGAAGCAAGACAGAAGGTGATACCTGCTGAGCATCTGGCTCGTCTTTCGTGGGAAGAGTTTAAGGAGATTTTCTTTGACAAGTACGTCCCCAAGACGTATAGGGCACAGAAAGAGGCCGAATTTTATAATTTGAAGCAGGGAAAGCTAACTGTGACGGAATATAACGTCGAGTTCTGCGAGTTGATGAGGTATGCGCCGACATTGGTCGACACTAAGGAGAAGTTATCAAAAAAATTTCAGGGAGGTTTACGTCATGAATTGGGAATCGCTTTGGCTAGTCATGGAGGACTAGGTTATTCAGACATACTGGGAAGAGCACTAGAAATGGAGGCCGTCGTGCCTGATGAAAAGAAGATTGTACCAACTGCGTCAGCACCAGCGCAGAGTCAGAATCGAGGCTACTACAACAACAACAGTAGCAACTACCAAGGGAAAAGAAAATGGAACAGAGGAGGTAGCAGAGGATACAGTCAGGGTTACAACAATCAGGGAGGACAGAAAAGAGGTTATCAGCAGCCTGCCAACAACAACAACAATGGCAAGAGGCCGTGGCAGGGAAACAACCAATCGGGGTTGTTCATTCAGGGGAACAGGCAGAACTCGCCGTGGAAGGGCAATAGTCAGCTGAACCAGCCACAAGGGCAATAGAGGAATTTTAACCAGGGAGCGAATAACCCAGGGAGGGTTACTATCCCTGTCTGCCCGAAGTGCAACCGAGCCCATCCTGGAGTCTGCCAGATAGGCACCCCTAACTGTTTCAACTGTGGACAGAAGGGGCACATGAAAAAGGACTGCCCTAAACCGCTTCAAGCAGTACCCCTCCGAGCCATCCAAGCACAGCCGCAGCAGCCGCCTATGAACCAGCAGCAGTTTCAGCAGCATGCACAGCAGCAACAGAATGCGAGGGCATGCGCTATCAAACAAAGCGGTCAGCGCAAAGGAAAAGACAATCTAGCAGGTATGGGAAAACTCCACAACATCCCCATTAAGATACTGTTTGATACTGGCGCATCGCATTCTTTCATTGCTGGCTCATATGCAGATAACTTAGACATCAGACCTGTAAGAGCTGCACAATCTATGAGAGTAGCCACACCTTCAGAAGAGATCACTACTTCCACGCATGTTTGCTCTAACCTAGAACTAGAAATCGGAACTCATAAGGTTATAGCGAACAACCTAAATGTTATGATAATGTGAGACGTAGATATAATCCTAGGAATGGATTTGTCAGAGAATTACGCTACAATTCTCTGCAACGAGAGAAAAATTTCTTTTCAGCCGCCGGGTAAAGAACCGACCGAATTCCACGGAATTTCAATGGGTAGAAGCGTACCAATCATATCAGCCCTTCAAGCCACAAAAATCATGAAGAAGAAAGGTACCACAGCATATCTTGTGTACCTAGTTGGAGAACCAGGAGCCGAGAAGACCATTCAGGACGTAAAAGTTGTGAACGAATATGAAGATGTTTTACCGAAAGTGCTACCAGGATTGCCACCACATCGTCATGTGGACTTCACGATCGATTTAGAACCAGGAGCAGCTCCTAAGTCTAAAGACCCTTACAGAATGGCACCGAAGGAACTGGAAGAGCTCAAAATCCAGTTATAGGAATTACTAGACCTTGGTTTTATCAGGCCAAGCGTTTCACCTTGGGGAGCACCCGTACTTTTTGTTAGGAAAAAGGACGGATCAATGAGAATGTGCATCGATTACTGAAAACTGAACAAGATCACTCTCAAGAACAAATATCCTTTGCCAAGGATCGAGGATCTGTTTGATCAGCTTAAGGGTGCAGGAGTCTTCTCCAAGATAGATTTGAGGTCAGGGTATCATCAACTCAAGATCAAACCTGAGGATGTACCGAAGACCGCTTTTAGAACCCGATATGGCCATTACAAATTTTTAGTGATGCCATTTGGTTTGACCAACGCTCCAGCCGTATTCATGGACCTTATGAACAGAGTCTTCCACCCCTACTTGGATAAATTTGTTTTAGTATTCATCGACGACATCCTCATTTATTCTAAGAATGAGACGGAGCACGAGGAACATCTACGGATAGTGTTGGAAACACTAAGAGCTGAGAAACTCTACGCCAAATTCAGTAAATGCGAATTTTGGCTGAAGGAAGTAATGTTCCTTGGACACATAGTATCGACAGAAGGAATCAAGGAGGATCCAGCCAAAGTAGAAGCAGTGCACAACTGGAAAGCACCAACAAGTCAGAATGAGATCAGAAGTTTCTTGGGATTAGCTGGTTATTACAGAAGGTTTATCGAGGGATTTTCTACAATCGCTCGCCCGATGACGCAGCTACTCAGGAAGGATACCAAGTTTAAATGGTCAGATGAGTGCGAGAAGAGTTTCCAAACTCTTAAGGAAAAGTTAACTACAGCGCCAGTACTAGCACTTCCAGACACGAATAAAGAATATGTGGTTTATACTGACGCATCAAAAAATGGATTAGGTTGTGTCTTGATACAAGACAGACGAGTGATAGCTTATGCTTCACGACAACTTCGACCCCACGAAGTTGAGTACCCAACCCACGATTTAGAACTTGCAGCCGTAGTGCATGCGCTAAAGATTTGGAGACACCATCTCTATGGTGTAAGAGTTGAGATATTCACCAATCACAAGAGCCTGAAGTACTTTTTCGAGCAAAAAGAACAGAACATGAGACAAAGACGATGGCTTGAATTAGTCAAAGATTATGACTGTGGAATTAACTATCATCCAGGAAAGGCTAATGTGGTAGCAGACGCATTGAGTCGCAAGGCTCCAACGAAGTTAGGATGTCTTTTCGTAGAAGAAGAAACTTTAGTACGAGAATTCGAGAAGATAGATATCAGAGTGCTTAACACGCCAGCAACGATAACAAGTCAAATAGCAGCATTAGAAGCTACACCAGATTTGAGAGAAAGGATCGTTAGTGCTCAGAGAAAAGACAAGTCAATGGAAAAGTTACGAGTAAGGATAAGGACAGATAAGCCGGAAGGATATTCTGAGGCTCCAGACAATGCAATACTTTACGAAGGCAGGATTTGTATTCCCGACAACGACAACGAATTGAAGAACGAAATCTTGAGTGAGGCTCACGATACGCCTTACACAGCACATCCAGGAAGTACGAAAATGTACCAAGATTTGAGAAGAAACTTTTGGTGGAACGGAATGAAATGAGACATTGCCTCGTTTATAGAAAGATGCCTAGCATGCCAACAAGTTAAGGCTTTACACCGATGACCGTATGGATTGCTACAACCGTTGGATGTCCCTGATTGGAAATGGGAAGGCATATCTATGGACTTTGTCACAGGCTTGCCTAAGTCGAGAAGAGGAAACACAGCAATTTGGGTGATAATAGATAGACTTACGAAGTCAGCTCACTTCTTACCGATTAAGACTACATATGGATCAGAGAGACTAGCTCAGTTGTATGTCAGAGAAATTGTACGTCTGCATGGAATACCGAAGGTCATAATATCAGACAGAGATGTTAAGTTTACCTCGAGATTTTAGATTACGATGCAGAAAGAGTTGGGAACAGAGCTTAATTTCAATACAGCTTTTCACCCACAGACAGATGGACAGTCAGAGAGAACGATTCAGATTTTGGTCGATATGTTAAGAACAGTGGTTTTGGACCGAGGCGCGAATTGGGAAGAAATTCTACACTTAGTCGAATTCGCCTACAACAACAGCTATCAGGCCACAATAGAAATGGCACCGTTTGAGGCTTTGTATGGGAGAAAGTGTAGATCACCACTTTATTGGGACGAAGTAGGTGAGAGAAAGAACTTAGGCCCAGATGCAATCAATGAGATGATCGAGATAGTTCGACAGATTAGAGATAGAATAAAAGAGGCCTAGAGCCGACAGAAGTCGTATGCCGACGATCGTCGAACCAACCTTGAGTTTGAAATAGGAGATAAAGTTTTTCTTAAGATATCCCCGACCAAAGGAATCCTTAGGTTCGGAGTTAAAGGTAAGCTAAGACCCAGGTTTATAGGACCTAATGAAATCCTCGAGAGAATAGGATCAGTCGCGTATAGATTGGACTTACCGCTAAGTCTAGGAAGCGTTCATAACGTTTTTCACGTTTTTCAGTTGAGAAAATATGTTTACGATCCTAAGCACGTCATTAGTCAGCAAGACGTATTTCTTGAATCTGACCTAAGTTATGAAGAAAAGACGATATCGATCTTGGATAGAAAAGTTCAGGAATTAAGAACCAAATCGATACCAATAGTTAAAGTGCTATGGAACCATCACGGGCAAGAAGAAGCCACGTGGGAACTCGAGGAGAAGAGGAAGGAGCGGTATCCTCATCCTTTTGCAGAAGCTAAGCAAATTTTGGGATGAAATTTTTTGTAAGGGGGGTAGGATGTAATGCCCCGTAAATTCCTTACGTTCTTAAAATTAAAAAGTTAATTAAATAAATGGCTTTGCACGCCTAAGTTTACAATTTTTGAATTCTAAGACTAACGGTCGAATCCGTTATTAAAAATAAATTACAGAAGTCAGCTAGACGACTACTGTATTTAGGGTTAGCGCGTACGAAAAGTTTTTAGTTCGTAAACTCAGAACGGAAAACCGTCTAATTTTTACAATCACGAAATTGCGATACGAACACGCCCGAGAAAGTTCGTTTTTATATTTTTCCGGACGAAACTCGGACTTGTCGTCCCGAGTTTTTGTCAAAATAATTTTTGTAAATTTATTTTCCAATTAAGTTCATACGTTAGAATTTAAGGTCAAATCAAATCGCGACGATTTTGTACCGAGCAACGTTTTTTGTCGTACGTTTTTCCGTAACGTCGGATCGCGCCGGAAAAACCCGTAACCCTTCTAAAAATTCTGCATGCAGCCGTTTTTTTTTGATTTTTTATTTATTTATTTTAGTGGGGAACATGCATGTAGACATTGTTTAATCAAGTGACACCTTAAACTTCACTTTTCTTTTTTTTCAACCTTTTCATCATAGCAAATGTCTTAAACAAACAAAACAACCTATTTTTTTCCACCCACCTCTCTCTCTCTCTTGGCTGCACTCTCTCTTTTTCTCTCTCAAATTTTGTTCTTCACCATTGTTGAAAGCTTCAAGGTTTCAAACAAGGATTCCATCTTAGACCATCATCCAACCATTGAATTATCTAACTCCTTTTACTAATATTCAAGGTAATGATCTCCTCTTTAATTCTATCCAACCATCTTCTTCTTCTTTTATTTTTTTCTTCTTTGATTGAAAATTTGAGTAATGGAATGGATGTTTTGATGATATAAGAGGTTGATTAGCAAATAAATGTAGTTAATTGGGGAAGAAAATCACCCCCTTAACATCTTTATAAAAACCGAAAGTTATAGGATAATTAGGAGTTTCCACATGTTTGATTTAAGTGATGATTTGTTGGTTGAAATATGTTGCAAATAATGTTAGTTGATTATAGAATTTAATTGAGAATTTTCTAAAAATGTTTAATGAAACATAAGAGATAAAGATCACTTTATAAGTTGAGTTATAATGATGTTATGATATGTTTGCATGCATGAAAATGATTCACGTTAGACGTAGTTTAACGTCGTAAAATTTGAATAGAATCTGACAACCTTTGAAAAACGCGTAAGAGACGAACATTTAGTCGTAACTAATAATTGAGAAGTCGGATGGAAGTCTAATTTGATATTATTGTTTATGATGGAATTTAGAACAACTTTCTAGTTGACGTCATAAGCTTTCGAGTTGATATAATATGGGCTATAGTTATAGTCGAGAACTAGAACGCGTTTTGAATTTTTTGTTGGTTTAGTACTTGTTAGTTGAAATCCGACGTTAGAACGTCGTGCTTTTGAGCGAGTTTTGAGAAGGAGTTTGTCACGTACGGAAGTACGTGATGACTGCCTTGAGAGTCCAGTTTCTAAAAAAATTGAATACAAGAGCTTAGAATGAACCTAAGACGTTATACGTCGAACCTATCAAGCAATTAGGGTTTTCACGGCAGTTTTGCGACCCTCGCCGGAAACTGTAATAACTTCCAACTCGTTTATCGGATTTGTAATTCATAAATTGGAGCGCGATCTAGACTTCCTAAGCTTTCTAATCGTACAGGGATCATCCCCTGTTTCCAAATCCTCTGTTCTGGACAGCCTCCAGAGTTACTGGACTGCGCAGTAAAAATTCAGTTTCTTGTTTTCTAAGTTGTTTAGTTCGCAACTTAGTTTCTTTCGATCGTTTAAGCCGTTTTATCTAACGAATATATCCCTACTGACCCTAGAGTCAAGTATAGGACCTTGAGTGATGAAAACCAGTCGAGATCTTATCTCTTATCCTTTCATTAAAGAAGTAATAAACGAGAAATTTCATAAATCGTTCAATGAACTAAAACGTAAATCGCCTAAGTTGATTCTTTCCAACTTAGTTTCTTATAATCTTTAAAGTCATATTAAGATATCGACTACCTTCTCTACTGACCCGAGAGTCGAGTATGAGATCTTCCGAGTTCTAAACGAGATTGGTACGAGTCTCGTTTCACGTTTAAGTAAAACGAATCTAGTAAGCGTGCAAATGCCTAAAGAATGAAACAACTAAAACTTTCTTCGATTCTCTTTAATCGATTATCTTTTACAACCCGTTTTTAAGTATTTTTGTTTTACGATGAAGGAGGGAGCCAATTGTGAAGAAAGGTCGGAAGATCCGAAGTTTGGAAGCTTTTGCTTTTAAGTTCTGTATATCAAGGTGGGCTTTTATATACAAATAAAACGAGCAATGCTCGGAAAATCTTTCTTTATCGCTTTAATATCTGTGTTTTCAAAGTGATATTATGGCATGAACTGTTTTATGTTTTATGTGAGTTCTCTTGTACCTATTTGAGTTAACATTCATGTTTTCCAGATTTAGAGTTAATCTAATTAGATTAACTAACGATCGGCTCTGAGTTAGCTGCTAAGTGCTTTCCAGAGTTAGTGTACTTTGTAACCTGTGGTGTATGTGATATCCTGTTGAGGGGTACCAGCCACGGTGAATTAGAATTGGTCAAGATTGAACGTAACATTAGTCAGAAAATGCTCGCGCGAGTGATTTATGAGAAAAAGACAGAAAATGTTTAGTAGACACGGATTCTTTCAATAAAACTCTGATGTGCTACGCTTATGAAATGCCATATTTATCTATATTTATGATTATGTTTTCAGCATCGTGCCCACTAAGTACGTTCGTACTTAGCCCTGCATTGTTTTCTAAATGTGCAGGTTGAAGCGACGGTGAGCGGCGACGGTTGATGTTGAGTTAAAGGGTAGGATGTTTAGTTAGAACCCTTCCGCTGCCAAACTCTGAATTTCCTTTTGAGATGTACCTTTTGAACAATACTCTGTAGTCTAAGTCTGTAAATATGAACTTAGCTTCTTTTTGTACTTTTTTCGAGTAATCCTTAGGGATTAACTCTTTCTTATTTATATTCAAAGTCTTGTTCAGGGTTTATCGATGTTTATCAAGTATGTTTAGTCAATTAGCCCCCTTCTTCCCCGCTTATTTAATCCAACCCCAGTCACACCCCGACTTCTGCCGTCCCTCGGGATTTGGGGCTGTGACAACTGTTGATATTTATATTCGGTCATAAGCATACTAAGGATCCGTCTATGCTTTGTATAAACTAAAGGCGTGGCCCAAAGACATTGGGGCCTATCAAGAGTTTACACTCCACATTTTGGATGGTTCAGCCCCTTGTAGTCACTTGGTCCAAAGGTTATGCTTTACCCCTTTCACAAGGCCGTGCTTCGCTCCTCCTTAGATTGTAGTCATACCCGATCTCTCTAAGGATGACCCTCACCAACCTTCTCTTCCAAGTTTCTCGGCTCCACACATCCAGAGTAGGCATAACTCGTGGGATATACATTTGCAGTAGCGCGTCGAACCAGCCATCGATATGTCTATGATGCATAAAGTGAGTCCCTTGGTCGATAACCATGGCTTTATGCCTCATCACAAGTGATGGATAGCCATTAGAGAAGCCCAAGATCAAAAATGGACGCAACATCTCCTTGCCCATTCCTTGCTATCCAAATCTACAACATATTTGAAGGCGCTGCTCAATTACTCGGTCATAGGCATACTGAACATTGCTGTATGGCATGCCATGACCTTTTCTTGGCATGACCTCTATCAGAAATGTCCATGATATTTGCTCAAACCATTCCAGAACCATGGAACTCATCCGAGCTCACAAATGCCTCTCGAATAACTTACATATCAATAGTTAATGTCACAGCCCGATTTCTAATGTATAAAACGACTAGAAACCAATGGACAATGAGGGTGAAACAACAAAAAATAATCAAGGGAACATACTCGGATACATGAGAATATTTATTGAAAGCAATAACATTTATTAATGAGGAAATGTGGCAAAATAACCATTTATAAAAGATAAAGATAAATTCTAACCATTAGTTTTTAAAAGATATATACTAACCAATATTTCTGCAAAATTACTTTATTATCCCTATCCTTACTTTCGCTAGTTTCATTTCCCCTTCTCTCTCAACATCACGCTGCAATTGCTCTCTACCTCACTTCGCTTTGCTCGTCAGGCCATCACCGTCGTCCGCCGCCACTTTCATGTCGTTCCCTCTCGGTGCCGGTAACCGCTATCGTCTTCACATTGTCACGAGTCTCTCATCCTTCATCTCAAATCAATCTCTCTCAATTCCCTTTTATGCTTCTCTCTCTAAAAAAACTGTAGCAACTTTTCTCCAGTTTTCCTCCGGCAGAACCATGACCTCGCCATCACATCCTCTGCCCTGCCGCAGCAATAGCAGCAGCATTTTCGCCCTCTTGTCTCTAGCTCTCTAAAACACAAAAAATCCCCAATTTTACGCCCTAGACCCAATTTTGAAACCATCTCTCCATTTTTCGACATCTGGCAGTTTAGCCGCCGCTGTGTATCTACAGCAGCAATTAACACCAACAACAGATGAGTTGCAGCCACCGTCGCCACTGCGGCTCTCTGTTTCAACCGAAGATGGACGAGTTGAAAACCACAATTGTCGCCATCGTCCAATCCCCATTTCAGCATGTTCTGTTCGTATGGAGGTAGATCATATTTTGTTATTCACAAACGAATTTGAACTTCTTCAAAACTAAATCAAACGAGTCTTAAAACTTTGTCTCTCTCTCTCTCTCTCTCTCTCACACACACACACACACACACACACATACACACACACACACACACACACAATTTTATGATCTAAGAATTCAATTACATCACTAATGCCTAACACATGAATACCTAGGTGTGTTGATATTTGTGTTATTCTATAAAATGTCAGATTTTCATCTCCATGTTATCTTTTTATTCATCTAAATTCTAGCTCACCACCGCCATTGTTGCCGTTTGATTGATGGAGAAAGATTGTATTTTCAGATCATACATGAATGTCGTGTATGTCATGTATGTATTCGTGTATGTCGTCTATGTATTCATGTATGTCATGTATGTATTCGTGTATATTGTCTACGTATTCGTGTATGTCATGTATATATTCTTGTATGTCGTCTACGTATTCATGTGTGCCATGTATGAATTCGTGTATGTTGTCTACGTATTCCTGTATGTCATGTATGTATTATTGTATGTCATCTACATATGTTATGTATGTCATGTATGTATTCTTGTATGCCGTTTACTTATGTCATGTATGTATTCTTGTATGTCGTCTACGTATTTTGTATGTTATCCACGTATTCATGTATACCATGTATGTATTCTTGTATGTCGTCTACTAATGTCATGTATGTATTCATGTATATTCTTGTATGGATTTATGTATTCGTGTATTTGTGTTTGTATTCATGTATGTAAGAATGGATTTTCGTGTATGTATCAACAAACTAAGTAATAAAGGGTATTTTGGTAATACTGGTTATTATTTATTTTTTTAAATTTAATGGTTATAATTTATCTTTGTTTTTGTAAAATGGTTATTTTAACTTTGAGCCCTATATTAATTTGCTTTCAATTTCTCATTTCATAACTCAACGAAATAAGTTTATTAATTAAGAGTCGAAAGGGAAATCAAAATAAGGTGTCGAGCACGAAACTCATTAATCAAATATCAGAGTTTAAAGGAATTAAAACACGATTAAATATCGGTGTTGTAGCGGAAAATTACATTAGGTTCCAAAGTTATATGTTTGAAGACACATAACCCAAGCTTAAACAGACTCGACTTGAAAACAACGAACGCCACCAAGCACACTGCACCATCATCATCCGAGCTAACCTGCTCGTTTTAGAAACAACATGCCAAAATAATTTGAAAGCTTGCTCGATAAAGCTATAAATTGAACTTGCATTTCTCATTGCATCACAAGTGTAATGGTTGTAAAACAGTTACTTGTGCATGCAAGAAAAATATTTCACTTTTGAAAATGCTTGCGAAAGTTGTAATATATTTGAAGTATGTACTAGATCTACAATCAAATATTAGTGTCGAGAAGTAGGCCTCCTTCTCAAACACCGTGATTGGCTTACCCAATGGAAAGCACACGATCACTAACATGTGTACACAGAAATCCTGTCTCATACAGGACCGAATTTGTCTTCCTCAAGTAGGTGGTAACATACATCAAAACTAAAAAATTGGCAAGTCAATTAATTTAAAAACTCACATAATATGATAATAGTAATCACATCCATCGATTTATTTTGGTTAGAAAGCCCACCTGTCATCCAGTGGTTTGCTCATAATGCCTCTTTTCTTCTCGCTCCTTACTTCTGGACTCCACTCGTTTCTTACTATCAAACTTCACTCATTCCTTCAAGGATAACATTCTGATAAGGTCGAGTTCTACTTTCTCGAATGAAAACGGAATCTAAACTCGATTACTCGAATTTCTATTTGAGTCGCGATTTCTAACTTTTCTCGGCTCGACTAATCAAACTTTCTCTACTCTAAACTCTACTCAAGTACTATACCAACAGACTTTTCTCAGACTCGAATAATCATACTCAACAAACATGATACAACAGACAAATTAATACGTAATCAAATAATCAAAATTGAGAAATCACTATTCATTTTATAAACTCGGAATTTCTCGATTTCACACATCAAACGACTTCAGAAAATTACGAGATTAAATCTCGATCACTTTAAGTACAATTCATTCGCATTCAAGTCGTCACATCTCAAATCAGATATTCACAAATAAGTAAATGACTGACTTCAATAATTAGCCGGAAAAAGAAAATTTTTCAAAACTTCTCAATTTATTTCATGAAAATTCCAGCAAATTATAAATAAACATACGAGTTCAAATATTGATTCGAAACTTCATTCAGAATTCAAAGCACTATCTCATGTTGACTCGATACTCCTTGACCTTTAAACTTAAAAATAAAAGTTCTTGGTTTTTAATGGAACTAGTTTCACTTCTCTTATAAAAATTCAACGAATTCAAATATGGAATCAGATTTGAAATCTGCAACTTAATGCAAAATTTCTTGGAATAAAGTAAGGCATTATTTTTCTCAAAAAACATGCACATGCTCCAAAAATTCTCAAACTTTCACAATTAGCTTAAAATAAATCTAATTGAACAATTATTTAATCAATTTTAACTTTTGACTTATGAATTGAGAAAACCCTAAATTAAATTTCTCTTAAGAGCTTCGACTTTTATCACTTCTCAAGCATAAGGGTTCGTTTTTACTCAATTCAAGTTCTAACATACTCAACTTATTTATCCAAGCTCAATTATCTCATAATCTCACTTAATCATCTTAATTTTAGGAAATCGACTCTTAGTGTGTAAAAACTTTGATTTTGCATAACTTTTTCATACGATATCCGAATTCAGAAATTCAAAAGGCTAACATGCTTGTTTTAAACCCAATTTTATCTTAATTTGAGATCATTATTAAAAGAGAATAAAAGAAAATTACAAAAAAGAGAAAAAAAAAATAGGAAAAAGAAACCTATCTAAACAAGGGCTAATAAAAAGAGAGAAAAAGAAAAAAGGAAAAAAATCTAGTCGTCTCTGTCACTAAAACGACTAGATATCCAACTAAATAGCAGCCTAAAAATAAAGCAAAAGACTCCGCTACTGTATTGAGATAACGAGCTACCGCAACCGTCAGACAACTCGTAGAATTCGGTGGCGCATAATGCATGTGCACACTGTTTAATTTGAAGACCAGGAAATCCATGGTCACTTCATCAAAAACTGATGATTTCATTGCTGGGAAATTCGGCAGCAATTTGGTCGGAACAAAAGGTCCGGTGTTGGAGTCAAAAACACGATGAAGGTCCTGAAGCACAAACAAAGCATGAAGTCGCAAGGGCGATGAAGAAGCCACAACAACACAACTCCTCATGACTAAGCATCCATCATAAATTCCTTCATTTGACATCCAAATTTCTTCGATTTTCCTCTTAATTTTTCTGCACAAATCAAACTTTCTTATACTTTATCTTTTTCATCATTTTCAAGTTCTATCATACTTAGAATAAATCTAATTTCATAAATTTAACAACAATTAACCTAAACTATGTCAAAATTAAGAACTCCCAATTCCAAATTCAAAAATTTGAGGCTCTAATATACTTAGAAAAGTTCCAATTGATCAATTTCTCAATCCATTTTGACAAATAACATCAAACATAAAAAATCCTCATTTTAAGGTATAAACTTTCGAAATTTTTGTGGTTTTTAGCATGGGAATCCGAATTCAACGATTCGACATTCTATAATGCTTTAAATAATTTTAATTTCAATAATCTATTATCGATTCATCAATCCAAGCTCAAATTTTTCAAAAATCATGCTTCCTAAGCCTATAATGTTCGAAATTTTTGAGAACTCAAACAAATAAATTCATCTCTTCAATTCCTTTTAAAGTCATGCTCAACATATACTCAATTTCATAATTCCTTCATCAATTTAACAATCATCAAAATCAAATTTACCATTCTTCATCTTCTCCAAATTTATTTTTATAGATATAGTGTTTATTTTTTCATTTTGGTCATTCATGCATTCTTAGATAACATCATACAACTCATATAAAGCATCAAATCCATCACTTAAATCAAAACTCAAAAAATCCTATTTGTAGGCATAAAGTACGGTTTCTTCATGATCACCATGTATATATACTTATTTTCTTCAATCAATCATTCTAACATGCTTAGAATTAATTCTTGAACTCATATTAACCATCAAAATCATGATAGAAATCAAAGCATGAAAACCCCTAATGTTTCGTAAAATTTTCGGCACTTACTAATAATTAGGGTTCTTGGATTTCTTTTATTGTTTTCTTGCATGGATAGAATGAAAGATTATGAATTTAAGTTCAAAGATGTAAAAATCATAACTAAATGATTATGGATAATCATAATTTTCGAACTCTATGGAGGATATGACGTAGAGTTCTCTAGGTTGAAGGATTGGGTTTCTCTTAAATAATTCAAAGCACAAAGGTTTGGATTCAAGCTTTGAAGGTCAAGATCAAATAATCCTACCAAAATTTGCAGAAATTTCAAAAATATTATGCGGGAGAAGGACAGGGAAATCATAGATTTAAAGTTGAATTTCTTACTTTTCTCCTTGCTCGATGGTCACTACTCGATTCCTTGCAACTTATGGATGCTGCTATAATTTGGCAATAGGAAGGAAGGGAGGGAAAGATGAAACCAATAGGGAGAAGGAGAGAGATGAGGGAGAGTGAGAGAGAGTGTGGGAGGTGAGAGTGGGAGAAAAATGAGAGAGTGAGAGAGAGTTGTGTGTGCCGAGAGTTGGGGAGGAATGTGAGATAAATAGGGGGAGAGAGAGTTCTAGATGAGGGAGGGAGTGCGTGCAACCAAAGCAATTTGGTTGGGATAAAAATCTCAGAAGAAAAGATTTTTACGGTACAAAACATCCCTCTTTAATCATTAATTCTCTCAAACTTATAACTCTCTCCTCGGCACTTTCTAGACATCCGATTTCACTCCAACTCATCTCATTACTCACCAAATAAATTAAGGATTTGGAAAACCCAATTTTAGGATTAAAATTCCGAATAAAGAAGAAAATGTAAAAAGTTACTATTCATATTCGCTTCCATTGAAATAAAATTTTCAAACTCGACTTAAATGAACTCAAAAAATTCTCAAACATGCATCAATGGTTTTAAAATAAATTCTAGATTGAATGACACTTATTAGACTGAATTCGGAGTCCGTCGATGAACAGTTGACTTTTCAGTCAAAGTTACTATTCATCAAAAAGTGAACCGTCACGGAATTCCCCGAAATTCGAACTCATGCATAATCTTACTTTTTTAGGCTCATATATCTCTTCACATCTTTGTTTCAAATTATGGAAATGAGAAAAAAATACGATTTTGCCCTTCAAAGGCATTTTGATGATCTTATGAGAAAATTTATTCTCGAAAATTTTTATCACATAGCATCGCACTTAATCAAATATAAACACATTTAATAAGAACTTAGGCACATTTAAACACAATCAGGACGATTAATTAAGACTCAAAAAATTGAGGTATTACATCCTCTCTCCTTTAATGAAATTTCGTCCCGAAATTCGCTTATCTTAGGAGAATAACTCGGAAAAACTTTTTGACTTTCTTAGCTCCTAAATCTCACGTCACATCTTAAAGATCATGGTGTCACCACCTGATCTTAACTAAAGGAATTAACTTTGCCATCGACTGCTGGATTTTACAATCCAAAATCTCCTCAAGTCTCTTGTCGTGACTCAAATCTTGCTCAAGGGCTACGTCTTCTTGATGGTCTACACGCTTCGGATCTTACGCATCTAAGAATCGTGAAAAACTTTTATACTAACTCCCGCAACTTGGCGGCAATACTATCTTATAAGAAACGGCACCTATCCTCACTAAGATTTCAGATGGTCCAATATATCTCGGCTTAAGCTTTTCCCTTGGACTAATCGGTAAATTCCTTTCAAAGAAAACACCGTCAGAATAACTTTATATATGATTGCAACTCCAACTCCGATCTTTGATCATCGGCTTACGACTTCTATCGACTCTTGGCTTATCTTATTTTCTTTTTAATCTGACGAAAGAATTATAACATCTCTTCTACTTCTTCAGACCCCTACCTCATTCAAGTAGAGCGGAAAACAACACTTCTTTCCATACAAAGCTTCATGCTATTCTAATCGCATTTTACTAAATTATTGTTATATGCAAATTAGACAAGGGGCTTAGCTTTATTCCCAATTGTCTCCTTTGTCTAGAACAACTACTCTCGATATATCTTCTAGTATCTGGTTAGTCCTTTTTGAACTAACCATCCATCTATAAGTGATAAGCAGTGCTAAACTGCAACTGCGATCCCAATTCTTTTCTAGAAAACTTTTTCAAAAAAAAGCGCGGTGAATTTGAAATCTCGATTTAACGTTATCGAACTCAGAACTCTATGCAAACACACTACAAAACTTCATATAAAAATCATCCCATTTCTACTTCCGGATTGGAACCGGTTACAATGGAGTGTAAGGTTTCTATTGCAAAAACTTCACTTGCTCGCTCACTAAACATCCTTCTTCATACCTCGTTACATCGCATCTCATTGCTTCTCACTAGAAATATTACTTGAAATCCTGGTACATCTTCATATTTCTTGGTTTCCTAGTGTAAGAAGTATCATGAGTGCTCATAATTTCCTTTCTCAGCTCTTCGTCATTGGGTACGCAAATTCTATTATAGAATGGCAAAGCGTTGACGCTCGATTCCTGAAAAATCTTGAACTCCTTCTTCTCAGATTTTAACTTTAATTTCTCCAACTTCTCATCTTTTCTCTAGTAATCTATGATTCGAGATATCATGTCTAGACAACTACAAAAGATGTTATTTCTTGCTCCAACGACATCAGAAGCCAAAAAACTTCTATTCTCGTTCTCTCTAACTGCTCTATAAATCTTTCCTCTTTTGAAAGTATAAATCCTAACTCAGAACTTTATTTTCTACTTATGGCATCGGCCACTACATCGGCTTTTCTAGGGTGCTAGGAGATCTTATGATCATCGTCCTTTACTAACTCAAGCCATCTCATCGGTCTCATACTTAATTCTTTCTGCTCGAAGAAGCATTTTAAACTCTTGTGATCCAAAAAGATTTTACACTTAACTCCATACAGATGATATCTCCATATCTTAAAAGCATGCGGTAAAGCTGCTAATTCCAAATCATGATTCGGGTACTTCAGCAGTTTGTGTTGCCTTGAAGCATAGGCTATAACTTTTCCATCTTGCTTTAAGGACACAATCTAGTCCTCTCAACAATGCATTTGTTGTCGTTTCCAACTTCAGTAAGGGCTAACACTTGGAGCTGAGGTTAGTCTCAGTTTAAGCTCTTAGAAACTTTTCTTATATTCTCTCATCCAACTAAACTTTGAATCTTTCTATAACAGATTGGTCATCAACTTTGCTTTCTTGGAGAAATCTTTAATGGATCTCTGGTTGCATCATGCTACACCCAAGAAACTACGAATTTCTTGAAATGAGGTTGGTGATTTTCCACCCTTAATTGCTTGCACTTTTGCTGAATCAACTTTCATGCCTTCGGTTCATTCGGACGAGACATTATGTCTAAGGAAATTCACTTCTTTTAGCCAGAATTCATACTCGCTGAATTTGGCATACAACTTCTCAGCTCTCAACTGATCTAAGAATTTGTGGAAAACTCGATTCATCAAGTCCATGAACACTGTTGGGGCTTTTGTCAAACCAAACAACATCACAACAACTTGTAATGGTTGTATCTTGTTCTCAAGCTATCTTTGGAGCATATTCTTGCTTATTCTTCAACTAGTGATATCCGGATTACAAACCGATCTTGGAGAAAATACTAACTCCTTAAATTAATCGAAAAGGTCGTTTATCCTTGGAAAAGGATACTTGTTCTTGAGCCGAATCTCAATAAGCTCTTAGTAGTCAATACCCATCCTCCGACTACAGGCCTTCGTCTTTATCACAGAATTGGTACTCCACTTATGAATACCCTCGGTCAAAAGAGACGTAAGTCTAACAACTCTTATAACGGAAGATTTCACTCTTGAAACTCCTTTGGTGCCGCGAGGCTATTCCGGTTCTAAGTCAATCGTGTCTTCAATTGCCTATCAGGCGGTATTTCAGTGGAACTTCTAGGAAAGCATCTCTATATTCTCTGACTATTGCTACGTCATCGATACTCAACTCTCGCTCTTCAACTTTATTCTGATACACAAGGGTATCATTTCTCTTCATCAACTTCTCTTCTTTCATGGCCGAAATAATCGGCAATCTTCTCTTCTTCCTCTTCTCAATACTATTAACTACGGTTGGTTCTTCTCCTCCAGGTTGAAACAAGGTTTACCTCTAATCGCATCTAATCGTCGCAAAATTCTCGATTAATTGATCTATACTATGTTATCCATGTCCTATATTAAAATTTCTTTCAAGGACTTAGCGGATAACTTACGTCTTCCAAACTCAAATTCTAAATTCGAGCGAAAGCGCGAAACTATCACAGTCCTACCTAAAGGGGTCGACACTCTAAACTTTTGGTTCGACTCTTCTCTAACTAGGCCAAGGGTATCCACACAAGCACTTGCTAATAACAAATATGGTGCACCAATATCCAATTGGCATACCTCGTTGCTCGCTCATACCTGCGAGATCTTCCCTGGTCCTTGTCTGCAACTTCCTGCTCCATCGAGATAATTCTCTGATGGCGCGGCTACTCATGCCAAGGAGGATGCTTCTTCTTCTGCTACGACTGATGTTGTCTCTTTTCATGCCACATTCTTTTACTTTGGTGATTTCCACCACTTCACTTTTATTTTCTATTTATTCTCTAGCCATGAGGGAAGGGTTGATGGGTTGCGACTTTCGTCATCTGTCCTTGAAATTGAGGAGGCACTAAAGAATCCAATCCTCTTCCTGGCAGCATGGCCAATTCGACGTCCAGGGCTCGGTTTAAAACTTTGGCAGAAGTCAGACCACTTTGACCTGCAGGAACTACTTGAATATCGCGTCTCAAAAAAGCACGGAACAATTTGCACATCTTCTCTCGTTCGAATCCACCATAACAGGGTGAAACGAGCTAACTCAAAAAACTCACGATCGCACTCGGCTACTAACATTTTTCTTTCCTTGTCTCATACTCGTAAATTCATGTGCTTTGTGCTCTCGATAACTCCTTGGCACATACTACTCATACACGACTTCTTTGAATTATTCTCAAATCAAATTATTGTGCTCCTCGGAAGTTGTAATACCCCGATCTTTTCTAAGTCTTTAAGCTCGTCTTAATTGAGCTTATGTGCCTTAATTATGTGCCTTTGTGTGATAAAAATTTCCGAGAAAAGAAATTTTCTTATGAAATTACTAAAATGCTCTTGAATGCCTTTACGTGAGTTTTATTGTTTCGGTTATCCTAATTGACTTTATGATGAATTGATTGAGCATGATTATATGAGTTTGATTTTGAGTATGAATTTCGGAAAGTTCTGAGAAGTTTCGTTTTTGGATTAATAGTAACTTTTCTCGAGTTTTCGCTATTTATCGAACTTTTCTGAATTTCATCTAATTAATGTCTTTTGAGTCTAGAAATGATTCTATAAGCTTTTAGATAGGTTTGAGAGTCGTCAGAGATCGTCTGAGAGGAAATTCAGTTGAAGGTCCAGAAAACCCTAATATGAATAGTGAATTTTGACTTTTTCTTCGTTGCTCGGAATTTTAATCTGAAAGGTTGATTTCTGGGTTTCTTGATTTATTTGGTGAAGTTTGAGATGAAGTAGAGAGTTTTCTGCTGTCGAGAAAGAGTCATGGTGAGTTTTTAATCGTTCGAGAGTTTAGTGAAAAAGTAGGGTTAAATTGCACCGGATAACTTTTTCTTCCGGCGAAATTTATATCGCGTTTTTTATCATCAGGTGCATCTAAAACTATATTAATTCCTTATACTCTCCCAAATCTCTCACTCTCTCTCTCTCTCTCGATTATTTCTCTCTTATCTCTCTCCCCCACTGACCTCTCTCTCTTCTCTCTCCCTCTCGGCTAAAACACACACACACACCAATCCACCATTGATGAACACTCTTCAAGCTCAAAGAATGGTGATAACTTAGCCTCCGATCATCCAACGACTAAACTAATAAGGTATTTGTAATCCTCTCGTCATGGTGATCGATTCAAGACTAGAATTCATCCATGGGGGATTTCATGTTGATGTTCTTAGTTGAATTAGATGATAGATTTGTGTTCTAGAGTATGATCTAAGAGTTTCTACGTATTGGATTGAATGAGAAAGATGATGATATATATACGTATGTATGCACCGAAAATATGGTGAAAATTTAATGACTTGTATGATGATGTTCTTAGCATGGATTTGAAGATAGAAGATGTGATTAATGATAATAAGAATAAAATTGAAGAAAGGAAATTATTTGTTATTTTTTTAAAGAAACCGATATATATATATATATATATATATATATATATATATATATATATATATATATATGAAGAACTTGATGATTTTTTGATGTTTATGATGATATATGGTTAGATGATGAGTGACTTGATGATTTAAAGATGATAGAATAAGAAAGACAAGAAGAATAATTTTTAGAAAATTTTCTTAGAAAATTTCGAACCAAATAGGAGAATGAAGTTTATGATTCTTGATGTTGCATGTTAGTTTTGCTTAATATGATTATTTGATGATGAATATGAAATTAAAATAACTAAAGTAGCTTTTTGAAATTCTTAAATCTGAGATAATATGTGAAAGTTATCGAGTAATGAAAATTAACTAATGAAAAATCGAGCTAAAAATAAGAAACGAGTAATTTTTTAGATTTAAAGTTAAAGATAAGAAAAATTAATCGAGTTAATAAATAATTAGAAGTAATTAGAATTTTTTTGCCAAGTTTGTTAATTTTTCGAGTAGTGACACGTTTTACGAGAAAATGACGTAGACTTTATTCCGAATAAATTTTATTAAGAGTTTCGGATTTTACATCCGATTCCAAATTTGAAGTCCTTGATTTACTCTAAGAAAAATGAAATTATTTTCATTTAAATCTAATAACTTTTATTTTTAAGTTATAAACCGAGCAGAGTCGAGTCAGCATGAGTTATAATCGAGTCTTGAATGAGTTTCCGAGTAAATATTTGTGAGTAAGTGAATTAATATGACTTTCTAGAACTTTTTTGGATTATTTTATTTTATTTGAAAATTTTTTCTTTTTCCATCTATTTATCGAAGTCGATCGTTTACCTGTTTGTGAATGTTCGATTCTTGATTTGAAAGTTTGTTTTGTGAATGATTTGTGATGTTAGAACCCAAAAATTTAATCTCGTAATTTTCTGAGTTCGTTTAACTCGAGAAATCGAGAAAAATGAGACGTGTGATGTGAATAGTATTTTCTGATATTTTTGGCTTATTTAATTATTAAAATGTCTGGATATTATTGAGTCAAGTATTTGAGTCTGAGATAAGTTAAGAAACCGAGAAAGATTAGATAAGTCGAGATAAGTTAAGAAACCCGAGTCAAGTAGAAGTCCTTCAGCCGAACGTTTAGTTCGTTACATTTTTCGAGTGAGTAGTCTCGCCCTTATAAGATGTTGTTCTTGAAGGAACGAGCGGGACCGAGAAGTGAAAGCGAGAGAAGAAAGCAGCTAACCGACCAACCCCTCGGCAATCAGGTGGGCTTTTTAACCAAAATAAAGTGATGAATGTGATTATTATTATCATACTATGTGAGTTTTGAAATTAATTGACTTGCCATTTTAACTGAGTTTTGGTATGTTTTATCATACTATGCGAGTTTTGAAATTAAGATGTTGTTATTAATTTTTTGACGTGATTGTGAGCCTTGCTTCGGTTAGGCCGGTCATAGTGTTTGAGAAGGAGACTTACTTCTCGACACACGAGAATTATGTGGTAGATTAATTTATACCTGTTATTCAAATTATATATGTTGACTGCGCAATCATTTCAAGAAAAGAAAATGATATTTGCATGCACAAGTTAAACGTTTTAAACTGTATTAACACTTGTGATTCAGTGGCAAGGCAAGTTCAATTATATAGCTCTATCGAGCAAAGTTTAAATTATTTTGGCATGTGTTCACTGAGTACGTCGTACTCAGCTCTGCATGTATTTTTAAACGTGTAGGTTAGCAGGATGAGGATGGCGAATGGTGCTCGGCGGTGTGTCTATTTGAATAAGTCGAGTCTTCTTTTGGGTTTAAGCTGGCAATTGCATATCTTCATATATATAATTGTGGGACTTGAGATGTTATTCGGCTGCATGATAAACTAACTTGTTTATTTGATTGAACTATAATACTCTGATTTTGTGTCGATACAATGAACTTGATGCTCGAAACTATTTCCCATTTCCCCTATTATTCTACTTGACTTGGATTATGATGCTTTAATTGCTTTCGACACTTGAATTATTTTCCAATGCTCGTTTATTTGAGATTAGAATTGAAATCATGTTCTATTTGTTATCGTTTTCAATCTATATTCCCTTGTCAAGTTATGTTTTATATTCGATGTTTCACCTCACTGCCCAATGGATTCTAGTCATTTTTACACATCCCGAAAACGGGTTGTGACAGAAGTATATGTCCTCTGACGGCTCTCCACCAGTTGTCAGCGGCTCTCTTCGACTGATACGTCATGCGCTCAGGATGTTCTTGATCCTTATAACGAAGAAATTTAAAGATTCACTCAAGAGAATGAATCCTATCCTTAAATTTGATAGGACTGTCTTCATCGTCAAATGTCGGAGGATTTTGTTGAAGAAAAAGTTCTTCGATTCTCTGGTCATTTTAAAAGGCAGGGTTGGCTCCCGTTGCTCTTCTCCAATGCTTCTTGCATTTCTTTTTCTCCTCAGAGGTATTCTTAAAGAAATGTTGAATCTAGGAAACTCGGAACATTTTGCAAAAAGCGAAACTAACTTAAACAGAACTTTTCTCGACTTCTAAAGTTCGTTTCTTTATTCAAGGATTAAAAATTCTCAAACAATACTCGAAATATATATATATATATATATATATATATATATATATATATATATAGAATTATGATCATATAAGAATGGCCCTTATCCTAAGAAATGAAAATCAATCTCAGCCACTCATCTGTTGCATCTCGCTAAGAAGGGCGGCACATCCGGACGAAAAATTTTCAGTTTTTCATGTCAACGTATGGTGCATCTAGTTTCACGTTGTGGTGCATCTTATTGTAAAGTGTGGTGCATCTACCACATTGTGATTCATGAGATGCACCACTACGTGTACTGATATGCACGGGACAGTGTAATCAGATGCACCACTAGGTGTAAGGAAATGCACTATGCTTTAAGGCGGAGCCGAGAAAAAATATGTTAAAAAAAACTGAAAAAAAAATCGGACATGTACCACAATGTGTAACGAGATGCACCACACAGTGTATCTAGATGCACCGTGTTTTAAATAAAAAATCACCCAAAAAAAAGAAATTGGCGCGTGAGCTACACGCGCCGTGCGTGAAAGCCACGCGCCCACCCTTTTTTTGAGATGTGTGGTCCAGATTTTTTCCTATTTCTCACTTTAAGGGCTATTTTCACTATATATATATATATATATATATATCTTCCATACCATATCTTACCATATATAACATACCCTTCCATATCTTTTTCACATCTATCCATATCTCCTACGCACTTACCATATATACACCCATATCTTCCATACTGTAGGATAACTACCATATGTACTCGAAATTTCCCATCCGACCCGTCTCAATACCATAATATACACCCAAAAATATCTTCATATACATCATACACGCCTTACACTACAAAAATCCAGTTTCACCTAAAAGTGGTCGTCAAGGCGTATAGTTAAGAATTTGGTGTCGTTCTTTCCATTTTTGGAATCTACGTTCCGAAATCCACTGTGGGTAAAAGTTTTCATTGGGTTCCTTGGGTCGTGTAGAGTCTTTTGGAGCAATTTTTGTGTGCACTTTTTCTGACTTTCGGTTAAGCCTTGTAGTGATTTCTGGGTTCCTTGGGTCGTATAGAGTCATTTTGGACAATTTCTGGGCAGCATATTTTTGGCTCTCCAGTTTCTGTTTTCTTTGTGTTTCTATTCTTGTGTCCAATTTTCTGTGTCTTTTGGTTGTTTCGTTGTTTGTTAGTGGTGAATTCAAGTGGTAGATTGAGGGAACTCGTTTCCTTGAGAGAGAATTTGAATGGAAAAATGTCACACCCCGACTCCCGAGGTGCGACTAGCAACACTAACACTACTAAACCATCTACTAACTCAACTCACATAAGGAAATCATGCTCGGAAAACAAGAGGAAATCTCAACTGAAAGCGATAACAAACAAAGCATGCTTCCAAATTTAAACAGAATAACCAACGAGCATGGATAATTACATATCAAGTCCAAATTGGAATAAGAATATCAAGTTCACAAGAAACGAGAATAAAGGATAAGCGGTAAATTATATCGAGCACATCGCTCGTGAATTGGAACATGTATCAGAGTATAATTCAAAAACATATCAAAAAACTTCAATTAACATAGCATTGCATTGCAGCGGAAATCTCGACTCAATTCTAACAACTACATGTATGAAGACATGCAATTGCCAGTCGACCAAAACAAAAACACCACCAAGCCACCCATGCCATCCACATCCCGCTAACCTGCATTTTTAGAAATACATGCAGGGCTGAGTACTTTGTACTCAGTGAGCACATGCCAAAACATTTGAAAACTTGCTCTTAGAGCTATACAATTGAACTTGCCTTGCCGAAGCATCACAAGTATTAATGCAATTAAAAATCGTTTACTTGTGAATGCAAAAACATTTTCTTTTTGAATAGACTGCGCAGTCAAAACATAATATATATACTCAAACAAAGGCATGTATCATCTACCACATTAACTCTGTGCCGAGAAGTAGGCCTCCTTCTCAAACACTGTGACCGGCTAAACCGAAGTAAACCTCACAGTCACCTCAAACTATTCAAATACCACACATGGGTTCCTGTCTTTCACAGGGCATTCATATCTTAAGCAAATGATAAACATACCAAAACTCATGTAGAAATGGCAAGTCAATTGAATTTAAAACTCAAATAATAATACTCAATAAACAGTAATAGCATTCATCGGAGATTTTGGTTTTAGAAAAGCTCACCTGACTTCTGAAGATTCTAGCTAGGCGGCTTACTCTTTGAGACGTCCTTGCTATTTTCCCGTCTCGCTTGGTCCTTCACAATTTGACATCGAGATATAAAATAAGACTCCCGATGTGTAAAACGTAAAGTAGATTTTGGCTTCGACTGAAGGACTTCTACTTGACTCGTCACTTTCTATTTTTATCTTTTCTAAATCGATATTGTTGGGAAATTTATTAGTATAAGTTTTGATGAATTCCAAAACCGGCTGACCCCAACCGAGTAGATGTTGCCAGAACCTATTGTTAGAATTTAGGCTCGCTGTTTGAGCAAAGTTAAGATTTTATCTTTACAGGTCTCCAGCTGAAGATGGCAACAAGGCGTCACTCAGACAGAACATCAGTTGTGAAGAAAGACAACTGAGAGTTCAGTTGTGAAGATGCAAACAAAGGGAAGTCTTCAGAACATTAGTTGAGAAGGAAACCAACTGAGCGTTCATCAGATGAGAAACAGTTGAAAGGAAGAAAACATCAGATGAAAAGGAAATCATCTGAGGGTTCAAACACAACTGAGTAAATACAAGGAAGACAACTGAGTGTTCAGTTTCAGAACCTCAGTTATAGAATCCGAACAAGGAGTTCAACTGTTTGAAGTTCAAAGTCAGCTGAGAGCTCGACAGATCGGAACATCAGCTGAAGATCCCTCACATGAAGGCCAAGACTTTCAACCGACAAACCGAAGTTGACTATCAAAGATTTGAATTTCAAAAGGAAGTCACATGAGGGTTTGACCGTTCAGTCATTACCCCATCTGGCCCAACACAAGGCTGTCTCAGATGGAAAGCAGAAGAGCACAGATGCCATATCGGGAAAGTCTGCAGAGATGAGAGACAAGCCATCGCTTTCAACCGATCAGAGATCAACTGCTCCTCCAATGGCTAGTTGATTCTCTCCGCCTATAAATAGAGGCATTCTCTCATTCGAGAACAGAGAAGAGATAGACGACGAAAATTCAAGAGCTTTCACGAGAGAAATCAAAGCAAAAAGCAAATCTGCAAAATCATCATCTAAGAGCATCAGCAGCTGAGAGTTCCAATTTGAAAGAACATTAGTAGCTGAGGGTTCCTAGAGATCGAAACTATTTTTGATCTTAGGTTGAGTGTTTATTCGTTCAAGCCTTAGATCCAGCTCTCATTCGTGATCGAGCTGTAGTTGGAAATCCTACCCATTCTCACACCCTAAAAAGTGTGTTAGGACATTACTCTCCCTGTAATTGAGTAGTCAGGTCGTCAAGTACCCGCAAACTTGACTTAGGCTATTTAGTGCCCGGAAACTAAACTGTAACGGTTGCTCAGCCCGCGTAAGCTGAGTGGAACTGTCCAGAAGAACTTGGACTGAGGTGTGTGGATTCACATCTCCCCGTGGACGTAGGAGTTCTCTCCGAACCACGTAAATCTTGTGTGTCGTGTTTATTTGTGTTCAGTCATTATTTTGCATATCTCAACTGACAAACTAACCGCATACAATCTGCATACTTTCACATCAATAGTTTTGGTTTTGACCAACCGTGCATAAAAACGTGAGTTTGTTTTTACGAGTTCATTTTCCACCACATTCCGCACAGCACCACTCTTCCAGCTGAGGTTGCTTACTCAACTGTGAGATCCCAACTGAGTCCTTTTACTCAGTTGAAGTTGTTTTCAAGTGTTAAGTTCTTTGAAAGTTGAAAAAATCCTAACTGGTGTATTCCCCCCCCCCCCCCCCCCCATACACCAGTAACTTGTATCAGGACCATCAAGTGAAAAAATCCTAACTGGTGTATTCCCCCCCCATACACTAGTAACTTGTATCGGGACCATCAAGTGGTATCAGAGCAGTGGTTCAAAAGACTGCTGACTCTGTTTCACGAGGTGTGAATTCGAGAATTTTATTTCAGTGGTCAACTGAACAGATCTTTTCACGCTAGTGCGTACTTGCTCGTTTTTTTTTTGTTTTTGTTTGTGCAGATGGACGTCAAGGACAAGATCGTAGTCATGTTCTCTGTTGTCAACTATACATCATGGAGAACTCGAATGAAGAAGATACTTCTGTCAAAGCATCATAGGATGCAACAAGTTCTCACATCTGGACCAATCGTCATACGAGACAGAATACTTCGCACTCCCACAAATCCCAACGATAGAGATGCAGTGGTGGAGTATGTGGAGAAACAGCCAGAAGACTACACTCCGGAGGAGGCCAAAGTGAGCCAGCTGGATATCTGGGCTCAGAGCACAATAATGTCCACGGTAGGATAAGATTATCTGCCCTGGATAGAAGAGTGTGAGACTGCAAAAGAGATGTGGGACATCCTGGCTTCGCTAAGTGAAGGAAGGGACGAGACGAAGGAAATAAGTTCTCGTATGCATGTCAAGATTTCAACAATTTCAGTCTGCGACCTGATGAGACTATCGATCAGCTAGAGCTCCGGTTTATGGACATCATTAGAAGAATCCAGTCCATCCGGAAAGGAAAATACACTCTAAGAGAAATAAACCTCAAAGTGTTGCAAGCTCTACCGGCTGAGTGGGATACTTTCACAAATATCCACGAGAGCCGAGCTAACCTTGGTGAAATAGGAACTGAAAGATTGTTCTCAATCTTGAAAGGGAATGAGTATAAAGTCAACAGAAGGAGGTCGCAGCCCTCAAGTCAGACAAATAGAATTGAGGATGTTGGCTCAGCATCAAAGTCAGTTGCCCTCCGAGCTGACTACTCAAAATCAAGATCGTCAAGGCCAACCAGATCGGCTGACACATCTGCAAAGGAGCCGAGCAGAGAGGAACTGCAACAGAACATTGCAGCGCTGTCAAAGAAACTAGCCGACATGGACACTCGGTTCGGCAAATATAAACGTTTCTATAAATCAAACCGAACTCGAGATAGTTCAAAGCCAATCACCAATGGATGCTTCGAATGTGGCAAGGAAGGACACTTCAAAGCTGACTGCCCAGACCTCTCAAAGAAGGAAAGAGAAGCACTGAGGGCCAAGCAAACTGCAAAGAACAAGGCCATGGTAGCAGAAGAGGCAGCTGACGATATGGACATCTTCACAGACACTGAAGATGATGAAGATCTAACCTCTACCAACAAAGTCATTAGTCCGGATCAATGCCTCATGGCACTTGGAACCGACCAAGATGATATTGAGGTACAATCTAATCCTGCTTGCTTAAATTCTTCCAATACTTCTAACATGCAGGAATCTCTGAGCGATGAGTTGGAACCCTCATGGAATGATTTTCAAGAACTCAGTGAGGAACTGCATCAGCAGTCGGTTGAGTTTAAGAGTCTTCAAGCCCAGTTCGCCAAGCTTGAAGATTCCTTAACCGAAAAGGACGATCTGATCAAGAGACAAGCTGAAGAAATTGACCAGCTGAAAAGTCAACTGAGTACAGCCAACCAAACTAAGGCTTCAACCGATGAACAGTTGAAGGAACAGATCAAGGCACAGAACGAACAGTTGAACAAGCAAGAGGCTCAGATCGACCAGCTGATGAAGACATCAGATGCCCAGACCGAGCATATAGCCGGTCTTCTTAAGGATCTTCAAACTGAGAAGGACAACCTGACAAAGCTATATCAGTCATCCGAGATCATCGAGAATCTCATCAGATACAGACGACAAACGGATGATGTGTCTGGACTCGGATACGACGTGGCAAAGGACACTGGAATTCCACCAGCTACCTTCACCAAGGCTGAGGAAGTCATGGTCGCCAAACCTAACACAGTTGAGTCTGCAACTGAACAAACACCCTCACAACCGACAAAGACAACTGCGGCTGAGAAAGGCAAATGAGCTGCAGATGGAGCACCAATGAAACAGTCGGTTAAGTCTACAACCGAGGGGAAATGTTCCAAGACTCAACAGAGGAACCGGAGACGTCGGAGTCGCAATCAAAACCGAGCTCAAAATCGACAACATAACCAAGCTCAGAACCGACGTGATAACCGACCAACAAACCAACCACAGCAGAGTTGGAACCAACAGAACCGACCGAGCTTCAACCGACATAATCAACAACGGTTCCATCACCACAACAACCAGAGGTTCCAACAGAGTCAACCTATGTGGAACAGTTACAACAGCTATGGTTACTCATGCCACAACATGAATCAACATCCGGGCATGAACAACTATCGTCAACAGCAAGGGCAATGGAATCAGAATCAGCCAAGAAGATTCCACGATGGTGTCCGACCTCACAGACAAACTCAACAGGATAAGAATCGCCATCAAAACAGGGGGAAAGCCTCACCTCCTAAAGCCCAACATGGGAGAAATCCAACTCCTCCCAAGAAACAGAACATCACTACTAACAACAAGCCTAAGGATAGCCGAGGTGTTGTTATAGTTGATGATGAAGGAAAAGTAATTTGGAATGATAAATCCATCCGAGTTTACAGGGAAAAGAGACACACAGTTCCAGCGGGAACTGGTTCTAACCCTCCAGGACCCATCTGAAATTGGGGACCTAAGCAAGTTTCTCTTTACAGGTACAGGAGAAACAGCTGAGGAAGAAGAAGGCGTCAACAACAATGTGGGTGATGGATAGTGGATGCTCGAAACACATGACAAATCTGAAGGATTTGCTTGGAAGTTTCGTAGAGAAAGAAGGTCCATCAGTTACTTTTGGTGATAACTCAAAAGGTTATACCAGAGGTTACGGTACGCTTGAAACCAATCATGTTTCAATTTCTAATGTCTCTTATGTTGATGGATTGAAGCATAACCTGCTCTCCATCAGCCAATTCTGTGATAATGGTTTCTCTGTCAAGTTTGATGCACAGGGTTGCAGAGTTAAAGATGTCGGATCAAAGCAAGTGATATTGTTGGGAAATCGATCTCCAACAGGGAACGTATACTACGCTGATTGGAACAGCAACCTCCCTGACACTTGCCTGTTATCAAAGAGCAGTTCGGATGTGAGCTGGCTGTGGCACAAAAGGCTCAACCATCTGAATTTCAAGACGATGAACCGACTCGCCAGACAAGAACATGCAAGAGGCATACCTAACCGAGTGTTTTCAACAACACATATCTGCAGTGCATGCCAGCTGGGAAAGCTTGCTAGAACCTCCTTCCGGTTGAAGACAACTCCTTCAACTGACCGAGTGTTACAGCTGATCCACATGGATCTCTTCGGGCCAGTTACACCAAAAAGCATTAACGGAAACGAATATACTTTGGTTGTAACTGATGACTACTCAAGATATACGTGGACCATCTTCATGCGCCACAAAAGTGAGACCCGAGATGAGCTGCCCAAGCTGATGGATCGGATATCGAACCAACAAGAGATGAAGATCATATCTATCCGATCAGATCGTGGAACGGAGTTTCTAAATGAAACCATTATTGAGTATTGCGAAAAGAATGGCATAACCCATCAGACATTAGCCGCGCGTACTCCACAACAGAATGGAGTAGCTGAGCGAAGAAATAGAACTCTGAAGGATGCAGCCACATCCATGTTAGCGAGCTCTGCACTGTCTAAGAGATTTTGGGCTGAAGCGATCAACACAACATGCTAGACACAGAATCGATCTCTTCTCACCAAGCGGTTGGGAAAGACGCCCTATGAGCTGTGGAGACGCAGAAAGCCAGATATTTCTTATTTTCGCGTTTTTGGATCTAAGTGTTATATTCACAACAATGGGAAGACTCAGTTGAAAACTTTTGATGCCAAAGCTTCGAAGGGCATATTTCTTGGATATGCAGCTCGGATCAAGGCATATAGAGTTTTCAACAATAGCTCTCGTGTTGTGGAAATAACACCTCATGTTAGTTTTGATGAATCTATCTATGAGTGCAGAGAACAGGTAAAGGAACAACACTCGGATCCAGCTGTTCTACCAGTTATCACCAGATCGCAAGCACTTCGGGAAAAGAACAGAGCTGAACCTCTAATATGGGCAACTGAGGATGAGAATCCATACTCCTCTGAAGATGAATGCGAAGACCTCAGCTCGTCCCAAGGGGGAACTTCAACTGATGCCCCTCCAACTACATCAGCATCCGATGCCCAACCGAGCTCAGTTCAAACTATAGTAAATGTTGAGAATCCAGACTTAACAGCTGATCAATTACCAACTCTGAAGACTCCAACTCAGATTTCTAAACAGCCACAGTTGGAAGAAGAAGGAAGACGCAACCGAAGATGGTATGAAGTTCATTCCACTGACGACATCATTGGAGATCCAACCAAGGGTGTGCGCACACGGAGCAGAGTTGCAAATCCAGAATCAACCGAGGAAGAATCTAACACTTATGCCCAATATGCTGAGGAATTGGCAGTTCTAGAAGAGTTCGAGCAAGCTGGAGATGTTGCCATGATTTCTTGCTTTGTAGCTGATGTTCCAGAACCGAAGAATGTTGGGGAAGCTCTCAACTCTGTCCACTAGACAACAACCATGCAAGAAGAATTGAATGAGTTTCTACGCAACTGTGTATGGGAGTTGGTAGAAAGACCAAATGGTGTCAAGGTGATTGGATTGAAGTGGATTTACAAAAACAAGAGAGACGTCATTGGATTCATTGTGAGGAATAAAGCAAGGTTGGTAGCTCAAGGATACTGCCAACAAGAAGGAATTGACTTTGAAGATTCCTTTGCACCAATTGCAAGGCTGGAAGCCATCCGGATCTTTCTAGCTTATGTCGCACATCACAAGTTCAAAGTATATCAGATGGATGTGAAGTGTGCATTCCTCAATGGAGATATAAAAGAAGATGTATATGTTGAACAGCCTCCTGGTTTTGAGACTGGAGATGGAAGAGTGTACAAGCTGAAGAAAGCTATCTATGGTCTAAAGCAAGCGCCAAGAGCATGGTATGACACTCTTTGTGGATTTCTTCTGGACTCGGGGTTCAAACGAGGTTCAGTTGATAAAACTCTGTTCACCATTAAAGTTGGAGAAGATATACTTGTCGTGCAAATTTATGTCGATGACATCATTTTCGGGTCCAAGTCAGAGGAGTTGTGCAAGAAATTCTCCGATCTTATGAAGGAAAAGTTCGAGATGTCAATGATGGGCGAGATGAATTATTTCCCTAGACTACAAGTGAAGCAGTCACCTGAAGGGATTTTCATTAACCAGTCCAAATATACAAAGGAGCTCATCACCAAGTTCGGATTGCAGACAAGTAAGACAACGAAGATCCCTATGAACACGAACTGGAAGATCGAACCAGGAGCTGAGGGAAAGCTCATTGATGCCAGCCAGTATAGAGGGATCATCGGTTCGCTGCTTTATCTAACTGCCAGCCGACCAGACATTTTATACGCAGTTGGAGTGTGTGCTCGTTTTCAAGTCCAACCAAGAGAAGCACACATGTTGGCAGCAAAGAACATCATTAAATATCTGAAGGGAACTATCAATGTTGGGTTGTGGTACCCAACTGATGACAATATCCAGCTGACTGGATACTCAGATGCCGACCTAGCAAGAGATCGGTTGGACAGGAAGTCTACTTCTGGACACTGTCAGTTCATGGGAAGCAAGCTGGTTTCATGGTTCTCCAAGAAACAAGCGTGTGTTGCTACTTCGACAACCGAGTCAGAGTACATGGCTGCCGGAAGCTGTTGCATGCAAGTATTGTGGCTGAAGCAGCAGCTGAGAGATTATGAAGTCTCAACTGGACAGGTTCCCATTCATTGTGATAGCTCGAGTGCCATAGCTATCTCTCTAAACCTTGTTCACCACTCTTAGACTAAGCATATCGATATTCGTCATCATTTCATCCGAGACCATATTGAGAAGAAGGATGTGTCCATGGAGAAGATCCCAACTGAGATTCAGAGAGCTGACATCCTCACCAAACCTCTTCCTGAAGCCCGGTTTAAGATGCTATGTGATCTTCTAGGACTCTTGGATCCGAGCTAAAGAGTCATTCGAGCTGATAAGGATTCATCCGAGCTGACGAATCGGATCTCAGATGGAGGGGGAAGCTCAGCTGAAGAAGGAATCTCAGATACGAATTGCCAACTGAAGACATCAAACGTCAGCTGAACAGACGAACTCGAGTCAGCTGATGGTATGCGGCAACTGAGGTATACAGCTGATATCGACATCAGCTGTCAGGTATCATTTATGACTGAAGGTGTTATGTTCTTAAATGAGAATGTTTGAAATAAATTCAAACATTCCTGTGCTAGTCAGTTACATTAAAATAGCCATCATGTCGCATTAAATGTAAAGTACGGCTGAGCATCCATAGCCTACTTTATAGTGCGACTGGGCTGACATGAAACTGTACACCTTCTCACGCGCTGGTTGGAACTCTGATCAAAACGTCGAGTCACAGATAGTCAACAGTCGCGTAATCCCAGCCGTTGATGGATTCGCGCCATTTAACCCCAGCCGTTGATCTCATCCAAGTCAAAAACCTATATAAGGGGAAAAATCAGGAAGATATCTCCTACTTTCCTCATTCGTGCTTATCAATCATACTATTCATCGTCATCCAGTTTTTCTGCCTAACCCTTTTCTGCAAATAGATTTCTTGAAAGATTCCTTTAATGAGTCGTTAGCGTGCGAGATCACATCCTATTGGGTCCTATATTTATTCGCTCCGCTCCTATATATATTGCCTTTGCAGTGATTTAATGGTACCCAAAAGCAAAAGAATGGCATCATCCGGACCTTCCCTAGTGCCTACAACGTATGAAGAGTCGTTCGATATGTTAGTATCGAAGATTCACTTCGAGCAGATTCTCTCCGACGAGGATCTAGAGTCACCGGTCCTAGCCCCTCTCGCCAACACTCTCCGCGAGAATGGACTTCTGGAATGGGCCAAGCTCTGCCCCTCTCACTTGCTCAGGCGTCAAGTCGGAGAATTCTACGTCAATCTTGTTCGCCCCCTTGACGGTTCAGAGGGAGTTTCTACGACGGTGTCATGCCGACAAAGGGATGTTCCGGCAAGGACAATACGTCGTGTCTCCTTCTCCATCGACGTGTCCGATGTCCTCCGATACATCATACCAATCAACCACACCGCCACCGAGTTCCTGGAGAATATTACCGACGAATAGGCGGATGAATTTCTACAGGATGCTCTGATCGAGCCAGAGCGGTTGAGGAGCAACATGCAAAGAACTAAGCTGAAGCCTGAACACCGCCTGCTGTTCGACGCCGTGTCGAAGGTCGTGTTCAGATACAGTGGCACGTTCGACGACATCAGCCGACCCAAGTTGAAACAGCTGTTGGCCCTGGAACACCAACATCAAATCAACTGGTTCCAATATTTTCTGAACCAGTTGATGATGGAGAAATCGAAGATCTCTGAGACTACAACCGAGTCTGGAGAGAAGCTGCTGAGTGTGAAGGGCACGCTCAACTTCGGCTGCAAAATCTCCGCCCTCATCCTCCTCGCAACAAAGGACCGCAACATGGTCTGGGCTGACTGCGAGGAGATGCCGCTGAAGAAGCTGTTGCTATTCCCGACAGCCAAGAAAGCACAGGAGGTGCTGAGGAGTGTCTACACTCCCAAGGACAAGAGGGAGTCGGGAAGGCCAGCTGAGTCAACAGCTGAGGGGGAACAAGCTGCTGCTCGCCCCACAAAATCCAAAGCCTCACGTCGTCGAGCTGACGCTGAGAAGGAGGCGACTGACGAACCTGCCCAGAAAAAGTTAAGGGTAAGGTTCAAGAAGGCAGCTGAGGTGCCAGCTGATGAGCCAACTGATGTTCCAGCTGACGAGTCAGCTGATGAGCCAGTTGAGGTTCCAGCTGAGGAGCCAGCTGAGGAACAAGCTCTAGACGAGGAGGGAGCGCAGGTCGAGTCCACACCTGCTGAGGAGCGTTCCGAATCCAGCCGCTCAGCTGAGGCCGCATCATTCGAGATCGCACCTCGAGGCCCCGGAGCTGATGAGGCTGAGGGCATGGAGACGTCGGATGCATCCTCCTTATCTGAGGACCTCGAAGATGCTAACACCTCCCCCACAGCTGGAGTGAATGCTGTACCGCCCCCAGAGCCTCTTGCTCTCTCTACCCAAACCGAGCCAGAAATTCCGAGCTCTCAGCTCGATGCCAACATCGTGACCTCTTCTTCGGCCGATGTTGAGGAAACCATTCCACCCCTTTCCCCAACTGAATCCCAAATTCCGAGCTCTCAGCTCGATGCCGATGTTGTGACCGACTCTTTGGCCAATATCGATGAACCTCTTGAACCCGAACCATACAATCTCACCCCCTCCCCGATCAACGAAGCGGAGGACCTGCAGGCTGTTGCTGACGAGCACGAAGGCAGGGTGGCCTACTGCTTTCAAAAGCTGTTGGGTCTGTTCCCTGCGGCTCGCGACATGCCCATCTTCGCCACACTGAGAACCGAGCTGCTGTACCAGTTCCACCTGATCTTTAGCCAGTGGTATGTCAAGGAGGACACGATCAGGGTACTGAGCTGGGACAGGCTGAAATCTGATGAGTCCCGTATCCGAGCCTAGTTCAACTATTCCAACTTGGAGGTGACGTACAACAACCAGATCGCGCTGCTCACTAGACGGTTGGACCAGAGTTTGGCTGAAGGGAAGGACACAAGGGAGGCAGCTGGAAAGGAGTGTGTCGACTTCCTTGACAGCATGTTGGTGAAATCAGCCGACTTCCTTGAAGATGTCGATGCAGCAGCCGCTGCCGCAAAAGAAGAGGAGGAGAACCTGAAGCTGTACCTGGCAAACCGTCAAGCCATGGTCACAGCTGAGCCTCTAGCTCCGTCTACTCAAGCCCTTCCAGTTGCTCAGCTCGCTCCTTCAACAGAACAAATCTGCGAGCTAGTGGCTGAGAGGGTCAACCAGTTGAGGACCGAGCTGCTCGCCAATCTCCAGCACCAACAAGATGACCAGCTGAGGGAGTTGGCAGCTTAAGAAGTGAAGTACCAACAACTGGTGGAGGAGAATGCCAACCTGAAGATGAAGCTGAATGATCTCTCCTCCTCCACCAGTCAGGACGTGTTGGAGCTGAAATCCACTCTGTTGGGCTCGAAGTCGGAAGTGAATGTCTTCAAGTCCTTGGCTGACTCAAATCTGGCCAAGTCCCAACAGACGCAGGATGCTGAATGGGAGTCCCGGTTCGAGTCACGTTGGGCTGAGTTTGTTGCCTTTCAGATAGAGGTCAACGACAACCTCTCTGTCTTGAAGAAGGCAGAACAAGAGCGCCAGGACTCCGAACTGGCGATGAAGATCGAACTGGAGTGCGCGGTCGATGAACTCTTCAACCGTGTTCAATCCACCGAAGCCAAACTCAACTCTCTGGACGGTTCAGTAGCAAGCCTTGTTGCTGATGCCAAAATGGGGGAAGAGAAGGAGACGGAGGATGAAGTACAGGAAGAAGAAGAGACCCAAGAAGAAGGAGTGCCAGCTGCTCAACCATCTAAATCTCAGCTGAGGAGAAGGAAGTCTGCTGCTGCCAAGTCAACCGAAGTCGGTGGAGCCGAAATGACTAAGGACTTGGAGCAGGCGAAGAAGATTGGAGTTTCCTACAGCTCCATAGCCGAGATCGCAGCCGAGCTGGATTCTGAACTCGACGGGATAACAACCGAAGAGTGCATTACAGCGGCCAAGGCTATGGATGTAGAGGAGAAGGACTACATGAACCCGAGCTGGATCAGAAAGTTTGCCGCCAGCCAGGCGAGGAGGGTGAACCAGTTCGAGGTTGAGCTGAAGAAGGTTTCTCAGAACCTGGACCGCAACGTTGCCTCCCGCAGCCGACGCCGCATCAACAAAATCCAATCAAAGGCGGAAGCTCGGTTGAAGCTACAAAGGTTGCCTCTAAAGTCCAAGGTTGAGAGTCGGTTCAGGCATACCGACAAGTGGATGCCGACCGAGTGGAATTAGGATTGGGAGATGTTCAAGCAGGAGTTCGTGAACGACTTCTATTACAGGAAGGTTTACGCAATTGATGACCCAAGGAGAGCGTTCAAAGAGGCGCTGACTGAGTTGCACTCAGGTGACCCGGGCATGTTCAGTCAATTCAGGAGGGCCATGATTGACGCCAACCTGGACTTGAACACTGTTCCAGTTCCCAAGAGGGTCACTTATCGGCCACCTCTTCTCTCGGATTCCAGCAACCTGAACCGTCAGAAGATTGCATCTGAGGCGAGGCAGGTCTGCAAGGAGCATGGAGTAGACATCTCCAAGGAGTCACCTGCTAAGAGGGAAATTTTTGTAAGGATCTTTGGCAAGTATGGGCTACAATACTAGCTCAGTTAGTTTTCTAGCAACTGTTGTAATTTTCGGTTTTTGAGTCTATCTTTTGTAACAATCAGTTGTAATGAAAACTATTCAGTTATAAGATTCACCTTGATGAACAATCCCTCATTGTCCAAGCTCTGAATCACAAAGTCTTTTAAATACCATGTTATAACTGTGCTAACCCTTTTGATGTATTATCTTATAGACTGTCTAGAATTTCAGCTGAGATTTTAGATAAGTTAGTGAGGTTTAGATCAGTAGTGGTTTCAAGTTGTAAGTGGTTTTGGCATCATCAAAAAGGGGGAAATTGTTGGGAAATTTATTAGTATAAGTTTTGATGAATTCCAAAACCGGCTGACCCCAACCGAGTAGATGTTGCCAGAACCTATTGTTAGAATTTAGGCTCGCTGTTTGAGCAAAGTTAAGATTTTATCTTTACAGGTCTCCAGCTGAAGATGATAACAAGGTGTCACTCAGACAGAACATCAGTTGTGAAGAAAGACAACTGAGAGTTCAGTTGTTCAGATGCAAACAAGGGGAAGTCTTCAGAACATCAGTTGAGAAGGAAACCAACTGAGCGTTCATCAGATGAGAAACAGTTGAAAGGAAGAAAACATCAGATGAAAAGGAAATCATCTGAGGGTTCAAACACAACTGAGTAAATACAAGGAAGACAACTGAGTGTTCAGTTTCAGAACCTCAGTTATAGAATCCGAACAAGGAGTTCAACTGTTTGAAGTTCAAAGTCAGCTGAGAGCTCGACAGATCGGAACATCAGCTGAAGATCCCTCAGATGAAGGCCAAGACTTTCAACCGACAAACCGAAGTTGACTATCAAAGATTTGAATTTCAAAAGGAAGTCACATGAGGGTTTGACCGTTCAGTCATTACCCCATCTGGCCCAACACAAGGCTGTCTCAGATGGAAAGCAGAAGAGCACAGATGCCATATCGGGAAAGTCTGCAGAGATGAGAGACAAGCCATCGCTTTCAACCGATCAGAGATCAACTGCTCCTCCAACGGCTAGTTGATTCTCTCTGCCTATAAATAGAGGCATTCTCTCATTCGAGAACAGAGAAGAGATAGACGACGAAAATTCAAGAGCTTTCACGAGAGAAATCAAAGCAAAAAGCAAATCTGCAAAATTATAATCTAAGAGCATCAGCAGCTGAGAGTTCCAATTTGAGAGAACATTAGTAGCTGAGGGTTCCTAGAGATCGAAACTGTTTTTGATCTTAGGTTGAGTGTTTATTCGTTCAAGCCTTAGATCCAGCTCTCATTCGTGATCGAGCTGTAGTTGGAAATCCTACCCATTCTCACACCCTAAAAAGTGTGTTAGGACATTACTCTTCCTGTAATTGAGTAGTCAGGTCGTCAAGTACCCGCAAACTTGACTTAGGCTATTTAGTGCCCGGAAACTAAACTGTAACGGTTGCTCAGCCCGCGTAAGCTGAGTGGAACTGTCCAGAAGAACTTGGACTGAAGTGTGTGGACTCACATCTCCCCGTGGATGTAGGAGTTCTCTCCGAACCACGTAAATCTTGTGTGTCGTGTTTATTTGTGTTCAGTCATTATTTTGCATATCTCAACTGACAAACTAACCGCATACAATCTGCATACTTTCACATCAACAGTTTTGGTTTTGACCAACCGTGCATAAAAGCGTGAGTTTGTTTTTACGAGTTCATTTTCCACCACATTCCGCACAGCACCACTCTTCCAGCTGAGGTTGCTTACTCAGCTGTGAGATCCCAACTGAGTCCTTTTACTCAGTTGAAGTTGTTTTCAAGTGTTAAGTTCTTTGAAAGTTGAAAAAATCCTAACTGGTGTATTCCCCCCCCCCCCCATACACCAGTAACTCGTATCGAGACCATCAGATATCCTTTCTCGACTTTCTCATTCTCGACTCATCGACTCTACTCGGTTACTAATTACTTCGTCTCACATTCTCGTTTCTAAATTACTTCTACTTAGCAATTCTCACTAGTCAAGGGAATATTTCTTATCTAGACTACATTATTCAAATTTCTCGTGAATTCTCGATTCAACTAATCGTCGTGTCAAGCAATCATGCTGCATAAGTAATCATTCTCAACAATTTGAACAAGTCATTTTATCACGAACAAAATACCAATATTTCACGTAAACATTTAGATTCAATCAAGCATAATAAATTCAACATGATTCATATTCCAAACTCAATTATGAATTGACTCGACTTTGCTCGATTTTAGTTTTTAGAAATTATTCACATAATATTTCTCGACTCAAAATACGACATTATTTCCTAAATATGTCGTCTTTTCTCAACTACGTTCACATACTCGTATAAGTATTCTTATTTTATTTTATTTAGTATGTCCCTTTTCTTATTCTCAATTAAACTCTTATTTTATATAAATTTGTTTTCTTTTCTTAATATTCAAAACTCGATAACTTTAACGTCTTGTTAAAAAGATTTGAAAATCAAACTCGATTTATACTACTCAAGCATTGTCAATCCTTCAACACTCGACTTATAAAAAAAACGAGCAATTAAACACTCATCAATTTATAACTCGATTCTCAAATCAAAACAACTCTTACTAAATTTTCTTTTGATTCTCTAATTTAATTAATTCTTACTTTACTATTTTTATCTCAAGACACTTTTATTAATCTCGTTATTAAACGAGTAAATGATCTCAAACTCGACTTAACGCCTTACTAAATTTCTTATGCTCGACTCTTCAATTAATTTCCCCTTAAAAGAAAATTTATTTAACTTAAGATTAACTCTTTATTTTTTTTCGTTCAATTGAACGATTCAACCTTGACTAACTCGTTTAAATTTTTATACTTAACTTTTAACTCGATTTTCTTATCTTGAACTTCCCTTTTATTTTCCTCAATTATTATTATCCTTTTCTAATCTCTTATTATTAAAACTAATTTTTCTCTTCTTAACTCTAATTATTTAATTAAGAATTATTTTTCTTTATTTTTCTCAATTCCAAAACTCATTATTATCTTAATAATTTTTCTTTTATTTTCTAATTATTTTTATTCTAAAAAATTTCTAATTTAATTTATTTTATAATTAATTTTATTGTTCTTTAAATCTTCATAATAACACCAAGAACACCTAGAACACTAAGAACACTCATTCGAAAACTCATATTTCACCAAGAATACCTAGAACACACAGTAGGCATTCAAACTCATATTTTTCGATTTATTCATATTTTCATGTTTAAAATTCTATTTTCTTCATCTCAATAATTCCTATATAACATCTAACACTCAAAATCAACTACAAACATACTCATATCATCAAAATCATCAAAATCATCATAAATCATTAAAAATATTTTTCTTCCATAAATATGCATAAATCTTAATTTTTCTCATAATGTCAACATAAGAAATTAAATCATCATAATCTCATATTTATCTCATGCTCATAACATCATGAAATCATCAAACAAATAATCAAATCAAATACTCCTCCAAAATACTCAAACTCACGGAATTAGCAACAAAATTTAGCAAATAATTTTCTCAATTTTCTCATGCATAATAATCATTCAAATCATGCTCATAAACACATTTAAATCATCCAATAATCAAGAAATCATGTAAATCGATTTTTCTCTTTTCTCCTCTATTTTTCGGTTTTAATCAATTTTTAGGGGATTTTATTTTTCTTTTCTCTTTTAATTCTTAGATTAATTTCTAGGGTTTAATTTTCCTAACGATTTCCTCACATCGATTCTCACATCGAATCTTAGTTTGCCTAAGTATAAATTAAAACATGCATTTTTCTTTAGGGATTAGTGATTACATATATACAATTAATCAAATGATTAACCTACTTTAAAAGATTAAATCCAAAATGAGGGAATTTGGGAGCTCAATCTCTAGCTTGGAATTTCCATGGTGGATTTCGTCTTGAACCTCAAGAAAAATGAAACAATAATCAACCACCTCTTCTAGGGCAAAGTTGCCGAAAATTAAGAGGAAAATAGGGAGATGATTTTGCTTGGAATTAACTCAAGATTTGAAACATTATTACCTCTTCGATTATGGTTTGAGAAATTAGAGACGATGATGATGATCTTCTTTAAAACTTAGAAGCTTGGAAGCTTGAAGATTGAAGCTTCAATGGAATTTCTCCAACTATGTGCTTGTGTGTATATGTCACGGCATAGAGAGAGATGGGAGAGAGGAATTTTTCTTTCTTCTCTGTTGGTGAGCTCGATGGAGAGAGAGAGTAGAGAGTGATGAGATGTGAGATGATGAATGAATTTTAGCTTCTTCAATAAGGAAATGAGAGAATTAAATTAAGTGAAGAGAATATCATCATTGTTATTCCTTGTAGAGTAGAAAATAGGTGTCTAAGAGAGAGAGATTAGGGAGAGAGGGAGGTCGGTGGGTGAGAGGGAGAGAGATGAGAGAGAGATTCTCTTTTATTGCTAAAATTTAACCCGGATAAAAGTTTTCCGGTAGAATATGTCCGTGTTATTTCATTTATACTGAAAACGGCTCTAAATTCTCCTCGTCTCGTTTCCGACATTGAAAATACCTCAAATCTATCTCATGTCCCATGAAATAAATCAAGAATTTCAAATATCAAATTTTTAGGTTAAAATTCCAAGTAACGAAGAAAACCTAAAAATTGCTCGGCTAATTAATCCGTTAAGAACTAAACTCCTAGAATTCACTCATATGATCTCGGATAAGCTTCTAACATATCTCAGGGGTCTTAGAATGAATTCTAGATTCAAAAGATACTACTTAAGTTAAATTCTGAGTTTGTCGGTGAATAGTGTTTTCTTGGTTCTCGGTATTATCCACTGAAGAGTAGAAATTCTCGAAATTCTCTGAAATTCATACTCGTGCTGAAACTCATATAAATAAACTCAATCAATGCATCACAGACTCGGTTTGAATAATCGAAATGAAAAAATTCACGTCAAAGCACATAAGGGTAATTTGGTCATTTCAAGCAAATTCCTTTTCTTGGAAAAATCTTATTACTCAAGGCATATTATTTAAACATATTATGAAATTTAGAACGCACTTAAAGACTTATAAAAACTCGGGGTATTACATCCTCACCCCCTTAAGAAAATTTCGTCCCGAAATTTACTAACCTTGAGAAAACAGCTCAGGATATTTCGCTCTCATCTTTTTCTCGAGTTCTCACGTAGCTTCTTCAAGATCGTGATGACACCACTTAATCTTAACTAGGGGAATCGGTTTCGTTCTAAGCTGCTAGACCTTACGGTCTAAAATTTTCTCGAGTTTCTCCTCCTAGCTTAGATCTGGCTTCAAAGCCACATCTTCTTGGCGAATCACGTGCTTCGGATCGAAAACATACTTCTTCAATTGCGACACGTGAAAAACGTTATGCGAATTCCCAAAACTGGGAGGCAACGCTAACCTATATGATACGGCTCCAATTCTCTCAAGAATTTCAAACGGTCTTATGAAACGAGGCTTTAACATTCCTTTAACACCGAAACGGCGCACTCCTCTCAAAAGGGATACTTTCAAAAAGACTTTATTCCCTATATCGAACTCTAACTCAGATCTTCAGTTGTCGGCATACGACTTCTGTCAACTTTGGGCTTCCTTGATCTTCTCATGAATCTGACTAACAGATTCTATCATCTTTTCTATCGCTTGTGGCCCTATCACTTTTCTCTCGCCTACTTCATCCTAATAGAGCGGAGATCTACACTTCTTTCCATAAAGGGCTTCATAAGGGGCCATTCCAATTGTATTCTGATAGCTATTATTATACGTAAATTCAACTAGAGGTAAAATTTTCTCCCACTCGTCTCCTTTGTCTAATAAAATAGCTCTTAATATATCCTCGAGAATTTGAATCGTTTTTTCTGACTGGCCATCTGTATGAGGATGATAAGCATTGCTAAACTGCAACTGTGTTCCCAATTCTTTTTGGAAACTTTCCCAAAAATGGGCTTTGAACTTCGAATCTCGGTCGGAGGTAATCGTACTCGGCACTCCATGCAATCTCACAATCTCCTTGACATAAATTTGAGCCAACTTATCTGATCCATAGGTATGTGGAATGGGGATGAAATGAGCGGACTTCGTCAATCTATCCACTATTACCCACACAACTGTATTTTCTTTTCTCGATCTTGGCAAACCCGTCACGAAATCCCTCGTGATACCATCCCACTTCCATTCTGGAACTGGTAGCGGTTGTAAGGGTCTATACGGTCTTTGGTGTAGAGACTTCACTTGTTGGCAAGCTAAACATCTTTCAACATACATGGCCACGTCCTTTTTCAATCCTTCCCACCAAAACTGTTGCTTTAAGTCTTGGTACATCTTTGTACTACCGGGATGGACTGTATACGGGGTCTCATGAGCTTCACTCAGTATCTCGTTTCTCAACTTCTCGTTGTTGGGCACACAAATTCTTCCTTGATACAATAAAGCATTATCTCTCGACTTTGAAAAATCTTTAACTCCTTCCTTTCTAATCTTCAACCTCAACTTCTCCAATTCTTCGTCTTTTCTTTGACCTTCTATGATACGAGACCTCAAATCTGGCATTACTACTAAGGTAGAAATCACTTGTTCTACTGTTGCTGGAGGTATAATTACTTCGATCCTCATTTTCCTAAACTCCTCGATCAATCTTGCTTCTTTAGTTGGCAAAAATCCTAACTCGGTTTCCTCTGAATTCTCCATCCATCTTTTTCGGCTCAACGCGTCGGCCACAACATTAGCTTTACCGGGATGATAGGATATCTTTCAATCGTAATCTTTCACCAACTCGAGCCATCTCCTCTGTCTCATATTCAGCTCTTTCTGCTCGAAAAATACTTCAAACTCTTGTGATCCGAAAAGATTTCACACTTGGCTCCATAAAGATAATGTCTCCAAATTTTCAAAGCATGCACTACGGCTGCTAATTCCAAATCATGAGTCGGATACTTCTCTTCATGGGATTTAAGTTGTCTTGAAGCATATGCTATGACTCTTGTATCTTGCAATAGGACACATCCTAATCCTTGAGCTGATGTATCGGTATAAATAGTGTAGTCTTTTCCTGGTTCGGGAAGAGCTAATACTGGAGCTGAAGTTAATCTTGTTTTGAGCTCTTGGAAACTTCTCTCACATTCCTCCGTCCATTCAAACTTCGATTCTTTCTTCAACAAACTCGTCATTGGCTTCGCGATCTTGGAAAATCCTTCTATGAATCTCCGATAGTAACCTGCTAAATCGAGGAAACTACGGATTTCATGAACTAACTTCGGTGATTTCCAATCTTGCACAACTTTCACCTTTTCCATGTCAACTTTAATTCCTTCGGACGAAACAATGTGTCCTAAGAAATTCACTTCTTTCAGCCAAAATTCACACTTACTGAATTTGGCATACAACTTTTCTGATCTTAACTTCTCCAACACGATTCGCAGATGTTTCTCCTGTTCTGCTTCATTCCTTGAATACACCAATATGTCATCTACGAAGACAATCACAAATTTGTCCAAAAATTCGTGAAAAACTCTATTCATCAAATCAATGAATACTGCTGGAGCATTAGTTAACCCAAATGGCATTACTATGAATTCGTAATGTCCATATCTCGTTCTGAAAGCAGTCTTTGTAACATTTTCTTGCTTGATCTTCAGTTGATGGTAACCAGATCTTAAGTCAATCTTGGAGAAAACACCGGCTCCTTTTAGCTGATCAAACAAATCGTCTATCCTTGGTAAAGGATACTTGTTCTTGAGCGTAATCTTGTTAAGCTCTCAGTAATCTATGCAAATTTTAAACTTCCATTCTTTTTCTTTACAAATAGAATTGGGGCTCCCCAAGGCGAAATGCTTGGTCGGATAAAACCAAAATCTAACAGTTCTAGTTTTCTTAAGTGTTTTCGAATCCTTTTACAATATTTTAGAAATAATTAAACTCCAAGAAATAATTATTTCTCTCATAATTGGCTATTAATTTGATATATTTTCAATAAAATCCTTTCAAAATAAATATTTATACATACGTTAAATTTGTTTGGGTGTTTGTAAGAAAATGGAATAGATATATGAAATGTAATATACGTCTACTTTATGATTTAATGTATATTATATTAGTTAATGTGTAATTAGATACTGTAATATATATTGTTAATCAAGTTATTAGTATTATTATATAATAGTTATTAGTACATTAACTAGTATATGTCGAGACGTAAGAGATATCTACTAGGTAAATGAAATTTCTATTTTTAGTAAATAGATAAATACATTGTAATAATCTCTATTTCACCTTTATAGCTCAATTCTTATGATCTGCTATCCACGTAAATAAAACAATGACCATGCAAAGCTATTATGTTGATTCAGCAAAGCTATAATTTATTACTAAGCAAAGCTACGCCCTAGTTTTTCCCTCCTATAAGTACTTCGGCAGCCACAATTTCTTTTACTCATCTTATAAACCTCACTTCAAAAATAAGAAAGCTATATCTGTAGAAGAATCGTGTTCTGTCATAGGAAGAGATTTTACGAAGTTGTTTCCAGTTGTTTGCATTATCTCAATATTCAGGTGGGTAAAATTTTAAAAGTAATATTTGGGTGCTAGACTCTTTACTTTATGCTAAAATGCAGATATCCATAAAATATTTTATGTGTGTTCCATATTTATTACTCTAGTTAATCGATCGAGGTATCCAGAAAGTGCACAGGTGCTAACTGGGTATTGTGCGCACCCCGTTATAATGCAGTGGTTTGATCTCCATTGTATTATAGCTAGCGGTCTTGGGCTAAGGCTCCTGACCTAGTTAAAGTAAAACTATGTTACTTAAGGGATAACAGTATCCCGAGTACTAGTTAAGATCCTTCGGTGACATGCGGCCCGGGATCTCGAGTAATCAGTCGGAACTACACATACCCCGAAAATTACGTTTTATGTATTCAGATGAGGCTTTGATTTCTAAAACCATCTGTTACACTAGTACATGGATATACTGTTGATTTATAAAATGTCATGGCAACACCTACTGGGTATCTTTTGATACTCAGCCCAAAATTTTTTCAAATGTTTTCAGATTCGGAGACAGGTGGTGAGGCGTAGGACTGAGGCGGGGGTTCTACATGTTTACTATTTCCGCTGTGTATATGAATAAGGTTACTCTGAATAATGTTCGAAGTATGTAATATATTAGTAAGGTATGGTTATTACATTATGTTAAAAAGGTATTGTCTATTATATCTATCATATGTTATTCCTAAACTTAAGAATATATATATATATATATATATATATATTAAGTAATGAATTATTATTATTATTATTATTATTATTATTATTATTATTATTATTATTATTATTATTATTCTACCCCTTTTCTTCTCCGTTTCTTAAATCCCCCTCGTCGCGTTCTAGCCCCCAAATTTTTTTTGGGAGTCGGCATGTGACAAAATGGTATCAAAGCAATAAGGCTCTGAGACCGTCAATTTATATGTTGAGTCAAAATCAGTATTTTTGGGTTAATTATTTTGTAGCAAACCCCCTCAGTTCGCCTTCACACTGTCTCCAACAAAGAGGTAATAAATATGTTAAATATTGTTACCAAGATGCATGTATTATCAAGTATGTTATGTTGCAAAAGCATGAATTAATTAATTGCTTTGTTAAGTAATTAATATTTGAAGCAATGTTACTTTTTAATATTGAGAATGAAATTAGTGTAAGGTATCATGAATAAGTTTTATAGGATGCTCAACTTTGACTTAGTTACAATAACTATTAAGATGATTATGGTTCAAGTATACCAAGTCCAACCCATAACTTGTATTTTACGATAAGTGTTTATTATGAAGAATTTATAAGACATGAGAATAGTACTCATATAGAAATTCTTCTGCAGGATGTATAGACTTATCGAACGTTGGGAAAGAGAACATATCTTTAGACAAGTACTAGAATTTCACTCAAGTAAGAGAGAATCTGGAGAATACCCGGCCACATACATTGGGAAATTAGTCAATCTTTGGGGTTCTGCCCAAAGAGGTGGGGTTAGTAACACTGAAGCCATTCTAAAGGTAGTGCACAATATTTCCCCGCGTTGGGAAAGGTGGGCAAGAATTCAAGCTGGGGATAATTTTAACCACTCACCTGATGGAGATTTCCTGCCTTTGCTGCCAAAGTTGTTGCCGAACTAGCTATAAGTGATTTTCCACCAGAGAGTTCTGAAGAAGTTAAATATGAATATCTTCAAGAAGAAGAAGGGACTCAGACATACTCCCATCCAGAAAAACACGTGGCCAATCTTGAAGATATGTATAGCCTCGTTTGGGAAAATCTGCCACCCTTTGAAGAACCAGAACATGAGTACAAACCCGGGTACGAAGCAGATGTTAATGACTGTATCCTCCAAAGTCCGATACCAGTGATCGACTTGATCACACCACCGAGGTCACCATCAGTTAGGCATCGTCATCGACGTAGAACAACACCCTTCAAAAAATACGCACCGGAGTGGGTTAATGCTATAGTGATAGAAAGTGATGAAAGTGAGGATGAAGACCCACAAGAGGATCCACAGGAGGACCCACCGAAAGACGCCTAAGTTTAGAATCTTGTAAAATACCGTCCTTGGTATGTAAAAAGAATAGTAGTGTGCCTTAAGATACACACCTTTGTAATATACCAATAAGGGTGTGGTTTGTAAGATAGATAGTTATGTAAATTATGGTTGAAATTATCTGTTATACTTTCCCTATTTGTGTTATTTAGATTTTCCTCAACACAACTCGCTTGACATTAAGACGATATATTATTGACCAATTAGTTCAAATTAAATTGTACAGAATGGCAAGACGATTGAGAGGTCATCACTCACCTGTACCGGAAGTAGAACCTGTACATGTTCGATCATCAAACGAAAAGTTTAGGAAAGAGAATCCACCTACTTTTAATGGATTAGGTGATCCATTAGATGCTGAACGATGGATTCGCAATATTGAACGTATTTTCGGATACATTGCTTGTCCGGAAAATGAGAAAGTGGCATGTGCTACCTACCAGTTAGTTGAAGAAGCTGACTTTTGGTGGGAAGCCGTTAGACATACGATGTCTGATGAGGAATGAAGCAAATTCACATGGGAAGACTTTAAGGAGAAATTGTATGAGAAGTACATTCCTGACTGTTATAGGCAAAGGAAAATTAATGAGTTTTGGAATTTCAAGCAGAGAAAGGGAACTGTAACAGAATATGATCGTTTGTTCAACCAACTTTCTCGTTATGCTCCACACCTAGTAAGCGCTGATACTGAACGAGCTCAAAAGTTTAGGGCAGGACTTCATTTAGAGATTGCAGTAGCTCTGGCAAGTGTAGGACCACTCACATACGCCCAAACATTGAGTAGAGCTCTCACAATAAAGTCTATGCTTCCTGCGGAGAAAGAAAAGAGTTCTGTACAAATGCAGACTCAGGGAAAACGCAAATGGGAAAATCAGAGTAGAAATAATAACGGTGGAAAGAAGCCATGGAGTGAGAATCAACCACAAAATTATAACCAGCAGTTGTGCTCGAAATGCCAAAAGCCTCATTCTGGAGAATGCCTACAAGGGCAAAATGTGTGTTACAAGTGTGGACACCCAGGACATCATAGTAATGTTTGTCCTACTCGGAGAAATATAGGAGGAGCACCAACGGCATGGAGACCACCAGTAAACTTGACGCCTCAACCCCAAAAACAAGTACCAGCTAGGAATCCACCACAAAACCAAAGACCAGTCCAGCAGGCACGAGCTTATACCTTAAACCAGCTGCAGGCAACACAAGCATTTCCTTAGATGATCTACCTGTTTTAGCTTTGTTTGACACAGGAGCTTCACACTCCTTTATTAATAAATATACATGTGAAAGTCTGCATGCTAGAACTGAACAATCCAACCATATCCTTAAAATTAGAGTCGCTTCAGGAGATTCTATGATCTCAGAAGATATCGTTTTGAATCAGAAATTAAAGATTGGAACTCTATCTTTTAAGGCAGATTTATATGTGATTGATAGAATGGAATTCGATGTCACACTTGGCATGGATTGGCTGGAGAAAAAAGCTGCAACTATTTGTTGCAAGGAGAGAGAGGTAAAATTTCAAATGCCTGAAGGAGATGTAATAGGCTTTCGAGGTAGAAAGATAGGTACGCCAATACCTATCATTTCGGCAATCAAGGCTGGCAAGATAATGAGAAAACAAGAATGCCAAACTTTTCTCGTTAACTTGACCAAGAGCTCTGAAAGAGAAATAAACCTAAGTGACGTGCCAATAGCTAGAGAATATCCCGATGTATTCCCCAAAGATCTACCAGGGTTACCTCCAGATAGACAAATTGAGTTTACCATTGATCTAGTGCCAGGAGCTGCACCAGTGTCAAAGGCACCAAATAGAATGGGCCCCAAGGAACTGCAAGAACTGAAGGTGCAGTTACAAGAACTCCTTGACCTAGGTTTCATACAACCTAGCGTGTCACCATGGGGAGCACCAGTCCTGTTTGTTAAAAAGGAAGACGGTACTCTAAGGATGTGTATCGATTATAGAGAACTTAACAAACTCACAATCAAGAATAGGTATCCCCTTCCAAGAATAGATGACTTGTTTGATCAACTTAGGGGAGCAACAGTATTTTCCAAGTTAGACTTGAGATCTGGATACCACCAACTTAAGATAAGAAAAGAAGACGTTCCAAAAACGACATTTCGAACGCGTTATGGACACTACGAGTTCATAGTAATGCCATTTGGATTAACTAATGCCCCTGCTGTTTTTATAGATCTGATGAATCGAACTTTTCATCAGTACCTAGACAGATTTGTCTTAGTCTTTATTGATGATATTCTCATATACTCAAAGAGCGAGGAACAACATGTCGATCATTTGTGCATAGTATTGGAAACATTGCGCGCACAAAAGTTATATGCCAAATTCAGCAAATGTGAATTTTGGCTTAAAGAAGTGATGTTTCTCGGGCATATAGTATCTGCTGAGGGAATCAAAGTTGATCCTGCAAAGACAGAAGCACTGAGTAGATGGAAAACTCCAACCAATGTAAGCGAGATACGGAGTTTTCTAGGACTAGCAGGATACTATCGTCGTTTCGTGAAAGATTTCTCGAAATTAGTGTGACCAATGACACAATTATTGCAGAAGAAAAACAAGTTTATTTGGTCTGAAGAATGTGAAAGAAGTTTCCAAGAACTTAAAAGGAGACTAACTACGGCTCCGGTTTTAACTATTCCGGAGAAGAACGTAGGATTTGTTATTTATACCGATGCTTCAAAGTTTGGACTTGGATGTGTATTAATACAAAATTCAAAGGTCATTGCATACGCATCTCGACAGTTGAAGCCACATGAATTAGAATATCCTACTCACGACTTAGAGTTAGCTGCAGTCGTACATGCTTTAAAGATTTGGAGGCACTATCTCTATGGAGTTAAGTGTGAAATCTTTACTGATCATAAAAGTTTGAAATACTTTTTCGAGCAAAAAGACTTGAACATGAGACAAAGGAAATGGCTTGAATTAGTAAAGGACTATGACTGTACCATCAATTATCACCCTGGAAAAGCTAATGTGGTAGCGAACGCCTTAAGTCGAAAAATGAAGGGTAAGCTAGGTTGTTTGATTACTCTAGAGGAGGATCTGATTCATAATTTTGCCACACTCGGAATAGAAATAGTACACCCTCCTGAGAATATATTAAGTTGCATAGCTACTCTTGTAGCTACACCTGATCTAAGAACAAGGATTGTGGAAGCACAAAGAGCAGACAAATTTCTAGAAAAGATGTGACTTGCCGCTAGATCGGACGATTCTAAGGGATTCTCCGAAGCTAAGGATTATGGGCTTGTATTCAAGGGACGTCTATATGTGCCCGACAATGAGAAGCTGAAAAATAATATCATAAGTGAAGCTCATGACACGCCTTACACTGCTCATCCAGGAAATACAAAGATGTATCGAGTTTTGAAGAATAATTTCTGGTGGAATGGAATGAAAAGAGATATAGCATCGTTTGTGGAACGATGTCTAGCTTGTCAACAAGCGAAGGCCCTACACCAAAAGCTACAAGGAACCTTGCAACCGCTTCCAATCCCTGAATGGAAATGGGAACGAGTTATGATGGACTTTGTGGTTGGTTTACCCAAGACCAGTCATGGAAATACTGCCATATGGGTTATTGTGGATAGCCTGACTAAGACAGCACACTTCCTACCGATTCGAATGACATTAGGGTTAGATAAATTAGCCAAGCTATATGTGAAAGAAATCGTACACCTGCATGGTGTGCCAATTTCAATCACATCAGACACAGATACCCGTTTTACATCGCGATTTTGGAAGAGCTTACAAGAAGCTATGGGAACGCAGCTAAACTTTAGTACTGCATTTCATCCACAGACCGATGGACAATCAAAACGAACAATACAAACTCTAGAGGACATGCTGCGGGCAGTGGTGATAGATCATGGTGGAAATTGGGAGGACTTTTTACCTCTAGTTGAATTTGCTTATAACAATAGTTACCAAGCCTCCATTGGAATGCCACCCTACGAAGCTCTTTATGGCCGTAAGTGTAGATCACCGCTTTATTGGGATGAAGTGGGTGAATGGAAATTGTTAGGACCAGAATTAGTACAACAAATGGTCAAAAAAGTGGATCTAATCAGACAAAGAATTAAGGAGGCTCAAGATAGACAAAAGTCCAATGCCGATCAATGTCGGACAAAATTAGAGTTTAACATTGGAGATCATGTTTTTCTCAAGGTCTCTCCTACCAAAGGAATTATGCGTTTCGGCAAGCGAGGAAAATTACGCCACAGGTTTATAGGACCTTTCGAAATCCTAGATAGGATAGGTCATGTAGCCTACAGATTAGCCTTACCACCAAGTATTGGAGATGTGCATAATGTATTTCATGTCTCCCAACTTAGAAAGTATGTGTTTGATCCAAAACACGTGATTAGACACGATGAAGTGGTCTTAGCTCAAGACCTAAGTTATGAGGAAAGACCCATTCAGATTCTTGACCATAAAGTCCAAGTTTTAAGGAATAAACAAATTCCAATAGTAAAGATCCTATGGAATCACCACGGGCAAGAAGAAGCCACATGGGAATTAGAAGAGAAAATAATAGCCCAATACCTAGAGCTACAAGTCTCAGGTATATAAATTTCGAGGACGAATTTTTTTTTAGGAGGGAGGAATGTAATATCCCGAGTTTTCTTGATAACTTTTCTTGTTTTCTTAAGTGTTTTAGAATCCTTTTACAATATTTTAGAAATAATTAAACTCCAATAAATAATTATTTCTCTCATAATTGGCTATTAATTTGATATATTTTCAATAAAATCCTTTCAAAATAAATATTTATACATACGTTAAATTTGTTTGGGTGTTTGTAAGAAAATGGAATAGATATATGAAATGTAATATCCGTCTACTTTATGATTTAATGTATATTATATTAGTTAATGTGTAATTAGATACTATAATATATATTGTTAATCAAGTTATTACTATTATTATATAAAAGTTATTAGTACATTAACTAGTATATGTCCAGACGTAAGAGATATCTACTAGGTAAATGAAATTTCTGTTTTTAGTAAATAGATAAATACATTGTAATAATCTCTATTTCACCTTTACAGCTCAATTCTTATCATCTGCTATCCACGTAAATAAAACAATGACCATGCAAAGCTATTATGTTGATTCAGCAAAGCTATAATTTATTACTAAGCAAAGCTACGCCCTAGTTTTTCCCTCCTATAAATACTTCGGCTGCCACAATTTCTTTTACTCATCTTATAAACCTCACTTCAAAAATAAGAAAGCTATATCTATAGAAGAATCGAGTTCTGTCATAGGAAGAGATTTTACGAAGTTGTTTCCAGTTGTTTGCATTATCTCAATATTAAGGTGGGTAAAATTTTAAAAGTAATATTTGGGTGCTAGACTCTTTACTTTATGCTAAAATGCAGATATCCATAAAATATTTTATGTGTGTTCCATATTTATTACTCTAGTTAATCGATCGAGGTATCTAGAAAGTGCGCAAGTGCTAACTGGGTATTGTGCGCACCCCGTTATAATGCAGTGGTTTGATCTCTATTGTATTATAGCTAGCGGTCTTGGGCTAAGGCTCCTGACCTAGTTAAAGTAAAACTATGTTACTTAAGGGATAACAGTATCCCGAATACTAGTTAAGATCCGTTAGTGACATGCGGCCCGGGATCTCAAGTAATCAGTCGGAACTACACAAACCCAGAAAATTACGTTTTATGTATTCAGATGAGGCTTTGATTTCTAAAAGCATCTGTTACACTAGTACATGGATATACTGTTAATTTATAAAATGTCATGGCCACATCCACTAGGTATCTTTTGATACTCAGCCCAAATATTTTTCAAATGTTTTCAGGTTCGGAGACAGGTGGTGAGGCGTAGGACTGAGGCGGGGTATCTACATGTTTACTATTTCCGCTGTGTATATGAATAAGGTTACTCTGAATAATGTTCGAAGTATGTAATATATTAGTAAGGTATGGTTATTACATTATGTTAAAAAGGTATTGTCTATTATATCTCTCATATGTTATTCCTATACTTAAGAATATATATATATATTTATTTATATATATATATATATTAAGTAATGAATTATTATTATTATTATTATTATTATTATTATTATTATTATTATTATTATTATTATTATTCTACCCCACCCTCGTCGCGTTCTAGCCCCCAAATCTTTCTTGGGAGTCGGGATGTGACAGTCTTGCTTCCCACCAATAGTCGGCAGTTCCTTTTAATTGATACGTCATGCACTAGAGAAGTTCGCGATCGGTGCAATGAAGGAATCTAAAAATTCGCTCAAGAGAACGAATCCAGTCTTCGGCTTCTGCCGGACTGCCTTTACCATTTAAGGTTGGGGAATTTTGGCGAAGAAAGCGTTCTTCTATGCGACGTTCATTTGGAGGGGGCGGAGTAGGATCTCGCTGCCCTTCTTCCTCATCTCTAACATTTCTAACGTTTCTTCGTCTTGGCGGCATTCTAAAGAAATGCAAAAGAAAATTTTTAAGCCACTTGAAAAGAATAAATTATCTCACTCGAAACCTTTCTCGATTCTAAAAATGTTTCCCTTTTTCAAGAGGAATATGATTCTTGATCGGTACTTATCAATAGAATCAATTTAATAATTGCTGCAAATAATTCAATCATCTCAAATTCACATATCTCAAACAATTCAATTCTCAATTCAAAATAATCAATCATCATAAAGAAGTGCAGACATTCACATCATCTTCATATATATATATTCTCAAAACAAATATTAATCACAATCATAATCTCAAGCATCATCACATCAATGTCCACATATTCTCGAATTAAATTTCTCTCAATACTCAAAGCAATCATGCATTCTCATGCTATTATCTTAGCTCGCATATATCTCGTTTACTTTATTTAATTTACTCAACTCTTATCTCGTCACTCGTTCTTGTCTCAATCATAAGCTAGGAATCTTGAATTTTCAGATTAATTTAATTACTTGGGAGACTCAAAGTTGATTTTAACGGCCTAATGGCTCTTCTTTCATATCACCCGACGATGGCCTCTTTTGAGGACTTACAACAAAATAAGGGATTTACTTTTACATCGGAAAATTTCCCACACGTCGACACGACAGTCTACAACTCAAATCGAACTACACGAGCTATCACTTCGCGTTCGATTCTACTAGCTAACCAAACCTCAAGTGATAAATATTTACATAACTACGGAAAGGTAAAAAGAGTTCAACTCTTAGATATAAAAGTAAAGATTGTTCGATATTTTTCCACAACTTGCTTGAACAGATTCTAAACATTAGAATCACCCTCACTCGGGCCGTCATCATCATACTGTTCTTCGTCAGGATACTCCTCTGGGTTATTTTCCTCTGGGTTGTCTTCTTTCTCGGGATCCTTTTCGGGATCCTCCTTCTCTTCGGGATCCTCTTCGGGATCCTCCTTCTCCTCTTCTGCGCCGTCATTTATGATGTTGAAACACTCGAGTTCGGCTGCCCTCATTTCCTCTTCATAGTCGTGGAAGGTGTAGTTAATCGTTTCCCAAGGGTTCGTCATGTCTCTTGTATCCTCGTCTTCAAAACAAGCATTGACGTCCTCTAGCTCTGACTCGACCCATGGATGTATCTCGGGATTATCCTCGTTGCAGCGAAGGTAGAATGCCACATCGGCTGGAGCGCCATACTCTGACTCACGTCCGTCATCAGGCCTCACTACAGGGGTGGGAGCAAACGTGTATGGAGCGGGAAAGTAATCGTTCGGCAGAGCTTGGAGATAACAGCTTTCCACGGTAGCTGCGGCTGTTGAATTCTCATTATACTCGTCGTCATTGTCATTGCCAGAATGGGCTGGCCTAGAGGGCTCGGCTACGGGCTGAATTGGAGAAGAAGTTTGGTTATGACGCATATACTCCGCAAACTGGTCATTCAAAGGCGGCAAAGCTCCGTTAGGATCGTGAAAACCGTTCGACTGCAGGGCCGTCGAACTAGATGAGGCAAAAGGATCATAGGCTCGAATAGGGAGTACATCACCCGAATACGGGTAGTCCTGGTAAGCAGCTCGAGTCTCTGGCTCCACGAGGCGGTGAAGGGATACGGGAAGGAACTGGGCCATCTTGGAGCACAGGTGGGGGACTATGAACAAAACCATTTGGTTCAGTAGGTAGGTCTACATCATACTGGGCTGGAGGCGGTTCACCATACTGCATATACTGTCCAGAAATAGTGGAGATGAACGTGTTACAGTCGCCGTAAAGATAGCCATCGAGATATTGATGTCCGAGAAATCAGGGCACTAGCGAAGCTGTCCAATCTCGCCACTCACGGGGCAAAGCCTGAATCAAGTGTGTCATTCCGTCTAATGCTCCTATGTCCATGTATTGAACCTTTTCCCAGATCTTATGGTAACGAGCTAAGAATTCCGCAAGAGTCTCAAAATTCATCTTTCTCACATGCAGGTACTCCTGCATCCACTCACGATCGTCCATCCTATACGAATTTTAAACAAGTCAAGCACACTAAAACAGTTAAACGAGCATGCTAGAATTTCCAACCACCACATACTCATTCTTGCTTTCCATAGGGGTATTATCGCTCAGGGTACTTGGCAATTCCATTTCACGTAATCATTTGCACAAACGTTCCATCCTTTTCGATTTTCCACACAAAAATGCATTAGGGAAGGCATTCTAAAGCAATCTAGTTATTCAATCTACTTATAAAGCTTTTATCTCTAGACAAGCGCAAATAATAAACTCAATAACTCAATAACTCAATTATCATTTTAAACTTGAAAGCTTTTGAAAATAAAGCGTACATGGTTGCCGGATGAGATGGGGGATTGCTTGGTGTGTTACTGACTCAAATAAGTCTTGGAAATAATTCTAGACTCGACTCATTAAAGAAAGTTAGACTTCAGAGCAGACAGACCCGCTCTGATACCACTATGTCACACCCTGACTCCCGAGGTGCGACTAACGACACTAACAATGCTAAACCATCTACTAACTCAACTCACATAAGAGAATCATGCTCGGGAAACATGGGGAAATCTCAACTGAAAGCGATAACAAACAAAGCATGCTTCCAAATTTAAACAGAACAACCAACGAGCATGGATAATTAACATATCAAGTCCAAATTGGAATAAGTATATCAAGTTCATAAGAAACGAGAGTAAAGGATAAGCAGTAAATTGTATCGAGCACATCGCTCATGAATTGGAACATGTATCAGAGTATAATTCAAAAACATATCAAAAGACTTCAATTAACATAGCATTGCATTGCAGCGGAAATCTCGACTCAATCCCAACAACTACATGTATGAAGACATGCAATTGCCAGTCCACTTTCTACTCGACTAAAACAAACACACCACCAAGCCCCCCACGCCATCCACATCCCGCTAACCTGCACGTTTAGAAATAAATGCAGGGCTGAGTACTTCGTACTCAGTGAACACATGCCAAACCATTTGAAAACTTCCTCTTAGAGCGATACAATTGAACTTGCCTTGCCGAAGCATCACAAGTATTAATGCAATTAAAAATCATTTACTTGTGAATGCAAAAACATTTTCTTTCTGAATAGACTGCGCAGTCAAAACATAATATATATATACTCAAACAAAGGCATGTATCATCTACCACATTAACTCTGTCTTTCATAGGGCATTCAAATACCACACGTGGGTTCCTGTCTTTCATAGGGCATTCATATCGTAAGCAAATGATAAAGCATACCAAAACTCATGTAAAAACGGCAAGTCAATTGAATTTAAAACTCAAATAATAATACTCAATAAACAGTAATAGCATTCATCGGAGAATTTGGTTTTAGAAAAGCCCACCTGACTTCCGAAGATTCTAGCTTGGCGGCTTACTCTTTGAAACGTCCTTGCTATTTTCCCGTCTCGCTCGGTCCTTCACAATTTGACATCGAGATAAAGAATAAGACTCCCGATGCGTAAAACGTAAAGTAGATTTTGGCTTCGACTGAAGGACTTCTACTTGACTAGTCTCTTTCTATTTTTATCTTTTCTAAATCGATATCCTTTTTCGACTTTCTCATTCTCGACTCATCGACTCTACTCGGTTACTAATTACTTCGTCTCACATTCTCGTTTCTAAATTACTTCTACTTAGCAATTCTCACTAGTTAAGGGAATATTTCTTATCTCGACTACATTATTCAAATTTCCCGTGAATTCTTGATTCAACTAATCGTCATGTCAAGCAATCATGCTGCATATATAATCATTCTCAACAATTTGAACAAGTCATTTCATCACGAGCAAAATACCAATATTTCACGTAAATATTTAGATTCAATCAAGCATAATAAATTCAACATGATTCATATTCCAAACTCAATTATGAATTGACTCGACTTTGCTCGATTTTAGTTTTTAGAAAATATCACTTAATATTTCTCGACTCAAAATACGACGTTAATTCCTAAATACGTCGTCTTTTCTCAACTACGTTCACATACTCGTATAAGTATTCTTATTTTATTTTATTTAGTCTGTCCCTTTTCTTATTCTCAATTAAACTCTTATTTTATATAAATTCGTTTTCTTTTCTTAATATTCAAAACTCGATAACTTTAACGTCTTATTAAAAAGATTTGAAAATCAAACTCGATTTATACTACTTGAGCATTGTCAATCCTTCAACACTCGACTTATAAAAAAACGAGCAATTAAACACTCATCAATTTATAACACGATTCTCAAATCAAAACAACTCTTACTAAATTTTCTTTTGATTCTCTAATTTAATTAATTCTTACTTTATTATTTTTATCTCAAGACTCTTTTATTAATCTCGTTATTAAACGAGTAAATGATCTCAAACTCGACTTAAGGCCTTACTAAATTTCTTATGCTCGACTCTTCAATTAATTTCCCCTTAAAAGAAAATTTATTTATCTTAAGATTAACTCTTTATTATTTTTCGTTCGATTGAACAACTCAACCTTGACTAACTCGTTTAAATTTTTGTACTTAACTTTTAACTCGATTTTCTTATCTCGAACTTCCCTTTTATTTTTCTTAATTATTATTATCCTTTTTTAATCTCTTATTATTAAAACTAATTTTTCTCTTCTTAACTCTAATTATTTAATAAATAATTATTTTCTTTATTTTTCTCAATTCCAAAACTCTTTATTATCTTAATAATTTTTCTTTTTTATTTTCTAATTATTTTTATTCTCAAAAATTTCTAATTTAATTTATTTTACAATTAATTTTATTGTTTTTTAAATCATCATAAAAACACCAAGAACACCTAGAACACCACGAACACTCATTCAAAAATTCATATTTTCACCAAGAACACCTAGAACACACACTAGGCATTCAAACTCATATTTTTCGATTTTTTCATGTTTTCATGCTTAAAATTCTATTTTCTTCATTTCAATAATTCCTATAGAACATCTAACACTCAAAATCAACTACAAACATACTCATATCATCAAAATCATCACAAATCATTAAAAATATTTTTCTTCCATAAACATGCATAAATCTTGATTTTTCTCATAATATCAACATAAGGAATTAAATCATCATAATCTCATATTTATCTCATGCTCAGAACATTATGAAATCATCAAACAAATAATCAAATCAAATACTCCTCCAAAATACTCAAACTCACAGCATTAGCAACAAAATTTAGCAAATAATTTTCTCAATTTTCTCATGCATAATAATCATTCAAATCATGCTCATAAACACATTTAAATCATCCAATACTCTAACGATTTTCTCAAATCGATTCTCACATCGAATCCTAGTTTGCCTAAGCATAAATTAAAACATGCATTTTTCTTTAGGGATTAGAGATTACATATATACAATTAATCAAATGATTAACCTACTTTAAAAGATTAAATCCAAGCTCTTCTCTTGCTTCTTCTTTGGACCGAAAATGAGGGAATTTGGGAGCTCGATCTCTAGCTTGGAATTTCCATGGTGGATTTCATCTTGAACCTCAAGAAAAATGAAACAATAATCAACCACCTCTTCTAGGGCAAAGTTGCCGAAAATTAAGAGGAAAATAGGGAGATAATTTTGCTTGGAATTAACTCAAGATTTGAAGGATTATTACCTCTTCGATTATGGTTTGAGGAATTAGAGAGGATGATGATGATCTTCTTTGAAACTTGGAAGCTTGGAAGCTTGAAGATTGAAGCTTCAATGGAATTTCTCAAACTATGTGCTTGTGTGTGTGTGTTACGGCATAGAGAGAGATGGGAGAGAAGAATTTTTCTTTCTTCTCTCTTGGTGAGCTCAATGGAGAGAGAGAGTAGAGAGTGATGAGATGTGAGATGATGAATGAATTTTAGCTTCTTCAATAAGGAAATGAGAGAATTAAATTAAGTGAAGAGAATATCATCATTGTTATTCCTTGTAGAGTAGAAAATAGGTGTCTAAGAGAGTGAAATTAGGGAGGGGGAGAGAGAGAGAAGTCGCTGGGTGAGAGGGAGAGAGATGAGAGAGATTCTCTTTTACTACTAAAATTTTACCCGGATAAATGTTTTCCGGTAGAATATGTCTGTGTTATTTCAATTATACTGAAAACGGCTCTAAACTCTCCTCGTCTCGTTTCTGACATCGAAAACACCTCAACTCTATCTCATGTCCTACGAAATAAATCACGGATTCCGAATATCAAATTTTTAGGTTAAAATTCCAAGTAACGAAGAAAACCTAAAAATTGCTCAGCTAATTAATCCGTTAAGAACTAAACTCTTAGAATTCTCTCATATGATCTCGGATAAGCTTCTAACATATCTCAGGGGTCTTAGAATGAATTATGGATTCAAAAGACACTACTTAAGTTAAATTCTGAGGCATATCATTTAAGTTTATTATGAAATTTAGAACGCACTCAAAGGCAGGATTGAGTGACATTATTAGAGTGAAAAGAGCCATAATTGAGTGATACATGAGTGTTGAGTGATTCATTATTTAGTGATACACGAGTGTTGAGTGATTCATTATTGAGTAAACAGGTTGCAGATGAGGCGGACCAGTCTGTTGGCGATCCAAAGGCGAAGCTCATGATGGAGGCACTTACATCAAAATTTGGGAGGATGTTGAAATTCGAAATGAAAGGGGTGTATGAAAGGATCTACCAGATTGAGCAGTCTTAGACCAGAGAGACCAGTTCCACTCGAGATCGAGGCGGTAGAGGAGGACGTGGTGGTCGAGGAGGCCGTGTTGAGTATGAGGACTATGTGGAGGATACTGAGTTTGATGAAGATGATGAGGGCAGCTGGCATAGAGCCGGCGATAGAAACACCCAAGATAACTATTTGGGCAAAATCAAGATGAACATTCCCTCATTCCAAGGGAAAAACGATCCGGAGTTGTATCTTGAATGGGAGAGATAGTGGAGCTTATGTTTGACTACCATAACTATTCAAAACTAAAGAAGGTGAAGTTGGCAGCAGTAGAGTTCTCAGATTATGCACTTGTTTGGTGGGATCAGTTGGTTACCAGTAGGAGAAGAAACGATGAACAACCTATTGAAACTTGGATTGAGATGAAGGATATGATGAGGAAGCGATTTGTGCCTAATCATTACTACCGAGATCTTTTCAACAAGTTACAGAATCTGAAGCAAGGGAGTAGAAGTGTGGATGAATATTTCAAGGAGATGGAGATTGCCATGATACGAGCCAATGTTGTGGAGGAACGTGAGGCGACCATGGCGAGATTTTTGGCTAGTTTGCAATGGGACATTCGAGATAAGGTGGAGCTGCAATATTATGTTGAGCTGGAGGATATGGTTCACATGGCTACAACAGCAGCAGTCAAAGACAGAGTCCGGCGAATTGGAGAAAATCGCAGCCACCTTTTAGTAGTTCTTCGGGAAATTGCCATGATACGAGCCAATGTTGTGGAGGAACGTGAGGCGACCATGGCGAGATTTTTGGCTAGTTTGCAATGGGACATTCGAGATAAGGTGGAGCTGCAATATTATGTTGAGCTGGAGGATATGGTTCACATGGCTACAACAGCAGCAGTCAAAGACAGAGTCCGGCGAATTGGAGAAAATCGCAGCCACCTTTTAGTAGTTCTTCGGGAAAAGGAAACCAATGGAGGAAGGAAGCAGTGCCGAGAGATGAGAAGAAGCCATTCTTTAACTCCTGCATAGAGGCTTCAAGTTCTGCAAATCAGGCCAAGCCAGTTACCTCTGATAATCGAAATCGAGATAAAAAGTGTTTCAAGTGCCAATGATTCGGGCATATTGTGAGTGAGTGTCCAAATAGAAGAGTTATGATTTTGAGAGATGACGGCAAGGTTGTGACTAATGATGAGGAAAATGATCCGGAGATGCCAGCTTTGAAAGGTTCCGATAAAGAAGAGCAGATTTTACCACTTACCGGTTCATAGCTAGGAGGTTGTTGAGTGCCCAAACTCAACCCGATGATAGAGAGCAGTGAGAGAACCTCTTTCACATGAGGTGTCATGTTCGAGATAAAGTGTGTAGCGTCATCATTGATGGGGGTAGTTGTACGAATGTGGCTAGTGCAGACATGGTTGAGAGACTGGAGCTGCCCGTGGAGAAGCATCCTAAGCCGTATCAATTGCAGTGGTTGAATGCGTCCGGCGTTATCAAAGTGACGGAGCAAGTGAAAGTTCCTTTCTACATTGTGAAGTATGAGGATGGGGAGGATGAGGTGATGTGTGATGTGATTCCAATGCAGGCGAGCCATATTTTGTTGGGGCGTCAATGGCAGTTCGATAGGCTAGTGACTCATGATGTGGTGTTGTTTTGAGTATAAGCAAAAGAAGGTATCACTTGTTCCTCTTACTCCTAAATAGATTTATAAGGATAAGGTGCAGTTGCAAAGAGAGGTACACAAGGTAATGTCCAAGGAGTCGGCCGAACAGAAAAAGGAGTGCGGGTTGGTGCATAATTCATTTCTGGCCAGACCGAGAGATTTGAAGTGGGCCGTGAGGGAGGAGAGACCGATGTATTTGTTGCTATACAAGGAGATTTTGGATGCTGATAACGATTTCTCTTCTCTACCCCCTTCTATTAGTTCTGTTTTGCAGAATTATGATGATATCTTTGCCGACGAGATTTCACTAGGTTTACCGCCAATTCGTGGGATAGAACATCAAATTGATTTTGTTCCCGGAGTTCTCCTTCGCAACCGACCAGCTTATAGGACCAGCCCCGAGGAAACGAAGGAGTTGGATCGACAAATTGGAGATTTGATGGCGAATGGACGTGTAAGGGAGAGTATGAGTCCCTATGCCGTGTCGGTTTTGCTCGTTCCAAACGACTCGTCCTTGAGAATGTGTTGTGATTGTAGAGCCATCAACAATATCACGGTAAAGTATCATTTTTTTTATTCCTCGTTTAGATGATATGCTTGATGAGTTGCATGGTGCTTGTATGTTTTCTAAGTTAGATTTGCGTAGTGGGTACCATCAGATTAGGATTAAGGAGGGTGATGAATGGAAAATTGCTCAGAAGATAAAACTTAGTTTGTTTGAGTGGTTAGTTATGCCTTTTGGTATGACTAATGCACCGAGTACATTTATACGTCTTATGAACCAATTTTTGCGTGCTTTTATAGGTAGATTTATTGTGGTTTATTTTGATGATATTCTTATTTATAGTAAGAGTCATGATGAGCATATTGAGCATTTGAAGGCTGTTTTGGATGCACTTAGAAAAGAAAAGTTATATGCTAACCTTAAGAAATGTGTCATTAGTATGGATAAACTTGTGTTTCTTGGTTTTGTTGTTAGTGCACTAGGCGTACAGGTTGATGAAGAGAAGATTCGAGCTATTTAAGAGTGGCCGATAGCAAAGAATGTTAGAGAAGTGAGAAGTTTCCATGGACTTGCTAGCTTCTATCGGCAGTTCGTACCTCACTTTAGCAGTGTGGCAACACCTTTGATTGAAGTCATCAATAAGAATGTGGAGTTCAAATGGGGAAATGTGCAAAAAGAGGCGTTTCAGTTGTTTAAGCATAAGTTTACTCACTCCCCGGTATTATCTTTTCCTAATTTTTCTAAGTCTTTTGAGAATAAATGTGATACTTCCGGTGTTGGTATTGGTGCAGTTTTGATGCAAGAAGGAAGGCTCATTGCGTACTTCAGCGAGAAGCTCAGTGGATCGACATTAAGTTATCCAACGTATGATAAGGAGCTGTACGCGTTGGCGAGAGCCATCAAAACGTGGCATCATTATTTGTGGGCTAAAGAGTTTGTCATACACACCGACCATGAGTCATTGAAGCATTTGAAGGGGAAGCACAAGTTGAACAAGAGACATGCTCATTGGATGGAGTTCATTGAGACGTTTCCATACGTCATCAAATACAAGTAAGGTAAAGAGAATGTTGTGGCTGATGCATTTTCTCAGAGGTATGCCTTGATCTGTACTTTAGATGCTAAGTTGCTTGGTTTTGAGTGTCTGAAGAGTTTGTATGAGCATGATTCTGAGTTTGGTGAGATTTACCGAGAATGTGAGCGATCTGCTAGTGGTGAGTATTTTAGGCATGATAACTATCTTTTTAGAAAGAATAAATTGTGTGTTCCTAAGTGCTCTATACGTGATTTATTGTTGCTTGAGTCTCATGGTAGGGGTTTAATGGGACATATTGGTATTGCTAAGACTTTAGCTGTTTTGCAAGAACATTTCTTTTGGCCTCATATGAAACGTGATGTTGAAAGAATTTGTGATCATTTTTGAGCTACTTTTGGAAGACTTTATGGTGTAAGTTAGGTACTATGCTCTTATTTTGTACTACTTGTCATCCACAAACTGATGGTCAAACCGATGTAGTAAATAGGACTTTGTTTACTTTACTTCAAACTATAATAAAAAAGAACATTAAGTCTTGGGAAGAATATTTACCTTATGTTGAATTTGCATATAATCGTTCTGTTCATCCTGCTACTCAGTTTTCGCCATTTGAGATTGTTTATGGTTTTAATCCTTTGACTCCGTTTGATTTGTCTTGTTTACCTGAGCATAAACACACTGATCTTGATGGCCGAAAAAGGGCTGATTTTGTGAAACAGATTCATGAGAAGGCGAGGATGAACATCGAGAAACGCACAGAGCAGTATGCCAGACAAGCAAACAAAGGGCGTCGTAAGGTGGTGTTTGAATCGGGTGATTGGGTGTGGCTGCATATGTGCAAGGAAACGTTTCCATTGCAGTGATGATCTAAGTTACTTCCACGAGACGATGGTCCATTCCAAGTTTTGATGTGCATCAATGATAATGCCTACAAGTTGGACTTACCCGGTGAGTATAATGTGAGTGCTATTTTTAATGTTACTAATTTGAGTCCTTTTAATGTAGGTGACACCTAGGATTTGAGGACAAATCCTCTTCAAGAGGAGGGGAATGATGAAGCCCAAGGATTGTCGTTGGTTCAAGATCCAGTTCGTGTTCCCGTGGGTACAGTTACATGAGCTCGAGCCAAGAAGTTTAAGGAGGACTTGGCAGGCTTGGTTCGAGAAGTCTGGGATCAAGAGTTGATGAAGAAGTCCATTGGCGAGGGCGAATTGGACAACCCATGTTTTGTCAATATTGTTATGTGAGAGTGGGCATAAGTTTGAAGACTTAATTTATTTGTTTATTTTCGTTTTGGGCTTTGTTTAGTCGAATTATTAGTTGGGTTATTATATAAGCCCATCCATTAACACTTTCCTTTCTAGACTAGGTGTATGATTTTCACCCTATAAGTACTTGTTGTTGGACGCCGTTTTTTATTACCGTTTGATTAATATAATTAGTGAGTATTCTCTCTCTTGAGAGTTTCGAGTTCTTCTTGGTTTTTCCAAGATGAGTTCATTTATCGGTATATCAGCGAGTCAGTCATCCCTGGTTGTATGTCATTCATCGTCTCCGAGTTGCTGTTTCATCATCAAGTTGGGTTTTAGGGAAATTATTCGCTTAATTCACTTCAAGAGAAAGAACCATAGGTCTTGGGATTTCCATCTTTCGGTTACTTTGTTCGAGTCTTCCGCGTGCGTGATCGAGGGTCATATCGTTTTGGCATCAGGAGCCAGGTTCGTATCCAAGTTTTCGTGTCAGTTTTACGTCGTCGTTTTATTTCGTATCTAGGTTTTCGTTTTCCTTTTCGTGTTCTTGGGTAGAGTTTTAGGTTTCATCTTTTTTTTTCTGTCAGCGTCTTCGTCGTTTCTGTGTCGCGATTCGTTTCATGTTGTGTCAGTTTCGTATCGACTTTCTGTTTGAATTTGTTAATGTTAATTTCGTCTTGCTTTTTTCGTATCTCCATCCGCATTTCCCATATCGTTCATATCCTCTTACCATATATATATATATATATATATATATATATATATATATATATATATCTTCTATACCATATCTTACCATATATAACATACCTTTCCATATCTTTTTCATATCAATCCATATCTCCTACGCACTTACTATATATACACCCATATCTTCCATACTCTAGGATAACTACCATATATACTCGGAATTTCCCATCCGACCCGTCTCAATACCATAATATACGCCCAAAAATACCTTCATATACATCGTACATGCCTTACACTACAAAAATCCAGTTTCGCCTAAAAGTGGTTGCCAAAGGCGCATAGTTGAGAATTGGTGTCGTTTGCATTTTTGGAATCTACGTTCCAAAATCCACTATGGGAAAAAATTTTCCTTGGGTTCCTTGGGTCGTGTAGAGTCTTTTGGATTAGTTTCTGAATGCACTTTTTCTGACTTTCGGTTAAGCCTCGTAGTGATTTCTGGGTTCCTTGGGTCGTATAGAGTCATTTTAGACAATTTCTGGGCAGCATATTTTTGGGTCTCAAGTTTCTGTTTTCTTTGTGTTTCTGTTCTTGTGTCCAGTTTTTTGTGTCTTTGGGTTGTTTCGTTGTTTGTTGGTGGTGAAATCAAGTGGTAGATTGAGGGAACTCGTTTCCTTGAGAGAGAATTTGAATGGAAAAAGCAGGATTGAGTGACATTATTAGAGTGAAAAGAGCAATAATTGAGTGATACACGAGTGTTAAGTTATTCATTATTGAGGATGCACGGGTGTTGAGTGATTCACTATTGAGTAAACAAGTTGCAGATGAGGCGGACCAGTCTGTTGGCGATCCTATGGCGAAGCTCATGATGGAGGCACTTACATCAGAATTTGGGAGGATGTTGAAATCTAAAATGAAAGGGGTGTATGAAAAGATCTACCAGAATTAGCAGTCTCAGACCAGAGAGACCAGTTCCACTCGAGGTCAAGGCAATAGAGGAGGACATGGTGGTAGAGGACGTGGTAGTCGAGGAGGCCGTATTGAGTATGAGGACTATATGGAGGATACTGAGTTTGATGAAGATGATGAGGTCAACTGGCATAGAGGCGGCGATAGAAACACCCAAGATAATTATCTGGGCAACATCAAGTTAAACATTCCCTCATTCCAAGGGAAAAACGATCTAGAGCTGTATCTTATATGGGAGAGAAAGGTGGAGCTTATGTTTGACTGACATAACTATTTAGAGCTCAAGAAGGTGAAGTTGACAGCAGTAGAATTCTCAGATTATGCACTTGTTTGGTGGGATCAGTTGTTTACTAGTAGGAGAAGAAACGATGAACAACCTATTGAAATTTGGCGTTAGATGAAGGATGTGATGAGGAAGCGATTTGTGCCTAATCATTACTACCGAGATCTTTTCAACAAGTTACACAGAATCTGAAGCAAGGGAGTAGAAGTTTGGATGAATATTTCAAGGAGATGGAGATTGCCATGATTCGAGCCAATGTTATGGAGGAACGTGAGACCACCATGGCGAGATTTTTGGCTAGTTTGCAATGGGACATTCGAGATAAGGTGGAGCTGCAGCATTATGTTGAGCTGGGGGATATGGTTCACATGGCCATAAAGATAGACAATAAGTTCAAGAGGAGGGGCAACATCAGCAGCAGTCAAAGACAGAGTCCAGCGAATTGGAGACAATCGAAGTCACCTTCCAGTGGTTCTTCAGCAAAAGAAAACCAATGGAGGAAGGAAGAAGTGCCGAGAGATGAGAAGAAACCATTCTTTAAGTCCCGCATAGAGGCTTCAAGTTCAGCAAATCTGGCCAAGCTAGTTACCCCTGATAATCGAAATCGAGATAGGAAATGTTTCAAGTGCCAAGGATTCGGGCATGTTATGAGTAAGTGTCCCAACAGACGAGTTATGATTTTGAGAGTTGATGGCGAGGTTGTGACTGATGATGAGGAAGATGATCCGGAGATGCTAGCTTTGAAGGGTTCCGATGAAGAAGAGGAGATTTTACCACCTACCGGGCAGCTGTTCGTAGCTTGGAGGTTGTTGAGTACCCAAACTTAACCCGATGATAAAGAGCAACAAGAGAACCTCTTTCACATGAGGTGTCACGTTCGAGATAAAGTGTGCAGCATCATCATTGATGGGGGTAGTTGCACGAATATGGCTAGTGCAGATATGGTTAAGAGACTGGGGCTGCCCGTGGTGAAGCATCCTAAGCCGTATCGATTGCAGTGGTTGAATGCGTCTGGTGTTATCAAAGTGACGAAGCAAATGAAAGTTCCTTTTTGCATTGGGAAGTATGAGGATGAGGTGATGTGTGATGTGATTCCAATGCAGGCGAGCCATATTTTGTTTGGGCGTCGGTGATAGTTCAACAGGCGAGTGACTCATGAGTATAAGCAAAAGAAGGTATCACTTGTTCCTCTTACTCCTAAACAAGTTTATGATGCTGATAATGATTTCTCTTCTCTACCCCCTTCTATTAGTTCTGTTTTGCAGTATTATGATGATGTCTTTGCCGACAAGATTCCACCAGGTTTACCGCCAATTCGTGGGATAGAACATCAAATTGATTTTGTTTCCAGAGTTCTCCTTCCCAACCGACCAGCTTATAGGACCAGCCCCAAGGAAACAAAGGAGTTGGATCGACAAATTGGAGATTTGATGGCAAATGGACATGTGAGGGAGTATGAGTCCTTGTGTCGTGTCGGTTACTCATCGTTGAGAATGTGGTGTGATTGTAGAGCCATCAACAATATCACGGTAAAGTATCACTTTCCTATTCCTCATTTAGATGATTTGCTTGATGAGTTGCATGGTGCTTGTGTGTTTTCTAAAATGGATTTGCGTAGTGGGTACCATCAGATTAGGATTAAGGAGGGTGATGAATGAAAAATTGCTTTTAAGATAAAACTTGGTTTGTTTGAGTGGTTAGTTATGCCTTTTGGTTTGACTAATGCACCGAGTACATTTATGCGTCTTATGAACCATGTTTTGTGTGCTTTTATAGGTAGATTTGTTGTGGTTTATTTTGATGATATTCTTATTTATAGTAAGAGTCATGAGGAGCATGTTGAGCATTTGAAGGTTGTTTTGGATGCACTTAGAAAAGAAAAGTTATACGCTAACCTTAAGAAGTGTGTCTTTAGTACGGATAGACTTGTGTTTCTTAGTTTTGTTGTTAGTGCACAGGGTGTACAGGTTGATGAAGAGAAGATACGAGCTATTTAAGAGTGGCCGACAACAAAGAATGTTAGAGAAGTGACAAGTTTAAATGGACTTGCTAGCTTCTATCGGCGGTTCGTACCCCACTTTAGCAGTGTGGCAGCACCTTTGACTGAAGTCATCAAGAAGAATGTGGAGTTCAAATGGGGAAAGGCGCAAAAAGAGGCGTTTCAGTTGTTGAAGCATAAGTTGACTCACTCCCCGGTATTATCTCTTCCTAATTTTTCTAAGTCTTTTGAGAATGAATGTGAAGCTTCCGGTGTTGGTATTGGTGCAGTTTTGATGCAAGAAGAAAGGCTCATTGCGTACTTCAGCGAGAAGCTCAGTGGACCGACATTGAGTTATCCTACGTATGATAAGGAGTTGTACGCATTGGTAAGAGCCATCAAAACGTGGCATAATTATTTGTGGGCTAAGGAGTTTGTCATGCACACTGACTATGAGTCATTGAAGCATTTGAAGGTGCATCACAAGTTGAACAAGAGGTATGCTCGTTGGATGGAGTTCATTGAGACGTTTCCGTACGTCATCAAATACTAGCAAGGTAAAGAGAATGTTGTGGCTGATGCACTTTCTAGGAGGTATGCCTTGATCTCTAATTTAGATGCTAAGTTGCTTGGTTTTGAGTATCTTAAGAGTTTGCATGAGCATGATTCTGAGTTTGGTGAGATTTATCGAGCATGCGAGCGATCTGCTAGTGGTGAGTATTTTAGACATGATAACTATCTTTTTAGGAAGAATAAGTTGTGTGTTCCTAAGTGCTCTATACGTGATTTATTGTTGCTTGAGTCTCATGGTAGGGGTTTAATGGGACATATTGGTATTGCTAAGACTTTAGCTGTTTTGCAAGAACATTTCTTTTGGCCTCATATGAAACGTGATGTTGAAAGAATTTGTGATCGTTATTGAGCTACTTTTGGATGACTTTATGGTGTAAGTTAGGTATTATGCTCTTATTTTCTACTACTTGTCATCCACAAACTGATGGTCAAACCGAGGTAGTAAATAGGACTTTGTCTACTTTACTTCGAGCTATAATCAAAAAGAACATTAAGTCTTGAGAAGAATGTTTACCACATGTTGAGTTTGCATATAATCGTTCTGTTCATCCTGCTACTCAGTTTTCGCCATTTGAGATTGTTTATGGTTTTAATCCTTTGACTCCGTTTGATTTGTCTACTTTACCTGAGCATAAACACACCGATCTTGATGGCTGAAAAAGGGCTGATTTTGTGAAACAGATTCATGAGAAGGCGAGGACCAACATCGAGAAACGCATTGAGCAGTATGCCAGACAAGCAAACAAAGGGCGTCGTAAGGTGGTGTTTGAACCTGGTGATTGGGTGTGGCTGCATATGCGCAAGGAAACGTTTCCATTGCAGCGACGAGCTAAGTTACATCCACGAGACGATGGTCCATTCCAAGTTTTGATGTGCATCAATGATAATGCCTACAAGATGGACTTACCCGGTGAGTATAATGTGAGTGCTACTTTTAATGTTACTGATTTGAGTCCTTTTGATGTAGGTGACGCCTTGGATTTGAGGACAAATCCTCTTCAAGAGGAGGGGAATGATGAAGCCCAAGGATTGTCGTTGGTGCAAGATCTGGTTCGTGTTCTCGTGGGTCCAGTTACATGAGCTCGAGCCAAGAAGTTTAAGGAGGACTTTGCAGGCTTGGTTCGAGAAGTCTGGGATCAAGAGTTGATGAAGAAGTCCATTGCCGAGGGCGAATTGGACAACCTATATTTTGTCAATATTATTATGTGAGAGTGGGCTTAAGTTTGAAGACTTAATTTATTTGTTTATTTTCGTTTTGGGCTTTGTTTAGTCGAATTATTAGTTGGGTTATTATATAAGCCCATCCATTAGCACTTTCCTTTCTAGACTAGTTTATGATTTTCGCCCTATAAGTACTTGTTGTTGGACGCCGTTTTTTATTACCTTTTGATTAATATAATTAGAGAGTATTAATTCTCTCTTGAGAGTTTCGAGTTCTTCTTGGTTTTTCAAAGACGAGTTCATTTATCGGCGTATCAGCGAGTAAATCATCCCTTGTTGTATGTAATTCATCGTCCCCGAGTTGCTGTTTCATCATCAAGTTGGGTTTTAGGGAAATTATTCGCCTAATTCACTTCAAGAGATAGAATCATAGGTCTTGGGATTTCCATCTTTCGGTTAGTTTGTTCGAGTCTTCTGCGTGTGTGATCGAGGGTCATATCAACATGCCACATTCGCCCAAAGGTGACCCGGACTATATGCCACCATATTCATCCAAAGGTGAGCCTGATTCTTCATACGATGAGTTGGATGCTTCAAACAATGATGTGGAAACTTCAGATGAAGATGCGGAAAATCAATCACGTACTGATTTGCTTGAAATGGTATGTTATGATTTTGTTGATTGGATTCGTCAGCCCGACACCTTTGAAAACATGTTGATGAAAAGAAACTATTCATATGACCATCAGGCTAGTGGAGATAAGCACGATGAAGGTGATAATGTAGAGAGTTTGCTGCTTAGTTGGCTTATTTCGATTCCAGAATTTGACAGTGTACCAACAATAGGATGAGAGGAAGTCCTAGCATCGGACATCAACAAACTAGTAATGGGCACCACATTTCTCACCCAAAATGAGGTGAAGATTATGGTTAGGATATATCACATGAAAAATCGGGTAGAATACACATCGAACCGTTCTAACAATGAGCGTTTGTATTACAAGTGCAAACATAGCGAGAATTGCACGTTTCTGGTGCGTGCTACGAATAGTGGATCATTTTGTCAGATTAAAAATGCGACACTAGGTCATAGCTACTATTGTGATTTGGATAGGAGGGCCAAAAGAGGGGTGACTGCACTTGTTGCGGGTAACTATTTTGCTCGTAAATTGGTTGATAAGGAGGTCAATTTGAAGCCTAAAGAATTGACATCAGAGATGCATCGAGAATATGGCATTAATATGTCATACAACCTTTCTTTGAGAACGAGAGATATTGCTATACACAATACCTATTGTGAGTTCGAGCAGTCTTATCACATGATCCCATCATATATGTACTTGTTGAGAGAGCATAACCTCGGGACCGTATACAACTATCAGACGAATCATAAGGGCATTTTCCATCACGTGTTTGTTGCCCTTGGATAGTTCATTTGTGCCTTTCAGCATCTGATGTCGATCTTTACTGTGGATGCAACACATCTTAAGGGAAGAAATAAAGGCGTATTATTCATTGCCGTCGCCAAGGGTGCCAACGAACAAATCTTCCTCCTTGCAATTAGTCTGAGTCCGATAGAAAATGATGAGCTGTGGACCTGGTTTCTAACTAACCTGCACAAGTGCTACAACCAGCCCGAAGATCTATTGATTGTGTCCGACCAGCATAACGCATGGATTGTGTTATCACCACCTGCAAAAAAATTTGACAAGAATCGGCAAGGATGCACTAGGTTTTTTCAAGGGTGCCACGTACGCTCATCAGGATGAAGCATTTCAATGATTCTTTTCAGACTTAGAGTTGCAAAATCCAAATCCACATAGGTGACTGTCCAGTCTTGGGGTTAGGAGATAGGCTAGGTCCAGATGTCCAGTACCGAGGTGACGTCCAAGGATGCTTAGATATTAAATAAACGTCTACTGTAGGCAAGACATCTTCCAGTACCCTCATGCATTGAACTTTACGCTCTGTAACGGGAAAGTGGTTTGATGAGCGATGCACGATAGCTACGACTTGAACGTACGAGTTGGCAGAAGCAACTCATATAAAGTTGGCGGTGTAAAAGAAAATAAGTTATCATCTTAGAGTGCATGAAACTACTACACATGTGACTAAGGTTGAAAAAGACTAAAGAGCTCACCGAGTTGATCTTCAGAATCGGACATGCGACTGTCATGAGTTCGAGTTGGATAGGGTGCCTTGTCGTCACGCCTGTGCCGCTATTAGGTAATTTGTCAATATTTGCTTAATTTTTTGTTTCACTGTATTTCATTAAAAAAAATTATTATTATTTTCATTGTTTTTGTAGGCGTGTTGGCTTAAACATCTATGATTTTGTGAGCCCCTATTTTAAAACTTCCAATTTGATGGCGACCTATACACCTCAAATCATGCCAATTCCACATCCTGGTGATTGGAATGTTCCTGCCGAAATCTCATCAATTAACATACATGCACCCGATCACATTCGTTAAGCCGAACGCCTATGCACTCGTCGTGCTACAACAACATTTAAGGATGCATCGACAAGATCACGTCCACAATTTTGCACCAAGTGCAAGGGAAGTGGCCACAATCACCGCAAATGCACAACACCCCTACCCATATGTGGTGTGAATTTGAATGACCCTCCGGAAGAATCAGTAGAAGAACAATGACACCCAAGATGCCGACGCCCTAAGGCATGTAGTGTTTACCGTTCACTTGATCACAACTAGGGCTGTCAAACACTCCAGGCCGGGCCAGATGCTCGGTTTCGGGCCGGATTGGGCCAGCCCGGAATTTTCACGGGCCACCAAAAATAGTGGCCCAGCCCAACCCTATCGGGCTGCCGGACGGGTTGGACCAAAGTGGCTTGGTCAGGAATTGAATTTTAAAAAACTTGTTGTTAACAAAACAAAACCAAACCAACAACAAATATCCATAATTTGAATCCATAAACATATCTATAAACCAAACATGTTGTCATAAACATATCCATAAACCAAACCAACAACAAATATCCATAATTTGAATCCATAAACATATCCATAAACCAAACCTGTTATAATAAACATATCCATAAACCAAACCAACAACAAATATCCATAATTTGAATCCATAAACATTTCCATAAACCAAATCAACATCAAATAAATATAACATCTTTCTCTAAAACTCCACATATTACATAGATCAAATCAAGCACCATTTGAATCTTTTTTGGATACTCGTATTTCCTCCACCTCTCGCGTTTATATAATTAAAAAAAAACATGTAAAGAAAGATAAATACAAAAATAATGGAAAATTGAAAAATGAAAATTAATTGTTGAACAGTTGAACTGTTTGACTAAGAAAATTATTAGCTTACTGTGCAAAAAACTACAAATTGATGGTCGTAAAAGAGACTTCTAGCTAGCTAGTAAATCAATTTTAAAGTTATACTTTATTATTCTAATTTATTAGATTTACTTGTTACTATCAACTCTAATCACTATACTAAAAGTTTGACGAAGGACCTTAACTAAATGAATATTAGACGTCAATTTATATATTTAAATCGATATTATTGTCGGACCTCAATAAAATTAATTTCTGGGACTCTATGTTCAATAAGAATTCTGGGATCCAATTTTTGGTGGACACGATCCACATTAAGTATTTCCATCGTCCATTTTTTTTTTCATGTATGAACATACTAACTAAGTTTTTTAAGTATGAACATACTTAGCTAGTAACTCATTAATCATTATACTCAAAATGGCTAATAAATATCAGATTCAATTGGGAAAATACATTTTTTTTCTGTTGTTCAGGATTGTTTCGGAGGGGTAGGGCTGATGAAATAATCAAATAAGAATAAGGTTCGATTTTCCATTAAACTTTGCATTCAAATTGTTTAGCGAAACCAAATGGAAAATCGAGAGAGAGAGATCGAGAGAAAGAAGAATAAAATAAATAAATAGAGGTGAAACCTTACCTAGCACTTGGCGGGTGGCAGTGAACAAGCAGCGACCGACGGTCTGGTGGTGACGGCGACAGGAGGACGAGAGGAGAGGTGGGGTGGAGGTGTTGAGTGAGCGAATTTTCAATTGTTGCGTCTGTAGTGTTTTTTTGGTGAGTAGGGTAGGGTTTTGGAAAATAAGTATATTACTTATATTATATATTATAATTTATAATTTAAAATCTGAACGGGCCAGTTTGGCCCGAAGCCCATCGGGCTTTTTAGGCCCGCAGCCCGGTTGGCCCGCCGAGTCACTTGGGCCGAGCTAAACATGCCCGAGTTTTTTCGGGCCACTAAAAATTGTAGCCTACTCCGGCCCAAACATCGGGCGGGTCGGGCTGACCCATTGGGCCAAGCTTTTCAGACCCGTTTTGACAGATCTAATCACAACAAATCAAAATGCCCTAGGCGTACGGATAGAAGAGAGGATGAGCTTATTTTGTTATTTTGATTTGAATAATTGTTTGATCATGTGATTGGGGACTTGATTGTTGTTTGAATATGTTCGAATAGGTTTGTTTGGTAATTTTACGATAAGATTTGCCTCATACTCAGTGGGGGTCTTGACTAGAATCCACCGAGAGGCCCATCGAGAGGCATTATTTTTTAAACAAAAGAAGATGATGCTTGTGTCTTTGAGGTGATTGACTAGACATTGGACATTGTAAGAATCCGAGTTATAATCGTAATAGACACCTTACATTTGCTGCCAGGACTCGCATGAGGATCCAATTATGCTGGTGAAACACTAGAAATATCGATAAACATTGACTAGAATATTAAGTTTGTTAAACTTTGGATGTGATGAAACTCTATGAAATTAGCCACATGTGGCATTAATGTATTTATTTATTTATTTCGCTTTTATGGATGAATGCGATTTTAAGGATATTGATGGGGTCTCGATAAAAAAAATTGTTCTTTGGCTTTGGCTCTAGATAAACATCTCGTTTTAGGTTCTCGATGGCATCTCAATGAGCATCTCGCTCGGCCTCTCGGTTGACCACTCGAGAGTGACTCTTATCGATAGGCAATACGGCTCCCAACCTAAGTATTTATTGCTTTGAACGTTTTAGACTCTCGATGGCATCTTGATGAGCTCTCGCTTGGCCTCTCGGTTGACCACTCGAGAGTGACTCTATATGAGAGGCAATTAAGGCTCCCAACCTCCGTATTTATTGCTTTGACCACCATTCTCCCAACCACCCGATTTACATGCTTGACCATAAATACTACAGTTACTTTTTAACTCTATAAAATTCCCTTTTCCTTTTTCGGCAATCATATCCTCGTTTCTTGATTTCTTCTCTTTGTAGAGTTTTCTCGAAAAAACATGTTTGCTTTCCTCTTACTTTTCCTTTTACTTCCCTTTTCTTTCGGGCAGCCTTCATTCTTTCCTTCTTTTATCTTGGTCCCATTTTGTTGTGGTCAAATATCTGAAATTTGGCCTTTGCTATAGTCAAATATCTGACGTGGATGACACATATTTCTCTGAATAGTTGCTAGCCATCGACATAAATATCCTTTACCATGGGCTCGAAGGAAAGAGAGAAGGATGCAAAAGATTCATACACGGATCTCCTCTCAAACATGTGGTTGATAAATTTGGCAACCATGTTGCTAAACCATGCAACATGATCTTGAAAAATGTGTTTGTAATCGAGATCTTCTAGTTATCACATTTCATTATTATTTTATATTTGTAATATGCTTGTAATCGAGACCTTGTGGCAACACTCCGATATTGCAATCTAATTTTAATGAAGTGGAAACTTTTTAAAGTTTTTCTTACTGTTCTTGCTTATTGATACTCCCAATGTTGTAATTCGGCGATAATTATAGTTTGTTCTTCGGATCTTGATAAACATCTCGATATAAGGATCCATCGAGAGGTCCGTCGAGAGGCAATTGACTTGAACCCTTACGAAACTCTTAAACCAAAACCCTTAAGGCTCTCGTTGGGGTCTCGTTTGACCTCTCGATTGCCCTCTCGATATCAAGATGTATTGAGCGTTAATTATCGTGATTATAAATAATGTTGTTGTGATAACAAGCCATATTATGGTGATTACAGACTATTTAATAAGTTAGTTATGCTAATAACATCGTATTTCCTGTCAACATGCATAGTTTCAGGTGAAAGTATCTTATCCTTTATGTTTCTACTTCGTAATCACTTATGTTGAATATGCATCATTATTGATCAATTGACATATGAACAACCTTTTTAGCATATAATTATCAATTTTTATCCATAATAATCATATACTATCATTTTAGACCAAGAAAACTCATAATATCACAAGAAATCTAAGGAATTCGGTGATAATTGTTTGTTCTTCGGCTCTCGATTACAATCGAGAGATCAATCGAGAAGTCCATCGAGAGGCATAATGACCTGAAACCCTATACCCGAAACCCTTAGGCTCTCGATGGGGTCCCCTTCCATCTCTCAAAAATCTCTCCATTCGAGGATTTTTCGATCCTTAATTTCATCGGGAGTCGATGAAGACTCCCAACCTCCGTTTTTATTGCTTTGACCGTTGCATTTGACCAACATTCTCCCAACCACCAGATTTAAATACTTGACCATTAATGCTAAACCCTAAATTCACTCTACAAAATCCCTCCCTTTCCTTTTCGTCATTCATATCCTCTTTCCTACGAACAACTAAGTGAAAAAATTTATCGAAAAAGTATGTCTTCATTCCTCTTACTTTTCCTTTTTCTTCCCTCTCCTTTGGGGCAGCATTTATGCTTTCCTTTTTTTATCTTGGTCCGTTTTTGTTGTGGTCATAAATCTGAATTTTGGCCTTTGTTGTAGTCAAATATCTGACGTGGGTTACAAATATTTTTCTATGAACAAGCCGAGTTTTCTCCCTCAACCGCATTTTCCACCCCTTTCGGCGAAAGAGAGAAGGATGGAAAAGATCCATAGGCGGGGAAGCAGCAAGCAAGCATCTGCCATGCCTAGATATCTAGCCATCGATTCAAATAATTGAAGTGGAACTTTTCTCAAGTTTTTGTTATTGTAATCAGATATTTGCGTTCTAATTTTAATAAAGTTGAAATTTTCATAATTTTTTGTTTTTGTTCTTGCTTATTGATAACAAATCTATAAAATTTGGCAAATAATTGAAGTTTGTTCTTCATATCTCGATAGCCATCTAGATCAAGAGATCAATCGAGAGGTCCGTCAAGAGGCTCAATGACTTGAACCCTTACGAAAGCCTTAACCCCAAACCCTCAGGACATCTTATTCGAGATTCTAATCGAGAAGCTAGTCAAGAGACTGTTCACTTGAACCCTGCCGATGGGGTCTCGTTTGACCACTCCATCGACCTCTCGATAAGCACATAAAAGCATCATAATATCACAACAAATCTAAAGAATTCATAAAATAATTGAAGTTTGTTATTTTGCCTTGATGGACTTCTCGATGTTGACTTACAACTACAATTGATGAAGTTTAAATTTTTTCAAGTTTTTCTTACTGTTCTTGCTTATTGATACTCCCAATGTTGTAAAAACCTCAGAAATCTGAGGAATTCAGCGATAATTACAGTTTGTTCTTCGGATCTTGATAGTCATCTCGATCAAGAGATCAACCGAGAGGTCCATCAAGAGGCTCAATGACTTGAACCCTTACGAAAGCCTTAACCCGAAACCCTAAGGGCTCTCAATAGGGTCTCGATAGACCTCTCGATGGACCTCTCAAAATCAAGATGTATCGATCCCTCAACCCTGAACCCTTACGAAATCCTTAAACCGAAACCCTCTGGGCTCTCGATAGGGTCTCATTTGACTTCTCGATCTAGCATTTCTTTGGGTTCGATGAAGACTCCCAACCACCGTATTTATTGCTTTGACTGATTCATTTGGCCACCATCCTCCAACCACCCGATTAGGGTTTGTTCCATTAATCCATCGGTTACTTTTTAACTCTATAAAATCCCTTCCATCCTTTTTCGGCATTCATATCCTCTTCTAATTGAAAATTTTTCTCAAAAAAGAATGTTTCTTTTCCTTTTAATTATCCTTTTTCTTCCCTCTCCTTTCTTTCCTTCCTTCTTTTATCTTGATTCTAACATTTTGTTATAGTCATATATCTGAATTTTGGCCTTTGAGATATTGTTGTACTCATTTGTGCCATTTTCCACTTCTCGTAGGAAAAAGAAAATGATGCATTCGTAGGAAGCAGAGAGCCAACGATTTCACCATGGCTAGATACCTTGCATGAGATATGTCAAGGCAATTTTCTTGTGACCCTTATTGAAGAATTTTCTTCTAATCCGATATTTGCGTTCTAATTTTAATAAAGTGGAAATTTTCTCAAGATTTTGTTATTGTTTTTGCTTATTGATAACAAATCTAAAATATTCGGCAAATAATTGAAGTTTTTTCTTTAGCCCTCAATGGACATCTCGATACTGACTCCAATCGAGAGGCTAGTCGAGAGACTGTTTCACTTGAACCCTAATCCTACATCTCGTTAAGCATGCCGATGGGGTCTCATTCGACCCCTCGATCAACCTCTCAATAAGCACATAAAAGCGTCAATATTATCACAACAAATCTAAAGAATTCGGCAAATAATTGACATAAAGGCTCTCGATGGGTCTTGTTCAACCTCTCGATAAACACATTAAGGCTTCATAATATCACAACAAATCTTTGGAATAATACTTAAATTTATACCTCTAAATAACAATAATAATAAAGTTCTAGACCACCACTAAATAATAATAATAAAGTTCTAGTAACCACAGTGTGGATCACACGCCAACTAATAAATCCTAGATGCTATGTGATGTCTGTATCTAAGAATGTATTCCTCATCAACCTTGGTGGGGTCGTGAGCTTTCTCGCCCATGATGAGTCGATCCACATACATGCAAGCAAAAGGCCGACAACTAATCCCATCAAACTGTTGAAATTGAAACTGAGTGGATGAGTGATGCCTTCAACAGGTATGTCCTATTGTTCAAATATCCTGAAGCAGTCAACACATGAGGAAGGAGATGAGTGATGCAAGCAAGCTATCGTTCGCGATGAGTTGTTTTCCTTTGTTGATCCATCACTAAATCATACACTTCAGTCTTCCACTCCCAGAGTAAGATGCGTATATTAACCCAATGATTTAAACCAGCATTGCAAATTGCAATCACCTATTCAATGAAATACATTGAGTCAACAATGAGACAATAAAGTAAAAAAATTAGGATTTAAATTAAAATTAACTTACATGACTTGCACTAGTCCAGAGGACATTCGTCTTATGACCAATACCAATAACCATGTTTTTAAGATTGTCTGGCACCACCTAATTGGAAAAAGTTTTTGGGATTCTCGGTCCTTTACGAGGTGCCATCAATATATTAAAATGCTGCAACAATGAAGCCTAACAGAGACACATAACAAGTTAAATAATGAAATTTTAGAATGTTAATTATGTTGTTTTAAATAAGCAAACCGACATAAAAATTTGTGCCAAGTATGATGGTGTTTGCACATCCCACATCCCTTGCTAAGTCAACACCCCATTTTATCTTACATCGAAGATACGCAACGTATCTCCTAGTTAAATACATCCATATTTAACGTTAGAATTTAATTCAATAATCGATGAAGGCTCTCGATGTGGTCTCGCTTGACCTCTCCTTTAACCTCTCGAAGCTGTTAAATAAAGAGAGTCAGCTTCGAATCTCGATGAGGTCTCGCTCAATCACTCGTTCGACCTCTCGATAAAGCTTTTGAAAGGTCAAAAGAGTTGTTGAGACCCCATTGAGAGGTCAAACCCTGAACCCTAAATGAGTCACCCTCGAGAGCCTTCATCGGTTCCTATTTTAATATGCTTAATAAACTTGATAAATTAAAAAATTACCTTAGCATCAAACATCTCCATATAAGACTCCAAATGGTCAAAAAATTGCTGAGTAAGCACATGATCCCCAAACATTAGAAATTTGCAAGTTTCATTAGGTCCCAATAGTCTGAACCTATGATATTAACTCCTTATCTTGCTTTGTTGTTGCAAGTCACTTTGACTTGCGCATATGGATGTCGGTACACACCAACAGGTATGGTCCGTTGTGGACCTAAACGTCTCTCCCCAACTTGGGACTAAGGCTGACCCTCATGTTGCCCTGAACTCTCAAAGCCATCTTCTTCATTCTCATCTTTAGGAGGCTCATCTTCCTCATGCTCAACCACTCATTCATCTTCATCTTGAAGAGGCTCATCTGCTCATGTCTACCAAATTGAGTGATGGTCCCGAAACGAGTTACTGGTGTATGGGGGGGGGGGAATACACCAGTTAGGATTTTAAAAATAATATCACAACCGAGTAAGAAGACTCGGCTGGAATCACAACTGAGTAGAAAGACTCAGCTGGACTCACAGCTGGAAGTGAAGTACTGTGCGGAATGTGGTGGAAATTAACAACTCGTAAAACAACACACGCTTTTATGCACGGTTAGTCAATAACCAAAACAGTTGAAGATGTGCAAATGAAGTTTGTATGCTGGTTAGTCAGACAGTTAAGATTGCAAGAAATAACTGAATAAAGATAAACACGAGCACACAGAGATTTAACGTGGTTCGGAGATAACCCTCCTACGTCCACGGGGAGTTGTGAGTCCACACAACTCTGTCCAAGTTCTTCTGGAAAAACCACACAGCTTACGCGGGCTGTGCAACCGTTAAGGATAAGTTTGCGGGTACTTATCAATCTTACAGATTAGTTTACGGGTACTAATCAACCTGTCTACTCAGTTACGGGAAGAGTAGGGTCCTAAAACCTTTTCAGGTATAAAAGATAAGGTTCCAACTAACAGCTCGAACAAGAAGTGAGCTGGGATCTAATACTCTACGAACTCTCACAAAGTGATGTTCTCAAGGTTCGATCTAAAGACACTCAGACACAATCTAATACTCTAGAACGCTCAACAAGTGATGTTCTTAGAGGCTAAATCTAATTCAGCTCGAGTAAGGAATATAGTTCTTTCTTTCGCTCTGTCTCATCTCGTGTGTCTTCTCTTGTGTGTCTTCCTCTTCTCTCCAATGAATGGAAGCCTCTATTTATAGGTGGAGAGAATCAACTAGCCGTTGGAGGAGCTGTTGATCTCTGATCGTTGAAAGCGATGGCTTGTCTCTCATCTCTGCAGACTTCCCCGATATGGCATCTGTGCTCTTCTGCTTTTCATCTGAGACAACCTTGTGTTGGGCCAAATGGGGTAATGACTGAACGGTCAAACCCTCATGTGACTTCCTTTTGAAATTCAAATCTTAACTGTAGACTTCCCACAGAGGGTGGTCTGTTAAGATTTTCGATCTTCAACTAACTTGTTATTCAGCCGATGTTCTATCTGACAACTAACAGTTGAACTCTCAGCTGACTTCATCTTCAAGCTGTTGATCTTCTTGTTTGAGTTCTACAACTGATGTTCTGAAACTAAAAACTCAGTTGTCTTCCTTGTATTTAGTCAGTTGGGTTTGAACCCTCAGATGACTTCCTTTTCATCTGATGTTCTCTTCCTCTTTACTGCTTCTCATCTGATAAACGCTCAGTTGGTTTCCTTCACAACTGATGTTCTGAAGACTTCCCCCTCATTCCATCTGAACATATAAACTCTCAGTTGTCTTTCATCATAACTGATGTTCTATCTGAGTGATGTCTTGTTGCCATCTTTAGCTGGAGACCTGTAAAGATAAAATCTCAACATTGCTCAAACATCGTGCCTAACAGCTGACAATAGGTTCTGGCAACATCTACTCGATTGGGGTCAGTTGGTTTTGGAATTCATCAAAACTCTTACTAATAAATTTCCCAAAAATTTCCCCCTTTTTGGTGATGCCAAAACCACTTACAACTTTAAACCACTATTGATCTAAACCTCACTAACTTATCTAAAATCTCAGCTGAAATTCTAGACAGTCTATAAGATAAAACATCAAAGGGTTAGCACAGTTATAACATGGTATTTAAAAGACTTTGTGATTGAGAGCTTGGACAATGAGGGATTGTTCATCAAGGTGAATCTTATAACTGAATAGTTTTCATTACAACTAATTGTTACAAAATATAGGCTCAAAAATCTAAAATTACAATAATTGCTAGAAAACTAACTGAGCTAGTATTGTAGCCCATACTTGCCAAAAATCCTTACAAAAATTTCCCTCTTAGTAGGTGACTCCTTGGAAATGTCCACTCCATGCTCCTTGCAGACCTGCCTCGCCTCAGATGCAATCTTCGTGCGGTTCGGGTTGCTGGAATCCGGGAGAAGAGGTGGCCGATAAGTAACCCTCTTGGGAACTGGAACAGTGTTCAAGTCCAGGTTGGCTTCAATCATGGCCCTCCTGAATTGACTGAACATGCCCGGGTCACCTGAGTGCAACTCGGTCAGCGCCTCCTTGAATGCTCTCCTTGGGTCGTCAGTTGCATAAACCTTCATGTAATAGAAGTCGTTCACGAACTCCTGCTTGAGCTCCCACTCCTCATTCCACTCGGTCGGCATCCATTTGTCGGTATGCCTGAACCGACTCTCAACCTTGGACTTTAGAGGCAACCTTTGTTGCTTCAACCGAGCTTCCGCCTTTGATTGGATTCTGTTGATGCGGCGTCGGCTGCGGAAGGCAACGTTGCGGTCCAGGTTCTGAGAAACCTTCTTTAGCTCAACCTCGAACTGGTTCACCCTCCTCGTCTGGCTGGCGGCAAACCTTTTGATCCAGTCCGGGTTCATGTAATCCTTCTCGTCTACAGCCATATCATTGGCCGCTGTTATGCACTCTTCGGTTGTTATCCCGTCGAGTTCAGTATCCAGCTCGGCAGCGATCTCGGCTATGGAGCTGTAGGAATCTCCAATCTTCTTTGCCTGATCCTAGTCTTTAGTCATTTCGGCTCCACCGACTTCGGTTGACTTGGCAGCAGCAGACTTCCTCCTCCTCAGCTGAGATTTGGATGGTTGAGCAGCTGGCACTCCTTCTTCTTGGGTCTCTTCTTCTTCCTATGCTTCACCCTCCGTCTCCTTCTCTTCCCCCTTTTTGGCATCAGCAACAAGACTTGCTACTAAACCGTCCAGAGAGTTGAGTTTGGCCTCGGTTGATTGAACACGGTTTAAGAGTTCATCGACCGCACACTCCAGCTCCATCTTCTTTGCCAGTTCGGAGTCCTGGCGCTCTTGTTCTGCCTTCTTCAAAACAGAGAGGTTGTCATTGACCTCTGTCTGAAAGGCAACGAACTCAGCCCAACGCGACTCGAACCAGGACTCCCACTCAGCATCCTGCGTTTGTTGGGACTTGGCCAGATTTGAATCGGTCAATGACTTGAAGACGTTCACCTCTGACTTCAGTCCCAACAGATTGGACTTCAGCTCCGACCAGTCCTGACTGGTGGAGGAGGAGAGATCATCCAGCTTCGTCTTCAGCTCGGCATTCTTCTCCACTAGTTGTTGGTACTTCGCCTCTTGTGCTGGCAACTCCCTCAGCTGGTCATCTTGTTGGTGCTGGAGGTTGGCGAGCAGCTCGGTCCTCAACTGGTTGACCCTCTCAGCTACCAGCTCGCAGATTTTGTCTGTTGAAGGAGCGAGCTGAGCAGCTGGAAGGGCTTGACCGGACTGAGCTAGAGGCTTAGCTGTGACCATGGCTTGATGGTTTGCCAGGTACAGCTTCAGGTCTTCCTCCTCTTCCTTTGTGGCGGCGGCTGCTGCATCGACATCCTCAAGGAAGTCAGCTGATTTCGCCAACATGCTGTCAAGGAAGTCGACACACTCCTTTCCAGCTGCCTCCCTTGTGTCCGTCCCTTTAGCCAGACTCTGGTCCATCCGTCTAGTGAGCAGCACGATCCGGTTGTTGTACGCCACCTCCAAGTTGGAATAGTTGAAGTAGGCTCGGATACGGGACTCATCAGACTTCAGCCTGTCCCAGCTCAGCACCCTGATCGTGTCCTCCTTGACATACCAGTGGCTAAAGATCAGGTGGAACTGGTACAGTAGCTCGATTCCCAGAGTGGCGAAGATGGGCATGTCGCGAGCCGCAGGGAACATACCCAACAGCTTTTGAAAGCAGTAGGCCACCCTGCCTTCGTGCTCCTCAGCAACAGCCTGCAGGTCCTCCGCTTCGTTGATTGGGGAGGGGGTGAGATTGTATGGTTCGGGTTCAAGAGGTTCATCGATGTTGGCCAAAGAGTCGGTCACAACATCAGCATCGAGCTGAGAGCTCGGAATTAAGGATTCAGTTGGGGAAGAGGGTGCAATGGTTTCCTCAACATCGGCCGAAGGAGCGGTCACGATGTTGGCATCGAGCTGAGAGCTCGGAATTTCTGGCTCGGTTTGGGTAGAAAGAGCAAGAGGCTCTGGGGGCTGTACAACATTCTCTCCAGCTGTGGGGGAGGTGGTAACATCTTCGAGGTCCTCAGATGAGGAGGATGCATCCGACGTCTCCATGCCCTCAGCCTCATCAGCTCCGGGGGTTCGAGGTACGATCTCGAATGATGCGGCCTCAGCTGAGCGGCTGGATTCGGAACGCTCCTCAGCAGGTGTGGACTCAACCTGCACTCCCTCCTCGACTGGAGCTTGTTCCTCAGCTGGCTCCTCAGCTGGAACATCAACTGGCTCATCAGCTGACTCATCAGCTGGAACATCAGTTGGCTCATCAGCTGGCACCTCAGCTGCCTTCTTGGTGGACTTCTTGAACCTTACCCTTAACTTTTTCTGGATAGGTTCGTCAGTCGACTCCTTCACAGCGTCAGCTCGGCGATGTGAGGCTTTGGATTTTGCGGGGCGAGCAGCAGCTTGTTCCCCTTCAGCTGTTGACTCAGCTGGCTTTCCCGACTCCCTCTTGTCCTTAGGAGTGTAGACACTCCTCAGCACCTCCTGTGCTTTCTTGGCTGTCGGGAACAGCAACAGCTTTTTCAGCGGCATCTCCTCGCAGTCAGCCCAGACCATGTTGCAGTCCTTTGTTGCGAGGAGGATGAGGGCGGAGACTTTGCAGCCGAAGTTGAGCGTGCCCTTCACACTCAGCAGCTTCTCTCCAGACTCAGTTGTAGTCTCGGAGATCTTCGACTTTTCCACCATCAACTGGTTCAGAAAATATTGAAACCAGTTGATTTGGTGTTGGTGCTCTAGGGCCACCAGCTGCTTCAATTTAGGTCGGCTGATGTTGCCGAACGCACAACTGTATCCAAACACTACCTTCGACACGGCGTCGAACAACAGGCGGTGTTCTGGCTTCAGCTTTGTTCGTTGCATGTTACTCCTCAACCGCTCCGGCTCGATCAAAGCATCCTGAAGAAATTCCTCTGCTTGTTCGTCGGTAATATTCTCCAGGAACTCGGTGGCGGTGTGGTTGATTGGTCTGATGTACTGGAGGACATCGGACACGTCGATGGGGAAGGAGACACGACGTATCGTCCTTGCCGGAACATCTCTTTGTCGGCACGATACCACCGTAGAAACTCCCTCCGAACTGTCAAGGGGGCGAACGAGATTGACGTAAAATTCTCCGACTTGGCGCCTGAGCAAGTGGGAGGGGCAGAGCTTGGCCCATTCCAGTAGTCCGTTCTCACGGAGAGTGTTGGCGAGAGGGGCTAGGACCGGCAACTCTAGATCTTCGTCGGAGAGGATTTGCTCGAAGTGAATCTTCGATACTAACATATCGAATGACTCTTCATACGTGGCAGGCACGAGGGAAGGTCCGGAAGATGCCATTCTCTTGCTTTTAGGTGCCATTAATAATCACTGCAAAGGTAATATATAGGAAAGGAAAGAAATCTTTTTTTTTTTTTTTTTTTTTTTTTTTTTTGCAGAAACGGGTTAGGCAGAAAACTGGAAGGCGATGAACAATTATAATTGATAAGCACAAATGAGGAAAGTAGGAGATCTCCGAGACTACAACCGAGTCTGGAGAGAAGCTGCTGAGTGTGAAGGGCATATAGGTCTTTGACTCGGATGAAATCAACAGCTGGGGTTAAATGGCGTGAATCCATCAACGGCTGAGATTACGCGACTGTTGACTATCTTTGACTCGACGTTTTGATCCGAGTTCCAACCAGCACGTGAGAAGGTGTACAGTTTTCATGTCAGCCCAGTCGCACTATAAAGTAGGCTATGGATGTTCAGCCGTACTTTACATTTAAGGCGACATGATGGCTATTTTTAATGTAACTGACCAATTCAGGAATGTTTGAATTTATTTCAAACATTCTCATTTAAGAACATATCACCTTCAGCCATAAATGTTACATGCCAGCTGATATCGAAATCAGCTGAGTTCCATGTTGCAGCATACCATCAGCTGACTCGAGTTCGTCTGTTCAGCTGACGTCTGATTCCTTCAGTTGGCAATCTGTATCTAAGAGCCCCCTTCAGCTGAGCTTCTCCCTTCAGCTGAGCTTCCCCCTCAGAGGGGCATCTATCTCTTCACCTCGGCTGGTTCCTCATCTGATGGATCCAACAATCCAAGTAGATCACATAGCATCTTAAACCGCGCTTCGGCTAGAGGTTTGGTGAAGATGTCAGCTCGCTGAATCTCAGTTGGAGTCTTTTCTCCAAGGAAACGTCTTTCTTCTCAACTGTGATCTAGAACTCAGTTCCATGATCTGATCGGATGGAAATAATTTTTATCTCTTGTTGGTTCGATATCTAATCCATCAACTTGGGTAGCTCATCTCGGGTTTCACTTTTGTGGCGCATGAAGATGGTCTACGTATATCATCAGTCACAACCAGGATATACTCATTCCCAGTTGGCGATCGATTTCCCAACAATATGTCCTGCTTTGATCCGACATCTTTAACTCTGCAACCCTGTGCATTAAACTTGACAGAGAAACCAATATCACAGAATTGGCTGATGGAGAGCATGTTATGCTTCAATCCATCAACATAAGAGACAATAGAAATTGAAACATGATTGGTTTCAAGGGTACCGTAACCTCAGGTGTAACCTTTTGAGTTATCACCAAAAGTAACTGATGGACCTTCTTTCTCCACGAAACTTCCAAGCAAATCCTTTAGATTTGTCATGTGTTTCGAGCATCCACTATCCATCACCCACATTGTAGCAGACGCCTTCTTCTTCCTCAGTTGTTTCTCCTGTACCTGCAAAGAGAAACTCGCTTAGGTCCCCAATTTCAGTTGGGTCCTGGAGGGTTAGAACCAGTTCCCCCTGGAACTGTGCGTCGCTTTTCCCTGAATACTCGGATGGATTTATTATTCCAGATCACTTTTCCTTGATCATCAACTATAACAACACCTCGGTTATCCTTAGGCTTGTTGTTAGTAGTGATGTTTTGTTTCTTGGGAAGAGTTGGATTTCTCCCATGTTGAACTTTAGGAGGTGAGGCTTTCCCCCTATTTTGATGGCGATTTTTATCCTGTTGAATTTGTCTGTGAGGTCGGACGCCATGTTGGAATCTTCGTAGCTGATAAGATTCCATCTTCCTGACTAACGACGACAACTGGTCATGCTCGGATATTGATTCAAGTTGTGGCATGAATATTTCCAGCTGTTCGAACTGTTCCTCATTGGTTGACTCGGTTGGAACCTCTGGTTGAACTGATGATGGAACCGCTGTTGATTCAGATGGTTGAGTCCTTGTTGACTCTGCGGTCGGTTCCATTCTTTCTGTGGTCAGTTCTGTGGACGGTTCAGAGGTCGGTTCTGATTTTTGTTTCGGTTGTATCTCTGACGCCTCTGGTTCCTCTTCTGTGACTTGGAACATTCCCCCTCGGTTGATGTCCCAACCGATGGAACATTTTGTTCATCCACTACTTCTTTTCCCTTCTCAGTTGGAGTTCCCTTGGTCGGTTGAGCTTGCTGAGAAGTGGAAGTTGCATTACTTTGGGGAGATTCAGATTCAACTGTGTTAGGTTCGACAACCTTGACCTCAACAGCTTTAATGAAGGTTGCTGGAGGAATTCCACTATCTTTAACCATATCGTAACCGAGTCCTGACAAATCATCCATCTGTCGGCTGTAACTGATTAGATTCTCTATGATCTTGGATGACTGATATAGCTTGATCAGGTTGTCCTTTTCAGTTTGCAACTCTTTGAGAAGAACAGCTATATACTCGGACTGTTCGTCTGACTTTTTCTCCAGCTGGCCGATCTGCGCCTCTTGCTTGTTCAACTGATCTTCCTGCTTCTTGATCTGTTTCTTTAACTCCTCATCAGTTGAAGCCTTAGGTTGGCTGGCAGCATTTAGTTGATTATTGAGACTGTCAATCTCTTCCGTTTGGCTCTTGATCAGATCGTCCTTATCGGTTAAGGATTCTTCAAGCTTGGCGAATTGTACATGAAGACTCTTAAACTTAACCGACTGCTGTTGCACTTCCTCATTGAGCGCTAAGAAGTCGTCCCATGAGAGTTCCATCTTTTCATCTAGGGTTTCCTGCATGTTAGAAATAATTGAAGAATTCAAAATAGCAGGATTAGATTGTACCTCATCGTCTTTGACGTCCATCTGCACACAACAACAAAAGAAGGGTGCAAGCAGATATGCACTAGCGTGATAAAGAGATCTGTTCAGTTGACCACTGAATAAAATTCCTCGAATTCACACCTTGTGAAACAGAGTCAGCAGTCTTTTGAACTATAGCTCTGATACCACTTGATGGTCCCGAAACGAGTTAATGGTGTATGTGGGGGGGGGGGGGGGAATTCACCAGTTAGGATTTTAAAATTCATCCCCCTAAAAATATCACAACCGAGTAAGAAGACTCGGCTGGAATCACAACTGAGTAGAAAGACTCAGCTGGACTCACAACTGAGGAAGAAACACTCAGTTGGAAGTGAAGTGTTGTGCGGAATGTGGTGGAAATTAACAACTCGTAAAACAACACACGTTTTTATGCACGGTTGGTCAATAACCAAAACAGTTGAAGATGTGCAAATGAGGTTTGTATGCTGGTTAGTCAGACAGTTAAGAATGCAAGAAATAACTGAATAAAGATAAACACGAGCACACAGAGATTTAACGTTGTTCGGAGATAACCCTCCTACGTCCACGGGGAATTGTGAGTCCACACAACTCTGTCCAAGTTCTTCTGGACAAACCACACAGCTTACGCGGGCTGTGCAACCGTTAAGGATAAGTTTGCGGGTACTTATCAACCTTACAGATTAGTTTACGGGTACTAATCAACCTGTCTACTCAGTTACGGGAAGAGTAGGGTCCTAAAACCTTTTCAGGTATAAAAGATAAGGTTCCAACTAACAGCTCGAACAAGAAGTGAGCTGGGATCTAACACTCTACGAACTCTCACAAAGTGATGTTCTCAAGGTTCGATCTAAAGACACTCAGACACAATCTAATACTCTAGAACGCTCAACAAGTGATGTTCTTAGAGGCTAAATCTAATTCAGCTCGAGTAAGGAATATAGTTCTTTCTTTCGCTCTGTCTCGTCTCGTGTGTCTTCTCTTGTGTGTCTTCCTCTTCTCTCCAATGAATGGAAGCCTCTATTTATAGGTGGAGAGAATCAACTAGCCGTTGGAGGAGCTGTTGATCTCTGATCGTTGAAAGCGATGGCTTGTCTCTCATCTCTGCAGACTTCCCCGATATGGCATCTGTGCTCTTCTGCTTTTCATCTGAGACAGCCTTGTGTTGGGCCAAATGGGGTAATGACTGAACGGTCAAACCCTCATGTGACTTCCTTTTGAAATTCAAATCTTAACTGCAGACTTCCCACAGAGGGTGGTCGGTTAAGATTTTTGATCTTCAACTAACTTGTTATTCAGCCGATGTTCTATCTGACAACTAACGGTTGAACTCTCAGCTGACTTCATCTTCAAGCTATTGATCTTCTTGTTTGAGTTCTACAACTGATGTTCTGAAACTGAACACTCAGTTGTCTTCCTTGTATTTAGTCAGTTGGGTTTGAACCCTCAGATGACTTCCTTTTCATCTGATGTTCTCTTCCTCTTTACTGCTTCTCATCTGATGAACGCTCAGTTGGTTTCCTTCACAACTGATGTTCTGAAGACTTCCCTTCATTCCATCTGAACATATGAACTCTCAGTTGTCTTTCATCATAACTGATGTTCTGTCTGAGTGATGCCTTGTTGCCATCTTTAGCTGGAGACCTGTAAAGATAAAATCTCAACTTTGCTCAAACAGCAAGCCTAACAGCTAACAATAGGTTCTTGCAACATCTACTCGGTTGGGTTCAGTCGGTTTTAGAATTCATCAAAACTCTTACTAACAAATTTCCCAACATTGAGGTTGACGAATCCTGTATGGCCGAGTAAATGGTTAAATAGACTATTAAGAGGGATCATACTGCTGAGACTGATGATACTGCATTTGAGGATGTAGCATCGAAAAATGATCATTTACTGTAATACCAACAATATGTGGTGTCAACTAAAATCCTGGATCAAAAACAATCTCTTGGGCTCACTCTGGCACTGAGGCTACTGTTGTGATTGCTCAGACTCGGAATAGATAGTGACAGGAGAAGAGTACGAGCGAGTAGGTTTTTGTGAATCCCCTACGGGACGAGATGCTCTCTGCTTTCTGGTACGTATATGAATGATCGACACAAACCGATCTCCTATGACTGATAAGAGGAAACTGAAACTAGGGAGGCTCGTGTATAGATGACATGTCACCTACCAATCTCTTGGACTAATAACAGAAAATTGTGACCAACGAGGCTCTGCATAACGGTCATCATAGTCTGAGTAGTAGAGCACTCCTTTAATGTCCATGACCAAACATATTTCCCATACCACGAAGAATTTTTCTTATCATCTTTGCCATGAATCCGTCATCAGACTCGTCATGCAACATCTTCGCCAATCTCCGATCAATATAGTATATATAGACCTTGCACGAGTCTCGGCTAGGATCTCCGTGCTTGACAGGCACCCGTCTTATGGTACGATCAAAATACATGTGTATGCCCCAGACGGACAGTACACACTCCTATGCCCACAACCAAACAAGCTAGTCTTAGCACTAAGCTAGGGTCGATCAAATCTACAACCCTGAACCCTGAACCATTAGAGAAGCCCAAGACCGAGGAAGGACGCAGTATCCCCATGCCCAGTCCTCGCCATTCAGATCTACAACTCCATTGAAGGCGCTGATCAGCTACTTGATCATAGGCATACTGAACATTGTTGTCTGTCATGCTCTGACCTTTGCTTGGTATGGTGCAGCCTTTACCGAGCGAAGATCATCCGCTAGGTTAGAACTGCCCATGAATTCTGCTTAGTTCTCTCCGGAACCCTTGGATCCGACCGAAGGCACAAATGCTCCGCGAACATTTCACATATCAACAGTTAATCATTTCCCCCACCCAAATCTCACCAGGGGGATTATTCACACATATTGAAAAGCATAATCACGAAGATAAATAAACAATGAATAGGATAAAATACGAAATACTTGAATTCAGAAAATACCTAAGGCAACCGCCTTAGATTTCTTCACGACAAAATGAAATTACTGAAAACGTAAATTGTTTGTGGGGGAAAATATTAAGAACTGAAAGTAGAATGTATCTTGGGCGAAATAACTATAGAATGCTGAGTTAACCAATGTTTTGCCAGCCACATTTGCTGGACTTTTATAGTAGAGGTTGTAATCAAATTCCTCCTCCCGTAAACCATATCGGGATGATTGATCGCTTTCCATATTTAGTCTGATCTTTGATTGATCCGATTGGTGATTGGCCATCAGCTGTTGATTGATTGGGTTGACTCTACCACTTTCCAAATCCTTCTATTACAGGGAATCGCCAGAATCTTCTGAATACTTTCTCCACGCGACTTTCCATGTTTAGCTCTAACTGCCGACTGCTGCATTTGTTAGTGGTCATACTGGTTGCATGTTTTGGTTTGCCTCATGCCAAAATACTTTTCTTCTTCTGGGGGAATCGTCTTCATGCAGTAGGCTGGAATTGCTTCAGTAATGCCCATTCTGACCATCTTTACTCCATTTTTCCTGTACTGAGCTTCCTTTCTACAGAAATCTGCTTTCTTCCCTATACACACATTACAGACACAAAAAGATAGGAAAAATAGGGCCAATTGGCCCAAAAGTCAAAGACACATCACACCTAAACACTTAAACCATACTTGCCCTCTAGTATGCCGGTAGATTCACAGAAGATATCAAGAAGGGAGATGAAGGACAAGGAATAAAGACTTCAAGACATGAGACTATGCAGTCGGTCGGATCAGCTTACATATGCATGCATCAACCATAAAATCAAACCACATTCCCTTGAGCATAGAATTCGCATGTATAGAATGCAGCATTCTCTCACACTCTCAAATGTATGGTTAAGTGTTTATGATGAACCCAAATGTGTGTTCATTTTTCTTGTGTTTTTGCCTTATGTTTTGAGTCTTTTCAAGTCAATATGTGTTTGGAAGGACACAAAGTCAAGAAAGTATGTGCAGGGCATTACAGGATAGATGTTGGGCAAAAAACCGGCAGAAAAACTTGTTTATATGAAGTTGGGGCAAGAAACACATCACAGTGGATCGTGGGCAAGACAGGTGTAGCAGGTATAGAGCGGAAGCTGTTGGGCAACATGCGTAGCAGATGGATTTCTTTCTCTACAAGAAAGAGGATAAGGATGGAAACTTTTCTTTCCTTATCCTAATTGAACGTGATCTAGAAGATATCTACCATGAGAAGAAAATAAATCCCCAGCAATCCATACAAGGAAAGAAGGCCAAAGAAAGGAGGAATCCTAAGCCCACAAGGTATTGACTCAAACCCTTATTCACTGGTCTATAAATATGGACGACTTTGGACTACTTTGATACCACTTTCATATTGTTTTTTTATTAGTTCTTAGTTAGTTTGCATTTAAGTTTCGAGAATTCTTAAATTAGATTCATTTTTAGTATTTTACTTTAGATTTCTGTTGTTGGCTATTGACCAAGATCTACATTGTTGACTTCGCGGTTGATCAGTTTTCTTTTCAGAATTTATTCAAGTATGTTTACTTTAATTTCCTTTGTGCTTTCTTTTATTGTTATGTCTAGCTGAATTCCTTTGCTTGGATTGGAGTAGATGATTTGAATCTAATTACTTTGTTTGAACTCGTGAGGTCTAATCGGTTTAGTTCGTTGCATGATTTTTATTCCCGAAACACTTAGGTCTAATAATTAGTTCTTGGTCAAAATTGATAATTGCTTGTACACCAATTAGATATTGAGATTAAGGCAATAATAGATATGGGGATACAACTCAAGAGAGTCTCTCGTGCCCAAGAAGGTAATTAGTGTTGGAGAACAGTCGGTATTGACTTACCTCTTGGCTGTCTTGGGTCTGATTCGTTCTTAATGCATGTTGGGCAATACAGTTGCTGAAATGTCTTCGTGACTGTGTTGATCAACAAAACGGATCTTGTCTTCTGGTCGAGATCTATTTAATCTGATAGATAAAGGCTTAGAGTATTCATGTTGTGACTTCGTGACCATTAGGGCATGAATTAATCTTTGCTTAAAACCAAGTGATAAAAGATTGTAATTGAATATTCTTGCACCGATGAACGAGTGAAGTGATTAGGATCAATGATTCAAATCCAATTGAAGTACTTTTGTTATTTGATACGTTTCTTGTTTAGATCAGTTTTGAGTTACAGTTGTTGAGTTAGTTCTTGAGCAAAAAAACCCCCTACTTTAGTGACACCGAAGAAAAGACTACACCATTTCCTCGTATGATCGACCTCTACTTGCTACTGGCTACTTGCCTATTGGGGAAAAGGAGAAAACAAATATTATTTACACGAGGCTAAATGAAGGCTTCGTCAAATTGGCACCGTTGCCGGGGAACTGGTTCCAAGATAGTTTACTCTTCAAGAAGAGAAATTTGAGCAAGACGGTCTTTACTCTAACCTAGAGAGTGAAGGATCCCAAGAAGAATGGCGGAGAAGACCATTCGTGAGTTGATGTTCTCGGGGAACAACGTGGGCATCAGGACTTCGAGTATCAAGTTGCCAAAGATCACTGAAAATTGGGAACTAAAGTACTCATTGATCCAGATCTTGCCCAAAGCAATCATCTCGAGGAGGATCCGTTACGGCATCTTCAAAACTTTGAGATGGCATGTAGGGGAGCACTCGGGGAGCACTCAATCTCCTGTCCAAAATTAGGGTGAAAATGTTGATGCCCAAGACCGGTTTCCAGACTATGTGAGATTGCTCATGTTCCCTTTCTCTCTACATGATGGGGCGCATGAGTGGCTATATACCATGCCCGAGGAGAGCATCGAAACATGGAAGCAATTGCAATTCCTCGACAAGTGCCTCCCTGTTGCCCGAATCCAAATTGTAAGGAAGGCAATCGCCACGATCAAGATGGGAGCTAATGAGTCGCTCTACGACTATCATGGGAGGTTTAAGGAGATGATCGTGAGATGTCCTCAACACCGTATTATGGATATTGACCTCATTGATTATTTCATGACAGGTTTACGACCTTTCGAAAGAAGATGGATTAATGCGGCATGCGGAGGAGAAATCATTGATATGTTTCTCACAGAAGCATTTAAGAAGATAGCTGCTATGGCTGAGGAGTTGAGAGACGATGATGATATTCCGATGAGTGCTTCATATGGAGGAGATGGAAATTCAGACTTGCAAGTTAACACCATGAAGGAGTTCATGACCAAGATGGATGCTAAAATGGAGTTGTTGAGCAAGAAGGTTGATGGAGAGAGAGAAATCAAGAAGGCTGTTAAGAAGTGCAAGGTATGTCATGCCACGATCCATGTTCTGACCAATGCCCAAATTGATTTAAACAAGAGGAAGTCAACACAGGTTTCTGCCCAATCTGAGCAACAATTATGGATTTGGGCAGAATAGGAACTTGAGCAACAATTGTCCAGTACCTGCTCAACACCAGCGATCTCAGCAGACTTGTAATACCCCAGATATTTTCTTCCGATGAGAAATAAAAATTTTCTAATTAATTAAGGCTTTGCACGCCTAAGTTAAGGAATTTCAATTCTAAGACAAACGGTGAAATCCGTTTCTGAAAATAAATTCCAGAAGTCGTTCGACCAATTACTGTATTAGGGTTTTCGCGTCCGATAGAATTTTCGTTCGAGAACTCAGATTGAAAAACCGTCTAACTTTACATTCACTTTTTCTGCGATACGAATCTACTGGAGAAAGTCAGTTTTTATTATTTTTCCGGGCGAAACTTGGACTGTCATGTCCTGACTTTTCTTTGAATTTCGGAAATCGAATTATGCTTTCCGACTAAGTAAATTATTTCCTATCTAATGGTCGAATTAGATTTCTTCAAAAACGTAACCGTCTAAAAAATTAATTTCTCGATTTATATACGCAGTGTTAGACCCGTAAAACGCGATATTTTGATTAAAAATCCTACCCTAAACCGCCACCTATGGGTGTTAGTCATCTTGTTAGATTTTTTTCTACTTTATGAGATAAATATCACTTAAACACCTCATCATTTTCTTCTCTCTCCCCTCCTCATTGCCGCCTCCCTCCACTCTCTCTCTCTCTCTCTTGTTCTTCATTTCCACCATTGTTGCTCTCAAGTTCATCAAACATTCAAGTTCGATAACTCAATCATCTTCCGATCAATCTTAATTCCGATTACATATTTGTTAAGGTGAGACCTTCCTCTTCATTTCAATCAAAGCAAAATCCATTTCTTTCAATTATTGTTATTTTTGAAAATTTAATGAAGATGTAAGATGATGTTATAAGTTTAAATTCATGTTATTTCATACTTAGGAATGGATTTCTATGGTTGGAATTAAATGAAAATCATTCCCCCTTAATTATTGAATATGACCGAAAATTATGAAAGAATTATAGGTGAAGTTTAAGTTGGATTTTAGATGATTGGTATGAAGATTTGTGTTCTATGTATTAGTAGATTGATGTGAGAATTAATTGGTAATTTTCTAAAAATAAAAGCAAAGTTGTAAGAGAGGAAGAAGAGGGGTTTTGATGAAGTAAATCTTGTAGTTTTGATAATATATTGACATAATTGATAAGTAGTAAGCTTGTAGATGAACATATAATTTAATTAGAATTTTCTAAAAATAAAATAGAAGTCGTAAGAGACGAAGAATCGACGATAAGTTTAGTATGGATAATGATATAGGTTTATGGTTTGAATATTGAGTAATCTTAGTAGTTGTGGTTGATAATTGGAAAGTTTGAGCAAATTCGGAGAATATTGAATTTTTAGTAAGAGACGAAGAAACGAGCTTAATCGTTGATAAGAAAGTCGAATGAGGAAACTAATTTGATATTAGTGTTTAATGTTGATAAATAAACAAGATTGTAGTTGGTGATGATTTCATATAGATTATGAATATAGAAGTTAGAAGATTAAAAGTTAGATTTGAAATGGAATTTGGTTTAGTAATCGGATAGTTGAAAAAGACGAGGAAGTGCTCGTCATTTTGTAAATCAAGAGACGTGAAGGTATTCACGATAAAGGAATGTGTGTGATGACTGTAATTTGATAGTAATTTCGTGCAGATAAAGGTTATATAGCATTGATCGAACCTAGGGAATTGTTCGTCGAGTTTTATCGAGCATTAGGGTTAACTCGGACTGTTTTGCGATCCTTCTCGAAAACTGTCATAACTCTTTACTTGCTTAACGAAATCATGAACCATAAATTGGACAGTAAACTAGACATCCGTACCTTTCTTTTGGTACTAAACTCATCCCTTGTTTCACAGAATTCTGTTCTGTATGAACTCCAGAGTTACTGTCTTGTGCAGAAAAGTTCAAAAACCTATTTTCTTAAGATGAATTCTTTTTAACTTAGTTCTTTGAGAACTTCTAAGTCGTTATAAGTTATCGACTTCCATTATTAACTGACCTAAGTGTCGAGTAAAGAAACCGAGTTAGTTCAAAACGAGATATGTTCGAGTTAATGAAAAGAATTTAGTTAAAGTGCAAAGGCCTAAAAGTCTTAACCGAATTCGATTTCTTTTTCTTTAATCATCTCGACCGATAACTAAAGTTTGAATATTTACGATAAAAGGAGGAAGTCGGAGTTGAAGACAGGACGGAAGACAGAAGGTTAAAGTTTGTTCTGTAAACGATTAAGATGGGCTTTTCTATATATCAAATAAAATGAGCGATGCTCGAAAATGTTTATCTACTGCTTTGATAAGTGTGTTTTCAAAGTGATTATCAGTGCATAAAATAATTTGTTTATTTGAGTTCCTTTGTACCATTATGAGTTAGCCGACTGCTTTCCAGAGTTAGTGTACACGGTAGCCGGTGTGTGTGGTACCCTGTTGAGGGATAGCCAGCTACGGTAAGGAACGTGCGCGGAAGAAGTTAACTCTTCCCCGGCGTTAAAATGGGCAAGTTGAACGTAACAACAGAAAAATGCTGATCAGCTATGTTTATGAAAAGAAAAATGTTTAGTAGGCACGGGCCTTTGACGAAAACCCCGATGCGTTACTTATTGAGATGCCTGATTAATCCATACTCTTATAATATGATTTTCGGCAATGTGCCCACTAAGTGCTTTTGTACTTAGCCCTGCATGTGTTTATAAATGTGCAGGTTGAGTGACGGAAGCGGCAGAGGTTGAGTAGAGTTGTGCATAGGAAATAAGATCAATGTTTAAGTTCTACGTTTTTCGCTGCAAAACTATTTCTTTTTGGTGTATAAATCCTTTTGGTTAAGTCTCGTACTTAATACCGAGTTTACTCTGAAACATCTATGTCGAGCGATCTTTCAAGATCAACTCTCTTTTTATTAAATAAAGTCAGTTCATAGTAATTATTTTGTTTATTGTTGTTAGTTAGTATGTTTATTCATTTATTCCCCTTCTCCCCTGCCTCTTTAATGTAACCCCTAGTCGCACCCCGGCTTTACCGTCCCTCGGGATTTGGGGCTGTGACAAGACTACTTAACACCGGCAACCTCCACAACTTGCTCAACAACAACAACCATATATACCCCCACATCATGACCAAAACAGAGGATATTATGTGAAGGAGACCATTGACAGTATGGCCAAAGAGAATCAGAAGTTGCGTAAGGACTTTTAGGATTTCCAGACCGAGACCAAGGGCAACACGACCAATATCATGGCTCAACTATCACATATCTCTCATGTATTAGCAAAGTTGGTGGAGGACAAAAGTGAGAGACTTCTTGCCCAAGAAGAGACCAATCGGGAGCCGACAAAAGAAGTTGTGGAGATTACTGAAGTAAGCATGGAGTCAGCTGATGCAGAGGAATTAAATAATGAACTCAACGCCGAAAGAGAAGAAGTGTTGGGCAAGAGGACTACTGCCTCGACCTATAGGCAACATGCTTCGTATCCTCTCAGACTTGCCTGAGATAAGGAGCAGCAGAAGATGCCCAACATGTTTCAGAGCTTGAAGAAGGTGGAAATTAATCAACCTCTGCCGACTACATTTTGGTCACCGAACATCTCGGCAATAATGAACCAGTTCATGCCCATGAAGTGTCGAGATCCGGGTATGTTCTCTATACCGTGCACAATTAGAACAACCAATATTCCAAGAGCCATGCTTGACTTGGGCGCATCCATTAACGTCATGCCCAAGTCAATGTACGATGAGATGATGATAGGACCGTTGACTCCTACTCGAGTTGCGATTCAATTGGCAGACTTGTCAACGGTGTGGCCTGATGGACTCGTTGAAGATGTTTTGGTCAAGGTAGGAGATCTCATATTCCCTATAGATTTTTATGTCTTGGACATGAGAAGGTTGTCGGGCAAGAGCCCAATGATGCTTTTAGGAAGACCATTCTTGAAGACGGCCAAGACCAAGATCAATTGTGAGATGGGAAGATTATCATGTGAGTTTGCGGGAGAAGTTGTCACGTTCGATGCTTACAACATACGAAGGAAACACCATGATATTGAAATGGTCAGGTGCATTGACATTATTGAGCCAACTGAGGAGAATCTTGAGCAACAGACTAGTATTGATGATCTTGATCAAGAGGGCGGAACCAAGGATTTTGCCCAAGAGGAGTATGTTCAAGATAATGAATTGAAGATCACTCGCAAGGCCAAGAGATCTTTAGGTGTGGAGCAACCCGACCATGCTATGAATAAGTTGGATATGCAAGAATGGCCTCAAAAGAAGAAGATGAAGAAAGCTCGTGACCGGATCATCAAGAAAAATGATTCATGCTATGGGGACAATGTTGGTGAAAATGAGGCTTTAGATCTCCTTGACTTTGAGGAACACTAAATGAGTCCCACGTCGTACCCACGACGTTAACTAAGGCTCTGACCAGGAGGCAACCTGGTATTATCTTTCCTTTTTTATTTATTTTATTTTAAGTTTTTATTATTTATTTAATTCCTAGATTAGGTAGTATTTTTGTAGAAGGTATGGTTTGTTCATGATGTGCAGGAGCTTGGGCAACAGAGCAAGATTGGGATCACAATCAAAAGCAAAGGCAATACCACCAGCACGGCCTTCTTGCCCAGAATCATTGTAGAGGGCAAGATGAAGTCTGCTATCTCTGGACGACATCTAAGGCAGCAACCTGGGCTAACTGAAGAGGATTGTTGTCGCACACAAGGAGTTCATACTTGCTCAACGTGTCACCAGAAGAAGTCAAAACATGCATGCATCACTTCTTTTCCAAGAAATATGAGTGTTGGGCAGGATGTACACCTGCTTTGCCCAAGACACAAGGAGTTGCGAACCTTGGGATCTTGACCAGAATGGAAGAAGTTGAGCAACACATATGGTGACCGTCCAAGCTACTCATTTTGCTCGCAACACGTATTTTGTCCACGACACATCCAGGTATTTTGTCATACTTTTTCTTCTTGATTCTTGTTTCCTCCCTTGTGTTTTAGTTTAGGTTTTGTTTTTTATTTTGTTTTGTTGTGTCTTTTGATTTTATTGATTTTTTTTTGGTCAAAACCCTACCCACTTTGTCGAAAGCAAAGTGTGTGGGTGGGGTCATTGTTGGTTTATTGAGTCAAAATATTTTTAGTGTCTATTTTTCCCTACATTTTACAACTTTACCGAAGGCAAAGTGTGTGGGTGTTGGGATGTTGGTCTGTTAAAATGTGTTTTTAAAAGTTGTTGATCAGTATGTTGATATGGTAGGTTAAGATAGGTATGTTGATATGTATGTCGAGATTGTCGGATGTAGATAGGTATGATAGAATGGGTTTTTGAGCAAAAACCGTGAGGATTTGAGCTGTTGATTGCCTTATGCATATGCAGTGTTTGTTTCTTTCTTGTGTGATAATGACTAATAAGACAAGTTGATCTAGAACTTGCCTGCAACTCTTGGTGAAGTTTTATGTAACTTGGTTGAAATTACTTTGATGAAATAGGCAATTTTTGTTCATATAGCCCATGGCCTAAAATTCCTACCTAAACATTTATCCTTTGTCTAGCCCACTTGAGCTTGGATCGAATTCTTTCTATTCACTTATATGAGCCTGAATTTAATAGCCTTCCTGGTCAAGAACTCAGGTTTAGAGAAAGAAAGGTATAAAAGGAAAATGTTGGGATAGCTGTTATTGGGCAATAACACCTAAATTAGAGGTGTTGGGTTAACGACTTAGTAAAAAAAAAGAAACAAAAAAGAAAAAAAGCAAAAGAAAAATATATATATGTGCTACTAAGTCCTAAATAAAAATTAATAAGTGTGCTAGGCCCAATGTTGTGTTTGAGGAGAGTACGGAATATAAGGCATCCGTATTGCCCAAGAACTGAGTTCTTGACATAGTCAAATTCCAAATTATCCTACCTTTTGTCTTAAGCCACGTTACAACCCAATAAAGTCCTAAGGATAAGTAATTTCAATTTTATTCAAAAAAAAAGTAGAGATGTAGAGGGCAGGCAAGCCTATGGAAAAACATTGTTGATGTTGGTCAAGAGCGTATGCACTTAACCCTTTACACTTGAGAGATGAGTGCTGGTGAGGATTCCCTTGTTGCTCCATAACTCTATCTTGATTTATCTGATGGCAATATCTCTTTGCATATTTTGTACACTGTTTTGACTAACTTGTTGACTTGTGTTTTGAGTCTGTGTTCTTAATTTGTCTTTTCCGTGTCTGAGTCTTGACAAAATCATTGCAATTGCACACTTGAGGGCAAGTGTGATTCAAGTGTGTGGGTGTGATGAACCCAAATGTGTGTTCACTTTTCTTGTGTTTTTGCCTTGTGTTTTAGGTCTTTTCAAGTCAATATGTGTTTGGGAGGACACAAAGTCGAGAAAGTATGTGCAGGGTATTACAAGATAGATGTTGGGCAAAAAACCGGCAGAAAACTTGTTTATATGATGTTGGGGCAAGAAACACATCACAGTACGTCATGGGCAAGACAGGCGTAGCAGGCACAGAGCGAAAGCTGTTGGGCAACATGCGTAACAGATGGATTTCTTTCTCTACAAGAAAGAAGATAAGGATGGAAAATTTTCTTTCCTTATCCTAATTGAACGTGATCTAGGAGATATCTACCATGATAAGGAAATAAATCCCCAGCAATCCATACAAGGAAAGAAGGCCAAAGAAGGAAGGAATCCTAAGCCCACAAGGAATCGACTCAAACCCTAATTCCTTAGTCTATAAATATGGACGACTTTGATAACACTTCCATATTGTCTTTTATTAGTTCTTAGTTAGTTTGCATTTAAGTTTCGAGAATTCTTAAATTAGATTCGTTTTTAGTATTTTACATTAGATTTCTATTGTTGGCTTTTGACCAAGATCTACGTTGTTGACTTCGCGGTTGATCAGTTTTCTTTTCAGAATTTATTCAAGTATGTTTACTTTAATTTCCTTCGTGCTTCCTTTTATTGTTATGTCTAGCTAAATTCCTTTGCTTGGATCGGAGTAGATGATTTAAATCTAATTACTTTGTTTTAACTCGTGAGGTCTAATCGGTTTAGTTCGTTGCATGATTTTTATTCCCGAAACACTTAGGTCTAATAAATAGTTCTTGGTCAAAATTGATAATTGCTTGTACACCAATTAGATATTGAGATTAAGTCAATAACATATATGAGGATACAAGAGAGTCTCTCGTGCCCAAGAAGGTAATTAGTGTTGGAGAGCAGTCGGTATTTACTTACCTCTTGATTGTCTTGGGTCTGATTCGTTCTTAATGCATGTTGGGCAATACAGTTGCTGAAGTGTCTTCGTGATTGTGTTGATCAACAGAAGGGATCTTGCCTTCTGGTCAAAATCTATTTAATCTGATAGATAAAGGCTTAGAGTATCCATGTTGTGACTTCGTGACCATTAGGGCATGAATTAATCTTTGCTTAAAGCCAAGTGATAAAAGATTGTAATTAAATATTTTTGCACCGATGAACGAGTGAAGTAATTAGGATCAATGATTCAAATCCAATCCAAGTACTTTTGTTATTTGATAAGTTTCTTGTTCAGATTTCAGTTTTGAGTTACAGTTGTTGAGTAAGTTCGTGAGCAAAAAAACCCCCTACTTTAGTGACACCGAAGAAAAGACTACACCAATTCCTCGTGGGATCGACCTCTACTTGCTACTAGCTACTTGCCTGTTGGGCAAAAAGAGAAAACAAATATTATTTGCACGAGGCTAAACGACGGCTTAGTCAGTTTACTCTCATACTATGCCACTTTTGGTTCTCCTATAGGCTTGGTTGTTGATTCATATAGGAGTTTTAAGAACAGGCAAAATTCATCAAAGGGACTTTTAGGCTCATGCTAGGCATACGGAGCGGGGGTTAGAATTTATGGATAAGTGGTTTAAAACTTCATTCCAGTCATCCTGACCTATCTTCTTAGCATCTGTACTCCCAGTTTTTCTTTTCTTTATTGCTCAGGGCTTCTATCTTCTTTCTTTTATTCAACATATTTCTCTTACTTCATTTTTATTCCCAGCTATTCCTTTCTCAATTATGCTTTTACACTTTAAGTAATAAGTTGCCCTCACCTTTTGTATAATGTGGGAGTCACATAAACTCAAGGGCTTATGAAAGACAATTGTGATCGACTCAAAGGGGTTAGCAAGGATTGTTTTAACTCAAGGAATCAATTCCGGGGCTCTAGATCAAAGAAAACTGCCCTAATCATGTGAATTCTACCAGCTAGCTAGAATTTACAATCAAGTTCTACGATTACCAAGCAGCATAGTCACACAGAGAATAAATGCAAGTCAGGCTAAAAAACTCACAGGTAAGATTTAATGCCCCGAGTTTTTATAACCTTATAGAGCGTATTAAATAACCTTATAAGTTTAAATGACGAGATTTGAAGAATAAAAATTTTAAGTAGAAATGAGTAAAACGACTGAAATGCCCTTATGTGTTTTTACGTGAGATTATCTGTTTCTATATCTTGAAATGATAATGTGATGCATATATTGAGATTATTTGTATGAGAATGAGTACGAGTATGATTTTCAGAGACTTCCGAGGATTTTGATTTGAAGTGAATAGTGTTGACAGCCGAGAAATCACTATTCATCAATAAACTTAGAATAGATTTTAATTAGAATCTCTAAACCTAGAATTGATTCTAAGATCATTGAGATAAGATAGAAGCTTATCCGAGATTATTTGAGAGAGTTACGAGAATCTAATCTTTAAAGGATTAATAAGTCGACTAATTTTTTTTAGTTTTCTTCGTTATATGGAATTTAGACCTAAAAATTAGATAATCGGAATCTTTGAACTATTTGGTGAGATGTGAGATAGGTTTGAGATGTTTTTAGTATCGGAAACGAGACGAGGAGAGATTAGATCCGTTTTTAGCATAAATGGAATTTACGGACTTTTTATCCGGAAAGCTTTTACGACCGGGTAAATAATACCCGTAATAAAATAATGAGAAAATCCCTCTCATCTCTCTCCCCCTCTCCACCGTCATCTCTCTCTCCCCCCTGATCTCTCTCTCTCCAAACCTATTTGCAAAGCCTACACCTAGATTTCATCATGAATATTCTCCAAATAAGAATAAAATCTTAGTAACTTGTGTAATGAAGATTTCATGCATTCATCCCATCACCATCAATCCATCTATCTCTCTCTCAACCCCAATTTCCAACACCTACAAACTAGGTATAATCATTTATATTCTATATGTTGGAAGAATATCTAATCAAGTGCATGCATTATACACAAATTTATCTCTCTCTCTCGATCACTCTCTCTTATTCAAGAGAAACATTTCTCTCATTCTACCTATCTCTCTCTCTCGAAAACTCTCCATCAAACACCAAAGAAGAAAAATTCTCTCTCCCTTTCTCTCTCAATGCCGTGAGCACACACACATATCACATACTTGAAATTTCTTCCATGCAAGCTTAGAATCAAGCTCTAATCCATCATGAAGATCAAGTGAAGATCATCAACATCTTTCTAGTTCATGCATACCTTAAGGAGAAAGGTATTAACCCATCAAATTCTTGAGTATTGGAATCCAATAATCATCCTTATTCCTTCATTATTTTCAGCTATTATGCCCTAAATGGATGATTAATTATTTCTTTATTTTTCTTGAGGGATTCAAGATGAAATCTTCCATGAGAAATCCAAGCTAGGAGTTGAGCCCCATTTCCAATCATTTTCGGTTCTAAGGAGATCAAGAGGAGGAGATCTAATTTAATTTTCAAAGTATGGTATTTATTTGATTAATTGTATATATGTATCTCTAAAGCCCTAAAGTAAAGAAAACAATGTATGCATGATTTTATTTTACGTTTAGGCAAACCTAGGGTTATCGATTCAAGATTCGAGTGAGGAATTTGTTAAGAAATTTGAACTCTAGAGATTAAATTATGAATTAAGAGAGAAAAAGAAAATAAAAGCCCTAAAAATTTGGCTAGAACCAAAAATTTAGGCAAAAATAGGAGAATTTGAATTTCTTGAGTTATTGTTATTTTGATGCTTGATTTATGATTTTTATCATATTGAGGATGGAGTTATATGCTTGAAAAATTGAAAAACCGATTGCCCTAATTTTTGTGTTAATGCCGTGAGTTATGGGCAAAGAAGGAGAAATTATTTTGTTGATTTTTGTGACCATTTAATTGATGTTTGAGCTTGAGAATATTAGTAGATGTGATGATTTAATCCTTTGAGAATTTGATTGTATGAAAATCGAGTTTTATGTGAAAATATTTGATGAAAAATGAATATAGATGATTTAGTATTTTTGATGTTATGATGTTCTTGGGTATGATATTAAGTATATGTTTGTGTGTTAATTTAAAACCTAGATGATACTAAGATGTAAGAATTAAAAAGAGTGAAGTTTTTAAGTTAAAAGAAAAGAAAAATCGAAAAACTAATAAGGAAGAACATCAAGTAAGTGTTCTTGGTGTTCTTGACTAAGAACTTGAAGATTTGAGTTTTAATAAAATTAAATCAAAAGGAAATTAGCAATTAAATTAATAAAATAATCTAGATATTTATTGAAATAAAAATTAATTGAAGAATAAAGGCGAACATGTATTAATTAGGAAATGAGTCTTAAATTAGTGAATAAAAGAGGAAAAGAAATTTCTTAATTAAATAAGTAAGAGTCGAGAGAATCGAGTTAAAATAAAGAGAATAAAATGATAAGAAGGCGAAGAGAAGATTTAATCGAGTCGTGGAAAGGTGTTAGACAAGTTAAGTTTAAATACTCGTATAGTTTAATCAAGAAAATAATGGGATAAAATACGAGTAAGATATCGAGTAGTGATTTTGAAAGTAATTAATTAAGTAAGTTGTTTTCCAAACCGTTTGGATTAAAAATAAACCGAGAAGAGTTGTCGAGATAATAATCAAAAAAGTAATAGTTTGAATTAAGAATAAGAATTGAGTTAGAAATAGAAATAAAATTCCTATTTCATAAGAGTTTAATAAAAATAAAAAGAATTTTTATTAATTGAGTAAAGATTTATAATATGTTTTCATAAGACAACGAGTTTGGAAAAGTGTTGTAGATAAGTCAAGAAAGATAAATTTTATTATTTGAGTTTTTATAAAAGGGAATTCTTATTTGAATTAAGTTCTAAAATAAAAATTGAGTAAATGTTAATGTGTCTAGAAATGTGATTGAATTCGAGACAATGTGTTTGATTTATTTGAATTATTATGCAATTGAATTAACGTGCTTGAGTGAATGATATTATTTGATGATGACGTGAAAGATTATTAAGTTTGTTTTGTATGCAAAACAATTGAGTTATTAAGTTAATAATTGATTCAAGAATTGATTAAGATTATAAAAGAAAACTCGAGTAATAGAATTTAGATAGACGACGTTTCATAATTAAAGCGAGAAGTGCTAAGACATTGGTTAGTAGTATTAACCAATTATCGAGTAGTGTTAATGGCCTAGAGACGAGAATGCGAGACTTATTTAGAAAAGAATAGCATAGAGAGAAGCGAGTCAAGTAGAAGTCCTTCAGTCGAGACTGATGGTCCTTAAACGAGTTACTGGTGTATGGGGGGGGGGGGGAATACACCAGTTGGGATTTAAAAACTTAACCCTGAAAAATCACTTCAACTGAGTAAAAAGGCTCAGTTGGAATCTCACAGCTGAGTAAGTAACCTCAGCTGGAAGAGTGAAGCTGTGCGGAAAGTGGTGGAAATTAAACTCGTTAAAACAACTCACGCTTTTAAGCTCGGTTGAAAATGTGCAAATGAGGTTTGTATGCTGGTTAGTCAAACAGATAAAAATGCAATAAGCAACTGAATGAAAATAAACACAGACACACGGGATTTAACGTGGTTCGGAGATAACCCTCCTACGTCCACGGGGAGATGTGAATCCTCACACCTCAGTCCAAGTTCTTCTGGACAGTTCCACACAGCTTACCCGGGCTGTGCAACCGTTGCAATAAGTTTACGGGTACTTATCAACCTTAACAGTTAAGTTTGCGGGTACTTAACAACCTATGTCAAGTTTGCGGGTACTTGACGACCTAGCTACTCAATTACAGGAAGAGTAAACTCCTAGAAAACACTTTTTAGGGTGTGGGTGGGTTTTCCAACTACAGCTCGATCACGAATGAGAGCTGGATCTAAGACTTGAACGAATAAACACTCAAACTAAGATCTAAGACAGATTTTCACTCTATGAACCCTCAGCTACTAATGTTGTATCACTCTTGAACTCTCAGCTGCTGATGTTCTTAGAATATGATTTTCTTGCGCTTGATTTTCTTTTGATTGCACTTCTCTATCTCTTGTCTCGCGTATGTGTTGTGTGTCTCTCGAATGAGAGAATGCCTCTATTTATAGGCGGAGAGGATCAACTAGCCGTTGGAGGAGTTGTTGATCTCTGATCGATGAAAGCGATGGCTTGTCTCTCATTTCTGCAGACTTTCCCGATATGAGACAGCCTTGTGTTGGGCCAGATGGGGTAATGACTGAACGGTCAAACCCTCATGTGACTTCCTTTTGAAATTAAAATCTTAACCTTTCTGACAGTCAATCTTGGTCAACCTTTCTGATGTTCTGATCTGTTGAACTCTCAGCTGACTTTGAACTTCAAGCAGTTGATCTTCTTGTTCGAGTTCTACAACTGAGGTTCTAAAACTGAACACTCAGTTGTCTTCCTTGTAATTACTCAGTTAGGTTTGAACCTTCAGATGTCTTCCTTTTCATCTGATGTTCTCTTCCTTTCTACTGCTTCTCATCTGACGAACCCTCAGTTGGTTTCCTTCATAACTGATGTTCTGAAGACTTCCCCCTCATTTCATCTGAACAAATGAACTCTCAGTTGTCTTTCATCACAACTGATGTTCTGTCTGAGTAATGCCTTGTTGACATCTTCAGCTGGAGACCTGTAAAGATAAAATCTTAACTTTGCTCAAACAGCGACCCTAAATTCTAACATTAGGTTCTGACAACATGTACTCGGTTGGGGTCAGTCGGTTTTGGAATTCATCAAAACTCTTGCTAATAAATTTCCCAACAATTTCCCCTTTTTTGATGATGCCAAAACCAAAACCACTTATAACTTTAAACCACTATTGATCTAATCCTCACTAACTGACCTAAAATCTCAGCTGAAATTCTAGACAGTCTATAAGATAAAACATCAAAGGGTTAGCACAGTTATAACATGGTATTTAAAAGACTGCGATTCATAGCTTGGACAATGAGATATTGTGCGTCAAGTTGAATCGTATTATATACTTTGAAGTTTTTGTTACAACTGAAGGTTACAAATAAGCACAAAACAGATAAAATATACAACAGTTGCTTCAAAAGCTACAACATCCAAAAACTTCATTAGCTCAAAAACTTTGACAGCTCAAAAATACTGTTGACCGTACTTGCTGAAGATACAGTCAAAGATCTCCTTCTTCGCATTCGACTCAATCCCAGTGTTGACGCCATGTTCCTTGCAGACTTGCCTTGCCTCAGCCATGATCGCATTTCTGTTTGGCGTGCTCGTGCCTTTGATCATCTGAGGGCGGTATCTGCACATCTGTGGAACTGGAACGGTGTTGGGATCGAGCTGAGCACTCAGCATGGCTCGCTTGAACTGACTAAACATTCCAGGGTCTCCAGATCTGAGTTCCCACAGGGCTTCCTTGAAGGCTTGCCTTGGGTCTTTAGTCGAGTAGACTTTCCTGTAATAGATGTCATTGATGAATTCGTGCTTGAACTGCTCCCAGTCATCGTTCCACTCAGCATTCATCCACTTGTCAACATGTGGGTACCGAGACGGGAGTGGGACATTCTTCTGCAGCTGTTGGGTCAACTTTCTAGCCTCAGCCTTCATCTGGTGCTTGTTGATTCTTCGCACGCTCCGGCTGGCTTTGTTCCTGTCGACGTTCTTCTCCACCTTGGCCAGTTCCTTCTCGAACTTGGCCACCTTCTTGGCCTGATCGGCAGCGAACTTCTTGATCCAAGAGGGATTCAAGTACTTCTCCTTGGACTCCCCCATAGCTTTAGCAGCTTCGATGCAGTCTTCAACAGATATTCCTCCGTCAAGTTCGGCATCAAGCTCGGCCGTGAGCTCGGCTACAAGGTCGTGGGAGATTTCCAGTTTGGGCTGCGATCCTTCAGCTTCAGCTTTAGCTGGCACTCCTTCTCCTTCAGCTGGCATGCCTTCTCCTTGCTGAAGAACAACTTTCCCTCGTCCAGCAACAGCTGCTGGCCCCTTGTCCCCCTTGTCTTCCCCCTTTTTGGCATCATCCAAAAGGGTGGCAACAGTGCCATCCAGGGAGGTCAACTTGGCCTCAGCTTGTTGAACTCGGGAAAACAGTTCGTCGACTGCATCCTTCTCTTCCACCTTCTTGGCCAACTCCAAGTCTCTGCGCTTCTGCTCAGCTCGCTGCACGGCTGCAAAGGTCGCAGAGACCTCTTTGTAGAGGGCGACGAACTCAGCTCAGAAAGATGCGAACTGAGACATCCACTCCTGGTCTTGGGTTTGCTGGGACTTCGCCAGGTCAGATTCAGCAACGGTCTTGAAAACGTTGAAATCTGAGCTGAGACCCTGAATAGCCTTCCTTAGAGCTAAGATCTCCGAGCTGGAAGAAGTGGAGAGATCTTCTAACTTCTGCTGCAGAGAGGAGGAAAGGTGTTCGAGCTGAGTCTTCAAGCTGGCATTCTCTACCATCAGCAGCTGCATCCTGTCAGCTTTCTCCTCCTTGCTGAGCTGTAGCTTGGACAACATTTCGTGCCTCAACTGGTTGACCCTCGCCGAGATCAGCTCACAGATTGTATCGGATGAGAGCGCTGGCTGTTCGGAGGGTCCGGGCAGGTGTTGTGGTTGTGGCTGTGCAGTTGGCTCCATGACAACCAGGGCAGATCGGCTGGCGAGGTAGGCCTTAAGCTTGTCTTCTTCCCTCTTGGCCGCCTCATCAGCTGCGTCGACGTCCTCCATGCATGAGGCATTCTTGGCCAGCATCTCGTCAAGAAACTGAACAGCTCCAGGATTGTTGCACAGTTCCCTGGTGTCTGTCCCTTCTTGGATGCTCTTGTCCAGACGTCGTTGTAGCACAGCCACCTTCTGGTTGTAAGCCACCTCCAGGTTCTGGTAGTCGAAGTATACCCTCAGGTTGGATTCTTCGACCTTCAACTTGTCCCAACCATGGATCCTGAGGGTTTCCTTCTTGACGTACAAGTAGCTGAATATGACGCTGAACTGGTAGAGCAGTTCCGTCCCCAGTATGGCAAATACATGCATTGAGGCTGCCTCGGGGAACATACCAATCAGCTTGCAGAAGCAATAGCTGAGTCTTACTTCATATTCAGCCAGGATCGCCTGGCGGTTGTCTTCTTCATCAATTGGAGGGGGGTCGATATCGAAGGTAACGGGTTCGATGGTTTCATCAACGTTGGCCGAAGGAATGGTCACAACGTTGGCATCGAGCGAGAGGCTCAGAATATCTGACTGAGGACCAGTTGAGAGAACTGGATCCTCTTTGGATGGTGAGTCAGCTGGCTCAATGGTTTCTTCAGACACAGGTGGGATTACCTGGCTGGCATCAGCTCCAGTTTGAATGTTGTGGGACTCCTCAGATGAAGAAGAGTCATCTGAGGAGGAGCTGGAATCCTCCACTTGGATCTCCACGTCTTCAGCCGCTTCCTCCTGACGTGGTTGAAGAATAAAGCCAGCTGGGTCAACCGATTGGCTGGATTCGGTTGACTCCTTCTCCTCAGCTGGCTTGACCACCACTGGACTTGTTGTAGATGGTTGAGCCACTGGCTGGAAGATGCGAATCCTGGGTCTCTTCTGCAGAGGTTCCTCCTCTTCTTCTTCTTCGTCTTCCTCTTCCTCAGCCACCTCCTCCAGTTGGCGCTTCGCTGGCTTGGTCCACGAGGGGCGGCGAGCTGCTGACTCCACAGCTGGCTTGGGGACACCCTTGGGTGTGTAGACGGCCTCCACAACGTCTCTGGCCTTCTTGGCTGTGGGGAACAGCGTCAGCTTGCTGAATGGAGTGTCCTCACTCCCTTCCCATGTTAGCGGTAGACCCTTTGTGGCTTGGAGGATGAGGGCAGAGATTTTTGTCCCGAAGTTGAGTGTCCCCTTAACACTCAACAGCAGTTCTCCGGACTCAGCTGTCGTCTCAGAAATTTTCTGCTTTTCCAACATCAGTTCGCTCTCAAGAAAGCCCAGCCAGTCGACCTGGTGCAGCTCTTCCAGTGCCTTCTGCTGCTTGAGCTTAGGTCGGCTAATATCACCAAAAGCTCCACCATACGCGAAGGCGCACTTTGAGATTACATCGAAGAGAAGTCGGTGTGCCGGCTTCAGCTTCGTCCTTTGCATGCTCCCCTTCAATGGTTCGGGAACAAGAAGGATGGTTTGAAGGGAAGGCATCAGCTTCCTTGTCAGTGAAGTTCCCCAGCACATCTGTGGCTTCGCGAATTCTGGGGATGATCTTCTCTAAATCCTTCGATACTTTAATTTCTACAACGGTGTCTTCTATCGTCTGGGAGGTTCTGTGTCGTTGCTTGCACGGAATGATCGTGACAAGCCCATCATTTGCAACTCGCTGCAGATTCCGTTAGAAGTGAACGACCTATTTCCTGAGCAACTGGGACGGAGAGAGGGTGGCCTAGTCGAGCAGATGGTGGTCGGAGAGAATGGCGGCGACGGGAGCGAGCTCAGGCTAGGTGAGAGCCGTTGTGGACAGAATCTGTTCAAAATGAATCTTCGACATCACCATGTCGAAAGATTCCTGGAAGGTAGCAGGCTCTGCGGAAACCATCTTCTTAGAAGCTTTGGATTTGGGCGCCATCTCGAGGAGATATATATGCAAAAAAAAAAGGAAAATCTTTACTGAAAATGGTGAAACAAAATCAGAGAGGATGATGAATAGTAATTAAAGATATGCACGAAATAAGAAGGTAAGGATCACTTCCTGATTTGCCGTATTATATAATCTTTGACTCGGATAAAATCAACGGCTGGGGTTAAATGGCGCGAATCTATCAACGGCTGAGATTATGCGACTGTTGGGTAATTTTGACTGATACTCCACGCGCGCGAGTGAGAAGGTGAATAGTTTGAGGTGTCAGCCCAGTCGCACTATAAAGTAAGGCTATAGGAGTTCAGCCAGACTTTACATTAAATGCGACATGATGGCTTGTTTAGTTTAGCTGACATGTTCAGGAATGTTTGAATTTATTTCAATCATTCTCATTTAATATCATAACACCTTCAGTCATAAATGATACCTGTCAGCTGATGTCGAGATCAGCTGTATCCCTCAGTTGTGATCCTCAGTTGCCGCATACCATCAGCTGACTCGAGTTCGTCTGTTCAGCTGACGTCTGATGTCTTCAGTTGGCAATTTGTATCTGAGCTTCCTCCTTCATCTGAGCTTCCCCCTTAGATAGATATCTGACTCTTCAGCTCGGATGGATCCTTATCAGCTCGGATGACTCTTCAGCTTCGATGACTCTTCAGCTCGGATGACTCTTCAGCTCGGATCCAAGAGTCCTAGAAGATCACACAGCATCTTGAATCGGGCTTCAGGAAGAGGTTTGGTGAAGATGTCAGCTCTCTGAATCTCAGTTGGGATCTTCTCCATGGATACATCCTTCTTCTCAATATGATCTCGGATGAAATGATGACGAATGTCGATATGCTTAGTCTGAGAGTGGTGAACAGGGGTTTAGAGAGATAGCTATGGCACTCGAGCTGTCACAATGAATGGGAACCTGTCCAGTTGCAACTTCATAATCTCTCAGTTGTTGCTTCAGCCACAACACTTGCATGCAACAGCTTCCGGCAGCCATGTATTCTGACTCGGTTGTAGAAGTGGCAACACATGCTTGTTTCTTGGAGAACCATGAAACCAGCTTGCTTCCCATGAACTGACAGTGTCCAGAAGTAGACTTCCCGTCCAACCGATCTCCTTCTAGGTCTGCATCCGAGTATCCAGTCAGCTGGATATTATCGTCAGTTGGATACCACAATCCAACATTAATAGTTCCCTTCAGATACTTGATGATGTTCTTTGCTGCCAACATGTGTGCTTCTCTTGGTTGGACTTGAAATCGAGCACACACTCCAACTGCGTATGATATATCTGGTCGGCTGGCAGTTAGGTAGAGCAGCGAACCGATGATCCCTCTATACTGGCTGGCATCAATGAGCTTTCCCTCAGCTCCGGGTTCGATCTTCCAGTTCGTATTCATAGGGATTCTCGTTGTCTTACTTGTCTGCAATCCGAACTTGGTGATGAGCTCCTTTGTATATTTGGACTAGTTGATGAAAATCCCTTCAGGTGACTGCTTCACTTGTAATCCAAAGAAATAATTCATCTCGCCCATCATTGACATCTCGAACTTCTCCTTCATGAGATCTGAGAATTTCTTGCACAGCTCCTCCGACTTGGAGCCGAAAATGATGTCATCGACGTAAATTTGCACAACAAGTATGTCTTCTCCAACTTTGATGGTGAACAGAGTTTTATCAACTGAACCTCGTTTGAACCCCGAGTTCAGAAGAAATCCACAAAGAGTGTCATACCACGCCCTTGGCGCTTGCTTTAGACCATAGATAGCTTTCTTCAGCTTGTACACTCTTCCATCTCTAGTCTCAAAACCAGGAGGTTGTTCAACATATACATCTTCTTTGATATCTCCATTTAGGAATGCACACTTCACATCCATCTGATATACTTTGAACTTGTGATGTGCGGCATAAGCTAGAAAGATTCGGATGGCTTCCAGCCTTGCAACAGGTGCAAAGGAATCTTCAAAGTCAATTCCTTCTTGTTGGTAGTATCCTTGAGCTACCAACCTTGCTTTATTCCTCACAATGAATCCAATGGCGTCTCTCTTGTTTTTGAAGATCCACTTCAATCCAATCACTTTGACACCATTTGGTCTTTCTACCAACTCCTATACACAGTTACGTAGAAACTCATTCAGTTCTTCTTGCATGGCTGTCGTCCAGTGAACACAGTTGAGAGCTTCCCCAACATTCTTCGGTTCTGGTACATCAGCTACAAAGCAAGAAATCATGGCAACATCTCCAGCTTGCTCGAACTCCTCTAGAACTGCCAATTTCTCAGCATATTGGGCATAAGAGTTGGAATCTTCCTCGGTTGATTCAGGATTTGCAACTCTGCTCCGTGTACGCACACCCTCGGTTGGATCTACAATGATGTCTTTGGAGGAATGAACTTCATACCATCTTCGGTTGCGTCTTCCTTCTTCTTCCAACTGTGGCTGTTCAGAAATCTGAGTTGGAGTCTTCAGAGCTGGTGATTGATCAGCTGTTGAGTCTGGATCCTCAACATTGACAATGGTTCGAGCTGAGTTTGGTTCTGCTTCAGATGTTGATGCAGTTGGAGGAATATCAGCTGAAGTTCCCCCTTGGGATGAGCTGAGGTCTTCGCATTCATCTTCAGAGGAGTATGGATCCTCATCCTCAGTTGCCCACACCAGTGGTTCAGCTCAGTTCTTTTCCCTAAGTGCTTGCGATCTGGTGAGAACTGGTAGAACAGCTGGATCCGCGTGTTGTTCTTTTACCTGTTCCCTGCACTCAAAGGTAGATTCATCAAAACTAACATGAGGTGTTATTTCCACAACACGAGAGCTGTTGTTGAAAACTCTATATGCCTTGATTCGAGCTGCATATCCAAGAAATATGCCTTTCGAAGCTTTGGCATCAAAAGTTTTCAACTGAGTCTTCCCATTGTTGTAAATATAACACTTAGACCTAAAAACGCGAAAATAAGAAATATCTGGCTTTCTGCGTCTCCACAGCTCGTAGGGTGTCTTTCCCAATCGCTTGGTGAGAAGAGATCGATTTTGAGTGTAGCATGTTGTGTTGATCGCTTCAGCCCAAAATTTCTTTGGTAGAGCTGAGCTCGCTAACATGGATGTGGCTGCATCCTTCAACGTTCTATTTCTTCGCTCAGCTACGCCATTCTGTTGCGGAGTACGCGCGGCTGATGTCTGATGAGTTATTCCATTCTTTTCGCAATACTCAATGATGGTTTCATTTAGAAACTCCGTTCCATGATCTGATCGGATGGATATGATCTTCATCTCTTGTTGGTTCGAAATCCGATCCATCAGCTTGGGCAACTCATCTCGGGTTTCACTTTTGTGACGCATGAAGATGGTCCACGTGTACCTCGAGTAATCATCAGTTACAACCAATGTATATTCGTTGCCATTTATGCTTTTTGGTGTAACTGGCCCGAAGAGATCCATATGGATCAGCTGTAACACTCGGTCGGTTGAGGGAGTTGACTTCAACCGGAAGGAGGATCTAGTGAGCTTTCCCAGCTGACATGCACTGCAGATGTGTGTTGTTGAAAACACTCGGTGACGTATGCCTCTTGCATGTTCTTGTCTGGCGAGTCGGTTCATCGTCTTGAAGTTCAGATGGTTGAGCCTTTTGTGCCACAACCAGCTCACATCCGAACTGCTCTTTGATAACAGGCAAGTGTCAGGGAGGCTGCTGTTCCAGTCAGCGTAGTAAACATTCCCTGTTGGAGATCGATTTCCCAACAATATCACCTGTTTTGATCCGACATCTTTAACTCTGCAACCCTGTGCATCAAACTTGACAGAGAAACCATTATCACAGAATTGGCTGATAGAGAGCAGATTATGCTTCAATCCATCAACATAAGAAACATTAGAAATTGAGACATGATTGGTTTCAAGGGTACCGTAACCTCTGGTGTAACCTTTTGAGTTATCACCAAAAGTAACTGATGGACCTTCTTTCTTCACGAAACTTCCAAGCAAATCCTTCAGATTCGTCATGTGTTTCGAGCATCCACTATCCATCACCCACATTGTAGCAGACGCCTTCTTCTTCCTCAGTTGTTTCTCCTGTACCTGCAAAGAGAAACTCGCTTAGGTCCACAATTTCAGTTGGGTCCTGGAGGGTTAGAACCAGTTCCCGCTGGAACTGTGCGTCGCTTTTCCCTGTAAACTCGGATGGATTTATCATTCCAGATTACTTTTCCTTCATCATCAACTATAACAACACCTCGGTTATCCTTAGGCTTGTTGTTAGTAGTGATGTTTTGTTTCTTGGGAGGAGTTGGATTTCTCCCATGTTGAGCTTTAGGAGGTGAGGCTTTCCCCCTGTTTTGATAGCGATTCTTATCCTGTTGAGTTTGTCTGTGAGGTCGGACGCCATGTTGGAATCTTTGTGGCTGATTATGATTCCATCTTCCTAAGGGTTGTCTGTAGCTGTTCATGCCCTGTTGATGATTCATATTATGGCATGAATATCTCCGGTTGTTTGACCAGTTCCTTATTGGTTGACTCAGTTGGAACCTTTGGTCGAACTGATGTTGGAACCGCTGTTGATTCAGATGATTGAACCCTTGTCCGTTCTGAGGTCGGTTCCATTCCCTCTGATGTTGACTTTGAGGTTGATGCAGAGGTCGGCTCTAGTTCTGAGTCCGGTTGCGGTTGTGCCTTCGACGCCTCTGATTCCTCTTCTGACTTTTGGAACATTCCCCCTCGGTTGATGCCTCAACCGATGGAACATTCTGTCCTACATCAGCTACTCCTTTTCCCTTCTCAGATGTAATCCTATTTGTTGGCTGAACTTGTTGAGAGGTAGAGGTTGATTTAGCTTCTGGAGACTCAGCTGTGTCAGGCTCGACAGCTGTGACTTCTACAGGTTTGATGAAGGTTGCTGGTGGAATCCCAGTATCTTTGACAACATCATAACCGAGTCCTGACACGTCATCCATCTGTCTGCTGTAACTTAATAGGTTTTCGATGATCTTGGATGACTGATACAACTTGATTAGATTGTCCTTCTCAGTTTGCAACTCTTTAACGAGAACAGCTATCTGCTCGGTTTGTCCATCTGACTTCTTTATCAGCTGTTCGATCTGAGCATCTTGATTTGTCAACTGATCTTGCTGTTTCTTGTTCTGCTTTGTCAATTCCTCATCAGCTGGAAGCCTCGTTCAGTTGACTCTTGAGATTCTCAATCTCCTTGGTTTGGCTTTTGATCAGATCGTCCTTCTCGGTTAAGGAATCTTCAAGTTTGGCGAACTGAGCTTGAAGACTCTTAAACTCAACCGATTGGTGATGCAGCTCCTCACTGAGTTCTTGAAAATCACTCCAGGAGGGTTCCAACTCATCGTTCAGAGATTCCTGCATGTTAGAAGTATTGGAAGAATTTAACTGAGCAGGATTAGATTGTACCTCAGTGTCATCTTGGTTGGTTCCAAGTGCCATGAGGCATTGATCCTGACTGATGACGTTGTTGGTAGAAGTCAGTTCATCCTCATCTTCAGTGTCTGTGAAGATGTCCATGTCGTCAGCTGCTTCTTCAGCTACCATGGCCTTGTTCTTTGCAGTTTGCTTGGCCCTCAGTGCTTTTCTTTCCTTCTTTGAGAGGTCTGGGCAGTCAGCTTTGAAGTGTCCTTTCTTGCCGCATTCGAAGCAACCATTGGTGACTGGCTTCGAACTGTCTCGTGTTCGGTTTGATTTATAGAAACGTTTATATTTGCCGAACCGAGTGTCCATGTCGGCTAGTTTCTTTGACAACGCTGCAATGTTCTGTTGCAGTTCCTCTCTGCTCGGCTCCTTTGCAGTCGTGTCAGCCGATCTGGTTGGCCTTGACGATCTCGACTTTGAGTAGTCAGCTCGGAGAGCAACTGACTTTGAGGCTGAGCCAACATCCTCAATTCTACTTGTCTGACCTGAGGGCTGCGATCTCCTCCTGTTGACCTTATACTCATTTCCTTTCAGGATTGAGAACAATCTTTCAGTTCCCATTTCACCAAGGTCAGCTCGGCTCTCGTGGATATTTGTGAAAGTATCCCACTCAGCCGGTAGAGCCTTCAACACTTTGAGGTTGATTTCTCTTAGTGTGTATTTTCCTCTCCAGATGGACTGGATTCTTCTGATGATGTCCATAAACCGGAGCTCTAGCTGATCGATAGTCTCGTCAGGTCGCAGACTGAAGTTGTCGAAATCTTAACATGCATGCGAGAACTTGTTTTCCTTTGTCTCATAGCTTCCTTCACTTAGCGATTCCAGGACGTCCCACATCTCTTTTGCAGTCTCACACTCCTCTATCCAGGGCAGATAATCTTGTCCAACTGTGGACATTATTGTGCTCTGAGCTCAGATGTTCAACTGGCTCACCTTGGCCTCCTCTGGAGAGTAGTCTTCTGGCTGTTTCTCCTCATACTCCACCACTATATCTCCATCATGAGGATTTGTGGGAGTGCGAGCTATTCTTTCTTTAATGACTATTGGTCCGGAAGAGAGAACTTGTTGCATCCTGTGATGCTTTGACAGAAGGATCTTCTTCATTCGAGTTCTCCATGATGTATAATTGACTACTGAGAACATGACGACGATCTTGTCCTTGACGTCCATCTGCACAAACAGAAATAGGACAAAAATGCGAGCAAGAATGCACTAGCGTGAAAAGATCTGTTCAGTTGACCACTGAAGAAAATTTCTCGAATTCACACCTTGTGAAACAGAGTCAGCAGTCTTTTGAACCACTACTCTGATACCACTTGATGGTCCCTAAACGAGTTACTGGTGTATGGGGGAGGGGGAATACACCAGTTGGGATTTAAAAACTTAACCCTGAAAAATCACTTCAACTGAGTAAAAGGACTCAGTTGGAATCTCACAGCTGAGTAAGTAACCTCAGCTGGAAGAGTGAAGCTGTGCGGAAAGTGGTGGAAATTAAACTCGTTAAAACAACTCACGCTTTTAAGCTCGGTTGGTCAAGAACTAAAACAGCTCGGTTGAAAATGTGCAAATGAGGTTTGTATGCTGGTTAGTCAAACGGATAAAAATGCAATAAGCAACTGAATGAAAATAAACACAGACACACGGGATTTAACGTGGTTCGGAGATAACCCTCCTACGTCCAAGGGGAGATGTGAATCCTCACACCTCAGTCCAAGTTCTTCTGGATAGTTCCACACAGCTTACCCGGGCTGTGCAACCGTTGCAATAAGTTTACGGGTACTTATCAACCTTAACAGTTAAGTTTGCGGGTACTTAACAACCTATTTCAAGTTTGCGGGTACTTGACGACCTAGCTACTCAATTACAGGAAGAGTAAACTCCTAGCAAACACTTTTTAGGGTGTGGGTGGGTTTTCCAACTACAGCTCGATCACGAATGAGAGCTGGATCTAAGACTTGAACGAATAAACACTCAAACTAAGATCTAAGATAGATTTTCACTCTATGAACCCTCAGCTACTAATGTTGTATCACTCTTGAACTCTCAGCTGCTGATGTTCTTAGAATATGATTTTCTTGCGCTTGATTTTCTTTTGATTGCACTTCTCTATCTCTTGTCTTGCGTATGTGTTTTGTGTCTCTCGAATGAGAGAATGCCTCTATTTATAGGCGGAGAGGATCAACTAGCCGTTGGAGGAGCTGTTGATCTCTGATCGATGAAAGTGATGGCTTGTCTCTCATTTCTGCAGACTTTCCCGATATGGCATATGTGCTCTTCTGCTTTCTATCTGAGACAGCCTTGTGTTGGGTCAGATGGGGTAATGACTGAACAGTCAAACCCTCATGTGACTTCCTTTTGAAATTAAAATCTTAACCTTTCTGACAGTCAACCTTGGTTAGTTGGTTGAAAGTCTTTGTCTTCATCTGAGTGGTCTTCAGCTGATGTTTTGATCTGTTGAACTCTCAGCTGACTTTGAACTTCAAGCAGTTGATCTTCTTGTTCGAGTTCTACAACTGAGGTTCTGAAACTGAACACTCAGTTGTCTTTCTTGTAATTACTCAGTTGGGTTTGAACCTTCAGATGTCTTCCTTTTCATCTGATGTTCTCTTCCTTTCTACTTCTTCTCATCTGACGAACCCTCAGTTGGTTTCCTTCACAACTGATGTTCTGAAGACTTCCCCCTCATTTCATCTGAACAAATGAATTCTCAGTTGTCTTTCATCACAACTGATGTTCTGTCTGAGTAATGCCTTGTTGTCATCTTCAGCTGGAGACCTGTAAAGATAAAATCTTAACTTTGCTCAAACAGCGAGCCTAAATTCTAACATTAGGTTCTGGCAACATGTACTCGGTTGGGGTCAGTCAGTTTTGGAATTCATCAAAACTCTTACTAATAAATTTCCCAACAGAGACCAACGTTTAATATCCATCTTTGCGTAGTATCTTATCTTCTTTATCGATGTCAAACTGTGAAGGATCAAGCAGGACGGAGAAATAAGCGAGGACAGATAGCATGTAAGCCACCTAGCTAGAACATGGGAAGACGGGTGGGCTTTTCTAAATAAAAACTATCGATGAATGCTATTATACTATTGAGTATTATTATGTGAATTTTTAAAATACAATTGACTTGCCGTTTTATTGACTTTGGTATGTGTTATCATCTGTTTGTTGAGTTATTATCATCCTGTGAAAGGCAGGAAACCCACGTGTGGTATGTTAAATGTTGAGGTGACTGTGAGCCTTGCTTCGATTGGGCCGGTCACAGTGTTCGAGAAGGAGGCCTACTTCTCGACACAGTGAAAGAATTTGTGACAGATGATGCATACTGTTGAGTATATATTATGTTTTGACTGCGCAGTCTATTTAAAAGAAAATGTTTTTAGCATGCACAAGAAAAATCGTTTTAAATTGCATAAGTACTTGTGATGCTTCGACGAGGCAAGTTCAGTTGATATAGCTTTAAGAGCATCTTTTTCCAAATGTTTTTGGCATGTGTTCACTGAGTACGAAGCACTCAGCCCTGCATGTATTTCTAAACGTGCAGGTTAGCAGGATGGCGATGGCAGGAAAGGCTTGGTGGTGTGGTCTGTTTGGTTGAGTTGAGTCGAATATCAGACTGGCATTTGCACGTCTTCATACGTGTGAGTGTTGGGATTTGAGTCGAGTTTCCGCTGCAACCCCTTTTGAAATGAAAGTCTGTTATTGCATATTTGATACTTATTTTTGTTCCGAGCGATGTGCTCGTTGACTTTAATGTTTTGATGAATCTTATTCTCGTTAACCTGAAATACTTATCGTAGCCTCGTTGATATGTAAATTAATATGCTTGGGTATTGCTTCGTTATGTCTTTGATAGCTTTATTCGAGTGCTATTGCTTTTCTTTGATATTTTCCCGAGCATGTTCCCCGTATTTGAGTTGTTTGTTAGATGGTTAAGTTGTGTTAGTGTTCGTAAGTCGCACCTCGGGAGTCGGGGTGTGACATAAGAGTCTCCAGTATACGCACAGCTGTACACAAGTAATTCTGCTCATCATGCTAGTAAATACCCAAACCAAATAGCATGCATATTCCACCAATACCACATAACTTGCGCAAGACAGACTCTAACTATACACCGGACTCAATAAACACCATTGACACAAAACATAAAATCAAAAGATAAAATAAAACCTAATCTACAAGTAGGGATAGAAAACTTAGTCGTTTTGGTCGGAGGCATTCTCTTGCTCTCCATCAGCTCTACCCATAAGCGCCTCAAAGCCAGTCTTAATATCAGTCGTGATCACCATCATTTCTTCTCTTCGCATTGCCACTTCATCACGCAATTCCCTCAGCTCTGCCAGTATGGATGCCACTTCACCATCAGTGAGGCGTGGAACTGCCTGCTCTCCTGCACTGCGAGGTTCAGCCCTACCTAAAGCTCCTTCTAGGTAGACCAGTGAATAGTTACCATGCTCATTTGCCTTGACGATCCTCCATCAGACAAAGCGCCCTTGGTCAAGGAACCTGGTGTCTGACACTGAAGTGTCATCAGGCTTCTCCATATTAAAGTCAGTGAGATTCTTTGCAAGAATTGTCACCAAGGGGCAGAGAAAGAGGTACTTGTTGATGTGGGTCACTCCATACTGAAACAACAGCACTACCATGAACCCAAAGTTCACCCTTTTCTTCTCTAACATACACCACAGCAGGAACACCTCTTGTTGGGTCACCACATTTGATCCTTCCAGGCGGCCATATATGTTGTAGGCTAGCCACATGTGGCATATCTGCAGAACTGGGTTGCAAATTTCATTAGATTTGCTGACGTTCTTCATATACTTGTCCTTGGTGGAGAAGATCGACCAATAGTAGTCAATCTGAGATTTTCATTCCATTGAGGCCACTGTCTCTGCCTCTTTATATTCTTTCTCATAAACGCCTCATGGTTCGAGCACTCCCAGTTGTATGTTCAACTCATTGATAGAGAGAGAGAACATCTTACCCCGCAGTTTAAAGCGCAGAGTACTAGGAGTCTCAATGGTGTAGTTGCCACGGGGTTTGAACTTAACCGACCCCATGAATTCCTCTGACATCCTCTTGTAAGCCAAATAGTTCCACTCCAAAACTTTCCCCCAGCCTATTCCTTCGAAATACCCCATCACTTTCTCCTTAATTCCAAATACCTCTAATGATTCTGTAATAAGGAAATATCATGGAGTGATCTCCCTGTTCTGGAGGACGGCATACCGGTGGTTGTCTCTCGGTATGGTCGTGCCAGATGAAGCAAGTCACACCAGACCTTTGCACTTGCCTGCAAACTTCTTAGTGGTGATGCTGGGTGCAAACTTCGTTGGGGCTGGTATTCCTCCAGAATCAGAACTATCCATAGCCTCTGATTCCTCATTTCCTTCTTTTTCAACTTTCTTTTCCTCTTCCTTCTCCATTTCCACTGCCTTCTATTTTCTTTTCTCCACAGCAGAAGCCTTTCTCACCGTGCTTGTAATGCTAGCTCACCCCTCTCCTTGCTTAGTTTGACCTTTAGCGGTAGAGGAGGTTTTGAGACGTCCAACTTCCTCTTGACTCCCACCTTTTTCTCTTTGCTTTGTGGGTTTTGGTCTTCTTTAGATTGCACAGGGGAGTTTCCTTCCTCCCCTTCGTCTTCCATCACTTGCTGCTCCTCTTATTTTCTTTCTCGTTCCTTCTCCTTGTTGTCAGAGACGGTGCGACCATCCTTCCTCGACTGAGAGTGAGAACGAGAAGGGCTAGGAATTTGAGTTGGTTCCTTTTGTAGAGGCTTCGATACAGTGGCAATCTTCTTTCTTTTGGTGGCAGTAAGTTTCTTCTTCAATGCGGGTGCAGTAGAGATGCTTTTCGCAGTGGGTTACTTTTTTTTCCTTCTTTTTAGGCAGTGGAACATCAACTTCTTCTTCAACCCGGTCGGAACCCTTGACTTCCTCAGTATCCCCTCACTGGTAGCTTGCGTTTCCAGCGAAGGTGGTTTCTCTGGCTCTCTCTTCATTGGTCAGGACACACATGGTTTCCTCCACCACCTGTATGGGGGTTTCTTCCGACGTAGAGCTGCAGATCTTTCTTTTTCCATTTGTTGGTAGTGGCTTTGCAGAAACGGTGCTTTTCTGCCCAATGGTGGCAGTCTGAGTACTGCCAGAGGTGGCGCAGCTCTTGGAACTCTTCCTCTCTGTAGGCTTCTTAGTTCTGGCAAATAGTGAATTCGAAGGTTGGATAATTTAGGGCTGCGATATTCGAGTGCTATTATGTGGAGTGGGGCAAAAAAACTGATAGCTTTTATGGAGTTATAAATGGCGGTTGAATAATCGGAGTGGAGAGAGTGGAGATCGTGCGTAGCAGTTATGGAGGTGGTGATTTTAAGAGAGAGATAAGTATTAAACCGACTTGGGGATGGAGATGACGGTTATGGAATATTGGGGATGATTAAGGGAAGAAATCATTACCAAATTAAAATTTCAAATTTTCATGCGAAAATTGAAGCAATGCAGTCATATCTTGTCAGACGCGCTTCCATGTCACTCCTCGGTTAGACTTTTTTCAATCACAAACAACCATGGGCCTCCACCTACACACTTTGCATCGCAAAGTGGGTTTGAACTCTCTATTGGGCCTGATTAATTCTAGCCTGTCTCCTTCTAATTTTCCTCAGCCCAAAATCAAGAAGCAAAGAAAAGAATCCTAAATACCAAAATAAACAACGGTTGTTGTCATACTTATGACCACTTCTGGGTTGCCTCCCAGTCAGCACTCTTGTTTATTGTCTTGAGCTCGACGTTACCAAATCCATCCTACTGGTAAATAGGATCAAGGAGAGAACATGTCTCCTTCTGCTGATTCAAGTTGGAATAATCAAAGTAAGGCTTCAATCGATGTCCATTTACTACGAACCTATCACTGCCATTCAGGTCATATACTTCAATGCTTCCATTGGGAAATATCTCCTTAACTATGTATGGGCCTCCCCATTTAAATTGGAGTTTCCCACTCATCAATTTAAAGTGTGAATTGAAAAGTAGTACCTTCTATCCAACCCAAAACTCTTTTTTGCGGATTTTTGCATCGTGAATTCTCCTTGTTCTTTCCTTATACAGAACAACATTGTCGTATACCTCTAACCGAAGCTCCTCTAGTTCACTTAATTGCAATTTCCGTTCTTCTCCGGCCATGGTCATACTGAGATTGTTTTTTTCATGGCCCACTTTGTGTTCTATCTCCATAGGTAAATGACATCTTTTTCCAAATATAGGCCTGAAGGGAGACATCCCAATTGGAGTTTTGTAGGCAGTTCGATATGCCTATAACGCATCCCCTAAATGATTACTCCAATCTTTCCGATTTGGATGGACCACCTTCTCCAGTATGCCCTAATTTCCCTATTTGAAATTTCAGCCTGTCCATTTGCTTGGGGGTGGTATGCTGTTGTCACTTTGTGCTTCACCCCCATCCTTTTGGTGAGTGCTATGATAGTGGCATTACAGAAATGAGACCCTTGATCGATGATGAGGATTTTTGGGACTCCAAATCGGTTGAACACTTGCTCATTCAAAAATTCAGCTACTGTATGAGCATCGTTGTTTATTGTAGCCTTTGTTTCAACCCACTTAATTATGTAGTCAACTGCCACCAAGATATAGTCATAATTTCCTGACTTGGGGAATGGTCCTATAAAGTCTATCCCCCACACATCGAAAATTTCCACAGGCATAATAGGAATTTGAGGCATCTCATCTCTGGATGTAATGCCTCCAACCATCTGGCCCTTCGGGCAGCCCTGTACCCATCGCCTTGCATCAGCAAACTTTTAAGGCCAATAAAATCCGCTGTCCAAAATTCTTTGTGCTGTCCTTTTACCACCAAAGTATCCACTGCATGAGGTACCATGGCACATTTCTAAGATTTGAGTGTGTTCGTATTCAGAAACACATCTCCGTTTGACTTGATCAGCTCCAACCTTCCATAAATGTGGTGCTTCTCAAAAGTAGAAACGGGCTTGTGCTACTAATTTCTGTTTTTCAAATTTTGTTTTGCCTGATAAAACCTCTTTTGTGATTAGATAATTTGTTATGTCCGCGTACCAAGGTTCCTTATCGGTGAGGGCATATAGAGATTCTATCTCCATATTAGCATATACTGCATACAACTTCTCATCAGGGAAGGTGTCTGCTATAGGTTCCCCATCATCCTTGCCCACTTGTAATATGCTCAAATGATCTGCTACTAGGTTGGCAGCTCTTTTCTTATCCCTAATTTCGATGTCAAACTCTTTTAGCAACAATATCCATCAGATAAGACGTGGCTTAGACTCCTTTTTCGCAATCAAATACTTCAAGGCTGCATGGTTAGTGTATATGATCGCCTTGGTACCCAAAAGGTAGGATCTGAATTTCTCTATGGCGAATACCACTGTTAATAGTTCCTTTTCAATAGTGGTGTACATTTATTGAGTGGGATTGAGGGTCTTTGAGGCGTAATAGATGACGTAGCTCTTCTTTCCCTTTTTCTGTCCCAGTACAGCCCCAACCGCGTGATTACTAGCGTCACAAATAATCTCGAAGGGTGACTCCTAATCTGGAGGCTATATAATAGGGGCTGACACAAGTCTGCTTCTTAGATCAAGAAATGCCTCTTTGCAATCATCATCGAAATCGAGTTGGACATCCTGTTCCAGCAGTTTGGTCATGGGTTGGGCGATTTTTGCAAAATCCTTGATTAAACACTTGTAGAACCCTGCATAACCGAGAAACGCCCGTATGTGCTTTACCGTAGTTCGATATGGCAATTTAGCAATGGAATCGATCTTTCCTTTACCCACTTCGATAACCCTTTCAGAAATAACATGATCCAACACTATTCCTTCTTTCACCATAAAGTGGCACTTCTCATAATTGAGCACCAAGCTCTTTTCCACGCATCTTTTTAACACGAGTTCTAGATGGTCAAGGCATGTATGGAACGAGTCTCCATATACTGTGAAGTCATCCATAAAAACTTCAATGCAGTTTTCCACTAAGTCAGAGAAAATACTCATCATACATCTTTGAAAAGTCTCAGGTGCATTACACAGACCAAACGGCATTCTTCGGTAAGTAAATGTTCCGTATACACACACGTGAAAGTGGTTTTCTCTTGATCTTCTTAAGCCACAAAGATTTGCATGTATCCTGAGTACCCATCTAAAAAACAGTAATAGGCATTACCAGTGAGGCCTTCGAGCATCTGATCGATAAAGGGTAGAGGAAAATGGTTCTTTCTCATGACCATGTTCAACTTTATGTAATCTATGCAAACTCTGCACCTAGTCTGCAGTCTCATTGGGACCAGCTCTCCCTTGTCATTCTCTACAACTTGTATTCCAGATTTCTTCAGTACGACATTTGCGGGGCTAACCCATCGGCTGTCAGGGTTCATCTTTCTTTGCGAATCTCGCACTAGTTTTGCTCATTCCTCAAGGTATATATGATGCATGCACTCACGTGGGCTGATTCTCTTAATATCATCCAAGGTCCAACAGACAGCTTCCTTATTCTCCCGTAAGACCCTGACCAATCTTTCTTCCTGCACTATGGTTAGATCTGCACTGATAATTACTGGAAGAGTCTCCTCAGGTCCCAAATAAGCGTATTGAAGATGTTAGGGTAATTTCTTGAGTTCCAAGACAGGTGCCTTAACAATTGATGGGAGCAGCTTTTCGTGTTGCCCATACTGAGAGAATAACTCCGATTTGCCCTCTGCGGATCCTCAAACTGAGTATACTTCCAAAATAATTTCCTTGATCCTTTGGTCTACTTCTGATTCAGCTTCCAGAGTACTTTCCTTAAGCAAATATAATTCCATAATAGCCTCTTTCAAATCCCAATCTCCCATTTGAGCGGCATCGCGATCGATTAGACTAGCTTGGATTATTTTGTTCGTTGCGTCACTAGAACTAAACTCAAGGCATTGTTTTTGTACCTACGGTTTGAACACATCAATCATCTCACTTAACTCCACTTCTTGTTTCCTCCTCATGGCTTCATAGATGTTGAATTTTTCCACAACTCCACGAATTCACACGATAGAATTCCCATTTTCATGTCTATCTTTGTTCCCGCAGTCATCATAAAAGGTCTGCCCAACAAGATAGAATTCTTCTTGGCTTCTGATGTAGTGTCTAGTACATGGAAGTCGGCAGGAAAAATCAGGTCTCCCACCTTAATCAACACATCGTCTATCACTCCTTCTGGGTATGCACTAGACCGATCTGCTAATTGTATGACTGCACGAGTATTCCTCAGCTCACCCAAATCTAAATGATGGAAAATAGCTAAGGGCATCACATTTATCGAAGCCCGTAGATCCATCATGGCTTTATCCATATTCCTTCCTGTGATGTTACATGGGATTGTGAACATTCCAGGATCCTTGCATTTTGGGGGTAATTTATGTTGGATTACAGCAGACACACTCTTCCCTATCACATATTGAGCATCCTCTTCCACTTTCACCTTTCTTGAGCATAAATCCTTTAGTAACTTAGCATATTTTGGAATTCGTTTAATTGCGTCCAAGGTATGCTAAGTCCCACCTTTTGAAACATCTTCATCACCTTATTAGCTTCTTTTTCATTGGCTTTCTGTCTTAGTCTGCCCGGGTAGGGAGGTTCAGTCCGATCCTCACCAATCTGCTCTCCTGTAGGCCCTGTACTAGTCTCCTCACCTTTGTTTCTGCTGGCTTCTGCTTCACCCAAAATTTTCTCTGCTTGCTCATCCTCCAACTCTATCAATATCACCTGGGCTTGCTCCTTATGATTAAGCCCCTGAGGATGGAGTTTCCCCTAGTTCTCCTCATCTTTGGTGAGTGCTTTTGCCAAATGACCAATCTGCACATTGGTTTGGTTCATACTAGCTCTAACCTCATTCCTGAATTTTTCACTTTCCTTAGCCATGTTTTCAACGGCCTCCTCCCATGGTGCACGTCTCTGATGCGGAAGTTGATATACTTGTTGTTGTTGGGGTTGGTAATTCTATTGTGGTGGTCCAACCTAATACTGTGGTTGTTGTTGGTGCTGGGTATACTATTGTGAAGGCCCTGGTAAACTCATATTGTTTTGATGTGTCTGACCATCTTGCGTCCACCTAAAATTTGGATGATCCCTCCATCCTCGATTATATGTGTTGGAGAAAGGATCATGTTTTCAGTGAAATCCTTCATTTCCTCCCATAGCATTCACGTCCATCACATCTTCACAAAAATTCAGGAAATTCTCAGATTGGTGCTCGGTAGCATCGCATAGACCACATTGGCTTACTTTCTTCTGTATGGTCAAGCCACTCAGTAGTGCCTTGATTTCCTTCATTTCCTTACTTAGTGTGGTAAGATTCTCTTTTTCCTCCTCTTTGGAAGGCAACTCCCTCTTCCTTTCATGCCCATCTTCTCGTGATTCCTCATCCATAGTCCCCAATAGGTTGAAAATTTCTTGAGGTATTTTATCCATCAATGATCCATTGCATGCGGCTAACACCAATCCACGATCATTTCTCTACATTCCTTTCATAAAAACTCTCCACTTGATCCTTGGGAGTAATCTGATGATGGGGACAGTTGCTCAACAGTTGCTTTAATCGAGTCCAATACTCATAGAAGGACTCCAGCCCATCTTGTTTGATATTTATAATCTCTCATCTCATTCTCTCAACTCTAGTTGCTGGAAAAAATTCCTCTAGGAAGCATTGTTGCATCCCAGCCCAGGAAGTGACACTTCCTTCAGGTAGGTTATACAGCCATCTCCTTGCTCGATCCACCAATGAGAATGGGAAAAGTACTAGCTTAACATATTCTTACTTATTCTCATTTGATTGGTGGATCACAGTCATTTCAAAATCCTGGAGATGGGTGTGGCAGTCATCCCTAGCGTATCCATTAAACTTCGGTAAGACCTGTATCAATGCTGGATTGAGATCATACCGCTCAGGATGGAAAGGGTTCTCTGGTAGAGTTATCCTATACGGCCTGAGGTTTAGGTTTGTTGGGTTGCCAACTGTTTGAGAGTATGTGCCTACTTTGGTTCTACCATGGCGTCGCGTCTCACTATCCATGCTATTGTGCGTAGTCATCATTCAGTTCGGTCGATGTTTGGATCAAAAATCAATGTTCTTTCTACTCGACGAGTTCCACGCATACACTAGTAGTGGAAAATGGAATGAGAAGAGTATAATTGTTGCGCGTCACTCCCCGGCAACCGCACCAATTTTGACACGCACCCGTCGTATGGTACGATCAAAATACTTGTGTATGCCCTAGACGGACAATACACGCTCCTATGCCCACAACCGGACTGGCTAGTCTTAGCGGTAGGCTAGGGTCGATCCCACAGAGAGTGAGGAACTACTTTACTCTTCAACTGCACAAGTTTGGTTGTCACGATCCAATCATGTTAACTGCACAAATAACTTAGAGGTAATCAAATAGGGAAAAGGTGCAAATAACCCCCTCATGTTGTTAGCGTTGCACAAATTCCCCCTTGAACTTTGTTTAGGATCAAATTCACCCTTCCCTAAAGTTTTGTAGTGCATTTAACCCCCCACCGTTACGGAAGTAATTTTATTCCGTTATGTATCTTTTTTCTTGTAGGACCCACACCCTTTTCACTGGTTACAAAGTACAGTTATCTGTACAACTTCTAATTTAGCTATCACTAAAGAAATAAAATTGCTAACAAAATCGATGAAGCAAATATAATAAATTATGTCCTTCTAATCTTCTTTCTTTCATCTTCACCTGTGCAGCACTGTAATTTTTTACTTTCTTTAGTTCATCGCATAGTACATCAAGCTTACACTGCACTTCAACATTATCATTGGCCTTCATCTTCTTCATTCACTCAACAATTGATTTTTTGCATTTTTCAACTCATTAATTCCAATTTTAGCTCTTGGTCTCATTTCTTCACCATGCCACTCAAAATACCCACAATTCGCAATCTACAATATCCAATGCAAACTAATCAACTTAAAATACTGATCTGAAATTAGGAAAACTAATACAATCATAAATCATCAAACATACCTAGCAATTTTTACACCCATAAAACCTCCGCCCAGGATTATCACCGGTCCATGAAGTCCATCTCGCTACCTTCCCTTCATTTCTTCATCTCCACACCTACAAAATTTTGATTTTCCTTCATAGTTCAACTCTATGTTCGATCGTCGAATTCAAGTGCTTAACGAATGAACCACTTGAAGAATATGAGCTCATCCTTCTTTCGTGCAATGTCCACAATAAATAGCTACCTTTGATTGCAATTGTAGAAGAACCTCACCTGATTTTAATAGTTGTGAGCTAGGGTTCGAAACCAATTTGTCCCTAAGTTGAGCCTTCAAGCTCCCAATTATGTAGTACTATATTTTAATCGTTGAGAAAGGTATGGGTCCCACAAGATTAAAAAAAATTATGCTCCTTTAATGGTGGGGGGGGGGGTTAAATGCACCCAAAAACTTTAAGGAAGGGTAAATTTGCAAAGAAACAAAGTTCAAGGGGGTATTTGCTCAGCGCGGACAACATAAGAGGGTTATTTGCACCTTCTCCCTAATCAAATATAAAATGGGTAAGATTTGGGGTAGGTCATTATTGTTGTTGATATGTGTATTCAGTCATAAGCATATAGAAGATCCGTCCATGCTTTGCATAAACTCAACGCGTGGCCCAAAGACATTAAGCGCGTTTCAAGAGTTTATACTCCACACTTGGGATGGTTGAATCCCTTGTGGTCACTTGGTCCGAAGGTCACGCTTCACCCTGGTCACAAGGCAGTGCTGCACTCCTCCTTAGGTAGTAGTCATACCCGATCTCTCCAAGTATGACCCTCACCAACCTTCTCTTCCAAGCTTCCCGGCTCCATACCTACAAAGTAGACATAACTCGTGGGATATCCATTTCCGGTAATACGTCCAACCGGTCATTGATATATCTACGATGTGTGAGGTGAGTCCCTTGGTCAGTAACCATGGCTTGATGCCTTGTCACAGTTGATGGATAGCCATTAGAGAAGCTCAAGACCGAGGAAGGATGCAATATCCCCATGCCCATTCCTCGCCATTCAGATCTACAACTCTATTGAAGGCGTTGCTCAGCTACTTGGTCATAGGCATACTGAACATTACTGTCTGTCATGCCCTGGCCTTTGCTTGGCATGGTACAGCCCTTACCGAGAAGAGATCACCCTCTAGATTAGAATTGCCCATGAATTATGCTCAGATCTCTCCAGAACCACTGGATCCAACCGAAGGCACTAATGTCTCGCGAACATTTCACATGTCAATAGTTAATCATTTCCTCCACCCAAATCTCACCAGGGCGATTACTCACACTTATTGAAAAACATAATCACGAAATAAATAAACACATAAATAGGATAAAATACGAAATACTCGAATTCAGAAAATACCTAAGGCAACCGCCTTGGATTTGTTCACGACAAAATGAAATTGCTGAAAACGTAAATTGTTTGTGTGGAAAATATTAAGAACTGAAAGTAGAATTGTATATTGGGCGAAATAACTATAGAATGTTAGGTTAACCAACGTTTTCCCAGCCATATTTGCTGGACTTTTATAGCATAGGTTGTAGCAGTCAAATTCCTTCTCCGGCAGACCATATCGGCATGATTGATGCTTTTCTTATTTAGCCTCTTCTTTGATTGATCCGATTGGTGATTGGCCATCAGTTGTTGATTGATTGGGTTGACTCTACCACTTTCCAAATCCTTCTATCATAGGGAATCACCAGAATCTTTTGAATATTTCCTCCACGCGGCTTTGCATGTTTAGCTATTGCTGTTAATTGCTACTTTCGGTAGTGGTCATATTTGTTGCATGTTTTAGTTTGCCTCACACCAGCATACTTTTCTTCTTCCGGATGAATCGTCTTCATGCAGTGGGCTAGAATTGCTTCAGTAATGCCCATTCTAACCATCTTTAGTCCATTTACCCTATACTAAAATTCCTTCCTACAGACATCTGCTTTCTTCCCTATATACACATTACAGACACAAAAAGATAGGAAAAATAGGGCTAATTGGCCCAAAGGTTGAAGACGCATAAGTGCTGACAGCATATGAGGCTCGGCACTCTTTCGTTAATTTGTCTCCACCTCTTCAGAGCACCTATAGCAGGACCAACATTCTTCACAATTTCAATAATTCGCTCTGTCACAGTCACTTTCTTCTTGCCTTTGTTCTTCACAACTTTGGGCTCGAACTTTTTCTTCTCTTTTTTCACTGCAATTTTTTGGGGAGGCACCCACACAACACATAACATATCCCAATTATACAAAGATCGATAGTAAATCGATTCCACCTCCTCTGGACTCGGGTTAAACATCTCATATACAACATGCTGCACGATAAAATAAAAAAAAATTAGCAACACATATCAAAACAATCTCTCGAATAAGCTAGCTTGCCGATTGGCCCCTTGGTCAAATCCGATCGAGAGCCATCACAATCGAGAGCCTCATTGACATCAAGAGCCATCGAGATAGAGAGCCTCATCGACATCGAGAGCCCAAGAAATGGTGAGCCCTCAAGATCGAGAGCCTCATCGATATCGAGAGCCATCAAGATAAAGAGCCCTATCTATCCATGCCACGTGCTACCCTCTCCATATCATCATAAGGTATTAAATGAAAATTAAGAATTACCTATTCTTGGTCGAAAAATAGTGTGAAGTCCATCTAGGCTTCTGTAGTATGCCACATCAATCAATGAGACAATCTGAGCTCCATGTCTGGTCTTCCACATAATTCCCCGAAGCGAGGAATGACCTCATACGACCAAATCTGTAAAGCCCATACAGGGCCGTAAAAGTGGTAATTTGTCATCTCCAACACGTCGTCATGAGTCCCATAACCGTTTAGATAGATCATAAGGATCTGGTACGAGTAAGCTCCCAATGGAAACCAATTCCACTGATCGTAGTCCTTGACTAACGCCCATGCTCAATCATGGATGACTATATCATCCCGACAAAGAAGAAATAAGTAATACATCAACAAATTAACAGCTTTGATATAGTAATCAACATTGCTGCCCAGTCTCTTCATAGTGAACTTCTTTCTAAGCGCACTAATTTTCGTTGAATGACCGCTAAAGTATCTGTTGTACAAGCTCGTGCGTTGAGTCTCATATGGCACATTTGGATCGAAATCAATATAATCAAAGTGAACTGCGGTAATAAGAGCATAGTCTCGTGGGGTAAAGAGGAGGATACGGCCACGTATATAGAACCACTATCTGTTGGGATAGGAACTGGTTCATGGCATTATTTCCACTATCGCTTCTATCATGATCCACCAAACACCCAACGGTGCCACCCTCAAATGTTTTCAAAGTGGATTTACCGCCAACTTCATTCAATACCTGCTTGATGTCTTCAAACATCGATGTTCGTATATATAGATTGAGCCCACGGGTCTCATGAATGAGGATCAGCCTCTTCCATGAATAAGGATGCTGAAATACCAACATATCAGAGATTTAGCAATAATGAACCAAATAAGAAAAAAAGCTTAAATCTGTCTGGCTCTCGATGGACAACTATCGATAGGGATCTCGGTGGGCTCTCGATTGGGGCCTCAGTCGCAATAGATCGAGAGCCCCATCGAGAGATGCGTTGTCAAGAGGCCATCAGCAGCAGAATTACCATCGACTCTCGATTGGAATATCGATCAACTACAATTGAGAGCCGATGAACTACACTGGGTGTGTGCCATATATTTCTACTATATAGTGAACAACAACATCAATGTGAACCCCACCATAAACATTGATGTGAACCCAACATTTCAGTTCGAAAACTATACTAAAATACATGTACATCGTATATAATCATCCCCATTTTAACTTAATCCATCTAAAACTTAACATGAAGAATATTATACAAGCAAAGCAACAAAAAAATTGAATTTTGAGTTAGGGCTCACCGGCAGCGAATGATATGATCCTTGATGGTAACAGAAGACTTGAATTCGATAAACAAATGATGGAGATCCCAAAATCTCTGAATCAGTTTCTCGAAGTGAATTAAGCGTACGGTTGTTTCCTAAAACCCAACGATAAGACGACACAGTAACTCGGGGACGATGAATGACACACAATGAGGGAAGGTTGACTCACCGATACGTCGATATGAACATCACGGTGGCATGCCGCCAATCCGCTAGTTCGGTGAACGAACTGAAAGAGATAAACTCACAAATTATTATTCATCAAATCGTTATTCAATCATGCCCTACTAGACCTATTTATAGGGGTAGAATACAATAGAGTCCTAATCTAATAAGGAAAAACAATTCCATAAATAAAAAGAAAACATAATCTTAATCTAATAAAGAAACAATTCTTAAACTAATAAGGAAACAAATCCTAAACTGAAGGAAATAAATCCTTAACCTAATAAAATATAAAACTACTAAAATAACTAAAATAAAGCCTTATTTTGGCCTACAATAAAAAAAACCAAAGTTAAAATAAAATAAATAAAATCTTCAGATCTTCAATCTTGGATTGCATCATTCCCCTCATCTTGAAAGGGATTTGTCCTCAAATCCAAAGCTTCAAACCTGCATCAAAAGAACAATATATATTTTTTTTCTTTCCTTTTTTCTTTTTTTTCTTTATTTTTTCTAAGACAAAACCAAATAAAAGATAGAGGTTCAGATCAGGCTCTGATACAAAATGATACGATCCTCGCCGGAGTTGCAGAGGCTAACGTGACTGGTATAATCCCAAGACCAAATTTGAACCGAACCGGATAAGATGGAATATCCCAAAACCTCTAGTTCTATCTCGCACATAATAAGATTAACATAACTTGGGTTGTCCAATTCACCAAGTCCAACATCTCTAATGGGTTTCTTCAACAACTCTTGATCCCAGACTTCTTGGACTAAGCCTGCCAAGTTCTCCTTAAACTTCTTGGCTCGAGTTCGCGTAACTAAACATACGGGAACACGCACCGGATCTTGCACCAACGACTACCCTTGGGCTTCATCAGCGGAGGAGGCAGAGTAAGCGGAGTAGAGGGTGCTTGTTCCTCATTGGCGGTGGCGGTGGAAGCGCGGTCGGAGTTGGTATAACTGTAGTTCTCAGAAGACATTGCCGGACTCAATCGATTGAATCTCGAAAACTTGCTCGAGAGGTGGTGGAGTTGCAGTCGGGAGGAAGAAGGAGGGGGAGAGAGCAGTCGAAGAGAGAGAGAGAGAGATTTGGGGGGACCGATGAATTTTGTCCTTTCTTACTAAAATGGGAATATTTAGATTTTGTAGGGTTTGGATGGGGGCGACAGTTTAAGGTAGTTTTTTTTTTTAGTTTTTAATTTATTGGAGATAGTGGAGGTCATTGAGGATAGTTATGTACTTACACCACAAAATTGACAAAAAATTACTGCTCTATATATTGGGGACAAAAAAACTTCTCTTTTTATGAGAAAGGGCTGTAAAAACTCGGCACTCCACTATATTTGAATAAAATTGAAATAAAATTGCCGAAAAAAAATGGCTAATATATTGTCTATCTTGTTTTAGCTCATCAACCATATATTTCTATTAAAAAAAATACAACTATATAACTGTTTCCCATGGTTCCACTATTGGCTGGTAATCATACATCCGATGAGTTATTGCGTGATTGACAAATCCGTCAAATTAATACAACTATGTATATAACCGTTTCCCAAAACCTTATACACAAAAAATGCATGAAGGATTGATCATTGCTCGAAGGACTGATCATTCTGTATTATACCTCCATATAATTAAAATAAATTGATTATTATGTGGAATGTTGAACAACTAAAAGATAAGCATTGATGATAAGATGAAACGAATATCCGACATTTTCTTACATAAATTTGCAATATGACATTTTTTCAAATATTATACTCCCTCTGTCCACAAAGAGAATGCATAGTTTTCCTTTTTTAGCTGTCCACAAAGAGAATACATAGTCAATTTATGGAAACTATTTTCTCACTTACTACCCGTATAATGTGGGACCCTATCTCCACTAACATCTACTTTTTCTCCACTCTCTCACTTACTACCCTTATAATGTGGGACCATATCTCCACTAATATCTATTTTTTCTCCACTCACATTTTACTTTCCAGGATTTTCTTAAAACTCGTGCCGCCACAAAGTATGCATTCTCTTTTTGGACGGAGGGAGTATTAGAATAAGACGCTAATATGGAATGACGGAATATTTATACATGCTAGTACATAATCCGTCGAAGAAATTCGACGAGATTAATTTGTGTAGTAATTTATATTTTTTTAAATTTAAAATGAATCCGAGTTTATGAAATCACGAGCTCATGTTAAGAAATTCCAATAAAAATTATCAATATTTTTTCTAGAAAAGTGCTCGATGACATAATTAATAATACAAAAATATATCATTCATAAAATAAAAGGGTATGCAAGAAGTTTATACGCCGATTTTCTTCTACTTTATCTGGAATAAATCAAAAACATATTTTAAAAAACACAACAAAGAAATTGAATAATAATTAATTAAATCTATGGCTAGATTATTAACGTTTAACTTTTTAATTACCTCATAATCCGTCGAAAATTTCACCGTACACTATATTAATCGTTTTGTCATGGGTATGACCATTCTTGTCACTTACTAATATTTTGACTCTTCTTACTAGCGATTCTTGATATTGCAACGTATAATTGATCATGGATGAACGCAGGTTTTGATAGATATAATCCTACTTTCAAAAGATATTGTCCATAACTCTTTTTTGTGGTCATCACAAAGCATACTGCCTAGGGAAATGGCCTTCTTTGGAACCGAATGGAAAATTTAGTTTTGTCTGAAGGACTCATTATCATTCTTGCAATTGGAAATTTCTTACCCGCATTCATTCCTGAAAATCAATTTAGCTTCAATTACACGGTCCCCAAGTTCAATTATTATCATCCTCATGTCATTGCAAAGCTCATTGATCGGGTCAATATTTCTCAAAACCATGATGATGCATCCATCCTTTAATTAAGGTCATCTCGTGACTTGGCAATCTGAACATTTGATCGTTTTCAAATACTCAAAAGAGAAAATCTCGTTATCGTTGTCCACTTCTCCATTTTCTTTGCAAGTGTTGTCCGCACTAAGGTATTTGTTTTTAAAAATGGGCATTTTGGACATGGCATACTTATTAATCTCATCTACCATCTCGTTGGTAGGTGCTAGGATAGCTCTATCCTTGATAATTTCTGGATTAGACGTGATATTCACTACATCAAGATAAGTGTTTTCTGGATTAGATGCAATATATATGTCGTTATATATGTAAATTAATATTTTTTAGTTTCTTATCAACTACTATTAATAAAATAGTTTAATTATTAAAGCGATAAATTTAGGTATATTTTTTTTAGTTTAGAGAAATTACATGTAGCTTCATATTCTTAGTTAATTTAAGAACTTCATGAGCTTTGTCACGATCGTAAATAAAATATAAAAATTATTTAAAAAAATACTATGATAATTATATTAAACAATCTTAATATGAATAAAACATAATACAAATTTTAAAATAAAATCCTTAACTTCTTGTATGTCAGGACGATGAAAAAATCAGGTTGCATTCTTCACTGAGGAAATAGTAGGTTTTCCTAGAAATAAAAAATAATAATAATAAAAATTATCGGCAACAGTTTACAATATTTAAGCAAGATAATGAGCACAATAGTACTAAGATTAGTTAATGAATTTTTTTCATCAAATGGTGATTTCATTGCAAATTGCAAAGTAACTAATACAGGCTCTATATCTTCGTTTAACTTGTTTTCATTGCAAATTGCAAAGTAACTAGTATTCTTCTAGCTTCTCCAAGATGTTTCATCTCAAAACAAGATTCAAGATATATCTTCACAGCTTGTATCTCTTCTTTACTTTTACTTGCCAAGAGAATGTCATCCATATACAAAAGCAAGTAAGTTATCACTGAATTCCCAGAATACTTCAAGTATACACAATTGTCATAGGATGATCTTCTAAATCCAATCTTAGCAACATGCTCATCAAACTTTTTATACCATTGTCTTGAGCTTTGCTTGAGACCATAGATTGATTTCTTTAACAGACATACTTTCTCCTCATCTCCTGGTAAAATGAATCCCTCTGGCTGATTCATGTAAATGCTTTCTTCCAAATCACCATTCAGAAAAGCAGTTTTTACATCTAGCTACTCCAACTCTAAACCATTATTGTGCAACTACAGACAGAAGAATCCTGATTGAAGTATGCTTCATAACAGGTGAAAAAACCTCATTAAAATCAATCCCTTCTCTTTGAGTGAATCCTTTTGCTACCAGCCTTGCTTTATATCTTAGAGTTTCAACTCTATCTATCACCTCCACCTTTTTCTTGTAAATCCATTTACATCCAATACACTTCTGCTTTTTAGGCTTGTCTACCACTATCCAAGTTTTGTTTCTGAACATGGACTCAAGCTCTTCTTCCATAGCTCTCAAGCAGTAATCCTTTTTCTTGCAGCTCATAGCTTCTTTATAATTCTTTGGTTCAGAATAGCAAACTTCTTCAGCTGTGGCACAAGCATATGCTATCATATCAGCTTCAGCATATCTGGCAGATGGTTGAATAGTTCTCCTTTGCCTATCTCTGGCTAACTGATAGTCTTGAAGATTAGCTTCCATTTCTTGATCTTCATTAACATCCAAGTTTTCCACCTCCTCATCTTCATCTTGAGCCAATGACTTATCATGCTCTATTTCAAACCTTGCTGCAGCTTTTCTCACTTCATGATAATCAGGAAAATCCATAAAAGGCATTTTATCTTCTATGAAAGTAACATCTCTACTGACAATTGCTATCTGATTTCCAGACTCCAAACACCACAATCTATATCCTTTCACTCCCTTCTGGTATCCCAACATCACACATCTCAGAGCCCGAGGCTTCAACTTATCTTGCTTAATGTGAGCAAAAGCTAAGCAACCAAAAACTTTCAAGTAGGAATAACTTGGAACTCTCCCAGACCATAGCTCTTCTGGAACCTTGAAATTTACTGCTGAAAATGGACTCCTATTAATCAAATGACATGTTGTATTCACAGCCTCACCCCAAAACCTCACTGGAAGACCAGAACTTGTTAACATACATCTTACTCTTTCTAATATTGTTCTGTTCATCCTTTCAATAACCCCATTTTGCTGAGGCTTTGCAGGTACTGTCCTGTGTCTTCTTATGCCTTTATTTTTGCAGTAACTCTCAAATTCATCAGACAAGAACTCTAATCCATTATCCGTTCTGAGATACTTTACCTTTAAACTCAGTTCATTTTAAACTTCAGCACACCACTCTTCAAACCTTGAGAATGTGTCTGACTTATTCTTGATGATGTAAATCCATAACTTTCTGAATAATCATCAATCAATGATATAAAATATCTCCCATCACTCATAGTTGATTCTCTTGCAGGCCCCCAAAGATCACTATGCACATACTCCAGTGGTTGCTTAGAGAGAGATTTCCCTGTAGGAAAAGACAACTTGGTACTTTTACCAAGTATACAGTCTTCACACACGTTCAATTTTGTTGGTGCACTGAATTTCAACAAGCCTTGTTTGTTTAACTCACTGATTCCCTTTTCCCCTACATGAGCCAACCTCTTATGCCACAATTCAGTATCTGACTCAACATTCAAATGAGACTCATTAGTTACAACATCAGCTAAGAGATGATATAACTTATTCTTTCTGATTCCTTTCAACATCACCTTATCACCTTTTAACACACTAACATAACCATTGTGACCTCTGTATTCAAAACCTTTTTCTTCTAGCATGCCAAGAGATATTAAATTGCATTTAATTCTTGGAACACACCTCACTTGTTGAACAAGTCTGAACTCTCTTTCCTTGGTTTTGAATCTGATGTTGCCAATGCCTTTGATTGCACAGGTGTCCTCATTCCCCACGACTACTGTCCCAAAATCTCCATAACGAATCTCTGAGAACCACTCCTTCATATGTGTCATATGAAATGTACATGCTGAGTCCATAATCCATTTATTACTAAGCCCAGAATCCATCACATTCATGGCTTCAGTTTTCTCTATTCCTTCAGAGAAATCTGCTGTATTTTGCCCATTGGAACCACTTGTAGCTCCACCTTCACCTTTAGCCTGTAATCTTTTCCAAGCATAGCACTCTTTTCTTATGTGACCTGGTTTCTTGCAGTGATAACACTTGATTGGCTCATCTTTATCTCTCTCTGATTTTCCTTGATCCTTGGGTTTGTAGTGTTGAGATTTCTTCTTTCCATTGAATGGTTTCTTGAATTTTCCTTTAACATTCAAGGCCTCTAAATTCTGTTCTTTCTTGTTTCCATTTATTTTCTGCATTTCCTTGGCCTTGATTGCAAAAACCACTTCATCCATGGTAACTGCATTTTCTCTGCTATAGAGTATGGCATCCCTTAGATGATCATAAGATGGAGGAAAAGCATTCAACAGCAGAATTGCCTTGTCTTTATCACCTAACTGCACCTCTATATTCTCTAGATCATCAACTACCCTGTTGAATTGATCCATCTACTCGAGGATATCCTTCCCATCCTCGATCTTGAAAGAGTACAACCTTCTTTTGGTGTATAAACGATTTGCTCCATATATAAATCACCCAGCTTCTTCCATAGACCTACTGCTGTTGTTTCCTTTGAAACCTCTCGCAAGATTTTATCACTCAAGCAGAGAATAATGGTGCTGAAGGCTCTAGCTTCTATATCTGCTCTTCGCGCTGCCTCCTTTGCAGCTTCACCCTCCTCCTTCTTGCCTTTATCATCCTTGGGTGGAGGTTTGAGAAATTCGCCCAAACCTTGTTGAGTGAGTAGTGCCTTCATCTTTATACGCCACAAGCCAAAATCATTTTGACATGTGAATTTCTTAGCTTCGAATCGTGTCGCCATGATCGATATTCAAGCTTTGTTCATGGATCGATCGCCATAATTGAGTAGTTTGCTTCCCACAGACGGCATCAAATGTAAATTCTATGAAGAATTCACACCAACAGTAACTACATGCAACGTAGTTCGATGAACACAACAGCTAAGAAAACAAACAATTAAACCCTACAGAGCTAAGAACACAACGATGTAACGTGGTTCAGATCAAGATGATCCTACCTCCACGGAGGGGTTAATCGGGGCTGTATTATTGTTTTCAGTGATGAAGGTTACAGACTTAATGAATAGGAAAACATACTTTTCTCATTCTCTCTGATCTCTCTCTCTCTCTCTCTCTTCTACTCTACTTCTTTCTGTTCTACTCTCAAATAATGAAGAAGAAGCAGTTATACAATACACCGACTCACTCAGCTAAATCTGAAACTAAGATCTACAATCACAGCCATACAAGTAATGAACGATTATGATCCATCTCCATAGGATTGATGAGTTGGCAATAGTTAGTTAATAACCAACTCGAGCAAACTCTTCCTTCATGCAGATGTAGTCCCTTTATTGTTCACAAATTGCTGATTGACCCCAGCTTTAGAATTGATGAGTTTTAGCAGTCAATTCTCAACACATATATATAATCAATCTTATATGATTTTTTTGTAAATTGAGATGTAATATAAAAATTCTCAAACATCATAAATCCATATCAAACTACGTAAATGAACATATAAGAGTAGTTACTTACCCACAAAAAAATCGATATCGTGTGTGTCCATATTTTTGAAGGAATAAATTCAAATCCATTTTTAACAATCTTTGGGCACTCCATCGATTCAAACACCCTTGTGGTAATGCCAAAGCTAATCTTTAGCTTATCATGGACTTTCGATTTCTGAAATTTTCGATTATTTTGCAGCACATTTAAGTCACTAATAACGATTAGTTGACCCTCTTTTATAAAAAAATTCAAAATTTTCTGTGGTGCCCTATTGATACAGGTGCTTGGATTGTATTACCTTATATAAAATAAGTATTTATAAATTCCATAATTAAATAATTAAAATTTGAAATTTTAAAAATAATGTAATTAACAAAATATGTAGAAATAGCTATCCATTCATTGATTAAAATCATATCTATTTCTTCATTGCGCTTGAAATCATTTTGATTTCATAGTCTCAAAGTTTTGACAACAAGAGATTTATTCTTTATTTTTTCATTAGTGATCCTGAAGCTGGTGTTATCAATATTTGGTGTCATTTCCTATATCATGTAAGAAAATGCAAATTTAAATATATCTTATATTTTTTCTCAGGAATTAAATAAAACAAAACAAACGAAGACATCCGTTCACACAAAATGGCTAATTTAACGGTAATAGCTTACAAATAAACATATAAAACATCAATACTCTCTTTTTGAAGAATCGCAGCAATAAAGAAAATTAAGCGGACATAAAAATAGAAAAAGAAATACTATAGAAAATAGAAATCTTACGATGATCACTAAACAGTAATCATCAACAATCCAGAATCACTTCTTTTGAAAAAACGGTTTTCTTAATATAAAAATTATATTTAATAGCATTTTTCGTTTTGACTAAGATAAAAAAGATGAAAATTAATAAAACATAAGAAAAACGTACTTATCAACGTAAAATTGACCACAATGATTTCACAGCAACAACTGCGAGAAGAACAAAAAATTATGATCATAATGTACGATTAATGTCATTAAATAAATATTGAAATACCCCTAATCATATAATAACTCTAAGTTATAGATAAAAGTCTATGCACGTTTACAACTTTATATACATGGTATACTCTATATTATTTATTACTATTGTGTAGTTAATTATTACAAATTCCAATTGTATATTCATATGCATATCCAACTCTTCCTATATTGATTATATTTAATTGACCATTACATTCATGTCTTATATCCTTTTTTTTATGACATGGGAACCTGCTGATGCTATCTTCGGTGCGTATTAGGTAAATCCTCGTCCTTTATGCAGTAATCTGCAAACAACAAATGACAGGTAAATCACACTTTTCAAGTACAGGTGTGGCAGACTCAACCTATAGAGGCGTGTTATAGGGTTCGAACCTGAGAAATTTCATTCTCATGCGCTCTGTTTTACCACTAGGTCGTCCCCAAAGGGACAATTAATTATACTCAAAAGAATTTTAGCCTCATATCTATTTTATAAATTAGTAAGTTATAGATAAAAGTCCTTACACGTTTACAACAGTACATACATTGATGTACTCTATATTATTATTAATATTGTGTAACTAATTATTATATGAATAGAACTATTCGTTAGAATATATATATATATATTATGAATAGATAATGCCGAAAATACGAAAATAAAGATAATTAGAAATGGAGAACATAGAGTGTGCCACGTAATGCGAACGTAAACATCGCTATTACATATACTATAAAGATTAGCTAAGTTCAAATTAATGTAATTACATGATGTTGACTAGAGATTTCGATGATGGTTGTTAGATTGGACTTGAAAAAATGTACTCTCTCCGTCTCGGCCCACTTAATTTGTCACATTACTGTTAGGCACGGAGATTATGAATAAGGGTAAAAGATAGAAAATGAGTAGATCTCATCACTTTTGAAAGATTTTGAAGAGTTAATTCTTTCTTTTTTTAATATGTGACAAATGAATATCTATTTAAAGAAAGTGAGACAAATTGAACGGGACTCTAGAGTAAATTAGTTGGAAGGGTTAAAAATTGTGAGACATGCATCATGGCCGGTACCAGAAAAGCTTCAATCACCTTTATATCCACAAATTAAAGTCGAAAAATTGATCAATTGGAAAAAAAAAGCAGCTTTGCTTTTACTTGAATTATCAACTATGGCACTCCTTGTCTCCCCTTCTCTTCACCCCCACCACCATCACAATGCACTATTAAAATCTCGTTACGACGACATACGCTCAACGTTGGCCGAACTCTATCTATAAAACATTATCTTTATCCACAAGCTCAAGAGCATACTTTCACTCGTCCTCAAAAGCTATATAGTCTTATCCCTCAATTAAACAAGATTTGCAATTTCTTTCTCAAACAATGAAAACAATGAAAGGAGGAATGCTTAGGAAACTCAAGAAAATCTCCACTTCTCCCACTTGGAGGAATCCATCCTCACTTTCAACTGCCCGCCCCTCTCCAAATGAGAATCCAACCATGTCGGAAGCATCATTCACCATCGACGTCGTAGAACAACGCTTCGCAGATGCCGATGAAGAGAAGTCGTCGTTGACATCTCCCGCAAGGTCAAAGGAGAAGTCGTTGACTTCTCCCAACTCCGTTGACCATGGCCAACCATGTCCGAAGCTACAAAACTTTCAAGAAGAAGAAATAGAGGAGAAATGGTGCCCTCCCGGAGGAAGAGAGTCCGTCGTTCTCTACACGACGAGCCTACGAGGAATAAGGAAGACGTTCGAGGATTGCAACGCGATCCGATTTCTATTGGGGAGTTTTAGGGTTGTGTACTCGGAGAGGGACGTTTCGATGCACATGGAGTATAGGGATGAGCTTTGGAAAATCCTACGGGGCCGAGTCGTCCCTCCGAGGCTCTTCATCCGAGGAAGATGCGTCGGAGGGGCGGACGAGGTCGTCGGGTTGCACGAAACTGGGGTGCTGCGCACTATGTTGCATGGGATACCTTTGAGCCCTTCCAGCTGTCCGTGCGAAGTTTGTGGCGGGCAACGCTTTGTACTGTGCGCTGCCTGCAATGGGAGTCGGAAGGTAGTGGGTGCAGGAGGCCACACAAACGGGACACGAATGAGGTGTCCCGAGTGTAATGAGAATGGGTTGGTTAAGTGCTCCCATTGTAGCTAGCTAAATTTATATATTTCTGATAATTTTGTAAATATTAAGTTTATTATATGTTTGTGTTCGAGTTACAACTTCGACTCTAGTTTTGTGTCTAGATGATGCGATGAAATTAAGGTTGGCAGGAATCGATTCAAGTCATAATAATTTTTGCTTTTATTTTTCCCCTTAATTGGAAAATTTACTGGCTAGGGTGAACTTCAATTTTTTCATTTTTTCCCATTTTTTTATCTTCAATTTTAATCTTTTTTGGTTTCAGATTATTTTTTAAATTATTATTTAGGCTTCATTGATCCAATTAGGATACATATAATTATTTTTTGCATTTAATTTCAGTTGACAATTGACTATTTCATATTAAGGATACATTCTTTTTTAAGCATTAATCTTTTGTATAATAAATATTAAATATGATTCATTAATTAATAATAATTTTATTTTTATAATATTATGAAAATAGTTTATCCCACTGTAATTAATAGAGATACCGGTGATGAGATAACATAGTAATTGATGGGGTCGAGATTTGTGATCCTCGAACACACAAATGTTCAAGAATCGTAAACACATAATGAGTACCTTATGTCAACGATGTTGTGTTGAGAAGAGCTTCTCCACGTGGATTTGAGCCTTGAATTCTGACCTACAAAGCGTAACGCCGGGTTGTGTGCCGGCGTCGCGTCTCCGACGATCAAGTTAGTGTATGTTCAACACGAGACTTGAGAGAAATCAACGAGTTCTATCATAATCAGAGGTAAAATGAACGTGATAATGAAGATGATCCCTGCTAATATGCAGTGAAATATGTATATATACCTGTAAAAAGTAAGGGTATTTTAGTCATTTTGGGGAGACTTGGGAAGTCTCCCAGCCGACTTAGGTAGGGGAAGTTTCCCTACTTTAAGTGATGTGATAGGTCGGTACCGACGTCTAACACAGGAAATTTATGCCTCGAGAAGGCAAATCCGTACTGCACTTTAGACCCAGCTGTCGTTAAAGTATAAACGGAGAAGATTACCGCGATGTAACCTTCCTTAGAAGCATGATTCCATGATTCAGGGCATACTTCCCCCAGTATTGCAAACATTGGGGCAAGGTTGTCATTCAAGCAAGAGAATACTGAGCATTAGTGGAAGGTTGCCTTTAGGCAACCTTGACGTACCGAAGGTGTCCCATCAGTAATGGGACACAATATTCAAATGGCTCGTTTGGTAGGCATGTTAGTATATGACAAGATAGATTAAGTCAAGATATGTATTGTAGATAAGGAATGATTGCTATCGTAGTTTTGTGTTTGGTGGATACGATATGTATCGTAGATAGTTGTTTGGTTTTCTAATTTAAAGTCAAGATTAAATTTGAAGTTACAATTTTGCCCCTACAAATTAATAGTTAAAAAAATTAAAAATTAAAGTTAAGTTTATTAACACTTTTATCTCAATTAGAATAGGCCCATAACTTTTTTTCTTTCTCAAAATTTTCATCCCAATTTGTAGACTTCATTATTCATCCTCTGCAATTTTATTTTTGAGAAGTAGTCTTGTTCACTCTAGCCAACCCATCAAATTAGACCCAAAAAAGAATTGAAGCTGATATAGAGTTTCTTCAAGGTTTTGGGAAGGCGCAACACTGAGATTAAAATTGTTGTTGGTGGCAGAAACCCAGGTGTCATTGTTTGAACTGGTGCCGGAGACGGCGCAGCAACAACCTATTCCACCATGGCCTCGAGGGAGAAATCAAGGTAAGGAGAGAGATGTGGCGATTCTTGGATGATATCTATTGTGTTATCTCTCATCACATCAACTTTTTTTTCCCTCCAAAATTCTATGGATGGAAGATTATAGTTGTGGCTAAGTTTGCAGATGGTGAGAAGGTAGAGAAGATGAGGAAGAGTGGGACGGTAAGCTAGTCTTTTCAATCATAATCTTGGTTACTGTAGAAATGAGGTAGTATAATCGTAGGGTGTTGGCCAGTATATTTGGACGGGCCTTGGCTTTATCCCGGGCCAAACTTGCTATCAATCATTACTACCAAACGTGTAGATAAACCAAGATACTTATTATATCTTGATCAAAGGATAATTTTAAACACAACCAACATTTTAATCTTTATAGCCCCTAATTAAAAATTAATCAAATTAATATTAATTGTATTGATAACTCTATAGGCGCCCCTAAAAATTATAAATTAATACTATACTAATGACTACAAAATAAACCAGGGAATTAATATTAATCTATCGATTCTAAATCCCCCAACTAAAAAAGAGAAATCTTAGAGGTTCATGCAAAACAATCCAGTACAGTAATGAAGATAAGGCTATGGCGCCGATGGTTTTGGGGAAGAAAGCTTTCGATTACCCGATGTCACGCCTTGCAAGTTGATGGTGTCATGGTGATGACTAATTATGTAATTTTGCTGAATATGAAAATTTTGTAGACTTTAAACTCTGCCAATTTTTGTTGGAACTATGCAATTTTGGGAACTTCTAAGGTGGTGCAGTCAATTTTAGCGTGGATTTTGTTCTTCACCATGTTATTGCTTTGCGTTAACTTCTCAGATTCTGGTGTTGACTAATTGAGTTGGGGGGTTATGAATACAACGGATTATTATAAATTTGACAATTGTTTTAGTGCACCGGTGGTATACTATACACTTAGTTTTTGTTCTATTATAGCACATTATATTTGACTTTTCAACACACACTATTTCATCCGGATTTACTGTTCACCGCCGCGCGTGCGATTATTATTCATGGTTACTGTTCACTATATATATATATATATATATATATATATATATATATATATATATTAATTTCCAGTTTTTTTTTCTGTTTTTTTTTATTTCCATATTTCTTTTTCTTTTTTATTTATTTTCTTTTTTTATTTTCCTTTTTTCACTTTTTTTTTTAATTTTCCAGATTTTGTTTCTTTTTTTTATGTTATTTTCCACATTTTTTTTCATCTTCGTTGTTTTCAACATTATCGTGACGAAATATAATGATTTTTGAAACTTTACATTTTTTAGTGATAAAATTTACTTTTTTCAACGACAATAATTACTTTAACGTTCGACTAAAAGTAGAACTTGTCGTATTAAAAAGTAGATATTGTCGTGACGAAATGTAATGATTGTGAAACATTACGTTTCTTAGTGAAAAAATTTACTTTTTCCAATGACAATAATTACTTTAACGTTCTATTAAAATTAGAACTTGTTATATTACAAAGTAGACATTGTCGTGACGAAATGTAATGATTGTGAAACTTTACGTTTATCAGTGAAAAAGTTTACTTTTTCCAACAACAATAATTACTTTAACGTTCGACTAAAAGTAGAAATTGTCGTATTAAAAAATAGATATTATCATGACGAAATGTAATGATTGTTAAACTTTACGTTTCGTAATGACAATGTTTACTAAAAAATTTGGAAATAAAAAAATCTGGAGAAAAAAACTGAAAAATATAAAAACAAAAAAACTGAAAAAATATTAAAAAAACTGAAAAATAAAATATGTAATTAAAAAAACTGTTTAAATAGTAACCTGGAAAGGAGGGAAAAAAATCGGATGAATAGTACCGTGCATGAACAGTACGCGCGCGTTGGGATGAACAGTAACCGCGTGAATTTTGTGTTGAAAAGTCAAAGATAGTGTGCTATAATAGCACTAAAATTAGTTGTATACTATACAACCGACTCACCAAAACAAACCTCTATAAATTTAGGATTTAATAATCGATAATGATTTTTGGACACCTACTGGCCACCTGGTGTCATTTATGTAATTAGCAATGTTTTAATTTAGGTTAATTAAAATACTAGTAATTAACGTGATATATGGTAGGACTATTATAACCCTTTGGCGCTAAATTAAGCATGCTATCAAAAATTTCAGCAGAAATTCAAATTTCAATTTCAAATTTTAAATTAAATATTGAGTTTTGGCAGTAATTTTGTAAATCCCAAAACCTGATTTTTTTTGTTTTTACAATATACAATTATTATTTCGGTGTGAGTTAGTAAGATGTGAACAATGAGAATACACCATTATAAATAAAATTCATACTGATAATAATAATCTTGGTGATTTTTTTTTTTGTACTTTAAAATTTTATTTGTCAATTTAATTATGTTTAATAATTAATTTTAGACTTATTTATCAATTTTAAGATGAACTTTTGTGAAAATGTTTTACAGTTTTTTTTGTTCCTTAAAATTTGTTTTTCCATTTAATTATGTTTAATAATTAATTTATGACTTATTTAATTCCCAAATTAAATATGTATTTCTTTAATAATAATTGCATAATTATGTGAAGAAATTGTTAGGAGGGAAAATAAGATAAAGGCGGTAAATATTGAGGGGGAATTTTAGCCGCCTAAAAATATCAAAATGGAGCCAAATTATGTTTAAGGGTATAAAAATCATACTCCTTCCGTCCCGTTGAACTTGTCCCATTTGGGAAGGGCACAGAGACTAAGAACAAGAGTATTAGATGATAAAAGGTGTGTTTAGTGTAGTGAATAAAGTGATATAGAATATTTTTTAATTGATAAAGTGATATAAAATGTTTTTGAAGTGACATAGAGTGATATAAAGTGGTTTTGAAGTGGCATAAAGTGAATAAAGCGATTTTTTAATTATTTCCTTAAAAGAAAATGAGTCAAGTTGAATGGGATACCAAAAATGGTAAAATTGGACAAGTTGAACGGGACGGAGGGAGGAGTAGATTAATATATTTAATCGGATATGCTTATTGCTTAAACCATTCCGGTTTTGTTTTCGAAAATTGTTGGTGGCCATGTGTTACAAGATTTTCACGTGCTAGAATTTTTCACCTTGTGAGGGCGCCATATCACCGCAACCCGACCAGCCTTTCTGTAATACCCTGAACATCCCTAAGTCATTAAGTGCGTATTAATTAATTTAATATGCATATATGATGAGTTTTGAGTGCTAAAAATTTTCGCGAAAATAAATTTTTCTATGAAATGACGAAAATACCCTTATGTGCTCTAATGTGATTTTTCTCGTTTCGATTATTTGAATTTTCTGAAAACTTTTAAATTTAGATGAATAGTAACGTAAACTGAGAAATCACAATTCATCGACCGACTTCGAATTTAATTTAATTAGTTTCATTTGAAACTAGAATTTATCTTAAAACTTTTTAGATAAGTCAGAGAATTTTCTGAGATCATTTGAAAGAATTTTAAAAAAAGAATTGCTTAACGACACGTTTAGTCGAGCAGTTTTTATGAAATAATTCGTTAGAAGGAATCTTGGCATAAAAATTAGATAGTTGGATTCCTTAATTTATTTTGGGAGATATAAGATGAGTTAGAGACGAGAAGGATTATTAAATATTTGAGGGAATAAAATAAAATAACGGGGATATTTTCTACCGGAAAATTTATTAATCGGGCATATTTAGCAGCAATAATTTGCATGCTTATCCACAATTATTGAGCCTTAAGCTATTTCACTCTCATTAGAGAGAGTGAAGTCTACTCTCTCCCTCATTTAGCCAACACACAATATTCCCTCTCTCTCTCAAGATCTCTCTCGGATCTCCTCTCTCTCTCTCTCATATCTTTGCATTTCTTTCTAGCAAGTAAATACATCTCCCCTACTCCATAATCACACATTCATCACCTCTCAACTCATCTCCCATCTCTCTCTCATAACCGAAGAAAGCAAGCAGCAAACTCCATCTCTCTCTCTCTCGGTTTTCTTCTGCCGAGCAGCAAATTTTGCAACTCCATCTCCTCTCTTCTTCATCTTGTTTGCATCGTGATCATCCAGAGGAGTATCTCCTCCTTCACCCCTTCATCATCCCCCTGCCGTGGAGAAGAAGATCAGCTGCAGCAGCTCGTCTTCCATTCACGCCGAGCAGCAGCCTTCGACTTCATCATCTCCATCTCCTTCGAAACTTTTCTTTGATGAGTTCATGCAAGCTTGTTGAGGATCATTTGATGTAGATCATCTCCTCTATATCTAAGATCATCTAAGGAAGTAAGTGTTCATTTTATTCATTCATTTTCAAGCTTGAAATAAGCTTAAGAACACTACCCTATCCATCGATTTTCTTGATAGAAAACTAAGGGTTTGATCCTTGTTTTTCAAAAGCTATGATCTTGATACATTATATATCTTTTCATGCAAGGAAAGGAGTTACAAATCCATCATCTTTCATCCTCCAAGCTATCCAAAACTCTAAGCCAAGAAGAGTTTAAGTTCTATCTCTTTTAAGTATGATTTCATTCATTTCTAAGTTGTATATATATATGTAAGTGAGAAAATAAGGAAAGAATGCATGATTTACTTTATGCTTAGGTAAACCTTAGGTTTATGATGATGAGATGATGATCAAAATGAAGATTAAATGTTCGCTATTTTATTAACACTGCAAGTGCACGGATTAATTGTAGTAAACAAGGTCGAATCCACAGAGATTGAAATCAAGATTCACAAGTACTGCTTTCAATTAACATCCACTATATAGACTCTTAATTAAAAGGATTTTAGTTTAACTAATTATAACAAAGAAAACTAAATTAACTAGAGCAAAGCAAAGAGCAAATTTGGAATCAAATAAAGAAGATATTATCTTATAGCTTCGATTTCAATGGATATTCAAACTCAAACTAACTTTAATCAATTAATCATTTAAAGGACTCAATTCTCCCTAAGACAATCACAAAATTAGTTTAAGCCCGCTGTGGCGGCAAATAAACCGTTGATTATAAGCTAAAAACTATTGTGTCCAATCAATTACTAACTTATAACTCCTAAAAGATCCTAAAATTCTTTATCTTCACCCTAATCTCAAGATCTTTCGACTTTATTGAAGAGGATGTTCCCTATACTCAGTTCAAGTATTAATTATCTTCTTTCGATATCAAATTAATACAACTAGAATGCACAATTGGTGATCAAGCAATCAAGCATGAAAAAGCACAAGAATAAAGAAAAGGAGAAAAGGTCATGATCAATAAATTAAAAGAGGAGTTCAAGAACAAATATCCATCTACTCTCTAGCCATAAGATAATGAGAAGTTTAGCCACACATAATCATGGCAAAACAACACAAGAATTCAAATCTAAACATAAAAACAGAAAAACTATAGTGAAGTTCTAGGAATTGAATCTCTTGTCTTCTCCTAACGCTCCAAATCTCCAAGGTTATAATGTATGTAAAAGATGTTTCTAATAAGCCCTAGAGGGTCTATTTATACTAGGGAAACAAATAAAAGTCGAGTGGAGATAGAAAATAGAATAAGGAAAGAATTAGAGCCACAATAGAAAAAATCGCGTAAAATCCCGACAATATATGCGGCCGCATACCCGGCCGCATAAAAATCCGAGAGCTGCAGTAGGTCAAAATATAACTGTATGCGGTCTCTTATGCGGCCGCATAGCTGGCCGCATACCTCTATACGGCAGCCTATGCGGTTGCATTCTTCTTCCTTGCGCGCACAAACTTCGTTCGACTCGTTCTTCCTCGTTACAACTCCGATTTTGGATCCGTTTTCACCTACAAACTCCTATCGAGCTGTACTTTCATCCTATCATGCTCAATTTGCATTATTTTGACTCCAATTGTCTGAAAAATCGAACAAACAACAAACGAGCATCATATTTCACAAATTAATAATTCTTAAGCACAAAACTCATTCCAAACATGATTTCCCAATATAAATTGACATCAATTAAGCTTATAAAGATGAGAAAATCCATATTTAACATTAAAGCATAATTTAGGGTTTAAAAAGATAAAATAACATAAGGTTGCTAAAAAGCCCTAAATCGACTAAAAAGAAAATAATAGGAAAAATAGGTTCTTGATGAGTTTTGATGATTATTTGATGATATGATGATGATATATGCTTATTATAATTTTTCATGTGATTTATATGCATATATGTGATGATGATAATTTTTGGTGAATTTATTTCATTTTTAATGAATTTAATCGATGAAAAATAAAGAAATTATGATGAAATGATTATATATGAATTTTATGAGTTTTATGATGTTTATGATCATGATGATGAATGAAAATATGATCTAGATGTGTTTTAAGATGAAATATGAATTTTATGAATTTTGTCAAAAGTTTCGAATTATATGTTATTTTGAAGAAAATGATTTTTTGATGATTTTGATGAGATATGATGATATTGATGATGATGATGATGATGATGTTAAGATATGTTAGATGAATTTTTGAATGAGTTCACAAGCATGGAAATTAGAAAAATTAGATGATATGATTTTTAGTAATTTTATTGAATTTTTTATTAGAAAAATCGAAGAAAATAGATATAAACATAAATATGATGTTTTTGAGTTTAGTATGAGTTTATAAAGATGTGTTGTTCATGTTCATAAGGAAAATTTGAAGATTTGAAGATGCTATAAAAAATTTTTTGGAAAATAATTATTTTTATATATTATTTTTGAAAAATAATATAAATATATATAAAGTGAAAAATTTCATTAGATAAAAATGAAATTAAGAATTAAATGAGATATTGAGTATATTTTGAGTGATTTGAGTAAGAAATGAAATTTTATGAATTTTCTTGAATGAAAATCGATATATATATATATATATATATATATATATATATATATATATATATATAATAAAAAGAAATGATGAGAAAAAGAAGTAAAAGAAAATATGAATTTTATTAGACAGAGAAAAGTATTTCTTTGTAGATGTTGATGTTAGAATGATGATAAGTGAAGATATGAAGTGAGTTTGATGTTATTGTTAAAAAGAAATAGAATAATAATATTAATATTTGTTTGAGATTAAAAGAAGATTAAAATAAAAGAAGATGAAATTTTCTATAAGATAATGAGTTAGAAGTTAAGTACATGAGATTAAGAGTTAAGATGTTCGTATTTGAGTTCATTTGTTTCAAACGAGAAGTTAAAAGAGATATTATAAAAAAAATAATAGAAATGATAGAGTATTTAATTTAATGGAATATTTCCATTAAAAATGAAAAAGTTTGAATGATGTGAGTTCTAAGTGATGTTTATGCTCTTGGGAACGCTTTGATGTTTAATTGATGCGGTGCGATGTTAATTGAGCGAAGAAAAATTATAGAAGCTTGAAAAACGAACAAAGTATATATGAGAAAAATGATGGTATTAAGTTTTAAATATTTGATGATTGAGTTCTTGATGATATATGATGTGTTTAGTGATTTGATGATGATGCTTGAGTAGAAATAAGCAAGTTTGCTTTTTGAATCACTTAAAAAGGAATTAAGACGTAGAAGTTATCGAGCAGTGAAGTTTTAAAATAAAACACAGAGTTTTTGATTAAATAAAACGAAAATTGAGTTTTTAAATAAAGAAAAGATTAAATAATAATTATTTAATATTGAGTATTAAGTTGAGATTGTGTACGAGTATAAGTACGTATTTTGAGGAAAATGATGACGTATTTTAGAGTCAAGAAATACTAAATAGAAGTTTGAATGTTAAATTCAAAATAACTATTATTACTTGAGTTTAACGAAATGATTTTCGTTAAGAATACGAGGTTATTTTTGTTAAGAGTTGGAAGTTATAAGTTTTTAAAAAGCCAAGAGTCTAGCAGTAACGAGATAACAGTTAGTTATGTGAGCTATCTTTAAGTTGTCAAGCTTAACTGAGATTATGTGACTAAGTAGGATCTTGTTAACCTACTTAATTGCGAAGTAAATCATCAATATGATGTGAATGTTTGATTATTGATATAGATGGTCGATTATAATGAAAATGTTTGAGTTGATTGATTATGCTCGACTGTTGATGTGAATATTGAAGTGAATATTTGATTGTTGATGTGAGTATTCGATGGTAACATGAATGATTTAAGATGATGATAGTCGAGAATTAATGTTATGATTTTCTGAGTTTATATAACTCGAGAACTTGAGAAGTATAAGACCAGATGAATAATAATTTCTCGTTTTGCGTGAGAATTATAATATTATTTTCTAGAAATGAGAATGCAAGTTTGAGATTTAAATAGTAACCGAGTAAAGACGATAAGCCGAGAACGAGAAATCGAGAAAGATGTCGATGGAAAGAAGTTTAAATAAGATAAGAAAGATACGAGTCGAGTAGAAGTCCTTCAGCCGAACCCTAAACCTATTATACGTTTTTTAGTCTATTAAACTCGATTTTATTCGATGTTATTATTGAAGGGTCGAGCGGGACTGAAAAGTAGTCGGGAAGCGTAAAGTAAGCAACCTCGACCCAATATACCCGAAGTCAGGTGGGCTTTCTGAACTTAAAGCAAATGATGAATGCGCTTACTATTTATCTATTATGTGCGCTTTTCAAATTGATTGACTTGCCTAAATGTTCTAAATGTTTTGGTATGCAATCATCTACGTGTTATAGTTGTTGATGGTCCTGTGGACGCATGGGATACAAGTCCTGTGGACGCACGGGATAGTGGTCCTGTAAGATAAGGGACAATGCATGCATTAATTAGGTGATTATGAGCTTTACTTCGGTATAGCCAGTCACGATGTTCGAGAAGGAGGCCTACTTCTTGACACCACAGTAAAATCAGTTGTAGATTGATTCATACCTGAGTATAAATGTCTGCAAACGATTTCAGAAAAGTATGAAAATGGTTTTATAGTTGTCACAAGCGGTAAACTATTTTTAAACGATTATATCTAACCCTTGTGATGGAGCAAAAGAGACAAGTCTAATCATATAGCTCTAATGAGTAGAGTTTCAAATGTTTTTGGCATGTGTTCACCGAGTACGAGGTACTCACGCCCTGCATGTTATTTCTAAAACGTGCAGGTTAGCTTGGATAAGGAGGACGTGGTGTGCTTGAGCGGCTCATTGTTAATATAAATCTATTTTGGAAGTTTGGCTTGAGGTTATGTGTCTTCATACATATAACCTTCGAACTTGATGTTAATGTTTGTGTTCCGCTGCAACATTGTTATTCTGTTGTCTTTGACTGCATGCTCGAATTTCGTTACTATGAGCTATGTGCTCAAAACAATTCCCTGTTTGTTTTTCAATTCTGCATGACTTGAATTCCCAAAACACTTATTATATTTTGAAGCCAATGTAAATTATTTATGCTTGTTTATTTTGAAAATCCCTTGAAAGCATGTTGATATTTGATAATGATTATTGTCGATTATCCTCATTCTCGAGCATGAATCCTTGTTGAGTTAAGTTTTATTTGTTGGTTTCACATTCTTGAATCAATTGAATTAGTGTTTGGATACATATTGAGTCGATGTGTGACAAAAGTGATATGTTTATTTGATGGTTTCACCTTCACACTCCAATGTGTTAGCTCGGGCACCGGGGCCTGCCCATAAATCCTCTGTGTCTCGATCCGTCTCGTGCCTCCGACCCTTGCTTAAGCGACATAGCCCATCTTCGTGCCATCCTCGCACAATCTCGAACAAGACTCGCTTAAACTCGAGCTCTTTAACACGCACCCGTCGTATGCTACGATCAAAATACTTCTGTATGCCCAGACGGACAATACACTTTCCTATCCTCACAACCGGACTGGCTAGTCTTAGTGGTAAGATAGGGTTGATCCCACAACTACTTTGCTCTTCAGGTGCACAAGTTTGGTTGTCACGGTCCTAACGTGTTTATCTGCACAAATTAACTTAAGACAATCAAATAGTAAAGGGGTAAGATTTGGGTTAGGTCATGATTACTGTTGATATTCGTATTCGGTCATAGGCATACCAAAGACATGCATTGGGGCGTTTCAAGAGATTATACTCCACACTTGAGATGGTTAAGTCCCTTGTGGTCACTTGGTCTGAAGGTCACGCTTCACCCCGGTCACAAGGTCGTGCTTCACTTCTCCTTAGATAGTAGTCATGCCCGATCTCTCCAAGTATGACCCTCACCAACCTTCTCTTCCCAGTTCCCCAGCTCCGCACCTGCAGAGAAGTTATAACTCGTGGAATATACATTTCCTGTAACACATCCAACCAGTCATCGATATGTCTATGATGCGTGAGGTGAGTCCTTTGGTCGATAACCATGGCTTTATGCCTCGTCACAGTTGATGGATAGCAATTAGAGAAGCCCAAGACCGAGGAAGGACGTAGTATCCCCTTGCCCGTTCCTCGCCATCCAGATCTACAACTCCATTGAAGGCGCTGCTCAGCTACTCGGTCATAGGCTTATTGAACTTTACTATTTGGTATGCCCTTGACATTTGCTTGGCATAGTACAGCCCTTACTGAAAGGAGATCACCCGCTCAGTCTGAACTGTCCACGATATCTTCTCAGACCTTTTCGGAATCACTGAACTCAACCGAGCGTACAAATGCTTCACAAATAACTCATATATCAATAGTTAATCAATTCCCGTCCAAATCTCACCAGGGGAATTACTCACACATAATGAAAGACATAATTACGAATGCAAATAAACACATTAATAGCAAAAAATATGAAATACTTGGAATTAAAAGTACCTAAGGTAAACTACCTTGGTTTTGTTTAGCAACTGGAATGAAAATACGAAAAGCGGTAAATTGTTCGTGCAGAAATGTAAAGAACTTAAATGAAAAGTGTATCTCGGACAAAATTCATTAGAATACTAGGGGGGAACCAACGTTTTGCCAGCCACACTTGCTGGACTTTTATAGTGGTTGTTGTGGCAGTCAATCCCTTCCCTCCGGCAGACCAAATCGGCTGATTAGTCATCTTTCATATTTAGCTCGATCCTTGATTGATCCTTAATTGATCCGATTGATGATTGGTAATCAGTGGTTGATTTATTGGGTTGACTCTACCTTCTTCCAGATCCTTCTATCGATGGGAATCGCCAGAATCCCCTTCAAATCTCCTCCACGCGTCTTTCCATATTTGGCTTCGGCTGCTGACTGCTGCTGCTGGAAATGGTCATACTGGTTGCATGCTTCTGTTTGCCTCACACCAGAATACTCCTCTTGAATCATCATAGCTCAAAGATGCTTTGAGTGGTCTCTTGTTGCACTCTCTTCTCTTGGGAGAATCAACATCATGAAGTGGGCTTGAATTGTCTCGGTAATGCTCATTCTGACCATCTTTCCTCTATACGCCCTGGACTGAGCCTCCTTCCTCCGAATAGCTGTTTTCTTCCCTATACAGACATTACAGACACAAAAGACAAGAAAAATAGGGCCAAATGGCGCAAAAGTTGAAGACGCATCACTCTTCTCGCCCATTGCCGAGTTCTCTCGCACATCAGCCTTCATCGGTCCCACACATTGAACATGTATAACTCGCCCGACTAGGATTCACCATTTTTAGCTTGTGCTAACATAGCACCAACCACCAAGCCCACAAGCCTTGGCCACGCATCTAGCCCTTGACTTAAGCCGACCACACCATCTTTCACATGCCCTCTTATATATACATAGTGAGCATAAACCCTGTGGAACAACACATTTTACTTTGGGCACCTTGACTTGCATATGGCTCGATCCAGACTAGCTCAAATGAGTTCTCACCATGCCAAATGCCTTATCTTTGAGATTTCACCGAGCCATCTGTTGCTACAAATTAAACCTCATAGAATGACATCATTTCCAAGCCTCAGCTCACAACACATTCCCAACTCCCCAAACACCCGACGTTGGGTGAATCAGCCTAGACTCTCGTCCGAGCCAAACTTACGTCACTCAAATTCCACTCAAGCTAAAGTATTTGTCATACCAACTTGGTCAAGCAAACTTCAATCATACGGCCCATCCGAACATCGTTGCCATCAAAACTCGTCGAACGACCTCTATCCCGACGCTACCCATGTCCTGGCGCAATGATGGCGCACGCCAGACACATAGCTAAACTAAGGGGCTAACACCAGGTTACCTGGTGGCCATTTATCACAACTCTTTAATAATATCATTTAGGGGCTATAGGGGCAAATCACTATAATTAATATTAATTTTATTATTATTTTTATTTGGAAGCTATGAAGAGTAAAATGAGAGTTGTATTTAGAATTAATTTAAATTTTTGACTCATTTGAGATGGAGAAATCTAAGGTTGAGGCAATTATTATGGAAGAAGCCCATAAAAATATGATAACTTTAAAACTAACTAATCAATCAATCAATCAATTAATAATAATAATAATAATCATCTATATATTATTGACACCGGCCTTCCCTTAAATCTAGGTGTTACATGGTGCAACCATAATAACTTTAAAACTAACTAATCAATCAATCAATCAATAATAATAATAATAATAATAATAATAATACCGATTTAGCCTCCCCTTAAATCTAGGTTTTACATGGTGCAACCACAATTCGATATTCTTATTTATCTTAAATTCTCAATTTATGCATTTTAAATCAATAAATTCTATTATTTATTATTTTATATTCTTATAATTTCCATAATAGGAAAAAAAATCTATTTATTCATATGGTAAAGGTGAATATCTTCTAATTTGGTAATGTTTATAAATTGGTAGTAAGATCTATGACCGTAATATTAAATAAAATAATTTTATTGATTTTTTATTCCATTTAAAGTTGTAAAAGCTGTGGAAAGTTTTTGTAAAAGTCATTATACTTTAAAAATAAATGTATAAAGAAATAAATATTCACTGCCTACACAATCAAAAACTTTTTCGACAAGTAAATAAATGTTTGATAAAAGAAAAAGAGTTGGATTCATCATCGCCTATAAAAACATGTGTGATTCATATATCTTTTATTGAAATTAGGATAGGATATGAAAAAAAACTACCTTTAATTATAGTTTGTGTCTCCGGTTTTACAATTCATTTCTTTCTTTAATTCTGGTTTGTGTTTCTGTTTCTACAATATGTTTCTTCTATGCAAGTTTGATTATCCTTTATAGATAAATATAGATGATGATTACTGTCACAGCTCGACTTCCCGAAGGACGGCAAGGTCGGGGTGCGACTAGGGATTAGATTAAAGAAACGGAAAAGAAGAGAATAAATGAATAAAACACATTAACTTAACACTAATTACGATGAACTTGAATAAAAGAGAGTCGATCTTGAAGAATCGCTCGTCAAACTGTATACAAGGAAAACTAGGTTTAAAGTAATAACAATTTAAACCGAAAGGATTTACATAAATAAGGGAACTTAGTTTATTTAATGAAAGAAAGAGTTGATCACGAAGGATCACTCGACATAACTGATCTTAGAAGAGACTAAGTTCAAGGAATGAAACTTAGTTCTAAAGTTATATACTAACTGAAACTAGTTTACAGAATTGGCAGTGAAAAACATGAAATGATAACACATATCAAATGTGAAATCGAGGCTCAACTAAACTTCTTTCCTGAGAACAGACCTTTACTCAACCTCCTCCGCCTTCGTCGCTCAACCTGCACATTTAAAAACAAACATGCAGGGCTAAGTACAAAAGTACTTAGTGGGCACATTGCCGAAAACATTTTATATGTAACGCAACGGAGTTTTTCTTTAAAAGGCCCGTGCTTACCAAATATTAAATCAAATCATGCATCTTTTCATAAATACTCGCATAAATACTTTTACTACTGAACACTTAATTTCTAAATGACACACTGTGGGTTTTTAAACTCACATCCGATCGTCTGGAAAGCATCTGAGGGCTAACTCAGAAACTGTCCCTCTGGATAGCACCTGTGGGGCTATCTCAGAATCTAATCGTTTAGTTGGAATTATCTGGATAGCAGCCTGAGGGCTATCTCAGAATCCAATAGTTTGGTTAGCACCTGAGGGCTAACGTAGAGCGACATAATAGAATTCACATAACCAAATCATTTAAGCAATCATTAATACTCACTTATTAAAACAATACGTAATCACTTTCGAGCAACGCTCGCATATAAATACTTTAATACTCATTTATTAAAGCAAAACGTAAACACCTTCGAGCAACGCTAGCATAATATCACTTCACAAGTAACGGCATTCAACGTAGTTTTGGTTTTAGAAAGCCCACCTCGTTCGTTTACAGAACTATTACTCGTACTTTCGCCTTCCATCCTGTCTTCTATTCTCGTTCTCCTTCTTGGAACGGAAATAATAAAACAACGATAAGTTGTTGAGTCGATAGAAGAAAATGGAATTCGAAACTGAAATCGAAATAATCTTTTAAGTTCTTAAGCTTTAGGCATTTGCACGTTAAACTAACTTCTTTAATTAAACGGGAACGAGATTCGAACACATCTCGTTAGCACTTGCTCGGTTTCTTAATCGACACTGAGGTCGGTTAATAATGATAGTCGATAGCTTATATCGACTTAAAGGATCAAAAGAGATTAAGTTGAAAAAGATTTCAACTTAAGAAACTAAGCTTCGGAACAAACTGTACAGATCAGTAAGTCCACCCAGAACAGGGGATTTCAAAACAGGGGATGTTCCCTGCACCAAAAGAAAGCCACGGATGTCTAGTTTACTCTCTAATTCGTGGATCTCAATTTCATTAAGCGAGCTAGGAGATATTGCAGTTTCCGTGGAACGTCAAAAAACCTGCCGAGTGAACCCTAATGCTCGATAAAATCGACGCACGTTCTTCTAGGTTCGTTCTATGCTTAAACACTTTTAATTTCGCACAAAAACTGACCCAAAACAGTGTACTCGTATCTTGATACGTGATAGACCCCTTTTCATTTCTCGTTTACTAATACGACGATTAAAACTTCGTCATTCAAACTAGTCATTTACTAAGCCAAATCAAGTTCTCATTTCAAAACCTAACTTCTCGATTACAACTACAACTTATATCATTTCTTCTCGGATGGAAATATCAACAACTACAAAGTTGTTCCTTAATCATTAATAAGCATTATTATCTAATTACCTTCCTTATTCGCCCTTTTTATCAATACTTATGATCGTTACTTCGTTTCTTACCAAAATTCCAATGTTATCGGAATTCGTTCAACTTCTACGATATGGTTTCTCATCCATCGAGATTCAGTATTACACAAATCATAACCTCATATCATCATTTATTCCCGACTTATCGACCGTCGTTCGTCTCTTACGTAAAATTCTACATTCTCCGTTTTCATTCAAATTTTACGACAACGACTATCATCTAACGAGCATTACTAATATATAAATCATATTATCAAAAAGTTATCAAGCCTCGACTTATCACCACATCTTCGTCTCTTACATTTCTCGTTTTATTTTTAGAAAATTCTCAAATTAATATATATTCATCCTCATGCATCGTATAACTCATTTCCATTAAATAATCGAGCATATCTTAACATTTACTAACCTAAATCGAGCCTTATTCGTCTCTTAGGTTTTGGATTTTACTTTTAGAAAAATCTAAAACAATTCATACGATCAATTAACGACATGAGAAACACTAATCTATCATCAATTCGACGAAGAAATCGAACACAAAAGAAAGCCCCAAAACTGAAAAAATTTCGGTAGTTATAGGGCTTGGGGTTCTTGATTTTTCCTTCATGATTCGATCCGTAGAACTCGATTCTAAGCATCCTAGAACATGATTCGATCAAAGACACATGCTATCTTACTCTCCAAATTTTCGAACAAAAATAAAAAATGGGGGAAAAGAGATTTGTTCGGTTCAATTGGTAGACGAAGTTCTTACCTTTCGTATTATAAACTCGGATTGAACTTTGATCGGTAGATGGAAGAGTTGTGGATCTTGGAAGAGCTTGGACTTGTATCTCCAATGGAAGAAATTGAGGGAAAAATGAGAGTGAATGGAGGAGGTGGGGTTGCGGCAATGGAGTGATGAAGGAGAAGGTGATGACTCACCTATGGTGAGTCATAAGTAAGAAGAAATATCTCATAAATTGGTGTGACTCGTTAGGGAGACATTTGGCGAGGGAAAAATTAACGAAAATTCTCGTTTCCGGCTCTTAAACGTCGTTTTAAAAGTCGAGAAATACTTTTCTAGTTAGTTACAGAATTGACGAAATCTAATTCGTCCGTTAGATTGGAAATAATTTACGTACTCGGAAAACTTAAATCGTTTTTCAAAATCCGAGAAAAAGTCGGGACGTCACAGTCCAAAATTCGTCCGGAAAAATCATAAATGTCACAGCCCCAAATCCCGAGGGATGGCAGAAGCCGGGGTGCGACTGGGGTTGGATTAAAGAAGTGGGGAAGAAGGGGGCTAACTGACTAAACATACATGAAAAAGGCATCGTTAAAACATAAATAAGACTTGAATATAGATAAGGAAGAGTTAATCACTAAGGATTACTCGACAGAAAAACATAGAAGAAACTAAGTTCATAATTACAGACTTAATTACAGAGTTGTTCAAAAATACATCTCAAAAGATATTCAGAGTTTTGCAGCGGAAGGGTTCTAACTAAGCATCCTATCCTTTAACTCAACACCAACCGTCGCCGCTCACCGTCGCTTCAACCTGCACATTTAGAAAACAATGCAGGGCTAAGTACAAACGTACTTAGTGGGCACGATGCCGAAATCATAATCATAAATATAGATAAATATGGCATTTCATAATTGTAGCACATCGGGGTTTTATTGAAAAAGGCCCGTGTCTGCTAAACATTTTCTGACTCTTTTCTCATAAATCACCCGCGCGAGCATTTTCCTGACTAATGTTACGTTCAATCTTGATCAATTCTAATTCACCGTGGCTGGTACCCCTCAACAGGATATCACATACACCACAGGTTACAAAGTGCACTAACTCTGGAAAGCACTTAGCAGCTAACTCAGAGCCGATCGTTAGTTAATCTAGTTAGATTAACTCTAAATCTGGAAAACACGAATGTTGACTCAGATAGGTACAAGAGAACTCACATAAAACATAAAACAGTTCATGCCATAATATCACTTTGAAAACACAGATATCAAAGCGATAAAGAAAGATTTTCCGAGCATTGCTCGTTTTATTTTGTATATAAAAGCCCACCTTGATTTACAGAACTTAAAGCAAAAGCTTCCAACTTTGGATCTTCCGTCCTTTCTCTACTGTTGGCTTCCTCCTTCATCGTAAAATAAACATACTTAAAAATGGGTCGTAAAAGATAATCGATCAAAAGAATCGAAATAAGTTTTAGTTGTTTCATTCTTTAGGCATTTGCACGCTTACTAGATTCGTTTTACTTAAACGGGAACGAGACTCGTACCAATCTCGTTTAGAACTCGGGTCAGTAGAGAAGGTAGTCGATATCTTAATACGACTTTAAAGATTATATGAAACTAAGTTGGAAAGAATCAACTTAGGCGATTTACGTTTTAGTTCATTAAACGATTTATGAAATTTCTCGTTTATTACTTCTTTAATGAAAGGATAATAGATAAGATCTCGACTGGTTTTCATCACTCAAGGTCCTGTACTTGACTCTAGGGTCAGTAGGGAGATATTCGTTAGATAAAACGGCTTAAACGATCGAAAGAAACTAAGTTGTGAACTAAACAACTTAGAAAACAAGAAACTGAATTTTCACTGCGCAGTCCAGTAACTCTGGAGACTGTCCAGAACAGAGGATTTGGAAATAGGGGATGAGCCCTGTACAACTGGAAAGATTGGGATGTCTAGTTCGCGCTCCAATTTACGGATCACAAATCTGATAAACGAGCTAAAAGTTATTACAGTTTCCGGCGAGGGTCGCAAAACTGCCGTGAAAACCCTAATTGCTTGATAGGTTCGACGTATAACGTCTTAGGTTCGTTCTAAGCTCTCGTATTCAATTTCTTTAGAAACTAAACCCTCAAGGAAGTCATCACGTACTTCCGTACGTGATGAACTCCTTCTCAAAACTCGCTCAAAAGCACGACGTTCTAAACGTCGGATTTCAACTAACAATTACTAAACCAACAAAAATTCAAAACGCGTTCTAGTTTTCGACTATAACTATAGCCCATATTATATCAACTCGAAAGCTTATGATGTCAACTAGAAAGTTGTTCTAAATTTCATCTTAAACAATAATATCAAATTAGGAATCTCATCCGACTTCTCGATTTTTAGTTACGACTAAATGTTCGTCTCTTACGCGATTTTCAAAGTTGTTGAATTCCGTTCAAATTTTACGACGTTAAACTACGTCTAATGTGAATCACTTTCATGCATGCAAACATATCATAACATCATTGTAACTCAATTTATAAGCTGATCTTTGTTTCTTACGTTTCGTTAAACATTTTTAGAAAATTCTCAATTAAATTCTATAATCAACTAACATTATTTGCAACATAATTCAACCAACAATTCATCAATTAAATCAAACATGTGGAAACCCCTAATTACTCTATAAATTTCGGTTTTTATAAAGATGTTAAGGGGGTGATTTTCTTCTCCAATTAACTACATTTATTCATTAACCAACCTCTTATAACAACTATTAATCACTTGCAAATCAATTTCCATCTAACATGCATCAAACCCCTAAATTCAACTCAAACCCTAATTGAAATTTCACAAACACATAGGGCTTTTGATTCCTTTTCATTCTAATTACTAATTAAATCTCTATTAAACAAGAATCAATCATCAAAAGAAGAAAAATTAAAAATCCTACTAACATGCCCTAAATTTCGGTATTAATATAGGTATGAGGGTTCTTATTTTTGTTCAATTTTAATCCCTAATTATCCTATCTAATACATCTAATTTCATTATTCCAAGATCAAATTATCCATTCCAATACTCAAAATTTTCGATCAAGAAGAAATGAGAAAGAAAAGAAATCCAATTGAATATAATTATAGAGAAGGGAATTACCTTAAGAATTAATGAAGAACTTAAGAGGTTTGAATGGAGGGATTGAGACTTGTGAGTTTTCTTCTTATTCTTGGAGCTTGTCTTCAATGGAGGATGATGAAGTGAAGAAGATGATGAATGGGGGAGTGGTGCTGCCGATTGTGTGTGTGTTTGGGAGGAAATGGGTTGTTTTAATTTTGAATTAACTATATGTTGTAACTAATAGGTGTAAAGTTTCAATAGTGGAAGTAATAGGTGTCACTAAATTAAGCATTATCAACATGCATGTTTTCTAATTAATTAATTAATTACAAAAAAAAAAGAAAAAGTCGGCTGCCATGCAGATTTTTAGGAGGGATATGCATTTTTCCAGCGCGATCCGACGTTACGGAAAACGTTCGACGAAAAACGTCGCTCGGCACAAAATCGTCGCGATCCGATTTGACCTAAAAATTCTAACGTACGAACTTAATTGGAAAATAAATTTACAAAATTTATTTTTACAAAAACTCGGGACGACACAGTCCGAGTTTCGTCCGGAAAAACATAAAAACGAACTTTCTCGGGCGTGTTCGTATCGCGATTTCGTGAATGTAAAAAAATCAGACGGTTTTCCGTTCTGAGTTTACGAATTAAAAACTTTTTGTACGCGCTAACCCTAAATACAGTAGTCATCTAGCTGACTTCTGTAATTTATTTTCAGAAACAGATTCGACTGTTAATCTTAGAATTCAAAATCGTAAACTTAGGCGTGCAAAGCCATTTATTTAATTAACTTTAAAAAATTTTAGAACGTAAGGAATTTACGGGGCATTACAATAAAAACGAACTTTCTCGGGCGAACTCATATCTTAATTTCGTGAATGTAAAAATCAGATGGTTTCCCGATCTGAGTTCTAGAATTTAAATTTTTATCGCCCGTGAAAACCCTAATACAGTAGTCGTTCCTCTAACTTCTGGAATTTATTTTCTGAAACGGATTTCACCGTTGGTCTTAGAATTGAAAATCAGGAGCTTAGGCGTGCAAAGTCATAATTAATATTAACTTTAAATTTTAAGACAGAAGAATTTTTCCGGGGTATTACAATTACTTTATTTATTCTCATATTGGTGTCAAATTTAAAATGTGTATAAGTTGTTTAGTTTTTTTATTTATTCTATTTGGCTCATATTGGTGTTTGAATTCAATTGTGTATCAACTCTTTTAGAAATGTGCGCTTTATATCTTGAAAAAAGGTCTGTTGCCCGTTATATAATAATTTTATTTCTTACTCTTATGAATATATGCGACAATATTTACACTACTAGAAATTTATGCATACATAACACTCCATTCATAACGGATATTTGTAAACTGCGTTATGCATGAGCGCACTTTTTATAAAGATAACGTATTTTGAAATCTCTGTTACGTATGCAGTGTTATCACACACATATATAACGGTCTCGAATTATATGTTATGTTAAAGTGTTATCTTTAATCATATATATAACGGTATTAGGCAATTGTTACGCTATACGTTATGTATGAGCATGATTTTATTTTTCTTATTTTTTATTCTTCCCATATTTTCAACTGTGAAACCCATCTGCTCCTCACCCATCTGTCTCTCTCTCATCTCAATCGTGAGTATGCAAGCAATCATCTTTCTCACTTCTCCTTCCCTGGCAAGACAACATTGTCGAGCTCGCGGCCATCGTCTCTAATCACTCTCTCTCTCTCAGCCAAAACCTCTATATTCATCAAAAGCCTCAATCAAAAATCCTAGATCCCTAATTGAACCCTCTCTTTTCTTTCTCTCTCACTTCTCCTTCTCCGGCGAGACGAACGTTATCGACATTGTCATCGAGCTCGTGGTCGTCGTCTCTACTCACTCTCCCTCTCAGCCAAACCTCAGTATTCATCAAAAGCCTCTAGAAAAAACCCTAGATCCCTAATTGAACCTTCTCTCTTCTCTCTGAAATTGGGTGAATCACTCCATTCATTCCCTGCTACCTCGTCGCCCTCTTTACTCGCTGCTATCGATGTTTCGCCTCTACTGAAGCAATCAACGACAACAACGTTGGAGCCACCACTTCTGTAAACTGCTCCTCTGCCTCGCTTCCGGCCACTGTCTCCATCTTTTGCCTAGCCTCCAACCAACACCGTCGCCGCTGCGGTTTGCTCGGAGGTAAGCCTTTGTTTCTCGTCATTTTCCCTTTTTTTTTTAATTCTAATCAGCCTAAATCAGAAATGAAGAGGATTATTTTTGGAGTGTTGTCAAGGTTCAGTAGGTTGTGTGCAGTATATTTGACTATGTTTTTTGTTCAATTCGTAGTCATAAGCTACTAATTTTAAGCAGATATGGACATAGAAATCTGAATAGTTAAGCAATATTTTTAAACTAATTAAGTAAAACAATATTATCCTAGGCTTTGAGCTGATGAGTTTTCAGTCAAAGATTTTTGTTAGCCTTTGCAATCTGCACCCTTTTTCTGGAGGAATAAGATATTGAATTTGAATACAAGATTTTAAGTTTGAATACTTGTTGCATGTCTTTTCTGTGATGCAGATTTGAAATATATATATATAATTGTATGATTCAATGTGAGAATGAGTAGAATATGAGGCATGTAATTGAATTTGACTTCATCAATGAGCTCTGGATGAGCACAAATAACTCTGTCAGTGATGATGATATGAAACCCACATAATTAATGATAATAATTAGGAATCATGTTTCTGTTGTCTTGATCATGTTTTATATGTGTGTATTCAATTCATCATTTAGCAACATGTGTTACTAATGGATGTGTTTGAGAAGAGTTTGATGCCTTGGGTTAATTTTGTTATCGTATCTGTATTCCATTGTCATCTTTAATCTTTAGAATGAAGGAAGATCTTTATAAGTGTTATTCTGCTCCAAGTTGTAGGGAATGCAGCAGAACATTCAGGTGCCGTTATGTTTGTTGTGAAGGACAAGCTTGTAAGTGTTTTAATTTTTGTTCTCGACTTTTCGTGAAATTTAATTTCTCAAATTTCTTAGTGGTGATAGGCTCATCAACATAAATAGTGATGTTTGTGATATATATTTGATATATGGAAATGCTCATTGACTATAATAGTTATTATTTGAGAATATGATAAAATCATGATATTGTGAGGGTGATCAACACAAGCAAATAGTTTTGCTTGTTATCTATATTAAGTTACATATTAAAAGATTTTTTTTTTTCTGCTGCACTAACTATACATACCATTCAATGTGGTTGTTGGGTGGATCATGAGGCTTCCCATGGACTTCAATTTTAAGCTTTTCGCGATAGTTACTCTGTTCAAGATGGTTCTTGTAGTAGCCGTCATAATACAGGTGACATACTGAGCTTTTATACTTGAGTTTTTTTATTAATTTCTGAGAAAGTAATCTTCTATTGTCCCCTCATGCATGAGTGCGTCTGCAGACTTATTTTAAAAAAGCATCGTTCCTAGTTAGTTATTATATGTAATGGTGCTTGCAAGAAGGGACATCAAATTACTACAAATGACTGATGCTTCTACACTACTATCTAATAGTCGCAGCAAGTTTCTTTGTAAATATTGACGATGATTCTGGCTGTAAGTGATAACGGAGTTTTGTGCACATACATAACGGAGTTTCTTCGTTATGTATGTACGTTTTTCTAGTAATGTTACTATCTAAATATTGTACTAATTAGCGTATAACCCGTCGACAATCAATGGAAAATTATATTAATAAAAATTAATAAAATTATTAGATAGTACTAATATGTAATAAATTAAGCAAAAAATTGTTTGTTAATTATTTTAGGGTTAAATCATTCGATTATGCAATCTACTAAACTCGTTTAGAATTTATATGCCCTTGAACGTATCTCAAAACCAATTAAAAAGTATTAAGACCACATGTTTCGTCTCAAACCCATATAGTTATGTCTATTAAAAATATTAATCTAATATATTCTCATTCTTTTCGATAATTTTCAAAGTTCTATTCTTCTATAAAACTGATGCGGACAAAAGTATATTTGTGTCTCAAAGGAAAGTGACTCTTAAAGTGAATCTTTTTGCTTTTTATGAATAGAAATAAACAAGAGAAGGAGCAGGTAGTGAGAGAAAGAGAGAGAGAGGAGAGATATAGATAGCGAAGAATAATATAGAGGTTAAGATTGTATATAAGATTGAAGTGACACTAAATACGCTACATTATGAGTTCAACATAAAATTAAGGAAAACAAGTTGAACCACCGCTTGACAATCATCATGTCTACCTCGACGGTTCTTGTAATATCCCGGATATTTCTTTCCGTCGCTAAAATAAAAATTTTTGTTTTATTAAGGCTTTGCACTTTTAAGTTAAAGAAATTCAGTTATATGAATAATGGCGAAGTCCGTTTCTGAAAATAAGTTGCAGAAGTCGTTCAACCGACTACTGTATTGGGGTTTCGGCGACCGATAAAATTTTCGTTAGAGACCTCAGATCGAAAAAGCATCTGACTTTACATTCACTTATTTTGCGATACGAGTCTATTGGTAAAAGTCAGTTTTATTTATTTTTCCAGGCGAAATTTGTACTGTCATGTCTCGACTTTTCAAAGTTTTTCGGGAAACGAGCCGTCCTTTCCGACTAAGTGAAATATTCCAGAACTAATGGTCATATCCATTTTTGTCAAAAATGTGTCCGTCTAATAAAGTAATTGTTCGTTTCTAGTTTACAGTATTAGATCCGGAAAATTAGATTTTTGTTGAGAAATTAGTGTACAACGTGATTTTCTCTTCTTCTTTATAAATATCAAGTGTCTTTCATTTTTTTTCTTCTCTCTTTCCCCTACCAAACCGCCATCTCCCTCTCTCTCTCACCATTGAAGAGTTCTTCAAGGTTTCTTCAAGCTTTCGATCTTCATATCTTGTTCGTTTGTCGATCGATTTCATTTCCGAGTTCGTATTTGATAAGGTGAGAGCTTTAGCTTCATTTCTATCCAAACAAGAATCATCTCCTTTGAAGTTTGATAGATGTCAAAATTTATGTGGTGTAGGATATGATGTTCTAAGTTTTATTTCATGTTATTTTGTTGTTAGAAGTAAGAATCCATGGTTGAAATCGAGTTAGAAACATGCTAAGTATTTATTTGGAAATTTTTTGCACTTCTTAGCTGTTTTGATTGAGCTTGAATATTGATATTTGGTTAGTAGATTATGAATTCATGCATTGAGATATGCTAGTATGAATTGTTTGAGATTTTTCTAAAAATATTTCGATATTTGTTGGAGATGAAGAAGTATGAATATGATTGATCACATGATGTGTTTTGGATGATATTTTGATGTATTTGAGATGTAGGAAGCATGTAGTTGATCATATAATTTAGTTAGAATTTTCCGATCAATTTTTATTTTTCGTTGGAGACGAAGAATCGAGATTATGTTGAGTATAAATGATGATATGAGTATGTGGAGTATGTATTAGTGATTCTATGAGTATGTTGAGCATATGTTTAGTTGGAAATGTTATGGTTTGATGAATGATATAGAAGAGATAAGAAATGAGATTTTTAATTGTGAAAATCGAAAATTTAGAGTAAGAACACCTAGTGTGTGTTCTAGGTGTTCTTGGTGAAAAAGATGAATTTTTGAAGATTTGAAGAAATGCCTAGTGTGTGTTCTAGGTGTTCTTGGTGTAAATTTGAAGATTTAAATATCATTAAAATTAATTCAAAAAGAAATTAATTAATTAATGAATAAAATATTCAAGATATTTTCAAGAATAAAATTAATTATAAAATAAATCAATTAATTATTAAATTAATTAATAATTTTGAAATTTTTAAAAAAATAAAAAAAATATAGAAAATAAAAGGAAAATTTATAATTTATTCATGGAGATATAGAATTAGATTTGATTATGATATAAGCTTTTGGATTGCATATTAGTTAATCTAAGTACTTAAGGATGATAATTTGAAAGTTTCAACGAATTTTAAGAACGTCAAATATTTTGTAAGAGATGAAGAATCGACCATAATTGTCGATAGAAAAATAGAACGAGAAAACTAATCAAATTTTAGTGATTGTGCATGTGTTAGGTTTGTTGAGTAATTAATTAAGAATTTACTAACAACCTTGAAAAAGGAAGTTTATAAATCGTCGAACATGTCAATGATTGATTGAGTATTGGATTTTGGTAATGTAATTATGTTAAGATGATCATTGTTAAATGATAAGAAGATAGAAACTAATTTGGTTTGAATTGGATTAGTAGAATTTCAAAAATTTAAGAAAGTAAGTAAGTGTAGAAACAAAGAAACGAGAAAACGAGGGTTTGTATGTTTCCGATTGATGATATGGTTGATGTATTGATGATAAGCATGATTATATGTACTTAGTATGAATTTCTTAGATTTTATAAAAAAATATTTGGAAAAAAATCGACAACGATGTTCGTTGCTCGATAAAAACGACGTGTTAAATGATTATGAGTATGTGTTGATTGATTTGAGTTGGTTAATGATTAATAAGCATGAGTGTAGTTGATGATGATTTCATATAAGTTATGAAACAGAAATTAAGAAGTTGTTTGTGATTTAAAATTGAAAAGGAATTGCTAAGTGGGAATGTTAGTTGAAAAGGCGAGATTGCTCGTCGTGTATTGATCAAGAAACCTAAGGGTTTTCATGTTGATGATTGTGTGGTTTGATTGTTTAAAGATTGGTTGAAATTTCGTGCACATAAAGGTTGTATAGCATTGATCGAACCTAGGGAAACGTGCGTCGAGTTTTTATATGTCTAGGGTTTCGGCCAGTTTTGCGATCCTTCACGGAAACGGCCATAACTTTTTGCTCATTTAATGAAATCGAGATCCGTAAATTGGACAGTAAAGTAGACTTCCGTGTCTTTCTTTTGACATAAGGAAAATCCCTTGTTTTGAAATGCTCTATTCTGTAAAGGCTCCTGATGGTCCCGATACGAGTTCTGGTGTATGGGGAGGGGGGAATACACCAGTTAAGAATTTTTAAAAACAACCCCCGAAAAATTATCACAACTGAGTAATACGACTCAGCTGGAATCACAACTGAGTAAGGATACTCAGCTGGAAGTGTAGTGTTGTGCGGAATGTGGTGGGAATAAAAACTAACTCGTGTAAAATAACTCACGCTCAGATGCAAGGTTGGTCAATAACCAAAACAGTTGAGAATGCAAAGATGCAGTTTTGAGTGCTGGTTAGTAGGTTAGTTGGATATACAAGAAATAACTGAACTAAAAACACAAACACACAAAGGATTTACGTGGTTCGGAGAGAACTCTAACGTCCACGGGGAGTTGTGAGTCCACACAACTCAGTCCAAATTCTTTAGGACTGGAACCACAAAGCTTACGCGGACTTTGCAACCGTTGAGATAAGTTTACGGGTACTTATCAACCTTACAGATAAGTTTACGGGTACTTATCAATCTATCTACTCAATTTCGGAAAGAGTAGGGTCCTAACAATCCTTTTGAGAGGATGTGCAAAAGGGTGGGTTTTTCCAACTACTAGATCGAACAAAGAAGTAAGCTAGGATCTAAGCTTGAATGAATGAAAACTCAAACTAAGATCAAAAACACCAAGACAAATTCTAACACTCTATGAACCCTCAACTAGTGATGTTCTTAGAGATTGAATGCAGTTTAGCTCGAGTGCAATTTTTCGTTCTTTCTTTCACTCTTTAGTCTCTTCTCGCACTTATCTTCTATCTTGAGGAATGAATGAAGGCCTCTATTTATAGGCAGAGAGAATCAACTAGCCGTTGGAGGAGCAGTTGATCTCTGTTTTGTGAAAGCGATGGCTTGTCTCTCATCTCTGCAGACTTTCCCGATTTGGCAACTGTGAACTTCTGCTTTCCTTCTGAGACAGCCTTGTGTTGGGCCAAATGAGGTAATGACAGAACGTCAAACCTTCACGTGACTTCCCATTTGAATTTCAAATTTCAGCCTTAGTCTTTCAACCTTGTTTAGTCGGTTGTGAAGTTTTGGTCTTCATCCGAGTGGTCTTCAGCTTATGTTCCATCTGTTCGACATCTTCATCTGACCTTCTGTCTGAATAGGAACAATTGAACTCTCAGCTGTTTTGAACTTCATGTTGTTGATCTAACAGATTGAGTCTTGTAACTGATGTTCCAACTGAACAGTTGACTTGAACGCTCAGTTGTTTTTCTCACATCTGATGTTCCATCTGAACAGGTGGCTTGAACGCTCAGTTGTCTTTCTCACATCTGATGTTCTATCCGAGTAAAGCCTTGTTGCCGTCTTCAGCTGGAGACCTGTAAAGATAAAATCTCAACATTGCTCAAACAACGAGCCTAAATACTAACATTAGGATCTGGCAACATCTACTCGGTTGGGGTCAGTTTGTTTTGGAATCAATCAAAACTTTACTTAAATTTCCCAACAATTTCCCCCTTTTTGATTATGCCAAAACCCTACTGATCTAAACCCTACTGACCTATCTAAAATCTCAGCTGAAATTCTAGACAGTCTATAAGATTAAACATCAGACGACTTAGCACAGTTATAACATGGTATTGAAATAACTTTGCGATTCAGAGCTTGGACAACGAGATTTGTACGTCAAGGTGAATCGGATAAAATGAAAGTTTTCATTACAACTGATGGTTACAACAAAGTGCACAAAAAATCAAAAATACATCAGTTGCTCAAAAACTTTAACTTAGCTAATACTTTAGCCCATACTTCCCAAAAATTCTGACAAAAATTTCTCTTTTCACACCTGACTCCTACGAAATGTGAACTCCATGTTCCTGACAAACTCTTCTTGCTTCAGCTGCTATTTTCTGTCGGTTGGGATTTCTTGAGTCTGGGAGGAATGGAGGAAGGTATGTGACTTTCTGAGGGACCGGGACGGCGTTCATATCCAGTTTCGCATCAATCATTGCTCGCCTGAACTGGCTGAACATGCTCGGATCCCCAGAGTGTAGCTCGGTCAGGGCTTCCTTGAAGGCTCTCCTCGAATCCTCAGTTGAGTAAACCTTCCTATAATAAAAATCATTCACAAACTCCGGCTTGAATGATTCCCAATCCTCATTTCATTCAGCTGGCATCCATTTGTCAACATGCCTGAAGCGACTTTGAAGCTTGATTTTCCCTGGCAATCTCTGTTGCTTCAACCTTGCTTCAGCCTTTACTTGATGTTTTTCTATGTGGCGTCGGCTGCGAGAGACTATATTCATGTCCAAGTTGTTGGTAACCTTGGCAAGCTCCTCCTCGAACTGGTTGACTCTCGTTGCTTGGCTAGCTGCAAACTTCTTCACCCATTCCGGGTTCATGTAGTCTTTCTTAGGAACATCCATAGCCTTAGCAGCAGCAATACACTCTTCGGTTGTAATACCGTCGAGTTCAGCATCGAGCTCGGCTGCTATCTCGGCTATGGAGTTGTAGGAAACTCCATACTCCTCCGTCTGTTCCATGTCCTTCGCCATTTCATCTCCACCGACAACAATGGATTTCAGCTGTTGTTGTTTCTTGTTGGTTGGCTTTGGAGTGGACTTCTTCTTCTGAGCTTTCTTCTTCGGCTGAGATTTTTCGGCTGGAATCTCTTCTTCCCCAATCTCATCTTGCTGCATCACATCTTCTCCCTTTTTGGCATCAGCAACAAGGCTTGCAACTGAGCCATCTAGAGAAGTGAGTTATTGTTCAGCTTGTTGAATCCGGTTGAAAAGCTCATTAACTGCGCACTCCACTTCAACCTTCCTCGCTATTTCAGTGTCATGGCGCTCTTGTTCAGCTTTCTTGATGGCGGCGAAGGTTTCAGTGACTTCATTCTGGAAGGCGACGAACTCAGCCCATCTGGATTCGAATCGAGAATCCCATTCTTCATCCTGAGTTTGTTGAGATTTGGTCAGGTTGGAGTCTGAGATAGACTTGAAGACGTTCAGATCTGATCGGATTCCATGAACGGTTGTCTTCAGTGTATTGATGTCTTGGCTGGTGGATGCTGAGAATTCATCCAGCTTCATCTTCAGCTCCTCATTCTCTTCCTGCAACTTCCTGTGCTTTTCCTCCTGAGCTTCCATCATCCTCAGCTGATCTTCTTTGTTGAGCTGGATGTTGGCAAGCATCTCCTTTCGCAGTTGGTTGACCCTCTCATCGATCAGCTCGCAAATTTCGTCTGTGGAGGGGGCTGGCTGATCAGCTGGAGCTGGTTGGCCAGAAGTTGTGGGCAGTTCAACAGTGACCATGGCTTGGCGATTTGCCAGGTACTGTTGAAGTTCTTCCTCTTCCTGCTACGCTGCTGCTGCTGCTGCAGCTGCATTAAGATCATCTATAAAATCAACAGATTTTGTTAGCATGTTGTCCAGGAAATTGACTCAATCTTATTCAGCTGTTTCCCTCGTGTCTCTTCCTTCCGCCTTGCTGAGGTCCAGACGACGAGTCAGCAGTGCGATTTTATTGTTGTATGCAACCTCCAGGTTGGTATAGTTGAAGTAATCCCTGATACGTGACTCATCGGCCTTGAGCTGGTTTCAGCTGTGTATGCGGATGGTATCTTCCTTGACATACCAGTGGCTGAATATAATGTTGAATTGATATAGCAGCTCAGTTCCGAGAGTGGCAAAAGTAGGCATGTCGCGTGCTTCAGGGAACATCCCGATCAGCTTCTGGAAGTAATAAGCCAGCTTGCCTTCATGTTCCAGTGCGACAGCTTGACGGTCAGCCTCTTCGTCAATGGGGGAGGGAGAGAGATTTTCATAGGGAATCGGTTTAATGGTTTCCTCAACGTTGGCCAAAGAACTGGTCTCAACATTGGCATCGAGCGGGGAGCTCGGAATTTCTGACTGTGTGGGGATGATGGTATCAAGAGGTTCCTCAACATTGGCCAAAAGAGTGGTCTTAATGTTGGCATCGAGCAGAGAGCTCGGAATTTCTGGCTGTGTGTCGGTTGGGATAACCTGTTCGGGCTGTACGGCATCAGCTCCTGCCGTGGGAGAGATTGGAATATCTTCAGTTTCCTTTGATGAGGAAGAAGCATCCAAGGATATGGTTGGCTCGTCTTCCGGTTCGGTTTCCATCCCTTCCATCTCATCTGTTCCACCTGCGCGAGGAACAATCTCGAAGGCAGCTGCTTCAACTGAGTGACTCGACTCAGATGGCTCCTCAGCTGGTGTCTCCTCAGCTGGTCCCTCCTTAGCTGGAGTCTCCTCAGCTGGTATCTCCTCAGCTGGTACCTCCTCAGCTGGTTTGGCAACTGTCTTCTTGAGGCAAAGCCTCAACTTCTTCTTAGCTGGTTCTTCCTCTTTCTCCTTCTCCGACTCAGCTCTATGTCGGCGTGCAGTTGTAGATTTGGAAGTGCGGCCAACAGGTGGAGGCAGCTCCTCAGCTGTATCTTTTTCTCAGCTGTTTTCACAGCTTCTCTCTTGTCTTTAGGAGTATAAACACTCCTAATCACATCCCGAGCCTTCTTGGCTATTGGGAACAGCACCTGCCTCTTCATAGGGGTCTCCTCACAGTCTTCTCAGACCATGTTCTGATCCTTCGTGGCGAGAAGGATCAGGGTAGAAATTTTGGCTCCGAAGTTGAGAGTTCCCTTGACACTACACAACTTCTCTCCAGAGTCGGTTGTGGTTTCGGAGATCTTCTGCCTCTCCAGTGTCAACTGGTGTTCGAAATAACTAAACCAGTTGATGTCGTGTTTTTGCTTGTGCTCCAAAGCAATCAGCTGCTTGAGCTTCGGTTGGCTGATGTCTCCAAAAGCACCACTATATCCGAAGATGACCTTGGATACAACATCGAACAGAAGTTGATGCTCGGGCTTCAACTTCGTTCGCTGCATATTGGTCCTCAATTTTTCTGGGGTGATGAGAGCACTCTCCAGAAATTGATCGGCCTCCGCATCGGTGATGTTCTCAACAGTGTCTGTGGCGGTGAGATTTGGAGGGATGATGGAGCGTAGCAAATCGGAAACTGGAACGGGGACGGTGACACGGCAGATGGTTCTGGATGGAACATCTCGCTGTCGACAAGAGATTTCTGTAATGAGGCCATCTCTGTTGTCGATTGGAGATTGCAGGTTTAGGTGGAATTCCCCGACCTGACGCCTGAGAAGGTGGGTGGGGAAGAGCGTTGCCCAGTCCAGAAGGCCGTTCTCCCTGAGAAGATGGCGAGGGGAGACAACACCGGCGAGTCCAGTGCTTCGTCCGACAGAATCTGCTCAAAATGAATCTTGGAGAGCAGCATATCAAAGGATTCCTCGTATGACGACGGGACAAGGGAAGGTCCAGAAGATGCCATCTTCTTTCCTTGTGTAGAAGCTTTTGGTGCCATTTAGTGTTCTGTGAAGATTATATAGAGAGAAGGAAACAAGAACCTGCAGAAAATGGTGAGACAAAATCGGAGACGAAAATGAATAGTTACTGCAGATAAACACAAATGTAGAAGGTAAGAGATCACTTCCTAATTTTCCGCCTTTTATAGGTTATTGGGTCGTTTGAAATCGACGGCCAGGGTTGAATGGCGCGAATCCATCAACGGCTGAGATCTCGCGACTGTTGACTAGCTTTGACTTTTACGTTGAATTCCGAGTTCCAACACCCGCGCGTGAGAAGGTGAACTATTTTCATGTCAGCCCAGTCGCACTATAAAGTAGGCTATTGATGTTCAGCCGTACTTTACATTAAATGCGCTGTGATGGCTATTTTAGTCTAACTGACATGCTCAGGAATGTTTGAATTTATTTCAAACATTCTCATTTAAGACACAAACACCTTCGGCCATAAATGTTACCTGCCAGCTGATGTCAGAATCAGCTGTGATACCTGCCAGCTGATGTCGGAATCAGCTGTGTTCTAATGTTGCGGCATACCATCAGCTGACTCGAGTTCGTCTGTTCAGCTGACGTCTGATGTCTTCGGTTGGCAATCCGCATCTGAGATTCCCCCTTCATCTGAGCTTCCCCCTCAGATGGATATCTATCTCTTCACCTCAACTGACTCCTCATCTGATGGATCCTACAATCCAAGGAGGTCGCATAACATCTTGAACCGTGCTTCGGCTAGAGGTTTGGTGAATATATCTGCTCTCTGAATCTCAGTTGGAATCTTCTCCACAGATACGTCCTTCTTCTCAATATGATCTCGGATAAAATGATGTCGGATATCAATGTGCTTCGTCCGAGAATGGTGAATAGGATTCAAAGAGATAGTAATGGCACTTGAGCTATCACAATGAATGGGGACTTGTCCAGTTGCTACTTCATAATCTCTCAGCTGTTGCTTGAGCCACAACACTTGCATGTAATAGCTACCGGCAGCCATGTACTCTGACTCGGTTGTAGAAGTGGCAACACATGCTTGTTTCTTTGAAAACCATGAGACTAACTTGCTTCCCATGAACTGACAATGTCCAAATGTGGACTTCCTGTCCAACCGATCTCCGGCTAGATCCGCATCTGAGTATCCGGTTAGTTGGATATTGTCGTCGGTTGGATACCACAACCCAACATTAACAGTACCCTTCAGATACTTAATGATGTTCTTTGCTGCCAGGATATGTGCTTCCCTTGGCTGAACTTGGAACCGAGCACACACTCCAACCGCGTAAGATATGTCTGGCCGACTGGTGGTTAGATATAGCAAAGAACCAATAATCCCTCGATACTTACTGGCATCCACGATTTTTCCCTCAGATCCGGGTTCAATCTTCCAATTAGTATTCATTGGGATCCTTGTGGTTTTACTTGACTGCAAACCGAACTTTGTGATGAGCTCCTTTGTATATTTGGACTGATTAATAAAGATCCCTTTTGATGACTGCTTCACCTGTAGTCCAAGAAAATAATTCATCTCGCCCATCATTGACATCTCGAATTTTTCCTTCATGAGAGTTGAGAATTTCTCGCACAGCTCCTCCGACTTGGAACCGAATATGATGTCGTCAACATAGATTTGCACAACAAGTATGTCTTCTCCAACTTTTATGGTGAACAGTGTTTTGTCAACTGACCCTCGTTTGAACCCCGAGTTCAGAAGAAAACCACAGAGAGTGTCATACCATGCCCTAGGTGCTTGCTTCAAGCCATAGATAGCTTACTTCAACTTATACACTCTTCCATCTCGAGTCTCAAAACCAGGAGGCTGTTCAACATAAACATCTTCCTTAATATCACCGTTGAGGAAGTCACACTTCACATCCATCTGATAAACCTTGAATTTGTGAAATGCGGCATAGGCTAGAAATATTCGGATGGCTTCCAACCTTGCAACTGGCGCGAAGGAATCCTCGAAATCAATTCCTTCTTGTTGGAAATATCCCTGAGCTACCAACCTTGCCTTATTTCTCACGATGAATCCAATGGCGTCTCTCTTATTCTTGAAAATCCACTTTAATCCAATGACTTTGACACCATTTGGTCTTTCTACCAACTCCCATACACAGTTGCGTAGAAATTCATTCAGTTCTTCTTGAATGGCTATTGTCCAATGAACACAGTTGAGAGCTTCCTTAACATGCTTCGGTTCTGGCACATCAGCTACGAAACATGAAATCATGGCAACATCTCCTACTTGTTCGAACTCCTCCAGAACTGCCAATTCCTCAGCATATTGGGCGTAAGTGTTGGAATCTTTCTCAGCTGAGTCTGGATTTGCAACTCTGCTTCTAGTACTCACACCTTTGGCTGGATCTCCAATGATGTTGTCCTTGGAGTGATCTTCATACCATCTCTTGTTGCGTCTTCCTTCTTCTTCCAACATTGGCTGTTCCGAGATTTCAACTGATGGGATAACCTGAGCTGTGGGAGATGCTGGGATCTTCAGGATTGGTGATTTATCAGCTTTTGAGTCTGGATCCTCAACATGGATGTTATCTCGAACCGGGCTCGGTTAGGCTTCGGATGCTGATGCAGTTGGAGTGACATCAGCTGAAGTTCCCCCTTGAGATGAGCTGGGGTCCTCACATTCATCTTCAGAGGAATAAGGATCATCATCCTCGGTTGCCCATACCAATGGTTAAGCTAGATGCTTCTGCCTTAGAACCTGCGATCTGGTGAGAGCTGGTGGAACATGTGGATCAGCTTGTTGTCCTTTAGCCTGTTCCCCACACTCAAAAGTAGATTCATCAAAACTAACATGAGGTGTTATCTCCACAATACGAGAGCTGTTGTTGAAAACTCTATAAGCCTTGATCCGAGCAGCATATCCAAGAAATATACCTTTCGAAGCCTTGGCGTCAAAAGTTTTCAACTAAGTCTTCCCATTGTTGTGAATATAACACTTAGAACCAAAAACGCGAAAATATGAAATATCAGGCTTCCTGCGTCTCCAAAGCTCATATGGAGTCTTTCCCAACCGCTTGGTTAGAAGAGACCGGTTCTGGGTGTAGCAGGCTGTGTTGATTGCCTCAGCCCAAAATCTCTTTGGCAGAGTTGAGCTTGTCAACATGGATGTTGCAGCATCCTTCACCGTTCGGTTCCTTCGCTCAGCTACTCCATTCTGTTGTGGAGTACGCGCAGCCGATGTTTGATGAGTGATTCCGTGCTTCTCGCAGTATTCGATGATGGTTTCATTTAGGAACTCGATTCCACGGTCTGATCGGATAGAAATGATTTTCATCTCTTGTTGGTTTGATATCCGGTCCATCAGCTTGAGGAGCTCATCTCGGGTTTCACTTTTGTGACGCATGAAAATGGTCCACGTGTACCTGGAGAAATCATCAGTAACAACAAGTGTATATTCGTTACCATTTATGCTCTTGGGAGTAACAGGCCCGAAGAGATCCATATGGATCAGCTGCAAAACTCGGTCGGTTGAGGGAATCGTTTTCAACCGAAAGGAGGATCTAGCGAGCTTTCCCAGCTGACATGCACTGCAGATATGTGTTGTTGAAAACACACGGTTCGGAATGCCCTTTGCATGTTCCTGTCTGGCAAGTCGGTTCATTGTCTTGAAATTTAGATGGTTGAGCCTTTTGTGCCACAGCCAGCTCACATCTGAACTGCTCTTCGATAACAGACAGGTTTCAGGAGGACTACTGTTCCAATCTGCATAGTAGACATTCCCAGTTGGGGATCGATTTCCCAACAATATGACTTGCTTTGATTCAACATTTTTAACCCTGCAGCCCTGTGCATCAAACTTGACAGAGAAACCATTATCACAGAATTGGTTGATGGAGAGCAAGTTATGCTTCAATCCATCAACATATGAAACATTGGAAATAGACACGTGATTGGTTTCAAGGGTACCGTAGCCTTTGGTGTGACCTTTTGAGTTGTCACCAAAGGTAACTGATGGTCCTTCATTCTCCACGAATTCCAAGCAAATCCCTCAGATTTGTCATGTGTTTCGAGCATCCACTATCCATCATCCACATGGTATGCTATGCTTTATTCTTCCTCAACTGTTCCTCCTGCTCCTGCACTGAGAAACACGCTTAGGTCTTCAATTTTAGTTGGGTCCTGGAAAGTTAGAACCAATTCCCCCTTGAACTGTGAGTTGTTTTTCCCTGTAGATTCGGATAGATTTATCATTTCAAATTACTTTTCCTTCTCCATCAACTATAACAACACCTCGGTTATCCTTAGGCTTGTTGTTATTATTGATGTTCTATTTCTTGGGAGGAGATTTATTTCTCCCATTGTGAGCTTTAGGAGGAGAGACGTTTCCCCTGTTTTGTTGACGTTTCTGATCCATTTGATTTTGCCTATGAGGTCGGACGCCATTCTGGAGTCTTTGTGGCTGATTCTGATTCCATTTTCCTGACTGTTGATGACAGCTATTCATGCCTTGATGTTGATTCATGTTCTGGCATGAACATCCGCAGCTGTTAGAACTGTTCCACATCGGTTGACTCTGATGGAACCTCTGGTTGTTCTGATGATGGGACCGATGTTGATTCTGATGGTTGAATCCCTGTTGGTTCGGTTGATTCCATCTCTTCTGAGGTTGGTTCAGAGGTCTGTTCTGAGGTCGGTTCAGAGGTCGGTTCTGATTGTATCTCCGACGTCTCTGATTCCTCTTCTGAATCCTGGAACATTCCCCCTCAGTTGTTATCCCAACCGATGGATTCTTCAGTTCTCCCATCACAGCTCCTTTTCCTTTCTCAGTTGCAGTTCCTTTAGCTGGTTGTGCTGTATGCTCTTGCTGTGACGTGGAAGTTGGATTATGTTGGGGAGTTGCAGACTCAACCGGATTTGGCTTGTCAACCGTGACATTGAAGGTTGCGGGTGGAATTCCAGTATCGTTGACCACGTCGTAACCGAGTCCAAACACGTCATCCATTTGTCTTTGGTAACTGATGAGATTCTCGATGATTTTGGATGATTGATATAGCTTTATCAGGTTGTCCTTCTCAGTTTGCAAATCCTTGAGGAGAACAACTATATGCTCGGTCTGTGCGTCTAACTTCTTCATCAGCTGGTCGATCTGTGTCTTTTGCTTGTTCAACTGATCATGCTGCTCCTTGATCTGCTCCTTCAACTCCTCATCGGTTGGAGCTTTAGTTTGGTTGGCCTCATTCAGTTGACTTTTGAGATTATCAATCTCTTCGGTTTGACTTTTAATCAGATCGTCCTTTTTGGTTAAGGATTCTTCAAGTCTGGCAAACTGTTCTTGAAGACTCTTAAACTCAACCGTTTGTTGATGCAATTCCTCACTGAGTTCTAGAAAGTCACCCCAAGAGGGTTCCAACTCTTCCTCCACTGTTTCCTGCATGTTAGTAGCATTTGAAGAATTTAAATTAACTGGGTTATAATGTACCTCATCATCATCCTGGTCAGTTCCAAATGCCATAAGACATTGATTCTGTCCGATAGCGTTGTTGGTGGAAGTCAGCTCGTCCTCATCTTCGGTGTCAGTGAAGATGTCCATGTCATCAGCTGCTTCTTCTGCAACCATGGCCTTGTTCTTTGCATTTTGCTTGGCCCTCAACGCTTCTCTATCTTTCTTCGATAGATCTGGACAATCAGCTTTAAAATGTCCCTCTTTGCCGCATTCAAAGCAACTATTGGTCACAGGCTTTAAGTTATCTCGAGTTCGGTTGGATTTATAGAACCGCTTATATTTTCCAAACCGAGTATCCATGTCAGCTAGCTTCTTTGACAAGGCGGCTATACTCTGTTGCAGCTCTTCTCTGCTTGGCTCCTTTGAAGCTGTGTCCGCAGATCTCGTTGCCCTTGATGTTCGCGGCTTGTAATAGTCAGCTCGAAGTGCTACTGTCTTTGTTCCGGAACCAACATCCTCAAGTCGACTCGTCTGCCCTGAGGACTGAGTTGATCTTCGTCGGTTCACCTTGTACTCATTTCCTTTCAGGATTGAGAACAGCCTGTCAGTTCCCATTTCTCCAAGATCAGCTCGGCTTTCATGAATGTTGGTGAAGGTGTCCCACTCAGCTGGTAGAGCTTGTAATACTTTGAGGTTGATTTCTCTCAAATTATATTTCCCTCGTCAGATAGACTAAATCCTTCGGATGATATCCATGAACCGAAGCTCCAGCTAATCAATGGTTTCATCAGCTCTTAGACAGAAGTTGTCAAAATCTTGACAAGCATGAGAGAACTTGTTCTCATTGGTTTCGTCACTCCCTTCGCTAAGAGATGCCAAAATGTCCCACATCTCCTTAGTTGTGTTGCACTCTTTTATCCATGGAAGATAGTCTTGTCCAACTGTGGACATGATAGTGCTCTGAGCCCAGATATCCAGCTGGCTCACTTTCGCTTCCTCAGGAGTGAAGTCTTCTGGCTTTTTCTCAACCATCACCTCAGTTGCATCCCCATCATTAGGATTTGTAGGAGTACGAGTAACTTTTTCAATGATAGTGATCGGTCCGGATGTAATCACTTATTGCATTCGATGATGCTTTGACAGTAGAATCTTCTTCATCCGAGTCTTCCAGGATGTATAATTCACAACCGAGAACATGATGACAATCTTGTCTTTAACATCCATCTGCACACAACAAACAGACAACAAATGCAAATAGATATGCACTAGCGTGAAAAAGATCTATTCAGTTGACCACTGAAGAAAAACACGTCGATTCACACCTCGTGAAACAGAGACAACAGTCTTTTGAACCACTGCTCTGATACCACTTGATAGTCCCGATACTAGTTCTGGTGTATGGGGGGGGGGGAATACACCAGTTAAGAATTTTTAAAAACAACCCCCGAAAAATTATCACAACTAAGTAATACGACTCAGCTGGAATCACAACTGAGTAAGGATACTCAGCTGGAAGTGTAGTGCTGTGCGGAATGTGGTGGGAACAAAAACTAACTCGTATAAAATAACTCACGCTCAGATGCAAGGTTGGACAATAACAAAAACAGTTGAGAATGCAAAGATGCGGTTTTGAGTGTTGGTTAGTAGGTCAGTTGGATATGCAAGAAATAACTGAACTGAAAACACAAACACACAAAGGATTTACGTGGTTCGGAGAGAACTCCTACGTCCACGGGGAGTTGTGAGTCCACACAACTCAGTCTAAATTCTTTAGGACTGGAACCACAAAGCTTACGCGGGCTTTGCAACCGTTGAGATAAGTTTACGGGTACTTATCAACCTTACAGATAAGTTTACAGGTACTTATCAACCTATCTACTCAATTTCGGGAAGAGTAGGGTCCTAGCAATCCTTTTGAGAGAATGTGTAAAAGGGTGGATTTTTCCAACTACTAGCTCGAACAAAGAAGTGAGCTAGGATCTAAGCTTAAATGAATGAAAACTCAAACTAAGATAAAAAAACACCAAGACAAATTCTAACACTCTATGAACCCTCAACTAATGATGTTCTTAGAGATTGAATACAGTTTAGCTCGAGTGCAGTTTTTCGTTCTTTCTTTCAATCTTTAGTCTCTTCTCGCACTTATCTTCTATCTTGATGAATGAATGAAGGCCTCTATTTATAGGCAGAGAGAATCAACTAGCCATTGGAAGAGTTGTTGATCTCTGTTTTGTGAAAGCGATGGCTTGTCTCTCATCTCTGCAGACTTTCCCGATTTGGCAACTGTGAACTTCTGCTTTCCTTCTAAGACAACCTTGTGTTGGGCCAAATGAGGTGATGACAGAACGTCAAACCTTCACGTGACTTCCCATTTGAATTTCAAATTTCAGCCTTAGTCTTTCAACATTGTTTAGTCGGTTGAGAAGTTTTGGTCTTCATCCGAGTGATCTTCAGCTGATGTTCCATCTGATCGATATCTTCATCTGACCTTCTGTCTGAATAGGAATAGTTGAACTCTCAGCTGTCTTGAACTTCATGTTGTTGATCTAACAGATTGAGTCTTGTAACTGATGTTCCAACTGAACAGTTGACTTGAACGCTCAGTTGTTTTTCTCACATCTGATGTTCCATCTGAACATGTGGCTTGAACGCTCAATTGTCTTTCTCACATCTGATGTTCTCTTACATCTTCCCACTTGAACGCTCAGTTGTCTTTCTCACATCTGATGTTCTATCCGAGTAAAGCCTTGTTGCCGTCTTCAGCTGGAGACCTGTAAAGATAAAATCTCAACATTGCTCAAACAGCGAGCCTAAATACTAACATTAGGATCTGGCAACATCTACTCGGTTGGGGTCAGTTGGTTTTGGAATCAATCAAAACTTTACTTAAATTTCCCAACAACCAAACCTACTGACTTGTGCAGGAAAAATTCTAAACTCATTTTCTTAAGTTGAATTCTTTTCAACTTAATTCCTTAAGAACTTTTAAGTCGTTAAGAGTTATTGACTTCCATTCTGATGTTCTAAGTGTCGAGTAAAGAACCAAGTTAGTTTTAAGCAAGATGTGTTTGAGTCTTGTCTCGTTTAGTAAAAGATTAGTTAAAGTGAAAAGTCCTAAAAATTTGATTAATCGTTATGAAGTCCGTTTCTCTTAAACCGCATCGACCGATTTACTAAAGCTTAATTGTTTGCGATAAAAGGAGGAAATTGACACTAGAAGAAAGGACAGAAGACAAAAGGTGGTTTTAGTTCTGTAATCCGGTTAAGATGAGCTTTCTATTCTATAAAAATAATGTGGGCTTTCTATATACAAAAATTAAATGAGTTTTGTTATGTTTTTGAACTGTGATAAAAGTATTTGTTTTAAAGTGATTATCATGGCATAAAATACTTTGTTTTTGTGAGTTCTCTTGTGCCATTCTTAGTTAGTGACACCGTTAGGTGCTAACTAATCAATCGGACTCTGAGTTAGTGACACCGTTAGGTACTTTCCAGGGTTAATCGATCGGACTCTCAGTTAGTGACACCGTTAGGTGCTTTCCAGAGTTAGTGTACACAGTAGCCGTTGTGTGTGGTACTCTGTTGAGGGGTAGCCAGCCACGGTGAGGAACGTGCGTGGGAGAAGTTAACTCTTCCCCGCCGTTGAAACAGAAGTTGGACAAGTTGAACGTAACAACAGAAAAATCTTGCGCAAGTGTTTATGAAAAGAAAATGTTTAGTAAGCACGGGCCTTTGAAAGAAAAACCCCGTTGTGTTACTGTTTAGATGCCTGATGAATCTATATAAAATCTATGATATGTTTTCGGCAAAGTGCCCACTAAGTGCTTTTTGTACATAGCCCTGCATGTGTTTATAAATGTGTAGGTTGAGTGACGGAGACGGCGGAAGTTAAGTAGAGGTCGTACTTAAGGAAAGAAGTTTAGTTGAGCCTCGATTTCACATCTAAAAATGTGTTATTACTCGACGTTTTATTCCGCTGCAAAATACCTCTTTTTGATGTATTAACTTTTGGTTTAAGTATTAGGTACTTGAAACCCTAGAGATCTCAGAGACAACTTTTGTCGAGTGATCCTTCGGGATTGTCTCTCTTTTGATTAATCGAAGTACTTCATGTTTACTATCTTATCTAAGTTATGTCAATTTATCATTTATTCAGTAATTCTCCTTTTCTTCCCTGCTTCTTTAATTCAACCCTTAGTCGCACCCCGGCTTTGCCATCCCTTGGGATTTAGGGCTGTGACAGTTCTAACCTGGAATCGGCCCATTGACTACAATATAGATTTTATATTATATAAATAATCATCTTTCAAATATATTCTGTCACAGCCCTAAATCCCGAGGGATGGCAAAGCCGGGGTGCGACTAGGGATTGGATTAAAGAAGCGGGGAAGAAAGGGGGAATTACTGAATAAATGATAAACTGACATAACTTTGATAAGATAGTGAACATGAAGTACTTTGATTAATCAAAAGAGAGACAATCCCAAAGGATCACTCAACAAAAGTTGTCTCTGAGATCTCTAGGGTTTCAAGTACCTGATACTTAAACCGAAAGTTAATACATTAAAAAGAGTGTCTTGCAGCGGAAAAGACGTAGATTGATAACATATTTTCAGATGTGAAATCAAGGCTCAATTAAACTTCTTTCCTTAAGTACGACCTCTACTCAACTTTCGCCGTCTCCGTCACTCAACCTGTACATTTATAAATACATGCAGGGCTAAGTACAAAAGCACTTAGTGGGCACTTTTCCGAAATCATATCATAGGTTTTATAGATTAATTAGGCATATTTAAAGTAACACATCTGGGTTTTTCATCAAAGGCACGTGCTTACTAAACATTTTCCTTTCATAAATAGCTTGCGCAAGCATTTTTCTGTTGTTACGTTCAACTTGCCCAACTTTTGTTTCAACGCCGGGAGAGAGTATACTTCACCCTTGCACGTTCCTCACCGTGGCTAGCTACCCCTCAACAGAGTACCACACACATCGGCTACAGTGTAGTCTAGTTTACTGTCCAATTTACGCATCTCAATTTCGTTAAATGAGCTAAGAGTTATGGCCATTTCCGTGAAGGGTCGCAAAACTGGCCGAAAAATTCTAATCGTTTTAAAACTCGATGCACGATTCTCTAGGTTCGATCAATGCTATACAACCTTTAAGTGCACGAAATTTCCATCAACTTAACAGTCAAAACACACAACCATTTAACGTGATTACTTTCACGTTCCTCGATTAAAAAAAATACGACGAGCACTTCTCATATTTTCAACTAATTAATTTACACTTAGCACATTTCATTTCAAATTCAAACCAACTTCTAATTTCAATTTCATAACTTATATGAAATCATCATCAACTACATTCATGCTTATTAATCATCAATTAACTCAAATCAATCAACATATACTCATAATCATCAAGCACGTCGTTTTTATCGAGCAACGAACATCGTTGTCGATTTTCTTAACCATTTTTATAAAATCTAAGAAATTCAAACTAAGCACATGTAGTCATGCATATCATCAATACATCAACCATATCATCAATCGAAAACATATAAACCCTCGTTTTCTCGTTTCTTTGTTTCTACACTTACTTACTTTCCTTAATTTTTGAAGTTCTACTAATCCGATTCAAACCAAATTAGTTTCTATCATCTTTTTTCTTAATAATGATCATCTTAACACATTAACATTATCGAAACTATTACTCAACCAATTCACGTCATTTTTATCGGTTTATGAACTCGATTCTTCATAGTTGTTAATTAATTCTCAATTAATTCAACAACCAACCTAGCATACCAACAATCACTAATATTCGATTAGTTTTCTCGTTCGATTTTCCTATTGACGATTATGCTCGACTCTTCGTCTCTTACGAAAAGTTCGACATTCTTAGAATTCATTCAAACTTTCAAATTATGATCATTAACTACTTAGATTAACTAATATGCAATCCATAAGCTCATATCATAATCTATACTTAACTTCTCGACGATTCTTCGTCTCCAACGATTTCATCTAACTTAAATATATATTGAACCTCATGCTTCCTACATCTTATAAATCATAATACATCATCAAAATCATAAGGATTACTCAATCAAAATCATGCTTCTTTGTCTTATACAAACTTGTTTTTATTTTTAGAAAATTCCCAAACAATTCATATAATCATATCTCAATGCATACAAACATATTCTACAAATCATATATCTAAATTCAAGCTAAATCTTCATCAACTAGTTCATGTATTTTTCGAAAATTACCCAATTTATTCCTACATGATTTATATTCAATTTAAACCATAGAAACTTTATCCTAAGCATTAATAATCATGTAATAAACTTAGAACATCAATCCTACTCCTCGTACAACTTTTGAAATTTTCAAGAATTAAAGGAATGGTTTGTTCGGTTGGAATCAAAGAGGAAGCTCTCACCTTTACGAATATGCAATCAGAATTGACTTTAATCGAGAATCGAGAGAATTATGAGCTTCTAAGTGCTTGAAGAAATGAAGAACAACTTGAAGATGACTTGAAGATGTGAAGAACAAGAGAGAGAAGAGAGAATATGGGGAGGGTGGGGGGGGGGGGGTTTGGGAGAGAGAGATGAGAGAGTTGTGTGATATTTTGTGAGATATTATATGATAAAGTAGAAGAAGAATTCAAGATGACAACTTAGAGAGAGAGGCGGTTAAGAGGTGGATTTTAATCCAAAATATCTCATTTTACGGGTCTAATACTGCATACTAAAACCGATTAATTAATTTCTTAGACGGTTACATTTCCGGCGAAAACTAATTCGACCAATGGATTGAAAATAATTTAGTTAGTCGGAAAGGACGATTCCATTTCCAAAATCCAATGAAAAATCAAGACGTCACAGTCCAAGTTTCGTCCAGAAAAATAAATAAAACTGACTTTTATTATTAGACTCGTATCGCAAAATAAGTGAATGTAAAGTCAGAAGGTTTTTCGATCTGAGTTCTCGAACGAAAATTTCATCGGACGCGAAAACCCTAATATAGTAGTCTGTTGAACGACTTCAAGATTTTATTTTCAGAAACGGATTTCACCGTTAGTCTTAAAACTGAAATTCCTTAACTTAGGCGTGCAAAGCCTTAATTAATCATCAAATTTTTATTTTAGTGACGGAAGAAATATACGAGATATTACATCCTACCCCTCTAACAAAAAAATTTCGTCCCGAAATTTGCATATCCTTTTTAAACTGTTCGGGGTACTTCTTCCTCATCTCTTCTTCGAGTTCTCACGTGGCTTCTTCTTGCCCGTGGTAATTTTATAACACTTTTACTAACTGCGTTGACTTGCTTCTTAACTCCCACACTTTTCGATCCAAGATCGATTGCGGTCTTTCTTCATAACTTATAACATAAATCGAAATCAAGAAGTACGTCTTGCTGAAGAATTACGTGTTTAGAATCGAACACGTACTTTCTCAAATGAGATACACAAACATAATAAACATTCCATAGACTTGGCGACATGGCCAATTTATACACATTAAAATTATCTTTTTCAAAATATCTACTAATCATATAAATCTTTGTCTAAGCTTATACTTGATACGAAAATAATTACCATATCCTTAGAAGGAAAAACAAATCATGAGGAAAACTTGTCCTCTTTCTCTAATTTTAAGTCAGATCGGCATAAATTACATAAGACTTTCGTCACCTCTAAACTTCTTTCATTCTGACTCGAATCTATCGAAAGAATATATATATCATTTCACTGAGTGAATCTAGTTCTAGATTCTTCCTTTCATCTACTTCATTATGATACAACGATTATTTAAACTTCCTTCCATACAAGGCCTCGTAAGGTACAATACTTATCGTAGCCGGATAACTATTATTATAAGTAAATTTGATCAACGGTAAATATTCTCCCAGTTGCACTTCGATCCAAAACTATCGTTCTTAACATATCTACAAGTATTTGAATTGTTCTCTCGGATTGTCCATTCGTTTGGGGGTGAAAATCGGTACTAAATTTAAGTCTAGTACCTAGCTCCTTCTGCACAGTGATCCAAAACCTTGAAGTGAATTTGGCATCTCTATCGTTATTGTCTTTGGTATTCCGTGTAGACGTACAATCTCACGAACATACAACTGTGCTAATTTCTTTGATCCATAGGTAATTGGAATTGGTAAAAAAAAAAAAAGTGAGCTGATTTTGTGAGCCTATCAATAACTACCCAGATGGCAGTATTTCCTCTTCTAGACTTGGGTAAACCTGTCACAAAATCCATGCCTATATCTTCCAACTTTCACGTTGGAATACTTAATTGCTGCAACAACCCTTGTGGTCGTTGGTGTAAAGCTTTTACTTGTTGACAAGTCAAACATCGTTCTACAAACGAGGCAACATCTCGTTTCAATCCGTTCCATCAGAAATTCCTTCTTAAATCTTGATACATCTTCGTACTCCCTAGGTGTGCTGTATATGGCGTATCGCGAGCCTCACTCATGATATCGTTTTTCAATTCGTCGTCATCAGGGATACAAAGTCTATTTTCAAATACGATCGCATTTTCTGGTGCTTCGGAATAACCATCAGGTTTATCCGTTCTTATTCTTAGTCGTAGCTTCTCGATCGTCTCGTTCTTTCTTTGAGTACTTATGATTCTCTCTCGTAAGTCCGGTGTAGTTACTAGTGCTGCTATTTGGGTCGTTATTGTTTTAGGTGTATCGAGCCCTTCTAAATTCATCATCTCAAATTCTTGTACATGTGTTTCTTCCATGATAAAGAGACACCCTAATTTGGTTGGAGTCTTGCAACTCAGCGCGTCCGCTACTACGTTTGCTTTTCTTGGATGATAATTGATACCACAATCATAATCTTTGACTAATTCGAGCCATTTTTTTTGTCTCATATTCAATCCCTTTTGCTTGAAAAAGTACTTCAGACTCTTGTGATCCGTAAATATCTCAACCCTTACACCATAGAGGTGATGTCTCCAAATTTCCAACGCATGCACAATGGCTGCTAGTTCTAAATCGTGGGTTGGATAATCAACTTCATCGGGTCGAAGTTGTCGTGAAGCATAAGCTATTACATTTCCTTCTTGCATCAATACGCACCCTAATCCATTCTTTGAAGAATCTATATAAACCACATATTCCTTATTTGCTTCTAGAAGAGCTAACACTGGTGTTGTGGTTAACTTTTCCTTGAGTGTCTGAAAAATCGTCTCGCACTAGTCAGTCCATTTATATTTGTTTTCCTTCCTAAGTAGTTGCGTCATAGGTCTAGCAATTGTAGAAAATCCCTCGATGAATCTTCAATAAAAGCCGGCTAAACCTAAGAAACTCCTAATTTCGTTAGGACTTGTTGGTGATTTCCAATTGCACACTGTCTCTACCTTGGCAGGGTCTACCCTGATGCCTTGTGCTGATACTATGTGTCCAAGAAACATCATTTCTCTCAGCCAAAACTCGCACTTACTGAATTTGGCATAAAGTTTCTCAGCTCTAAGCATTTCTAACACTGTTTGCAAGTGTTCCTCGTGCTCCTTCTCATTTTTGGAGTAAATGAGAATATCGTCGATGAATACTAAAACGAATTTGTCTAAGTACGGGTGAAAAATTCTATTCATGAGATCCATGAATACTGCGGGGGCGTTAGTCAAACTAAATGGCATAACTAGGAATTCGTAATGGCCATATCTAGTTCGGAAAACAGTCATAGGTATAACTCCGGGTTTGATTTTCAATTGGTGATATCCGGATCTTAAGTCTATTTTTGAAAATACACCTGCGTCCTTAAGCTGATCAAAGAGGTCTCTATCCTAGGCAAAGGATATTTATTTTTGAGGGTGATCTTATTCAGCTCACGATAGTCTATGCACATCCTCATAGAACCATACTTCTTCCTAACGAACAAAACAGACGCTTCCCATGGTGAAATGCTCGGTCTACTGAAACCAATATCTAAAAACTCTTGCAGTTTAATCTTAAGCTCTTCTAACTCCTTCGACACTATGCTCCATACAGAATGGCGCAGTTCATATTGTTTGCCATGATCTTAATATAGATAATCAATCCATCCCATGGATTATATCCACGTCAAACATTTTCATTACGTTCAGATTGTTCGCCATGATCTTATAAGATCCTATGTTAAAATTCTCTGTTCGAGCAAAACTAAGGAAGTGATGATAACTTCTCCTAAGGCATGGTTATTCTCATTTCATGATTAGCGCGCTCTTGTTTTACTTCTATAATGTCAACAGGCACTAGAAATAAACGACTGTAAAGTTCTGGTATGAAGCAAAATTATGATAGGGTAATTAAGAAGTTCGTCCAATACCTGCCAAATTTCCTTTTTCCTCTATAGTTGTTGTTATTATTATTGGAATGGCTTTGCTTCAGAGCTTGGATTGGTGATGTTACGGATGCTACAATCTTTCTTTTATCTGGCACAACTGCTTCTATTTCTAGGGCTCGTCCTAGTATTTCCATATAGCTTAGTCCTTCGTGACTGGCTAATGCTACTCCTAGTTCATGTTTAAGTTCTCCACAAAGCTTCTTTGCTATTTCCTCTTTGGTATCCACTTGATTGGATGCATATTTATTATAAAATGCCTCCTTAAATTTATCCCAAGTAATTTGAGCCATTTGCTCTGCCGGTATAACTTTCTGTCTAGCCTTCCACCAGTAATTAGTTGGTCCGGCTAGTTGAAACGCAACACACAAAAGGCGTTCCTTATAAGTATATTTAAGAAGCTTTAAAAATTCTTTCTATGGGTCGTACCCAACGCTCAGCATCGCTCGGGTTTTCAGACCCATTAAAAACATGTGGATTTCTTTTAAAGAATAGATCCTCAATGTTACGACGTTTTGGGGGTGGTGGGAGTGAAGGGGTTGCTTGATGTTTATGCTCTTCTTCGCTTTCACGTTGTCCTCGACCTCTACCAGATCTTTTAGGCCTACCAGGTCCTCTTCTGTTTACTACTCTTGGTGGCATTTCGAAACTAAGGAAAACAAGAATTTTCATGAACACTTTGCTTTAAGTGTTCACTCACTTACTAAATCTTTTTCCACCTCCTCAACAAGCGAGGCTGACTCTGGGAGAAATTTGTCGAGTGGAGCAAGTACATGTGGTAACTCTAGCAACTTGGCAAGCACTGGGTCCATCTCGAAGAGTGATCCTGGTTCTGGAACAACCAGAATGTAGCGGTAAGGGTAATAGGGTAGTATAGGAACAGATACAATGTGTCAACTCTATAGATATCATGCCTGAATTGTTAAGGTGAATCCTACAAAGTCTCCTGTGGTTTCTACAAAGTCTCCCATTAAAGTGAGATAGTACCAGGTGGTGTTGTTCACCCATCCTTGCCATTCCTCGGGCAGTCGACTGATAAGATCTTCCATAGCTTTCCGTTTAATCAACAAAATATCTAGCCGGGTAATAGTGCGAAGCGAAGTCGCTGACAAGTTGTCCTATGTCATGATCTGGGTCGTTCGCGTAAATATGGTACTCATGTATAATCTGCTCTACAATGGAACACTCTCCTAGAGGTACAGCCGTTCATGGTCCAATACGTCTAACAGTCATCCTATAAAGTTTTAAGGGAACATGGATCAGTGACTGGTAGGATAATAACACCTCTTAAGAAATTTCTTAATTTACAAATAGAATAATTCCATATTCAATTGTAACATCTTAATTACTTACTGGAATAATCTCATATTCACACTTAACCTCTTAATCACTTAACAAGGATTTAACTTATCTTAAGCATCTAGCAATTTCTCAAATTGCACAAAAACACTTAATCATAAAAGTAAATTCGATTTTTTCCCACTTTTAATTTAGACTTCTAAGTTTCCCTAAAGGAAACTCTTAACCGATAAACACGTATCGTTCTCATTAATTAGAAAATATTTTTGATGCCATATTAATGTGGAAACCATATTAATATAAACCCTTCTCGACACTTGAATCTCGTACCTATCGTATTCTTCGTTCAATTACTAATTGTGAAATAAATTCCAAAAAGAAACGGAATAATAGTTGGAGAATGTAATACCCCGAATTTTCATAAGTTCTTAAGTGCGTTCTAAATAAGTTAATATGCTTGATTATCAAGTTTTGAGTGATAAAATTTTTCTAAGGAAAAATAAATTTTGTGAAAAAAGACTAAAATGCCCCTATGTGCTTTAACGTGAACTTATGTGTTTTAAATTACTCGAGCTGAGGATGTGATGAATTGATTGAGTTTATTTATATGAGTTTGAGCATGAGTATGAATTTCAGAAGATTCCGAGAATTTTTACTTTTGAGTGAATAATAATGATAACCGAGAAAACGCTATTCACCGACGAACTTAGAATTTGACCTAATTAGATTCTTTTGAATCTAGAATTAATTCTAAGACCCCTGAGATATGTTAGAAGCTTATCCGAGATCACATGAGAGAGTTATAAGAATTTAATCCTTAACGGATTAATTAGCCGATTAATTTTTAGGTTTTCTTCGTTACTTGGAATTTTGACCTAAAAATTAGATAATCGGAATCCTTGATTTATTTAATGGGATATGAGATAGGTTTGATATGTTTCTAGTGTCGGAAGCGAGACGAGGAGAGATTATAGCCGTTTTCAGTATAAATGAAATAATACGGACTTTTTATCCGGAAAACTTTTCAACCGGGTAAAATTTTATCTGTCAGAAAGAGAATCTCTCTCTCCCTCTCTCCCTCCCAACCGACATCACCCCTCTCTCTCTCCCTAATCTCTCTCTAGCTACCTATTTTCAAACACCTACTAAGAATATCATGATGATTATTCTTATTCCTAACTTAATAACATACTTAATAACATTTCATCATTCTTATTCATTCATTTCATCTCTCTCTCAAACTCTACTCTCTCTCACTAGTTCTTTCTCTCTCTCTCTCGATATTCACTAAGAAAGAAAGAAGGAAAATTTCCTCTCCCTTCTCTCCCCTTTGCCGAGACACACACACACTACACACACATGGAGATTTCTCCATTAAAGTCCTAAGATTCAAGCTCAAATTCCATGAAGAACAAGTGAAGATCATCTTCATCCATCTAGTTCATGCATATTTTGAGGAGAAAGGTATAAATCCTTCAAATTCTTGAGTTTGAAATCCAACAATCATCCCTCTACATTTTCTATAAAATTCGGCACTTATGCCCTAGTATGGAGAATAAATTTTTGTTTCATTTTTCTTGAGGGATTCAAGATGAAATCTTCCATGAGAAATCCAAGCTAAGAGTTGAGCCCCTTTTTCCACCATTTTTTATTCCAAGAGATCAAGAGGAGGAGATCAATTTAATTTCTTGAAAGTATGTTTATTTGATTATTTGTATTTATGTAATCTCCCTAATCTCTAAAGAAAGAAAAGCATGCGTGGTTTAATTTTATGTGTAATACCGCATATATTTTCTTCCGAAGAGAAATAAAAATTTTCTAATTAATTATGGCTTTGCACGCCTAAGTTCAGGATTTTCAATTCTAAGACTAACGGTGAAATCCGTTTTTGAAAATAAATTCCAGAAGTTGTTTGAACGACTACTGTATTAGGGTTTTTGCATCCGATAAAATTTTCGCCCGAAAACTCAAATCGAGAAACCGCCTGATTTTACATTCACTCTTTTTGCGAGACGAGTAAGTTAGTAAAAATCCATTTTTATTATTTTTTTCCGGACAAAATTTGGACTGTGATGTCCCAACTTTTTGTCGGATTTTGAAAAACGAATTAGGTTTTCCGAGTATGTGATTTATTTCTAATCTAATAGACGAATTAGATTTCGTCGAATACGTAACCATCTAAGAAATTATTTCTCGACTTTTATAACGTCGTTTGAGACCCGGAAACGAGATATTTCCGTCAAATATTTCGCAACCAAACGCACCTTAGTGAGTCACCTTGTTAGTCATCCTACTTTAGAGATATTATCTAAAAACATAACACCTCATTCCTTCTCTCCCACCCTCTAATTGCCGCCCCCCCTTTCTCATCTTCTCTCTCATTTTTTTCTTCCATTGTTCTTCATTCCTCAAGCTCTCTCAAGCTCCACAAGTAATCCATCTACCGATCGAACTTAGATCCGAGATCATATTTAACAAGAAGAAGGACATCGAGATTAGATGACATGACGGAAGACAGAAGGTTAAAGTTTGTTCTGTAAACGATCGAGGTGGACTTTTCTATCAAAATAAAATGAGTGTTGCTCGAAAGTGTTTACTTGTTGCTTTAATAAGTGTGCATTAATGTAACTATCAATGCATGATGAATTGTTTTATGTGAATTCTCTTATGCTTCTCTGAGTTAGCCCACAGAGTGCTATCCAGAGTTTTGGATTCTGAGTTAGCCCAAAGAATGCTATCCAGAGATTCCAACTAAACGATCAGATTCTGAGATAGCCCACAGAGTGCTATCCAGAGGGACAGATTCTGAGTTAGCCCACAGAGTGCTATCCAGACGATCGGATTCTGAGTTAACCTTTAGGGTGTTATCCAGAATTAAGTGTACAGCAGTTTAAGTCTTACGAGTGTTTATGAAAAGATGCATGATTAATCTATACTCTTGTGAGTTGTTTTCGGCAATGTGCCCACTAAGTGCTTTATGTACTTAGCCCTGCATGTTTGTTTTTAAATGTACAGGTTGAGTGATAGGAGCGGTGGTGGTTGATTATGAGTTAAGAAGTCGTATTAGAATAAAGAACTTGTATCAATGTTTTACGCTTTCCGCTGCCAATCTTTTTGAAGTTAATATATCTATCTGTTGGGTCTAAGCCCGTACAATGATCTCAGTTGCTGTTCGAACATCTTGTCGAGTGTTCCTTCGAGATCAACTCTTTCTTTTAAATGAAGTCTTATTTATAGAAGTTATTCTGTTATTAATGTCTGTTTATTCGTTTATTCTTATTCATTCCCCTTCTTTCCCGCTTCTTTAATCCAACCCCTAGTCGCACCCTGGCTTTGTCCCTCGGGATTTGGGGCTGTGACAGAATGGTATCAGAGCAATCAGTTCTGCTTTGGTCGTAAGTTATTTTTCTAGTGATACCACAGAGTGGTATCAGAGCAATCGGTTCTGCTCTAGTCGTAAGTTATTTTTCTAGTGATACCACAGAGTGGTATCAGAGCATTCGGTTCTGCTCTGGTCGTAAGTTATTTTTCTAGTGATACCACAGAATGGTATCAGAGCAATCGGTTCTGCTCTGGTCGTAAGTTATTTTTCTAGTGATACCACAGAGTGGTATTAGAGCAATCGGTTCTGCTCTGGTCATAAGTTATTTTTCTAGTGATACCACAGAGTGGTATCAGAGCATTCGGTTCTGCTCTGGTCGTAAATTAATTTTCTAGTGATACCACAGAATGGTATCTGAGCAATCATTTCTGAAGTTCTTTCGAGTAGTAAGATAGAGTATTTGTATATACTCTACACCTGAGTCTTCTTTTGAGAAAGTAAAGTTTAGTTTGTATCACTAAACTTAAGAATATAGTAAACAACTCAACCTCCCGCTATGTCAACTCAACTGAATAAAGGAAAGAAAGGAAAGAGTTTTAGAAGTATGATTTCTTTTAAGAAGAAATTTATGAACAAAGTATGCAAGTATGATATGAATAAGTATGCCAAGTATGAATGTGATTAAAGTATAAAAGTTATACTTTGTGATATTACATGAATTATGTGAAAGTATGAAGTACTATACTTTGTGAAAGTATGTGAAATTATTTGAGTTATAATTTCTGTTATTTTGAGAAGTATATTTGTTTGAGAACCTAGACTATTTGCTCTAAGATTCTTCCCGATTCATTGAGAACATAGATGTTTTAAGAAGCGTTAGTCTCAAATTATTCGAGAGACAATCGGAACGGGAAGGACAGAATAAAGGGAATCAAAGTGAATAAGAGACGAATGTTACTTTCGTATAAGTAACATGAACAAAGTAGAGTCGTTACTTTGTTTTATTGATTAAAAAAAAAAAGAACTGATTAAAAGTTTTCTTCAAGAAGAAAAACTAAGAAGTCTAAGTTAAGATGATTAAAGTAAGATGAGATGGTTAAGGTAAGTTAAGAACCGTTAAGATTTGGGTTGCAATTCGAGAAATTGTTAGATGATTAAGATAAGTTAATTCCTTATTAAATGGATGAGTGCTCAAAGCACGGGATTGATAAAAATTCTTGATTTCTTTAGTTTCAAAATGTCGCCAAGAGTAGCAAATGATAGAAGAAGAGGACTTGGTAGGCCTAGAGGACCGGAAAGAGGTCATAGACAACATGAGAGGGAGGAAGATTAAGGACGTCAGGAAACCCCTCCACCTCCACCACCACTACATCGTGACATAGAGGATCTGTTCCTCAAAAGAAATCCACCTGTCTTTAATGGATCAGGAAACCCGAGCGATGCTGAGCTTTGGGTAAGAGCTACAGAAAGAATTTTTAAACTTCTCAGATGTACTGATGAGGAGCGTCTTTCGTGTGTTGCGTTTCAACTCACCGGACCAGCTGATTTCTGGTGGGAAACTAGGCAGAAGGTTATTCCGACAGAGCATCTGGCTCAGTTTACTTGGGATGAGTTTAAGGAAGCATTTTACGACAAGTACATCCCTAAAACCTATAGAGCAAAGAAGAAAGCAGAGTTCTACAGTCTAAAACAAGGAAAGATGACAGTGACTGAATACGATGCAACCTTATGTGAATTGTCAAGGTATGCACCCGAGCATGTAGATACCGACGAGAAGATAGCAAAGAAATTCCGTGGGGGACTTAGACATGAACTAGGAATAGCATTAGCCAGCCATGGAGGACTGAGATATACAGACATACTAGGACGAGCCTTAGACATAGTGGCAGTTATGCCGGATGAACAAAAGATTGTAGCACCCGTACCAGCACCAACCCAGGCTCCAACTCAAGACCAGTCCAACAACAATAACAGTGGCTTTAAAGGAAAAAGGAAATGGGAAGGAGGAAATCAAGGTGGAAATCAGTGTGGCTTTCAACAGCCGAATATGAATAATCAATCAGGACAATGGAGGGAAAATAACCAACAAGGACAGTGGCAGGGACAATAGGCAGACAACAACCAAGGAAGGATCACTGTTCCTACCTGCCCTAAGTGTAACCGAATGCACTTTGGTAATTGTTTGGCAAACATTGACGGATGTTATAACTGCGGTCAGAAGGGACACGTGAGAAGAAATTGTCGAAACCATTGCAACCAGTAGGATCGAATCAATATGGTCAGCCCCAACCTTTGAGAGCTAATCAAGCTCAGCCACATCCGCAACAACAAGACCAGCATGCATGGACATTTGTGAATAGGCCAGAAGCACAGGACAAGGGCAAGGGTCACTAGGCAAGTAATTGGCATAACTCAGACTAGTAGTAGTCTAATTTTGAATAAGTCCTCGTTGGAGGCAAAACAGTACTCGTTCGACGTATATGTATATATATGACCCCGTGGGTGGGCTTTGACTTCGTGAAAATTTCTTCTAATTGTGTTAGTTCAACTTTTTTAATAAGGAACTTGTTTAACTTGGGAAGTTAAAAAGTTTATAGAACTAGTATCGAAGTTATTACCTATTTCAGTTTTGTGAACTTTTAAGTGGAAAAAAAGGGGTTTAGTAAAGAAAGTGAACACTTAAAGTAAAGAGTTAATGAAAATGTTTGATATGGATATAATCCAAGGGATGAGAGGATTATGATTGTGGTATCAATTACCATCCAGGAAAAGCTAAACGTCGTAGCAGACACGCTGAGTCGCAAGACTCCAACTAAAGTAGGGTGTCTCTTAATCGAAGAAGAAACATTTGTACAGAAATTGAGATGATGGATTTGGAAGTGCTAGATACACTTGAGACAATAACAAACTGAATAGTAGCACTAGTAGCTACACCAGACTTACGAAAGAGAATTTTTAAGTGAATCCGAGAGAACAATTCAAGTATTAGAAGAAATGTTAAGGACGATAGTGTCAGATTAAAGTCTAAAAGTTATCAGGCTACGATAAGTATTATGCCTTACGAAGTCTTGTATGAAAGAGAAAAATCTAGAACTAGATTCGCTCGGTGAAGTGATAGATCAATTCTTTCGTCAGATTCGAACCAAAGAGAAGGAAGTCTAGAAGTGACGAAAGTCTTAAGCGATTATATGTAGATCAGACTAAAAAATTAGAGAATGAAGACAAGACTTTCCTCATGATTTTCCTGCTAAGGATTATTGTGATTATTTCTTCGCGTTCAGTATAAGCTTAAACGAAGCTTTATATACGATCAGTAGATATCTTGAAAAAGATAGGTTTTAATGTGTATAGATTGGCCATGTCGCCAAGTCTATGAAATATTTATTATGTTTGCGTATCTCGTTTGAGAAAGTACGTGTTCGATTCTAAACACGTGACCCACTAGCAAGACATTATTTTTTTGATTAATTTATAAGTTATGAAGAAAGATCGAAATCGATCGTGGATCGAAAAGTGCGAGAGTTAAGAAGTAAGTCGATACGATTAGTAAAAGTGTCCTAGAATTACCACGGGCAAGAGAAAGCTACGTGGAAACTTTTGCGAAGGAGGCAAGCAAATTTCGGGATGAAATTTTTCGTTAGAGGGGTAGAATGTAATACCCCAGATATTTTCTTCCGACGAGAAATAAAAATTTTCTAAATAATTAAGGCTTTGCACGCCTAAGTTAAGGATTTTCAATTCTAAGAGTAACGGTGAAATCCGTTTTTGAAAATAAATTCCAGAAGTCGGTTGAACGACTACTGTATTAGGGTTTTCGCGTCCGATAAAATTTTCACCCGAAAACTCAAATTGAGAAACCGCCTGATTTTACATTCACTCTTTTTGCGAGACAAATAACTTAGTAAAAATCCATTTTTATTATTTTTTTCCGGACAAAATTTGGACTGTGATGTCCCAACTTTTTGTCGGATTTTGAAAAACGAATTAGGTTTTCCGAGTATGTGATTTATTTCTAATCTAACAGACGAATTAGATTTCGTCGAATACGTAACCATCTAAGAAATTATTTCGGACTTTTATAACGTCGTTTGAGACCCGGAAATGAGATATTTCCGTCAAATATTTTGCAACCAAACGCACCTTAGTGAGTCACCTTGTTAGTTATCCTACTTTAGAGATATTATCTAAAAACATAACACCTCATTCCTTCTCTCCCACCCTCTAATTGCCGCCCCCCCTCTCTCATCTTCTCTCTCATTTTTTTCTTTCATTGTTCTTCATTCCTCAAGCTCTCTCAAGCTCCACAAGTCATCCATCTACCGATCGAACTTAGATCCGAGATCATATTCAACAAGAAGAAGGACGTTGAGATTAGAAGACATGACGGAAGACAGAAGGTTAAAGTTTGTTCTGTAAACGATCGAGGTGGGCTTTTCTATCAAAATAAAATGAGTGTTGCTCGAAAGTGTTTACTTGTTGCTTTAATAAGTGTGCATTAATGTAACTATTAGTGCATGATGAATTGTTTTATGTGAATTCTCTTATGCTTCTCTGAGTTAGCCCACAGAGTGCTATCTAGAGTTTTGGATTCTGGGTTAGCCCAAAGAGTGCTATCCAGAGATTCCAACTAAACGATCAGATTCTGAGTTAGCCCACAGAGTGCTATCCAGACGATCGGATTCTGAGTTAACCTTCAGGGTGTTATCCAGAATTAAGTGTACAGCAGTTTAAGTCTTACGAGTGTTTATGAAAAGATGCATGATTAATCTATACTCTTGTGAGTTGTTTTCGGCAATGTGCCCACTAAATGCTTTATGTACTTAGCCCTGCATGTTTGTTTTTAAATGTGCAGGTTGAGTGACGGGAGCGGCGGTGCTTGATGTTGAGTTAAGAAGTCGTATTAGAATAAAGAACTTGTATCAATATTTTACGCTTTCCGCTGCCAATCTTTTTGAAGTTAATATATCTATCTGTTGGGTCTAAGCCCGTACAATGATCTCAGTTCCTGTTCGAACATCTTGTCGAGTGATCCTTCGAGATCAACTCTTTCTTTTAAATGTAGTCTTGTTCATAGAAGTTATTTTGTTATTAATGTCTGTTTATTCATTTATTTTTATTCATTCCCCTTCTTCCCCGCTTCTTTAATCCAACCCCTAGTCGCACCCCGGCTTTGCCGTCCCTCGGGATTTGGGACTGTGACATTATGCTTAGGAAAACTAGGGATTTTTATAAGATTCGATGTGAGGTTCGAGTGAAGAAATCAATAGGAAATCGAGCCTAGGAATTAATCCTTGATTAAAAGAGAAAGAAAAATTAATTCCTTAAAATTTTTATAGAAACCGAAAAATATGAGAAAAATAAGAGAAATTAATTTTCTTGAGTATTTGATAACTTGATGTTTGATATGTGTTTATGAGTATATTTTGATTGAGATTTATGCATGAGAAATTTGAGAAAATACATGTCTAAAAATATATGTGTCTGCCGTGTATATTGAAGAATGGAGGAGTATTTTTATTTCAATTATTGTGTTGATGATTTGATGATATAATGAGCATGTTATAATTATGAGTTATATGATGATTTAATCTTCTATGATGTTGTTATGAGGAAAATCAAAATATATATGCATGTTTAGAAGAAAAATAATTTTTATAATGTTTATGATGTTGTAATGATTTTTGGATGAATTGATAGTATGATGTTTTGTGTGAAAATTTGAACAATAGATGATAATAGGATTTAATAAGATAAAAGAATGAAGTTTTAAGCATAAAAAGAGGCAAAAATCGAATGAAATGAGAAAGAATACCTAGTGTGTGTTCTAGGTGTTCTTGGTGAAAAATATGAGTTTTTGAATGAGTGTTCTTCGTGTTCTAGGTATTCTTGGTGTTTTATTTGAAGATTTAAATATCATTAAAATTAATTCTAAAAGATTTTAATTATTAAAAATAATAAAATATTCAAGATATTTGTTGAAATAAAATTAAAGAGAAAATAAAAAGAAAAATAACTGTTGGGAAATTTAGTAAAGTTTTGATTGATTCCAAAACCAACTGACCCCAACCGAGTAGATGTTGACATATCCTAATGTTAGTATTTAGGCTCGCTGTTTGAGCAATGTTCATCTTTACAGGACTCCAGCTGAAGAGGGCAACATGGCTATACTCGGATAGAACTACAGATAGAAACTCGGATATGGAACATCAGATGTAAGAAAGAAAACTGAGCGTTCAAGCAACCGTTCAGATATAGAACATCGGATGAAAGAAAACATCTGAGTAATCAACCGTTTGTCAGATGTGACAATCCACCTGATCAAATGGAACATCAGTTGCAGGACTCAATCTGATAAATCGACAACATGAAGTTCAAGGCAGCTGAGGGTTCAACTGTTCCTCTTCAGACAGAATGTCAGATGAAGGTAGCAATCAGATGGAACATCAGCTGAAGACCACTCGGATGAAGATCAAACGTCTCAACCGACTAACCAATGTTGAAAGACAAAGGTTGAACTTTGAATTTCAAATAGGAAGTCACATGAAGGTTTAACGTTCTGTCATAACCTCATTTGGCCCAACACAAGGTTGTCTCAGAAGGAAAGCAGAAGTTCACAGTTGCCAAATCGGGAAAATCTGCAGAGATGAGAGACAAGCCATCGCTTGCACAGAACAGAGATCAATAGCTCTTTTAACGACTAGTTGATTCTCACCGCCTATAAATAGAGGCATTCATTCATTCACCAAGATAAGAGACACAAGAGCGAAAGAACGACGATATACTGCGCACAAGCTAAACTGTAATTATTCTTTTTCTAAGAACATCACCAGCTGAGAGTTCATAGAGAGTTAGAATCTGTCTTGGTGTTTTCGATCTTAGTTTGATTCTTCATTCGTTCAAGCATATATCCTAGCTTAATTCTTTGTTAGAGCTAGTAGTTGGAAAACCCACCCTTATACACATCCCCTAAAAAGGTTGTTAGGATCCTGCTCTTCCCGAAATTGAGTAGAAAGGTTGATAAGTACCCGCAAACTTATCTGTACGGTTGCAAAGCCCGCGTAAGCTTTGTTGTAGCTGTCCTAAAGAATTTGGACTGAGTTGTGTGGACTCACAACTTCCCGTGGACGTAGGAGTTCTCTCCGAACCACGTAATTCCTTTGTGCTTTTGTGTTTTCTGTTCAGTTTCTTTCTGCATATCTAACTGTCCAACTAACCAGCACTCAAAATTGCATCTTTACATTTCAACTAATTTGGTTGTTGACCGACCTTGCATCTGAGCGTGAGTTGTTTTATACGAGTTGTTTTTGTATCCACCACATTCCGCACAGCACCACTCTTCCAGCTGAGTTTTCTTACTCAGTTGTGATTCCAGCTGAGTCCTCTTACTCAGTTGTGGTATTTTTCAGGGGGTTGTTTTTAAAATTCCTATCTGGTGTATTCCCCCCCCCCCCCCTACACCAGAACTCGTATCGGGACTATCAATAACTAATTTGAGAAATGAGTTATAAATTAGAAAATAATAAAGGAAGGTAATTTCTTTGTTAAATAAGTAAAGATTAAGAGAAAAGTTAATCGAGTTAAATAAATCGAGACTAGAGAAGTTAATAATCGAGAAATAAACAACGAAGAATTAGAAGTTGTAATAAGTGAGAAATAGAAGACGAGATAGAATTAAAGGAAAGGAGTTATAAAATGAGTATAAAATTTGAGACGAGAAATTGAGAATTTAGTCGTTTGAATAAACGAGAGATAATGAGAATAATAATAATAAAGTTGAGAACAAGTAATTAATCGAGAAGTTTGAAGTTTAAAAATAAGTTAGAGGAAAATGACTAAAATAAGAAATAATAAAATAAGAGAATAATATGTTGAGTCGAGCTTAGAAAATAAATAAAGAAATAAGTCGAGTAAGAGAAATTATGAGATTAAGAGTCGAGTAAGAATTTATTTGAGCAAATTAAAGTAATTAATTGAGAAAGGTTATAAAAAGAAATAAGATTTAATAAGAGTTATTTTGAGAATCGAGTTTATAAATGATAATTGTTTGAGTAATTGTTTAAATTATGCCGAGTAATGATTATTTCGTAATAATCGAGTTTTATTTTCAAATCGTTTAATAAAAAAAGAGTCGAGAAAATTGTCGAGTTTTGAATAAAGAAATAAAAAGTTAATGAGTAATAGTTTAAGAATCGAGTTTTGAGTCGAAGATAAGAGTCGAGCCATAAATAGAAAATGAATTTTAATTTCAATAAGTGTTTAAATAAAAGAAAAAAGAGAAATAATAATAGAAGCATAAGTAATAGTACGTATGAGAATACGAATAAGTAATTGAGAAAAGACGACGTTTTTGGAAATAAGCATCGTATATTAAGTTAAGAGATAATAGATGAATATTTGAGTTTTAATCTAAGAAAACTGTTATTATTTGAATTAATGTATTTGCCAAAATTAGAGTCGAGTAATAACAAGAAATTGTTAATGTGTCTTGAAGTGTGAATCGAGTTTGAGATAATATGTTTATTTAGATGCCAACTTGAGTTATAATGATTGATTGAAATTCTATGATTGAATTAAATTCGTTTGAGTAGACTTATGTGATTCAACATATTGAATATGCTTAATTGAATTTATATGCTAGAGTAAAACATCTATGCTTGGAATGATCGTTCAAATTGTTGAGAATGCGTGCTCAAAACGTGAATGATGTTCGTATAATCGAGTATATAATTGAGAATGTGAGTGAGGATTCAAGAATTAAAGTTTAGTCAATTAACGTTTCTTAAACTAATGAGAAATGCCAAGCATTAGTGAGTAGCGAACATGAATTAGAAACAAGAGTACGAGATGAAGTAATTAGTAACCGAGTAGAGTAAGAATTGAAGACGAAAAAGTCGATAATCGAGATTGTCTTAGAAAAGATAAAAATAGAAAGAGACGAGTCAAGTAGAAGTCCTTCAGTCGAAACAAACGTCTACTTTACGTCTTAAGCTTCGTGTCTTACTTCTTTTATCGATGTCAAAATATAAAGGACCGAGCGGGACGGAGAAGTAGCGAGGACGAAGAAAGAGTAAGCCGCCTAGCTAATCGACGGAAGTAAGGTGGGCTTTTTCTAAAATCAAAACTATCGATGAATGCTATTATGATATCTGAGTATTATTATGTGTGTTTTAAAGTTCAAATTGACTTGCCGTTTTTACTTGAGTTTTTGGTATGTGTTATCATCTACTTGTTGAGATATTATAGTCCTATGAAAGGCAGGAAACCCACGTGTGGAATATGAATTGTTTGAGGTGACTGTGAGCCTTGCTTAGATTGGGCCGGTCACAGTGTTCGAGAAGTAGGCCTACTTCTCGACACAGTGAGAGTGAAATGTGGTAGATGATACATATTACTTGAGTATATATAATGTTTGACTGCGCAGTCTATTCGAAAAGAAAATGATTTTGCATTCACAAGTAAACTGCTTTCACTGCATTAATACTTGTGATGCTACGGCAAGGCAAGTCCAATTGATATAGCTCTAAGAGCAAAGTTTCAAAAGTTTTTGGCATGTGTTCACTGAGTACGAAGTACTCAGCCCTGCATGTATATCTAAACGTGCAGGTTAGCGGGATGCGGATGGAGAGGACAGCTTGGTGGTGTGTGGTGGTGTTATATGTTTTGTTGATCGAGTCGGAAGTTAGACTGACAATTGCACGTCTCCATACATGTACATGTAGACTGACAATTGCACGTCTCCATACATGTAGTTGTTGATCGAGTCGGAAGTTCACTAATTTTATTGCACGGCTTTTCCTACTTATATCAAATAAAATGTGGGTTTTTCCACAAACCGAAAGTGATATTTATTGCTTTGATAACTGTATTTTCAAAGTGATAATCATGGCATGAAAATATTTGTTTTATGTGAGTTCTCTTGTACCTTCTGAGTTAGCCGTCGTGCTTTCCAGATTTATTAATTAACCGACTTGTTAACTAAACGATCGGACTTTGAGTTAGCTATTATGCTTTCCAAAGTTTTGTGTACATTGTAGCCTGTGGTGTATGTGGTATCCTGTTGAGGGGTAGCTTGCCACGGTGAATTATGACTGGTCAAGATTTGAACGTAACATACAAGAAAAATACTCGACCGAGTAAATTGCGAAATAAGAAACATTTTGGTAGGCACGGGCTCTTTTTTTTCAAACAAAACCCCGATGTGCTACCGTAATAATATGCCTGATTTATCAATACTTATAATTATGTTTTCGGAAATGTACCCACTAAGTACTTTCGTACTTAGCCTTGCATATGTTTTCTAAATGTGCAGGTTGAAGCGACGGCAGCGGTGGATGGTTGAGTTGAGGTCGAATAGAGTTAAAGAAGACTTTAGTTATAGTTCACTATTCTGTTGCTTAAACTCTAGACTTTTGATGATGTACATATAATCACTTGTAATGCCCCGTAAATTCCTTACGTTCTTAAAATTTTAAAGTTAATTAAATGAATGGCTTTGCACGCCTAAGTTTACAATTTTTGAATTCTAAGACTAACGGTCAAATCCGTTATTAAAAATAAATTACAGAAGTCACCTAGACGACTACTGTATTTAGGGTTAGCGCGTACAAAAAGTTGTTAGTTCGTAAACTCAGAACGGAAAACCGTCTAATTTTTTTACAATCACGAAATTGCGATACGAACACGCCCAAGAAAGTTCGTTTTTATGTTTTTCCGGATGAAACTCGGACTTGTCGTCCCGAGTTTTTGTCAAAATAATTTTTGTAAATTTATTTTCCAATTAAGTTCATACGTTAGAATTTAAGGTCAAATCAAATCACGACGATTTTGTACCGAGCAATGTTTTTTGCCGTTCATTTTTCCGTAACGTCGGATCGCGCCGAAAAACCCGTAACCCTTCTAAAAATTCTGCATGCAGCCGTTTTTTTTTTTTTTTTTTTTTTTTGTTTTAGTGGGGAACATGCATGTAGACATTGTTTAATCAAGTGACACCTTAATCCTCACTTTTCATTTTTTCAACCTTTTCATCATAGCAAATGCCTTAAACAAACAAAACAACCTATTTTTCCTCCCACCTCTCTCTCTCTCTCGGCTGCACTCTCTCTTTTTCTCTCTCAAATTTTGTTCTTCACCATTGTTGAAAGCTTCAAGGTTTCAAACAAGGATTCCATCTTAGATCATCATCCAACCATTGAATCATCTAACTCCTTTTACTAATATTCAAGGTAATGATCTCCTCTTTAATTCTATCCAACCATCTTCTTCATCTTTTATTTTTTTCTTCTTTTGATCGAAAATTTGAGTAATGGAATGGATGTTTTGATCTTGGAATAATGAAATTAGATGTATTAGATTGGATAATTAGGGATTAAAATAGAACAAAAATAAGAACCCTAATATCTATGTTAGTACCGAAATTTTAGGGCATGTTTGTAGGATTTTTTTTAATTTTCTTCATTTGATGATATAAGAGGTTGATTAGCAAATAAATGTAGTTAATTGGGGAAGAAAATCACCCCCTTAACATCTTTATAAAAACCGAAAGTTATAGGATAATTAGGAGTTTCCACATGTTTGATTTAAGTGATGATTTGTTGGTTGAAATATGTTGAGTTATAATGATGTTATGATATGTTTGCATGCATGAAAATGATTCACGTTAGACGTAGTTTAACGTCGTAAAATTTGAACGAAATCCGGCAACTTTGAAAAATCGCGTAAGAGACGAACATTTAGTCGTAACTAATAATTGAGAAGTCGGATGGGAAGTCTAATTTGATATTATTGTTTATGATGGAATTTAGAACAACTTTCTAGTTGACGTCATAAGCTTTCGAGTTGATATAATATGGGCTATAGTTATAGTCGAGAACTAGAACGCGTTTTGAATTTTTTGTTGGTTTAGTACTTGTTAGTTGAAATCCGACGTTAGAACGTCGTGCTTTTGAGCGAGTTTTGAGAAGGAGTTTGTCACGTACGGAAGTACGTGATGACTGCCTTTAGAGTCCAGTTTCTAAAAAAATTGAATACAAGAGCTTAGAACGAACCTAAGACGTTATACGTCGAACCTATCAAGCAATTAGGGTTTTCACGGCAGTTTTGCGACCCTCGCCGGAAACTGTAATAACTTCCAGCTCGTTTATCGGATTTGTAATCCGTAAATTGGAGCGCGATCTAGACTTCCTAAGCTTTCTAATGATACAGGGCTCATCCCCTGTTTCCAAATCCTCTGTTCTGGAAAGCCTCCAGAGTTACTGGACTGCGCAGTAAAAATTCAGTTTCTTGTTTTCTAAGTTGTTTAGTTCGCAACTTAGTTTCTTTCGATCGTTTAAGCCGTTTTATCTAACGAATATCTCCCTACTGACCCTAGAGTCAAGTATAGGACCTTGAGTGATGAAAACCAGTCAAGATCTTATCTCTTATCCTTTCATTAAAGAAGTAATAAACGAGAAATTTCATAAATCGTTCAATGAACTAAAACGTAAATCGCCTTAAGTTGATTCTTTCCAACTTAGTTTCTTATAATCTTTAAAGTCGTATTAAGATATCGACTACCTTCTCTACTAACCCAAGAGTCGAGTATGAGATCTTCCGAGTTCTAAACGAGATTGGTATTATGGCATGAACTATTATGGTATGAAGAAAGGTCGGAAGATCCGAAGTTTGGAAGCTTTTGCTTTTAAGTTCTGTATATCAAGGTGGGCTTTTATATACAAATAAAACGAGCAATGCTCGGAAAATCTTTCTTTATCGCTTTAATATCTGTGTTTTCAAAGTGATATTATGGCATGAACTATTTTATGTTTTATGTGAGTTCTCTTGTACCTATCTGAGTTAACATTCATGTTTTCCAGATTTAGAGTTAATCTAATTAGATTAACTAACGATCGGCTCTGAGTTAGCTCCTAAATGCTTTACAGAGTTAGTGCACTTTGTAACCTGTGGTGTATGTGATATCCTGTTGAGGGATACCAGTCACGGTAAATTAGAATTGGTCAAGATTGAACGTAGCATTAGTCAGAAAATGCTCGCGCGAGTGATTTATGAGAAAAAGACAGAAAATGTTTAGTAGACACGGATTCTTTCAATAAAACTCTGATGTACTACGCTTATGAAATGCCATATTTATCAATATTTATGATTATGATTTCGGCATCGTGCCCACTAAGTACGTTTGTACTTAGCCCTGCATTGTTTTCTAAATGTGCAGGTTGAAGCGACGGTGAGCGGCGACGGTTGATGTTGAGTTAAAGGGTAGGATGTTTAGTTAGAACCCTTCCGCTGCCAAACTCTGAATTTCTTTTTGAGATGTACCTTTTGAATAATACTCTGTAGTCTAAGTCTGTAAATATGAACTTAGCTTCTTTTTGTACTTTTGTCGAGTAATCCTTAGGGATTAACTCTTTCTTATTTATATTCAAAGTCTTGTTCATGGTTTATCGATGTTTATCAAGTATGTTTAGTCAATTAGCCCCCTTCTTCCCCGCTTCTTTAATCCAACCCCAGTCACACCCCGGCTTCTGTCGTCCCTCGGGATTTGGGGCTGTGACAGAGTGGTATCAGAGCGGTGTTCGTTTTCTGCTCTGCTTCTGAGTCAATCTTCTAGTATGAGTTAGTGTGAGTCATTCTTTCTAGTACGAGTCATTTCTTTAAGTAATATCATAAAGTCGTATTTGTATACAAGTCTTTCTCCGAGAAATAATATAGAGTATTCGTTTGTACTCTATATCGAGTCTTCTTTCAAGTCATGAGACATGGTATTTGTATATACTCTGGATCAGAGTCGTCTTTCCAAGTATGAGATAAGAGTTAGACTATGATGCTAAGATTGAGAACGTAGAAGTCAACTCAATCGCCCGCTATGTCGACTCAACGAGGAAAAATGAAAGAATTTTATAATGAGATTTCTTTTAAATAAGGAATTTATGAGCAAGTATTCAATAAAAATTTGAAGACGAGAATGAGTTGTGTTTTAAAAAATGAGAATTTTACAGAAGTATAATTTTTATACTTACATGATTATGCGATAGTACAAGTACTATCTTATGTGAAAATATTTGCGCAATGATTTCCTTTTTATGAAAAAATTATGCGGATACGAGAATATAGTCAGATTTTAGGGAATTTTCCCGGTTCAATGTGAACGTAGACGTGGAACTTAAGAACTTTCCGGTTCTCCGAGAACTTAGACGTTTTAAGAAACATTGTTTTGAAATGATTTGGAAAGGAGATCCCTAACGCGAGAAGGACTTCCTCTGATGAATGTCACGTGCGCTTAGTGACATGAATAAAGATTCGGCAAAGTTGAACTTGTCGACTAAGAATTTCCTACGAGAGAAAAAGAAATAAAATGAATAAAAATAATTCAATAAATCGTGTTAGTAAAAGAAGGGAGCAATTAGACGTTTGAGAAGCTTACGACTTCGAGTTAAGAAAGATATGAACGAGAAGACAACTGGAACTTAGTTTTCCAGGAAGTTATTCTTAAGTTATATTTCTTTTTCTTTTTATGGAATTAAATTCCACATTTTCGTCTTGAGCAACGACTACAATTAGTACGAATATCAAGAGTCGTAAGCGATAAATTCTTTTGAATATGGATGTTACTTTTGAATAAGTAACATGAACGAAGTGAAAATACTTTGTTTTTAATAAGTGAAAATCGTTAAGAGTTAATGAGTTAAGAAATAAAAGAAATAGAAGAATTAAAATGAGAAATAATATGGTGAAATAAAAAAATGAAAATAAAATCTTTAATTTTATGTATATATATATATATATATATATATATATATACATATATATATATATATATATATACATATATATATATATATGTGTGTGTGTGTTGTTGAGTGCAATTTCTTGAATTGCTAGAAGTCTTAATGAGTGGTTGACTTAAGTGTTGATGTTACAATTGAATAAGGGATATTCATTTTGTAATTTATGTTTTCGTTAAGGTAAGTTATTTTCTTTTCCTACCTGTTACTGATCCATGTTACCTTAAAACTTTTGTAGGATGGCTAGGACTCGTGTTACGGCTCGGAAGAGCCAGCCTTTGGCCTCGTGCGAGCGCACTATAGTTGATATGTTGCAGGATGAGTACTACGAGTTCGAGGTAGACTATGGAGAAGAGAATGTGGGACAGATTGTTAGTAACTTTTCTTCAGCCTACTACCCAGTGAGACACCTGATCAGGGAGAGTCAGGCGATATTAGATTTGATCGTGCACCTACCGGACGAGTGGCGCGGATGGGCGCACCGTGCAGCTTGGTACTTCTTGGGGATTTTCAGCGACGACACGGAGCTGACCGGCAAGTACGCCGGATTCGCCTTGTGTGTGCACAGGCGTTTCTTTGAGAGCAGGTTTATGTTTCCCCTTCCTTTAGAGCCACACATCCCCTACAGTCACTTTCCAGCCGAGACGGAGCTTGAGGAGCTTGACTTAGACCCGGAGTTCTTAGCTTTGTTAGAGTTGCCACCAGACGGTGTACTGGAGGAGGAGTCTGAGGCTGAGTTAGAGCAGCCAGAGGAGGATGAGAAGACGGTAGTTCCACCAGAGTCACCACCGGTTGGACAGCAGATTGAGGAGTTGATCCCAGGCCCGGGTTTTGTAGAGGTTGACGCTGAGACAGCCGCGCTGTAGGGGTTGTCTTCACCGTTTGTGCCTGACGTTTGTGTTAGGAACAGGGGAGCGTTGGAGACGAGACTGTACAGAGAGGGACCAGACTACCGAGAGATCGACGTGGAGCTCGCCGCCATGTTAGAATTGCCTTCTCCACTTACGCCACTCGAGGAGATCTGCGCGAAGTGGGGAGTAGTCCGACAGCAGATGGAGCCAGGACCGTCCAGGGCCGTTCTAGGGAGGAGTTCGAGTCGGGTTCAGGTTCAGTTCCCGAGCACCTTCTTCCCCTGAAGAAGCGTGCGAGAGAGGTCAGAGAGGACGACTTGGTCTCCGACTTGGAGGAGATTGTTTCTGAGGCACCCTCACCCACCCTGCTTACACTTGACGACGGTTCTACTCTGAGGGTGGACCAGGCACTCGAGCTGGTTTTTGGTTCGGAGTCCGAGGAGGAGGACCCGGAGGAGGATCCGGAGGAGGACCCGGAGGAGGACCCAGTGGAGGGTTGTTAGGATTTTGCAGACTTCGGGGTAATTTTTGTATTCTTCTGCAGTTTAGTTAGGCGGTGCTTTATAGACATGGGTAAATATCAGTAGTAGTGGTAGCTCTTTGTCCTGTATAGAGTCGGATCAGTAACTAGTTAATTTTTGTAGTACTCTAGAGGATACGAAATTTTATGAATCGTTTCCGTTCTAGTACTCTGGTAGATACGGAGTGCAGCTTGTTAGTGCACCCGGTAAATAGTAGGCAGTCAGCCTAGTTTAGACTAATAATAGTCTAACCCTTTTGTATAAGTCCTCGTTGGAGGCAAAAGTAATATTCTTTTTGAATGTATATATATATATATGACCCGTAACGAGGGTTTTTAATCAAGTAAAATTTCTTATGAATCGAGAAATAAAAAAAAATCAGAATGTTAAATGAACTCGTGTGACGAGGAAATGAGTTTAACCCGAAAGTTAAAAGATTAATGGAATGATATCAAAGCTATGTTTGATATGTTGTTCCATGAATTTGATTAAGTTGAGAACGAGCTAGTAAGTGCTAGGTGTAATTAACAGAAGGAAACTAATGAGAATTTTCAATTCTTCTCTAGACTTTAAAGAAAATGCCACCGAGAAATGTTAACAACAGGAGAGGTTGAAGACCTGGAAGGCCAAGAGGACGTGGTGGACGTCAGTCAGAAAATAACCAAGAACAGGAATATGAACTGAATATCACTCCATCCCCATCTCCACCCCCGTCACCATCACCACCACCTTCACCACCGCCCCGTAGAGATATTGAGGATCTTTTCCTCAAAAGGAATCCTCCAATGTTTAATGGAACTGGAAGCCCTAGCGATGCTGAGCTATGGGTGAGGTCGACTGAGAAAATTTTCAAACTCCTCAGATGCACTGATGAGGAAAGAATGTTGTGTGTCGCATTCCAACTGATGGGATCGGCAGATTACTGGTGGGAAGCAAGACAGAAGGTGATACCTGCTGAGCATCTGGCTCGTTTTTCGTGGGAAGAGTTTAAGGAGATTTTCTTTGACAAGTACGTCCCCAAGACGTATAGGGCACAGAAAGAGGCCGAATTTTATAATTTGAAGCAAGGAAAGCTAACTGTGACGGAATATGACGTCAAGTTCTGCGAGTTGATAAGGTATGCGCCGACATTGGTCGACACTGAGGAGAAGTTATCAAAGAAATTTCAGGGAGGTTTACGTCATGAATTGGGAATCGCTTTGGCTAGTCATGGAGGACTAGGTTATTCAGACATACTGGGAAGAGCACTGGAAATGGAGGCCGTCGTGCCTGATGAAAAGAAGATTGTACCAACTGCGTCAGTACCAGCGCAGAGTCAGAATCGAGGCTACTACAACAACAACAACAGTAGCAACTACCAAAGGAAAAGAAAATGGAACGGAGGAGGTAGCGGAGGATACAGTCAGGGTTACAACAATCAGGGAGGACAGAAAAGAGGTTATCAGTAGCCTGCCAACAACAACAACAATGGCAAGAGGCCGTGGCAGGGAAACAACCAATCGGGGTTGTTCATTCAGGGAACAGGCAGAACTCGCCTGGAAGGGCAATAATCAGCTGAACCAGCCACAAGGGCAATAGAGGAATTTTAACCAGGGAGCGAATAACCTAGGGAGGGTTACTATCCCTGTCTGCCCGAAGTGCAACCCAGCCCATCCTGGAGTCTGCCAGATAGGCACCCCTAACTGTTTCAACTGTGGACAGAAGGGGCACATGAAAAAGGACTGCCCTAAACCGCTTCAAGCAGTACCCCTCCGAGCTATCCAAGCACAGCCGCAGCAGCCGCCTATGAACCAGCAGCAGTTTCAGCAGCATGCACAGCAGCAACAGAATGCGAGGGCATGCGCTATCAAACAAAGCGGTCAGCGCAAAGGAAAAGGCAATCTAGCAGGTATGGGAAAACTCCACAACATCCCCATTAAGATACTGTTTGATACTGGTGCATTGCATTCTTTCATTGCTGGCTCATGTGCCGATAACACATCAGACCTGTAAGAGCTGCACAATCTATGAGAGTAGCCACACCTTCAGGAGAGATCACTACTTCCACGCATATTTGCTCTAACCTAGAACTAGAAATCGGAACTCATAAGGTTATAGCGAACAACCTAAATGTTATGATAATGTGGGACGTAGATATAATCCTAGGTATGGATTGGTTGTCACAGAATTACGCTACGATTCTCTGCAACGAGAGAAAAATTTCTTTTCAGCCGCCGGGTAAAGAACCGACCGAATTCCACGGAATTTCAATGGGTAGAAGCGTACCAATAATATCAGCCCTTCAAGCCACAAAAATCATGAAGAAGAAAGGTACCACAGCATATCTTGTGTACCTAGTTGGAGAACCAGGAGCCGAGAAGACCATTCAGGACGTAAAAGTTGTGAACGAATATGAAGATGTTTTTCCAGAAGTGCTACCAGGATTGCCACCAGATCGTCATGTGGACTTCACGATCGATTTAGAACCAGGAGCAGCTCCTAAGTCTAAAGCCCCGTACAGAATGGCACCGAAGGAACTGGAAGAGCTCAAAATCCAGTTACAGGAATTACTAGACCTTGGTTTTATCAGGCCAAGCGTTTCACCTTGGGGAGCACCCGTACTTTTTGTTAGGAAAAAGGACGGATCAATGAGAATGTGCATCGATTACCGAGAACTGAACAAGATCACTCTCAAGAACAAATATCCTTTGCCAAGGATCGAGGATCTGTTTGATCAGCTTAAGGGTGCAGGAGTCTTCTCCAAGATAGATTTGAGGTCAGGGTATCGTCAGCTCAAGATCAAACCTGAGGATGTACCGAAGACCGCTTTTAGAACCCGATATGGCCATTACGAATTTTTAGTGATGCCATTTGGTTTGACCAATGCTCCAGCCGTATTCATGGACCTTATAAACAGAGTCTTCCACCCCTACTTGGATAAATTTGTTTTAGTATTCATCGACGACATCCTCATTTATTCTAAGAATGAGACGGAGCACGAGGAACATCTACGGATAGTGTTGGAAACACTAAGAGCTGAGAAACTCTACGCCAAATTCAGTAAATGCCAATTTTGGCTGAAGGAAGTAATGTTCCTTGGACACATAGTATCGACAGAAGGAATCAAGGAGGATCCAGCCAAAGTAGAAGCAGTGCACAACTGGAAAGCACCAACAAGTCAGAATGAGATCAGAAGTTTCTTGGGATTAGCTGGTTATTACAGAAGGTTTATCGAGGGATTTTCTACAATCGCTCGCCCGATGACGCAGCTACTCAGGAAGGATACCAAGTTTAAATGGTCAGATGAGTGCGAGAAGAGTTTCCAAACTCTTAAGGAAAAGTTAACTACAACGCCAGTACTAGCACTTCCAGACACGAATAAAGAATATGTGGTTTATACTGACGCATCGAAAAATGGATTAGGTTGTGTCTTGATGCAAGACGGACGAGTGATAGCTTATGCTTCACGACAACTTCGACCCCACGAAGTTGAATACCCAACCCACGATTTAGAACTTGCAGCCGTAGTGCATGCGCTAAAGATTTGGAGACACCATCTCTATGGTGTAAGAGTTGAGATATTCACCGATCACAAGAGCCTGAAGTACTTTTTCGAGCAAAAAGAACTGAACACGAGACAAAGACGATGGCTTGAATTAGTCAAAGATTATGACTGTGGAATTAACTATCATCCAGGAAAGGCTAATGTGGTAGCAGACGCATTGAGTCGCAAGGCTCCAACGAAGTTAGGATGTCTTTTCGTAGAAGAAGAAACTTTAGTACGAGAATTCGAGAAGATGGATATCAGAGTGCTTAACACGCCAGCAACGATAATAAGTCAAATAGCAGCATTAGAAGCTACACCAGATTTGAGAGAAAGGATCGTTAGTGCTCAGAGAAAAGACAAGTCAATGGAAAAGTTACGAGTAAGGATAAGGACAGATAAGCCGGAAGGATATTCTGAGGCTCCAGACAATGCAATACTTTACGAAGGCAGGATTTGTATTCCCGACAACGACAACGAATTGAAGAACGAAATCTTGAGTGAGGCTCACGATACGCCTTACACAGCACATCCAGGAAGTACGAAAATGTACCAAGATTTGAGAAGAAACTTTTGGTGGAACGGAATGAAACGAGACGTTGCCTCGTTTATAGAAAGATGCCTAGCATGTCAACAAGTTAAGGCTTTACACCAACGACCGTATGGATTTCTACAACCGTTGGATGTCCCAGATTGGAAATGGGAAGGCATAGCTATGGACTTTGTCACAGGCTTGCCTAAGTCGAGAAGAGGAAACACAGCAATTTGGGTGATAATAGATAGACTTACGAAGTCAGCTCACTTCTTACCGATTAAGATTACATATGGATCTGAGAGACTAGCTCAGTTGTATGTCAGAGAGATTGTACGTCTGCATGAAATACCGAAGGTCATAATATCAGACAGAGATGCTAAGTTTACCTCGAGATTTTGGATTACGATGCAGAAAGAGTTGGGAACAGAGCTTAATTTCAGTACAGCTTTTCACCCACAGACATATGGGCAGTCAGAGAGAACAATTCAGATTTTGGTTGATATGTTAAGAACAGTGGTTTTGGACCGAGGCACGAATTGGGAATAAATTCTACACTTAGTCGAATTCGCCTACAACAACAGCTATCAGGCCACAATAGAAATGGCACCGTTTGAGGCTTTGTATGGGAGAAAGTGTAGATCACCGCTTTATTGGGACGAAGTAGGTGAGAGAAAGAACTTAGGCCCAGATGCAATCAATGAGATGATCGAGATAGTTCGACAGATTCGAGATAGAATGAAAGAGGCCTAGAGCCGACAGAAGTCATATGCCGACGATCGTCGAACCAACCTTGAGTTTGAAATAGGAGATAAAGTTTTTCTTAAGATATCCCCGACCAAAGGAATCCTTAGGTTCGGAGTTAAGGGTAAGCTAAGACCCAGGTTTATAGGATCTTATGAAATCCTCGAGAGAATAGGATCAGTCGGGTATAGATTGGCCTTACCGCCAAGTCTAGGAAGCGTTCATAATGTTTTTCACGTTTCTCAGTTGAGAAAATATGTTTACGATCCTAAGCACGTCAAGACGTAGTTCTTGAATCTGACCTAAGTTATGAAGAAAAGCCGATATCGATCTTGGATAGAAAAGTTCAAGAATTAAGAACCAAATCGATACCAATAGTTAAAGTGCTTTGGAACCATCACGGGCAAGAAGAAGCCACGTGGGAACTCGAGGAGAAGATGAAGGAGCGGTATCCTCATCTTTTTGCAGAAGGTAAGCAAATTTCGGGACGAAATTTTTCGTAAGGGGGGTAGGATGTAATGCCCCGTAAATTCCTTACGTTCTTAAAATTTTAAAGTTAATTAAATAAATGGCTTTGCACGCCTAAGTTTACAATTTTTGAATTCTAAGACTAACGGTCGAATCCGTTATTAAAAATAAATTACAGAAGTCAGCTAGATGACTACTGTATTTAGGGTTAGAGCGTACGAAAAGTTTTTAGTTCGTAAACTCAGAACGGAAAACCGTCTAATTTTTTTACAATCACGAAATTGCGATACGAACACGCCCGAGAAAGTTCGTTTTTATGTTTTTCCGGACGAAACTCGGACTTGTCGTCCCGAGTTTTTGTCAAAATAATTTTTGTAAATTTTTTTTCCAATTAAGTTCATACGTTAGAATTTAAGGTCAAATTAAATCGCGACGATTTTGTACCGAGCAACGTTTTTTGTCGTTCGTTTTTCCGTAACGTCGGATCGTGCCGGAAAAACCCGTAACCCTTCTAAAAATTCTGCATGCAGCCCTTTTTTTTTATTTTTTTTTATTTATTTTAGTGGGGAACATGCATGTAGACATTGTTTAATCAAGTGACACCATAATCCTCACTTTTCATTTTTTCAACCTTTTCATCATAGCAAATGTCTTAAAAAAACAAAACAACCTATTTTTCCTCCCACCTCTCTCTCTCTCTCGGCTGCACTCTCTCTTTTTCTCTCTCAAATTTTGTTCTTCACCATTGTTGAAAGCTTCAAGGTTTAAACAAGGATTCCATCTTAGATCATCATCCAACCATTGAATCATCTAACTCCTTTTACTAATATTCAAGGTAATGATCTCCTCTTTAATTCTATCCAACCATCTTCTTCTTCTTTTATTTTTTTCTTCTTTGATCGAAAATTTGAGTAATGGAATGGATGTTTTGATCTTGGAATAATGAAATTAGATGTATTAGATTGGATAATTAGGGATTAAAATGGAACAAACATAACAACCCTAATATCTATGTTAGTACCGAAATTTTAGGGCATGTTTGTAGGATTTTTTTTAATTTTCTTCATTTGATGATATAAGAGGTTGATTAGCAAATAAATGTAGTTAATTGGGGAAGAAAATCACCCCCTTAACATCTTTATAAAAACCGAAAGTTATAGGATAATTAGGAGTTTCCACATGTTTGATTTAAGTGATGATTTGTTGGTTGAAATATGTTGCAAATAATGTTAGTTGATTATAGAATTTAATTAAGAATTTTCTAAAAATGTTTAATGAAACATAAGAGATAAAGATCACTTTATAAGTTGAGTTATAATGATGTTATGATATGTTTGCATGCATGAAAATGATTCACGTTAGACGTAGTTTAACGTCGTAAAATTTGAACGAAATCCAGCAACTTTGAAAAATCGCGTAAGAGACGAACATTTAGTCGTAACTAATAATTGAGAAGTCGGATGGGAAGTCTAATTTGATATTATTGTTTATGATGGAATTTAGAACAACTTTCTAGTTGACGTCATAAGCTTTCGAGTTGATATAATATGGGCTATAGTTATAGTCGAGAACTAGAACGCGTTTTGAATTTTTTGTTGGTTTAGTACTTGTTAGTTGAAATCCGACGTTAGAACGTCGTGCTTTTGAGCGAGTTTTGAGAAGGAGTTTGTCACGTACGGAAGTACGTGATGACTGCCTTGAGAGTCCAGATTCTAAAAAAATTGAATACAAGAGCTTAGAATGAACCTAAGACGTTATACGTCGAACCTATCAAGCAATTAGGGTTTTCACGGCAGTTTTGCGACCCTCGCCGGAAACTGTAATAACTTCCAGCTCGTTTATCGGATTTATAATCCGTAAATTGGAGCGCGATCTAGACTTCCTAAGCTTTCCAATGGTACAGGGCTCATCCCCTGTTTCCAAATCCTCTGTTCTGGAAAGCCTCCAGAGTTACTGGACTGCACAGTAAAAATTCAGTTTCTTGTTTTCTAAGTTGTTTAGTTCGCAACTTAGTTTCTTTCGATCGTTTAAGCCGTTTTATCTAACGAATATCTCCCTACTGACCCTAGAGTCAAGTATAGGACCTTGAGTGATGAAAACCAGTCAAGATCTTATCTCTTATCCTTTCATTAAAGAAGTAATAAACGAGAAATTTCATAAATCGTTCAATGAACTAAAACGTAAATCGCTTAAGTTGATTCTTTCCAACTTAGTTTCTTATAATCTTTAAAGTCGTATTAAGATATCGACTACCTTCTCTACTAACCCGAGAGTCGAGTATGAGATCTTCCGAGTTCTAAACGAGATTGGTACGAGTCTCGTTTCACGTTTAAGTAAAACGAATCTAGTAAGCGTGCAAATGCCTAAAGAATGAAACAACTGAAACTTTCTTCGATTCTCTTTAATCGCTTATCTTTTACAACCCGTTTTTAAGTATTTTTGTTTTACGATGAAGGAGGAAGCCAATTGTGAAGAAAGGTCGGAAGATCCGAAGTTTGGAAGCTTTTGCTTTTCAGTTCTGTATATCAAGGTGGGCTTTTATATACAAATAAAACGAGCAATGCTCGGAAAATCTTTCTTTATCGCTTTAATATCAGTGTTTTCAAAGTGATATTATGGCATGAACTGTTTTATGTTTTATGTGAGTTCTCTTGTACCTATCTGAGTTAACATTCATGTTTTCCAGATTTAGAGTTAATCTAATTAGATTAACTAACGATCGGCTCTGAGTTAGCTGCTAAATGCTTTCCAGAGTTAGTGCACTTTGTATCCTGTGGTGTATGTGATATCCTGTTGAAGGGTACCAGCCACGGTGAATTAGAATTGGTCAAGATTGAACGTAGCATTAGTTAGAAAATGCTCGCGCGAGTGATTTATGAGAAAAAGACAGAAAATGTTTAGTAGACACGGATTCTTTCAATAAAACTCTGATGTGCTACGCTTATGAAATGCCATATTTATCTATATTTATGATTATGATTTCGGCATCGTTCCCACTAAGTACGTTTGTACTTAGCCCTGCATTGTTTTCTAAATGTGCAGGTTGAAGCGACGGTGAGCGGCGATGGTTGATGTTGAGTTAAAGGGTAGGATGTTTAGTTAGAACCCTTCCGCTGCCAAACTCTGAATTTCTTTTTGAGATGTACCTTTTGAACAATACTCTGTAGTCTAAGTCTGTAAATATGAACTTAGCTTCTTTTTGTACTTTTGTCGAGTAATCCTTAGGGATTAACTCTTTCTTATTTATATTCAAAGTCTTGATGGTTTATCGATGTTTATCAAGTATGTTTAGTCAATTAGCCCCCTTCTTCCCCGCTTCTTTAATCCAACCCCAGTCACACCCCGGCTTCTGCCGTCCCTCGGGATTTGGGGCTGTGACATCACTGTAGCCTAAGTTCTGTATATAACTTAGAGGCTTTTGAATACTTTGTATGAGTGATCTTTCAAGATCAACTCTTTCTTTCATTTAAAAGGTCTTGTTCATAGTAATTTCTGTCTTATTTGTCTGTTTATTCATTTTTCCCTTTCTTCCCCGCTTCTTTAATCCAACCCCAGTTGCACCCCAGCTTCTGCCGTCCCTCGGGATTCGGGGCTATGACAGAGTGGTATCAGAGCAATTGTTTTTGCTCTGAATACAAGTCATTCTTTCAAAGTAGTCAGATAGAGTATTCGTTCATACTCTATACCCAAGTCTTCTTTCTAGTAGTAAGATAGAGTACTTGTGTATATTCTATAACGAGTCTTCTTTTAAGTGAAGTTAGGTCGTGACACTAAGATTAAGAGTGTAGACGACAACTCAACTCAACCTGATTGTACGACTGCCAGAGGAGTGGCGTGGTTGGGCACACGACACGGCATGGTACTACATTGGGGTGTTTGGCGGTGATGTAGAGCCGACGGGTGACTACTCAGGATTCACGCTAGAAGTACACAAGCGATTCTTTCGGAGCTGACTTGTAGCTTCGTATCCCATTCAGGCGCATTCTCCCTACACTCATTTTCCAGCGGATTCAGAGTCTGAGCATGTTGAGATAGATCCAGAGACGGCCGTACAGTTAGAGGTACCTTCAGTGTTGGTACCTAGTGAGGAGTTAGCGCCAGAGGCACATTATCCGGTGATTGGTGCGGATCTTACTGCAATGATCGAGTTACCATATCCCTTCAAACCACTAGACGAGATTTGTTCAGAGTTGGCCAGAGTCAGAGCTGAGTATGAGGCAGGACCGTCCAGGGTCCGTTCCAGGGAGGAGTTCGAGTCCGGTTCCATTCCTGAGCACCTTCTTCCCCTGAAGAAGCGTGCAGTAGAGATCGGTGACGATTATTTGGTTTCAGACTCGGAGGAGACAGTTTCGGAGGCACCTTCACCACCCCCACTTACACTTACAGACGGCTCTACTTTGAGGGTAGACAAGGCACTCCAACTCTTTTTCGGCTCAGAGTCAGAGGACGAGGATCCGGAGGAGGACCCGGACGAGTATCCGGAGGAGGATCCGGAGGAGGACCCGGAGGAGGATTCTGAGGGTTTACAGGCCATAGAGGGCAGTTCGGACTCGACAGCAGCGAGTTGAGCAGAGCGTCAGGGACGCATAGTAGTAGTAGTAGTTTTTCTTTTGTTTTGTACATAGTCGGATCAGTAACTAGTTTTTTTTTTGTCGTACTCCAACGGATACGAAATTTTATGACTCGTTTCTGTTCTAGTACTTCTAGTAGTACAATAATGCAATATGTTAGTGCATCCTGTACAGATAGGCAGTCAGCCTAGCTTAGACTCGTTGTAGTCTATTTTATGTATAAGTCCTTGATAAAGGCAAAACTAATATTCTTTTTGATGTATATATATTACATGACCCGTGAGAGGGTTTTGATCACAAGAAAAGTTTCAATAAAAACTTGAAATTTAATTAAATTATTGAACGAACTTGTGTAACAAAAGTTTAGTTAACTCGGCAAGTTAAAAGATTAAAAGAACTAATATCGAAGTTATTTTCGATTTTCTTTTCCGTATACTTGATTAAGTTGGAAAAGGGTTAGTAAGTAAAAGAATGCGTAAAAGTAAAACGCTAATGTTAGTTCTTATTTTCCTTAGTTCAAGATGCCACCAAGAAATATTAACACTCGAAGAGGCAGAGGACCCGACAGGCCACGTGGGCCAAGGGGTAGGCAAGCGAGAAACGACAGAGAAGAGAGCCAAGAACGACAAGAAACACCCCCACTTACACCACCACCTCCACCACCACCCCGTAGGGATATCGAGGATTTATTCTTCAAAAGAAACCCGCCTGTATTCAATGGGACAGGCAGCCCTAGCGATGCTGAGCTATGGGTGCGAGCTATCGAGAGAACTTTCAAGCTCCTTAAGTGTACTGATGAGGAACGACTAGCCTGCATAGCATTCTAGCTCTCCAGACCAGCGGATTACTGGTGGGAGACTCGACAGAAAGTGAAACCTGCGGAACACCTAGCACGTTTTACGTGGGAAGAGTTCAAGGAGGCGCTGTACGACAAGTACGTGCCCAAGACATACAGGGCTCAGAAGAAAGCTGAGTTCTATAATCTAAAACAGGGTAAGATGACAGTCACATAATACGATGCCAAATTCTGTGAATTGTCAAGGTATGCGCCTACACAGGTCGATACAGAGGTAAAGATTTCTAAAAAGTTCCGAGGGGGACTAAGACACGAATTGGGGATCGTTTTAGCCAGTCACGGGGGACTGAGCTATACGGATGTCTTAGGACGAGCTTTGGAAATGGAGGCCGTTGTGCCAGATGAGAAGAAAACAATAACAACCACACCAGCTCCAACCCAAAACCAAAATCGAGGCTATTATAACAGCAATAATAGCAATTTCCAAGGAAAGAAAAAGTGGAAAGGAGGAAGTAACAGTGGCTACAATCAAAATTTCAACAATCAGGGTAATCAGAGACGGGGAAACCAGCAAGGCTACCAGCAGCCTAGTCAGAACAACAACAAAAGACAGTGGCAGGGAAACAACCAGTCTGGGTTGTATTTGCAGGGGAACAACCAAGCCGGACCCTGGAAAGGGAATAATCAGCAAAGGCAGCCGCAGGGATAGCAGAGAAACTTTAAATAAGGAGGAAATAACCCAGGGAGGGTTACTTTTCCAGTTTGCCAAAAATGCAACAGAACCTACCCCGGAGTTTGTCAAGCAGGCATGGGTGTCTGTTTTAACTGTGGACAAACAGGGCACATGAAGAGGGAATGCCCTAAGCTACTGAAAATAGCCGGGCAGAATCAGCAAGGACAGCCCCAGCCTTTGAGGGCAATTCAGGCGCAGCCTCAACAACAGATGACGCAGCAACAATTCCAGCAGCATGCGCAACAGCAACAAAATGCAAGGGCATGCGCTATCAAACAGGGTCCCCAGCATAAAGGAAAAGGCAACCTAGCAGGTATGGGTAAACTTCTTAACACCCCCATTAAGATACTGTTTGATACTAGCGCATCGCATTCTTTCATTGCTGGTTCTTGTGCTGATAACTTAGACATTAGACCTGTAAGAGCTGCACATCCTATGAGAGTAACTACACCTTCAGGAGAGATCACCACTTCCACGCATGTTTGCTCTAACCTAGAACTAGAAGTTGGAACTCTTAAGGTTAAAGCGAACAATTTAAACGTTATGATAATGTGGGACGTAGATATAATCCTAGGGATGGATTGGTTGTCAGAGAATCATGCCACGATTCTCTGCAACGAGAGAAAGATCTCTTTTCAACCCCCGGGTAGAGAGCCGACCGAATCTCACGGAATTTCGATGGGTAGAGGAGTACCAATAATATCGGCACTACAAGCCACAAAATTGATGAAGAAGAAAGGTGCTACAACCTACCTTGTGTATCTAGTCGGAGAATCAGGAGCTAAGAAGACCATTTAGGACGTAAAGGTTGTAAATGAGTATGAGGACGTTTTTCCAGAAGTTTTGCCAGGACTACCACCCGATCGTCACGTAGATTTTACGATCGACTTAGAGCCGACAGCAGCTCCTAAATCAAAAGCTCCATATAGAATGGCACCGAAGGAGTTGGAAGAACTCAAAATCCAATTGCAAGAATTGTTAGACCTTGGTTTCATCAGACCAAGCATCTCACCTTGGGGAGCACCAGTGCTGTTTGTTAGAAAGAAGGATGGTACAATGAGGATGTGTATAGATTATCGAGAGTTGAACAAAATCACTCTCAAGAACAAATATCCTTTTCCAAGGATAGAGGATCTTTTCGATCATCTCAAGGGTGCAGGAGTCTTCTCCAAGATAGACTTGAGATCAGGGTACCATCAGCTAAAAATCAAACCCGAGGACGTACCCAAGACCGCCTTTAGAACTAGATATGGCCATTACGAATTCCTAGTAATGCCATTTGGTTTTACCAACGCTCCAGCGGTATTCATGGATCTCATGAATAGGGTTTTTCACCCGTATTTGGATAAATTTGTCTTGGTATTCATAGACGATATTCTTATTTACTCTAAGAATGAGAAAGAACACGAAGAACATCTCCGGATAGTGTTGGAAACACTTATAGCCGAGAAACTCTATGCCAAATTCAGTAAGTGCGAATTTTGGCTAAAGGAAGTGATGTTCCTTGGACACATTGTGTCAGCAGAAGGCATCAAGGTAGATCCTGTCAAAGTAGAGGCAGTACGCAACTGGAAGTCACCTACAACTCCTAATGAGATCAGAAGTTTCTTAGGTTTAGTTGGCTACTACAGAAGATTCATTGAAGGATTTTCTACGATTGCTGGACCTATGACTTAATTACTTTGGAAGGAAACCAAGTTTAAATGGACAGACGAATGCGAGAAAAGTTTCCAAACGCTTAAGGGAAAGCTAACTACAACACCAGTATTAGCTCTTCCTGACGCGAACAAAGAATATGTGGTATACACAGACGAGGCTATTATAACAGCAATAATAGCAATTTCCAAGGAAAGAAAAAGTGGAAAGGAGGAAGTAGCGGTGGCTACAATCAAAATTTCAACAATCAGGGTAATCAGAGACGGGGAAACCAGCAAGGCTACCAGCAGCCTAGTCAGAACAACAACAAAAGACAGTGGCAGGGAAACAACCAGTCTGGGTTGTATTTGCAGGGGAACAACCAAGCCGGACCCTGGAAAGGGAATAATCAGCAAAGGCAGCCGCAGGGATAGCAGAGAAACTTTAACTAAGGAGGAAATAACCCAGGGAGGGTTACTTTTCCAGTTTGCCAAAAATGCAACAGAACCTACCCCGGAGTTTGTCAAGCAGGCATGGGTGTCTGTTTTAACTGTGGACAGACAGGGCACATGAAGAGGGAATGCCCTAAGCTACTGAAAATAGCCGGGCAGAATCAGCAAGGACAGCCCCAGCCTTTGAGGGCAATTCAGGCGCAGCCTCAACAACAGATGACGCAGCAACAATTCCAGCAGCATGCGCAACAGCAACAAAATGCAAGGGCATGCGCTATCAAACAGGGTCCCCAGCATAAAGGAAAAGGCAACCTAGCAGGTATGGGTAAACTTCTTAACACCCCCATTAAGATACTGTTTGATACTAGCGCATCGCATTCTTTCATTGCTGGTTCTTGTGCTGATAACTTAGACATTAGACCTGTAAGAGCTGCACATCCTATGAGAGTAACTACACCTTCAGGAGAGATCACCACTTCCACGCATGTTTGCTCTAACCTAGAACTAGAAGTTGGAACTCTTAAGGTTAAAGCGAACAATTTAAACGTTATGATAATGTGGGACGTAGATATAATCCTAGGGATGGATTGGTTGTCAGAGAATCATGCCACGATTCTCTGCAACGAGAGAAAGATCTCTTTTCAACCCCCGGGTAGAGAGCCGACCGAATCTCACGGAATTTCGATGGGTAGAGGAGTACCAATAATATCGACACTACAAGCCACAAAATTGATGAAGAAGAAAGGTGCTACAACCTACCTTGTGTATCTAGTCGGAGAATCAGGAGCTAAGAAGACCATTTAGGACGTAAAGGTTGTAAATGAGTATGAGGACGTTTTTCCAGAAGTTTTGCCAGGACTACCACCCGATCGTCACGTAGATTTTACGATCGACTTAGAGCCGACAGCAGCTCCTAAATCAAAAGCTCCATATAGAATGGCACCGAAGGAGTTGGAAGAACTCAAAATCCAATTGCAAGAATTGTTAGACCTTGGTTTCATCAGACCAAGCATCTCACCTTGGGGAGCACCAGTGCTGTTTGTTAGAAAGAAGGATGGTACAATGAGGATGTGTATAGATTATCGAGAGTTGAACAAAATCACTCTCAAGAACAAATATCCTTTTCCAAGGATAGAGGATCTTTTCGATCATCTCAAGGGTGCAGGAGTCTTCTCCAAGATAGACTTGAGATCAGGGTACCATCAGCTAAAAATCAAACCCGAGGACGTACCCAAGACCGCCTTTAGAACTAGATATGGCCATTACGAATTCCTAGTAATGCCATTTGGTTTTACCAACGCTCCAGCGGTATTCATGGATCTCATGAATAGGGTTTTTCACCCGTATTTGGATAAATTTGTCTTGGTATTCATAGACGATATTCTTATTTACTCTAAGAATGAGAAAGAACACGAAGAACATCTCCGGATAGTGTTGGAAACACTTATAGCCGAGAAACTCTATGCCAAATTCAGTAAGTGCGAATTTTGGCTAAAGGAAGTGATGTTCCTTGGACACATTGTGTCAGCAGAAGGCATCAAGGTAGATCCTGTCAAAGTAGAGGCAGTACGCAACTGGAAGTCACCTACAACTCCTAATGAGATCAGAAGTTTCTTAGGTTTAGTTGGCTACTACAGAAGATTCATTGAAGGATTTTCTACGATTGCTGGACCTATGACTTAATTACTTTGGAAGGAAACCAAGTTTAAATGGACAGACGAATGCGAGAAAAGTTTCCAAACGCTTAAGGGAAAGCTAACTACAACACCAGTATTAGCTCTTCCTGACGCGAACAAAGAATATGTGGTATACACAGACGAGGCTATTATAACAGCAATAATAGCAATTTCCAAGGAAAGAAAAAGTGGAAAGGAGGAAGTAGCGGTGGCTACAATCAAAATTTCAACAATCAGGGTAATCAGAGACGGGGAAACCAGCAAGGCTACCAGCAGCCTAGTCAGAACAACAACAAAAGACAGTGGCAGGGAAACAACCAGTCTGGGTTGTATTTGCAGGGGAACAACCAAGCCGGACCCTGGAAAGGGAATAATCAGCAAAGGCAGCCGCAGGGATAGCAGAGAAACTTTAACTAAGGAGGAAATAACCCAGGGAGGGTTACTTTTCCAGTTTGCCAAAAATGCAACAGAACCTACCCCGGAGTTTGTCAAGCAGGCATGGGTGTCTGTTTTAACTGTGGACAGACAGGGCACATGAAGAGGGAATGCCCTAAGCTACTGAAAATAGCCGGGCAGAATCAGCAAGGACAGCCCCAGCCTTTGAGGGCAATTCAGGCGCAGCCTCAACAACAGATGACGCAGCAACAATTCCAGCAGCATGCGCAACAGCAACAAAATGCAAGGGCATGCGCTATCAAACAGGGTCCCCAGCATAAAGGAAAAGGCAACCTAGCAGGTATGGGTAAACTTCTTAACACCCCCATTAAGATACTGTTTGATACTAGCGCATCGCATTCTTTCATTGCTGGTTCTTGTGCTGATAACTTAGACATTAGACCTGTAAGAGCTGCACATCCTATGAGAGTAACTACACCTTCAGGAGAGATCACCACTTCCACGCATGTTTGCTCTAACCTAGAACTAGAAGTTGGAACTCTTAAGGTTAAAGCGAACAATTTAAACGTTATGATAATGTGGGACGTAGATATAATCCTAGGGATGGATTGGTTGTCAGAGAATCATGCCACGATTCTCTGCAACGAGAGAAAGATCTCTTTTCAACCCCCGGGTAGAGAGCCGACCGAATCTCACGGAATTTCGATGGGTAGAGGAGTACCAATAATATCGGCACTACAAGCCACAAAATTGATGAAGAAGAAAGGTGCTACAACCTACCTTGTGTATCTAGTCGGAGAATCAGGAGCTAAGAAGACCATTTAGGACGTAAAGGTTGTAAATGAGTATGAGGACGTTTTTCCAGAAGTTTTGCCAGGACTACCACCCGATCGTCACGTAGATTTTACGATCGACTTAGAGCCGACAGCAGCTCCTAAATCAAAAGCTCCATATAGAATGGCACCGAAGGAGTTGGAAGAACTCAAAATCCAATTGCAAGAATTGTTAGACCTTGGTTTCATCAGACCAAGCATCTCACCTTGGGGAGCACCAGTGCTGTTTGTTAGAAAGAAGGATGGTACAATGAGGATGTGTATAGATTATCGAGAGTTGAACAAAATCACTCTCAAGAACAAATATCCTTTTCCAAGGATAGAGGATCTTTTCGATCATCTCAAGGGTGCAGGAGTCTTCTCCAAGATAGACTTGAGATCAGGGTACCATCAGCTAAAAATCAAACCCGAGGACGTACCCAAGACCGCCTTTAGAACTAGATATGGCCATTACGAATTCCTAGTAATGCCATTTGGTTTTACCAACGCTCCAGCGGTATTCATGGATCTCATGAATAGGGTTTTTCACCCGTATTTGGATAAATTTGTCTTGGTATTCATAGACGATATTCTTATTTACTCTAAGAATGAGAAAGAACACGAAGAACATCTCCGGATAGTGTTGGAAACACTTATAGCCGAGAAACTCTATGCCAAATTCAGTAAGTGCGAATTTTGGCTAAAGGAAGTGATGTTCCTTGGACACATTGTGTCAGCAGAAGGCATCAAGGTAGATCCTGTCAAAGTAGAGGCAGTACGCAACTGGAAGTCACCTACAACTCCTAATGAGATCAGAAGTTTCTTAGGTTTAGTTGGCTACTACAGAAGATTCATTGAAGGATTTTCTACGATTGCTGGACCTATGACTTAATTACTTTGGAAGGAAACCAAGTTTAAATGGACAGACGAATGCGAGAAAAGTTTCCAAACGCTTAAGGGAAAGCTAACTACAACACCAGTATTAGCTCTTCCTGACGCGAACAAAGAATATGTGGTATACACAGACGAGGCTATTATAACAGCAATAATAGCAATTTCCAAGGAAAGAAAAAGTGGAAAGGAGGAAGTAGCGGTGGCTACAATCAAAATTTCAACAATCAGGGTAATCAGAGACGGGGAAACCAGCAAGGCTACCAGCAGCCTAGTCAGAACAACAACAAAAGACAGTGGCAGGGAAACAACCAGTCTGGGTTGTATTTGCAGGGGAACAACCAAGCCGGACCCTGGAAAGGGAATAATCAGCAAAGGCAGCCGCAGGGATAGCAGAGAAACTTTAACTAAGGAGGAAATAACCCAGGGAGGGTTACTTTTCCAGTTTGCCAAAAATGCAACAGAACCTACCCCGGAGTTTGTCAAGCAGGCATGGGTGTCTGTTTTAACTGTGGACAGACAGGGCACATGAAGAGGGAATGCCCTAAGCTACTGAAAATAGCCGGGCAGAATCAGCAAGGACAGCCCCAGCCTTTGAGGGCAATTCAGGCGCAGCCTCAACAACAGATGACGCAGCAACAATTCCAGCAGCATGCGCAACAGCAACAAAATGCAAGGGCATGCGCTATCAAACAGGGTCCCCAGCATAAAGGAAAAGGCAACCTAGCAGGTATGGGTAAACTTCTTAACACCCCCATTAAGATACTGTTTGATACTAGCGCATCGCATTCTTTCATTGCTGGTTCTTGTGCTGATAACTTAGACATTAGACCTGTAAGAGCTGCACATCCTATGAGAGTAACTACACCTTCAGGAGAGATCACCACTTCCACGCATGTTTGCTCTAACCTAGAACTAGAAGTTGGAACTCTTAAGGTTAAAGCGAACAATTTAAACGTTATGATAATGTGGGACGTAGATATAATCCTAGGGATGGATTGGTTGTCAGAGAATCATGCCACGATTCTCTGCAACGAGAGAAAGATCTCTTTTCAACCCCCGGGTAGAGAGCCGACCGAATCTCACGGAATTTCGATGGGTAGAGGAGTACCAATAATATCGGCACTACAAGCCACAAAATTGATGAAGAAGAAAGGTGCTACAACCTACCTTGTGTATCTAGTCGGAGAATCAGGAGCTAAGAAGACCATTTAGGACGTAAAGGTTGTAAATGAGTATGAGGACGTTTTTCCAGAAGTTTTGCCAGGACTACCACCCGATCGTCACGTAGATTTTACGATCGACTTAGAGCCGACAGCAGCTCCTAAATCAAAAGCTCCATATAGAATGGCACCGAAGGAGTTGGAAGAACTCAAAATCCAATTGCAAGAATTGTTAGACCTTGGTTTCATCAGACCAAGCATCTCACCTTGGGGAGCACCAGTGCTGTTTGTTAGAAAGAAGGATGGTACAATGAGGATGTGTATAGATTATCGAGAGTTGAACAAAATCACTCTCAAGAACAAATATCCTTTTCCAAGGATAGAGGATCTTTTCGATCATCTCAAGGGTGCAGGAGTCTTCTCCAAGATAGACTTGAGATCAGGGTACCATCAGCTAAAAATCAAACCCGAGGACGTACCCAAGACCGCCTTTAGAACTAGATATGGCCATTACGAATTCCTAGTAATGCCATTTGGTTTTACCAACGCTCCAGCGGTATTCATGGATCTCATGAATAGGGTTTTTCACCCGTATTTGGATAAATTTGTCTTGGTATTCATAGACGATATTCTTATTTACTCTAAGAATGAGAAAGAACACGAAGAACATCTCCGGATAGTGTTGGAAACACTTATAGCCGAGAAACTCTATGCCAAATTCAGTAAGTGCGAATTTTGGCTAAAGGAAGTGATGTTCCTTGGACACATTGTGTCAGCAGAAGGCATCAAGGTAGATCCTGTCAAAGTAGAGGCAGTACGCAACTGGAAGTCACCTACAACTCCTAATGAGATCAGAAGTTTCTTAGGTTTAGTTGGCTACTACAGAAGATTCATTGAAGGATTTTCTACGATTGCTGGACCTATGACTTAATTACTTTGGAAGGAAACCAAGTTTAAATGGACAGACGAATGCGAGAAAAGTTTCCAAACGCTTAAGGGAAAGCTAACTACAACACCAGTATTAGCTCTTCCTGACGCGAACAAAGAATATGTGGTATACACAGACGCATCGAAGAATGGATTGGGATGTGTACTGATGCAAGATGGGAAAGTGATAGCTTATGCTTCACGACAACTTCGACCTCATGAAGTTGAGTATCTAACCCACGACTTAGAGCTTGCAGCCGTAGTGCATGCATTGAAGATTTGGAGACACCATCTTTATGGTGTAAGGGTTGAGATCTTCACAGACCACAAAAGTTTGAAGTATTATTTCGAGCAAAAGGAACTAAACATGAGACAAAGGAGATGGCTCGAATTAGTAAAAGACTATGATTGTGGAATCAATTACCATCCTGGAAAAGCCAACGTTGTAGCAAATGCGCTGAGTCGCAAGACTTCGACCAAGTTAGGATGTCTTTATGTCGAGGAAGACGCTCTTGTACGAGAATTTGAAAAGATGGAAATAGAAGTACTCGATACACCAGCGATAATAACGGGTCAAATAGCGGCACTTGTAGCTGCACCGGATTTGTGAGAGAGAATCATAAGTGCCCAGAGGAAGGATGAGTCGATGGAGAAGCTTCGACTAAAAATAAGGACGGATAAACCAGACGGTTATTCCGAAGCACCAAATAACGCGATATTATACGAAGGCAGACTTTGTATCCCTGATGACGACAACGAATTGAAGAATGATATTATGAGTGAGGCTCATGATACACCATATACTGCACACCCAGGGAGTACAAAGATGTATCAGGATTTAAGAAGAAATTTCTGGTGGAATGGGCTAAAACGAGACGTTGCCTCGTTTGTGGAAAGATGTCTGGCCTGTCAACAAGTGAAGGCTTTACATCGACGACCATATGGATTGTTGCAGCCATTGGATGTCCCAGAATGGAAATGGGAAGGTATAGCCATGGATTTTGTGGCAGGCTTGCCTAAGTCTAGAAGAAGAAATACTGCTATTTGGGTGATTATCGATAGACTCACAAAATCAGCTCACTTTTTACCGATTAAAACCACCTATGGATCAGAAAGATTAGCGCAGATATATGTTCGTGAAATCGTACGTCTGCACGGAGTATCGAAGACGATAACGTCAGATAGAGATGCCAAATTCACCTCGAGATTTTGGATCACGATGCAAAAGGAGTTAGGTATTGAACTTAACTTCAGTACAACTTTTCACCCTCAGACGGACGGACAATCCGAGAGAACGATTCAGATACTCGTCGACATGCTAAGAACGGTGGTATTGGATCGAGGCGCGAGTTGGGAAGATATTCTACATTTGGTTGAATTCGCGTATAACAACAGTTACCAGGCGACGATAGTGTCATGCCCCGACTCTCGAGGTGCGACTTACGAACAACAACAAACTTAAACAACTAACAACTAACTCAAATAAGGGAACATGCTCGGGGAAAACAAAGATGGAAGACAAGACAATCGAATTTGGTTTCCCAAACGCATAATGAAATAACTACCGAGCATCTTAACTTCACCTACAACAGGAAGTCAAACAAGTAATTCATGCTGATGGGAAAGGAATTCCAACAAAAAGAGGAAGCATACGAATATATATCAAGTTAAAAGATCATGTTCAACAACCATTCAAGTTACGAGCCCATCGCTCGGAATTACAAATTAAAGAGTTACGAATTCAATAAGTATTCAAAGGCTTCGAGCACAACGTTCGGGATCAAAAACATGAGTATTAAAGTATTAACATCAACAGGCATTAGTTCAAAAGGATTGCAGCGGAAACTTGCATCAATACCCAACACTTGCACGTATGAAGACGTACAAATGCCAGTCTGAAATTCAACTAAACTCAACCAACAAAACCAAACCACACCACCAAGTATCCACGCCATCGCCATCCAGTCAACCTGCATATTTAGAAACACACGCAGGGCTGAGTACTTCGTACTCAGTGAACACAAGCCAAAACATTTGAATAAAGATGTTTCTTAAAGCTATAATAATTGAACTTGCCTTGCCGAACATCACAAGTATATAAGCAGTTTTAAAAACAGTTTACTTGTGCATGTCAAAACGTTTTTCTTTTAAAACAGACTGATCAAATATAATATAATAGTATGTATCATCTATCACAAACAACTTCACTGTGCCGAGAAGTAGGCCTCCTTCTCAAACACTATGACCGGCCTAATCGAAGCAAGGCTCACAGTCACCTCAACATATACCACACGTAGGTTCCTGCTTTTCACAGGATAATAACATCTCCATATAAATAGATGATAACACATACTAACTTCAATAAAATGGCAAGTCAATCACATTTGAAAATCATATCATAATATTTAATAGCATAACTAATTCTCATCGATAGTTTTGGTTCAGAAAAGCCCACCTGACTTCCGAAGACTAGCTAGGTGGTCTAGGGCTATTTGTCCTCGCTTAATGATCCGTCCGGCTCGATCCTTCACAGTTCGACATCGATAGGAAAATAAGATATATGAAAGACGGACACAAAGGCGTTGGACTTTAACTGACGGACTTCTATTTTGAGTCGTCTCTCTCTTCGTTCTAATTTTTCTAAAGGATCCCGCGTTCTCGTCTTTAAATTATTAACTCTATTCGAATTGGTTAACTTTACTACTCAACATCGTACACTTTTCTCGTTCTAATTAATAACGTCATCGTCTATATTCTATTACTCGAGCTTTCTTTCAAAGGCTTTAATCAATTCTTGGTTTAACAACTAATAACTTAATTATTCAATTATTTTTCACAACATAACTAATATCATGCATTTAAACACTTATTCAATCATGTAATGAATTCATATAAATCAAGCATACTTCAAGACACATTAACATTCATTCAATTTAGATCTTAAAATCTAACTCAATTATGCATTTCCTTTTATGGAGGCTTAAACTATTAATTTTATCTTTCTTATTTATATAGACAACGCTTCGTTCTACATCTGCTATCTTATAAGGTATTTTATAACTTTTATTTATTTAACAAAAATTCTCTTAGCTTTTAATAAACTCTTATGAAATTATAAATTCTTGTTCAATTCTAACTTGATTCTCATTTCTTAACTTGAATATTATTCCTTTAATTATTATCTCGGTTTATCTTTTCTTCGCTTGGTGGGAACGACGTCCCTAAATTAAATATTTAATTAATCTTCTATCAACTTATTATTCAACATCTTATTTTATCCTTACTTTCTTGATTAACTTATACGAGTATCTATCTTAACTCGTCTAGCATCTTTTCTTTACTCGATTAAAAACTTCCTTTTTATTTCTTTTCGATCTATTTTTCTTAAACTCGGTTTTCTTTATTTTCGCTTATTTCTTTAATAATTTCTTCTTTACTTGTTTTAAACCTTTAAGCTATTTCTTACTTAATGATTTCTTTATCTTTTGATAGACATTTTTTTTTTATGAATTAGCTCACTTTATTAGTTAAGTTATAAAAGATCTTTTTGTTGTAGTTTTAGTAAAAATTTCAAGTCTTTAAATTTTAATATAAAGACATTTAATTAATATATCTTTTATACATCTTTCATCTTTTATTTAATTAAAAGCTTTTCAAATTTAAATCTTTTTATCAAAACTTCTATCTTTATTCCATATTCAAACTAACATTCATACATACATTGAAATACTTAAACATCCAATCTTTTTATTATTTTTTTTACCATTAATTTCTTTTAAAAAATTTCAACATGCAATCTCATTTTCTTCACTTACACACATGTATAATTATACTAACATAACATACAATCATCTCATTGATCAAAACATCACTCAATACATCAACAAAATCATCAAAATAAATTCTCCATTTTTCTCTAAAACACACGGCATTCATGCCTATTTTTGTGCAATTTGTTTCTCAATTTTTCATGCATATAATCTCATTCCTAACATGATAAAAATAACAAATCAAGCATCAAAATAATAATAACTCAAAGAATTCATATTTTTCCTATTTTTACTATAATTTTCGGCATTTATCAATTCTTTAGGGTTTTAGTTTCTTTTTCTTCTCTTAATTCATCGATTAAACCCTATATTCGATTCTCCTAACGAATTCTTCTCACTCGATTATCACATGCACATCCTAAGTTTGCCTAAACATAATTTAAATAACATGCATGCATAGTTTTTTTCTTTTAGGACTTAGAGACATACATATTTACAACTAATCAAATGAATTTCATACTTAATTTAAATGGAATCTTTCTCTTTGGCTCTTGGAATTGAAATGGATGGAATGTGAAGCTTCAAAGCTTGGACTTGAAGAGAAGAAGGAAGTCTTCTTGAATCCTCAAAGAAAAAGAAATAACATGGAATTAATCATCCATTCTCTTTAGGGTTTAAGAATCAAAATGAAGAAAGTGTTGGATGATATTTGAATTTAACTTCAAGAACTTGAAAAATATTTACCTTTTCTTGAGAATATGGATGAAATGAATGGAGATTGATACTTTCTATTTCATTTCCATGGATGGAGAGCTTGAATACATGGTTGCATGTAAGAAAAATTGAAGGTAGGAGTGAGAGAGAGAGATTGCCGAGAGTGAGAGAGAGATTGGAGAGTTTGAGAGTTTGATTTTCTTTCTTGCTTGGAGAGAGGGAGAGATCGAATGAGAGAGAGAGAGAGAGTGATGGAGTGAATAGAGTCTTTCTCCCTTGTCTTAGATGAATGCATGTGAAATCCAACAAAATGAATAAAGTGTTATGTTGGAAATTGCATTAAGACATGACTAGATAGGTTGATGTGATGTTAATTGCATGCATACTTTAGTTCACAATTTACTAAGTATGTTGGTCATTTCTAGAGTGTAGGCATGATGACATCTAGGTATAGCTTATAGGTAGTGTAAGGTGGCGTGAGGGAGTGAGAGGTGGATGACACGTGTCTTCGTCGTGTCGTTACGGGTGTTAATTACTCGGTCGTAAAGGTTTTCCGGATAAAATGATTCGTATTAATTCCTTTTCGTGCTATTAACGGGTCTAACCTCTTCTCGTATCACTTCCAACACTAAGCATTTCAACCCTATTTCACGTCTCAATTTAAAAGATTAAAGGTTTCAATCATTTTAGTCCTTTAAATTTTAAAAGAATTTAATCGGCTTATTAATTCGTTTATTAATCCTTTTAAAGATTAACTCCTCATTTCTCTTCTCAATTCTCGGATAAGTTCTTACCCTATCTCAGTGATTTTAAAAGAAATTCTAAGTTCGAAGGTTCTAGTTCAATTCTATTCTAGTTTCTTCGGCCTAAACATATTTCTCGGCGATTAACGTTATGTTATCTTAATCAAACAAACTTCTCGGGATTTTTCTGGAAATTAATCTCATACTCATTTTCAAATAAACAATTTAACGAACATATCACATCATCATCGTCTCAGATAAATAGAACAGATAAATTCACACAAGATTCACAAGGCAAATTAAACGTTTTATTCAATTCTCTTCGTTTAGAAAAGAAAAATTTTACTCTTAAATTCTCATCTTTTAACTCACTCAATTAATTAGACGCTCTCTAAAAGTATAAAAACTCGGGGTATCACATCCTCACCCTCTTAAAAAAAATTTCGTCCAGAAATTTACTGACCTTAAGAAAATAACTCGGGATACTTTGCTTTCATCTTTTCTTCGAGTTCCCAAGTGGCTTCTTCAAGATCATGATGACACCATTTGACTTTCACTAAGGGAATCGACTTTGTTCTAAGCTGCTGGACTTTATAATCTAAAATCTATTTGGGTTTCTCCTCGTAGCTTAGGTCGGGCTTCATCTTGATATCTTCTTGGCGTATTACGTGCTTCGGATCAAAGACGTACTTTCTCAATTGCGATACGTGAAACACGTTATGCAAACTTCCAAAACTAGGCGGTAACGCTAAACGATACGATACGGATCCAATCCTCTCGAGGATCTCGTATGGTTCTATAAAACGAGGCCTAAGCTTTCCTTTAACTCCAAAACGATAAACTCCTTTCGAGGGGGATACTTTCAAAAACACTTTATCTCCTTTTTCAAATTCCAATTTGGATCTTCGATTATCGGCATACGACTTCTGTCGACTCTGAGCTTCTTTAATCTTCTCACGGATCTGACGTACGGATTCTATCATTTCCTCAATTGCTTCTGGCCCTAACACTTTCCTTTCACCTACTTCATTCCAATACAACGGCGATCTACATTTCTTTCCATAAAGAGCTTCATACGGGGCCATTCCTATCGTATTCTGATAGCTATTGTTGTATGCGAACTCAACAAGAGGTAAGACTTTTTCCCACTTAACTCCTTTATCTAACAAGACGGCTCTCAACATATCTTCGAGAATTTGGATCGTTCGCTTGGACTGACCATTGGTTTGAGGATGGTAAGCAGTGCTGAACTGCAATTGGGTTCCCAACTCTTTGTGGAAACTTTCCCAAAAATGGGCGGTGAACTTCGAATCTCTATCAGAGGTAATCGTCTTCGGAACTCCGTGCAATTTCACAATTTCTTTGATGTAGATCTCGGCTAACTTGGCTGATCCATAGGTATGTGGAATAGGTATGAAATGAGCAGACTTCATCATCCTATCCACGATTATCCATACTACTGTATTTCCTCTTCTTGATTTTGGCAATCCCGTCACAAAATCCATTGTGATGCCATCCCATTTCCACTCTGGGACTGGTAACGGTTGCAGAGGTTTGTACGGTCTTTGATGTAAGGACTTCACTTGCTGGCAAACTAGACATCTTTCAACGAACAATGCCACATCCATCTGCATTCCATTCTACCAAAACTGGTTCTTTAGGTCTTGGTACATCTTCGTGCTGCCGGGGTGAGCTGTACGGGGTTTCATGAGCTTCACTCATTATTTCGTTCTTCAACTTATCATCATTAGGTACGCAAATTCTTCCTTGATACAACAATGCATTATCGCTCGATTCTGAAAAATCTTTAACTTCTCCACTTCTCACCTTCCTTCGTAGCTTTTCCATTTCGTTGTCTCTTCTTTGGCCTTCTACGATGCGGGTTCTTAAGTCATGCATCACTATTAAGGTAGCAATTACTTGATCTACTGTCGCTGGCGGTACGATTACTTCAATCTTCATCTTTGCAAATTCTTCAATCAGCTCGACTTCATCGGTTAAAAGAAATCCTAACTCAATTCTGTCCGAAATTTCCTTCTTTCTCTTTCTACTTAACGCGTCAGCTACTACATTCGCTTTACCGGGATGGTAAGATATCTTGCAATCGTAGTCTTTTACTAACTCAAGCCATCTTCTCTGTCTCATGTTTAACTCCTTCTGCTCGAAGAAGTACTTCAGGCTCTTGTGATCTGAGAATATTTCACACTTCGCTCCATAGAGGTAATGTCGCCATATCTTCAAAGCATGAACGATGGCTGCTAATTCCAGGTCATGGGTTGGATACTTCTCTTCATGAGGTTTGAGTTGCCTGGAAGCATATGCAATCACTTTCCCATTTTGCATTAACACACATCCTAGTCCTTGAGCAGATGCATCGGTATAAACAATATAGTCTTTATCTGGCTCGGGAAGAGCTAAAATTGGGGCTGTCGTCAATCTCGTCTTAAGTTCTTGAAAACTTTTCTCACACTCTTCCGTCCATGTGAACTTCGTTTCTTTCTTCAACAGACTCGTCATTGGCTTCGCGATCTTAGAAAATCCTTCAATGAATCTTCGGTAGTATCCTGCCAAACCAAGGAAACTACGGATTTCATGCACTGACGTTGGGGACTTCCAATCCTGCACAGCTTTCACTTTCTCCATATCCACTTGGATTCCTTCGAACGAAACGACATGTCCTAAGAAATTTACTTCTTTCAACCAAAATTCGTACTTACTGAATTTGGCATACAGCTTTTCCGCTCTAAGGGTTTCTAATACGATCCTTAAATGTTCTTCATGTTCAGCTTCACTTCTTGAATACACCAAAATGTCATCTATAAAGACAATCACGAACTTATCCAAATATTCGTGAAAAACTCTATTCATCATATCCATGAACACTGCCGGGGCATTTGTTAATCCAAATGGCATTACTATGAATTCGTAATGTCCATATCTCGTTCTAAAAGCAGTCTTTGGAATATCTTCTTGCTTGATCTTCAGTTGGTGGTATCCAGACCTTAAGTCAATCTTGGAGAAAACACCGGCTCCTTTTAGCTGGTCAAACAAATCATCTATCCTTGGCAAAGGATATTTGTTCTTCAGTGTAATCTTGTTTAACTTTCGGTAGTCTATGCACATCCTCAAACTACCGTCCTTCTTCTTAACGAACAAAATTGGAGCACCCCAAGGCGATACACTCGGTCGAATATAGCCTAAGTCCAACAATTCTTGCAGTTGGATCATCAACTCTTGAAGTTCCTTTGGGGCCATTCTATACGGTGCCTTGGATATCGGGGCTGATCCGAGTTCTAAATCGATTGAAAACTCCAATTGACGATCAGGGGGTAAGCCTGGTAACACTTCTGGAAACACATCCTTGAATTCTCTCACGACTGGAACATCATCGATACTTAACTTATGATTTTTGTTCTTATTCAAATAGACTAGGTACGCCTGGGTACCTTTCTTCCGCATCAATCTCTGTGCTTTCATGGCTGAAATTATCGGTACGCTTTTCTTCACTCTCTTTTCCACTCCGAAATCTATGGTTGACTCTTCTCCAGGGGATTTAAACGATATCTACCTCAAATCGCATCGAATCGTTGCAAAATTCTCGGTTAGCCAATCCATTCCTAGGATTATATCAACGTCACACATCTGGATCACATTCAGGGATTTCACGACTAACTTACGGTTTCCGACTTCAAATTCTAGATTCGAGCAAACAAGCGAAACTAACGCAGACTTTCCTAAAGGGGTTGCGACACTAAGTATCTGATTCGATTCTTCTACTTCTAGTTCTAGGTTCTCTACGCAGATACTAGATATAAACGAATGCGAAGCTCCGGTATCGAACAAAACAATAACAGGTATGTTGTTAAGCTTTCCCATACCTGCCAGATTTCCTTTCTCCTTCTCCTGCGGTTTTTGTTCAATCGCGTACGTTCTTTGGAAAAGCGGCGGTTCTTGCTGCCTTGGCTGCGGCAGCTTACGTTGACGTGGAACGAACTTCTGCAGAGGGGCTGCCTCGATAGCTTTCATTTGAGACGGCTGGAATTGGTTTGGTCTTCCGCTTCTAAACCCTTGTTGCTTACTTGGGCACTGGTTTGAGAAATGACCAGGTTGACCACAAGTGTAGCAAACGTTGCTTCCGCTCTTACAAATGCCTTGATGCATCTTTCCGCTCTTTCCGTATTGGCCGAACTGGGGTTGTCGAGCACACGTGGTCGCGATCATCTGGCTTTGTGGTTGGGGATTCGCTGGGGGTTGCGATCCTTTTTCCGGTTGCATTGCCAACTCCATGTCTAAAGCTCGGTTTAAAGCTTCGGCGTAAGTCAAACCACTTTGACTGGCGAGAACTACTCAAATATCCTCCCTAAGTCCTGCTCTAAACAACTCGCACATCTTCTCGTCGGTGTCGACCATATCGGGCGTAAATTGGGCTAACTCGCAAAATTCCCGGTCATACTCAGCTACAGATCTTTTTCCTTGCCTCAGACTAGTAAACTCGTTGGACTTCTGCTTACGGTAACTTCTTGGCACGAACTTTTCGTACAAGGCTTCCTTAAACTGATCCCATGACAATTCTTCGCGTTCTTCGGGAGAGTACATCCTCTGCTTTGCTTCCCACCAATAGTCGGCTGTCCCTTTCAGCTGATACGCCATGCATTCCAAACGCTCGCGATCGGAACAACGGAGGAAACGGAAAATTCGCTCCAAAGAACAAATCCAGTACTCGGCATCAGCCGGACTGCCTTTACCATCAAACGTCGGGGGATTTTGTCGAAGAAACAGCTCTTCGACTCGTCTTTCGTTTTGAGGGGGCGGAGTAGGGTCACGCTGCCCTTCTGGATTGTCCTCGGGAATCCTGACGTTTCTGCATCTTGTGTAATGCCCCGTAAAATCCTTATGTTCTAACATTTAATGTTAATTAAATAAATGGCTTTGCACGCCTAAATTTATAATTTTTGAATTCTAAGGCTAACAGTCGAATCCGTCATTAAAAATAAATTACAGAAGTCTGCTAGACGGCAACTGTATTTAGGGTTAGAGCGTACGAAAAATTCTTAGTTTGTAAACTAAGAACGAAAAACCGTTAAATTTTACGTTTACAAAATCGCAATACGAACACGCCGAGAAAGTTTGTTTTTACGTTTTTCCGGACGAAACTCGGACTTGTCTTCCCGAGTTTTTGTCAAAATAAATTTTATAAATTTATTTTCTAATTAAGTTCATACATTAGAATTTTCAAGTCAAATCGAATCGCGACGATTTTTGTACCGAACAACGTTTTTCGTCGTTCGTTTTCCCGTAACGTCGGATCGCGCCGGAAAAACCCGTAACCCTCTTAAGTGTATACATGCAGCCGACACCTCCTTGTTTTAGTGGCAAACATGCATGTTAATATTGCTTAGCTAAGTGACACATTGTCTACACTTTATACATCTTTCAACCTATTCAGCATAACAACACTTAAGACAAAACCAAATTTCTCTCCATCTCTCTCTAGCTCTCGGCAGCTCTCTCTCCATCTCCATTCTTTATTTTCTTCTTCATCTTCTCCACTTCTCCATCCTCCATTGATGATACCTTGAAGTTCTTGAAGAAGAAAACCACACAAGTCATCAATCATCCAACAAAACCTATTACATCTTTCATTAAATCTTTAGGTATTCAACTTCTCTTTAATTCTATCCATCCAAAAATCCTTTTCTTTTTATTTTTCCTTTTGATCGAATTTTAAGAAGTGATGATATAGATGTTTTGATCTTAGAATAATGTAATTAGATATGTTAGATATAATAATTATGGATTAAAAATGATCAAAACCAAGAATCCTAAAAACTTTGTCAATGCAGAATTTTTTTTGGAAAATTGTAGGATTTTTGTTTTTCTTCTTTTGATCATGGATTCATGTTTAGTAGATGCTTAATTAGTTTTTGGAATGAAAAGGGATTGAAAGCCCTATATTTTTATGAAATTCAATTAGGGTTTGGATTATAAATTAGGGGTTTTTGCAAGTGATTAATAGTTGTTATAATAGTTTGATTAGTGAATAAATGATGTTAATTGGAGAAGAAAATCAACCCCTTAACATCTATATAAAACCAGAAATTTATAGAATAAATAGGAGTTTATACATGTTTGATATTAAGTGATGATTTGTTAGTTGATTATGTTGCAAATCATATTAGTTGATAATAGAGATTAAATGAGAATTTTCTAAAAATGTTTAATGAAACATAAGAGGCAAGGATCACTTTATAAACTGAGTTATAATGATTTTAAGATATGTTTGCATGCATGAAAATGGTTCAAGTTAGATATAGTTTAACGTCGTAAAGTTTGAACAAAAACCGACAACGTTGAAAAATCGCGTAAGAAACGAATATCTAGTTGTAACTGAAACTCAAGAAGTCGGATGAGAATTCTAAGTTGATATTACTGTTTATAATGAAGTTTGGAATATTTTTCTAGTTGACATCATAAGCATCCGAGTTAATATAATATGGATTATAGTTGTAATCGAAAACTAGAACGCGTTTGGATTTTCTTTGTTGGTTTAGTACTTGATAGTTGAAATCCGACGTTAGAACGTCGTGCTTTTGAACAAGTTGAGAAGGAGTTTGTCACGTACGGAGGTACGTGATGACTGCTTTAAGAGTCCAGTTTCTAAAAAAGTTGAATACAAGAATTTAAAACGAACTTAAAACGTTATACGGCGAACTTATCAATCAATTAGGGTTTCCACGGCAGTTTTGCGACCCTCGCCGGAAACTGTTATAACTTCCAGCTCGTTTATTGGATTTGTGATCCGTAAATTGGAGCGCAAACTAGACTTCCTAAGCTTTCTAATGGTATAGGGCTCACCCCCTGTTTCCAAGTCCTCTGTTCTGCACAGCCTCCAGAGTTACTGGACTGTACAGTGAATTTTCAGTTTCTTGTTTTCTAAGTTGTTTAGTTCACAACTTAGCTTCTTTCAATCGTGTAAGCCGTTTTTATCTATCGAACATCTACCTACTGACCCTAAAGTCAAGTACAAGACCTCTAGTGATGGAGACCAGTCAAGACCTTATATCTTATCTTTTCTTTAAAGAAGTAATAAACGAGAAATTCCTTAAATCGTTCAAAGAATTAAAGTAAATCGCCTAAATTGATTCTTTCCAACTTAGCTTCTCTTAATCTTTAAAGTCATATTAGGATATCGACTACCATCTCTACTGACCCGAGAGTCGAGTATGAGATCTTCCAAGTTCTAACGAGATTGATACGAGTCTCGTTTCCCGTTTAAGTAAAACGAATCTAGTAAGCGTGCAAATGCCCAAAAGAATAAAATAACTAAATCTTTAATCGATTATCCTTTACAACCTGTTTTTAAAGTATGTTCATTTTACGATGAAGGAGGAAGCCAACTGTAAAGAAAGGACGAAAGATCCAAAGTTGGAAGCTTTTGCTTTTAAGTTCTGTATTTACAAGGTGGGCTTTTATCTATATCAAATAAAATGTGGGTTTTTCCACAACTCGAAAGTATTATTTATCGCTTTGATAATTGTGTTTTCAAAGTGATAATCTTGGCATAAACTGTTTCAACTATTTTATGTGAGTTCTCTTGTACCTATCTGAGTTAACATTCGTGTTTTCCAGATTTCTGAGTTAACCTTCGGGTTTTCCAGACTTTTAGAGTTAATCTAACTAGGTTAACTAACGATCGGCTCTGAGTTAGCTGCTAAGCGCTTTCCAGAGTTAGTGCACTTTGTAACCTGTGGTGTATGTGATATCCTGTTGAGGGGTACCAGCCACGGTGAATTAGTTTGGGTCAAGATTGAACATAACATACTCTAAAAATGCTTGTGCAAGCTGCTTTATACAAATCAGTTAGAAAATGTTTAGTAGGCACGGGCCTTTTCAACAAAACCCCGATGCGCTACGGTTATAAATGCCAGATTATTTATACATATGACTATGATTTCGGCATCGTGCCCACTAAGTACGTTTGTACTTAGCCCTGCATTGTTTTCTAAATGTGCAGATTGAAGCGACAATGAGCGGCGACGGTTGATGTTGAGTTGAAAGATAGGATGCTTTAGTTAGAACTCTTCCGCTGCAGAACTCTAAATCTTTTTAAACACACATTCTGAACAATACTGTTGGGAAATTTATTAGTATAAGTTTTGATGAATTCCAAAACCGACTGACCCCAACCGAGTAGATGTTACCAGAACCTAATGTTAGAATTTAGGCTCGCTGTTTGAGCAAAATTAAGATTTTATCTTTACAGGTCTCCAGCTGAAGATGGCAACAAGGCATCACTCAGACAGAACATCAGTTGTGAAGAGAGACAACTGAGAGTTCATTTGTTCAGATGCAAACAAGGAAAAGTCTTCAGAACATCAGTTGAGAAGGAAATCAACTGAGGGTTCATTAGATGAAAAGCAGCAGAGAGGAAGAGAACATCAGATGAAAAGGAAATCATCTGAGGGTTCAAACCCAACTGAGTAAAGAAGTGGAAGACAACTGAATGTTCAGTTTCAGAACCTCAGTTATAGAATCCAAACAAGGAGTTCAACTGTTTGAAGTTCAAAGTCAGCTGAGAGCTCGACAGATCGGAACATCAGCTGAAGATCACTTAGATGAAGGTCAAGACTTTCAACCGACAAACCGAAGTTGACTGTCAAAGATTTGAATTTCAAAAGGAAGTCACATGAGGGTTTGACCGTTCAGTCATTACCCCATCTGGTCCAACACAAGGCTGTCTCAGATGGAAAGCAGAAGAGCACAGATGCCATATCGGGAAAGTCTGCAGAGATGAGAGACAAGCCATCGCTATCAACCGATTAGAGATCAACTGCTCCTCCAACGACTAGTTGATTCTCTCCGCCTATAAGTAGAGGCATTCTCTCATTCGAGAGATAGAAGACGAGAAAGATAGAGACATAGACGACGAAAATTCAAGAGCTTTCTCGAGAGAAATCAAAGCGAAAAGCAAATCTGCAATACGGTAGAGATGCAGTGGTGGAGTATGTAGAGAAACAGCCAGAAGACTACACTCCGGAGGAGGCCAAAGTGAGCCAGCTGGATATCTGGGCTCAGAGCACAATAATGTCCACGGTTGGATAAGATTATCTGCCTTGGATAGAAGAGTGTGAGACTGCAAAAGAGATGTGGGACATCCTGGCTTTGCTAAGTGAAGGAAGCGACGAGACGAAGGAAATAAGTTCTCGCATGCATGTCAAGATTTCGACAATTTCAGTCTGCGACCTGATGAGACTATCGATCAGCTAGAGCTTCGGTTTATGGACATCATCAGAAGAATCCAGTCCATCCGGAAAGGAAAATACACTCTAAGAGAAATAAACCTCAAAGTGTTGCAAGCTCTACCGGCTGAGTGGGATACTTTCACAAATATCCACGAGAGCCGAGCTGACCTTGGTGAAATGGGAACTGAAAGATTGTTCTCAATCTTGAAAGGGAATGAGTATAAGGTCAACAGAAGGAGGTCGCAGCCCTCAAGTCAGACAAATAGAATTGAGGATGTCGGCTCAACATCAAAGTCAGTGGCCCTCCGAGCTGACTACTCAAAGTCGAGATCGTAAAGGCCAACCAAATCGGCTGACACAACTGCAAAGGAGCCGAGCAGAGAGGAACTGCAACAGAACATTGCAGCGCTGTCAAAGAAACTAGCCGACATGGACACTCGGTTCGGCAAATATAAACGTTTCTATAAATCAAACCGAACTCGAGACAGTTCGAAGCCAATCACCAATGGATGCTTCGAATGTGGCAAGGAAGGACACTTCAAAGCTGACTGCCCAGACCTTTCAAAGAAGGAAAGAGAAGCACTAAGGGCCAAGCAAACTGCAAAGAATAAGGCAATGGTAGCTGAAGAGGCAGCTGACGATATGGACATCTTCACAGACACTGAAGATGAGGATTATCTGACCTCTACCAACAAAGTCATTAGTTCGGATCAATGCCTCATGGCACTTGGAACCGACCAAGATGATATTGAGGTACAATCTAATCCTGCTCGCTTAAATTCTTCCAATACTTCTAACATGCAAGAATCTCTGAGCGATGAGTTGGAACCCTCCTGGAATGATTTTCAAGAACTCAGTGAGGAACTGCATCAGCAGTCGGTTGAGTTTAAGAGTCTTCAAGCCCAATTCGCTAAGCTTGAAGATTCCTTAACCGAAAAGGACGATCTGATCAAGAGACAAGCTGAAGAAATTGACCAGCTGAAAAGTCAACTGAGTACAGCCAACCAAACTGAGGCTTCAACCGATGAACAATTGAAGGAACAGATCAAGGCATAGAACGAACAGTTGAACAAGCAAGAGGCTCAGATCGACCAGCTGATGAAGACATCAGATGCCCAGACCGAGCATATAGCTGTTCTTCTCAAGGATCTTCAAACTGAGAAGGACAACCTGACAAAGCTATATAGTCATCCGAGATCATCGAGAATCTCATCAGATACAAACGGCAAAGGACACTGGAATTCCACCAGCTACCTTCACCAAGGCTGAGGAAGTCATGGTTGCCAAACCTAACACAGTTGAGTCTGTAACTGAACAAACACCATCACAACCAACAAAGGCAACTGTGGCTGAGAAAGGCAAAGGAGCTGCAGATGGAGCACCAACGAAACAGTCGGTGGAATCTACAACCGAGAGGGAATGTTTCAAGACTCAACGGAGGAACCGGAGACGTCGGAGTCGCAATCAGAACCCAGCTCAAAATCGACAACATAACCAAGCTTAGAACCGACGTGATAATCGACCAACAAACCAACCACAGCAGAGATGGAACCAACTGAACCGACCAAGCTTCAACCGACAGAATCAACAACGGTTCCATCACCTCAACAACCAGAGGTTCCAACAGAGTCAACCTATGTGGAATAGTTACGACAGCTATGGCTACTCATGCCACAACATGAATCAACATCAGGGCATGAACAGCTACAAACAACCCTCAGGAAGTTGGAATCATAATCAGCCACAAAGATTCCAACAGGGCGTCCGATCATTCAGACAAATCAGACAGGATAAAATCGCCATCAAAACAGGGGGAAAGCCTCACCTCCTAAAGCTCAACATAGGAGAAATCCAACTCCTCCCAAGAAACAGAACATCACTACTAACAACAAGCCTAAGGATAACCGAGGTGTTGTTATAGTTGATGATGAAGGAAAAGTAATTTGGAATGATAAATCTATCCGAGTTTACAGGGAAAAGCGACGCACAGTTCCAGCGGGAACTGGTTCTAACCCTCCAGGACCCAACTGAAATTGGGGACCTAAGCGAGTTTCTCTTTGTAGGTACATGAGAAACAGCTGAGGAAGAAGAAGGCGTCAACAACAATGTGGGTGATGGATAGTGGATGCTCGAAACACATGACAAATCTGAAGGATTTGCTTGGAAGTTTCGTGGAGAAAGAAGGTCCATCAGTTACTTTTGGTGATAACTCAAAAGGTTATACCAGAGGTTACGGTACCCTTGAAACCAATCATGTTTCAATTTCTAATGTCTCTTATGTTGATGGATTGAAGCATAACCTGCTCTCCATCAGCCAATTCTGTGATAATGGTTTCTCTGTCAAGTTTGATGCACAGGGTTGCAGAGTTAAAAATGTCGGATCAAAGCAGGTGATATTGTTGGGAAATCGATCTCCAACAGGGAATGTATACTACGCTGACTGGAACAGCAGCCTCCCTGACACTTGCCTGTTATCAAAGAGCAGTTCGGATGTGAGCTGGCTGTGGCACAAAAGGCTCAGCCATCTGAATTTCAAGACGATGAACCGACTCGCCAGACAAGAACATGCAAGAGGCATACCTAACCGAGTGTTTTCAACAACACACATCTGCAGTGCATGCCAGCTGGGAAAGCTCGCTAGAACCTCCTTCCGGTTGAAGTCAACTCCCTCAATCGACCGAGTGTTGCAGCTGATCCATATGGATCTCTTCGGGCCAGTTACACCAAAAAAGCATTAATGGAAACGAATATACTTTGGTTGTAACTGATGACTACTCAAGATATACGTGGACCATCTTCATGCGCCACAAGAGTGAAACCCGAGATGAGCTGCCCAAGCTGATGGATCGGATATCGAACCAACAAGAGATGAAGATCATATCTATCCGATCAGATCGTGGAACGGAGTTTCTAAATGAAACCATCATTGAGTATTGCGAAAAGAATGGCATAACCCATCAGACATCAGCCGCGCGTACTCCACAACAGAATGGCGTAGCTGAGCGAAGAAATAGAACTCTGAAGGATGCAGCCGCATCCATGTTAGCGAGCTCAGCACTGCCTAAGAGATTTTGGGCTGAAGCGATCAACACAGCATGCTACACTCAGAATCGATCTCTTCTCACCAAGCGGTTGGGAAAGACGCCCTACGAGCTGTGGAGACGCAGAAAGCCAGATATTTCTTATTTTCGTGTTTTTGGATCTAAGTGTTATATTCACAACAATGGGAAGATTCAGTTGAAAACTTTTGATACCAAAGCTTCGAAGGGCATATTTCTTGGATATGCAGCTCGGATCAAGGCATATAGAGTTTTCAACAACGGCTCTCGTGTTGTGGAAATAACACCTCATGTTAGTTTTGATGAATCTATCTTTGAGTGCAGGGAACAGGTAAAGGAACAACACGCGAATCCAGCTGTTCTACCAGTTCTCACCAGATCGCAAGCACTTCGGGAAAAGAACAGAGCTGAACCTCTAATATGGGCAACTGAGGATGAGGATCCATACTCCTCTAAAGATGAATGCGAAGACCTCGGCTCGTCCCAAGGGGGAACTTCAGCTGATGCCCCTCTAACTGCATCAGCATCCGATGCCCAACCGAGCTCAGTTCAAACTATTGTAAATATTGAGGATCCAGACTCAACAGCTGATCAATCACCAGCTCTGAAGACTCCAACTCAGATTTCTGAACAGCCACAGTTGGAAGAAGAAGGAAGACGCAACCGAAGATGGTATGAAGTTCATTCCACTGACGACATCATCGGAGATCCAACCGAGGGTGTGCGCACACGGAGCAGAGTTGCAAATCCAGAATCAACCGAGGAAGATTCCAACGCTTATGCCCAATATGCTGAGGAATTGGCAGTTCTAGAGGAGTTCGAGCAAGCTGGAGATGTTGCCATAATTTCTTGCTTTGTAGCTGATGTTCCAGAACTGAAGAATGTTGGGCAAGCTCTCAACTGTGTCCACTGGACAACAGCCATGCAAAAAGAGTTGAATGAGTTTCTACGCAACTGTGTATGGGAGTTGGTAGAAAGACCAAATGGTGTCAAGGTGATTGGACTAAAGTGGATTTTCAAAAACAAGAGAGACGCTATTGGATTCATTGTAAGGAATAAAGCAAGGTTGGTAGCTCAAGGATACTGCCAACAAGAAGGAATTGACTTTGAAGATTCCTTTGCACCAGTTGCAAAGGCTGGAAGCCATCCGGATCTTTCTAGCTTATGCCGCACATCACAAGTTCAAAGTATATCAGATGGATGTGAAGTGTGCATTCCTCAATGGAGATATAAAAGAAGATGTATATGTTGAACAGTTGCAAGGCTGGAAGCCATCCGGATCTTTCTAGCTTATGCCGCACATCACAAGTTCAAAGTATATCAGATGGATGTGAAGTGTGCATTCCTCAATGGAGATATAAAAGAAGATGTATATGTTGAACAGCCTCCGGGTTTTGAGACTGGAGATGGAAGAGTGTACAAGCTGAAGAAAGCTATCTATGGTCTAAAGCAAGCGCCAAGGGCATGGTATGACACTCTTTGTGGATTTCTTCTGGACTCGGGGTTCAAACGAGGTTAAGTTTTTTAAACTCTGTTCACTATCAAAGTTGGAGAAGATATACTTGTCGTGCAAATTTATGTTGATGACATCATTTTCGGCTCCAAGTCGGAGGAGCTGTGCAAGAAATTCTCCGATCTTATGAAGGAAAAGTTCGAGATGTCAATGATGGGTTAGATGAATTATTTCCTCGGATTACAAGTGTAGCAGTCACCTGAAGGGATTTTCATTAACCAGTCCAAATGTACAAAGGAGCTCATCACCAAGTTCGGATTGCAGACAAGTAAGACAACGAAGATCCCTATGAACACGAACTGGAAGATCGAACCAGGAGCTGAGGGAAAGCTCATTGATGCCAGCCAATATAGGGGGATCATTGGTTCGCTGCTCTATCTAACTGCCAGCCGACCAGACATTTCATACGCAATTGGAGTGTGTGCTCGGTTTCAAGTCCAACCAAGAGAAGCACACATGTTGGCAGCAAAGAACATCATTAAGTATCTGAAGGGAACTGTCAATGTTGGGTTGTGGTACCCAACTGATGACAATATCCAGCTGACTGAATACTTAGATGCCGACCTAGCAGGAGATTTGTTAGACAGGAAGTCTACTTCTGGACACTGTCAGTTCATGGGAAGCAAGCTGGTTTCATGGTTCTCCAAGAAACAAGCGTGTGTTGCTACTTCGACAACCGAGTCAGAGTACATGGCTGCCGGAAGCTGTTGCATGCAAGTATTGTGGCTGAAGCAGCAACTGAGAGATTATGAAGTCTCAACTGGACAGGTTCCCATTCATTGTGATAGCTCGAGTGCCATAGCTATCTCTCTAAACCCTGTTCACCACTCTCGGACTAAGCATATCGACATTTGTCATCACTTCATCCGAGACCATATTGAGAAGAAGGATGTGTCCATGGAGAAGATCCCAACTGAGATTCAGAGAGCTGACATCTTCACCAAACCTCTTCCTGAAGCCCGATTCAAGATGCTATGTGATCTTCTAGGACTTTTTGATCCGAGCTAAAAACTCATCCGAGCTAAAGAGTCATCCGAGATGAAGAGTCATTCGAGCTGATAAGGATACATCCGAGCTGACGAATCGGATATCGATTTAAGGGGGAAGCTCAGATGAAGGAGGAATCTCAGATACGAATTGCCAACTGAAAAGACGAACTCGAGTCAGCTGATGGTATGCTGCAACAATGGAACAGACGTCAGCTGAACAGACGAACTCGAGTCAGCTGATGGTATGCAGCAACTGAGGTATACAGCTGATATCGACATCAGCTGCCAGGTATCATTTATGACTGATGGTGTTATGTTCTTAAATGAGAATGTTTGAAATAAATTCAAACATTCCTGTGCTAGTCAGTTACATTAAAATAGCCATCATGTCGCATTAAATGTAAAGTACGGCTGAGCATCCATAGCCACCTTTATAGTGCGACTGGGCTGACATGAAACTGTACACCTTCTCATGCACTGGTTGGAACTCGGATCAAAACGTCAAGTCAAAGATAGTCAACAGTCGCGTAATCCCAGCCGTTGATGGATTCGCGCCATTTAACCCCAGTCGTTGATCTCATCCGAGTCAAAGACCTATATAAGGCGAAAAATCAGGAAGATATCTCCTACTTTCCTCATTCGTGCTTATCAATTATTACTATTCATCGTCTTCCAGTTTTTCTGCCTAACCCTTTTCTGCAAATAGATTTCTTTCCTCTCCTATATATATATTACCTTTGCAGTGATTTAATGGCACCCAAAAGCAAGAGAATGGCATCATCCAGACCTTCCCTCGTGCCTACCACGTATGAAGAGTCGTTCGATATGTTAGTATCGAAGATTCACTTCGAGCAGATTCTCTCCGACGAGGATCTAGAGTCGCCGGTCCTAGCCCCTCTCGCCAACACTCTCCGTGAGAACGGACTTCTGGAATGGGCCAAGCTCTGCCCCTCTCACTTGCTCAGGCGTCAAGTTGGAGAATTCTACGTCAATCTTGTTCGCCCCCTTGACGGTTCAGAGGGAGTTTCTATGACGGTGTCCTGCCGACAAAGGGATGTTCCGGCAAGGACAATACGCCGTGTCTCCTTCTCCATCGACGTGTCCGATGTCCTCCGATACATCATACCAATCAACCACACCGCCACCGAGTTCCTGGAGAATATTACCGACGAACAGGCGGATGAATTTCTACAGGATGCTCTGATCGAGCCAGAGCGGTTGAGGAGCAACATGCAAAGGACTAAGCTGAAGCCTGAACACCGCCTGCTGTTCGACGCCGTGTCGAAGGTCGTGTTCGGATATAGTGGCGCGTTCGACGACATCAGCCGACCCAAGTTGAAACAGCTGTTGGCCCTGGAGCACCAACACCAAATCAACTGGTTCCAATATTTTCTGAACCAATTGATGGTGGAGAAGTCGAAGATCTCTGAGACTACGACCGAGTCTGGAGAGAAGCTGCTGAGTGTGATGGGCACGCTCAACTTCGGCTGCAAAATCTCCGCCCTCATCCTCCTCACAACAAAGGACCGCAACATGGTCTGGGCTGACTGCGAGGAGACGCCGCTGAGGAAGTTGTTGCTATTCCCGACAGCCAAGAAAGCATAGGAGGTGCTGAGGAGTGTCTACACTCCCAAGGACAAGAGGGAGTCGGGAAAGCCAGCTGAGTCAGCAGCTGAGGGGGAACAAGCTGCTGCTCGCCTCACAAAATCCAAAGCCTCACGTCGCCGAGCTGACGTTGAGAAGGAGTCAACTGATGAACCTGCCCAGAAAAAGTTAAGGGTAAGGTTCAAGAAGGCAATCAAGAAGGCAGCTGAGGTGCCAGCTGATGAGCCAACTGATGTTCCAACTGACGAGTCAACTGATGAGCCAGTTGAGGTTCCAGCTGAGGAGCCAGCTGAGGAACAAGCTCCAGACGAGGAGGGAGCGCAGGTCGAGTCCACACCTGCTGAGGAGCGTTCCGAATCCAGCCGCTCAGCTGAGGCCGCATCATTCGAGATCGCACCTCGAGGCCCCGGAGCTGATGAGGCTGAGGGCATGGAGACGTTGGTTGTATCCTCCTCATCTGAGGACCTCGAAGATGTCACCACCTCCCCCACAACTGGAGTGAATGTTGTACCGCCCCCAGAGCCTCTTGCTCTCTCTACCCAAATCGAGCCAGAAATTCCGAGCTCTCCGCTCGATGCCAACATCGTGACCGCTCCTTCGGCCGATGTTGAAGAAACCATTCCACCCTCTTCCCCAACTGAATCCCAAATTCCGAGCTCTCAGCTCGATGCCGATGTTGTGACCGAATCTTTGGCCAACATCGATGAACCTCTAGAACCCGAACCATACAATCTCACCCCCTCCCCGATCAACGAAGCGGAGGACCTGCAGGCTGTTGCTGACGAGCCCGAAGACAGGGTGGCCTACTGCTTTCAAAAGCTGTTGGGTCTGTTCCCTGCGGCTCGCGACATGCCCATCTTCGCTACTCTGGGAACCGAGCTACTGTACCAGTTCCACCTGATCTTTAGCCAGTGGTATGTCAAGGAGGACACGATCAGGGTACTGAGCTGGGACAGGCTGAAATCTGACGAGTCCCGCATCCGAGCCTACTTCAACTATTCCAACTTGGAGGTGGCGTACAACAACCGGATCGCGCTGCTCACTAGACGGTTGGACCAGAGTCTGGCTGAAGGGAAGGACACAAGGGAGGTAGCTGGAAAGGAGTGTGTCGACTTCCTTGACAGCATGTTGGTGAAATCAGCCGACTTCCTTGAAGATGTCGATGCAGCAGCCGCCGCCGCAAAAGAAGAGGAGGAGAACCTGAAGCTGTACCTGGCAAACCGTCAAGCCATGGTCATAGCTGAGCCTCTAGCTCAGTCTACTCAAGCCTTTCCAGCTGCTCAGCTCGCTCCTTCAACAGAACAAATCTGCGAGCTAGTGGCTGAGAGGGTCAACAAGTTAAGGACCGAGCTGCTCGCCAACCTCCAGCACCAACACGATGACCAGCTGAGGGAGTTGGCAGCTCAAGAAGTGAAGTACCAACAACTGGTGGATGAGAATGCCGAGCTAAAGATGAAGCTGAATGATCTCTCCTCCTCCACCAGTCAGGACGTGTAGGAGCTGAAATCCACTCTGTTGGGCTTGAAGTCGGAAGTGAATGTCTTCAAGTCCTTGGCTGACTCAAATCAGGCCAAGTCCCAACAGACGCAGGATGCTGAATGGGAGTCCCGGTTCGAGTCGCGTTGGGCTGAGTTCGTTGCATTTCAGACAGAGGTCAACGACAACCTCTCTGTCTTGAAGAAGGCAGAACAAGAGCGCCAGGACTCCGAACTAGCAAAGAAGATCGAGCTGGAGTGTGCGGTCGATGAACTCTTCAACCGTGTTCAATCCACCGAGGCCAAACTCAACTCTCTGGACGGTTCAGTAGCAAGCCTTGTTTGTCACAGCCCCAAATCCCGAGGGACGGCAGAAGCCGGGGTGCGACTGGGGTTGGATTAAAGAAGCGGGGAAGAAGGGGGCTAATTGACTAAACATACATGAAAAACATCGACAAACTATGAATAAGACTTGAATATCAATAAGAAAGAGTTAATCCCTAAGAATTACTCGACAAAAGTATAAAAAGAAACTAAGTTCAAAAGTTACATACTTAGACTACTGAATATTGTTCAAAAGTACATCAAAGAAATTCAAAGTTTGGCAGCGGAAGGGGTTCTAACTAAGCATCCTATCCTTTACTCAACATCAACCATCGCCGCTCACCGTCGCTTCAACCTGCACATTTAGAAAACAATGCAACGCTAAGTACAAATGTACTTAGTGGGCACGATGCCGAAATCATAATCATAAGTATAAATAATCTGGCATTTTATAACCGTAGCGCATCGGAGTTTTGTTGAAAAGGCCCGAGCCTACTGAACATTTTCTGACTAATTTGTATAAAGCAGCTTGCGCAAGCATTTTTAGAGTATGTTATGTTCAATCTTGACCCAAACTAATTCACCGTGGCTGGTACCCCTCAACAGGATATCACATACACCACAGGTTACAAAGTGCACTAACTCTGGAAAGCACTTAGCGGCTAACTCAGAGCCGATTGTTAGTTAATCTAGTTAGATTAACTCTAAAAGTCTGGAAAACCCGAAGGTTAACTCAGAAATCTGGAAAACACGAATGTTAACTCAGATAGGTACAAGAGAAATCACATAAAAATAGTTGAAACAGTTAATGCCAAGATTATCACGTTGAAAACACAATTATCAAAGCGATAAATAATACTTTCGAGTTGTGGAAAAACCCACATTTTATTTGATATAGATAAAAGCCCACCTTGTAAATACAGAACTTATACGCAAAAGCTTCCAAGATTGGATCTTCGTTCTTTCTCTACAGTTGGCTTCCTCCTTCATCGTAAAATAAAATATACTTAAAAACGGTTCGTAAAAGATACTCGAAGAAAGAGAATCGAAGAAATTTTAGTTGTTTCATTCTTTAGGCATTTGCACGCTTACTAGATTCGTTTTACTTAAACGGGAAACGAGACTTGTACCAATCTCGTTTAGAACTTGGAAGATCTTATACTTGACTCTCGAGTCAGTAGAGAAGGTAGTCGATGTCTTAGTACGACTTTAAGGATTATAAGAAACTAAGTTGGAAAGAATCAACTTAGGCGATTTATATTTTAGTTCTTTGGACGACTTATGAAATTTCTCGTTTATTACTTCTTTAAAGAAAGGATAAGAGATACGATCTCGACTGGTTTTCATCATTAAAGGTCTTGTCCTTGACTCTAGGGTCAGATAGAAGGTATTCGTTAGATAAAACGGCTTAAACGATTGAAAGGAACTAAGTTGTGAACTAAACAACTTAGAAAACAAGAAACTGAAATTTCACTGCACAGTCCAGTAACTCTGGAGGCTGTTCAGAACAGAAGACTTGGAAACAGGGGGTGAACCCTGTGCCACTAGAAAGCTTAAGAAGTCTAGTTTGTGCTCCAATTTACGGATCACAAATCCGATAAACGAGCTGGTAGTTATAACAGTTTCCGGCGAGGGTCGCAAAACTGCCGTGGAAACCCTAATTGATTGATAAGTTCGCCGTATAACGTTTTAGGTTCGTTTTAAATTCTCTTATTCAACTTTTTTAGAAACTGAACTTTCAAAGCAGTCATCACGTACCTCCGTACGTGACAAACTCCTTCTCAACTTGCTCAAAGGCACGATGTTCTAACGTCGGATTTCAACTATCAAGTACTATACCAACAAAGAAATTCCAAACGTGTTCTAGTTCCCGATTATCACTATAACCCATATTATATGAACTCGGATCCTTATGACATCAACTAGAAAGATATTTTAAATTTCATTATAAACAATAATATCAAGTTAGAATTTTCATCCGACTTTCCGATTATTAGTTACAACTAGATATTCGTCTCTTACGCGATTTCCAAAAGTCGTCGGTTTTTGTTCAAACTTTACGACGTTAAACTACGTCTAATGTGAACCGTTTTCATGCATGCAAACACATCTTAACATCATTATAACTCAGTTTATATGGTGATTTTAGTCTCTTACATTCCATTAAACATTTTTAGAAAATTTCCAATTAACTTCTATAATCAACTAATATAATTTGCAACAATATTCAACTAACAAATCATCACTTATATCTAACATGTATAAACTCCTAATTATCTTATAAATTTTCTGATTTCATACATATTTTAAGGGGATGATTTTCTTCTCAAATTAACAACATTTATTTTCTAAACATACTCTTATATCACCAATTAATCAATTGCAATTCTATTATCATTTAACATGCAAAAACCCCTAATTTATACTTCAAACCCTAATTAAATTTCATAATAACATAGGGCTTTCAATCCCTTTTCATCCCAATCACTAATTAATCACCTACTAAGCATGAATTCATGATCAAAAGAAGAAAAACAAAAATCCTACAATTTTCCAAAAAAAATCTGCATTCACACAATAATTAAGGTTCTTGTTTTTGATCAATTTTAATCCCTAATTATCATATCTAATATATCTAATTTCATCATTCTAAGATCAAAACATCTAAATCAAAACCTTAAAAATTCGAACAAGAAGGAAAAAGAAAAGAAAAGAAATCTAAATGGATGGAGTTGTGGAGGATATCATTACCTAAAGAATTAATAAAGGATGTATAGAGTTTTGTTGGATGAATTGTGACTTGTATGAACTCTTCTTGTTCTTGGAGGTGTTCTTCAATGGTGGATGGATGATGAAGAAGATGAAGTTAAAGAAAAATGAGGTGGTGCTGTCGAGAGAGAGTGAGAGATGGAGAGAACAAATTGGTTTTGTCTAAAGGTTTGAAATGATGAAAAATGTTGAAATGGTGTAAAGTATAGTTTAGGTGTCAACATTTAGTTAAGTCAACACATGCATGTTGACACCTAATTAAGGTGAGGTGGCGACTGTCCATGCAGAAATTTGGAGGGTTACGTTTTTCCGGCGCGATCCGACGATACGGGAAAACGAACGACGAAAAACGTTGTTCGGTACAAAATCGTCGCGATTCGATTTGACTTAAAGATTCTAACGTATGAACTTAATTAGAAAATAAATTTATAAAATTTATTTTGACAAAAACTCGGGACGACAAGTCCGAGTTTCGTCTGGAAAAACATAAAAACAAACTTTCCCGGCGTGTTCGTATCGCAATTTTCTAAACGTAGAAATTAGACGGTTTTCCGTTCTTAGTTTATAAACTAAAACTTTTTCGTACGCGTTAACCTTAAATAAAGTAGCTGTCTATCAGACTTTTGTAATTTATTTTTAATAACGGATTCGACCGTTAGCCTTAGAATTCAAAAATTATAAACTTAGGCGTGCAAAGCCACTTATTTAATTAACTTTAAATATTAAAACGTAAGGAATTTACGGGGCATTACATTGTTGCTGATGCCAAAAAGGGGGAAGAGAAGGAGACGGAGGGTGAAGCATAGGAAGAAGAAGAGACCCAAGAAGAAGGAGTGCCAGCTGCTCAACCATCCAAATCTCAGCTGAGGAGAAGGAAGTCTGCTGCTGCCAAGTCAACCGAAGTCGGTGGAGCCGAAATGTCAAAGGACTTGGAGCAGGCAAAGAAGATTGGAGTTTCCTACAGCTCCATAGCAGAGATGGCAGCCGAGCTGGATTCTGAACTCGACGGGATAACAACCGAAGAGTGCATTCCGAGCTCCAGTTTTCCAGTATCTTTTGACTATACTAAAGCGTTATATTCATTTGACTAGTACCCTCTGGCACTATAGGTCTAAGACTAGAACGCTCTAATCTTGAAACAGAACAACTACGCTTTAGGGAGTATTGATGACCTCAGAGAGTTAACCCCTCAGTTTCATTAAGCAATCGATTGGGAAGTAATAAAATGCACTATATATATAAATTTAGGAAAAGACTAGTTGTTTGAGAATTACCACGATTCTCGACAACGAGAGAAAAATCTCTTTTAAAAAAAAAATCCCAAATAGAGAACCTACAGAATTATATGAAATATTATCTGATTTATCACCAGATTGACGCGTAGGTTTCACGATCGACTTAGAACTACGAGCAGCTCCCAAATTAAAAGTTTTGTGTAGAATGGTATCAAAAGAGTTAGAGGAGCTTAAGATCCAACTGCAAGAGTTGTTAGATGATGATTTCTTTAGACAAACGTTTTCACCATGGAAAATATTTTAGATGTTCATCATCAAAGAAAGATGATTCTGCAAGAATGTATATAGGCTGCCAAAAGTTAAATAGAGATAACCCTTAAGAGTAAGTATCCTTTAACGAGAATCGAAGACCTCTGATAAACTTAAAAAGGGAACAAGTACAATTGTGAGAATAGACTTAAGGTCTAAGCATTGTTAGTTAAAGGATAAACTGGTGATATGCCCAAAAATTCTCTTTCAAACCAGATAAAACTACTACAAATACTTAGTTATGCCGTTAGTTGGCTAGTGCTCCGTAGTATTCATGAACCACATGAATAGAATTTTTCCACCTAGACTTAGAAAAGAATAAATGTACAGACAATTGTTGAATAGGAACGCATACGTTCTAGGAAAAGTTGATCATTACCCCAGATTTAGCCCTCCCAAAAATGATAAGGAATACGAGATGGATGTTAACGCTACAAAGAATGAGACAGTATGATATAAATGCAAAATAAGAAAGTGATAGCTTACGATTCACGACACGTTAATCCAAGGAAATTGAATATCCAACCTACGACTTAGAACTTGCAGCCGTAGAGCTGGCATTGAAAATTCGGACACACCATCTATATGGTGCAAGGGATGAGATCTTCACAGATCATAAGAATTTGGAGCGTGTATTCGAGCAAAGGAATTAACATAAGACAAAGGAGATAGCTCGAACTAGTAAGATATTACGTTTGTGAAAATAATTACCATCTAGGTAAAGTTAAGAGTAAGAATAGACACGCTGAGTCATAAGACTCCAACAAAATTAGGTATCTCAACATTGGAGAAGAGACGCTTATACGAAAATTCGAGAAGATAGATATAAAAATGCATGATACATCAGCATCGATCGCAGGGCAAATAACGACACAAGTAGCTATATCAAATTACGAGAAAGATTATAAGTATCAAGAGAAAGGACGAGTCAATGAATAAGCCTCGACTAAGGATAAGGATGGATAAACCAGACAGTGACTCTGAAGCAAGGAGTTTGTGATAGAAATTTAAAAGTGAACTTAGTAATTCCGATGACAACGAGATATTTGTAGGTCATAAGGCAGAAAAGTTAGATACCAAACTTAACTTTAGTACCACTTCTCACTTCCAGTTGGATGGACAATCCGAGAAAACGATTCAGGTACTCGTTGATATGTTAAGAACGATAATATTAGCCGAAGAGCGAATTGAAGAACACGTAGCCAAACAACCGAGTTGTTATAACAACAACTATTAAGCTACGATAGGTATTACGACTTACAAGACCTTGTAGAAGGAAAAGATTTACATAGCTACCTTATTGTTATAAGGTAGATGAAATCAAAAAGAAAAAAAAAAAAAAAAATTCAGGACCAAATACGGTCATGAAATGATCGAGATCATTCGATAGATTCGAGTCAGAAGAAAACAAGTTTTAAAGAAGACAAAAGTCCTAAGTATATACAACAATTCGAATTTAATAAACAAGAAGGAAAATAAAAGCTCCTTAAAGTTTTCTCCGTTAATGAGAAACGTTAGTTTCATGTCAAGTTCAGACTTCGACAAAGATATATATAATTGGCAAGTAACTTGGTAAAGATAGTTTCCAATACGAATAGTTATGGCTTTATCGCCAAGTTTATGAAATACTTATTTTAAGTATATCTCATTTCGAGAAAGTAACGTATATTCGTTTTTATACACGAAGTTCTATCAGCAAGACGTCGTTCTTGAAATCGACTAAATTTATTAGGAATGATCGAAAGCGATCTTAGATCGAAAAGAGCAAAAGTTAAAAAGCAAGTCGAGACGAATAGTAATAGCATTATAAGATCATCACAGGCAAGAGAAAATCATGTCGAGTAAGAAGTACTTCAAGCAGTGATAGAGGATAAGCAAATTTCGGGACGAAATTTTTCGTAAGGGGGGTAGGATGTAATGCCCCGTAAAATCCTTACGTTCTAACATTTAATGTTAATTAAATAAATGGCTTTGCACGCCTAAATTTATAATTTTTGAATTCTAAGGCTAACGGTCGAATCCGTCATTAAAAATAAATTACAAAAGTCTGCTAGACGGCAATTGTATTTAGGGTTAGAGCGTACGAAAAATTCTTAGTTTGTAAACTAAGAACGAAAAACCGTTAAATTTTACGTTTACAAAATCGCAATACGAACACGCCGAGAAAGTTTGTTTTTACGTTTTTCCGGACGAAACTCGGACTTGTCGTCCCGAGTTTTTGTCAAAATAAATTTTATAAATTTATTTTCTAATTAATTTCATACATTAGAATTTTCAAGTCAAATCGAATCGCGACGATATTTGTACCGAACAATGTTTTTCGTCATTCGTTTTCCAGTAACGTCGGATCGCGCCGGAAAAACCCGTAACCCTCTTAAGTGTATACATGCAGCCGACACCTCCTTGTTTTAGTGGCAAACATGCATGTTAATATTGCTTAGCTAAGTGACACATTCTCTACACTTTATACATCTTTCAACCTATTCATCATAACAACACTTAAGACAAAACCAAATTTCTCTCCATCTCTCTCTAGCTCTCGGCAGCTCTCTCTCCATCTCCATTCTTTATTTTCTTCTTCATCTTCTCCACTTCTCCATCCTCCATTGATGATACCTTGAAGTTCTTGAAGAAGAAAACCACACAAGTCATCAATCATCCAACAAACCTATTACATCTTTCATTAAATCTTTAGGTATTCAACTTCTCTTTAATTCTATCCATCCAAAAATCCTTTTCTTTTTATTTTTCCTTTTGATCGAATTTTAAGAAGTGATGATATAGATGTTTTGATCTTAGAATAATGTAATTAGATATGTTAGATATGATAATTATGGATTAAAAATGATCAAAACCAAGAATCCTAAAAACTTTGTCAATGCAGAATTTTTTTTGGAAAATTGTAGGATTTTTGTTTTTCTTCTTTTGATCATGGATTCATGTTTAGTAGATGCTTAATTAGTGTTTGGAATGAAAAGGGATTGAAAGCCCTATGTTATTATGAAATTCAATTAGGGTTTGAATTATAAATTAGGGGTTTTTGCATGTTAGTTGTTTTTGGAATTGCAAGTGATTAATAGTTGTTATAATAGTTTGATTAGTGAATAAATGATGTTAATTGGAGAAGAAAATCAACCCCTTAACATCTATATAAAACCAGAAATTTATAGAATAAATAGGAGTTTATACATGTTTGATATTAAGTGATGATTTGTTAGTTGATTATGTTGCAAATCATATTAGTTGATAATAGAGATTAAATGAGAATTTTCTAAAAATGTTTAATGAAACATAAGAGGCAAGGATCACTTTATAAACTGAGTTATAATGATTTTAAGATATGTTTGCATGCATGAAAATGGTTCAAGTTAGATATAGTTTAACGTCGTAAAGTTTGAACAAAAACCGACAACGTTGAAAAATCGCGTAAGAAACGAATATCTAGTTGTAACTGAAACTCAAGAAGTCGGATGAGAATTCTAAGTTGATATTACTGTTTATAATGAAGTTTGGAATATTTTTCTAGTTGACATCATAAGCATCCGAGTTAATATAATATGGATTATAGTTGTAATCGAAAACTAGAACGCGTTTGGATTTTCTTTGTTGGTTTAGTACTTGATAGTTGAAATCCGACGTTAGAACGTCGTGCTTTTGAACAAGTTGAGAAGGAGTTTGTCACGTACGGAGGTACGTGATGACTGCTTTAAGAGTCCAGTTTCTAAAAAAGTTGAATACAAGAATTTAAAACGAACTTAAAACGTTATACGGCGAACTTATCAATCAATTAGGGTTTCCACGGCAGTTTTGCGACCCTCGCCGGAAACTGTTATAACTTCCAGCTCGTTTATTGGATTTGTGATCCGTAAATTGGAGCGCAAACTAGACTTCCTAAGCTTTCTAATGGTATAGGGCTCACCCCCTGTTTCCAAGTCCTCTGTTCTGCACAGCCTCCAGAGTTACTGGACTGTACAGTGAATTTTCAGTTTCTTGTTTTCTAAGTTGTTTAGTTCACAACTTAGCTTCTTTCAATCGTGTAAGCCGTTTTTATCTATCGAACATCTACCTACTGACCCTAAAGTCAAGTACAAGACCTCTAGTGATGGAAACTAGTCGAGACCTTATATCTTATCTTTTCTTTAAAGAAGTAATAAACGAGAAATTCCTTAAATCGTTCAAAGAATTAAAGTAAATCGCCTAAATTGATTCTTTCCAACTTAGCTTCTCTTAATCTTTAAAGTCATATTAGGATATCGACTACCATCTCTACTGACCCGAGAGTCGAGTATGAGATCTTCCAAGTTCTAACGAGATTGATACGAGTCTCGTTTCCCGTTTAAGTAAAACGAATCTAGTAAGCGTGCAAATGCCCAAAAGAATAAAATAACTAAATCTTTAATCGATTATCCTTTACAACCCGTTTTTAAAGTATGTTCATTTTACGATGAAGGAGAAAGCCAGCTGTAAAGAAAGGACGAAAGATCCAAAATTGGAAGCTTTTGCTTTTAAGTTCTGTATTTACAAGGTGGGCTTTTATCTATATCAAATAAAATGTGGGTTTTTCCACAACTCGAAAGTATTATTTATCGCTTTGATAATTGTGTTTTCAAAGTGATAATCTTGGCATAAACTGTTTCAACTATTTTATGTGAGGTCTCTTGTACCTATCTGAGTTAACATTCGTGTTTTTCCAGATTTCTGAGTTAACCTTCGGGTTTTCCAGACTTTTAGAGTTAATCTAACTAGGTTAACTAACGATCGGCTCTGAGTTAGCTGCTAAGTGCTTTCCAGAGTTAGTGCACTTTGTAACCTGTGGTGTATGTGATATCCTGTTGAGGGGTACCAGCCACGGTGAATTAGTTTGGGTCAAGATTGAACATAACATACTCTAAAAATGCTTGCGCAAGCTGCTTTATACAAATCAGTTAGAAAATGTTTAGTAGGCACGGGCCTTTTCAACAAAACCCCGATGCGCTACGGTTATAAATGCCAGATTATTTATACATATGACTATGATTTCGGCATCGTGCCCACTAAGTACGTTTGTACTTAGCCCTGCATTGTTTTCTAAATGTGCAGGTTGAAGCGACGATGAGCAGCGACGGTTGATGTTGAGTTGAAAGATAGGATGCTTTAGTTAGAACTCTTCCGCTGCAGAACTCTAAATCTTTTCAAACACACCTTCTGAACAATACACTGTAGTTAAGTCTGTAATTTTGATCTTAGTCTCTTCTGTGTATTTTGTCGAGTAATCACTCGTGATTAACTCTTTCTTATTTATATTCAAGTCTTATTCATGGTTTAATGATGTCTTTTCATGTATGTTTAGTCGGTTAGCCCCCTTCTTCCCCGCTTCTTTAATCCAACCCCAGTCGCACCCCGGCTTCTGCCGTCCCTCGGGATTTGGGGCTGTGACATCTTGGCGGCATTCTAAAAATTATAACAAGGGAAAAACTTTAACCACTCTAGATCTTTAGCTCATAGGGAACCTTTCTCGATTCTGAACACATTTCTTCTTTGGGAGGAACACGATTCTCGATCGGTGCTTAGAATTATTAATAACAATTTAAAATTTTCTCAAATAATTCATTACTTCAATTTCTCATAAATACATGCATCTCATTCAGTTTCTAGTGATCGTCACATACTCATATCATCATATATTCATATCATCATCATAGGTTCTTGAAACAATCAATCATAATCACAGAGCAAATATTATCACTTCATACTCATATACTCAATTTGATTTGATAACTCAGAAAATTTAATTTCAATTCAAAGAACTTAATGTTTCAACTTCCAATCGCTTAACAACGGCCTTCTCGAGGACTTATAATAATTAGGGAATTTATTTTGAAAAATTTTCCCTTTTTCCTAGTCAAATTATGATAGTCTTCACTCCAAATTACATCACCACTGAAATAAATAAAAGAGTTCAACTCTCAACACACTCGAAAAAAAAACACTTGAATTCAACAACTTTCTTGGAACACTCTACACACAGGAGTCATCTTCACTTGGTCCGTTATCATCATACTGCTCCGCTTCGGGATCCACTCCGTAGTGCTCTATAGTCTCCTCATCTACATTAGAGTCCTATTCTTCCTCTTCTTCTTCCTCTTCAAGCATTTGACCTTCAAACAGCACGTCATCTTCCTCGACATTATCATCCTCTATGGCGAAACACTCACGCTCAGCTTCTCTCATGGCTTCTTCACAATCTTCCAAGGTATAATTCATCGCAGCTAGCTCAGATTCGACCCAAGGTGGGGTATTAGGATTCTCTTCTTGGCGACGGTGGAGAGCTACATCAGTGGAGATGCCAATCTGGGAGTCATGCTCGTCTTCTGGCCTTGATGGAGAGATGGATGTATGAGCAAAAGAGGTAGGAAAAACATTGCTGGGTAGAGTCTGAAGATATCCGATTCCTACAGTCGCTGCATCAACTGGCTCACTTCCATTCTCTTTGTCGTCGCTTGAGCGGGCTTGACTAGAGGATTCTGCTCTAGGATGGCTTAAAAAGGTCGCTTGTGGATGATTCAAATAAGCAGCTATTTGGTCCTCATTTGAAGAAGAATTTCCATTACATCCATTCGGCTGCAATGTTGATAAGTCAGAAAACAAAGGAATCAAGAAAATTAAGTTAAAAGTACACCACTTACAAATGGATAATCTGCAAGGGGATTCTGATGTTCAAGAATAGTTCGTGGCGGCGAATTGATGTGGAGAGAAACAGTTCCACTTGGAGGAATTGGTGAAGGATTACGAACAAAGTCATTCAATAGACTTGGAGTATCATCTTCATAAGGTTCGGGCGGAGGAGCGCCATAAGACATAAAACGAGCTGAAATCACGGAGATAAAAGCATTCACATCGCCGTATAGGGTTCGGTCGAAATAACGGTAGCCTAGAAATCGAGGGACAAGAGATGCTGCCCAGTCCTTCCATTCTTGTGGTAGAGCTTGAATCAGGTACGTCATGCTTTCTAACGGTCCTACGTCCATATACTGGACTTTTCCCCAAATCGTATGGTATCGAGCTAAGAATTCTGCTAAAGACTCGTTGTTTTCCATTCTCGCGTATAAGTACTCCTGCATCCAATCAACGTTGTCCATCCTATACGAATTTTAAACCCATAAGCACACTTAACAATTTATCGAACATATTACGAATTCTACTACATACTCATTTCTGCGTTCCAAAGAGGGATTTTTGGGCAATTCCAAATCACGTAACCAATCGCACACACGCCTTATTCTTTCCAATCTTTTCACACGCACTCGCAAAGGGGAGGACATTCTAAAGCAATCTAATTATTAATCAACTTAGCAAATTCATCTTAAAACATCACAACTCAATAAATAACTTTAAAGAAATTCTCAACATTTAATAACTCAAACATCATTTTAACTTGAAAAGAAAACTTTTAGAAAAATAAGACATACCTGGTTGCCGGATGAGATGGAGGATAACTTGGTGTGGTTTACTAACTCAAATCAGTCTAGGAATTAAATCTAGACTCAACTCATCAAAGAATAACAGACTTTAGAACAAGTAAAAACCTTGCTCTGATACCAACCTGTCACGCCCTGACTCTCGAGGTGCGACTTACGAACAACAACAAACTTAAACAACTAACAACTAACTCAAATAAGGGAACATGCTCGGGGAAAACAAAGATGGAAGACAAGACAATCGAATTTGGTTTTCCAAACGCATAATGAAATAACTACCGAGCATCTTAACTTCACCTACAACAGGAAGTCAAACAAGTAATTCATGCTGATGGGAAAGGAATTCCAACAAAAAGAGGAAGCATATGAATATATATCAAGTTAAAAGATCATGTTCAACAACCATTCAAGTTACGAGCCCATCGCTCGGAATTACAAATTAAAGAGTTACGAATTCAACAAGTATTCAAAGTCTTCGAGCACAATGCTCGGGATCAAAAACATGAGTATTAAAGTATTAACATCAACAGGCATTAGTTCAAAAGGATTGCAACGGAAACTTGCATCAATACCCAACACTTGCACGTATGAAGACGTACAAATGCCAGTTTGAAATTCAACTAAACTCAACCAACAAAACCAAACCACACCACCAAGTATCCACGCCATCGCCATCCAGTCAACCTGCATGTTTAGAAACACACGCAGGGCTGAGTACTTCGTACTCAGTGAACACAAGCCAAAACATTTGAATAAAGATGCTTCTTAAAGCTATAATAATTGAACTTGCCTTGCCGAACATCACAAGTATATAAGCAGTTTTAAAAACAGTTTACTTGTGCATGTCAAAACGTTTTTCTTTTAAAACAGACTGCGCAGTCAAATATAATATAACAGTATGTATCATCTATCACAAACAACTTCACTGTGCCGAGAAGTAGGCCTCCTTCTCAAACACTGTGACCGGCCTAACCGAAGCAAGGCTCACAGTCACCTCAACATATACCACACGTGGGTTCCTGCTTTTCACAGGATAATAACATCTCCATATAAATAGATGATAACACATACTAACTTCAATAAAATGGCAAGTCAATCACGTTTGAAAATCATATCATAATATTTAATAGCATAACTAATTCTCGTTGATAGTTTTGGTTCAGAAAAGCCCACCTGACTTCCAAAGACTAGCTAGGTGGTCTAGGGCTATTTGTCCTCGCTTAATGATCCGTCTGGCTCGATCCTTCACAGTTCGACATCGATAGGAAAATAAGATATATGAAAGACCGACACAAAGGCGTTGGACTTTAACTGATGGACTTCTATTTGAGTCGCCTCTCTCTTCGTTCTAATTTTTCTAAAGGATCCCGCGTTCTCATCTTTAAATTATTAACTCTATTCGAATTGGTTAACTTTACTACTCAACATCGTACACTTTTCTCGTTCTAATTAATAACGTCATCGTCTATATTCTATTACTCGAGCTTTCTTTCAAAGGCTTTAATCAATTCTTGGTTTAACAACTAATAACTTAATTATTCAATTATTTTTCACAACATAACTAATATCATGCATTTAAACACTTATTCAATCATGTAATGAATTCATATAAATCAAGCATACTTCAAGACACATTAACATTCATTCAATTTAGATCTTAAAATCTAACTCGATTATGCATTTCCTTTTATGGAGGCTTAAACTATTAATTTTATCTTTCTTATTTATATAGACAACGCTTCGTTCTACATCCGCTATCTTATAAGGTATTTTATAACTTTTATTTATTTAACAAAAATTCTCTTAGCTTTTAATAAACTCTTATGAAATTATAAATTCTTGTTCAATTCTAACTTGATTCTCATTTCTTAACTTGAATATTATTCCTTTAATTATTATCTCGGTTTATCTTTTCTTCGCTTGGTTGGAACGACGTCCCTAAATTAATTATTTAATTAATCTTCTATCAATTTATTATTCGACATCTTATTTTATCCTTACTTTCTTGATTAACTTATACGAGTATCTATCTTAACTCGTCTAGCATCTTTTCTTTACTCGATTAAAAACTTCCCTTTTATTTCTTTTCGATCTATTTTTCTTAAACTCGGTTTTCTCTATTTTTGCTTATTTCTTTAATAATTTCTTCTTTACATGTTTTAAACCTTTAAGCTATTTCTTACTTAATGATTTCTTTATCTTTTGATAGACATTTTTTTTTATGAATTAGTTCACTTTATTAGTTAAGTTATAAAAGATCTTTTTGTTGTAGTTTTAGTAAAAATTTCAAGTCTTTAAATTTTAATACAAAGACATTTAATTAATATATCTTTTATACATCTTTCATCTTTTATTTAATTAAAAGCTTTTCAAATTTAAATCTTTTTATCAAAACTTCTATCTTTATTCCATATTCAAACTAACATTCATACATACATTGAAATACTTAAACATCCAATCTTTTTATTATTTTTTTTACCATTAATTTCTTTTAAAAAATTTCAACATGCAATCTCATTTTCTTCACTTACACACATGTATAATTATACTAACATAACATACAATCATCTCATTGATCAAAACATCACTCAATACATCAACAAAATCATCAAAATAAATTCTCCATTTTTCTCTAAAACACACGGCATTCATGCCTATTTTTGTGCAATTTGTTTCTCAATTTTTCATGCATATAATCTCATTCCTAACATGATAAAAATAACAAATCAAGCATCAAAATAATAATAACTCAAAGAATTCATATTTTTCCTATTTTTACTATAATTTTTGGCATTTATCAATTCTTTAGGGTTTTAGTTTCTTTTTCTTCTCTTAATTCATCGATTAAACCCTATATTCGATTCTCCTAACGAATTCTTCTCACTCGATTATCACATGCACATCCTAAGTTTGCCTAAACATAATTTAAATAACATGCATGCATAGTTTTTTTCTTTTAGGACTTAGAGACATACATATTTACAACTAATCAAATGAATTTCATACTTAATTTAAATGGAATCTTTCTCTTTGGCTCTTGGAATTGAAATGGATGGAATGTGAAGCTTCAAAGCTTGGACTTGAAGAGAAGAAGGAAGTCTTCTTGAATCCTCAAAGAAAAAGAAATAACATGGAATTAATCATCCATTCTCTTTAGGGTTTAAGAATCAAAATGAAGAAAGTGTTGGATGATATTTGAATTTAACTTCAAGAACTTGAAAAATATTTACCTTTTCTTGAGAATATGGATGAAATGAATGGAGATTGATACTTTCTATTTCATTTCCATGGATGGAGAGCTTGAATACATGGTTGCATGTAAGAAAAATTGAAGGTAGGAGTGAGAGAGAGAGATTGCCGAGAGTGAGAGAGAGATTGGAGAGTTTGAGAGTTTGATTTTCTTTCTTGCTTGGAGAGAGGGAGAGATCGAATGAGAGAGAGAGAGAGAGTGATGGAGTGAATGGAGTCTTTCTCCCTTGTCTTAGATGAATGCATGTGAAATCCAACAAAATGAATAAAGTGTTATGTTGGAAATTGCATTAAGACATGACTAGATAGGTTGATGTGATGTTAATTGCATGCATACTTTAGTTCACAATTTACTAAGTATGTTGGTCATTTCTAGAGTGTAGGCATGATGACATCTAGGTATAGCTTATAGGTAGTGTGAGGTGGCGTGAGGGAGTGAGAGGTGGATGACACGTGTCTTCGTCATGTCGTTACGGGTGTTAATTACCCGGTCGTAAAACGATTCGTATTTAAAAGATTAAAGGTTTCAATCATTTTAGTCCTTTAAATTTTAAAAGAATTTAATTGGCTTATTAATCCGTTTATTAATCCTTTTAAAGATTAACTCCTCATTTCTCTTCTCAATTCTCGGATAAGTTCTTACCCTATCTCAGTGATTTTAAAAGAAATTCTAAGTTCGAAGGTTCTAGTTCAATTCTATTCTAGTTTCTTCGGCGTAACATATTTCTCGGCGATTAACGTTATGTTATCTTAATCAAACAAATTTCTCGGGATTTTTCTGGAAATTAATATCATACTCATTTTCACATAAACAATTTAACGAACATATCACATCATCATCGTCTCAGATAAATAGAACAGATAAATTCACACAAGATTCACAAGGCAAATTAAACGTTTTATTCAATTCTCTTTGTTTAGAAAAGAAAAATTTTACTCTTAAATTCTCATCTTTTAACTCACTCGATTAATTAGACGCTCTCTAAAGGTATAAAAACTCGGGGTATCATAGATAGGAATGGCGTCGTATGAGGCATTGTATGGACGAAAGTGCAAGTCACCACTTTATTGGGATGAAGTGGGTGAAAGGAAGAATTTAGGACCAGACGCGATCAATGAAATGATCGAGATCGTTCGGCAAATCAGAGTTAGGATGAAGGAAGCTCAAAGCCGACAGAAGTCATATGCCGATGATCGTGAGGATCTTAAGTTTGAAATCGATGATAAGGTTTTCCTTAAGATTACGCCTTCTAAAGGAATCGTTAGATTCGGCGTTAAGGGTAAATTAAGACCAAGGTTCATAGGACCGTACGAGATTCTTGAAAAGATAGGACCTGTTGCTTATAGATTGGCCTTACCGCCAAGTCTAGGAAGTGTCCATAACGTGTTTCACGTTTCTCAGTTAAGGAAGTACGTCTATGATCCTAAGCATATAATTAGTCAGCAAGACGTAGTTCTTGAATCTGACCTAAGTTATGAAGAAAAGCCGATATCGATTTTGGATAGAAAAGATCAAGAGTTAAGAACCAAATCGATACCAATAGTGAAAGTACTATGGAATCACCACGGACAAGAAGAAGCCACGTGGGAGCTCGAAGAAAAGATGAAGGAGAAGTACCCTTATCTTTTCGAAGAAGGTGAACAAATTTCGGGACGAAATTTTTCATAAGGGGGGTAGGATGTAATACCCCGAATAATTACTACCGTCTCGAAAATTTAAAGTTAATATTTATTACGGCTTTGCACGCCTAAGTTCAAGAAATTAAATTCTAAGACCAACGGTGAAATCTGTTTCCGAAAATAAATTACGGAAGTCAGTTAGATGACTACTGTATTAGGGTTTTCGCGTACGAAAACTTTGGAGTTCTAGAACTCAGTTCGAAAAACCGTCGAACTTTATATTCACTTTTTCTTCGATACGAATTCACCGGAGAATGTCAGTTTTTATGATTTCCCGGATAAATTTTGGACTGTGATGTCCCAAAATTTTATTGAATTTTAAAGTTTAAAATATACTTTTTAAGTATATTAAATATTTTGGATTTAATGGTCGAATTAGATTTCGACGAAAAACGTAACCGAATACGTTTTTAATTCCTGATTTTCATAACGTCGTAACGAGCCGGAAAAATGCGATTTTGGGAAAAAAAATCCCATCATGGCCGACCTACATACATATACAACTTAGATATTTTATTTTTATATAGTTTCACCTTTATGACTCATTCTTTCTAATGTTCTTAATAATATAATAAGGGACACCTAAGCTAAGTTAAATTAAATATCACATTGTCATCTCATTTCCCTCTTCCTCTCTCAAACACACGGTCACACACACACACATAATTCTCTCTCAAATTTCCTCATACTCCATTGAAGAAGCTTGAAGCTTTGTCAAGAATTTCTTCTCCAAGTTCATCTATCATCCATCTTCTTTCATTTTCAATCCCATAATTAGCAAGGTAAACATTTGATCTTCAATTCTATCCAATTGGATTTTCAATTCATTTATTTTTCACTATGACCGAAAATTTGGAGATGAAATTGTAGGATGATTAAGTCTTAATTCTTGTAATTAATTGGATTGGAATTGATTCATGGATGAATTAGAGAAAGAAATCCAAGAACCCTAATTCTAAATTATGACCGAAATTTAGGGCTAAGTGATAGGATGTTTTAATTCTTAAATTGATTGGATAATTAGGCCTAGGAAGTGTTTAATTGGTGAATTAAGCAAGAAGAAATGAATAACCCTAAAAATCTAGTGATGACCGAAATTAAGGTCTAGGGTTTGAAGTTGGATCTTGAATTAATGATGTAGAAGTGTTAGTTGTTGGTTAATACTTGTTGTAGTGAGCTTAAAAGTGATATTATGGATTTAATTGAGGAAGAAAATCACTCCCCTAATTATTTAATTAATACCGAAAATTTAGAAGGATTTAGGGGTTTGATTTAGTTTGATTTTATTAAGGAAATGATGATGGATTAGTGTTCTAGTTGTTAATTGATGATTATACGAATTAATTGGAATTATTCTAAAAAAATAATAAGTAAAGTGTAAGAGACGAAGAATCCTAAATAAACCAAGTTTGGTTAATGAATTGAGATGATGATATATGTAGTAATGATTCTCGTTATATAATGATCGATAATGTAGAAGTTGAACGAATTTCAATAATGTTGGATTTCTCGTAAGAGACAAATGAATGAATATTAGTAATAATAGAAAAGTCGAACCAAGAGAATAATTGAATATTAATGATTATTGTTGATAAAGGAACAAATTTGTAGTTGGCGACGTGCTCATTCGAGTTATAGAATGATAGGCTATAATCGAAATCGAGAAGTTAGGAATTGAACGAGAACTTGAATTGGTTTAGTAATTGTATAGTTTGAGCGACGAGGTTTTGATCGTCGTATTTATAGACGAGAAATAAAAAGGAGTTCTTCACGTATGGAAATACGTGTTGACTGCCTTGTTGTATAAATTTCGTGAGAATTCAATTTCGAGAACATAAAACGAACCTAGGAAGTCACACGTCGATTTTTATCAAACTTTAGGGTTAGCCTCGGCAGTTCTGCGACCTTTCACGAGAACTTCCGTATCTCTTAGCTCGTATATCGGAATTGAGATCCGTAAATTGGAGAGTAAACTAGACTTCCTTAGCTTTCATTGGGTATAGAGCACTTCCCCTGTTTCAGTGTACTCTGTTCTGGACAACCTCCAGAAGTTCTGCCTTGTGCAGTGAACTTTCAAAACATAGTTTCTTAAGTTGATTTCTTTTCAATTAAATTTCATTCGATCTTTTAAGTCGTTACAAGCTATCAACTATCATTATTTATTGACCTTAGTGTCAAGTAAGAAACCAAGTGAATTCTACATGAGATATGCACGTATCTCGTTCTTTCTAATTAAAAGAATCTAGAATACCGTGCAAAGGCCTAAAAGCTTAAAAACTTAAAAGACTAATTCGATTTTAGTTTCGATTTCCATTTTCTTTTAACGTCTTGATAACTTATCGAAGTTATGATTATTTACAATGAAGGAGGAAGTCAGCAATCGGGATAAGACGAAGGATCAACAACGAAAACGCGTATAGAAGTTCAGTAATTTTTAAGGTGGACTTTTCCTACTTATATCAAATAAAATGTGGGTTTTTCCACAAACCGAAAGTGATATTTATTGCTTTGATAACTGTGTTTTCAAAGTGATAATCATGGCATGAAAATATTTGTTTTATGAGAGTTTTCTTGTACCTTCTGAGTTAGCCGTCGTGCTTTCCAGATTTATTAGTTAACCGACTTGTTAACTAAACGATCGGACTTTGAGTTAGCTATTATGCTTTCCAAAGTTTTGTGTACACTGTAGCCTGTGGTGTATGTAGTATCCTGTTGAGGGGTAGCCAGCCACGATGAATTATGACTGGTCAAGATTTGAACGTAACATACAAGAAAAATACTCAGCCGAGTAAATTGCGAAATAAGAAACATTTTGGTAGGCACGGGCTCTTTTTTTTCAAACAAAACCCCGATGTGCTACCGTAATAATATGCCTGATTTATCAATACTTATAATTATGTTTTCGGCAATGTGCCCACTAAGTACTTTCGTACTTAGCCCTGCATATGTTTTCTAAATGTGCAGGTTGAAGCGACGACAGCGGTGGATGGTTGAGTTGAGGTCGAATAGAGTTAAAGAAGACTTTAGTTATAGTTTAGTATTCCGTTGCTTAAACTCTAGACTTTTGATGATGTATATATAATCATTGTAGCCTAAGTTCTGTATATAACTTAGAGGCTTTTGAATACTTTGTATGAGTGATCTTTCAAGATCAACTCTTTCTTTCATTTAAGAGGTCTTGTTCGTAGTAATTTCTGTCTTATTTGTCTGTTTATTAATTTTCCCCTTTCTTCCCTGCTTCTTTAATCCAACCCCAGTCGCACCCCGGCTTTTGCCGTCCCTCGTGATTTGGGGCTATGACAATTACTTTCACGTTCCTCGATTAAAAAAAATACGACGAGCACTTCTCGTCTTTTCAGCTAATCAATTTACACTTAGCGAATTTCATTTCAAATTCAAACCAACTTCTAATTTCAATTTCATAACTTATATGAAATCATCATCAACTACATTCATGCATATTAATCATCAATTAACTCAAATCAATCAACATATACTCATAATCATCAAACACGTCGTTTTTATCGAGCAACGAACATCGTTGTCGATTTTCTTAACCATTTTTATAAAATCTAAGAAATTCAAACTAAGCACATGTAGTCATGCATATCATCAATACATCAACCATATCATCAATCGGAAATATGTAAACCCTCGTTTTCTCATTTTTTTGTTTCTACACTTACTTACTTTCCTTAATTTTTGAAGTTCTACTAATCCGATTCAAACCAAATTAGTTTCTATCATCTTTTTTCTTAATAATGATCATCTTAACACATTAACATTATCGAAACTATTACTTAACAAATTCACGTTATTTTTATCGGTTTATGAACTCGATTCTTCATAGTTGTTAATTAATTCTTAATTAATTCAACAACCAACCTAGCATACCAACAATCACTAATATTCGATTAGTTTTCTCGTTCGATTTTCCTATTGACGATTATGCTCGACTCTTCGTCTCTTACGAAAAGTTCGACATTCTTAGAATTCATTCAAACTTTCAAATTATGATCATTAACTACTTAGATTAACTAATATGCAATCCATAAGTTCATATCATAATCTATACTTAACTTTTCGACGATTCTTCGTCTCCAACGATTTCATTTTTATTTTTAGAAAAATCTAACTTAAATATATGTTGAACCTCATGCTTCCTACATCTTATAAATCATAATACATCATCAAAATCATAAGGATTACTCAATCAAAATCATGCTTCTTTGTCTCTTACAAACTTGTTTTTATTTTTAGAAAATTCCCAAACAATTCATATAATCATATCTCAATGCATACAAACATATTCTACAAATCATATATCTAAATTCAAGCTAAATCTTCATCAACTAGTTCATGTATTTTTCGAAAAATTATCCAATTTATTCCTACATGATCTATATTCGATTTAAACCATAGAAACTTAATCCTAAGCATTAATAATCATGTAATAAACTTAGAACATCAATCCTACTCCTCTTACAACTTTCAAAATTTTCAAGAATTAAAGGAATGGATTTTTGTTCGGTTGGAATCAAAGAGAAAGCTCTCACCTTTACGAATATGCAATCGGAATTGACTTTAATCAAGAATCGAGAGAATTATGAGCTTCTAAGTGCTTGAAGAAATGAAGAACAACTTGAAGATGACTTGAAGATGTGAAGAACAAGAGAGAGAAGAGAGAATATTAGGGGAGGGGGGGGGCGGTTTTGGGAGAGAGAGATGAGAGAGTTGTGTGATATTTTGTGAGGTATTATGTGATAAAGTAGAAGAAAAATTCAAGATGACAACTTAGAGAGAGAGGCGGTTAAGAGGTGGATTTTAATCCAAAATATCTCATTTTACGGGTCTAATACTGCATACTAAAATCGATTAATAATTTCTTAGACGGTTACATTTCCTGCAAAAACTAATTAGACCAATGGATTGAAAATAATTTACTTAGTCGGAAAGGACAATTCCATTTCCAAAATCCAATGAAAAATTGAGACGTCATAGTCCAAATTTCGTCCGGAAAAATAAATAAAACTGACTTTTATTATTAGACTCGTACCGGAAAATAAGTGAGTGTAAAGTCAGACGGTTTTTCAATCTGAGTTCTCGAACAAAAATTTCATCGGACGCAAAAACCCTAATACAGTAGTCAGTTGAACGACTTCTGGATGTTATTTTCAGAAACGGATTTCACCGTTAGTCTTAAAACTGAAATTCCTTAACTTAGGCGTGCAAAGCCTTAATTAATCATCAAATTTTTATTTTAGTGACGGAAGAAATATCCGAGATATTACATGTTACCCCTCTAACAAAAAAATTTTGTCCCGAAATTTGCATATCCTTTTTAAACTGTTCGGTGTACTTCTTCCTCATCTCTTCTTCGAGTTCTCACGTGGCTTCTTCTTGCCCGTGGTGATTTTATAACACTTTTACTAACTGCGTTGACTTGCTTCTTAACTCCCACACTTTTCGATCCAAGATCGATTGCGGTCTTTCTTCATAACTTATAACTTAAATCGAAATCAAGAAGTACGTCTTGCTGAAGAATTACGTGTTTAGAATCGAACACGTACTTTCTCAAATGAGATACACAAACATAATAAACATTCCATAGACTTGCCGACATGGCCAATTTATACACATTAAAACTATCTTTTTCAAAATATCTACTAATCATATAAATCTTTATCTAAGCTTATACTTGATACGAAAATAATTACCATATCCTTAGAAGGAAAAAAAATCATGAGGAAAACTTGTCCCCTTTCTCTAATTTTAAGTCAGATCGGCATAAATTACATAAGACTTTCGTCACCTCTAAACTTCTTTCATTCTGACTCGAATCTATCGAAAGAATATATATATCATTTCACTGAGTGAATCTAGTTCTAGATTCTTCATTTCATCTACTTCATTATGATACAACGGTTATTTAAACTTCCTTCCATATAAGGCCTCGTAAGGTACAATACTTATCGTAGCCTGATAACTATTATTATAAGTAAATTTGATCAACGGTAAATATTCTCCCCATTGCACTTCGATCCAAAACTATCGTTCTTAACATATACACGAGTATTTGAATTGTTCTCTCGGATTGTCCATTCGTTTGGGGGTGAAAATTGGTACTAAATTTAAGTCTAGTACCTAGCTCCTTCTGCATAGTGATCCAAAACCTTGAAGTAAATTTGGCATCTCTATCGAGCGTTATTGTCTTTGGTATTCCATGCAGACACAATCTCACGAACATACAACTGTGCTAATTTCTCTGATCCATAGGTAATTGGAATTGGTAAAAAAAAAAGTGAGCTGATTTTGTGAGCCTATCAATAACTACCCAGATGGCAGTATTTTTGTAATGCCCCGTAAATTCCTTACGTTCTAAAAATATTTAAAGTTAATTAAATAAATGGCTTTGCACGCCTAAGTTTACAATTTATGAATTCTAAGACTAACGGTCGAATCCGTTATTAAAAATAAATTACAAAAGTCTGATAGACGGCTACTGTATTTAAGGTTAACGCGTACGAAAAGTTTTTAGTTCGTAAATTAAGAACAGAAAACCGTCTAATTTTTACGTTTACAAAATTGTGATACGAACACGCCGAAAAAGTTTGTTATTATGTTTTTCCGGACGAAACTCGGACTATATCGTCCCGAGTTTTTGTCAAAATAAATTTTGTAAATTTATTTTCTAATTAAGTTCATACGTTAGAATTTTTAAGTCAAATCGAATCGCGACGATTTTTGTACCGAACAACGTTTTTCGTCGTTCGTTTTCCCGTAACGTCGGATCGCACCGGAAAAACACGTAACCTTCTCAATCTCCTCCATGCAGCCGCCACCTTACCATACCTAGGTGTTAACTTGCATGTTGACCTTAAATAAGCTAATGACACCTAAACTACACTTTACACCATTCAACATTATCATCATACCAACTCTTGAACAAAGCAAATTCTTTCATCTCTCTCTCACACTCTCTCTCGGCAGCACACACACACACACCCTCAACTTCATCTTCTTCATCATCCATCCACCATTGAAGACCTCTCAAAGCTTGAAGAAATCACATAAGTCCTCAATTCATCCAACAAAACTCTATACATCCTTTGTTAATTCTCTAGGTAATGATCTTCTCCACAATCCTATCCAATTAGTTTTCCTTTTCTTTCCTTTTTCCTTCTTGTTCGAATTTTTAAGGTTTTGATTTAGATGTTTTGATCTTAGAATGATGAAATTAGATATGTTAGATATGATAATTATGGATTAAAAATGATCAAAACCAAGAATCTTAAAATCTATGTGAATGCAGAATTTTTTTTGGGAAAATGGTAGGATTTTTGTTTTTCTTCTTTTGATGGTTGATTCTTTCTTAATAGATGTTTAATTAGTGTATGGAATGAAAAGGGATTGAAAGCCCTATGTGTTTGTAAGTTTTCAATTAGGATTTTGAAGTATGAATTTAGGAATTTTATGCATGTTAGTTGTTTTTGGAATTATAATCGATTAATGGATAATATAAGATGTTGATTAGTGAATATATGTTGTTAATATGAGAAGAAAATCATCCCCTTAACATATGTTTAAAACCAGAAATTTATAAGTAATTAGGGGTTTATACATGTTTGATATAAGTGATCAATTGTTAATGAAATATAGTTGCAAATCATGTTAGTTGATTAATAGAATTTAAATGAGAATTTTCTAAAAAATGTTTAGTGAAACATAAGAGGCAAAGATCACCATATAAACTGAGTTATAATGATGTTAAGATGTGTATGCATGCATGAAAACGGTTCACGTTAGACGTAGTTTAACGTCGTAAAATTTGAACAAAAACCGACAACTTTTGAAAATCGTATAAGAGACGAACATTTAGTTGTAACTAAAAATCAAGAAGTCGGATGAGAATTCTAATATGATATTTCTGTTATAATGAAATTTAGAACATCTTTATAGTTGATGTCATAAGCGTTCGAGTTGAAATAATATGGATTATAGTTATAGTCGAGAACTAGAAGACGTTTGGAATTTCTTTGTTGGTTTAGTACTTGGCAGTTGAAATAAGACGTTAGAACGTCGTGCTTTTTTGAGCGAGTTGAGAAGGAGTTTGTCACGTACGGAAGTACGTGATGACTGCCTTGAGAGTCCAGTTTCTAAAAAAATGAATACGAGAGCTTAAAACGAACCTAAAACGTTATACGTCGAACTTATCAATCAATTAGGGTTTCCACGGCAGTTTTGCGACCCTCGCCGGAAACTGTAATATCTTCCAACTCGCTTATCGGATTTGTGATCCGTAAATTGGAGTACGAACTAGACTTCCTAAGCTTTCTAATGGTATAGGGCTCACCCCCTGTTTCCAAATCCTCTGTTCTGAACAGCCTCCAGAGTTACTGGACTGTGCAGTGAAATTTCAGTTTCTTGTTTTCTAAGTTGTTTAATTCACAACTTAGTTTCTTTCAAACGTTTAAGCCGTTTTTAGCTAACGAACATCTCCCTACTGACCCTAGAGTCAAGTACAGGACCTTGGGTGATGAAAACCAGTCGAGATCTTATATCTTATCCTTTCATTAAAGAAGTAATAAACGAGAAATTTCATAAGTCGTTCAAGGAACTAAAATATAAATCGCCTAAGTTGATTCTTTCCAACTTAGTTTCTTATAATCCTTAAAGTCGTATTAAGACATCGAATACCTTCTCTTCTGACCCGAGAGTCGAATGTGAGATATTCCGAGTTCTAAACAAGATTAGTACGAGTCTCGTTTCCCGTTTAAGTAAAACGAATCTAGTAAGCGTGCAAATGCCAAAAGAATAAAATAACTAAATCTTTCTTCGATTCTCTTTCTTCGATTATTCTTTTGCGAACCGTTTTTAAGTATGTTTATTTTACGATGAAGGAGGAAGCCAACTGTAGAGAAAGGACGGAAGATCCCAAGTTGGAAGCTTTTGCTTATAAGTTCTGTATTTTACAAGGTGGGCTTTTATTATATGAAAATAAAACGTGGGTTTTTCCACAAACCGAAAGTGAAATTTACAGCTTAGATAATTGTGTTTTATCAACGTGATAATCTTGGCATAAAATGTTTAACTATTTTATTTGAGTTCTCTTGTACCTTTCTGATTTAACCTTCGGGTTTTCCAGAATTTATAGTTAACCGCTAGGATTGTTAACTATTATCGATCGGCTCTGAGTTAGCTATTAAGCGCTTTCCAGAGTTAGTGCACTTTGTAACCTGTGGTGTATATGGTATCCTGTTGAGGGGTAGCCAGCCACGGTGAATTAGCTTTGGTCAAGATTGAACATAACATACTCTAAAAATGCTTGCGCAAGCTGCTTTATACAAATTAGTCAGAAAAGGTTTAATAGGCTCGCGCCTTTTCAACAAAACCCCGATGCGCTACGGTTATAAAATGCCAAATTATTTATACTTATGATTATGATTTCGGCATCGTGCCCACTAAGTACGTTTGTACTTAGCCCTGCATTGTTTTCTAAATGTGCAGGTTGAAGCGACGGTGAGTGGCGACGGTTGATGTTGAGTTAAAAGATAGGATGTTTAGTTAGAACCCTTCCGCTGCCAAACTTTGAATTTCTTTGATGTACTTTTGAACAATATTCAGTAGTCTAAGTATGTAAATTTTAAACTTAGTTTCTTTTTATACTTTTGTCGAGTAATCTTTAGGGATTAACTCTTTCTTATTGATATTCAAGTCTTATTCATAGTTTGTCGATGTTTTTCATGTATGTTTAGTCAATTAGCCCCTTTCTTCCCCGCTTCTTTAATCCAACCCCAGTCGCACCCCAACTTCTGCCGTCCCTCGGAATTTGGGGCAGTGACAGAGTGGTATCAGAGCGGTCATTCCTGCTCTGTACCAGAGTCTTCCTTTCCTAAGTAGTACCACAAAGTGGTAGTAACAGAGCAATCGTTTCTGCTCTGCATATGAGTCTTCATTCAAGTAGTAGCATATAGTATTCGTTCTTACTCTATAAGGAGTCTTCTTCACGTCGCAAGATAGAGTGTTCGTACTGATTCTATATCGAGTCTTCCTTCGAGTCGTGAAATGGAGTAGTTATTCATATTCTATAGTGAGTCTCTTTTCGAGTCATAAGATAAAGCACCTGTATATACTTTAGATCAGAGTGTTCTTTCAAGTAAAGATAGGAGTTAAGTTATGGCATTAAGATTCAGAATATAGATGACAACTCAACCTCCCGCTATGTCGACTCAACGTGGAAAAAAATATATAAGGAAGGATTGTCAGTAGTTTAATTTCTTTTCAATAAGGAATTTCGAATAATTATTTCCCAAGTATAAGAATTTATACTTGCTTGTTTATGTGATTATGTGATAGCACTAGTGCTATGTTATGTGAAATTATCTGTGAAATAATTTCTTTTTGTTTGAAAATATTTTTGATGCACAAGAATTTAGAAGGATTTTAAGGATTTTTCCCGGATTATGGAGAACGTAGACTTGAAAACCTAAGGTTTTTCCGGCTCTTCAAGAACTTAGACGTTTTAAGAAAGATTAATTTCAAATGATTTTGAAAGGAGATTCACAACATGGGAAGGACTTCTTTTGACAAATGTGACGTGCGTAAAGTGACATGAATAAAGACTCGACAAGAGTCGATCTTTGTTATAACTTCGATATGAATTTCCTTCAAGGAAATTTTTAGGGATTAACTCTTTCTTATTGATATTCAAGTCTTATTCATAGTTTGTCGATGTTTTTCATGTATGTTTAGTCAATTAGCCCCCTTCTTCCCCGCTTCTTTAATCCAACCCCAGTCGCACCCCAACTTCTGCCGTCCCTCGGAATTTGGGGCGGTGACAATTTCCTCTTCTAGACTTGGGTAAACCTATCACAAAATCCATGGCTATATCTTCCCACTTTCACGTTAGAATACTTAATTGCTGCAACAACCCTTGTGGTCGTTGGTGTAAAGCTTTTACTTGTTGACAAGTCAAACATCGTTCTACAAACGAGGCAACATCTCGTTTCAATCCGTTCCACTAGAAATTCCTTCTTAAATGTTGATACATCTTCGTACTCCCTGGGTGTGCTGTATATGGCGTATTGTGAGCCTCACTCATGATATCGTTTTTCAATTCGTCATCATCAGGGATACAAAGTCTATCTTCAAATACGATCGCATTATCTAGTGCTTCGGAATAACCGTCCGATTTATCCGTTCTTATTCTTAGTTGTAGCTTCTCGATCGTCTCGTCCTTTCTTTGAGCACTTATGATTCTCTCTTCCGGTGTAGTTACTAGTGCTGCTATTTGGGTCGTTATTGTTTTACGTGTATCGAGCCCTTCTAAATTCATCATCTCAAATTCTTGTACATGTGTTTCTTCCTTGATAAAGAGACACCCTAATTTGATTGGAGTCTTGCGACTCAGCGCGTCCGCTACTACGTTTGCTTTTCTTGGATGATAATTGATACCACAATCATAATCATTAACTAATTCGAGTCATCTTCTTTGTCTCATAATCAATCCTTTTTGCTCGAAAAAGTACTTCAGACTCTTGTGATCCGTAAAAATCTCAACCCTTACACCATAGAGGTGATGTCTCCAAATTTCCAACGCATGCACAACGGCTGCTAGTTTTAAATCGTGGGTTGGATAATCAACTTCATGGGGTCGAAGTTGTCGTAAAGCATAAGCTATTACCTTTCCTTCTTGCATCAATACGCACCATAATCCGTTCTTTGAAGCATCTGTATAATCCACATATTCCTTATTTGCTTCTGGAAGAGCTAACACTGGTGCTGTGGTTAACTTTTCCTTGAGTGTCTGAAAACTCGTCTCGCACTCGTCAGTCCATTTATATTTGTTTTCCTTCCTAAGTAGTTGCATTATAGGTCTAGCAATTGTAGAAAATCTCTCGATGAATCTTCTATAATAGCCGGCTAAACCTAAGAAACTCCTAATTTTGTTCGGACTTGTTGGTGATTTCCAATTGCGCACTGTCTCTACCTTGATGCCTTGTGCTGATACTATGTGTCCAAGAAACATCATTTCTCTCAGCCAAAACTCGCACTTACTGAATTTGGCATAAAGTTTCTCAGCTCTAAGCGTTTCTAACACTGTTTGCAAGTGTTCCTCGTGCTCCTTCTCATTTTTGGAGTAAATGAGAATATCATCGATGAATACTAAGACGAATTTGTCTAAGTACGGGTGAAAAATTCTATTCATGAGATCCATGAATATTGCGGGGGCGTTAGTCAAACCAAATGGCATAACTAGGAATTCGTAATGGCCATATCTAGTTCGGAAAGCAGTCTTAGGTATATCTTCGGGTTTGATTTTCAATTGGTGATATCCGGATCTTAAGTCTATTTTTGAAAATACACCTGCGTCCTTAAGCTGATTAAAGAGGTCTTCTATCCTAGGCAAAGGATACTTATGTTTTAGGGTGATCTTATTCAGCTCGCGATAGTCTATGCACATCCTCATAGAACCATCCTTCTTCCTAACGAACAAAACAGGCGCTTCCCATGGTGAAACGCTCGGTATACTGAAACCAAGATCTAAAAACTCTTGCAGTTGAATCTTAAACTCTTCTAACTCCTTCGGCGCTATGCTCCATACAAAATGGCGTAGTTAATAGATAATCAATCCATCCCATGGATTATATCCTCGTCAAACATTTTCATTACGTTCAGATTGTTTGCCATGATCTTATAAGATCCTAAGTTAAATTCTCTGTTCAAGCAAACCTAAGGAAGTGACGATAACTTTTCCTAAGGTATGGTTATTCTCATTTCATGATTAGCGCGCTCTGGTTTTACTTCTATAATGTCAACAGGCACTAGAAATAAACGATTGTAAAGTTTTGGTATGAAGCAAAATTATGACAGGGTAATTAAGAAGTTCGTCCAATACCTGCCAAATTTCCTTTTTCCTCTATAGTTGTATTTATTATTATTGGAATGGCTTTGCTTCAGAGCTTGGATTGGTGCTGGTACGGATGCTACAATCTTTCTTTTATCTTGCTTCTATTTCTAGGGCTCGTCCTAGTATTTCCGTATAGCTCAGTCCTTCGTGACTGGCTAATGCTACTCCTAGTTCATGTTTAAGTTCTCCACGAAACTTCTTTGCTATTTCCTCTTCGGTATACACTTGATAGGATGCATATTTATTATAAAATGCCTCCTTAAATTTATCCCAAGTAATTTGAGCCATTTACTCTGCCGGTATAACTTTCTGTCTAGCCTTCCACCAGTAATCAGTTGGTCCTGCTAGTTGAAACGCAACACACGAAAGGCGTTCCTTATCAGTATATTTAAGAAGCTTTAAAGATTCTTTCTATGGGTCGTACCCAACGCTCAGCATTGCTCGGGTTTTCAGACCCATTAAAAACAGTTGGATTTTTTTTAAAGAATAGATCCCCAATGTTACGATGTCGTGGGGGTGGTGGGAGTGAAGGGGTTGCTTGATGTTTATGCTATTCTTCGCTTTCACGTTGTCCTCGACCTCTACCAGATCCTCTAGGCCTACCAAGTCCTCTTCTGTTTACTACTCTTGGCGGCATTTCAAAACTAAGGAAAACAAGAATTTTGCATGAACACTTTGCTTTAAGCGTTCACTCTCTTACTAAATCTTTTTCCAACTTAAACAAGTTCACAGAAAAGAAACAAATAATAATTCTGATACTAGTTCTATAAACTTTTTAACTTCTCAAGTTTAAACAAGAATATTCATCTAAACATGATTAGAAGAAACTTTCACGTGATCAAAGCCTACTTATGGGGTCGTATAAACATACACGTCGAATGTGTACTGTTTTGCCTCCAATTTGGACTTATACAAAAACTAGACTACGACTAGTCTGAGTTTGGCCAACTGCCTGCTTACGTGCAGAATGCTCTAACCGGGTGCATTTCTGTACCTATACAAGGTACTAGAACGGAAACGATTCGTAAAAGAATTATCATATCCGTGGAAGTACTACAAAAAGAATTATACTGATCCGATCTATATGCAAAAACATTTTAAAACTATTAACACTTTTATGACTGACTACTCAAGAAACTGCAGTCGAGTCCTTGCTGCCCTCTACAATCGAAACCTCCTTAAGATCCTCCATAGGGTCCTCCTCTAAGTCTACTCCAAAGATTGATGCAAGTGTCTTGCCAACCTTAGTCATAGTGATGTCCATTGGCACTAGAGATGGTGGAGGTGGTACCTCTGGAATGGTCCTCTCTAAGTGTAGAACCAAGTCGGCAAAGCTGGTCGCTGTAGTCCGCTTCTTAGGAGGAAACGGGTGCTCATGGTGCGAACTAGGCATATATGCCTCTGGAGAAGGGACCCTTGATGGTCCTGCCTCAAACTGTCCCCTAACTGCGGTCCAAGACGTATCGAGCTAAGTCTGAAGTCGATCCCACCTCCTCAACAAGCGAGGCTAACTCTAGGAGAAATTCGTCGAGTAGAGCAAGTACATGTGGTAACTCTAGCAACTCGGCAAGCACTGGGTCCATTTCGAAGAGTGATCCTGGTTCTGGAACAACCGAAATGTAGCGGTAAGGGTAATGGGGTAGTATAGGAACAGATACAATGTGTCAACTCTATAGATATCTGTCACAGCCCCAAATCCCAAGGGACGGCAAAGCCGGGGTGTGACTAGGGGTTGGATTAAAGAGGCGGGGAAGAAAGGGGAATTACTGAATAAATGAATAAATTAACATCTATAACCGAGATAAAAATACTATGAACTGATTCATATTAGACAAAAGAGAGACTCGACAAATTTGATTCAGAGTAACCTCGGTTCAAAGTATGAAAACTTAGACCGATAGGTTACACAATAAAAAGTGTATTAGTTTGCAGCGGAAAAACGTAGATTGATATCACATATCAAATGTGAAATCGAGGCTCAACTAAACTCTACTTCCTTAAGTACGACCTTTACTCAACCTCCTCTGCCTTCGTCACTCAACCTGCACATTTAAAAACAAACATGCAAGGCTAAGTACATAAAGCACTTAGTGGGCATATCGCCGAAAATATTTCATACTTAGTATAGATTAACCAGGCATCTTTTCATAAATACTCGTAAGACTTATACTGCTGTACACTTAATTCTGGATAACACACTGTAGGTTAACTCAGAATCCGATCATCTGGTTAGCACTCTATGGGCTAACTCAGAATCTGTCCCTCTGGATAGCACTCTGTGGGCTATCTCAGAATCTAATCATTTAGTTGGAATCTCTGGATAGCACTCTGTGGGGTAACTCAGAATCCAATACTCTGGATAGCACTCTATGGGCTGACTCAGAGAGGCACAAGAGAATTCACATAAAACAATTCATTATGCACTGATAGTTACTTTAATACATACTTATTAAAGCATCAAGTAAACACTTTCGAGCAACGCTCATTTTATTTTGATAGAAAAGCCCACCTCAATCGTTTACAGAACAACTTTAACCTTCTGTCTTCCGTCCTGTCTTCTAATCTCGACGTCCTCCTTCTTTGAACGCAAATAATCACACTTTTAGTATTTGGTTGAGACGTTAAAAAGAAAACAGAAGTTCGGAAATAGGTTAAGTCTTTTAGGCCTTTGCACTTTAACTATATTCTTTTGATTAACGAATAAACGAGACTCGATCAATTCTCGTTTATAAACTGACTCGGCTCATTACTTGACACTTAGGTCAGTAGATAAATGGAAGTCGATAACTCATAACGACTTAGAAGTTCACAAGGAACGAAGTTAAAAAAAGATTCAACTTAAGAATTTGGGTTTTTGGAAACTTCCTGCACAAGACAGTAGTTCTGGAGTTCGCACAGAACAGAGAACTTCAAAACAGGGGATGTGCTCATTACCAAAAGTAAGCCACGGATGTCTAGTTCACTCTCCAATTTACGGATCTCGATTTCGTTAAGCGAGCTAAAAGTTATGATAGTTTCCGTGCAACGTCGCAAAACAGTCCGTGAAGAAACCCTAGTGCTCGTTAACTCGACGCACGACTTTCTAGGTTCGGTTTATGTTAAACCACTTATAAACTCACGAATTTCTGCTTCAAGGCAGTAAATACGAACAATCATTCATCATGAACTCCTTCACATTTCTCGATTAAAAACTCGATGTATAATTACTCGTCTTTTTCAACTAATCATTTACTAAACCAATTCTATTTCAATTTCTATTTCTATTCCGACTTCTTGTTTATTAACTAAAACTCAAATCATCCCATATCTCGGATGGAAATATCGTCAACTACAATGTCGTTCCTTTATCAATAACAATCATTAATATCAAATTGATTTCCTTATTCGACTTTTCTATCGGCTTTTAAACTCGATTCTCCGTCTCTTATCAAAACTCGAACCTTCTTAGAACTCGATCAAATTTTACGGTTACGATCATTAACTATCAAGATTATCATAGGTTCGAATCACAAACCCTAATCACTATCTATTCTTGACTTATCGTCGATTGTTCGTCTCTTAACAAAATTCCGACGTTCTCCGTTTTCGTTCAAATTTTACAACATCGATCATTATCTATCAAGCATCACTAATATGTAAACCATATTCTCATAACATCAACGAGTCTCAACTTATTGTTGGGTTTTCGTCTGTTACGTTTTTCAATTTATTTTTAGAAAAATCTCAATAAATTATATCATCATCCTCCAACATACTACATACCATTTCTATTATTAATTCATGCATATCATAACATCTTCTTCATCAAATCATCCATTCTTCATCTCTTACATTTCTATTTTTATTTTTAGAAAATTCTAAATTAATTCATGCATCCATCTACCATCATATAGAGTACAATTCCACTAATCAATCCTCAAGAAAATCGAACTACATCAAACTCCCAATTTCTAGGAAAAATTTCGGTATTATCAAATATTAAGGGGGGGGGGGGGGAGGGTGATTTTCATGAAATTTCAACCATAGAAATCTAATTCTAAGCATACTATAACATGTAGTATCCATAGATGCATCATCCTATATCTCATCAAAATTTTCGGTCAATAAGATTTAAAGAAATTCAAATATTGCTTGGATGGAAATGAAACTATAACTCTTACCTTGATGTTTATGAACTTGGAAACAAAATCGATCGATAAACTTTTGAACTATGAAGATCGATGACTTGTAGAAGATGATGAACTACTTGAATAAATCTTGAAGATTGAAGAACAAGAGAGAGAAGAGAGAATGAGAGAGATAGGCGGTTTTGAGGAGGTTTTGGGAGAGAAAGATGATGACTAAGTGTTTAGATATTATCTTATAAAGTAGGATGACTCACAAGGTGTGAGTCATGGGGGGGGGGGGGGTAAGGTGGCGGTTTTAGGATAGGATTTTAGTCAAAAATATCTCGTTTTCGGGTCTTAAAAAGACGTATTAAAAATCGAGAAATAAATTCTTAGTCGGTTACGTTTCCGATGAAATCTAATTCGTCCGTTAGATTAGAAATAAATTACATACTCGGAAAGCATATTTCATTTTTCAAAATCCGATAAAAAGTCGGGACATCACAATCCAAATTTTATCTGGAAAAATAATAAAAACGGATTTTTACTAACTTACTCGTCTCGCAAAAAGAGTGAATGTAAAATCAGACGGTTTCTCGATTTGAGTTTTCGGGTGAAAATTTTATCGGACGCGAAAACCCTAATACAGTAGTCGTTCAACCGACTTCTGGAATTTATTTTCAAAAACGGATTTCAGCGTTAGTCTTAGAATTGAAAATCCTTAACTTAGGCGTGCAAAGCCTTAATTAATTAGAAAAATTTTATTTCTTGTCGGAAGAAAATATCTGGGGTATTACAATATCATACCTGAATTGTTAAGGTAAATCCTACAAAGTCTCCTGTGGTTTCTACAGTGTCTCCTATTAAAGTGAGATAGTACCAAGCGGTGTTGTTCGCCCATCCTTGCCATTCCTCGGGCAGTTGACTGATAAGGTCTTCTATAGCTTTCCGTTTAATCAACAAAATATCTAGCCAGGTAATAGTGCGAAGCGAAGTCGCTGACAAGCTGTCCTATGTCATGATCTGGGTCGTTCGCGTAAATATGGTACTCATGTATAATCTGCTCTACAATGGAACGCTCTCCTAGAGGTACAGCCGTTCGTGGTCCAATACATCTAACAGTCATCCTAAAAAGTTTTAAGGCAACATGGATCAGTGACGGGTAGGATTATAACACCTCTTAAGAAATTTCTTAATTTACAAATAGAATAATTCCATATTCAATTGTAACATCTTAATTAATTACTGGAATAATCTCATATTCACACTTAACCTCTTAATCACTTAACAGGGATTTAGTTTATCTTAAGCATCTAGTAATTTCTCAAATTTCACAAAAATACTTAATCATAAAAGTAAATTCGATTATTTCCCACTTTTAATTTAGACTTCTCAGTTTCCCTCAAGGAAACTCTTAACCGATAAACACGTATCGTTCTCATTAATTAGAAAATGTTTTTGATGCCATATTAATGTGGAAACCGTATTAATATAAACCCTTCTCGACACTTGAATCTCGTACCTATCGTATTCTTCATTCAATTACTAATTGTGAAATAAATTTCAAAAAGAAACGGAATAATAGTTGGAGAATAACTTTAGAACGCAAGTTCTAGTCGTTGTTGGAATCGAACGATCGTTGGAAATTAGCTAAAATTCATACTCGATTCTTAACAATTAAAACAAATGTAATACCCCAGAAAAAATTCTATTGTCTTTAAAAATGAAAGTAAATAATAATTAAGACTTTGCACGCCTAAGTTAAGGATTTTTGATTCTAAGACTCACGGTGAAATCCGTTTCAGAAAATAAATTCCAGAAGTCGGTCGAACGACTACTGTATTAGGGTTTTCGCATCCGGTAAGTTTTTCGTCCGAAAACTCAGAATTAAAATCCGTCAGAATTTACATTCACTTTTTCTTCGATACGAGTTCACCGGAGAAAGTTAGTTTTTATGATTTTCCATGAGAATTTTAGACTGTCTAATCCCGACCTTTTCTCGGATTTTGAAAAACGAATTAGGTTTTCCGAGTACGTGATTTATTTCCAATCTAATGGACGAATTAGATTTCGTCGAATTCGTAACTATCTAAGAAAGTATTTCCCGACTTTTTAATCGTCGTTTAAAGTCCAGAAACGAGATATTTCTGTCAAAATTTTGCAAACAAACACGCCTTAGCGACTCACCTCTCTTTTAGTTAGATATTTATGCCTTTATGTATCCAATATAGGTGAGTCATCTTTCTCTCCCTCACACCTCTCCAAAACCGCCACCCTACCTCCTTCTCTCTCTCATTTTTTCTTCTCTTCTCCTCCATTAAAGCTTCAACATTCAAGCTTTCTCAAGAACACAAGTCCTCCGTCTACCGATCAATTTCATTTCCGAGTCGATATTCCACAAGGTGAGAACTTCATCTCCGATATGAACCGAACACAAATTCTTTCCCATCATTTTAAATTTTTTTCGAAATATAGGAGATGGAATAGCATGTTGTCTTTTAATCGATATATGTTCTAGTATGTTTAGAATCGAGTTCTACGGATCGAATCATGAAGAAAATCACTCCCCAGTTCTTTAGGTTATTACAGAAATTTTTATAATTTTTGGGGGTTTGATCTAGTTCGATTTCTTTGATGTTTGATCGATAGATTAGTGTTCTACATGTTGCTAATTGACTCTATGAAGTAATTTAGATTTTTCTAAAAATAAAAGTTGAAGGATAAGAGATGAAGATTGGTCGATTTAGTATAGTATATGTTATGATATGCTCGATTGATTAATAGAAATGAGATATACGATGTATGAGGATGATTATATATTTAATTGGGATTTTTCTAAAAATAAAACGAAAAATGTAAGAGACGGAAATGTGTCGGTAAGTTGAAGCTCGTTAATGTTTTGATAATATGATTTGCATATTAGTAATGCTCGTTAGATGATGATCTTTGTTGTAAAATTTGAACGAAAACGGAGAACGTGAGATTTTCGTTAAGAGACGAACAATCGACGATAAATCGAGAATACATAATGTTTTAGGTTTGCGATTCGAACCTTTGATAATCTTGATAGTTAATGATCGTGACCGTAAAGTTTCAACGAATTCTAAGAAGTTTTGATTTTGAATAAGAGACGAGTAATCGAGTTTAAAAGCCTGTAGAAAAGTCGAATAAGGAAATCTCTTTTAATAATAATGATTGTGGTTGATAAACGAACAATATTGTAGTTAACGACTTTTCCATCCGAAAAACGAGAGGTTATGAAATATAGATAAGAAACGTGAAGTGATTGAATGAAAACGAAATAGAAATTGAAGTTTGTTTTGGTATAGTAAATGGTTAGTTGGAAATGACGAGGAAATGCTCGTCGTTTGTTAATCAAAAGTCGTGAATATGGACCTGTTTAAAGGACACTGTATGTTGACTGTATTAAGATGAAAATTTTGTGAAAATAAAAGTGGAATAGTATTGATCGAACCTAGGGAATCGTGTGTCGAGTTTTGCCGAGCATCAGGGTTTCGCGCGACTGTTTTTGTGACGTTTTACGGAAACTGTCATAACGTTTAGCTCGCTTAACGAAATCGAGATCCGTAAATTGGAGAGTAAACTAGACACCCGTACCTTTCTTTTGGTATAAGACTCATCCCCTGTTTTCATATGCTCTGTGCTGTACAGACTTACTGAATTGGGCAGTGAGTATCCAAAGCCTAGTTTCCTAAGTTGAATCCTTTTCAACTTCGTTCCTTGTGAACTTTTAAGTCGTTCTAAGTTACCGACACCATTTTTGCAACTGACCTAAGTGTCGAGTAATGAACCGAGTCAGTTTGTAGTAGAGAATTGATCGAAGTCTCGTTTATTAGTTAATCAAAAGGAAGTAGTAAAGTGCAAATGCCTAAAAGACTAAAAACCATTTCGATTTCCTGTTTGTTTTATCGATTTTGTTCAAGTTGCTTAAAGTCTATTTATTTACAATAAAAGGAGAAAGTCAACACTGAGGATAGGACAGAAGACCAGTGACGGAAGCTCGTTAAATAGTTCTGTAATCAGTCAGGTGGGCTTTTATATATGAAATAAAATGAGCAATGCTCGAAAACCTTTTACTTTATCGCTTTGATCATCGTGTTTTAAAAGTGATAATCATGGCATGAACTACTTTTTTTATGTGAGTTCTCTTGTAACTTATGAGTTAGCCAAAAGGGGTTAACTAAACGATCGGACTTTGAGTTAGCCAACTTGCTTTCCAAAGTTAGTGTACACAATAGCTGTTGAAGTATGGAACCCTGTTGAGGGGATGACCTGCCGCGGTGATAAATTAGCCGTTGAAGTATGGAACCCTGTTAAGGGACGACCTGCCGCGGTGATAATTAGTTGGTCAAGATTGAACGTAACATTTATCAGAAAAATGCTTTGCAAAGCTATGTTTATGAAAAAAAAATGTTTAATAGGCACGGGCTTTTGAAAGAAACACCCCGATGCGCTATATAAGAGATGCCTGATTTATCAATACTTACTGTATGTTTTCGGCAATGTGTCCACTAAGTACTATTGTACTTAGCCCTGCATATGTTTTCTAAATGTGTAGGTTGAAGCGACGGGAGCGGTGAAGGTTGAGTTGAAAAGAGATAGGGAAGACTTTAGTTGTAGTTCACAATTCCGCTGCTAAACTCTAGACGCTTTTATGTTATGATGTAAATCACTTTTGGTTTAAGTTCTGTACTTATAACTTAGAATCTTTTGAGATCTTGTTCGAGCGATCCTTCGATATCAACTCTTTCTTTTGTTAATGAAGTCTTGTTCATAGAAATTATTCTGTCTTTAATGTATGTTTATTCTTTCATCCCCTTTCTTCCCCGCTTCTTTAATCCAATCCCAGTCGCACCCCGGCTTTGCCGTCCCTCGGGATTTGGGGCTGTGACAGAGTGGTATCAGAGCAATCGTTTCTGCTCTGCTTACGAATTTCTTTCAAAGTAGTGAGATAGAGTATTCGTTCATACTCTATACCCGAGTCTTCTTTCAAAGTGAAGTTAGGTCGTAACACTATGATTAAGAGTGTAGACGACAACTCAACCTCCCGCTGTGTTGACTCAACAAAGGAAAGAAAGAAAGAAAGAAAGAAAGAATGGAAACAGTTTCAAGAAATGTGTTCTTCTTTTAAGAAAAATTTTGATTAAGTACTTACTAAGTCAAGAATGGAATGAAAGGTGCCAAGTAAAGAATTGTTTGAAAGTATAAGAATTATACCTTGTTTTGTTTTATTATGTGAATTATGTGAAATTATTTGCGCAATAATTTCTTTTAATTTGAAAAGTTTGTTGGCACAAGAACCTAGATTGATTCTAGGGATTTTCCCGGTTCATTGAAGAACATAGACTACGATTCTAAGGACTTTTCGATTCCTTGAGAACATAGATGCTTTAAGAAGTATTGTTCCCAAATGATTTCGAAAGGAGATCGTGAAACGGGAAGGACTTCTATAGACGAATGTCACGTGCGTAGTGACATGAACAAAGACTCGACAGAGTCAATTTTGTTTTTGTAATTAAGAGTCGATAAGAATTTCCTTCAAGGAAATAAATTAAATGATGATAAGGTAAATTAATTATGTACTAAGTGAACGAAAGAAACAAATGGACATTTGAGGAGCGTTGACTTCGAAATAAGAAAGAAATGATCGAGTCAAGGAAGATAGAATAAAGGGAATCAAAGTGAACGAAAGAATTGAATGTTACTTCCGTACGAGTAACATGAACAAAGTAGACGTACTTTGTTTTAATAAGTGCGAATCATTAAGAGTTTTCCTTTGAGGAAACTGCGAAGTCGAAAGTTAAGAGTTCGTACTTTGTTTAATAAGTAAAGAACCGTTAAGAAATTTTCTCTAAGGAAGAAATAATGGAAGAAAGTAAGAAAGAATAAAGAAAGAAAGTAATGAAGAATAAAGAAAAGAAGTAATAGGAAATAAAGTAAGAATGCAAAAGAATTAAAGATAAAGGATGGAAATAATATTTTGAAATTTTATTTCTATATATTGTTTAAGAGCAATTCTCTATGAATTGTTAAATGTTTAAGATAAGTGATTGTTTAAGTTTTGGTGACATTACAATTGAAAAAGGAATATTCAATTTGTAATTTAAGATTTTTCTTAAGATAAGTTATTATCCTACCAGTTACTGATCCATGTTTCTTAAAACCTTATAAGATGGCTTCTAGTAGTGACATGACTCAGGAGAATTAATCCCCTCCACAGCGTACTTGGGCAGATGAGATATTGGATGAGTATCAAGATTACGAGGCAGACCCGAACGACGACATAGGACAGATAGTTAGTAACTTTTCTGCACTCTACCATGCAACCCGACACAGTATTACAAAGCGTCAGGCTATAGCAGACTTGATTGTTCGACTACCAGATGAGTGGCACGGATGGGCACATGATGTGTCTTGGTACTTCCTTGCACTGTTCGACAATGACACTGAGCCGATAGGAGATTTCTCAGGATTCGCTCTCGCTGTACACAAGCATTTCTTTCAGAGCAGATTCATAATGTCAATTCCCATTCAGGAGCACCACCCCTACCGTCATTTTTCAGAGCTAGTACAGAGTCTTTGAACATAAATCCGGAGATGGCTACACCGTTAGAGTTACCACTAGTCCTTTCACCCAGTGAGGAGTTAGTTCCAGAGACAGGACACCTGGAGATCGGCACGGAGCTCGCTACTATGATAGAATTTCCATTCCCATTTAGACCACTTGAGGAGATCTGTGCAGAGTTGGCGAGGGTCCGAGGAGAGTTTGAGGTAGGACCACCCAGGGTCCATTCTACAGAGGAATACGAGTCTAGTTCACCTCCTGAGCACCTACTGACTCCAAAGAAGAGGACAGTAGAGACCAGTTTGGACTACTTTGTTTCAGACTCAGGAAAGACAGTTTTAGACGTGCCTTCACCACCACCACTTACACTTTTGGACGGCACTACCTTAAGGGTTGACGAGGCACCTCAGCTCGTCTTTGGTATAGATTCTGAGGAGGATCAGGATGAGGATCCGGAGGAGGACCCCGAGGAGTTTCAGGCCGTAGAGGGCAGTAATGACTCGACTGCATGTTGTTGAGCAGAGCGTCTTGGACGCGTAGTAGCAATAGAAGTTTCTTTTTGCCTTATAAATAGTCGGATCAGTAACCATCCTTCTGTAGTACTCTAAGCGGATACGAAGTTTTTGGGATCATTTCCATTCTAGTACTTCCCGTAAGTACAGGAGATGCAGTATGTTAGTGCATCCTGTATATAGATAGGCAGTTAGCCTAGCTTAGACTCGTAGTAGTCTAGATTTTCTGTTGTATAAGTCCTCATTAGAGGCAAAACTAGTATTCTTTTTGATGTATATATATATATATACATGACCCGTGAGAGGGTTTTGATCACAAGAAAGTTTCGTATAAATCGTATGATTAAACCAGAATGTCAAATGAACTCGTGTAACGAGAGTTTAGTTACACTTGAGAGTTAAAAGTTTACAGAACTAGTATCGAAGTTAGTCCCTATTATTCTTTTCCATGAACTTGTTTAAGTTGGACAAAGGGTTAGCAAGTAAATGAAAGCTTAAAAGCCAGTGCTAATAAGAATTCTTGTCTCTTATAGTACCAAAAATGCCGCCGAGAATAGTTAACAACCAAAGAGGATCAGGAGATCGTAGAGGGCCTGATAGAGGTCAAGGACAACGTATAAGCAAAGAAGAGCAAAAACATCAAGCAACCCTTTTTCCCCTGCCAATCTCACAACATCGTAACATCGAGGATATATTCTTCAGAAGAAATCCACCGGTTTTTAATTGATCTAGTAACCCAAGCGATGCTGAGCTTTGGGTACAATCTATAGAAAGAATCTTTGAGCTTCTTAGATGTACTGATAAGGAGCGCCTTGCATGTGTTGCATTTCAACTAGCCGGACCAGCTCTTACCCATGGAGCATTTGGCTCAACTTACTTGGGATGAATTTAAGGAGGCTTTTTATGATAAGTATGTATCCGAGCAAGGGGATACCGAAGAAGAAATAGCAAAGAAGTTTCAAGGGGAACTTAAACATAAACTGGGAGTAGCTTTAGCCAGTCACGAAGGACTGAGCTATACGGAACTACTAGGACGAGTCCTAGAAATAGAGGCAGTAGTGCCAGATAAAGGAAAAATGGTAGTGCCCATACCAACACCAACCCAGACTTCAACTCAAAACCTTCCCAACAATAATATTAATTATAGAGGAAAAATGAAATGGGAAGGAGGAAGTAGCAGTGACTGTTACCAGCGCCACAACGATCAAGGGAAACAGATTAGAAATCGACAGGGCTTTCAGCAGCCAAATAAAGATAACAACTATGGTAAGAAGTCGTGGCAAAGGAATAAACCACAATGAAATAAACAATCAGGACAGGGGAAGGGAAATAATCTACAAGGACAGTTGCAAGGGCAGCAAAGGAACAATAACCAAGGAGGAAACGACCAAGGAGAAATCAATGTACCTACCTGTATTAAGTGCAATAGGATGCACTTCGGAAATTGTCTAGCAAACGTTGATGGATGTTTTAACTGTGGTCAGAACGGACATGCGAGGAGAAATTGCCTGAAACCGATGACAGCAAATGGACTTAACCAGCACGACCAGCTCCAAACCCCAAAAAATAACCAAGAAAAGATCACTATTCCAGCTTGCCCTAAGTGTAATAAGGAACACTACGGCGTTTGTCTAGCGAACTCTGGTGTTTGCTTCAACTGTGGACATAAGGGGCACTTTAAGAGAAATTGCCCAAAACAGTTACAAGCAGTAGAACAGAAACAAGATGATCCTACTTGTTCTATTTGTAATAGGAAGCATGTCGGTGTTTGTCAAGCAGACACAGGTAATTGTTTTAAATGTGGGCAAACGGGGCATATAAAGAGAAATTGCCCAATGCTGTTTCAAATTATGGAACCAAACCAGTATGGTCAGCCCCAACCATTGAAAGCAATTCAAGCCCAGTCACAACAACAACTGACACAACCACAACAGAATGCAGGAGTTTATATGATTAGGCAGGAGAAGTATAATGAAGGCAAGGGAAATTTGGCAGGTATTGGACAAACTTCTTAAATTACCCTGTCATAATCTTGCCTCACACTAGAGCTTTATATTCGTTATTGTTAGTACCTGTTGACATTCTAGGAGTAGAATTAGAGCGCACTAATCATGAAATAAGAATAACTGTGCCTTAGGGGAGATTATCGCCACTCCCTTAGTTTCGTGTGAGCATAGAATTTGATTTAGGATCTTTTAGGATTATAGCAAACAATCGGAAAGTAATAATGTTCGCGTAGATATAATCCTAGGAATAGGATGGTTGTCTGAGAATTATGCCACAATTCTCTGCAATGAGAGAAAAATCTCTTTTCAACCCCCGGGTAGAGAACCAACCGAATTCCATGAGATTTCGATGGGCTGAAGGATACCAATAATATCCGCCCTACAAGCCAAGAAGTTGACGAAGAAGAAAAGAGTGCAAAACTCATCTTATGTACCTAGTTGGAGACCCAGGAGCCAAGAGAATCATTCAAGACATGAAAATTTTGAACGAGTATGAGGACGTCTTTCCAAACATATTATTGGTTTACCACCAGATCGTCATATAGATTTCACGATTAATTTGGAACCAAAATCGACTTCCAAATCAAAAGCCCATATAGGATGGTACCAAAAGAGTTAAAAGAGCTTAAGATCCAACTGCAAGAGTTGTTAGATGATGATTTCATTAGACAAGCGTTTTCACCATAGGAGCACCTGATTGGTTCATCAGGAAGAAGGATGGTTCTATGAGAATGTTCATAGGCTATGGCAAGTTAAATAAGATAACCCTTAAGAATAAGTATCCTTTCATAAGGATATAAGACCTCTTGATAAGCTTAAAAGGAAAAAGTGTATTTTCGAGGATAGACTTAAGGTCTAAACAACACTAGTTGAAGAATTAACTTGGAGATATACCTAAAACCGCCTTCGGATCAGATATGGCCATTACGAATTCCTAAATTATGCCATTTAGTTTGACTAACGCTCCTGCCGTATTCATGGATCTCATGAACCGAATTTTCCACCCATACTTAGACAAATTTGTTTTAGTATTTATCGACGACATTCTCATTTACTCCAAGAATGAGGAAGAACATAAGGAACACTTAAGAATAGTTTTAGAAACGCTTAGAGCCGAGAAGCTTTACGCCAAATTCAGTAAGTGCGAGTTATGACTGAAGGAAGTAATGTTCCTTGGACATGTAGTATCAGCAGAAGGCATCAAGGTAGATTCTGCCAAGGTAGAGGCAGTACGCGATTAGAAATCGCCAACAAGTCCGAACGAAATTAGGAGTTTCTTAGGTTTAGCCGGTTAATACAGAAGATTCATCAAAGGATTTTCAACGATTGCTAGGCCTATGACGCAACTACTTCGGAAGGAAAATAAGTTCAGATGGACAGACGAATGCGAGAAGAGTTTTCAGACACTCAAGGAGAAATTAACCACAGCACCAGTGTTGGCTCTGCCAGAAGTAAATAAGGAATATGTGGTCTATACAGATGCTTCAAAAAACGAATTAGGTTGTGTTTTGATGCAGAATGGAAAGGTGATAGTTTATGCTTCACGACAACTTCGACCTCATAAGGTTGAATACCCAACCCACGACTTGGAACTAGCAGCCGTTGTGCATGCGCTGAAGATTTGGAGACACCATCTCTATGGTGTTAGGGTTGAGATTTTTACGGATCATAAGAGTTTAAAGTACTTCTTCGAGCAAAAGGAATGGAATATGAGACAAAGACGATGGCTCGAATTATTCAAGGATTATGATTGCGGAATCAACTATCATCCAGGAAAAAGCAAACGTGGTAGCTGACGCACTGAGTCGCAAGACTCCAATCATGTTAGGTTGTCTCTTTGTTGAGGAGGGAGCTCTTGTAAGAGAATTTGAAGGAATGGACTTAGAAGTGCTCGATGCACCTGAAGCGATAACAAGCCAAATAATAGTAATCGTAGCTACACCAGACTTACGAAAAGATTACAAGTGCCTGGAGAAAGGACAAGTCGATTGAGAAGCTTCGACTAAGGATAAGAATGGATAAACCAGACGGTTATTCCGAAGCAATGGACAATATGATAGAAATTAAAGAATGGACTTAGTATTCCCAATGACAACAAATTTAAGACTTAAGAAAGGATTTCTGGTAGAATTGATTGAGACGAGACGTTGCCTCGTTTGTAGAAAGATGTTTAGCTTATCAGCAAGTGAAAGCTTTACACTGACGACTTTACGGGTTGTTATAACCGTTAAGTATTTCTATGTAGAAATGGAAGAATATTTTTGATGACGATAGTTATTAAGCTACGATAAGTATTGTGCCTTACAAGGCCTTGTAGAAGAAGAAGTTTCAGATAACTGTCTTATTGTCATAAGGTAAGTGAAAGAAAGAACCTAGGATCAGATACGATCAGGGAAATGATCGAGATTATTGGGCAGACACGAGTTAGAGTGAAAGAAGCCTAAAGGTAACGAAAGAAAGAAGTTTAAAAAAGACAAAAGACTTAAGAAATATGTACCGATTAGGCTTAAATTTAGAAAATAGGGACAAGACTTTCCTCATGATTATCCTTCAAAGGATAATATGATTAATTCCATGCCAAGTATAAAGCTTCGACAAAGATTTATATGATTAGAGAATATCTTGAAAAAGATAGCTTCCAATACGGATAGTTATGGCGTTGTTGCCAAGTTTATGGAATGTTTATTATTTGTGTATCTCATTTTGAGAAAATGTGTGTGTTCGATTCTGCACACGTGGTATTGTCAGCAAGACATTGTTCTTGGAACTGACTTAAGTTATGAAGAAAGACCACAATCGATCTTGGATCAAAAAGCGTGAAAGTTAGGAAGCAAGTCGATACGATTAGTAATAGTGTTAAAAGATCATCACGGGCAAGAAGAAGCCCCGTGAGAACTCGAAGTAGAGTTGAGGAAGGAGTACCCCGAACAGTTTAAGAAGATAAGCAAATTTTGGGACCAAATTTTTTCGTATGGGGGGTAGGATGTAATACCCCAGAAAAAATTCTACTGTCTTTAAAAATGAAAGTAAATAATAACTAAGGCTTTGCACGCCTAAGTTAAGGATTTTCGATTCTAAGACTGACGGTGAAATCCGTTTCAGAAAATAAATTCCAGAAGTCGGTCGAACGACTACTGTATTAGGGTTTTCGCGTCCGGTAAGTTTTTCGTCCGAAAACTCAGAATTAAAATCCGTCAGAATTTACATTCACTTTTTCTTCGATACGAGTTCACCAGAGAAAGTTAGTTTTTATGATTTTCCGAGCGAATTTTAGACTGTCTAATCCTGACTTTTTCTCAGATTTTGAAAAACAAATTAGGTTTTCCGAGTACGTGATTTATTTCCAATCTATCGGACGAATTAGATTTCGTCGAATTCGTAACTATCTAAGAAAGTATTTCTCGACTTTTTAATCATCGTTTAAAGTCCGGAAACGAGATATTTCCATCAAAATTTCGCAAACAGACACGCCTTAGCGACTCACCTTTCTTTTAGTTAGATATTTATGCCTTTATGTATCTAATATAGGTGAGTCATCTTTCTCTCCCTCACACCTCTCCAAAACTGCCACCCTACCTCCTTCTCTCTCTCATTTTTTCTTCTCTTCTCCTCCATTAAAGCTTCAACATTCAAGCTTTCTCAAGAACACAAATCCTCCGTCTACAGATCAATTCCATTTCCGAGTCCATATTCCGCAAGGTGAGAACTTCATCTCCACTATGAACCGAACACAAATTCTTTCCCATCATTTTCAATTTTTTCGGAAATATAGGAGATGAAAAAGCATGTTGTCTTTTAATCGATACATGTTCTAGTATGTTTAGAATTGAGTTCTACGGATCGAATCATGAAGAAAATCACTCCTCATTTCTTTAGGTTATTACCGAAATTTTTATAATTTTTGGGGGTTTGTTCGTACTTCGATTTCTTTGATGTTTGATCGATAGATTAGTGTTCTACATGTTGCTAATTGACTCTATGAATTAATTTAGATTTTTCTAAAAATAAAAGTTGAAGGATAAGAGATGAAGATTGGTCGATTTAGTATAGTAAATGTTATGATATGCTCGATTGATTAATAGAAATGAGATATACGATGTATGAGGATGATTATATATTTAATTAGGATTTTTCTAAAAATAAAACGAAAAACGTTAGAGAGGGAAACGTGTCAATGCTCGTTAGATGATGATCGTTGTTGTAAAATTTGAACGAAAACGGAGAACATAAGATTTTCGTTAAGAGACGAACAATCGACGATAAGTCGAGAATAGATAATGTTTTAGGTTTGTGATTCGAACCTTTGATAATCTTGATAGTTAATGATCGTGACCGTAAAGTTTCAATGAATTATAAGAAGTTTCGATTTTGAATAAGAGACGAGTAATCGAGTTTAAAAGCCGGTAGAAAAGTCGAATAAGGAAATCCCTTTTAATAATAATGATTGTGATTGATAAATGAACAATATTGTAGTTAACGACTTTTCTATCCGAGAAATGAGATGTTATGAAATATAGATAAGAAACGTGAAGTGAATGAACGAAAACGAAATAGAAATTGAAGTTTGTTTTGGTATAGTAAATGGTTAGTTGGAAATAACGAGGAAATGCTCGTCGTTTGTTAATCAAAAGTCGTGAATATGAACTCGTTTAAAGGACACTGTATGTTGACTGTATTAAGATGAAAATTTCGTGAATATAAAAGTGGAATAGTATTGATCGAACCTAGGGAATCGTGCGTTGAGTTTTGTCGAGCATTAGGTTTCGCGCGACTATTTTTGCGACGTTTCACGGAAACTGTCATAACTTTTAGCTCGACTAACGAAATCGAGATCCGTAAATTGGAGAGTAAACTAGACACCCGTACCTTTCTTCTGGTATAAGACTCATTCCCTATTTTTATATGCTCTGTTCTGTACAGACTTACTGACTTGGGCAGTGAGTATCCAAAGCCTAGTTTCCTAAGTTGAATCCTTTTCAACTTCGTTCCTTGTGAACTTTTAAGTCGTTCTAAGTTATTGACACCCCGTTTTTCCAACTGACCTAAGTGTCGAGTAATGAGCCGAGTTAGTTTGTAGTAGAGAATTGATCGAAGTCTCGTTTATTAGTTAATCAAAAGGAAGTAGTAAAGTGCAAATGCCTAAAAGACTAAAAACCGTTTCAATTTCTTGTTTCTTTTATCGATTTCGTTCAAGTTGCTTAAATTCTGTTTATTTACGATAAAAGGAGAAAGTCAACACCGAGAATAGGACGGAAGACCAGACACGGAAGCTCGTTAAATAGTTCTGTAATCAGTCAGGTGGGCTTTAATATATGAAATAAAATGAGCAATGCTCGAAAACCTTTTTCTTTATCGCTTTGATCATCGTGTTTTAAAAGTGATAATCATGGCATGAACTACTTGTTTTATGTGAGTTCTCTTGTACCTTATGAGTTAGCCAAAAGGGGTTAACTAAACGATCGGACTTTGAGTTAGCCAACTTGCTTTCCAAAGTTAGTGTACACAGTAGCTGTTGAAGTATGGAACCCTGTTGAGGGGATTACCTGCCGCGGTGATAAATTAGTCGCTGAAGTATGGAACCCTGTTAAGGGACAACCTGCCGCGGTGATAAATTAGCCGCTGAAGTATGGAACCCTGTAAAGGGACAACCTGCCGCGGTGATAATTATTTGGTCAAGATTGAACGTAACATTTATCAGAAAAATGCTTTGCAAAGCTATGTTTATGAAAAGAAAATGTTTAATAGGCACGGGCTTTTGAAAGAAACACCCCGATGCGCTATAAGAGAGATGCCTGATTTATCAATACTTACTGTATGTTTTCGGCAATGTGTCCACTAAGTACTATTATACTTAGCCCTGCATATGTTTTCTAAATGTGCAGGTTGAAGCGACAGGAGCGGTGAAGGTTGAATTGAATAGAGAGAGGGAAGACTTTAGTTATAGTTCACAATTCCGCTGCTAAACTCTAGACGCTTTTATGTTATGATGTAAATCACTTTTGGTTTAAGTTCTGTACTTATAACTTAGAATCTTTTGAGATCTTGTTCGAGCGATCCTTCGAGACCAACTCTTTCTTTTGTTAATGAAGTCTTGTTCATAGAAATTATTCTGTCTTTAATGTATGTTTATTCTTTCATCCCCGCTTCTTTAATCCAATCCCAGTCGCACCCCGGCTTTGCTGTCCCTCGAGATTTGGGGCTGTGACAACAAATATCTTCTTGAAGTTCCAACGAGGAGAACTCCAACTGAATATGACTTCGTTCATGTCACTTATACGTAAGTAAGATTCGTCTATACTCGATTCTATACTTCTCTTCTTTTGGTCGTGTCTTTCGAAGCAATTTGGAACCAACGCCTCTTAAAACGTCCATGTTCTCAAGGAATTGGGAAAAGCATTAGAAATAGTCTAGATTCTCATGCCGACATACATCTCAATTAAAGAAATTATAACTCAAATAATTTCACATAATACCACAAAGGTATAACAATCATACTTTAATCAGTTCATATTTTTACTCAACAAAAGTATAACTATCATACTTCAATCAATTCATACTTGGTACTCAACAAAAAGTATATCTTATACTTCAATCAATTCATACTTGGCACTATTTGTTCTCAACATGCTCGCATACTTATAAATTTTTTTTTCGCAAAAACGAAGCAACACTTCTGAAACTTTTCTTTCTTTTCTTCTTCGATTGAGTCGATGTAGCGGGAAGTTGAGTTGTTGACTACATTCTTAAGTTTAGTGATACGAACTAAACTTTACTTGAACGAAGACTCGGGTGCAGAGTATAAACAAATGCTCTGTCGGACTAACTTGAAAGAATTTTGGATGCAGAGTAGAAATGACTGCTCTGATACCAATCTGTCACAGCCCCAAATCCCGAGGGATGGAAAAGCCGGGGTGTGACTAGGGATTGGATTAAAGAAGTGGGGAACAAAGGAAGAATTTCTGAATAAATGATAAACTGACATAACTTTGATAAGATAGTAAACATGAAGTACTTTGATTAATCAAAAGAGAGACAATCCCGAAGGATCACTCGACAAAAGTTGTCTCTGAGATCTCTAGGGTTTCAAGTACCTGATACTTAAACCAAAAGTTAATACATTAAAAAGAGTGTCTTGCAGCGGAAAAGACGTAGATTGATAACACATTTTCAGATGTGAAATCAAGGCTCAATTAAACTTCTTTCCTTAAGTACGACCTCTACTCAACTTTCGCCGTCTCCGTCACTCAACCTGCACATTTATAAATACATGCAGGGCTAAGTACAAAAGCACTTAGTGGGCACTTTGCCGAAATCATATCATAGGTTTTATAGATTAATTAGGCATCTTTAAAGTAACACATCGGGGTTTTTCATCAAAGGCCCGTGCTTACAAAACATTTTCCTTTCATAAATAGCATGCGCAAGCATTTTTTTGTTGTTACGTTCAACTTACCCAACTTCTGTTTCAACGCCGGGGGAGAGTATACTTCTCCCATACACGTTCCTCACTGTGGCTGGCTACCCCTCAACAGAGTACCACACACATCGGCTACCGTGAACAGTAACTCTGGAAAACCCTTCTGGTTAACTCAGAATCTAATCGCTTAGTTGACGAACCAACTCAGAATGGCATAAAAGAACTCATAAAAACAAATTCTTTTATGCACTGATAATCATTTAGAAAATGCACTTATAAAGCAATAAGTAAACATTTTTTAGCAACGCTCACTTGATTTCGTTATATAGAAAAGCCCACCTTAACCGGTTACAGAACAAACACGAACTTCTGTCTTCGGTCTTCCATCCTTTCTTCTAATTGCAACTTCCTCCTTCTATCACAACAAACATGCTTTAGTAAATCGGTTGAGACGATTAAAGAAAAAGCAAATCGAATTCAGTTAAGTCTTTTAGGCGTTTGCACTTTAACTAATCTCTTTTGGTTTAAAAGAAACGAGATTCGGACACATTTCGTTGAGAACTAACTCGGTTCCTTACTCAACATTTAGATTAGTTACAAACGAAAGTCGATAACTCTTAATGACTTAAAAGTTCTTAAAGATTTAAGTTGAAAAGAACTCAACTTAAGAAAATGAGTTTTAGACATTTTCTGCACAAGGCAGTAGGTCTGGAGCCTCTACAGAACAGAATATTTCGAAACAGGGGATGTTCCTTATGACAAAAGAAAGATACGGATGTCTAGTTTACTGTCCAATTTACGGATCTCAATTTCAATAAACGAGCTAAGTGTTATGGCCGTTTCCGTGAAGGGTCGCAAAACTGGCCGAAAAACCCTAAACGTTTTAAAACTCGATGCACGATTCCCTAGGTTCGATCAATGCTATACAACCTTTAAGTGCACGAAATTTCCATCAACTTAACAGTCAAAACACACAACCATTTAATGTGATTACTTTCACGTTCCTCGATTAAAAAAAATACGACGAGCACTTCTCATCTTTTCAACTAATCAATTTACACTTAGCGAATTTCATTTCAAATTCAAACCAACTTCTAATTTCTATTTTATAACTTATATGAAATCATCATCAACTACATTCATGCTTATTAATCATCAATTATGTAATACCCCAGAATTTTCGTACAGTCTTAAAAATTTAAAGTTAATAATAAAAATGGCTTTGCACGCCTAAGTTTACGATTCTGAATTCTAAAACCAACGGTGAAATCCGTTTCTGAAAATAAATTACGGAAGTCAGTTAGATGACTACTGTATTTAGGGTTATCGCGTACGAAAAATTTTTAGTTCTTGAACTCAGAACGGAAAACCGTCTGATTTTTACATTCACGAAATCGCGATACGAACTCGCCCGAGAAAGTTCGTTTTTATGATATTTCGGATGAAACTCGGACTGTGACGTCCCGAGTTTTTGTCAGAAATTAGATTTTAAATATTTTTTCCGAGTATGTAAAATACGTTAGAATTTATGGTCGAATCGGAACTCGACGATTTTGTGCCGAAATACGTTATTCGTACGTCGATTTCCGTAACGTCGTATCGCGCCGTAAAAGCACGTATTATCCTCCTATTTTCTAAAAAACAGCCGACATATATACACACATAAGCTTGAATTTTTTTCATTTTATATTATTATTCATAGGACACCTAATGTTCAAACACTATTCCTACTTTACACCTATTAACTAACTAATGTTATTATATTGTTGTTAGTTAAATTAAGCTACAAATCCTTCTTTCTTCCACCCTTCATCCGCCACCTTCACATCACAATTCACCATCTCCATTGAAGAAGCTTCAAGCTAATTGCAAGGATTTTCACCTATCTTGATCATCAACCATCCAAAACCTTTCATCTTTCATTAAATCTTAAGGTAATTACCACCTCTACTATTCCATCCAATTAATTTCCATTTCTTTTTATTTTCTAGTGTGGATCGAAATTTAGGATGATGTAGAATAGATGATTTGATCTTTAATTAAGTAATTAGAGGTATTAGGGATTGATTATATGGTTAAAACTTTCTAACGGAACAGGGCACTTCCCCTGTTTCCAAATACTCTGTTCTGGGCAGCCCCCAGAACTACTGTAATGCGCAGTGAGTTTTTCAAAACTTATTTTCCTAAGTTGTTTTCTTCACAACTTAGTTTCTTTCGATCATTTAAGTCGTAATGAGTTAACGACTATCTTTTCTACTGACCTAAGAGTCGAGTAAGAAATCTTTCAAGTTCTAACGAGATTTATTAAAGTCTCGTTCCCGTTTAAATGTAAAAGACTCTAGAAGTGTGCAAATGCCTAAAGAATAAAAAGGACTACGACTAAAAACCTAATTCGAATCTCCGATTCCTTTAATCTTTTACGACCGAGTTTTAAGTATAATGCTTGTACGATGAAGGAGGAAGTCAGTTCGAGGAAAGGACGGACGTTTAAAGAACGGAAACTCGATAAATAGTTCTGTAAAGTGTAAAGGTGGGCTTTTATCTATATCAAATAAAATGTGGGTTTTTCCACAACTCGAAAGTATTATTTATCGCTTTGATAATTGTGTTTTCAAAGTGATAATCTTGGCATAAACTGTTTCAACTATATTATGTGAGTTCTCTTGTACCTATCTGAGTTAACCTTCGGGTTTACCAGATTTCTGAGTTAACCTTCGGGTTTACCAGATTTCTGAGTTAACCTTCGAGTTTTCCAGACTTTTAAGTTAACCGCTAGGATGTTAACTTTCGATCGGCTCTGAGTTAGCTATTAAGCGCTTTCCAGAGTTAGTGCACTTTGTAACCTGTGGTGTATGTGGTATCTTGTTGAGAGGTAACCAGCCACGGTGAATTAGCTTTGGTCAAGATTGAACATAACATACTCTAAAAATGCTTGCGCAAGCTGCTTTATACAAATCAGTCAGAAAATGTTTGTAGGCACGGGCCTTTTCAACAAAACCCCGATGCGCTATGGTTATAAAATGCCAGATTATTTATACTTATGAATTATGTTTTCGGCAACGTGCCCACTAAGTACTTTTGTACTTAGCCCTGCATATGTTTTCTAAATGTGCAGGTTGAAGCGATGGAAGCGGCGAGGGTTGAATAAAGTTGTCTTAGGAAGACTGTAGTTAGTATGAACCACAAATTCCGCTGCAGAACTCTAGTGTAGAGTATTCGTTCGTACTCTATATCGAGTCTTCTTTCGAGTTATAAGATAGAATAATTTGTTTATACTCTAGATCAGAGTCTTCTTTCAAGTAAAAGTAAGAGTTAAGTTATAACATTAAGATTCAGAATATAGACGACAACTCAACCTCCCGCTACGTCGACTCAACGAGGAAAGAATTTCAGTAACATAATTTCTTTTTAATAAGAAATTTTATGAACAAGTATTCAATGAAAATGAGAATGAGAATGAGTTGTTTGCCAAAAATAAGAATTCTATGAAAGTATAATTTAATTTATACTTTATTTTGACTATGTGATTTTGTGATAGTACGAGTACTATCTTATGTGAAATTATTTGCGCAATAATTTCCTTTATTTCAAAAAAAAAATACATGGCACAAGAACCTAGAAGGAATCTAGGGATTTTTCCCGGTTCAATAAGAATGTAGACTTGAAATCTAAGGTCTTTTCCGATACCTCGAGAACTTAGACGTTTTTAAGAAACGTTAATCCAAATGATTTCGAAATGAGATCCACAACACGAGAAGAATTTCCTGTTGATGAATGTCACATGCGTATAGTGACATGAATAAAGACTCGGCAAAGTCGACCTTTGTTTTTTTTTTAAAAAAAAAAAAAAACCGATAAGAATTTCCTTCGAGGGAAATGAAATAAATATTGATAAAATAAGGTAAATATGTACAAAGTGAACGAAAGAAACAAATAGACGTGTGAGAAAAACGTGACTCCAAATTATTCGAGTAAAGGTTGAAACAAGGAGGATAAATTGAAATAAACGGAAGAGCCGAATGCTACCTTAGTTGTAAGGGGCATGAACAAAGTCTCTTGGAGATGACTTTGTTTTACTTATTAGGAGCCGTTCAAGTATTCGATTAGCTTAAAATTTGCATCTTCCTCGAGAAGATTGAGTATTCCGAGAAGTAGTTGTGTGTGCAATTCGAGAAATTGCTACTCGATTTAGGAAAGTAAATTCTGTATGAAGTGAGCGATAGAACGAGACAGAAGTTCCATGTGATTGAGAGACTGTTATGTGGACTTGATCAACCCACATAATAAGAAACTCAGTAATATGGGTCTTATGCCCCGCTAGCAAAACCTTTTTAGTATGGTATAAGTGGTTTAAAGAGACGAATGTTACTTACGTATAAGTAACATGTAATGACGTCATTCCTTTTTCTTTTCGTTTCATTTTTTTTTCAGTAGAGTTCGCCTTGTTCGAACTTTGCGAAGAGAATTGTTTTACTATTAGGCGTCAAGCACGAAGCTTGATTAAATTTCCAATGATCGCTCTATTTTTAGCGACGACGACTAGAACCTATGTTCCAAAAAGTTATTCTTAGGATATATTCCATTTCTCTTTTGGAATTTATATTTTTTATACTTCGTCCTTGAGTGAAGAATACGACGCATACGAGTATTAAGAGTTGTAAACGACAAAGTCTTTTGTAAATGAATGTTACTTTTGCATAAGTAACATGAACAAAGCAGACGTGCCTTGTTTTAATAAATGAGAATCGATGAAAAATTTTCTTTGAGAAAGAAATAAGGAATAATGAAGGAGAATAATAAAGAATTAAAGTAAGAAATTAAAATAATGAGATAAGGAATGGGAATAAAATCTTGAAATTTTATTTCTATATATTGTGAGTACGAGAGCAATTTTCTGTGAAATTGCTAGATGTTTAAGATAAGTTTGTTAGATTAAGTGTGATGATACTACAATTGAATAAGGAATATTCATTTTGTAATTTAAGATTTTCCGTAAGATAAGATATCATCTTACCGTTACTGATCCATGTCTCTTAAAAACTTTGTAGGATGGCTTCCAGTAGTGACACGGCTTCGGAGAGTCAGTCCCCGCCACAGCGTACTTGGGCAGATCAGTTATTGGATAGGTATAGAGATTATGAGGCAAACCCGAGACACGACGTAGGACAGAGGATTAGTTACTTTTCGTTAGTTTATCATCCAGTCCGGCGTTCTATTACAGAGGGTCAGGCTATACTCGACTTGGTTAGACGACTACTAGAGGAATGGCGTGGTTGGGAACACGATACGGCATGGTACTATCTTGGGATGTTTGGCGACGATACAGAGCCGACAGGGGATTACAAGGGATTTGCTTTAGAGATACACAGGCGTTTCTTTCAGAGCAGACACATAGCAGCATATCCTGTTCAGGCGCATCCTCCCTACACTCACTTCCCGACAGATTAAGGGTCAGAGCATGACTAAATAGGTCTAGAGATGATTGCACAGTTGGAGATCCCTTCAGTGATGCATGATGTCTCTTATGTATGTTTAGTTCAGTTAGTCCCCTTTCAAGCTAAATCTTCATCAACTAGTTCATGTATTTTTCGAAAATTACCCAATTTATTCCTACATGATTTATATTCGATTTAAACCATAGAAACTTAATCCTAAGCATTAATAATCATGTAATAAATTTAGAACATCAATCCTACTCCTCTTACAAGTTTCAAAATTTTCAAGAATTAAAGGAATGGATTTTTGTTCGGTTGGAATAAAAGAGGTAGCTCTCACCTTCACGAATATGCAATCGGATTTGACTTTAATCGAGAATCGAGAGAATTATGAGCTGCTAAGTGCTTGAAGAAATGAAGAACAACTTGAAGATGACTTGAAGATGTGAAGAACAAGAGAAAGAAGAGAGAATATGGGGGGGGGGGGGGCGGTTTTTGGAGAGAGAGATGAGAGAGTTGTGTAATATTTTGTGAGATATTATGTGATAAAGTAGAAGAAAAATTCTAGATGACAACTTAGAGAGAGAGGCGGTTATGAGGTGGATTTTAATCCAAAATATCTCATTTTACGGGTCTAATACTGCATACTAAAATCGATTAATTAATTTTTTAGACGGTTACATTTCCGGCAAAAACTAATTCGACCAATGGATTGGAAATAATTTACTTAATTGGAAAGGACGATTTCATTTCCAAAATCCAACGAAAAATCGAGACGTCACAGTCCAAATTTCGTCCGGAAAAATAAATAAAACTGAATTTTATTATTAGACTCGTATCGCAAAATAAGTGAATGTAAAGTCAGACGGACGAGTGTGAGAAGAGTTTTCAAACACTCAAGGAAAAGTTAACCACGACACCTGTGTTAGCTCTTCCTGAAGCTAATAAGGAATACGTAGTCTATACGGACGCCTCAAAGATTGGATTAGGGTGTGTACTAATGCAAGAGGGAAAAGTGATAGCTTATGCTTCACGACAACTTCGACCTCATGAAGTTGAGTATCCAACCCATGACTTAGAACTCGCAGCCGTTGTGCATGCATTAAAAATTTGGAGACACCATCTCTACGGTGTAAAGGTTGAGATTTTCACAGACCACAAAAGTTTGAAGTACTTTTTCGAGCAAAAGGAATTGAACATGAGGCAAAGACGATGGCTTGAATTAGTCAAAGATTATGACTGTGGAATCAACTATCACCCCTGAAAGGCAAATGTGGTAGCCGACGCGCTGAGTCGCAAGACTCCAACCAAGTTAGGATGCCTCTTTGTTGAGAAAGAAACTCTTGTACGAGAATTCGAGAAAATGGACTTAGAAGTACTCGACACATCTGAGACGATAACAAGCCAAATGGCCGCACTCGTAGCTACCCCAGACTTACGAAAGCAAATCATTAGTGCCCAGAGAAAGGACGAGTCAATCGAAAGCTTCGACTTAAGATAAGAACGGATAAACCAGACGGTTATTCCGAAACCCCAGATAATGCGATTCTATTTGAAGGCAGACTTTGTATCCCTGATGATGATGAATTAAAGAATGATATCATGAGTGAGGCTCACGATACGTCGTATACAGCACATCCAGGGAGTACGACGATGTATCAAGATTTGAGAAGGAATTTCTGGTGGAATGGATTAAAACAAGACGTAGCCTTGTTTCTAGAATGATGTTTGGCTTGTCAACAAGTGAAAGCTTTACATCGACGACCACATGGGTTGTTACAACCATTGGATGTCCCAGAATGGAAATGGGAAGGTATAGCCATGGATTTTGTGACAGGACTGCCTAGATCTAAAAAGGGAAACACTGCCATTTGGGTAATTATAGACATGCTCACAAAATCAGCACATTTTATACCAATACCGACGACCTATGGATCAGAGAAATTAGCACAACTGTATGTCCGTGCGATTGTACGTCTACACGGAGTAACCAAGTCGATAACATCTGATAGAGATGCTAAGTTCGCTTCTAGATTTTGGATTACCATGCAGAAGGAGCTAGGTACTGAACTAAACTTCAGTACGGCCTTTCACCCTCAAACGGACGGACAGTCCGAGAGGACTGTCCAAATACTCGAGGATATGTTAAGAACGTTAGTATTGGATAAAGGTGGAAGTTCGAATTGGGAAAATCTCTTACCGTTGGTTGAATTCGCATACAACAACAGTTACCAAGCCACCATAGGAATGGCGCCTTACGAGGCATTGTATGGAAGAAAATGTAGGTCACCACTTTTGTAATGCCCCGTAAATTCCTTACGTTCTTAAAAATTTTAAAGTTAATTAAATAAATGGCTTTGCACGCCTAAGTTTACAATTTTTGAATTCTAAGACTAACGGTCGAATTCGTTACTGAAAATAAATTACAGAAGTCAGCTAGACGACTACTGTATTTAGGGTAAGCGCATACAAAAAGTTTTTAGTTCGTAAACTCAGAACGGAAAACCGTCCGATTTTTACTTTCACGCAATCACGATACGAACACACCCGAGAAAGTTGGTTTTTATGTTTTTCCGGACGAAAGTCGGACTTGTCGTCCCGAGTTCTTGTCAAAATAATGTTTGTAAATTTATTTTCTAATTAAGTTTCATACGTTAGAATTTTAGGTCAAATCGAATCGTGATGATTTTGTACCGAACAACGTTTTTCGTCGAACGTTTTCCGTAACGTCGGATCGCGCCGGAAAAAACGCATATCCCTCAAAAAATTCTGCATGGCAGCCGACTTTTTCTTGTTTTTTTTTAATTATTTTTAGTTAATTAGGTGGAAGACATGCATGTTGATGATGTATAATTAAGTGACACCTAAACTTTACTTTTCATATTTTCAAACCTTTCATCATATCAAGTGTTTTTAACACTTAAACAAAACCATTTCTTCCCACTTCTCTCTCTCTCTTGGCTGCACTCCCCCATTCTTCATCTTCTTCACTTCATCATCCACCATTGAAGACATCTCCAAGAGCTTGAAGAAGAACACAAGTCACAATCCTTCCATTCAAACTCCATACATCTTTCTTTAATTCTTAAGGTAATTCCCTCCTCTATAATCCTATCCAATCATCTTTCTTTTCTTTTTCTTTTCTTCTTTGATCGAAAATTTAGGTATTGGAATAGATGTTTTGATCTTGGAATAATGAAATTAGATGTATTAGATATGATAATTAGGGATTAAAATTGAACAAAAATAAGAACCCTAATACCTATGTTAATGCCGAAAATTTAGGGCATGTTTGTAGGATTTTTAATTTTCTTCATTTGATGATTGATTCTTGTTTTATAGATGTTTAATTAGTGATTAGAATGAAAAGAAATAAAAAGCCCTATGTGTTTGTGAAATTTTCTGTTAGGATTTAAGTTGAATTTAGGGGTTTATGCATGTTAGTTGATAATTGTTTTGTAATTGATTATTTGATGATATAAGAGGTTGATTAGTAAATAAATGTAGTTAATTGGAGAAGAAAATCACCCCCTTAACATCTTTATAAAAACAGAAATTTATAGAGTAATTAGGGGTTTCCACATGTTTGATATAAGTGATGAATTGTTGGTTAAATTATGTTGCAAATCATGTTAGTTGATTATAGAATTTAATTGAGAATTTTCTAAAAATGTTTAATGAAACATAAGAGATAAAGATCACCTTATAAGTTGAGTTATAATGATGTTATGATATGTTTGCATGCATGAAAGTGATTCACGTTAGATGTAGTTTAACGTCGTAAAATTTGAACGAAATCCGACAACTTTGAAAAATCGCGTAAGAGACGAACATTTAGTCGTAACTAATAATCGAGAAGTCGGATGAAAATTCTAATTTGATATTATTGTTTATGATGGAATTTAGAACAACCTTCTAGTTGACGTCATAAGCTTTCGAGTTGATATAATATGGGCTATAGTTATAGTCGAGAACTAGAACGCATTTTGAATTTTTGTTAGTTTAGTAATTGTTAGTTGAAATCCGACGTTAGAACGTCGTGCTTTTAAGCGAGTTTTGAGAAGGAGTTTGTCACGTACGGAAGTACGTGATGACTGCCTTGAGAGTCCAGTTTCTAAAAAAATTGAATACGAGAGCTTAGAATGAACCTAAGACGTTATACGTCGAACCTATCAAGCAATTAGGGTTTTCACGGCAGTTTTGCGACTCTCGCCGGAAACTGTAATAACTTCCAGCTCATTTATCGGATTTGTGATCCGTAAATTGGAGCGCGAACTAGACATCCCAATATTTCCAGTGGTACAGGGTTCATTCCCTGTTTCCAAATACTCGTTTCTGGACAGCCTCCAGAGTTACTGGACTGTGCAGTGAAAATTCAGTTTCTTGTTCCTAAGTTGTTTAGTTCGCAACTTAGTTTCTTTCGATCGTTTAAACCGTTTTTATCTAACGAACATCTCCCTACTGACCCTAGAGTCAAGTATAGGACCTTGAGTAATGAAAACCAGTCGAGATCTTATCTCTTATCCTTTCTTTAAAGAAGTAATAAACGAGAAATTTCATAAATCGTTTAATGAACTAAAACGTAAATCGCCTAAGTTGATTCTTTCCAACTTAGTTTCTTTTAATCTTTAAAGTCGTATTAAGATATCGAATACCTTCTCTACTGACCCAAGAGTCGAGTAAGAGATCTTCCGAGTTCTAAACGAGATTGGTACGAGTTTTTTTTCCCGTTTAAGTAAAACGAATCTAGTAAGCGTGCAAATGCCAAAAGAATGAAACAACTAAAACCTCTTCGATTCACTTTAATCGATTATCTTTTACGACCCATTTTTAAGTATGTTTATTTTACGATGAAGGAGGAAGCCAACTGTAAGAAAGGAAGGAAGATCCAAAGTTGGAAGCTTTTGCTTTAAGTTCAGTAAATCAAGGTGGGCTTTTATATACAAATAAAACGAGCAATGCTCGGAAAATCTTTCTTTATCGCTTTGATATCTGTTTTTTCGAAGTGATATTATGGCATGAATTGTTTTATGTTTTATGTGAGTTCTCTTGTACCTATCTGAGTCAACATTCGTGTTTTCCAGATTTAGAGTTAGTCTAACTAGATTAACTAACGATTTGCTCTGAGTTAGCTGCTAAGTGCTTTCCAGAGTTAGTGCACTTTGTAACCTGTGGTGTATGTGATATCCTGTTGAGGGGTACCAGCCATGGTGAATTAGAATTGGTCAAGATTGAACGTAACATTAGTCAGAAAATGCTCGCGCGAGTGATTTATGAGAAAAAGTCAGAAAATGTTTAGTAGACACGGATTCTTTCAATAAAACTCCGATGTGCTACACTTATGAAATGCCATATTTATCTATATTTATGATTATGTTTTCGGCATTGTGCCCACTAAGTACGTTTGTACTTAGCCCTGCATTGTTTTCTAAATGTGCAGGTTGAAGCGACGGTGAGCGGCGACGGTTGATGTTGAGTTAAAGGATATGATGCTTAGTTAGAACCCTTCCGCTGCCAAACTCTGAATTTCTTTTTGAGATGTACTTTTGAACAATACTCTATAGTCTAAGTCTGTAAATATGAACTTAGCTTCTTTATTTTACTTTTGTCGAGAAATCCTTAGGGATTAACTCTTTCTTATTTATATTCAAATCTTGTTCATGGTTTATCGATGCTTTTTTTTCATGTATGTTTAGTCATTAAGCCCCCTTCTTCCCCGCTTCTTTAATCCAACTCCAGTCGCACCCCGGCTTCTGCCGTCCCTCGGGATTTGGGGTTGTGACAGAGTGCTATCAGAGCAGTGTTCGTTTTCTGCTCTGCTTCTGAGTCAATCTTCTAGTATGAGTTAGTGTGAGTCATTCTTTCTAGTACGAGTCATTTCTTTAAGTAATATCATAAAGTGGTATTTGTATACAAGTCTTTCTCCGAGAAATAATATAGAGTATTCGTTTGTACTCTATATCGAGTCTTCTTTCAAGTCATGAGACATGGTATTTGTGTATACTCTGGATCAGAGTCGTCTTTCCAAGTATGAGATAAGAGTTAGACTATGATGCTAAGATTGAGAACGTAGAAGTCAACTCAACCGCCCGCTACGTCGACTGAACGAGGAAAAGTGAAAGAATTTTATAATGAGATTTCTTTTAAATAAGGAATTTATGAGTAAGTATTCAATAAAAATTTGAAGACGAGAATATAGTCAGATTGTAGGGAATTTTCCCGGTTCAATGAGAACGTAGACGTGGAACCTAAGAACTTTCCGGTTCTTCGAGAACTTAGACGTTTTTAAGAAATGTTGTTTTGAAATGATTTCGAAAGGAGATCCCTAACGTGAGAAGGACTTCCTCTGATGAATGTCACGTGCGCCTAGTGACATGAATAAAGATTCGGCAAAGTCGAACTTGTCGTCTAAGAATTTCCTGCGAGGGAAAAGAAATAAAATGAATAAAAATAATTCAATAAATCGTATTAGTAAAAGAAGGGAGCGATTAGACGTTTGAGAAGCTTTCGACTTCGAGTTAAGAAAGATATGAACGAGACGACAACTGGAACTTAGTTTTCCAGGAAATTTTTTTCTTAAGTTATATTTCATTTTCTTTTTATGGAATTAAATTCCATATTTTCGTCTTGAGCGACGACTACAATTAGTACGAATATCAAGAGTCATAAGCGATAAATTCTTTTGAAAATGGATGTCACTTTTGAATAAGTAACATGAACGAAGTGAAAATACTTTGTTTTTAATAAGTGAAAATCGTTAAGAGTTAATGAGTTAAGAAATAAAAGAAATAGAAGAATTAAAATGAGTAATAATATGGTGAAATGAGAGAATGAAAATAAAATCTTTAATTTTACGTATATAAATATATATATATATATATATATATATATGTTGTTGAGTGCAATTTCTTGAATTGCTAGAAGTCTTAATAAGTGGTTGACTTAAGTGTTGATGTTACAATTGAATAAGGAATATTCATTGTAATTTATGTTTTCGTTAAGATAAGTTATTTTTTCTTCCCTACCTGTTACTGATCCGTGTTTCCTTAAAACTTTTGTAGGATGGCTAGCACTCGTGTTACGGCTCGGAAGAGCCAGCCTTTGGCCTCGTGCGAGCGCACCATAGTTGATATGTTGCAGGATGAGTACTACGAGTTCGAGGTAGACTATGGAGAAGAGGATGTGGGACAGATTGTGAGTAACTTTTCTTCAGCCTACTACCCAGTACGACATATGATCAGGGAGAGTCAGGCGATACTAGATTTGATCGTGCACCTACCGGACGAGTGGCACGGATGGGCGCACCGTGCAGCTTAGTACTTCTTGGGGATTTTCGGCGACGACACGGAGCCGACCGGCAACTACGCCGGATTCGCCCTGTGTGTGCACAGGCGTTTCTTTGAGAGCAGGTTTATGCTTCCCCTTCCTTTAGAGCCACACATCCCCTACAGTCACTTTCCAGCCGAGACGGAGCTTGAGGAGCTTGACTTAGACCCGGAGTACTTAGCTTTGTTAGAGTTGCCACGAGACGGTGTACTGGAGGAGGAGTCTGAGGCTGAGTTGGAGCAGCCAGAGGAGGACGAGGAGACGGTAGTTACACCAGAGTCACCACCGGTTGGACAGCAGATTGAGGAGTTGATCCCAGGCCCGGGTTTTGTAGAGGTTGACGCTGAGACAGCCGCGCTGTTGGGGTTGTCTTCACCATTTATGCCTGACGTTTGTGTTAGGATCAGGGGACCGTTCGAGACGAGACTGTACAGAGAGGGACCAGACTACCTAGAGATCGACGCGGAGCTCGCCGCTATGTTAGAGCTGCCTTCTCCACTTACGCCACTCGAGGAGATCTGCGCGAAGTGGAGAGTAGTCCGACAGAAGATGGAGCCAGGACCGTCCAGGGTCCGTTCTAGGGAGGAGTTCGAGTCGGGTTCAGGTTCAGTTCCCGAGCACCTTCTTCCCCTGAAGAAGCGTGCGAGAGAGGTCAGAGAGGACGACTTGGTCTCCGACTTGGAGGAGACTGTTTCTGAGGCACCCTCACCCACCCTACTTACACTTGACGACGGTTCTACTCTGAGGGTGGACGAGGCACTCGAGCTGGTTTTTGGTTCGGAGTCCGAGGAGGAGGACCCGGAGGAGGATCCGGAGGAGGATCCGGAGGAAGATCTGGAGGAGGATCCGGAGGAGGATCCTGAGGAGGACCCAGGGGAGGGTTGTTAGGATTTTGCAGACTTCGGGGTAATTTTGGATTCTACTGCAGTTTAGTTAGGCAGTGCTTTATAGATATGGGTAAATATCAGTAGTAGTAATAGCTCTTTGTCCTGTATAGAGTCGGATCAGTAACTAGTTAGTTTTTGTAGTACTCTAGCGGATACGAAATTTTATGAATCGTTTCTGTTCTAGTACTCTAGTAGATACGGAGTGCAGCTTGTTAGTGCACCTAGTAAATAGTAAGCAGTCAGCCTAGTTTAGACTAATAGTAGTGTAACCCTTTTGTATAAGTCCTCGTTAGAGGCAAAAGTAATATTCTTTTTGGATGTATATGTATATGACCCGTAAAGAGGGTTTTTAATCGAGTAAAATCTCTTATGAATCAAGAAATAAAATAAAAAATATCAAAATGTTAAATGAACTCGTGTAATGAGGAAATGAGTTTAACCTAAAAGTTAAAAGATTAATGAAATGATATCAAAGCTATGTTTGATATGTTGTTCCATGAATTTGATTAAATTGAAAACGAGCTAGTAAGTACTAAGTGTAATTAACAAAAGGAAACTAATGAGAATTTTCAATTTTTCCCTAGACTAAAGAAAATACCGCCGAGAAATGTTAACAACAGGAGAGGTCGAAGACCTGAAAGGCCGAGAGGACGTGGTGGACGTCAGCCAGAAAATAACCAAGAACAGGAATATGAGCGGAATATCACTCCATCCCCATCTCCACCCCCGTCACCATCATCACCTCTTCCACCACCGCCCCGTAGAGATATTGAGGATCTCTTCCTCAAAAGAAACCCTCCAATGTTTAATGGAACTGGAAGCCCTAGCGATGCTGAGCTATGGGTGAGGTCGACTGAGAAAATTTTCAAACTCCTCAGATGCACTGATGAGGAGAGAATGCTGTGTGTCGCATTCCAACTGACGGCATCGGCAGATTACTAGTGGGAAGCAAGACAGAAGGTGATACCTGCTGACCATCTGGCTCGTTTTTCGTGGGAAGAGTTTAAGGAGATTCTCTTTGACAAGTACGTCCCCAAGACGTATAGGGCACAGAAAGAGGCCGAATTTTATAATTTGAAGCAGGGAAAGCTGACTGTGACAGAATATGACGTCAAGTTCTGCGAGTTGATAAGGTATGCGCCGACATTGGTCGACACTGAGGAGAAGTTATCAAAGAAATTTCAGGGAGGTTTACGTCATGAATTGGGAATCGCTTTGGCTAGTCATGGAGGACTAGGTTATTCAGACATACTAGGAAGAGCACTGGAAATGGAGGCCGTCGTGCCTGATGAGAAAAAGATTGTACCAACTGCGTCAGCACCAGCGCAGAGTCAGAATCGAGGCTACTACAACAACAACAGTAGAAACTATCAAGGGAAGAGAAAATGGAATGGAGGAGGTAGCGGAGGCTACAGTCAGGGTTACAACAATCAGGGAGGACAGAAAAGAGGTTATCAGCAGCCTGCCAACAACAACAACAATGGCAAGAGGCCGTGGCAGGGAAACAACCAATCGGGGTTGTTCATTCAAGAGAACAGGCAGAACTCGCCGTGGAAGGGCAATAATCAGCTGAACCAGCCGCAAGGGCAACAGAGGAATTTTAACCAGGGAGCGAATAACCCAGGAAGGGTTACCATCCCTGTCTGCCCGAAGTGCAACCGAGCCCATCCCGGAGTCTGCCAAATAGGTACCCCCAACTGTTTCAACTGTGGACAGAAGGGACACATGAAAAAAGACTGCCCTAAACCGCTTCAAGCAGTACCCCTCCAAGCCATCCAAGCACAGCCGCAGCAGCCGCCTATGAACCAGCAGCAGTTTCAGCAGCATGCACAGCAACAACAGAATGCGAGGGCATGCGCTATCAAACAAAGCGGTCAGCGCAAAGGAAAAAGCAATCTAGCAGGTATGGGAAAACTCCACAATATCCCCATTAAGATATTGTTTGATACTAGCGCATCGCATTCTTTCATTGCTGGCTCATGTGCCGATAACTTAGACATCAGACCTATAAGAGCTGCACAATCTATGAGAGTAGTCACACCTTCAGGAGAGATCACTACTTCCACGCATGTTTGCTCTAACCTAGAACTTGAAATTGGAACTCATAAGGTTATAGCGAACAACCTAAATGTTATGATAATGTGGGACGTAGATATAATCCTAGGAATGGATTGGTTGTCAGAGAATTACGCCACGATTCTCTGCAACGAGAGAAAAATTTCTTTTCAGCCACCGGGTATAGAACCAACCGAATTCCACAGAATTTCAATGGGTAGAGGCGTACCAATCATATCAGCCCTCCAAGCCACGAAACTCATGAAAAAGAAAGGTACTACAGCCTATCTTATGTACCTAGTTGGAGAACCAGGAGCCGAGAAGACCATTCGGGACATAAAAGTTGTGAATGAATATGAAGATGTTTTTCCGGAAGTGCTACCGGGATTGCCACCAAATCGTCATGTGGACTTCACGATCGATTTAGAACCAGGAGCAGCTCCTAAGTCTAAAGCCCCTTACAGAATGGCACCGAAGGAACTGGAAGAGCTCAAAATCCAGTTACAGGAATTACTAGACCTTGGTTTTATCAGGCCAAGCGGTTCACCTTGGGGAGCACCCGTGCTTTTCGTTAGAAAAAAGGACGGATCGATGAAAATGTGCATCGATTACCGAGAACTGAACAAGATCACTCTCAAGAACAAATATCCTTTGCCAAGGATCGAGGATCTGTTCGATCAGCTTAAGGGTGCAGGAGTCTTCTCTAAGATAGATTTGAGGTCAGGGTATTATCAGCTCAAGATCAAACCTGAAGATGTACCTAAGACCGCTTTTAGAACCCGATATGGCCATTACGAATTTTTAGTGATGCCATTTGGTTTGACCAACGCTCCAGCCGTATTCATGGACATGATGAACAGAGTCTTCCACCCCTACTTGGATGAATTTGTTCTATTATTCATCGATGACATCCTCATTTACTCTAAGAATGAAACGGAACATGAGGAACATCTACGGATAGTGTTGGAAACACTAAGAGCTGAGAAACTTTACGCCAAATTCAGTAAATATGAATTTTGGCTGAAGGAAGTAATGTTCCTTGGACACATAGTATCGACAGAAGGAATCAAGGTGGATCCAGCCAAAGTAGAAGCAGTGCACAACTGGAAGGCACCAACAAGTCAGAATGAGATCAGAAGTTTCTTGGGATTAGCTGGTTATTACAGAAGGTTTATCGAGGGATTCTCTACGATCGCTCGCCCGATGACGCAGCTACTCAGGAAGGATACCAAGTTTAAGTGGACGGATGAGTGCGAGAAGAGTTTTCAAACTCTTAAAGAAAAGTTAACTACAGCGCCAGTACTAGCACTTCCAGACACAAACAAGGAATATGTGGTTTATACTGACGCATCGAAAAATGGATTAGGTTGTGTCTTGATGCAAGACGGATGAGTGATAGCTTATGCTTCACGACAACTTCGACCTCACGAAGTTGAGTACCCAACCCACGATTTAGAACTTGCAGCCGTAGTGCATGCGCTAAAGATTTGGAGACATCATCTCTATGGTGTAAGAGTTGAGATGTTCACCGATCACAAGAGCCTGAAGTACTTTTTCGAGCAAAAAGAACTGAACATGAGACAAAGACGATGGCTCGAATTAGTCAAAGATTATGACTGTGGAATTAACTACCATCCAGGAAAGGCTAATGTGGTAGTAGACACATTGAGTCGCAAGGCTCCAACGAAGTTAGGATGTCTTTTCGTAGAAGAAGAAACTTTAGTACGAGAATTCGAGAAGATGGATATCAGAGTGCTTGACACGCCAACAATGATAACAAGTCAAATAGCAGCATTAGAAGCTACACCAGATTTGAGAGAAAGGATCATTAGTGCTCAGAGAAAAGACGAGTCAATGGAAAAGTTACGAGTAAGGATAAGAACAGATAAGCCGGAAGGATATTCTGAGGCTCCAGACAATGCAATACTTTATGAAGGCAGGATTTGTATTCCCGACAACGACAACGAATTGAAGAACGAAATCTTGAGTGAGGCTCACGATACGCCTTACACAGCACATCCAGGAAGTACGAAAATGTACCAGGATTTGAGAAGAAACTTTTGGTGGAACAGAATGAAACGAGACGTTGCCTCGTTTATAGAAAGATGCCTAGCATGTCAACAAGTTAAGGCTTTACACCGACGACCGTATGGATTGCTACAACCGTTGGATGTCCCAGATTGGAAATGGGAAGGCATGGCTATGGACTTTGTCACAGGCTTGCCTAAATCAAGAAGAGGAAACACAGCGATTTGGGTGATAATTGATAGACTTACGAAGTCAGCTCACTTCTTACAGATTAAGACTACATATGGATCAGAGAGACTAGCTCAGTTGTATGTCAGAGAGATTGTACGTCTGCATGGAATACCGAAGGTCATAATATCAGACAGAGATGCTAAGTTTACCTCGAGATTTTGGATTACGATGCAGAAAGAGTTGGGAACAGAGATTAATTTCAGTACAGCTTTTCACCCACAAACAGATGGGCAGTCAGAGAGAACGATTCAGATTTTGGTCGATATGTTAAGAACAATGGTTTTGGATCGAGGCGCGAATTGGGAAGAAATTTTACACTTAGTCGAATTCGCCTACAACAACAGCTATCAGGCCACGATAGGAATGGCGCCGTTTGAGGCTTTGTATGGGAGAAAGTGTAGATCGCCACTTTATTGGGACGACGTAGGCGAGAGAAAGAACTTAGGCCCAGATGCAATCAATGAGATGATTGAGATAGTTCGACAGATTCGAGATAGAATGAAAGAGGCCCAGAGCCGACAGAAGTCGTATGCCGATGATCGTCGAACTAACCTTGAGTTTGAAACCGGAGATAAAGTTTTTCTTAAGATATCCCCGACCAAAGGAAACCTTAGGTTTGGAGTTAAGGGTAAATTAAGACCCAGGTTTATAGGACCTTATGAAATCCTCGAGAGAATAGGATCAGTCGCGTATAGATTGGCCTTACCGCCAAGTCTAGGAAGCGTTCATAACGTTTTTCACGTTTCTCAGTTGAGAAAATATGTTTATGATCCTAAGCACGTTATTAGTCAGCAAGACGTAGTTCTTGAATCTGACCTAAGCTATGAAGAAAAGCCGATATCGATCTTGGATAGAAAAGTTCAAGAATTAAGAACCAAATCGATACCAATAGTTAAAGTGCTATGGAACCATCACGGGCAAGAAGAAGCCACGTGGGAACTCAAGGAAAAGATGAAGGAGCGATATCCTCATCTTTTTGCTGAAGGTATACAAATTTCGGGACGAAATTTTTTGTAAGGGGGGTAGGATGTAATGCCCCGTAAATTCCTTATGTTCTTAAAAATTTTAAAGTTAATTAAATAAATGGCTTTGCACGCCTAAGTTTACAATTTTTGAATTCTAAGACTAACGGTCGAATCCGTTACTGAAAATAAATTACAGAAGTTAGCTAGACGACTATTGTATTTAGGGTAAGCGTGTACGAAAAGTTTTTAGTTCGTAAACTCAGAACGGAAAACCGTCCGATTTTTACTGTCACGCAATCACGATACGAACACGCCCGAGAAAGTTCGTTTTTATGTTTTTCCGGACGAAACTCGGACTTGTCGTCCCAAGTTCTTGTCAAAAAAATTTTTTTAAATTTATTTTCCAATTAAGTTTCATACGTTAGAATTTTAGGTCAAATCGAATCGTGACGATTTTGTACCGAACAACATTTTTCGTCGAACGTTTTCCGTAACGTCGGATCGCGCCGGAAAAAACGCATATCCCTCAAAAAATTCTGCATGGCAGCCGACTTTTTCTTGTTTTTTTTTAATTATTTTTAGTTAATTAGGTGGAAGACATGCATGTTGATGATGTATAATTAAGTGACACCTAAACTTTACTTTTCATATTTTCAAACCTTTCATCATATCAAGTGTTTTTAACACTTAAACAAAACCATTTCTTCCCACTTCTCTCTCTCTCTCAGCTGCACTCCCCCATTCTTCATCTTCTTCACTTCATCATCCACCATTGAAGACATCCCCAAGAGCTTGAAGAAGAACACAAGTCACAATCCTTCCATTCAAACTCCATACATCTTTCTTTAATTCTTAAGGTAATTCCCTCCTCTATAATCCTATCCAATCATCTTTCTTTTCTTTTTCTTTTCTTCTTTGATCGAAAATTTAGGTATTGGAATAGATGTTTTGATCTTGGAATAATGAAATTAGATGTATTAGATATGATAATTAGGGATTAAAATTGAACAAAAATAAGAACCCTAATACCTATGTTAATGCCGAAAATTTAGGGCATGTTTGTAGGATTTTTAATTTTCTTCATTTGATGATTGATTCTTGTTTAATAGATGTTTAATTAGTGATTAGAATGAAAAGAAATAAAAAGCCCTATGTGTTTGTGAAATTTTCAATTAGGATTTAAGTTGAATTTAGGGGTTTATGCATGTTAGTTGATAATTGTTTTGTAATTGATTATTTGATGATATAAGAGGTTGATTAGTAAATAAATGTAGTTAATTAGAGAAGAAAATCACCCCCTTAACATCTTTATAAAAACAGAAATTTATAGAGTAATTAGGGGTTTCCACATGTTTGATATAAGTGATGAATTGTTGGTTAAATTATGTTGCGAATCATGTTAGTTGATTATAGAATTTAATTGAGAATTTTCTAAAAATGTTTAATGAAACATAAGAGATAAAGATCACCTTATAAGTTGAGTTATAATGATGTTATGATATGTTTTCATGCATGAAAGTGATTCACGTTAGACGTAGTTTAACGTCGTAAAATTTGAACGAAATCCGACAACTTTGAAAAATTGCGTAAGAGACGAACATTTAGTCGTAACTAATAATCGAGAAGTCGGATGAAAATTCTAATTTGATATTATTGTTTATGATGGAATTTAGAACAACCTTCTAGTTGACGTCATAAGCTTTCGAGTTGATATAATATAGGCTATAGTTATAGTCGAGAACTAAAACGCATTTTGAATTTTTGTTGGTTTAGTAATTGTTAGTTGAAATCCGACGTTAGAACGTCGTGCTTTTGAGCGAGTTTCGAGAAGGAGTTTGTCACGTACGGAAGTACGTGATGACTGCCTTGAGAGTCCAGTTTCTAAAAAAATTGAATACGAGAGCTTAGAATGAACCTAAGACATTATACGTCGAACCTATCAAGCAATAAGGGTTTTCACAGCAGTTTTGCGACTCTCGCCGGAAACTGTAATAACTTCCAGCTCGTTTATCGGATTTGTGATCCGTAAATTGGAGTGCGAACTAGACATCCCAATCTTTCCAGTGGTACAGGGTTCATTCCTTGTTTCCAAATCCTCTGTTCTGGACAGCCTCCAGAGTTACTAGACTGTGCAGTGAAAATTCAGTTTCTTGTTTCTAAGTTGTTTAGTTCGCAACTTAGTTTCTTTCGATCGTTTAAACCGTTTTTATCTAACGAACATCTCCCTACTGACCCTAGAGTCAAGTATAGGACCTTGAGTGATGAAAACCAGTCGAGATCTTATCTCTTATCCTTTCTTTAAAGAAGTAATAAACGAGAAATTTCATAAATCGTTTAATGAACTAAAACGTAAATCGCCTAAGTTGATTCTTTCCAACTTAGTTTCTTTTAATCTTTAAAGTCGTATTAAGATATCGACTACCTTCTCTACTGACCCGAGAGTCGAGTAAGAGATCTTCCGAGTTCTAAACGAGATTGGTACGAGTTTCTTTTCCCGTTTAAGTAAAACGAATCTAGTAAGCGTGCAAATGCCAAAAGAATGAAACAACTAAAACCTCTTCGATTTTCTTTAATCGATTATCTTTTACGACCCGTTTTTAAGTATGTTTATTTTACGATGAAGGAGGAAGCCAACTGTAAGAAAGGACGGAAGATCCAAAGTTGGAAGCTTTTGCTTTAAGTTCAGTAAATCAAGGTGGGCTTTTATATACAAATAAAACGAGCAATGCTCAGAAATCTTTCTTTATCGCATTGATATCTGTGTTTTCAAAGTGATATTATGGCATGAACTGTTTTATGTTTTATGTGAGTTCTCTTGTACCTATCTGAGTCAACATTCGTGTTTTCCAGATTTAGAGTTAGTCTAACTAGATTAACTAACGATCGGCTCTGAGTTAGCTGCTAAGTGCTTTCCAGAGTTAGTGCACTTTGTAACCTGTGGTGTATGTGATATTCTTTTGAGGGGTACCAGCCACGGTGAATTAGAATTGGTCAAGATTGAACGTAACATTAGTCAGAAAATGCTCGCGCGAGTGATTTATGAGAAAAAGTCAGAAAATGTTTAGTAGACACGGATTCTTTCAATAAAACTCCGATGTGCTACGCTTATGAAATGCCATATTTATCTATATTTAGGATTATGTTTTCGGCATCGTGCCCACTAAGTACGTTTGTACTTAGCCCTGCATTGTTTTCTAAATGTGCAGGTTGAAGCGACGGTGAGCGGCGACGGTTGATGTTGAGTTAAAGGATATGATGCTTAGTTAGAACCCTTCCACTGCCAAACTCTGAATTTCTTTTTGAGATGTACTTTTGAACAATACTCTGTAGTCTAAGTCTGTAAATATGAACTTAGCTTCTTTATTTTACTTTTGTCGAGAAATCCTTGGGGATTAACTCTTTCTTATTTATATTCAAGTCTTGTTCATGGTTTATCGATGCTTTTTTTTTATGTATGTTTAGTCATTTAGCCCCCTTCTTCCCCGCTTCTTTAATCCAACCCCAGTCGCACCCCGGCTTCTGCCGTCCCTCGGGATTTGGGGTTGTGACAACTTTACTGGGATAAAGTAGGTGAAAGGAAATGTTTAGGACTAGATGCAATCAATGAGATGGTTGATATCATTCGACAGATTCGAGTCCGAATGAAAGAAGCCCAGAGTAGACGAAAGTCCTATGCCGATGTGCATCGATCCAATTGAAGCTTTGAAGTCGGAGATAAGGTTTTCCTTAAGATTTCCCCGTCTAAGGGAATCGTTAGATTTGGTGTGAAGGGTAAGCTTAGACCCAGATTTATAGGTCCTTATGAGATTTTGGAAAAGTTAGGACCTGTTGCTTATAGATTGGCTTTACCGCCAAGTCTAGGAAGTGTCCATAACGTTTTCCATGTTTCGCAATTGCGAAAGTACATCTTTGACCCTAAGCACGTAATTAACTAACAAGACGTTGTTCTTGAGTCCGATTTAAGTTATGAAGAAAAGCCGTTATCAATCTTGGATCGAAAAGACCAAATGTTAAGAAATAAGTCGATACCATTGGTCAAAGTACTGTGGAATCACCACGGGCAAGAAGAAGCCACGTGGGAACTCGAGGAAAAGATGAAGGAGCGATATCTTTATCTTTTTGAAGAAGGTATGCAAATTTTCGGGACGAAATTTGTTGTTAGAGGGGTAGGATGTAATACTTTGGATTTTTTTTCCGTCGTAAAATAAAAATTTAATAACTAAATATGGATTTTTTTTTCCGTCGTAAAATGTAATACTTTGGATTTTTGAAGAAGTCAAGTTATACTTTCCGAATAAGAAAAATATTCCGGAACTAGTGGTCAAGTTAGTTTTTGCCGGAAATGTACCCATCTAGGAATTTATTTCTCGATATTTAATACGCGGTTTTAGACCCGTAAAACGGGATATTTTGAAATAAAAATACTCCCTGCAACCGCCTTTCCCCCTAGTTAGTCATCACTTGATTTTTATTTTCTACGTTAAGCTAAATATCCTACCATGACTCACCATATGACTCACCATCATAATTCTTCTATTTTAGTAACACCTATTAGTATAAATACCCCCCCCCCCCCACCACCTCATTTTTCTTCCCTTTTCTTCTCTTCACTGCCGCCAATCATCCCTCATTCTCTCTTGTTTATTTTGTTCTTCTTTTGTTCATCACGTTCATCCAAGAAATCATCATAGCTTGTTCTTCATCCATTAAATCCTAAATCTAGATCCATATTTATCAAGGTAATACTTATAGCTTCAATTCCATCCAAGTGAAATTTAATTTCTTCCATTCTTATGATTTTCGAAAATTTTAAGGATGTAGAATTGATGTTCTTAGTTGAATTCATGATTATGGAATGATTAGAAATGGATTCTATGGATTAGAATCAAGTGAAAATAATTTCCTAAAATTATTTAGTAGGACCAGAAATTGTGAAATGGAAGGGTATGATGTCTTAAGCTTGGAAACTTGAATATTTATGCATAGAATTGAATTTATATGGTTAATAAATAAAGAGAAATCAAACCCCCTTGATCAATGTTGAAACCGAAAAAATTAGGGTCAGGGTTTGAATTTTTATGATTTTAAATTATGATGTTAGATTATGTTATAACCTAGTACTAGTTAAATTGATGATTAATTATAAGGTATGAAATCAAGAATGAATGAAATAAATGAATTATGCATGAAAATCGATGGAAACTAGTTCATAGAAGTTTAGTGTGTGTTCTAGGTGTTCTTGGTGTTCTTGGCCAAGAACATGAAGATTTAAATATTATTAAAATTAATGATAAAATAAATAAATTAATTATTAAATTAATTAATTAATTAATTTCAAAATTAAATAAAAATAAAATAAATTAATAATAAAATAAAATATAAAATAATATTATAATATTATAATAATAATAAATAAATAAATAAGTTATATTTTATTCATGAAAATTGGAATTTAATTTAACGAGTTAGTTGATTAATATTAAATGTAAAGGAAGTAATAAGGAACAAAGGTTAATTCTTATGTGAATTGAATTAGTTAATGATTAGTAATGTGTAAAAGAGTTAGATAATGATAATGATATGAAATTATGAAATGGAAGTTAATAGATTAAGTTGGAAATGAAATAAAATTGGTTTAGTAATTGATTAGAGAAACAACGAGGAAGTGTTTGTCGTATTATTAAACCAGGAAAGGAGAAAGTAATCTCGAGTAATGATTAAGTATGTCGACTGTCCTAAGAGTAAAATTTCGTGAGTATGAAGTGGCGTAGCATTGATCGAACATAGAGAATTATACGTCGAGTTTTAACGAGCCCTAGGGTTAGTTCGGGCAGTTCTGCGACCTTTTACGGAAACTGTCATAACTCTTAGCTTGCTTAACGAAATCAAGATCCATAAATTGGAGAGTAAATTAGACATCCGTAGCTTTCTTTTGGAACAGGGAAGGTCCCCTGTTTCGAAATACTCTGTTCTGTATGAACTCCAGAATTCATGCCTTGTGCAGGAAATTTCTAAAACCTAATTCCTTAAGTTGAATTCTTTTCAACTTGTTTCCTTTTGAACTTTTAAGTCATTATAAGTTATCGACTCTTATTATTTACTGACCTAAGTGTCGAGCAAGGATCCGAGTTAGTTTTTAAACGAGAAGTGTTCGAATCTCGTTTCCTTGTTAATCAAAATTAACTAGTTAAACGTGCAAAGGCCTAAAAGACTAAAATCGATTTCGATTTCCTGTTTCTTTTATCGCTACGACCTAGATTTAAAGTTTGTTTATTTGCGATCAAAGGCGAAGGTCAGCATCAAGGATAGGACGGAAGATCAGAGACGGAAGCTCGTGTAGTTGTTCTGTAATCGCTAAGGTGGGCTTTCTATATAAAAACAAAATGAGCAATGTTCTAAAATATTTATTTACAGCTTTGATAACTGTGATTTGAAATAATTATCGAGGGATGAAATGATTTGTTTTATGTGAGTTCGTTTGTGCCTTTCTGAGTTAGTCAACTGGGATTAACTAAATCGATCGGACTCTGAGTTAACCGTACGGGGTTTTCCAAAGTTAAGTGTACACGGTAGCCGGTGTGTGTGGTACCCTGTTGAGGGGTAGCCAGCCGCGGTGAGTTGAACGTTCGTGGAAGAAGTTAACTCTTCCCTGGCGTTGAAACAGAAGTTGGACAAATTGAACGTAACATCTATAAAATGCTCGGCCGAGTGATTCATGAAAGAAAGAAAATGTTTAGTAAGCTCGGGTCTTTATTGAAAAACCCCCGGAGCATTACTGTTTGAAATGCCTGATAATCAATACTATTATGATATGTTTTTGGCATGTGTCCACTAAGTGCTTTATGTACTTAGCCCTACATGTTTGTTTTTAAATGTGTAGGTTGAGTGACGAAGGCGGAAGGAGGTTGAGTAAGGATGTAGATAAAGAAGGCAGTAGTATGCTAGTTTACATTTCCGCTGCCAAACAGTTTCTATTATTGTATAACTTATAAGTCTAAGTTCCATACTTAGAACTTAGTATGTTTTTTAGTACAACTTATCGGGCGATCCTTCGAGGTCGACTCTCTTTTATTATATTGGAATCAAGTTCATAGTATTAAGCTGTTATAAATGTCTGTTTATTTAATTATTCCCCTTTCTTCCCCGCTTCTTTAATCCAACCCCTAGTCGCACCCCGGCTTTGCCGTCCCTCGGGATTTGGGGCTGTGACAGAGTGGTATCAGAGCAATCATTTCTGCTCTGTATACAAGTCTTCTTTCAAGTAGCATGATAGAGCATTTGCATATGCTCAACGCCCAAGTCTTTTTCTTTCAAGTAAGTTAGGTCGTATCATTAAGACTAAGAAATGTAGTAACAACTCAACCTTCTGCTTCGTCGACTCAACCCAAGAAGGAAAGAAAGAAAGGTTCGTAAGTATGAATTGATTTCATGGAACGAATTGTGGAACACAGTATGTGATTGTGGTTGAGAACCAAATATGCCAAGTGTGAATCAAATGAAAGTATGAGTACTTTACTTGGTGAATTACGTGAAATTATTTGAGTTATAATTCCTTTTATTTTGAAAAGGTATTTTGAAATGAGAACTTAGACCGTTGCTCTAAGGCTTCTCCCGATTCTATGAGAACTTAGACTGTTGATCTAAGATTCCCGGAGAATATAGACGTTTTTAAGAAATGTTGGTTCCAAATGATTTCGAAAGGAGATCGTGAAACGAGAAGGACTTTTGTGTACGAATGTCACTTGCGTATAATGACATGAACAAGGTTGACTCTACCTTGTTTTAATAATCGAGAACTGATAAGAATATCCTTCGAGGAAGCGAAATGAATAATGACGCGATAAGTTAAAAGAATGGAAAAGTCTTGGGAATTTTGTTATTTATTTTTAAGTACTTGAGAAAAATTACTTATAATTGCTAAGTGCTTAAGATAAGCTGTCGGTTAAGATAATGTTATGAATAGAATTTTACGTTTACTGATCCATATTCCCTAAAAACCTTGTAGGATGGATACTAGTTATGACACGGCCCAGGAGAGCCAATCCCCACCACAGCGTACTTGGGCAGACATGATAGTAGATGAGTACTATGATTTTGAGGTAGGCCTGAACCATGATATAGGACAGATAGTCAGTAACTTCTCAGCACGGTTCCATGCAGCACGGCGATCTGTTACGGAGCGACAGGCCATAGCCGATTTGATCACACATCTGTCAGAGGAATGGCATGGTTGGGCACATGATATAGCTTGGTACAGTCTTGCATTAGTTGGAGATGACACCGAGCCGACAGGAGATTTCTCGGGATTCGCTTATGCTATACATGAGCGTTTCTTCAAGTGTAGACACATGATAGCAGTTCCTATTTGAAAGCACCTCCCTTACCTCCACTTCTCACCTGAGCAGGAGCAGGAGACAGAGCCTACTATCTCAATTGCAAAATTGGCCGCAATGCTAGAGATGCCACCAATTCATACACCCATTGAGGAGTTGATTCCAGGACTAGGAGATATAGAGATTGACGCAGAGGTAGCTGCTATGTTAGGGTTATCTTATCCATTTATACCCGAGCCTTATGAAAAAGTTCAGGGACAGTTTGAGGCGCGACCATCCAGGGTCCATTCCACGGAGGTTTACATGTCCAGCTCAATTTCAGAGCACTTGCTTCCTCCAAAGAAGCAGACAGCAATGATCAGTGGTGACAACCGGGTCCCACACTTGGAGAGGACAGTTACAGATGAGCCTTCACCCCCACCTTTGGTACTTTGGGATGGCTCCACGATTAGGGTGGACGAGACGCTGCAGTTAGTCTACAGTTCGGATTTAGAAGATGAGGATTCAGAGGATGAGGATCCGATGGAAGAGGATCCGGAGGATGATTATGAGGAGGATTCGGAGGAGGACTCCGAGGAATTCATGCTGTAGAGGGCAGTTCAGAGCCTTAGATGGGTAATAGTATAGTAAAAGTTTTGTATATAGTCGGATCAGTAGACTTTCTTCTGTAGTACTCTAAACAGATACGAAATTTTACGAATCGTTTCCGTTCTAGAATTTTTAGTAGGTACAGGAATGCATTTTGTTAGCACATTCTATACGTAAATAGGCAGTTAGCCTAGTCTAGACTAGTTGTAGTCTAGTTTTGTATAAGTCCTCGTCAGAGGCAAAGTTAGTACTCTTTTTGATGTGTATATATATATAGACTCGTGAGTGAGTTGTGATCCAGTGAACGTTTATTCGTACCACAGTTAGGGGTTGCGCTTATTTAACTTGCGAAGCTAAAGGGTTTCATAGAAACAGTGTTGATGCCGTTATCGATTTTCCTTTCGTAAAAAAAAAACTTGCGTATAGTTGGAAGAAACTTTAAAGTAAAGTGATTAGATTAAAGGCAAAGATGCTAATGAGAATTCTTATGTCTTTAGTTCCAAAATGCCGCCGAGAGTAGCAAACAATAGAAGGGGTCGAGGACCTGGTAGGCCCAGAGGGCAAGGTAGACGTCAAGCACAGAACGATAGAGGAGAAGAACGTGAACGTAATGAAACCCCTCCACCACCACCATCACCATCTCCACCACCTCCACCCCCACCCCGTCGTGATATTGAGGACTTGTTCCTCAAACATAACCCACCCGTGTTCAATGGATCGGGTAACCCGAGCGATGCTGAGCTCTGGGTACGATCTATTGAGAAAATTTTCTAACTCCTCAGATGTACTGATGAGGAGCGTATGTTGTGTCTAGCATTCCAGCTTTCCGGACCAGCTGACTACTGGTGGGAAGCTAGGCAGAAAGTTATACCCGCAGAGCACCTGGCTCGCTTCACTTGGGAAGAATTTAAGGAGGCATTGTATGATAAATACGTGCCTAAGACTTATAGAGCTCAGAAGGAAACTGAGTTCTACAACTTGAAACAGGGAAAGTTGACGGTCACAGAATATGATGCAAAGTTCTATGAACTGTCCAGGTATGCACCTGAGCAGGTGGATACTGAGGAGAAAATTTCTAAGAAGTTCCGAGGGGGACTTAAGCATGAATTAGGAATAGCGCTAGCTAGTCATGGAGGACTGAGCTACACCGAGGTTCTAGGACGAGCCCTAGAAATGGAGGCCGTAGTGCCCGATGAGAGGAAAGCCATAGTACCCACCCCAGCCCCGAACTAGAACCAGAACCGAGGCTATTTCCACAACAATAACAATAGTAACTATCAAGGCAAGAGGAAATGGGAAGGGGGAAACGATAGTGGCTACCGTCAGCACTATAATAACAATCAAGGAAACCAGAGAGGCTTTCAGCAGCCTAATCAGAACAACAACAACAACAACAATAAGAGGCCATGGCAAGGGAACAGTCAGTCGTGACTGTACTTACAAGGAAATAATCAAACCGGACCATGGAGAGGAAATAACCAGCAAGGCCAGCCACAAGGGCAGCAGAGGAACAATAACCAACAGGGCCAGTTCCAAGGTCAGCAAAGGAATAACAACCAAGGAGGAAATAACCAAGGAAGGGTTAACATTCCTGCCTGTCCTCAATGCAACAAGATGCACTATGGTGTCTGTCGAGCAAACATGGGTGTTTGCTTTAACAGCGGGCAGAGAGGGCACTTTAAGAATGAATGCCCGAAACCATTACAAGCCGTAGGGCAAAACTGGGTAGGTCAACCCCAACCTTTAAGGGCAATCCAGGCACAGCCACAACAGCAGATGACCCAGCAGCAATTTCAGCAACACGCCCAACAGCAGCAGAATGCCAGGGCATGTGCGAGCAACCAGAATGCGCAGAATAAGGGGAAGGGAAACCTAGCAGGTATGGGTAAACTCCTTAACATCCCTATTAAGATATTGTTTGATACTGGCGCATCGCATTCCTTTATTGATGGCTCATGTGCAGATAACCTAGATATCATACCTGTAAGAGCTAATCACCCTATGAGAGTCACTACACCTTCAGGAGAGATCACTACCTCTACGCATGTTTGCTCTAACTTAGAATTAGAAATCGGAACCCTTAAGATTAAAGCAAACGATTTGCGTGTTATGATAATGTGGGATGTAGATATAATCTTATGAATGGACTGGTTGTCAGAGAATTATGCCACGATTCTCTACAACGAGAGAAAAATCTCTTTCCAACCCCCGGGTAGAGAGCCAACCGAATTCCATGGGATTTCAATGGGTAGGAAAATACCGATAATATCTGCACTTCAAGCCAAGAAGTTGATGAAGAAGAAAGGTACCACAGCCTATCTTGTGTACCTGAATGGAGAACCGGAAACTGAAAGGAAAATACAAGACATAAAGGTGGTTAATGAGTACGAGGATGTCTTTCCAGAAACACTACCAGGATTACCACCAGATCGTCACGTAGACTTCACGATCGACTTAGAACCAAGATCGGCCCCCAAATCAAAAGCTCCATATAAGATGGCGCCTAAGGAATTAGAAGAGCTTAAGATACAACTCCAAGAGTTATTGGATGTTGGTTTCATCAGACCGAGCGTTTCACCTTGGGGAGCGCCCGTTTTGTTTGTTAGAAAAAAGGATGGTTCTATGAGAATGTGCATAGACTATCGAGAGTTGAATAAGATCACCCTTAAGAATAAATATCCTTTGCCAAGGATAGAAGACCTCTTTGACCAGCTCAAGGGCGTAGGTGTATTTTCTAAGATAGATTTAAGATCTGGGTATCACCAACTTAAAATCAAACCCGAGGACATACCCAAGACTGCTTTCCGAACCAGATATGGCCATTACGAATTCCTAGTAATGCCATTTGGTTTGACGAACGCCCCCACAGTATTCATGGACCTCATGAATAGAATCTTCCACCCGTACTTAGACAAATTTGTCTTAGTATTCATCGACGACATTCTCATTTACTCTAAGAATGAGAAGGAACACGAAAAACATTTGCGGATAGTGTTGGAAACACTTAGAGCTGAGAAACTCTATGCCAAATTCAGTAAGTGTGAATTCTGGCTGAAGGAAGTAATGTTCCTAGGACACATCGTGTCAGCCGAAAGTATCAAGCTAGACCCTGCCAAGGTAGAGGCAGCGCGCAATTGGAAGTCGCCAACCAATCCTAATGAGATTAGGAGCTTCTTAGGTTTAGCCGGTTATTATAGAAGATTCATCGAGGGATTTTCTACAATAACTAAACCTATGACGCAACTACTTCGGAAAGAAAATAAGTTCAAATGGACGGACGAGTGTGAGAAGAATTTTCAAACACTCAAGGAAAAGTTAACCACGACACCTGTCTTAGCTCTTCCTGAAGCCAATAAGGAATACGTAGTCTATACGGACGCCTCAAAGATTGGATTAGGGTATGTACTAATGCAAGAGGGAAAAGTGATAGCTTATGCTTCACGACAACTTCGACCTCATGAAGTTGAGTATCCAACCCATGACTTAGAACTCGCAGCCGTTGTGCATGCATTAAAAATTTGGAGACACCATCTCTACGGTGTAAGGGTTGAGATTTTCGCAGACCACAAAAGTTTGAAGTACTTTTTCGAGCAAAAGGAATTGAACATGAGGCAAAGACGATGGCTTGAATTAGTCAAGGATGATGACTGTGCAATCAACTATCACCCCAGAAAGGCAAATGTGGTAGCCGACGCACTGAGTCGCAAGACTCCAACCAAGTTAGGATGCCTCTTTGTTGAGGAAGAAACTCTTGTACGAGAATTCGAGAAAATGGACTTAGAAGTACTCGACACATCTGAGACGATAACAAGCCAAATGGCCTCACTCATACCTACCCCAGACTTACGAGAGCGAATCATTACTGCCCAGAGAAAGGACGAGTCGATCGAAAAGCTTTGACTTAAGATAAGAACGGATAAACCAGACGGTTATTCCGAAGCACCAGATAATGCGATTCTATTTGAAGGCAGACTTTGTATCCCTGATGATGATGAATTGAAAAATGATATCATGAGTGAGGCTTACGATACGAAGATGTATCAAGATTTGAGAAGGAATTTCTAGTGGAATGGATTAAAACGAGACGTAGCCTTGTTTGTGGAACGATGTTTGGCTTGTCAACAAGTGAAAGCTTTACATCGACGACCACATGGGTTGTTACAGCCATTGGATGTCCCAGAATGGAAATGGGAAGGTATAGCCATGGATTTTGTGATAGGACTGCCTAGATCTAAAAAGGGAAACACTGCTATTTGTGTAATTATAGACAGGCTCACGAAATCAGCTCATTTTATACCAATACCGACGACCTATGGATCAGAGAAATTAGCACTACTGTATGTCCTTGAGATTGTGCGTCTACACGGAGTACCCAAGTTGATAACATCTGATAGAGATGCTAAGTTCACTTCTAGATTTTGGTTTACCATGCAGAAGGAGCTAGGTACTGAACTAAACTTCAGTACGGCCTTTCACCCTCAAACGGACGGACAGTCCGAGAGGACTATCCAAATACTCGAGGATATGTTAAGAACATTAGTATTGGATAAAGGTGGAAGTGCGAATTGGGAAAATCTCTTACCGTTGGTTGAATTCGCATACAACAACAGTTACCAAGCCACCATAGGAATGGCGCCTTACGAGGCATTGTATGGAAGAAAGTGTAGGTTACCACTTTACTGGGATAAAGTAGGTGAAAGGAAAAGTTTAGGACCAGATGCAATCAATGAGATGGTTGAGATCATTCGATAGATTCGAGTCCGAATGAAAGAAGCCCATAGTAGACGAAAGTCCTATGCCGATGTGCATCGATCCAATTTAAGCTTTGAAGTCGGAGATAAGATTTTCCTTAAGATTTCCCCGTCTAAGGGAATCGTTAAATTTGGTGTGAAGGGTAAGCTTAGACCCAGATTTATAGGTCCTTATGAGATTTTGGAAAAGTTAGGACCTGTTGCTTATAGATTGGCTTTACCGCCAAGTCTAGGAAGTGTCCATAACGTTTTCCATGTATCGCAATTGCGAAAGTTCGTCTTTGACCCTAAGCACGTAATTAACCAACAAGACATTGTTCTTGAGTCCGACTTAAGTTATGAAGAAAAGCCGTTATCAATCTTGGATCGAAAAGACCAAGTGTTAAGAAATAAGTCGATATCATTGGTCAAAGTACTGTGGAATCACCACGGGCAAGAAGAAGCCACGTGGGAACTCGAGGAAAAGATGAAGGAGCGATATCCTTATCTTTTTGAAGAAGGTATGCAAATTTCGGGACGAAATTTGTTGTTAGAGGGGTAGGATGTAATACCCCGAATTTTTCTTCCGTCGTAAAATAAAAATTTAATAACTAAATATGGCTTTGCACGCCTAGAATAAAGAATTTCAATTCTAAGACTAACGGTGAAATCCGTTAGTGAAAATAAATTTCAGAAGTCGGTTAAACGACTACTGTATTAGGGTTTTTGCGTACGAAAACTTTTTAGTTCGAGTACTCAGATCGAAAAAGCGTCGATCTTTACATTCACTATTTTTAAGATACGAGTAAGATCGGAAAAGTCAGTTTTATTATTTTTTCGGACAAATTTTGGACTGTCATGTCCAAAACTTTTTAAAATTTTGGAAGTCGAGTTATACTTTCCGAATAAGAAAAATATTCCGGAACTAGTGGTCAAATTAGTTTTTGCCGGAAATGTACCCGTCTAGGAATTTATTTCTCAATTTTTAATACGCAGTTTTAGACCCGTAAAACGGGATATTTTGAAATAAAAATACTCCCTGCAACCGCCTTTCCCTAGTCATCACTTGATTTTTATTTTCTACTTTAAGCTAAATATCCTACCATGACTCACCATATGACTCACCATCTTAGTTCTTCTAATTTAGTAACACCTATTAGTATAAATACCCCCCCCCCCCCCTCCCAACCTCATTTTTCTTCCATTTTCTTCTCTTCACTACCGCCAATCATCCCTCATTCTCTCTTGTTTATTTTGTTCTTCTTTTGTTCATCAAGTTCATCCAAGAAATCATCATAGCTTGTTCTTCATCCATTAAATCCTAAATCTAGATCCATATTTATCAAGGTAATACTTTTAGCTTCAATTCCATCCAAGTAAAATTTATTTTCTTCCATTCTTATGATTTTCGAAAATTTTAAGGATGTAGAATTGATGTTCTTAGTTGAATTCATGATTATGGAATGATTAGAAATGGATTCTATGGATTAGAATCAAGTGAAAATAACTACCTAAAATTATTTAGTAGGACTGAAAATTGTGAAATGGAAGGGTATGTAATGCCCGTAAATTCCTTACGTTCTAAAATTTAAAGTTAACCAAATAAATGGCTTTGCACGCCTAAGTACACAATTGTTGAATTCTAAGGCTAACGGTCGAATCCGTTATTAAAAATAAATTACGGGAGTCAGCTAGATGACTACTGTATTTAGGGATAGCGCGTACGAAAAGTTCTTAGTTTGTAAACTAAGAACGGAAAACCGTTTAATTTTTTTACGTTTACAAAATTGCGATACGAACACGCCGAAAAAAGTTTGTTTTTATATTTTTCCAGACGAAACTCGGACTACGTCGTCCCGAGTTTTTGTCAAAATAAATTTTGTAAATTTATTTTCAAATTAAGTTCATACGTTAGAATTTGTAAGTCAAATCGAATCGCGACGATTTTTTTTACCGAACAACGTTTTTTGTCGTTCGTTTTTCCGTAACGTCGGATCGCGCCGGAAAAACCCGTAACCCTCCTAATCTTTGCATGGCAGCCGACACCTCACCATAATTGGTGTCAACATGCATGTTGACCTTATTAGCTTTATGACACCTTAACCTTACCTTTCCATGTGTTCAACTTTTCATCATTTAAACAATTACACAAAACAATTCCATCTCTCTCCATCTCTCACTCTCTCTCGGCAGCACACACACACACACCCTCAACTTCATCTTCTCCATCATCCATCCACCATTGAAGAACACCTCCAAGAACAAGAAGAGTTCATACAAGTCACAATTCATCCAACAAAACTCTATACATCCTTTGTTAATTCTTTAGGTAATGATATCCTCCACAACTCCATCCATTTAGATTTCTTTTCTTTTCTTTTCCATCTTGATCGAAATTTTAGAAGTTTGATTTAGATGTTTTGATCTTAGAATGATGAAATTAGATATGTTAGATATGATAATTATGGATTAAAAATGATCAAAACCAAGAATCCTAAAACCTATGTGAATGCAGAATTTTTTGGGAAAATGGTAGGATTTTTGTTTTTCTTCTTTTGATGGTTGATTCTTGCTTAATAGATGTTTAATTAGTGTATGGAATGAAAAGGGATTGAAAGCCCTATGTGTTTGTAAGTTTGCAATTAGGATTTTGAAGTATGAATTTAGGAATTTTTGTATGTTAGTTGATAATGGAATTGCAATTGATTAATGGTTGTTATAATAGGTTGATTAGTGAATATATGTTGTTAATTGGAGAAGAAAATCATCCCCTTAATATATGTTTAAAACCAGAAATTTATAAGTAATTAGGGGTTTATACATGTTAGACATAAGTGATGATTTGTTAGTTGATTTATGTTGCAAATAATTTTAGTTGATAATAGAAATTAAATGAGATTTTTTCTAAAAATGTTTAATGAAACATAAGAGGAAAAGATCACCATATAAACTGAGTTATAATAATGTTAAGATGTGTTTTCATGCTTGAAAATGATTCACGTTAGACGTAGTTTAACGTCGTAAAATTTGAATAGAATCCGACAACGTTGAAAAATCGTATAAGAGACGAACATTTAGTTGTAACTAATAATCGAGAAGTCGGATGAAAATTCCAAGTTGATATTATTGTTTATAATGAAATTTAGAACATCTTTCTAGTTGATGTCATAAGTGTTCGAGTTGAAATAATATGGATTATAGTTATAGTCGAGAACTAGAAGACGTTTGGAATTTCTTTGTTGGTTTCGTACTTGGTAGTTGAAATAAGACGTTAGAACGTCGTGCCTTTTAGCAAGTTGAGAAGGAGTTTGTCACGTACGGAAGTACGTGATGACTGCCTTGAGAGTCCAGTTTCTAAAAAAGTTGAATATGAGAGCTTAGAACGAACCTAAGACGTTATACGGCGAACCTATCAAACAATTAGGGTTTTCGAGCAGTTTTGCGACCCTTGCCGGAAACTGTAATAACTTCCAGCTCGTTTATCGGATTTGTGATCCGTAAATTGGAGCGCGAACTAGACTACCTAAGCTTTCTAGTGGTGCAGGGCTCACCCCCTGTTTCCAAATCCTCTGATCTGGACAGCCTTCAGAGTTACTGAACTGTGCAGTGAAATTTCAGTTTCTTGTTTTCTAAGTTGTTTAGTTCACAACTTAGTTTCTTTCAATCGTTTAAGCCGTTTTATCTAACGAACATCTTCCTACTGACCCTAGAGTCAAGTACAGGACCTTGAGTGATGAAAACCAGTCGAGATCTTATATCTTATCCTTTCATTAAAGAAGTAATAAACGAGAAATTTCATAAAGCGTTTAATGAACTAAAGTAAATCGCCTAAGTTGATTCTTTCCAACTTAGTTCCTTATAATCTTTAAAGTCGTATTAAGACATCAACTACCTTCTCTACTGACCCGAGAGTCGAGTATGAGATCTTCCAAGTTCTAAACGAGATTGGTACGAGTCTCGTTTCCCGTTTAAGTAAAACGAATCTAATAAGCGTGCAAATGCCCAAAAGAATAAAACAATTAAAACCTTTCTTCGATTCTTTCTTCGATTATCTTTACGACCCGTTTTTAAGTATGTTTATTTTACGATGAAGGAGGAAGCCAACTGTAAAGAAAGGACGAAAGATCCGAAGTTGGAAGCTTTTGGCTTATAAGTTCTGTAAATCAAGGTGGGCTTTTATCTATATCAAATAAAATGTGGGTTTTTCCACAACTCGAAAGTATTATTTATCGCTTTGATAATTGTGTTTTCAAAGTGATAATCTTGGCATAAACTGTTTTAACTATTTTATGTGAGTTCTCTTGTACCTATCTGAGTTAACCTTCGGGTTTTCCAGACTTTTTAAGTTAACCGCTAGGATTGTTAACTATCGATCGGCTCTGAGTTAGCTATTAAGCGCTTTCCAGAGTTAGTGCACTTTGTAACCTGTGGTGTATGCGGTATCCTGTTGAGGAGTAGCCAGCCATGGTGAATTAGCTTTGGTCAAGATTGAACATAACATACTCTAAAAATGCTTGCGCAAGCTGCTTAATACAAATCAGTCAGAAAATGTTTAGTAGGCACCGGCCTTTTCAACAAAACCCCGATGCCCTACGGTTATAAAATGCCAGATTACTTATACTTATGATTATGATTTCGGCATCGTGCCCACTAAGTACATTTGTACTTAGCCCTGCATTGTTTTCTAAATGTGCAGGTTGAAGCGACGGTGAGCGGCGACGGTTGATGTTGAGTTAAAGGATAGGATGCTTAGTTAGAACCCTTCCGCTGCCAATCTCTGTATTTCTTTTTGGAGATGTACTTTTTGAACTATACTCAGTAGTCCAAGTCTGTAAAATGTGAACTTAGTTTCCTTTTTGTACTCTTGTAGAGTAATCCTTAGGGATTAACTCTTTCTTATTGATATTCAAGTCTTATGCATAGTTTGTCGATGTTTTTCATGTATGTTTAGTTAATTAGCCCCCTTCTTCCCCGCTTCTTTAATCCAACCCCAGTCGCACCCCGGCTTCTGCCGTCCCTCGGGATTTGGGGCTGTGACAGGGTATGATGTCTTAAGCTTGGAAACTTGAATATTTATGCATAGAATTGAATTTCTATGGTTAAGAAATAAAGAGAAATCAAATCCCCTTGATCAATGTTGAAACCGAAAAAAAAAAATAGGGTTAGGGTTTGAATTTTTATGATTTTAAATTATGATGTTAGATTATGTTATAACCTAGTACTAGTTAAATTGATGATTAATTATAAGGTATAAAATCAAGAATGAATGAAATAAATGAATTATGCATGAAAATCGATGGAAACTAGCTTTGGTCAAGATTGAACATAACATACTCTAAAAATGCTTGCGCAAGCTGCTTAATACAAATCAGTCAGAAAATGTTTAGTAGGCACCGGCCTTTTCAACAAAACCCCGATGCGCTACGGTTATAAAATGTCAGATTACTTATACTTATGATTATGATTCGGCATCGTGCCCACTAAGTACATTTGTACATAGCCCTGCATTGTTTTCTAAATGTGCAGGTTGAAGCGACGGTGAGCGGCGACGGTTGATGTTGAGTTAAAGGATAGGATGCTTAGTTAGAACCCTTCCGCTGCCAATCTCTGTATTTCTTTTTGGAGATGTACTTTTTGAACTATACTCAGTAGTCCAAGTCTGTAAAATGTGAACTTAGTTTCCTTTTTGTACTCTTGTAGAGTAATTCTTAGGGATTAACTCTTTCTTATTGATATTCAAGTCTTATGCATAGTTTGTCGATGTTTTTCATGTATGTTTAGTTAATTAGCCCCCTTCTTCCCCGCTTCTTTAATCCAACCCCAGTCGCACCCCGACTTCTGCCGTCCCTCGGGATTTGGGGCTGTGACAGGGTATGATGTCTTAAGCTTGGAAACTTGAATATTTATGCATAGAATTGAATTTCTATGGTTAAGAAATAAAGAGAAATCAAATCCCCTTGATCAATGTTGAAACCGAAAAAAAAAAATAGGGTTAGGGTTTGAATTTTTATGATTTTAAATTATGATGTTAGATTATGTTATAACCTAGTACTAGTTAAATTGATGATTAATTATAAGGTATAAAATCAAGAATGAATGAAATAAATGAATTATGCATGAAAATCGATGGAAACTAGTTCATAGAAGTTTAGTGTGTGTTCTAGGTGTTCTTGGTGTTCTTGGCCAAGAACATGAAGATTTAAATATGATTAAAATTAATGATAAAATAAATAAATTAATTATTAAATTAATTAATTAATTAATTTCGAAATTAAATAAAAATAAAATAAAATAATAATAATAAAAAATATAAAATAATATTATAATATTATAATAATAATAAATAAATAAAAAGTTATATTTTATTCATGGAAATTGGAATTTAATTTAACGAGTTAGTTGATTAATATTAAGTGTAAAGGAAGTAATAAGGAACAAAGGTTAATTCTTATGTGAATTGAATTAGTTAATGATTAGTAACGTATAAAAGAGTTAGATAATGATAATGATATGAAATTATGAAATGGAAGTTAATAGATTAAGTTGGAAATGAAATAAAATTGGTTTAGTAATTGATTAGTGAAACAACGAGGAAGTGTTTGTCGTATTATTAAACCAGGAAAGGAGAAAGTAATCTCGAGTAATGATTAAGTATGTCGACTGTCCTAAGAGTAAAATTTCGTGAGTATGAAGTGGCGTAGCATTGATCGAACATAGAGAATTATACGTCGAGTTTTAACGAGCCCTAGGGTTAGTTCGGGCAGTTCTGCGACCTTTTACGGAAACTGTCATAACTCTTAGCTCGCTTAATGAAATCGAGATCCGTAAATTGGAGAGTAAACTAGACATAGTAGCTTTCTTTGGTACAGGGCACGTCCCCTGTTTCGAAATACTCTGTTCTGTATGAACTCCAGAACTACTGCCTTGTGCAGGAAATTTCTAAAACCTAATTCCTTAAGTTGAATTCTTTTCAACTTGTTTCCTTTTGAACTTTTAAGTCGTTATAAGTTATCGACTCTTATTATTTACTGACCTATGTGTCGAGCAGGGATCCGAGTTAGTTTTTAAATGAGAAGTGTTCAAATCTCGTTTCCTTGTTAATGAAAAGTAACTAGTTAAGCGTGCAAAAGCCTAAAAGACTAAAATCAATTTCGATTTCCTGTTTCTTTTATCGCTATGACCTAGATTTAAAGTTTGTTTATTTGCGATGAAAGGTGGAGGTCAGCATCAAGGATAGGACGGAAGATCAGAGACGGAAGCTCGTGTAGTTGTTCTGTAATCGCTAAGGTGTGCTTTCTATATAAAAACAAAATGAGCAATGCTCTAATATATTTATTTACAACTTTGATAATTGTGATTTGAAATAATTATCGAGGCATGAAATGTTTTGTTTTATGTGAGTTCGTTTGTACCTTTCTGAGTTAGTAAACTGGGATTAACTAAATCGATCGGACTCTGAGTTAACCGTACGGGGTTTTCCAGAGTTAAGTGTACACGGTAGCCGGTGTGTGTGGTACCCTGTTGAGGGGTAGCCAGCCGCGGTGAGTTGAACGTTCGTGGAAGAAGTTAACTCTTTCCCGGCGTTGAAACAGAAGTTGGGCAAATCAAACGTAACATCTATAAAATGCTCGGCCGAGTGATTCATGAAAGAAAGAAAATGTTTAGTAAGCTCGGGTCTTTATTGAAAAACCCCCGGAGCATTACTGTTTGAAATGCCTGATAATCAATACTATTATGATATGTTTTTGGCATGTGTCCACTAAGTGCTTTATGTACTTAGCCCTGCATGTTTGTTTTTAAATGTGCAGGTTGAGTGACGAAGGCGGAAGGAGGTTGAGTAAGGATGTAGATAAAGAAGACAGTAGTATGCTAGTTTACATTTCCGCTGCCAAACAGTTTCTATTATTGTATAACTTATAAGTCTAAGTTCCATACTTAGAACTTAGTATGTTTTGAGTACAATTTATCGGGCGATCCTTCGAGGTCGACTCTCTTTTATTATATTGGAATCAAGTTCATAGTATTAAGCTGTTATAAATGTCTGTTTATTTAATTATTCCCCTTTCTTCCCCGCTTCTTTAATCCAACCCCTAGTCGCACCCCAGCTTTGCCGTCCCTCGGGATTTGGGGCTGTGACAGAGTGGTATCAGAGCCTGATCTGCACTATTTTATTAATTCAACAAAGTAAAAGTCTCCTTGAATAAAAAATAGAGTGAAAGTCAACCAATAAATTTGATAAGGTTGGCATATTCTATATTATTTGAGATGTATTTATTAATAATAAAATCAACTTTCACAATTTTCATTGGCAACCATTAATTAACCCATACAGGATACAATTAAGTATATAAAGAAGAATACGAAAGGATACAATAAAATATAAGTACGTTAGACTTTCTAAGAATCATACACTAATTGATCTATTCATCATACGATTAAGGATATAAAGAGGAATATGAAAGGATACAATAAAATATAAATACATCATACCTCCTAAGAATCATACACTAAAGAGACTCTATTTTACATGTATTTATTAATGCTACTGAAACAAATGAGAAATCTTCAAGGCACCGTATTATTTGCCATAAAAATATAAGATTTGTACATGCATGAAAGGAAATCATTTAGTGATAGATTTTATAATCATAAGTATTATTCAGTGGCTTTCCAAGTTCCCATTAACTCTTAGTAAAATACATTTCCCAACCATTAATTAATCTATATACTTACTAACATCATACAATTTTATAATCTTCTGTTGTAGAAGGGGTATATATATGTGAAATGTGCATGTAAATTCGATATCAAATTTCTCTCCACACCCATCAAGATCTTAACACAACCACCATATCAATCGTGATGCAATCCAAGATTGAAGATCTGAAATATTTTATTTATTTTATTTTAATTATTGTAGGCAAAAAATAAGGCTTTATTTTAGTTATTTTGGTACTTTTATATTTTTTTTAGGTTAAAGATTTGTTTCCTTATTAGTTTAAGATTTTGTTTCCTAATTGTTCAAGGAATTGTTTCCTTACTAGATTAGGGTTATGTTTTCTTTTTATTTAAGGAATTATTTTTCCTTATTAGATTAAGACTCTATTGTATTCCACCCCTATAAATAGGTCTAGTAGGGCATAGATTAAATAATGATTTAATGAATAATATTTTGTGAGTTTATCTCCTTCAATTTGTTCACCGAACCAGCAGATTGGCGGCATGCCACCGTGATGTTCATATCGACGTATCGGCAAGTCAACCATCCCTCGTTCGTGTGTCATTCTTTGTCCACGAATTACTGCGTCAACATCACGTTGGGTTATAGGGAATTCTTTTCGCCTATTTCATTTCGTGAGTTAGATCCAGAGGTTTCGGCATATTCCATCTTATCGACTTATCAAACGGATTACCATCCCTCGTTCGTGTGTCATTCTTCGTCCCCGAGTTTTTGCGTCAACATCACATTGGGTTATAGGGAATTTTCATTCACCTATTTCATTTCGTGTGTAAGATTTAGAGGTTTTAGGATATTCCATATTATCCGGTTCGGTTCAGATTTGGTTTGTGTATACTATTCACATCGGCATCTGCAACTGCGATGAGGATCGTATCATTTGGTATCAGAGCCTAATATGAACCTCTATCTTTAATTTGTTTTTGTCTTAGAAAAAAAGAAACAAGGAAAAAAAAGGCAAAAAAAAGGAAAGAAAAAAAAATATTGTTCTTTTGATGCAGGTTTGAAGCTTTGGATTTGATGACAAATCCCTTTCAAGATGAGGGGAATGATGCCATCTAAGATTAAAGATCTGAATATTTTATTTATTTTATTTTAATTTTTGTTTTTTTAATTATTGTAGGCAAAAAATAAGGCTTTATTTTAGTTATTTTGATAGTTTTATATTTTATTTGATTAAGGATTTGTTTCCTTATTAGTTTAGGATTTGTTTCCTTATTGTTCAAGGAATTATTTCCTTACTAGATTAGGATTATGTTTTCTTTTTATTTATGAAATTATTTTCCTTATTAGATTAGGACTCTTTTGTATTCCACCCCTATAAATAGGTCTAGTAGGGCATGTATTAAATAACGATTTGATGAATAATATTTGTTGAGTTTATCTCTTTTAGTTCATTCACCAAACTAGCGGATTGGCGGCATGCCACCGTGATGTTCATATCAACGTATCGGTGAGTCAACCATATCTCGTTCGTGTGTCATTCATCGTCCTCGAGTTGCTGCGTCAACATCACGTTGGGTTATAGGTAATTCTTTTCGCCTATTTCATTTCATGAGTTAGATCCAGAGGTTTTGGGATATTACATCTTATCGACTTATCAAATGGATCACCATCGCCATTTGTGTGTCATTCTGTCACAGCCCGAAATCCAGTGTGTAGGAACGACCAGACTCCATTGGAGTGTAAAGGTGAAACCATTAAATAAACATACCACTTCTGTCACAACTCAACCCGAGATGTAACAATACTCTAATTTTAACAATTTAAGAATGTGAAACCATCAAATAAAATTTGACTCAACAAGAATCAAGCTCGGGGATAAGGGTTTATTGACAAGCAACATTAACAATATTAACATACTTTCAAATGGCTGATCAAGGTAGACGAGCACGAATAATTTACATTGGTTTCACAAAATATAATAAGTATTTCAAATCCAAACCAAGCAGATTCAAAAGATAAACGGAAATAGTTTCGAGCAAACGGCTCATTGTATCATCACCATATCAGAGTTTATCAAAAAGACATGATCAAAAGATTATCATGCAGCAGAGACATCACTCACTTCCAACAACTACATGTATGAAGACATGTATTTGCCGACTCAAACTTCCAATTTAACAAGGACACACCACCAAATATCATCCTCGCCATCCTCATCCATCGCTAACCTGCACGTTTAGAAATACATGCAGGGCTGAGTAATTTGTACTCAGTGAACACATGCCAAAACATTTTGAAAACTTTGCTCATTAGAGCTATATAATTGAATTTGCCTTGCCACTGCATCACAAGTGTTAGTATATTTGAAAACGTTTTACTTATGAATGCATAAATCATTTTATTTTTCTGAAATTGACTGCGCAGTCAAAACATACTATAATAAAGGTATGAATCATCTACCACATCAACATTGTGTCGAGAAGTAGGCCTCCTTCTCAAACACTGTGACCGGCTAAACCGAAGTAAAGCTCACTGTCACCTCATCAATCAAATAACCACACGTGGGTTCCTGCCTCACACAGGATATAATAACTCATGTAGATGATAAAACATACCAAACTCAGATAAATGGCAAGTCAATTAATTTTAAAAGCTCACATAATAATAATCACTAAGTAATAGCATTCATCAGAGTTTTGGTTCTAGAAAAGCCCACCTGGCTTTGGGAAACTGAGTCGAGGTTTCTTACTTTATGCCTCCGACTATTTTTCAGTCCCACTTGGTCCTTCAAAATAACATCGGATAAGGACGAGTTTATCGACTCGTAAAACATAAAATAGACTTAGGGTTTGACTGAAGGACTTCTACTCGACTCAGGTCTATCTTATCTCATTTTAGCTGTTCTACATCGTCATCTTTCTCGGTTTCTCATTCTCGGATTATCGTCTTTACTCGGTTTATAGAAATTTCTCAAACTTAAATTCTCGTTTCTAGAAAATAATATTTTAATAATCATGCAAAACGAGAAGTTACTATTTAACTCGTCTTATACTTCTCATGTACTCGAGTCATATAAATTCAGAAAATAATAGCATCAATTCTCGACTATTATCACAAATCATTCATGTTACCATCGAGCACTCACATCAAAATTCAAATTTTCTCTTCAACATTCACATCAATAATCGAGCATTCACATCAATAATTAGGTATTCACATCAATACTCAAACATTTTCATTTTAATCGAGTATTTATATCAATAATCAAAGATTTTTATTAAATAAATGATTAACTTCTCAAGTAAGTAGGTTAATAAAATCCTACTTAGTCACATAATATCAACCAAGTATTGAAATGTCAGAAATAATTCATGTTTCAATTAAAGTTAGCTGTTAACTCGTTACTGCTCGACTCTTAACTTTTAAAAACTTATAACTTCGGACTTTTAATGAAAATAGTATCGTTAAACCTTGAATAACTCAAATAATAATAATTATTTTGAATTTAATATTCAAATTTCTATTTAATATTTTTCTCGACCTTAAAATACGTCGTCATTTTCTCAAAATACGAACTCATACTCGTATATACTCCCAACTTAATAATCAACATTAAATAATCATCATTTAATCTTTTTCTTTATTAAAAGTCCTTTATTTTCGTTTTTATTTAGTAAAAACTTGACTTTTCATTTCAAAACTTTGACGCTCAATAACTTCTACGTTTTAACTCCGATTTAAGTGATTCAAAAAGCAAACTTGCTTATTTCTACTCAAACATCATTATCAAATCACTTAATACATCATATATCATCAAGAATTTAACTTTCAAATATTTAAACTCATTAATCTCATTTTTATCGTATTTAATATAAAAAACTCACTCGTTTTCCAGCTTCTATAACATTTCTTCACTTACTTAACACTTAATAACAACATTTAAACATTCAAGCATACTCAAAGACATAAACATCAACTTATTACTCATACCATTCAAACATTTTTGTTTTTAATAGAAATATTCCATTAAATTGAATATTCTAGTCTTATTATTATTTTTCCAATAATAATTCCCAATTAATTTCTCATTCAAAATAAACGAACTCAAACGAGTAATTCATCTCTTTAACTTGTATACTTGACTTCTACGACATTTTCTCATATAAAAATTCATTTTCTTTTATTCTAATTTCCTTTTTATTTCTCAAAATAATAATAATATTAATATTCTATTTTCTTTTAAACATCATCATCATACTCATGCATTACTTTCACTTATCATCAAAATCTTTTCATCCTCAACAAAGAAATATCTTTCTTTGTTTTATTAAATTCATAAATTCTTTTACAATTATTTCTTCTTATCATCATCAATATCATCATACTTCTTTTAAATAATCAAGCACTCATTTTCTTCATATATATGAATATTTCGAATTTTTCAAGAAAATTCACAAAATTCATATAATGACTTTAAATCACAACTTAATCATATTTTTATGCTTCATCATACTCATATTCATTAAAAATATCATCAAATCATAAATAAACATTTAAACATATTTTCTTCATTTTTATTCACATAAATCGATATATATGCATAAAAATCAATAAAAATTCTCAAGTTCATATTCATGTATATAAATCACTCAAATCATCATTATAAACATATATCATCATCATATCATCAAATAATCATCAAATACTCATCAAGAACTCTTGTTCCTATTTTTTTTTTCTTTTCTTCGATTTTTATGTATTTTTCTTAAGAAAAACTATTTCCTTCATTTTTTAATTTCCTAGGTTAGTTTCTTAATCTCATGTTTATCATCTTATCATCAATCATCATCACCACCATCCTAAGATTTGCCTAAACATAAAGTAAACATACATGTTTTTCCTTTCTCATCATACTTATACATATACATATCTTCAAATATATGAATGAAATCATACTTAAAAATTAAATCAACTTCTCCTTGTCTTGATGATGAACTGGATGGGTATGAAGATGATAAGGAGATGGATTTCACTTCTTCCCTTGCATGAAAAGATATACAAGGTATAAGAATCAAAGCTTGAAAAGAAAAATATGGATCAAATCCTTCTTGAAAATTAAGAAGAAATTGATGGAAATAGTGGGGTTTTCTTAGCTTCTTTCAAGCTTAAATGAAAGTGATGAAGATGATAGCTTACTTTCTTGGATGATCTTGAAGATGGAAGTGAAGAACTACATCAAGAAATCCTCAAGCTTCAAGCATGGATCATGGAGGAATTTTGTATGTATATATGTATGTAGGTTGCGATGAAGATGATGAAGTAAGGAGAGGGCTGCTGCTCCTTATGCTCTCGGCAGAGATGGAGAAATAAGGGAGCGGCTGCTCTCTTGTTCTTTTTTCGGCAGAGTTGAGAGGTAAGAGGGAGAGGGCTGGTTCTTGCTTCTTTCGGCAGAGAGAGAGGTAAGAGAGGAGAGATGAAAGGTGATGAATGTGGAGTTGTGGATTTGAGAAATGAACTTAATGATAGATGAGAGAGAAATAGAGATCGAGAGAGATTGGAGAGAGAGAGGGGCCGGCTTTGTGACTTCATGAGAGGGAGAGTGACTCTCACTCTCCATGGTGAGAGTGGTTGAGGTTTATGTCCACTATTTTGGATGATGTTGCAGATTTTATCTACTAAAAACGCCCGGAATAAGAAGTTTTTTTCCAGTAGAAAATATCCCTATTATTTTATTTTTTCCCTCAAACGTCTAATAACCCTCCTCGACTCTTTTCCGACGTCGAAATTCTCTCTACTTCGTCTTATATCTCCCAAAATAAATTAAGGAATCCAACTATAAATTTTTCAGATCAAAACTCCGTCTAACGAAGAAAATCTAAAAAACTGCTCAACTAATTATGCCGTTAAACAATTATTTTTAAAACCTTTTTTTAAATGATCTCGGAAAATTCTCCCACATATCTCAAAAGTCTTAAAATAAATTCTAGATTCAAAAGATACTAATTAGACTAAATTTAGAGTCAGTCGATAAATAGTGATTTCTCGGTTAATGTTACTATTCATCAAAAAGTAAAAGTTCTCAGAAAATTTCGAAATTCAAACTCATGCTTATACTCATATATTAATGCTCAAATAATGTATTACATATTCGATTTGAATAATCGAAACGAGAAAATTACATCGAAGCACGTAAGAGCATTTTCGTCATTTCACAAAAAAAAATTATTTTCTTGGAAATTTTTTAGCACTCAAAACACATATAGAAATAACTTATTTAATACGCACTTAAAGACTTAGAAAAGTTTGGGGTATTACACATTCATCGTACCTAAGTTCTTGTGTCAACATCACGTTGGGTTATAGGGAATTCCCATTCGCCCATTTCATTTTGTGGTTTGATTCAGAGGTTTTGAGATATTTCATCTTATTCGGTTTGGTTCGGATTTGGTCTTGGGTGTATAGTATTCACGTCATCGTCTACAACTCCGACGAGAATCGTATCATTTGGTATCAGAGCCTGATCTGAACCTCTATCTTTTATTTGTTTTTGTCTTAGAAAAAAAGAAAAAAAGGAAAAAAAAGGAAAAAAAAAAGAAAGAAAAAAAGTATTGTTCTTTTGATGCAGGTTTGAAGCTTTGGATTTGAGGACAAATCCCTTACAAGGGGAGGGGAATGATGCAATGCAAGATTGAAGATCTGATTATTTTATTTATTTTATTTTAATTTAAATTTTTTAATTATTGTAGGCAAAAAATAAGACTTTATTTTATTTATTTTGGTAGTTTTATATTTTATTAGGTGAAGGATTTGTTTCCTTATTAGTTTAGGATTTGTTTCCTTATTGTTCAAGGATTTGTTTCCTTATTAGATTAGGAATATGTTTCTCTTTATTCAAGGAATTGTCTGTCTTATTAGAATAGGACTCTATTGTATTCCACCCCTATAAATAGGTTTAGTAGGGCATGGATTAAATAACGATTTGATGAATAATATTTTGTAAGTTTATCTCCTTCAGTTCGTTCACCGAACTAGGGGATTGGCGGCATGAACCGTAATATTCATATCGACGTATCAGCGAGTCAACCATCCCTCGTTCGTGTGTCATTCATCGTCCCCGAGTTACTCCGTCAACATAACGTTGGGTTATAGGGAATTCTTTTCACCTATTTGATTTCGTGGGTTAGATCCAGAGGTTTTGGCATATTTCATCTTATCGATTTATCAAACGGATTTTTATCACCGTTTGTGTGCCATTCATCGTCCCCGAGTTGCTGTGTCAACATCACGTTGGATTATAGGGAATTTTCATTCGCCTATTGATTTCGTGGGTTAGATTAAGAGGTTTTGGGATATTCCATCTTATCCAGTTCGGTTCAGATTTGGTCTTGGTTGTATACTATTCACATCGGTGTCTGCAACTCCGACGAGGATCGTATCATTTGGTATCAGAGCCTTATCTGAACCTCAATCTTTTATTTGTTTTTGTCTTAGAAAAAAAGAAACAAGGAAAAAAAAGGAAAAAAAAAGAAAGAAAAAAAAAATTGTTCTTTTGATGAACCCATATTTGTGTCCATCTTTTCGTGTGTTTTTTTTATTTTTTTTAGTATTTATCGAGTCAAAGTGTGTCTGGAAGGACACAAAGTCAAGAGACGGTGTGTAGGGAAGAACAGGTGGGAACTTGGGCAAATCCGATGAAAATCTATTGTTGAGATGTTGAGATGGCGATACAATGCAAATGGGCATAGAGCTGGAGGTTTGTAGCTGGGCAACAACGTTCTATTCAATCTGCAAGTCAGGAAGTACCTCCCCATATCCTTGAAGCTAACAGACAGAGTACCTGGAGGAGCCAGGATCTTGGTCAGCATGGGAAGCAATACAGGATGCAAACGTTGAAGTCGAGAAGTGAGTCAGGTCAGCTGTAGATTTCTTTTTCTCCAGGAAAGAGGATAAGGATCGAAGATTTCTTTCCTTATCCTAGCTGAACCTAAGCAATGAAGATATCTACCAAGGAAGAAAAGAGAATCGCAGCCGAACGGATAAGGGAGGAGGCGGATATGCATGGGAAGAGTCATTCACCAACAAGGAAACTATCCTAACCCTAAATTCCATCGCCTATATATTTGGGCGACTTCACTTTGTAAGAGAGGGGAATTCACATTTTATTAGCTTAGTTCTGCATTTTAGTTTGAGAGAGTGAGAGGAAGAAACAAGTCCTACGGGCAAATTTATTTCGTTTCAAGTATTTCTGCATTAGTATTTAGTTGTTGACTTGAAGTCAAGAACTTAGTTGCTGACTTACGCTTTGAGAAGCAACCCGTTCTAGTTTAATTTCAGTTATGATTTCTTTTATATGTTTTGTGATTTTGTTTAATATTATGTCTAGCTAAATTTATTGTTTGGGTTGGATGTAGATGATGTGATCTTAATTACTCGTTCTAAACTCGTGAGGTCGAATTGTGTGAGTTCGTTATTTGATTTTATTCCCGAAACAGTTAGGAATAATTCTAGACTTAATTGATATTGACATATGCTTAATCACCATCTAGATATTGAGATTAAGTCATTAACAGGAATTGGGATCAAACTCGAGAGTGTCTCTCGTGCCCAAGAAGGTAAAGAGTGTTGGAGAAAAGTCGGTATTGACCTACCTCTTGGCTGTCTTGGGTCTGTTTATTCTTAATGCCTTTTGGGCAGCATCGTTACTGAAGTGTCCTCGTGACTTTGTTGATCAAAGGAGGAGATCTTGCCTTCTGGTCAAGATCTGTAAAATTGGATAGACATATGCTTGGTATGTTTATATCGTGACTTCGTGACCACTAGGGTATAAACTAATCTTTGTCTTAAACTAAGTAATGAGATCAGGTAATTGAATATCTTTGCACCAATGAACAAGTAATGAGTAATTAGGATCATTGATTCGAAATCCTAACCCAAACTTCCTTGTTATTTGATATTTTACTTGTTTAGTTACAGGATATTGAGATACATCTCGACCATAACATCTTCTATTGAGAACTACCTGAAGAGCAGATCTACGCCAAGTCCCTTGGGATCGACCCCACTTGCCATTAACTACTACCTTGTTGGGCAAGAGGTGTTTTATAAATACATTTGTGCGAAGGGTGTAACGACCGCGCTTCGTCAAATTGGCGCTGTTGTCGGGGACTTGGTTTTAAGCTAGTGTGCTCTTCTAGCTTGAGTTGAGCGCGGTTTATGCCCAAGCCATATCTACAGAGTGACGGAGATCCACAAGATCACGATGAATGCCCGGAGGTGATAGCTAGGAGAAATCGAGCCAAACAATGCAAGAAGAAGAGAGATCTGGAGGAAGGCGTCAACGAACCTTCAGAGCCATCATGCTTGATCGGAGATCAGGATATTGAACAAGAGGACGATTCTTGCTCAACAGCAAGTACAGACAGCGAGGAGACAACATCCAGTTCAGAAGCAGGAACATTAACCACTATGGCAGGACAGCAAGAAAGAACCATCCGTCAGATTATGTTCCCTGACGACAAGGGAATCAGACCTTCAACTATCCAGTTGCCCACCATCACTGGCAACTGGGAGCTCAAACATTCGCTGAAGAAGGATCCTGGCATGTTTGCTATCCCATGCACAATAGGTACTACGTCAAGGCGATGCATGACCTCGGAGCTTCGATAAATGTAATGCCGATGGCCATGTTCGACGAGATAAGGTTTGGACCTCTTTCTCTTACCCGTGTAGCCATTCAATTGACGGACTTATCCACAATTTACCCCGATGGAGTGTTGGAGGACGTGTTGGTCAGGATAGGGGATCTTCTATTCCCAGCCGATTTCCATGTTCTTGACATGGGAAAGAAAGCAATTAAGAACCCAGTGATCTTGCTCAGGAGGCCGTTCTTGAGGACAACATGCACAAAGATTGATTTTGACACTGGGAGGTTGACAGTGCAAGTAGCTGGGGAAGTAGTAGAGTTCGATGCTTATAGGCAAAATCAAGATGATCCCCTGGAGAACCTTAACACCCTTAATGCATGTGGTGAGCAAGTGGAGACGCTTAACAACTTAAGTTGTTTTTTTGAAGACCACGAGGATGCAATCCAGGCTAATCTCAGTCTCATTCAGGATCTTGACCTGGATCTCGACCAGTACGAGGATAATAAGGCAGAGGGTGCCATGGTGGAGTTCTTTGAAGAGGATGAGTACGAAAGTGATAAAGATTTATGGGAAGAGTCAGTCCATGGGCACAGTTTCAACTACTCCATCGATGAAGACTACTTCAAGGATGAGGAGTCGAAGGAGTGCCAAACCATTGATAATTTCTTCGATGAAGATGAGGATAAGAACAAAGGTGAGCAAAAGCCCCTTAACAAGTTTGATGAGGAACTCGAGGAACTACCCCATGATGAGACCGAGGAGATAGTGGAGGAACTCTGGCAACAGACAATTCTTGAGCAAGAAGCCAGCTTTCAGACAGAAGAGGATCTTGCCCTGAACGATAAACCAGTCGATGTAGAGGAATGCAGCTATGCTAGGATTCCGGGCAACATGAAACCTCAGGGGTTCGAACCATTCAATATCCTTGAGTTGAAGTCGGAGGACAGGTTGGTGTCATCACTGCAAAAGGACCCTACCTTGGAGCTGAAACCTTTGCCCAAGCACCTAAAATACATGTATCTTGGCAAGAACGAGGCTTTGCCCGTGATCATATCTTCAGAGTTGTCGAGCATGGAGGAGATCCGAGTTGGTGAGGTGCTGAGCAAATACAAGGAGGCAATAGGGACCTTGGCCGACATCAAAGGCATTAACTTTTTAGATTGTGTTCATCATATTTTGCTTGAGGAGGATGTTGTTCTAGTAAGAGATCCAGAAAGGCGATTGAATCCCGCGATAGTTAATTTCTTTGTTTTTTTAGTTAATAATTAAAAACCCAAATTTAAGGCTTGGTAGCTACACCAAAATTGATTCATAGGAAATATAAGTTATATCCCGTTCTATGTGGTTCGACCCTGCTTATTGCTATACTCATTTTGATTCTGAGCAGGATTTGTAGGAATTATTTGGGAGTATACGACGCTTACCAAATTGGCGCCGTTGCCGAGGAACGATGTTTTATTATTTTTTATTTTTCCTATTGATCTTTTGTTATTTTTTTGTTTTTCATGAACAGTGAAACGGTTGAGAAAAGAGGCCAAGTAGAACAAGAAGCCAAATCTGATCTGTTAGAATTGGAAATAGTTCCGTTCGGCCAGACTGAGCACGAGCCTGACAGCAGAGTTCCACAAATTGAAAGTGATTTGTTTGCCCAAACGGACCCTAATTCAGAGGCAGAAATAGACACCGAAGAGTAAGTTGAGTTTATTTCCGCCGCGAGTATTGAAAGCGACATGGCTGCTAACGATCCCAGATTGTATAACCTTTCCAGTCACGAGGCTGATGATCATTCTACTCCGATCTGGTTGCCGGAGACTACTACAACCATTGAGATAAAGCTTGGATTGCTTAATGTTCTTCCCAAGTTCTATGGCAAAAAGGGAGAGGATCCATATAATTTTTTAAGCGAGTTTATCAAGATATGCAAGGTGCAGAAGAGACCAAGTGGAGCTTCCGAGGAACACCTTCAAGCTAGCCGAATTTTCTTTCACTCAGACGGCCAGAAGCGAATGCTTGGTTCACCAGTCTTCCGCCAAACTCCATATCCACATGGCCTGAAATGAAGAAGGTTTTTCTGGAACACTTCTTTCCTCCTATCAAGACTCATGCATTGAAGAAGGAGATTAGTGGAATGAAGCAAGAACATGATGATTCATTGAGTACTTACTGGACAAGATTCAGGAAATTGATGGATAGGTGCCCGAATCATAAGTTTTCTGATGGGGACTTGTTGCAATATTTCTACTAAGGCATGACTGTGGACACGAAGGATTTCATCAATTCATCAAGCAAAGGAGGGTTTTCATATTGCCGAGTTAGCTAAGCAAAGAAGTTAATTCAACATTTGGTAGAAGCAACAAGGGAGTACGAGGAACCTAGAATTAGTTTACTTAAGAGTGCATCAGGGTCAAGTTTCTCCGATTTTGAAGAGAAACTTGAATAAAGAATAGGAAGGATTTGGACCGACAGAGAGATCATGTGGTATGTGTGGTAATTTGGGCCATTCAACATTGCAGTGCAAATTGAATGAAGAGAATCTCATTGGTTCTGAAAACTCTTTTGGAAGTTGGTATGGTAATCCACCACCAAGCACTTACAATCCATTTTGGAGCGATCAAAGCAATCAAGTGCAGCAGCAGCAACAAAACTACCGACCACCTTATCAAAGAGGATTTCAGCAAACACCACCACCTCCACCACACCCTCCACCACCACCACAAGAAAAGCACGACAAATCTCTTGAGGAGATGATGGTTGATTTGATTGGCTTGCAACATTTTTTGCAGAATAATGTCCAATAACTTCACCATTCTGAAGCTGAGCAAAAGGTGTGCATTGATGGTTTAGCTCGTCAGATTTCTCAACTTTCGACTTCCATGAATGAGATGAGTGAAAATCAAGGCTATTTATGGTTACAAGTGAATCCAATAGAACAAGTGAACTTAATCACCTTGAGGAGTGACAAGGACTTGGAAGAGCCACCAATAAAGAAGTTGGAAATAAGTTTGAGAAATGAATCTGAAGAAGGTGCTCGTTTGCCCAAACGGGACGATTCTGATGTTGAAGTAGTAGCAGATGATGAAGCTGAAAATATGTTCTGTTTGGCCAAATAGGACAGTGATCTGGCAGTAGTGTTGAAAGATAAGGAGTGCAAAAAGGGAATTGCATCGGAGGAGCCGACTAAGGTGCATAAACCTTTGAGTTTATATGACCCTAACATTGTTATTCCAGCACCTTTTCCTCAAAGATTAGAAAAGAACAAGCAGGAGGAAGATCCCATGGACTTCATGTCAATATTTGGAAAATTGGGGATTAATCTTCCATTTCTTCAAGCGATCAAGCTTCCTCCGTTGAACAAATTCATGAAGGATAAGAAGGATGTTGGCAAGATTTTGATGAGTGAGAGCGTATCAACCGTGATGCAAAGGAAATTGCCACCCAAATGCAAAGATCCAGCTATGTTCTCTTTACCTTGTTCTATAGGAGGTACAAAGCTCAAGCATGCTATGTGTGATTTAGAAGCATCTGTTAACATCATGTCATTATCTATTTATAATAGCTTATTTGGTGTGGAGTTGGTAGATACTAATGTTAAAATGCAATTGGCTAATAGAGCATGCATTTATCCTTAGGGTGTTTTAGAGAATATTCTTGTGAAAGTACATGATTTTGTTTATCCTGTTGATTTCTATGTGGTAAAAATGAGCGATATGCAGTCAAAGAGTTTTTCTGGAGTTCTGTTAGGTCGTCCTTTCTTAAGGACTGCTAAGTCGGTCATTGATGTCTTTAATGGTACTATTTGCTTGGATTATCATGGAGAGAAATTCACTTTCAGCATTGATGATGCCTTGAATAATCCTTTTGATGTTAAAGATGTCTGTGCCATAGATGTGACTGACTCTCCTGTCCAAGAATATCTTGAGACTGAATTTATGCAGGCAAAGCAAGGTCTAATTTCAATGAGAGGGGTGACTGGTTTTGAAACTCAAGGTTCTGGAAATACATCTCGTTTGCCAAAAAAGACATTTGTGACAGATCAATACCCTCAGATAAGAAGCTACCCAAGTTGGAGCTTAAGCCACCTAAACTCGAAAGAAAAAGGCTCTGGTGATTGCTTTCCTTTTACTTTATTCATTTAATTTTATTTCTTTTGTTTTTTGTGTTTGAGTGTGTATTTGTTCTCCTTGTTTATGCTTATTCTCTGTTTGCTTGAGGGCAAGCAAAGCTTAAGTGTGAGGAGGTTGTCTATGTGTGCTTAAGTTCATTTGTTTTATTGAGTCGAATTTTTGTGTCAAGTAAGCCAAGTATTATCGAATTTGTTGATGTTTGTGAATATACTTTGCTCGTATGAGTCTTGTGATAAACTTGGTGGTTCAATATGCTTTCAAATGGTGAGATGCGATTTAAAGTTTGAGTATTTATTGACTGATACTTGGGATGATGAAAAAGGGCAGTAGTTGAGTTCCTTTACCCACACTTATATATGAGATTTGAGCCTTTAAAATAGTAGAGCATTCTCTACTTTATTTCTTTCTGAGAGAATCTTTGTTCACAAGGTTGCAATATCATGTGTGTCATGTGTAATAAATGATAGAAGGCACTAGGATGAACCAATTTTGGCCTGCTTTTCATTGCATAACCCGTACATTAACCCCCAGTGAGCCATTTTGAAGCCTTGACCATGTTCTTTCATTTAAGTCACTAAATATTTAGCCAAGGCCTATTTTGACTTTCTTTGGCCCTATTGTGCATGTTCCAATTTCGAAAATTCATCCATGTGTTATTTTTAGAGGAAAAAAAGTATTATATATGTTTGCCCAGAAAAACGTTGTGGTGAAGTTTATATCCTGAGCAAAAAAATTGGAGATTTGGTTTTGTTTGACCAAACAGATGCAGTTCCTGTTACTCATATTTTGTGATGATTATTGTTGGGTTGTATGATGATGTTGTGTACTGTATGTTGGTTCCAAAATTGAAAAGAAATGTGCTGAAAAAAAAAGTGAAAAAAAAGAAAAGAAAAAAAAGAGAAAAAAAAGAAAAAGAGAACAAAATTGCACCTATGTCGAGTTGAGCATGCAGTTTGATAGATGACAGTTAGTTTGTTCTCATTGTGATGCCTATTGTTTATGGATGATGATTCCATTTGGACATGCATGATATTATGTTCTTATATTTTGAAGCCTAGGAATCCTATCAGATCCTACCAACATTTTGAATGGTCCCTAGCCCCATTACGCCAAATGAACAAAAACCTTTTTGAGTTACAAGTTGACTGCTATAATATCGCGACTGCATGAATCTTGTCTTTGTGTGGCTGTCCTTGATACTATACTGAGTAAATGAGTGATATCTATAAGCTATGCTCGATTGTTGCTCGATTTTGACTAAGTTGATGATAATGATGCATTCTTGAGATTTCATTTCGTTATTTGAAAGTTGAGACATGCTTTATGAATTGCTAGATTTTTACTTGGTAAGGAAAAGTTTACGGATATAGACGGTTTGGTATTACTTGGCTATTGTTTGTCGAGTCAATTCGTGTCTCATTTCTTTATCTTCTATTTTCTTTTCTATTTATTGAGTCATCTTTGTTGGTCTTAGAAAATTGATTATATGAACAACCATGTTTGATGATTGAGTTTTATCTTCACTTCATACTTGAGGGCAAGCATGATTCAAGTGTGAGGATGTTTGATGTGTGTATTTTGGTTGTTCATATTATTAGTTTTTCTACATTTTTATTTGGATATAATTTGCATTTTTATGTGATTTTTGTATAGGAATTGAAGAGTTCGTGAGCATAGAGATCTGGACGAGAGAAATCGAGAAGGAAGAATTTCTATGCAATTTTAAGAGAAGTCAAAGATGAAGAGAATTAAATGGAATGAATATTATTTTCTTTAAAATTATTATTGGAATTATTATATAGCTAGGATTTAATTATTTAATTATTATTTTGTTAGGTTATTAGGTTAGAATTCACGGCTAATTACCATAGCTATATATTCTAGCTTTAGCCGCACACACAATTACATTCCATACTTTTATTTTATATTGGTCGCCGCATGTGGCGGTAGAAAAGAAGAAGGAGAGCATATACTACAGGGAGTTTTGAGCTTTATTTTCATCCTTAATTTATCATGCTTTGTTTTTCTTATTTGATTGTGTTAATTAGTTTTATTATTACGAGTAACTAATTTATTGATTCGGCGCGAATATTGAAGCACTAGTTTAATAATTTGTGAGACTTAATTGTTTGTATAATTAATTTGTTAGGATTTCAATATATTCCTAGAGTTTAAAGTTAATTCTGATTTTGTTTAAACCCGATCAACTTAGATTAAATTAGATTACAGTCAATTAGTTACTCCAATTCGTAATTGTTCGAATAGGGCTAATTAGTGATAAAGCTACCATGTTTGTAGTAGGAATAAATTGGTAAACGGATTATTACTTGCGTTCTTGGGTAATTAATTTAAATTGGGTTCCTTCAAAGCTAAAAGCTATTAGAGCATTAAATCTAGGACTGGCGTTTCCACCTAGGTTGTGTTTTAATAAGAGAAATAGTTAGGTCTGGCGTTCACAGCTAACTAATAAAGTACGTAGGAACTGGGGTATGTCCACTGCATTCACGGTACCCTATAACTGGTTGGTCCTAGATAATTAATTAATCTTTGTGTCGATGATCAGAGCCTAGACTAGTGTGGATTTATTCGAAGCCGAATTACTTTTCCTTTGATTTATATCTCATTTTCAATTGAGTTAATTTCTTTGTTTTCTTAGTTAATAATTAAAAACCCAAATTTAAGGCGTGGTAGCTACACTAAAAGTGATTCATAGGAAAAATAAGTTATATCCCGTTCTTTGTGATTCGACCCTTCTTATTGTTATACTCATTTTGATTCTGAGCAGGATTTGCAGAAATTATTTGGGAGTATACGAAGCTCACCAAGTAGGTTGATCCTCCTTATTTGAACCCTGTTTATCTTCTTTTAACATATTGACACAGAAAAAATGATTAGTAAAAACAGAACCTCACTACCTCACAAGCACTAATGTATCACTCAATAATGAATCACTCAACACTCATGTATCACTCAACTATGGCTTTTTTCTCTCCAATAATCTCACTCTCTTGCCTTTTTCCACTCAGATTCTCTCTCAAGGAATCGAATTCTCTCAATCTACCACTTTAGTTCAACACCAACAAAAACAACGAGACAACCGAAAGTAACGTCCTCTATACTGCCCCTACAAGACGAAAGGTACAAAGAAAACAGAAACTGGAAACCCAAAAATGTGTTGCACAGAAATGGTCTCAACACGCTCTATACTACCCAAGGAACCCAAAAAACACTACGAGATTTAACTGAAAGTCAGAAAAAAATGCACACATAAAATGCCCCAAAAGACTACACGGCCCAAGGAAACAAAGGAACAAAATTGCCCAAAATGAATTTCGGAAATGAAGAACGAGACCAAAATATGTAGGTTCGGAAAATGTCAAGAACGAGACCAAAATTTGAAGTATGGCTCTTTGGCGATTAGTTTGAGTCGAGAATGTATTTTGGTTGTCTATGGGCGTGTAAGAGAAGTATTATGATCTCTTAGGGTGTATGTTATAGCACTTAAAATTTGGATGGAAATCTCGAATAGTTATGGAATGTCTATGGAAGATATGGAAAGATATATGGAAGGTATGGAAAAATATATGGAAGATATATGGAAAATATAGAAAGATATATGGAAGAATCGAATCTGGATGTGGTTTTGGACACGGACACGGATCTGGAAGATAAATTTTTTTACACAGAAAGACGAGACGAAACTGAAACAAAAAGACGAAACATAAAACTCTACCATTGACACAAAGGAAGAAAACAAAACCTGGATACGAACGCGGCTCTGATACCAAATGATATGATCCTTGAACACGCAAACGGAAGACTTGATTGACAGAAGATGGAATATCCCGAAACCTCTGAATCGAACCCACGAAATGATTTAGGCGAATGGAATTCCCTAAAGTCCAACGTGATGTTGACACAACAACTCGGGGATGATGAATGACACAAGAACGAGGGATGGATGACTCGCCGATATGTCGATAATTGAATTCGTCTTGGAACTAACAAGAAGAACTCGAAAACTCTCGAGAGAGAATAACTCACGAAAGCTATTATTAATCATCTGCCAAAAACTCGTCCCTCACAAACTTTTATATAGACAAAACCTTAACCCTAGTCTAGAAAGGAAACAACTTAAATAAAAGCTCAACTTAACTAATCCGCTAACAAAGTCCATGTTCTCGAAAATAACAAGGCTGACAACTAATGGGCTTATAATAAACGAAAATAAATAAATAAGGTCTTCAATACAAATAAAGTCTTCAAAGTTGGGCCCACTCGCACATAATAAGATTAACCAAACATGAGTTGTCCAATTTGCCAACTTCCCCATCTCCAATGGGCTTTTTCATCGACTCTTGACCCAAACTTCTTGGACTGGACCCATCAAGCTCTCCTTAAACTTCTTGGCCCATGCCCTTGTAATTGGTCCAATAGGAACGCGCACCGGGTCTTGCACCAATGACGAATCTTGGGCTGCATCAACAGTGAGGGTGAACAACGAAAAATTAACAAGGGAACATGCTCGAATACAAGAGAATATCTATTGAAAGTGATAACAATTATCAATTTGCTTTCAATTTCTCATTTCAAAACTCAACGAAATAAGTTTATTAATTAAGAGTCGAGAGGGAATCAAAACAAAGTGTCGAGCACGAAACTCATTAATCAAACATCATAGTTGAAAGAAATTAAAACACGATTAAATATCGGTGTTGCAATGGAGAATTACATTAGGTCCCAAAGTTATATGTATGAAGACATATAACCTAAGCTTAAAAAAAACTTGACTCGAAACAACGAACTCCGCCAAGCACACTGCACCATCATCATCCGAGCTAACCTGCACGTTTTAGAAACAACATGCAGGGCTGAGTACTTCGTACTCAGTGAACACATGCCAAAATAAATTTAAAGTTTGCTCGATACAGCTATAAATTGAACTTGCCTTTCTTGCTGCATCACAAGTGTTATAGTTATAAAACAGTTAACTTGTGCATGCTAGAAAAATCATTTCACTTTTAAAAATGTCTGCGCAGATAAATAATATATAACTCAAGTATGTACCAGTTCTATAATCAAATATGAGTGTCGAGAAGTAGGCCTCCTTCTCAAACACCGTGACCAGCTCACCCAAAGGAAAGCACACGATCACTAACATGTGTACACATAAATCCCGTCTCACACAGTATCAAATTCGTCTTCCTCAAGTAGACGACAACATACATAAAAACTCAAACATTGGAAAATCAATTATTTGAAAGCATCACATAATATGATAATCATAATATTTCATAATATCACATTCATCGATTTTTTTTCGGTTAGAAAGCCAACATGTCAACCAGCTGTTTTGCTTGGAATAACTTTCTTCTTCTCGCTCCTCACTTCTAGACTTCACTCGTTTCTTATTATCGAACTCCACTCGTTCCTTCAAGAATAAATTCTTATAAAGACGAGTTCTATTTTCTCGAATGAAAATTAATTCTAAACTCGATTACTCAGAATTCTACTTGACTCGAGTTTTTCTAACTTTTCTCGGCTTAACTAATCGAACTTTCTCGACTCTTAACTCTACACAAGAATTATACTAACAGACTTTCCTCAGACTCGACCATTCATACTCAACAAACTTGACACATCTGACAAATTAAAACTTAATTAAATAATTAAAATCGAGAAATCACTATTCATTCCATAAACTCGGAATTTCTCGATTTCACACATCAAATAACTTCAGAAAATTACGAGATTGAATCTCGATCACTTTAAACACAATTTGTCACAGCCCCAAATCCCGAGGGACGGCAGAAGCCGGGGTGCGACTGGGATTGGATTAAAGAAACGGGGAAGAAGGGGACTAACTGAACTAAACATACATAAGAGACATCATGCATACTATGAACAAGACTTTATTTACATAAAGGAAGAGTTAATCTCAAAAGATTACTCGACAGAAGTACACCGAAAGAAACTAAGTTAAGACAGATCTTAGTCTACAGTGATAACATATCTGTATTTAAAAAAAAAAAACACTAGAGTTCTGCAGCGGAATTTGTGATTCATACTAACTACAGTCTTCCTAAGACAACTTTATTCAACCCTCGCCGCTTCCATCGCTTCAACCTGCACATTTAGAAAACATATGCAGGGCTAACTACAAAAGTACTTAGTGGGCACGTTGCCGAAAACATAATTCATAAGTATAAATAATCTGGCATTTTATAACCGTAGCACATCGGGGTTTTGTTGAAAAGGCCCGTGCCTACTAAACATTTTTTTGACTGATTTGTATAAAACAGCTTGCGCAAGCATTTTTAGAGTATGTTATGTTCAATCTTGACCAAAGCTAATTCACCGTGGCTGGTTACCCCTCAACAGGATACCACATACACCACAAGTTACAAAGTGCACTAACTCTAGAAAGCGCTTAATAGCTAACTCAGAGTCGATCGAAAGTTAACATCCTAGCGGTTAACTTAAAAGTCTGGAAACCCCGAAGGTTAACTCAGAAATCTGGTAAACCCGAAGGTTAACTCAGATAGGTACAAGAGAACTCACATAAAATAGTTGAAACAGTTTATGCGAAGATTATCACTTTGAAAACACAATTATCAAAGCGATAAATAATACTTTTGAGTTGTGGAAAAACCCACATTTTATTTGATATAGATAGAAGCCCACCTTTACACTTTACAGAACTATTTATCGAGTTTCCGTTCTTTAAACGTCCGTCCTTTTCTCGAACTGACTTCCTCCTTCATCGTACAAGAATTATACTTAAAACTTGGTCGTAAAAGATTAAAGGAATCGGAGATTCGAATTAGGTTTTTAGTCGTAGTCCTTTTTATTCTTTAGGCATTTGCACGCTTCTAGAGTCTTTTAACTTAAATGGGAACGAGACTTTAATAAATCTCGTTAGAACTTGAAAGATTTCTTACTCGACTCTTAGGTCAGTAGAAAAGATAGTCGTTAACTCATTACGACTTAAATGATCGAAAGAAACTAAGTTGTGAAGAAAACAACTTAGGAAACTAAGTTTTGAAAAACTCACTGCGCATTACAGTAGTTCTGGGGCTGCCCAGAACAGAGTATTTGGAAACAGGAGAAGTGCCCTGTTCGGTTAGAAAGCTTAGGATTTCTAGTTTACTCTCCAATTTACGGATCTTAAATCCGATTAACGAGCAAGGAGATATTACAGTTTCCGGAAAGGGTCGCAAAAACTGTCGCGGCTAACCCTAACGGCTTGATAAAATTTGACGTATGACATCCTAGGTTTGTTCTAAGTTATCGAACCTACATTTTCACGTTTTTATAGATTCACGGCAGTCAAAACGTACTCCGGTATGTGATGAACTCCCTTTCGATCTTGGCTATAAGCATAACGTTCCAACTATCGGCTTTAAAACTAACCATGTACTATACCAAATCAAGTTATTATTTCTCGTTTCTAGTTCTCGATTATATCTACAACTCATCAATTAATAATTCGAAAGCTCATGACATCAATTACATAGTTGTTCCATAGTCCATATTAAGCATTATTAACAAGTTAGAAACTTAACTCGACTTTTCCATTATTAATTACGATCGCTTGATCGTCTCTTACATAATTTTTAAAGTTATCGGATTTCATTCAAATTCTACAACATTAATCCTCATCTATCGTAGATCATTTATACGTATATTATTATCTTATATCATCAATCAATCAAGACTTAATTCGAGTTCTTAGTCTCTTAGGATTTCCATAATAATTTTAGAAAATTCTAATTAAATTCATAACATCATCTATCGTCATTAGAAACCATATTCTATCATTTAATCATCAATTAAACCAAACTATATCAAACCCCTAATTAATACCTAAAAATCGGCATTACCCTTTTATTAGGGAGGGGTGTTTTTCTTCTCCAATTAATCCATTAATACAATTATATTACTACTACAACATATATTAATCCAATTACTATACCATTTCATCATTAATTCGAAAACCCCTAACTCTAACCCTAGCTAATTTTCGGTCCACTTCTAGATCATAGGGCTTTTGATTTCTCTTAATTTAATTCATCAATTAAATAACATCTAAGCTCAATTATACTATCAATTGAAGAATTAATCCACCCTATCTTATTACCCTTAATTTCGGTCCATAATTAGTAGTTAGGGTTCTTCATTTTCTTCAAGTTTTAACCATATAATCAATCCCTAATACCTCTAATTACTTAATTAAAGATCAAATAATCTATTCTACATCATCATAAATTTCGATCCACACTAGAAAATAAAAAGAAATGGAAATTAATTGGATGGAATAGTAGAGGTGGTAATTACCTTAAGATTTAATGAAAGATGAAAGGTTTTGGATGGTTGATGATCAAGATAGGTGAAAATCCTTGCAATTAGCTTGAAGCTTCTTCAATGGAGATGAAGAAATGGAGATGGTGAATTGTGATGTGAAGGTGGCGGATGAAGGGTGGAAGAAAGAAGGATTGTAGCTTACTTTAACTAACAACAATATAATAATATTAGTTAGTTAATAGGTGTAAAGTAGGAATAGTGTTTGAACATTAGGTGTCCTATGAATAATAATATAAAATGAAAAAAGAATCAAGCCTATGTGTGCATATATGTCGGCTGCTTTTTAGAAAATAGGAGGATAATACGCGTTTTTACGACGCGATACGACGTTACGGAAATCGAGTAATTAAAAACATATCTCGGCTCAAAATCGTCGAGTTCCGTTTCGACCATAAATTCTAACGTATTTTACTTACTCGGAAAATAATATTTAAAATTTAAATTCCGACAAAAACTCGGGACGACACAGTCCGAGTTTTGTCCGGAAAATCATAAATACGAACTTTCTCGGGCGAGTTCGTATCGCGATTTCGTGAATGTAAAAATCAGACGGTTTTCCGTTCTGAGTTCAAGAACTAAATTTTTTTTCGTACACGCTAACCCTAAATACAGTAGTCGTCTAGTTGACTTCCGTAATTTATTTTCGGAAACGGATTTCACCGTTAGTTTTAGAATTTCAAATCGTAAACTTAGGTGTGCAAAGCCATTTTTATTATTAATTTAGAATTTTTAAGACTGTACGAATTTCTCGGGTATTACATCCTACCCCCCTTGCGAAAAATTTCGTCCCGAAATTTGCTTATCCTCCTAAACTATTCAGGGTACTCCTTCCTTAATTCTTCGTTGACTTCTCACGTGACTTTTTCTTGCCCTTGATGTTTTTTTACACTTCTACTTAACGCATTGACTCGCTTCTTAACTCTCATGCTTTTCGATTCAAGATTGATTTCGATCTCTCTTAATAACTTAAGTCAGTTTCAAGACCGACGTCTTGCTGACAACACTTCGTGCATAAAACGATTATATATATTTTCTCAAAATGAGATACTCACAGAATAAGCATTTTATAAATTTGGCGATAAAGCCATAATTGTTCGCATTGGAAGCTATCTTTTCCAAGTTATTTGCTAATTATATGGTATAAATCCTTGTCGAAGTTTTTGGCTCGACACGATTCCAAAATTTCTCATTAATGGAGAAATCGTAAGGAGTTTTATTTGCCTCCTCGATTTTAGGTTTGAATTCTCGCATATACTTAAGACTTTCGTCTTTGCTAAATTCTTTTTTTTTTTTTATCACGCCTTGGATCTATCGATTGATCTTGATCATTTTACTGATCGTTTCTGGTCTCTAAGCTCTTGCTTTTACTTGTCTTATATGAATAAAACAGTTATCTGAACTCCTTCTTTGACATGGTCTCGTAAGGTGTAAATACTTATCGTAGTTTATTAGCTATTGTTATAGCAATTCGATTGATGGCGAGGTGTTTCCTCAATTTCGCTCTTAAGGCTAATATTTTCGTTCTTAGCTCGTCGACGAGTATCTAAATCATTTTCTCGTATTGTTTATTTAACTGAAGGTGAGAAATGTACTAAAATTAAATTTTGCTATCACTCTCTTCTACATCGCGACCTACAAAAATCTCGTTGTTATAAAGTCGTAACTATATCCTTCCATTTCCGTTCTGGAATACCTTAATGGTTATAACAACTCGTAAAGTCGTCAGTGAAAGGCTTTCACTTTCTTACAAGCTAAACATTTTCCTATTATCTGGTAACGTCTTGTCTTACTCTATTCCACCGCCGATTCTTTCTTACGTTTTAAAATTTGCTATCGTTGGAATACTAAGTCCATTCTTTCATTTCTACTATAATACTTATTGCTTTGGAATTATCGTCTGGTTTATCCACTCTTATCCTTAGCCAAAGCTTCTCGATCGACTCGTCCTTTCTCTAGGTACTTATATTCTTTCTCGTAATTTTGGTCTAGCTACTAGTGCCGTTATTTGACCTGCGATCGATGTTGATGCATCGTGCGTTCCTATATCCATTATCTTGAATCCTTGTGTAAGCATTGCTTCTCCGACGTAAAGATACCTAATTTTAGTTGGAATCTTACTACTCCGCGGATCTATTCTTACGCTCAGCTTTTCCTAGATGGTAATTTACTTTACGATCGTAATGTTTTACTAGTTCGAGCCATCTCCTTTGTTTTATGTTAATTCCTTTACTCGAATACGCACTCCAAACTTTTGTAAACTGTGAAGATCTCAACTCTTACACCATATAATGGCGTGTCCATAATTTCCAATGCATGTTCTACGGCTGCAAGCTCCATAAAACCTTCTCAATGTAGGTTGGATACTCAATTTCCTAAGGTTAACGTCTCGCGAAACCTAAGCTGTCACTTTCTCGTCCTATTTTAGTACACATCCGAACCCATTCTTCGATGCTTCTGTTCATACCACCTATTCTTTATTTGCGTCGGTAGGAGCTTATACAGGTACGATGGTCAGTTTTCTTAAGCGTTTATAACTTATCTAACACTGGTTCGCATACTTGCGCTTCTTTTCCTTTCTACGTAATGGTGTCGTAAGCCTCTAGTAATCGTAGAATATTCCTAAGTGTCTATTAGCACACTCTTCCGATGATAGTTGTCCAAACCTAGGAAATTCCTTATTTCCTTTGGACTGGTAAATGATTTCCATCTGAACATTGCCTCTACCTTGGCAGAAATCTATCTTAATGTCTTCTGTCGATACTATATATCCATGAAGCATTACCTCCTTCGATTGGACTCGCTCTTCTGAATTTGGCATTTATTTCTTAACTCTAAGCGTTCTAGCACTATTCGCAAGTGTTCTTCGTGCTTGTTCTCATTCTCAGCGTAAATAAAATCGTCGTCATAGAATACTAAAATGTATTTCTCTAACTATAGGTGGAAACGCTATTCATGAGGTTCGTAAATACTATGGGAGCGTTTGTCAACTAAATGATGTAACTATTGTTCCGTAACGACCATTTCTGGTTCGGAGAATAGTTTTGGGGTTAACTCCCGTTTATTCTTTAACTAGCGATGCTTAGACCTTAATTCTATCCTCGCAATACATTTGTTTCTCTTAAGCTTATCGAAGGGGTCTTCTATTCCCATTTAAGGATATTTATTCTTAAGAGTTATCTTATTTTACTTGCGATAGCCCATTAATATTCTTATAGAATCGTTCTTCTTTGTGATAACATCACAGGTGTTTTTCCCATGATGAAATTTTTTTGTTTATTGAAACCATTATCTAACAACTCTTGCAGTTACATCTTAAGCTCTTCTAATTCTTTTGGTACCATTCTATTTAAGGCCTTTGATTTGGGAGCTGCTCGTAGTTCTAAGTCAATCGTAAAACCTACACGACTATCTGGTGATAAACCAGATAATATTTCTGGAAAGATAACATTTCCATATTCGCTCATAACACTCACGTTTGAATGATCTTCTTGGATCCTGGATCTCCAACTAGGTATACAAAATAAACGGTCGTATTTTCTTCTTTATCAACATTTTGGCTTGTAGGGCGGATATTATAAGTATCCTCTTGCCCATCGAAATTTTCATAGAGTTCTGTTGGTTTCCAACTCGGGGTTTAAAAAGAGATTTTTCTCTCGTTGCAGAGAATCATGGTAATTCTCAAACAACTAATCTATTCCTAAAATTATATATATATATATATATATATATATATATATCGAACATTATATTAATGTCTAATTGTTTGTTATGATCCTAAAAGACACTAGATTAGATTCTATGCTTAACGAAACTAAGGGATCAATTCTCTGAGACCATCAACATTCCGTGAAACACAGTTGTTCCTATTTTACGATTAGAGCGTTCTAGTCTTAGCCCTATAGGGTCAAAAAGGTACTAGTAAACTGGTAGAAAGTTCTAGTTTGGGTCAATAATTTATGACAGGGTAATTTATAAGGTTCGTCCAATACCTGCCAAATCTTCCTTTCCTTCACTATGCCCCTCCTGCCTAATCATGTAAGCTCCTACATTCTGTTGTGGTTGTAGCAGTTGTGTCTGTGACTGAAGTTGAGCTGTAATCAGTGGTTGAGGCTGGCCGTACTGAAATGGTACTATCATTTGAAACAGCATTGGGCAGTCATTACTCATATGCCCCAACATTCCACAGTTAAAGCATCTATCCATGTTTGCTAGACATACACCCTCAGGCTCCTTATCACGTCCAGCACACGCAGAAACTCCATGTTTCTGTTTTGCCGCTTGCCTCAGTTCTGGGCAATTCCTCTTAACGTGTCCCTTACGCAAACAATTGTAACAAACACCAGATTTAGCTAGACATATCCTGGGGTGTTTCTTACCACACTTAGGGCAAGCTGGAGAAGGGATCTTTTCTTGAGTACTTTTCGGAGTTGGGAGCTGATCATACTCGTTGGTTCCATTTCCCGTCAGTGGTTCCGGGCAATTTCTCCTAATATGTCCCTTATGTCCACAGTTGAAACAGTTGTCAGTGCCTACCTGACATACGCCAGAGTGCGATTTATTACATTTGGAGCAAACATGAATGTTAACCCTTACTGTGTGGTTTCCTCCCTGATTTATGTTCCCTTGCTGCCCTTGCAGCTGATCTAATGGATTGTTACTCTTGCCCTGTCCTGATTGTTTATTCCTTTGTGGGTTATTTCTTTGCCCTGCTTTCTTTCCATAGTCACTTCCTTTTCCTGGCTGGTGGAAACCTTGCCTAGTCCTTTTCTGTTTCCCTTGATTGTTGTTGCGCTGGTAACACTCGCTGCTACTTCCTTCCCATTTCCTTTTACCCTTATGGTTAACCTTATTATTGGGAAGATTTTGGGTTATGGTCTGGTTTGGTGCTGGTGTGGACCTTACCATCTTTTCCTTATTAGGCACTACTGCCTTTATTTCACGAACTCATTCTAGTAGTTCAGCATAACTCAATCCCTCCTGTCTGGCTACTGCTATTCCCAGTTCATACTTAAGTTCTCCCTGAAGCTTCCTGGCTATTTCCTCCTCAGTCTCGACTTGATCGGATACATACTTTTCATAATACGCCTCCTTAAAACTATTCCAGGTGGTTAGAGCCGCTTGTTCTACCGGCATAAGTCTCTATCTAATCTTCCACCAATATTTAGCTAGTCCGGTTAGCTGATACCCAACGCATGCTAGACGCTCCTCATCACTAAGTCTAATCGGCTCAAAGATCCTCTCTATAGAACGTATCCATTTCTCGGCCTCACTCGGATGACCAAATCCATCAAAATATGGTGGTTTACTTCCGAAGAATAAATCCTCAATGCTATAACGTTGCGGAGATAGGGGAAGTGAAAGGTTGCTGGGTGTTTTTGCCTTTCCTCTCTTATACGTTGTTCTTGACCTCTATCAGACTCTCTAGGACTATCAGGTCCTCTTCGATTGTTAACAGCTCTCAGCGACATTTTTAAAACTGTAAGATACAAAATTTTTCTTATTAGTACTTGTTTTTAAGCCTTCATTTTCTCACTAACCCTTTTCTTTTCCCACTTAATACTTTCACATAAACGAGAATAACAAAATTAACTTTGACTCTATTTGTTTCAACTTTTAACCTCCAAGATTAAATTAAACTCTCGTTACACGAGTTTTGTTTGATATTCTGGTTTAGTTATACGATTCATAAGAAACTTCTTGTGATTAACACCCTCTCATGGGTCATGTATATTATATATATATATATATATATATATACATCAAAAAGATTATGTTAGTTTTGCCTTCAACAAGGACTTATACTAATTAGACTACAACGAGTCTAAGCTAGGCTAACTGCCTACGTGTACAAAATGCACTAACATATTGCATTACCGTACTACTGGAAGTACTAGAACGGAAACGATTCATAAAATTTCGTATCCGATGGAGTACTACAAAACTATCTAGTTACTGATCCGACTATGTACATAATAAAAGGCTACTATACTACTATGCGTCTCTGACGTCTTGCTCAACAAACTGCGGTCAAGTCACCACTGCCCACTATGACCTAATCCTCCTCGGGGTCCTCGTCCGGATCCTCGTCCGAATTCTCATCAGTGTCCTCTTCCGGATCCTCATCCGGGTCCTCATCCTCTGACTCTGAACTGAAAGCAAACTGGAGTGCTTCGTCAACCCTCAAAGTAGTGCCATCTGCAAGTGTAAGTGATGGTGGTGCAGGCACATCTAAAACTGTCATCTCTGAATCTGAAACCAAGTAGTCCCAGCAGGTCGCTGATGCCCGCTTCTTCAGAGGCAGCAGGCGGTCGGGAAGTGAACAGGACTCGTACTCCTCTCTGGAATGGACCCTGGACGGTCCTGCCTCAAACTCTATCCTAACTCTAGTCAACTCCTAGCAAATCTCGTCAAGGGGTTTGTAAGATGATGGAAACTGTAATAGGGCGGCAAGCTCTGCGTCTGTGTCTAAATACTCTGGTCCTGACTGAAATGGTCCTTGAACTCTCATGGAAGGCTCATGCTGAAAAGGAGCGGGTAACCCTAGGCCATCTGCTGTCTCTGCAACTAACTCCCCTATGTCCACACTAGGTACCATCACTGAAGGGATCTCCAACTGTGCAATCATCTCTGGACCTATCTCATCATGCTCTGACTCTGAATCTGCCAGAAAGTGAGTGTAGGGAGGATGCGCCTGAACAGGATATGATGCTATGTGTCTGCTCTCGAAGAAACGCCTGTGTACCTCCAAAGCGAATCCATTGTAATCACATGTCGGCTCTATATCGTCGTCAAACATCCCAAGGTGGTACCACGTCGTGTCGTGTGCCCAACCACGCCATTCCTCTGGTAGACGTCTAACCAAGTCAAGTATAGCCTGACTCTCTGGAATAGTATGCCGGACTGGATAATAAACTGACGAAAAGTAACTAATCCTCTGTCCTACGTCGTGTCTCGGGTTTGCCTCAAAATCTCTATACTTATCCAATAACTGATCTGCCCAAGTACGCTGTGGCGGGGACTGACTCTCCGAAGCCGTGTCACTACTGTAAGCCATCCTACAGTTTTTTAAGAAACACGAATCAGTAACGGTAAGATGATATCTTATCTTACGGAAAATCTTAAATTACCAAATGAATATTCCTTATTCAATTGTAATATCACCACACTTAATTTAACAAACTTATCTTAAACATCTAGCAATTTCACAGAAAATTGCTCTCGTACCCACAATATATAGAAATAAAATTTCAAGATTTTATTCCCATTTCTTATCCTATTCTTTTAATTTCTTACTTTAATTCATTATTATTTTCTTTCGTTAATCCTTATCTCTTTCTCAAGGAAATTTTTTTTATCGATTCTCATTTATTAAAACAAAGCACGTCCACTTTGTTCATGTTACTTATGCAAAAGTAACATTCATTTACAAAAGACTTTGTCATTTACAACTCTTAATACTCATACGTGTCGTATTCTTCGCTCAAGGATGAAGTATAAAAATATAAATTCTCAAAAGAGAAATGGAATGTATCCTAAGAATAACTTTTTAGAACATAGGTTCTAGTCGTCGTCGCTAAAATCGAGCGGTCGTTGGGAATTTAATCAAGCTTCGCGCTTGACTCCTAATAGTAAAAACAATTCTCTTCGCGAAGTTCGAACAAGGCGAACTCTACTGAAAAACGAAATGAAAAGGAATGATGTCGTTACATGTTACTTATACGTAAGTAACATTCGTCTCTTTAAGCCACTTATACCGTACTAAAAAGGTTTTGCTAGCGGGGCATCAGACCCATATTACTGAGTTTCTTATTATGTGGGTTGATCAAGTCCACACAACAGTCTCCCAATCACATGGAACTTCTGTCTCGTTCTATCGTTCACTTCATACAGGCTTTTCTTTCCTAAATCGAGTAGCAATTTCTCAAATTGCGCACACAACTACTTCTAAAAAGAAACTTTCAGAAACTTTCCAACTTAGCTCGGAATACTCAATCTTCTCGAGGAAGATACAAATTTTAAGCTAATCGAATACTTGAACGGCTCCTAATAAGTAAAACAAAGTTATCTCCAAGAGACTTTGTTCATGCCACTTACAACAAAGGTAACATTCGGCTTTTCCGTTTATTATCCTCCTCGTTTTAACCTTTTCTAGAATAACTTGGAGCCACGTTTTTCTCACACGTCTATTTGTTTCTTTCGTTCACTTCGTACATATTTACTTTATTTTATCAGTATTTATTTCATTTCCCTCGAAGGAAATTCTTATCTGTTTTTAAAACAAAGGTCGACTTCGCCGAGTCTTTATTCATGTCACTTTAAGCACGTGACATCCATCAATAGAAGTCCTTCTCGTGTTGTGGATCTCATTTCGAAATCATTTGAAATAACGTTTCTTAAAAACGTCTAAGTTCTCGGAGAATCGGAAAGATCTTAAGTTTTTCGTCTACATTCTCAATAACCCGGGAAAATCCCTAGATTCCTTCTAGGTTCTCGTGCCATGGTAAAATAATAGAAATTATCGCCCAAATAATTTCACGTAAGATAGTACTCGTACTATCACATAATCACATATACAAATCATAGTATAATTTATTATACTTTCATGATTGAAGGGTATCTTGGCACCATTATCACTTTTCACTCAATGAATACTTATTCAAATTTCTTATTTAAAAGAAATCATATCATTAAAATTATTTTTTTTTTCCTCGTTGAGTCGATGTAGCGGGAGGTTGAGTTGTCATTTATATTCTGAATCTTAATGTCATAACTTAACTCTTAACTTTATTTGAAAGAAGACTCTGATCTAGAGTATATACAAATCATTCTATCTTACGACTCGAAAGAAGACTCGAGAGTACGAACGAATACTCTATACGTTACTACTCGAAGGAAGACTTGTATGCAGAGCAGAAACGATTGCTCTGATACCACTCTGTCACAGCTCCAAATCCCGAGGGACGGCAGAAACCGGGGTGCGACTGGGATTGGATTAAAGAAACGGGGAAGAAGAGGACTAACTGAACTAAATATACATAAGAGACATCATGCATACTATGAACAAGACTTTATTTACATAAAGGAAGAGTTAATCTCAAAAGATTACTCGACAGAAGTACACCGAAAGAAACTAAGTTAAGACAGATCTTAGTCTACAGTGATAACATATCTGTATTTAAAAAAAAAAACACTAGAGTTCTGCAGCGGAATTTGTGATTCATACTAACTACAGTCTTCCTAAGACAACTTTATTCAACCCTCGCCGCTTCCATCGCTTTAACCTGCACATTTAGAAAACATATGCAGGGCTAACTACAAAAGTACTTAGTGGGCACGTTGCCGAAAACATAATTCATAAGTATAAATAATCTGGCATTTTATAACCGTAGTGCATCGGGGTTTTGTTGAAAAGGCCCGTGCCTACTAAACATTTTATTGACTGATTTGTATAAAGTAGCTTGCGCAAGCATTTTTAGAGTATGTTATGTTCAATCTTGACCAAAGCTAATTCACCGTGGCTGGTTACCCCTCCACAGGATACCACATACACCACAGGTTACAAAGTGCACTAACTCTGGAAAGCGCTTAATAGCTAACTCAGAGTCGATCGAAAGTTAACATCCTAGCGGTTAACTTAAAAGTCTGGAAAACCCGAAGGTTAACTCAGAAATCTGGTAAACCCAAAGGTTAACTCAGATAGGTACAAGAGAACTCACATAAAATAGTTGAAACAGTTTATGCGAAGATTATCACTTTCAAAACACAATTATCAAAGCGATAAATAATACTTTCGAGTTGTGGAAAAACCCACATTTTATTTGATATAGATAGAAGCCCACCTTTACACTTTACAGAACTATTTATCGAGTTTCCGTTCTTTAAACGTCCGTCCTATCCTCGAACTGACTTCCTCCTTCATCGTACAAGAATTATACTTAAAACTCGGTCATAAAAGATTAAAGGAATCGGAGATTCGAATTAGGTTTTTAGTCGTAGTCCTTTTTATTCTTTAGGCATTTGCACGCTTCTAGAGTCTTTTAACTTAAACGGGAACGAGACTTTAATAAATCTCGTTAGAACTTGAAAGATTTCTTACAGGACTCTTAGGTCAGTAGAAAAGATAGTCGTTAACTCATTACGACTTAAATGATCGAAAGAAACTAAGTTGTGAAGAAAACCACTTAGGAAACTAAGTTTTGAAAAACTCACTGCGCATTACAGTAGTTCTGGGGGCTGCCCAGAACAGAGTATTTGGAAACAGGAGAAGTGCCCTATTTGGTTAGAAAGCTTAGGATGTCTAGTTTACTCTCCAATTTACGGATCTTAAATCCGATTAACGAGCTAGGAGATATTACAGTTTCCGGAAAGGGTCGCAAAAACTGTCGCGGCTAACCCTAACGGCTTGATAAAATTTGACGTATGACATCCTAGGTTTGTTCTAAGTTATCGAACCTACATTTTCACGTTTTTATAGATTCACGGCAGTCAAAACGTACTCCCGTACGTGATGAACTCCCTTTCGATCTTGGCTATAAGCATAACGTTCCAACTATCGGCTTTAAAACTAACCATGTACTATACCAAATCAAGTTATTATTTCTCGTTTCTAGTTCTCGATTATATCTACAACTCATCAATTAATAATTCGAAAGCTCATGACATCAATTACATAGTTGTTCCATAGTCCATATTAAGCATTATTAACAAGTTAGAAACTTAACTCGACTTTTCCATTATTAATTACGATCGCTTGATCGTCTCTTACATAATTTTTAAAGTTATCGGATTTCATTCAAATTCTACAACATTAATCCTCATCTATCGTAGATCATTTATACGTATATCATTATCTTATATCATCAATCAATCAAGACTTAATTCGAGTTCTTAGTCTCTTAGGATTTCCATAATAATTTTAGAAAATTATAATTAAATTCATAACATCATCTATCGTCATTAGAAACCATATTCTATCATTTAATCATCAATTAAACCAAACTATATCAAACCCCTAATTAATACCTAAAAATCGGCATTACCCTTTTATTAGGGAGGGGTGTTTTTCTTCTCCAATTAATCCATTAATACAATTATATTACTACTACAACATATATTAATCCAATTACTATACCATTTCATCATTAATTCGAAAACCCCTAACTCTAACCCTAGCTAATTTTCGGTCCACTTCTAGATCATAGGGCTTTTGATTTCTCTTAATTTAATTCATCAATTAAATAACATCTAAGCTCAATTATACTATCAATTGAAGAATTAATCCACCCTATCTTATTACCCTTAATTTCGGTCCATAATTAGTAGTTAGGGTTCTTCATTTTCTTCAAGTTTTAACCATATAATCAATCCCTAATACCTCTAATTATTTAATTAAAGATCAAATAAACTATTCTACATCATCATAAATTTCGATCCACACTAGAAAATAAAAAGGTTTTGGATGGTTGATGATTACCTTAAGATTTAATGAAAGATGAAAGGTTTTGGATGGTTGATGATCAAGATAGGTGAAAATCCTTGCAATTAGCTTGAAGCTTCTTCAATGGAGATGAAGAAATGGAGATGGTGAATTGTGATGTGAAGGTGGCGGATGAAGGGTGGAAGAAAGAAGGATTGTAGCTTACTTTAACTAACAACAATATAATAATATTAGTTAGTTAATAGGTGTAAAGTAGGAATAGTGTTTGAACATTAGGTGTCCTATGAATAATAATATAAATGAAAAAAGAATCAAGCCTATGTGTGCATATATGTCGGCTGCTTTTTAGAAAATAGGAGGATAATACGCGCTTTTACGACGCGATACGACGTTACGGAAATCTCGTAATTAAAAACGTATCTCGGCTCAAAATCGTCGAGTTCCGTTTCGACCATAAATTCTAACGTATTTTACTTACTCGGAAAATAATATTTAAAATTTAAATTCCGACAAAAACTCGGGACGACACAGTCCGAGTTTTGTCCGGAAAATCATAAATACGAACTTTCTCGGGCGAGTTCGTATCGCGATTTCGTGAATGTAAAAATCAGACGGTTTTCCGTTCTGAGTTCAAGAACTAAATTTTTTTTCGTACACGCTAACCCTAAATACAGTAGTCGTCTAGCTGACTTCCGTAATTTATTTTCGGAAACGGATTTCACCGTTAGTTTTAGAATTTCAAATCGTAAACTTAGGCGTGCAAAGCCATTTTTATTATTAATTTAGAATTTTTAAGACTGTATGAATTTCTCGGGTATTACTCAATTCATTCACATTCAAGTCGTCACATCTCAAATAATATTCAAAAATAGGTAAACGACTGACTTTTATAATTAGCTGGAAAAAGAAAAAATTTCAAACCTTCTCAATTTATTTCACGAAAATTCCAGCAAACTACAAATAAACATATGAGTTTAAATATTGACTCAAAACTTCATTCAGAACTCAAAAAACTATTTCATGCTGACTCGATACTGTTCGACTTTTCAACTTAAAATAAATGTTCTCGGTTTTGAATGGAAATAGTTGCATTTTGCTTATGAAAATTCAAGGAATTCAAATATGGAATCGGATTCCAAATTCGAAACCTCATGCAAAAATTCTCAGAATAAAGTAAGACATTATTTTTCTTGTAAAACGTGCACATGCTCCGAAAATTCTTAAAATTTCACAATTAGCTTAGAGTAAATATAATCGAATATTTACTCAATCAATTTCAACTTTCGACTTATAAATCGAAAACCCCCAAATTCTATTTCTCATAAGTTTCGACTTTTATCACTTTTTCATGCATAAGGGCTCGTTTTTACTCGATTTGAGTTCTAATACTCAATTTAATTATCTATGCTCAATTAGTTCATCAATTTAATCAATCTCATTTCAATTTGAGAAATCGACTCTTTAGTGCACAAAATCATCTATTTTGCATAACTTTTTCATACGGTAACTGAATTCAGAAATTCAAAAGGCTAACATGCTTGTTTTAATCCCAATTTCATCTTGGAATCATCATTTACATCATATATCATCAAAATTTTCATCATTTTTGTTATTAAATTTTCTGCACAACTTAAAAATTCTTATACTCGATCTTTTTCATCATTTTCAAGTTCTATCATACTTAGAATAAATCTAATTGAACAAATTTATCATCAGTTTCACCAAATAAGATCAAATATCAAATTCTCAAATTCTATACTCATAATTCTTCGAAAATTTTGGGGCTTGTCCCCTAGAAATTTATACTCTTCATTTTAATATACAATCATTCTCCAAATAAATCCAATTTCACTATTCTATCATCAATTCTTCAAATTGAACTGAAAAACTCAAAAATTCAACTTCTCATGTATGCATTGTAATACCCCAGATATTTTCTTCCGACGAGAAATAAAAATTTTCTAATTAATTAAGGCTTTGCACGCCTAAGCTAAGGATTTTCAATTTTAAGACTAACGGTGAAATCCGTTTTTGAAAATAAATTCCAGAAGTCAGTTGAACGACTACTGTATGAAGGTTTTCGCGTCCCATAATATTTTCGCTCAAAAACTCAAATCGAGAAACCGTACATTCACTCTTTTTGCGAGACGAGTAAGTTAGTAAAAATCCGTTTTTATTATTTTTTTCCGGACAAAATTTGGACTGTGATGTCCCTACTTTTTATCGGATTTTGAAAAATGAAATATGCTTTCCGAATACGTGATTTATTTCTAATCTAACGGTCGAATTAGATTTCGCCGAATACGTAACCGACTACGAATTTATTTCTCGATTTTTAATACGTCGTATTAGACCCGAAAATGCTATATTTTCGACTAAAATCCTATCCTAAAACCGCCACCTTACCCCCCCATGACTCATACCTTGTGAGTCATCCTACTTTAAGAAATATATCTAAACACTTAGTCATCATTTTTCTCTCCCAAAACTCACCAAAACCGCCACTTTCCCTCTCATCTCTTCTCTCTCTCTTTTCTTCCATTGTCAAGAGTTCTTCAAGCTTTCAAGCTTCACAAGTCATCCGTCTACCGATCGATTGTAGATCCGATTCCATATTCGACAAGGTAGGAGCTTCCTCTACGGATTGAACCGAACAAAAATCCTTTTTCATCTACTTTATTTTTGCGAAAATTTTGGAAATGAAGTAAGATGATGATTCTTTGATTAATACATGTTATAGTATGCTTAGGAATGATTCTATGGAATGAAATCATGAAGAAATCACCACCCTTGAATATGTGTCATTACCGAAATTTTTTAAGAATTTGGGGGTTTGATGTTTGATTCGATTTTTAGATGATTGATTAGTGGAATCGTGTTCTATATAATGATAGGTTGATGCATGAATTAAATCAGAATTTTCTAAAAATAAAAATGAAAGTGTAAGAGAAGAACAAGTGAGGTTTTGATGAAGAAGATGATATGATATGCATGATTGGTTAATGGAAATGAGATGTAGAATAATTGAGGATGAATATATAATTATTTGAAATTTTTCTAAAAATAAATTGAAAAACGTAAGAGACGGAAACTCGTCGATAAGTTGAAACTCGTTAATGTTTTGAGTATATGGTTTGCATATTAGTGATTCTAGATAAATGATGATCGTTATTGTAAAATTTGAATGAAATCGGAGAATGTCGGATTTTTGCTAAGAGACGAAGAATCGTCTATAAGTCGAGATTAGATAATGATTTAGGTTTGTGATTCGAACCTATGTTAATCTTGATAGTTAATGATCGTAACCGTAAAGTTTGAACGAATTCTAAGAAGTTTGGATTTTTAATAAGAGACGAAGAAACGAGATTAAACGTCGATAGAAAAGTCGAATAAGGAAAACCAATTTAATAATAATGATTGTTATTATTTGACGAACGATATTGTAGTTGACGATATTTTCATCCAAGATACGAGATGATTTGACTTTTAGTTAATAAACGAGAAGTTGATGAATGAAATAGAATTTGAAATTTGATTTGGTTTAGTAATTGGTTAGTTGAAAATGACGAGGAAATGCTCGTCGTTTGTTTAATCAAAAGACGTGATTGTGTACCCGATTAAGGGACATGTATGTTAACTGACTTGAGATGAAAATTTCGTAAAATCAAAGTGGAATAGCATAAATCGAACCTAGAAAGTCGTGTGTCGAGTTAACGAGCACTAGGGTTCCACGCGGACTGTTTTGCGATGCGTTACGGAAACTGTCATAACTTCTAGCTCGCTTAACGAAATCAAGATCTGTAAATTGGAGAGTAAACTAGACACCCATGGCTTTCGTTTTATACAGGGCACATCCCCTGTTTCGAAGTACCCTGTTCTTTATAAGCTTACTGACCTGTGCAGAAATTTCCAAAACTCATTTTCTTAAGTTGAATCCTTTTCAACTTCGTTCCTTGTGAACTTCTAAGTCGTTATAAGTTATCGACATCCATTATCTACTGACCTAAGTGTCGAGTAATGAGCCGAGTCAGTTTGTAGACGAGAAATTGATCGAGTCTCGTTTATTAGTTAATCAAAAGAATATAGTTAAAGAGCAAAGGCCTAAAAGACTTAACCGATTCCGAATTTCTGTTTTCTTTTTAACATCTCGACCAAATACTAAAGTGTGATTATTTGCGTTCAAAGAAGAAGGACGTCGAGATTAGAAGACAGGATGGAAGACAGAAGGTTAAAGTTTGTTCTGTAAACGATTGAGGTGGGCTTTTCTATCAAAATAAAATGAGCGTTGCTCGAAAGTGTTTACTTGTTGCTTTGATAAGTATGTATTAAAGTAACTATCAGTGCATAATGAATTGTTTTATGTAAATTCTCTTGTGCCTCTCTGAGTTAGCCCACAGAGTGCTATCCAGAGTTTTGGATTCTGAGTTAGCCCACAGAGTGCTATCCAGAGATTCCAACTAAACGATCAGATTCTAAGATAGCCCACAGAGTGCTATCCAGAGGGACAGATTCTAAGTTAGCCCACAGAGTGCTAACCAGACGATCGGATTCTGAGTTAACCTTCAGGGTGTTAGCCAGAATTAAGTGTACAACAGTATAAGTCTTACAAGTATTTATGAAAAGATGTATGATTAATCTTCACTAAGTATGATATGTTTTCGGCGATGTGCCCACTAAGTGCTTTATGTACTTAGCCCTGCATGTTTCTTTTTAAATGTGCAGGTTGAGTGACGAAGGCGGAGGAGGTTGAGTAAAGTTCGTTTATAAGAAAGAAGAATTGTGTTATCTTTTGAGCCTCGATTTCACATTTGAATTGTGTTATCATTCTACGTTTTTCCGCTACAAACTAATACACTTTTTGTTGTGTAACCTATCGGACTAAGTTTTCATCCTTTGAACCGAGCTTACTTTGAAACAAATATGTCGAGTGATCCTTCGAGATTGACTCCCTTTTTATTCAATGAAGTCAAATTCATAGTAGTTTCTGTTATAACTTATTCATTTATTCAGTAAATCCCCTTTCTTCCCCGCCTCTTTAATCCAACCCCTAGTCACACCCTGGCTTAGCCGTCCCTCGAGATTTGGGGCTGTGACAGAATGGTATCAAAACAATCGTTTTTGCTCTGCATACAAGTTTCTTTCGATTAGTAAGATAGAGTATTTGTATATACTATACACCTGAGTCTTCTTTTGAGAAAGTAAAGTTTAGTTTGTATCACTAAACTTAAGAATATAGTGAACAACTCAACCTCCCGCTACGTCGACTCAACCAAGGAAGAAAAGTAAGGAAAGAATTTCAGAAGTATGATTTCTTTTAAAAAGAAATTTTTGATTAAATATGCAAGAATCTGTGAATAAAGTATGCAAGAATTTATGAATAAAGTATGCCAAGTATGATGTGATTAAAGTATAAAAGTTATACTTTGTGATATTACATGAATTATGTGAAAGTATGAGTACTATACTTTGTGAAAGTATGTGAAATTGTTTGAGCTATAATTTCTGTTATTTTGAGAAGTATGTTGGTTTGAGAACCTAGACTACTTGCTCTAAGATTCTTCCCGATTCTTTGAGAACATAGACGTTCTAAGAAATGATGGTTCCAAGATGATGTGGCTAGAAAAGCACACCATGTAAAATCAGAGCAAACGAATGACCAAAAACTAGTACTCACCTATACGACAGTGCTTCTTTGCTACAAGTGGTGAGAATCGGGAAGTTTTCCCGGCGAACCACCTCTGAAGATTAAGTCATTATTCTAGGTTTTTTCTGGGAGGCGAATGTAGCAGGAAAAATAAGTCTGAAAAATTGTGTGTTTGTGTGTGTTGGGTTTGTAATATATATATATATACTCGTGTGTTTTCTTGAGAGTGAAGTTGTACGACTGCCAACATCCCTTTTTTCCTTGATTTTTACACGTTCTATCATCTTATTGGCTATGGCATCATCGTACTCTCTGACGGTACCGGATGAACATTAATTAAAGCATCCCTGTCCGTCAGGTGTTCAACTAGGAGAGAGCCCTGACTAAGAGCTCTCCGAGCAGATCTCTGGCGAGGCCTTGACAAGAGACCTACTGACTGTTCTCTGAGAGTAAATTTCCACGGGAGACCTCATTGCAACCGTTTGGAGTGCTCAGATCAGGTGTTTAGGTTGCGCGCTCAGGTCTTCCTGGAGATCTGGATATTTTTGTCACTATCATCTACTCCCCCCTACTCTGAATTTCGGGAGGTCCCCATTTAGGAAATTTTAGAGTAACTTAATTCGCGCAACTGCCATGTGCACGAACTCCCTCAGCAGTTCCTTTTTCCCTTATGCAGATCTGCCCATTTCAAATTTTTAAACCAGGTCTCCTTTGACCGATATTAAGCGAAAAAGTGGGGAAGACTCTACAACTTCCTCTACCTTTTTTCAACCGTTTCCTTCTCTCTCTTATATTGGGGTTTTCACTTTCATCTTCCTTCACTTTTAGCCACTCCTTTCAAATTTTTACTAAAATTCGTCCATGGTGCAAACTCCTTCCCACTCAGAGGAATTTACCACCTCCGATCAAAGGGAACCCCCGCCATCCGACACTCGACACCAAACCTCTCCGTACGAAGATTCTCAATCAGACACGTCCGTCCATACCTAGGTGAAGAGGAAGAAACCCTCTGCTCGTCGTTCCCGCCGGATAGCCATCCAAAACCCCTCCAGTCAGGCACCTTCTTTCAACCCGAATGATGTCATCAACTTGACCGAGGACTCCCCTTCCTCTAGTCACGAGGTCAAAGAGATGGATTCGTCGCTCCTGTCTGCGGACACCTCCTCTTCCCTGAAGATTTCTGCTCTTCCCGCTATGACTGCAAATACTATAGCAGGTGAATCCTCCCTAACCTCTGTAGAATTAGCACTAGTGAAGTCAATGTTGAACTGTGATGAGTTATTTGATATTAGCATGCCAGAATCATACGACCGCCCCCATCTACTAGAATATCCTTCGGTAGCATTTTGGTACCACCAAGTAGAGTCAGGCCTAAGATTTCCTCTTCCTGACTTCGTAGTCCAAGTTTGCGATTTGTACAATCTATGGCCCAACCAGTTTCATCCTTCCTTCATCAAAATCTTATTAACTTTCTTTATCCTGCTTCGTGGTAATGGGGGCGTCCCTACTCCCTCTCTCTTCCAAACCGTGTATGATGTAAAACCCACTGGCGCCTTCTACTATACTAGCGCTAGGCCCAAGGGTCCAGCCCAGTATTTGTGTGTACCCCGCACAGTTGGAAAGGAATGGAGGGACAAGTATTTCATTGTTACTCCTAAGCAGGGTCGTTGGCCTTTTGATTATCCTCAATGGCAAACACTTCGTCTGAAGCATCCCCGCCCTGCTGTTACAAGTATTGCTCCCATAACTCTCCAAGTGCTATCAAAGTTGTCCCAGAAAGCACGAGTTGCCCCCTTTTCATTCAATTCCCTGCTGTCTGATCCTAGTGTACTTTCCTTCTTTGGACTGGCACCTCGAGGAGGTCACTCTTTCTCGATTGAGGGTGGGTTTCAACTGTCTTTTCATCTTTTCCTTTTTTATTTCTCCAGCCTTCCTAACATACATTTCATTCTTCGCACCTTGCTTGGTGCAGGGACGAGTTGGATTCAGAATGTGAAGCTTCCTGACGATGGAGATTTTGATTTTGCTATCCTGCTAGAGGAACAAGCTCATATGGAGTCCCAAGCTCATGATACTTCACGCCCCACCAATCCGGCTTCTTCATCTATTGCTGCATCTGCAAGACCACAGTCAACTCCTCTTACTACTTCGGGAGTCATCAAGCCCACGGCCACTAAGTCATCGAGTCCAAGTGTTCCTCCCCAAAATCTAAGGAAGGACAAGACCAAAGTGGACACCTCCATTAGCCTTAAGAGACCTCTCTTGCCTAGACCTCCAGTTGGTGCCACCAAAAAATCCAAGCACACTCCCCTTCTCGGCAACTCCTCTCCCAAAGGTGCTGACTCATCAGGCTACGCTTTTAGGGGCCAGACTTCCAGCTCCCTCAGCAAGCTGCCTCCTTCCGAATTCCTCTCCTTGCTAAAGGCCATCCCTCTATTTGAGGAGGAGAATGAGGATATGCCTCCCACTCTGCGCCAGCTGCAGGAGGAAAGTGCTCAAAACCTGGTGCAGGTTTTACTGTTATTATGCTCTCATTTCCAGAAAATGATCATCATTAAGTACTGCCACATCCTTATTATCGTATGTCTAATGCATTCTTTTTCTTCCCTTGGCACCATTGCAGCTGTTCAGTACCCATGGCCGACTGCTACAATTTCAAGATGCCGCCCAGGAGAAGGAGATGGAGAAGCTAAGGGAGGCACTGATGGCCAGTCAGGTACAACTACAGGAACTGACTCAAGTGAATGAGGACCTGCAACATCAAAACCGGGATATCCTGGACACCAACAACAGGCTCTCTTTGGCCAATGATGATTTAAAGAGGAAGAACCATGAGCTACTCATGTCCCAAGAGAAGATGTCTGCCTTATCCGAAGAAAATGCCTCCCTCAGCAATGTCAATGCCAAGCTCAGTCACCACTTATCCCAGGTCAGCAAGGAGCTTGAGGGGACCAAAGATCTTCTCCATACCGCCAACCTCTCTTATCAATTGGGTTACACTAAAGGGGTTCACTACTGTCGCAGCCACATCCTTCGGACCTCTCTAGGCCAGCAAGCGCTGTAGATTCTTCACCAGGGTCTCCTGGAGTCTTTCCAGGCATCTCTTGAATATTTGCTGGCTATCCGCCAAGACATTGCCTTTTTGGCAAAGAGGTGCGGCATGACTGTGTTAGCCAAGGCTCACAACCTGGATTTCAAAGAAACCATAGAGGTCGATCCAATAGTGAAACATCTCTCTCCACCTCCCTCTTTCAAGGGTGACACCTCTACCCCTCTGGGGACTGCTTGGTGGCTTCCTATTATGCAAAAGGCTTTCGAGGCTCTCACAGCACCATGCGACTTGCAAGCGGTCTTCTATGATCCGCCTGAGCCCATATATGATTTCTTCCCCAAGGACTCCCTTCACTCTGGCAAGATATCAGGTATCTTGTGTCCTCATATACTGATCCAGTGTTTGCCATTATAATGCCCCACTTCCTTAGCTAATCCATTTTTCATATTCTTTCTTCAGATGTGCCCTCGTCTGGTGGGACCTCGCAAGCCATTGGGAGTGGACAGCTGGAAGATGTTCCTGAGGATGAGCCCGCTGACGCTGCTGAGGTTGACCCTGCTGATGATATCATCAATTTTCTGGCTTAGCTATCATGTAGTTCATGTTTCAAACAATATATTTATCTGCTTCTGTACTAAGCAATTTCTTTTTCTCTTTGGCGTTTGAACTATTTCGGTACTTTTGTTTGTCCTACTAGTGCTACATTCTCTACTTAGCAGCTTAATCCATTATGTCTATTATTATGTTATCGCTTATTCTGCGTATTTCTTTCAGTTGCATTTTTATTTGCATTTTCATGGGGTATTGTGGGGCCCCCTTAGGGGTGTAAGGTACACCCTTACTCACCGCTACTCTAGATGGTTTTACCTTTTGTCAAACCATTTAGAGTAAATGTCTCATTTTTCCTAATATCATGTTTACTGCCCTGTCCTGGTCTTATAATTTCCAGTTATCATAACACGGCAATATGTAAACAAAGATGAAAATTAAAGAAAACAACTTCTCAGCCTTTATTTATTTATGACAAGTTCTCTTTGTGCCATTACAGGGATACTTATCTAGCTAAGCAAGTATCCTATCAAAAAAGAAAATGGGCATAAAGCCTGACACGTAGACCTTTTCCCATTTATGACAAAATTTCACGTAGCATGTTTCTAAACATAGTACTTCTTCAAATTGCTTACATTCCATGGTCTTGGCTCCGTGTACCCTTCATGGCTCGTGAGCTCATACACTCCGCCAGGGAGCACCTTGGTTACCACAAATGGTCCTTCCCAATTTGGCTCAAACTTCCTCACCGGATGCATGGCGTCAGCTCTCTTGAGCACCAGGTCTCCCTCTTGAAATCTCCTTGTCTTTACTTTCACATCGTATGCCGCTTTTATGCGAGCTTTATAAGCCAGAGCTCGCTGATGCGCCTCCTCACGTACCTCATCGATCAGATCCAAGCTATTAGCTATCAGCTCTCCATTCAGGTTCTCATTGTAGGACAGGACTCTATGTGTTGGAATCTTCACCTCCATTGGCATAACAGCATCGGCACCGTATACCAAATGGAAAGGAGACTGCCCTGTAGCCGTTTTCTATCCGGTTCTATATGCCCATATAATGTAACCAGAAATAATACATCATAATAAATGAGAATAATAAAATGCGTTGGGCTCAGCATCTACCTAAACAACACTCTTCTTCTTTGCGTCAGAGATATTCTCTCAGGTTGTAACGCTTGTTGCGGGATTCCTGCGAGAGAAAAGAAGGGCCAGGGGTGTTCTCCGGCGAACCACCTTCGACGGTCAAGTTAGCTTTTTTGGGTTTTTTATGGTGAAGGAGAAGAAGTGAATGTAAGAGTAGGTAGATAAAAAAGAGAGAACCTGTCTGTGAAATAGATACCCTTTAGTATATATACCCGTGGGATTACTTGGAAATGAAGTTGTTTATTCTTGATTCTTGCCGATATTACCTTTACACGTGTCCTCGTATCATTCGCTGATGAGCGCATGTACCACCCGACAACTCCTGGCTCGACTGGATAAAGCGTTCTGCGGGTGTCAGATTCATTGAATATCATGAGACCTGCCCCAGGTCTCTTTTGCAGGTTTCGACTTGAGGTACTGGTAGGATACCTGAGTGTGTATCTGATACATGTACCTGTTATGAGATCTCCCTGAGGTCAGATAGGGAGACACCCGGAGTACCTCTCATTTAGTACAATTATGTTCAGGTATAAGACCCAGGTCTCCATGATGGAGACCTGGTGGATATTATGTCACAACATCTACTCCCCCCTACTCTAAATTTGCAGCATCTCCTCCAGCAAATATACAGTAGTGCTTTTCTCTTGTTCTGTTGAGGTGGACCTCCATCTGAATTCTTAGAAGGAGACCTGGCTTATTTGAATTTTTAAAATAAGCTACTTTATGGGGAAATGGGAGGGGACTCCGCAACTTCCCTTACTTTTCCCCAACCGTTTCCTCCCTTCGGTACATTAGGGATTTGGTTATCTTTCTTTCCTTCATTTTTCTCCTTCCATCTTTCACCGCTGCTAATCGTTCTCTCATTCTCTCATGGCTCACTCTACTTCTCATTCCGAGGAAGATACCTTTTCCAACAACCCTCATCTTCAGGTTTCTGATGTGGACCCTTCTTCCCCTCTTCACGAGGATTCCCAGTCAGAAACTTCTTCCCGCGCTCCCAAGAAGGGGAAAAAGCTTTCTGCCCGGCGATCTCATCGTCTAGCCGTCAAAGTCCCTTCGGAGTCGGCCACTTCTGTTAATCCTAAGGAGGTGATAGATCTGGTTGATGGGTCTTCTCTTTCCGGCTAAGAGGTGGTGGAAACTGACTCTCCCACTCGTTCTGCTCAAGTCTCTCCTCCTGCACAGGACTCTTCTGTCCGCATTTTTTCCCCTAACGCCATAGCAGGTGAATCCACTCTAACCCTTCCGGAATTAGAAATAGTAAAGTCGTGGTTAAACTGTGATGATCTTTTCGACTTTTGGCTACCTTATGCGTATGAACGCTCTCATCTTTTAACTTATCCATCAGTAGCTTTTTGGTACAGTCAGATAGAATCAGGTTTACGATTTCCGCTCCCTAATTTTGTAGTGAAAGTATGTGACCTTTATAACCTATGGCCCAATCAGTTTCATCCCTCCATTATCAAAACAATTCTTGTTTTCTTTATCCTACTCCGCGGCAATGGGGGTTTCCCTTCTCCCTCCTTATTTCAAACTGTATATGATGTAAAACCCATGGGTGCTTTCTACTATGCCAGTGCCCGACCGAAGGGTCCTGCCCAAAATTTATGCCCTTCTCGCACTTTAGGTAAGGAATGGCGGGAGAGATATTTTGTGGTTACTCCGAAACAGGGCAGTTGGCCTTGCAACCGCTGCCCTTGGCAAAAACTTTCATTAAGGCAACCTCGCCCTGCTCTTACTACCATCCCCCCTATTAATCTCAAGGTGCTATCCATGCTCACGGCCAAAGCTCAAACTGAGGCTTTTCCAATTAGTTCCCTCCTGTCTAACTCTTGCGTGCTCTCATTTTTCAGACTGGCCCCTCGCGGAGATCATACCTTTTCCCTTGAGGGTGGGTTTTCCTCCACTCTATGTATTTACTGCTTATTTTTACCTTTTGAGTTAATCTAACCCTCTTTCTTTATTCTCTCTTTTGCAGAGATGAGTTGGGTTCAAGACGTGAAACTGCCTGATGACAGTGAATTCGACTTTGCCGTTCTGCTAGAAGAGCAAGCCCGCCACGATGCTGAAGGCGTTGATCTCTCACAACCTCTCAATCCTGCTCCTCTTGCCGTTTCATTGTCTTCACGACCACCACGAGTCACTGCCTCCTCCTCAACAAGTGCTATTATCAAGCCTACTGCCACTAGATCTCTAAATTACGGTACCTCTGCTAAGATTTCCAGCAAAGGAAAGGCGATCTCCGATAATTCGCTTCCTCCGCCCCCTCAGGAGAGAACTAGAGTGGATGCATCGGTTCACTCCAAAAGGCCTCCCCTCTCACACACTTCCTCGGGTGCTGCTAAGAAAACCAAGCATACTCCCTTCTTGGGAAGCTCACCTCCTCGTGGTGTTGACTCATCGAGGTACGTTTTCAGGGGTCAAACCTCCAGCCCGCTCGGCCAACTACCTCCTTCAGAATGTCTTTCCCTGCTGCAAGCTCTTCCTCTTTTCGAAGAGGAAACGAGGGCTGGTCCTCCTTCTCGGAGACAACTCCAAGAGAGGAGTGCTCACTGCTTGATACTGGTACTTTTCCTTAGATTCTTGCAACATTTTACCTGTCCGCCTAATAGCTATGATTCACTATTTTAATTTAACTCTATTCTTTTCACCTCATCATCTTCATAGTTGATGAGCGCGCATGGACAATTGCTGTAATTTCAAGATGATTCCCACGAGAAGGAAGTAAGGGTGTTGAGGGATGATTTGGTGGCTTGCCAGGTACAGCTGCAAGAGTTGACTAAGGCACATGAGGATTTGCAACATCAGAATCAAGACATCCTTGATGCCAGTAGTCAGCTTTTTTTGTCTAATGATGATTTGAAAAGGAGAAATCAAGAGCTTTTGAGTTCTCATGAGAAACTGTCCTCACTGTTGGAAGAGAATGCTTCTCTTAGTTCGGTTAACGCAGACTTAAGCCAGCATCTCACCCAAGTTAGCCGAGAGCTTGAGCATACCAAAAGTCTCCTTCAAGTTGCGAATCTCTCTTACCAGTCAGGCTACACAGAGGGAGTTCATTGGTGTCGCAGTTTCCTTCTACGGACCACACTGGGTCAGAGGGCATTGCTGATCCTCCACGAGGGTCTCTTAGAGGCTTACAAGTCTTCTCCTGAATACCTAATGACCATCAGAGGTGACATCGCTTTCTTAGCCAAGAGATGTGCCATGACTATGCTGGCAAAGGTTCAAATGCTGGGCTTTAAAGGAACCGTGGATGTGGATCCCATAGTGAAGCGTTTGCCACTACCTCCCTCATTCAAGGGCGATCCCTCCTCCATTCCTGGGCAAGCATGGTGGCTCCCCATAATGCAACAAGCTTTTGAGGCTCTCACTGCCCCTTGTGATCTGGAGGCAGTCTTCTCCGATCCCTCTCCACCTATCTATGACTTCTTTCTTGAAGACTTCCTTCGTACTGCCAAGTCTCAAGGTACCTCATCCTCAGCATTTATATTTTGCTGTTATTATGATTTTCTAACACTCTTCCATTTCCTTTGCTAAATTTGCTTCCAGGTAGGGAAGCTTCTCACGCTACTGCTACTGAGCGAGGGGGATCAGAAGATGCGCCTGAAGATGATCCTACCAACCCCCTGAGCCGACCGGGGATGAAGATGTTGTCCACCCTTAGCCTAGCTTTTACCTCTGTTTTCTATCAAACAATTTTTATGTAACTTGATGTTTGAACAACTTTTTATCTTTCTGTTTGCTTTATTGAGGCTTTTCCTCCCTTGCTCTATCACTGATCAGAACATGACCTTTTTATTAATATACTTTTGTTGATGCTCGAGTGGCTGGTCCACTCTCAAAGTAGAACCGTCGTCAAGTGTAAACACGGTGGGTAAAGGTACCTCAGAAACAGTCTCCTCGTCCTCCTCTGGCTGCTCTAACTCAGCCTTAGGCTCCTCTAGTACACCGTCTGGTGGCAACTCTAACAACTCTAACATATCCGAGTCTAAGTCAAGCTCCTCAATCTCTGTCCCGGCTGGAAAGTGACTGTAGGGGATGTGTGGCTCTAAAGGAAGGGAAAGCATATGCCTGCTCTCGAAGAAACGTCTGTGCACACACAAGGCAAATCCAGCATAGTTGCCAGTCGGCTCCGTGTCGTTGCCGATAATCCCCAAGTAGTACCAAGCTGCACGATGCGCCCATCCGCGCCACTCGTCTGGTAGACGTCTAACCAAGTCAAATATAGCCTGACTCGCTGGAATAGTATGCCGGACTGGATAATAAACTGACGAGAAATAACTGATCCTCTGTCCTACGTCATGTCTCGGGTTTGCCTCATAATCTCTATACCTATCTAATAACTGATCTGCCCAAGTACGCTGTGGCGGGGACTGATTCTCTGAAGCCGTGTTACTACTGGAAGTCATCCTACAAAGTTTTTAAGGTAAGACGGATCAGTAACAGGTAAGAAAAGAAAAATAACTTATCTTAATCAAAACATAAATTACAAATGAATATCCCTTATTCAATTGTAATATCAACACTTAAGTCAACCACTTATTAAGACTTCTAGCAATTCAAGAAATTGCACTCAACAACATATATATATTTATACATTCACAAAAGATTTTATTTTTATTCTTTTTGTTTCACCATATTATTATTCATTTTAATTCTTCTATTTCTTTTATTTCTTAACTCCTTAACTCACTAATCTTCTAACAACTTTCATTTATTAAAAACGAAGTATTTTCACTTCGTTCATTCCACTTATTCAAAAGTAACATCCATTTTCAAAGAATTTGTCGCTTACGACTCTTGATATTCGTACTAATTGCAGTCGTCGCTCAAGACGAAATATGGAATTTAATTCCATAAAAGAAAAAGAAATATAACTTAAGGTTAACTTCCTGGAAAACTAAGTTCCAGTTGTTGTTTCGTTCATATCTTTCTTAACTCGAAGCCGAAAACTTCTCGAACGTCTAATCGCTTCCTTCTTTTACTAATACGATTTATTGAATTATTTTTATTTATTTTATTTCTTTTCCCTCACAGGAAATTCTTAGACGACAAGTTCGACTTTGCCGAATCTTTATTCATGTCACTAAGCGCACGTGACATTCATCCGAGGTAATCCTTCTCGCGTTAGAGATCTCCTTTCGAAATCATTTCGAAACAACGTTTCTTAAAAAAGTCTAAGTTCTCAAAGAACCGGAAAGTTCTTAAGTTTCAAGTCTACGTTCTCATTGAACCAGGAAAATTCCCCTAAAATCCGTCTATATTCTTGTATCCGCATACTTTTTCATAAAAAGAAAATCATTGCGCACATATTTTTCACATAATCATATAAGTATAAAAATTATACTTCTATAAAAATTCTCATTTTTTTTTTTTTAAACACAACTTATTCTTATCTTCAAATTTCACTGAATACTTGCTCATAACTTTTCTTATTTAAAAGAAATCTCATTATAAAAATTCTTTTACTTTTCCCTTGTTGAGTCGACGTAGCGGGCGGTTGAGTTGACTTCTACGTTCTCAATCTTAGCATCATAGTCTAACTCTTATCTCATACTTGGAAAGACGACTTTGATTCAGGGTATACACAAATACCATATCTCTTGACTTGAAAGAAGACTCGATATAGAGTACTAACGAATACTCTATATTATTTCTCGGAGAAAGAATGACTCGTACCACTTTATGATATTACTTCAAAGAATGACTCGTACTTGAAAGAATGACTCACACTAACTCATACTAGAAGGTTGACTCAAAAGCAGAGCAGAAAACGAGCACTGCTCTGATACCACTCTGTCACAGCCCCAAATCCCGAGGGACGGCAGAAGCCGGTGTGCAACTGGGGTTGGATTAAAGAAGCGGGGAAGAAGGGGGGCTAACTGACTAAACATACATGATAAACATTGATAAACTATGAACAAGACTTGATAATAGATAAGAAAGAGTTAATCCCTAAGGATTACTCGACATAAGTGCAAAAGACGAAACTAAGTTCAAAAGTACAGATATAGACTACTGAGTTGTTCCAAAAATACATCTCGAAAAGAAATACAGAGATTGACAGCGGAAGGGTTCTACTACGCATCTTATCCTTAAACTCAACATCAACCGCCGCTGCTCACCGTCGCTTCAACCTGCACATTTAGAAAGCAATGCAGGGCTAAGTACAACGTACTTAGTGGGCACGATGCCGAAAACATAATTATAAATATAGATAAATATAGCATTTTATAATCGTAGCACATCGGAGTTTTATTGAAAGAATCCGTGTCTACTAAACATTTTCTGACTTTTTCTCATAAATCACTTGGCCAAGTATTTTCAGGTATGCTATGTTCAATCTTGACCCAAACTAATTCACCGTGGCTGGCTACCCCTCAACAGGATACCACATACACCACAGGTTACAAAGTGCACTAACTCTGGAAAGCACTTAGCAGCTAACTCATAGCCGATCGTTAGTTAATCTAAAATAGACTAACTCTAAATCTGGAAAACATGTATGTTGACTCAGATAGGTACAAGAGAACTCACATAAAAACATAAAACAGCTCATGCCATATTATCACTTTGAAAACACAGATATCAAAGCGATAAAGAAAGATTTTCCGAGCATTGCTCGTTTTATTTGTATATAAAAGCCCACCTTTTAAAATACAGAACTTAACGTAAAAGCTTCCAACTTTGGATCTTTCGTCCTTTCTTTACAGTTGGCTTCCTCCTTCATCGTAAAATAAAATATACTTAAAAACTGATCGTAAAAGATAATCGAAGAAAGAGAATCGATGCAAGGTCTTAGTTGTTTTATTCTTTGGGTATTTGCACGCTTACTAGATTCGTTTTACTTAAACGGGAAACGAGGTTCGTACCAATCTCTTTTAGAACTTGAAAGATCTCATACTCGACTCTCGGGTCAGTAGAGAAGGTTGTCGATATCTTAAAACGACTTTAAGGATTATAAGAAATTAAGCTGGAAAGAAATAACTTAGGCGATTTATTTATAGCTCATTTCACGACTTATGAATATTTCTCGTTTATTACTTTTTTAAATAAAGGATAAGAAATACGATCTCGACTGGTTTTCATCATTAAAGGTCTTGTCCTTGACTCTAGGGCTAGTAGGAAGATGTTCGTTAGATGAAAACGGCTTAAACGGTTGAAAGAGACTAAGTTGTGAACTAAACAACTTAGAAAACAAGAAACTGAAAATTCACTGCACAGTCCAGTAACTCTGGAGGCTGTCCAGAACAGAGGACTTGGAAACAAGGGGTGAGCCCTGTACCACTAGAAAACTTAGGAAGTCTAGTTTCTGCTCCAATTTATGGATCACAAATCCGATAAACAAGCTGGAAGATATTACAGTTTCCGGCAAGGGTCGCAAAACTGCCGTGAAACCCTAGTTGCTTTGTAGGTTCGATGTATAACCTCCGTACGTGACAAACTCCTTCTCAACTTGCTCAAAGACACGACGTTCTAACGTCGGATTTCAACTAACAAGTACTATACCAATCAAAGAAAATCCAAACGCGTTCTAGTTCTCGACTATCACTATAACTCATATTAGATTAACTCGGATGCTTATGGTGTCAACTAGAGAGTTGTTCTAAATTTCATTATAAACAATAATATCAAGTTAGAATTTTCATCTGACTTCCCGATTATTAGTTACAACTAGATATTCGTCTCTTACGCGATTTCCAAAAGTCGTCGGTTTTCGTTCAAATTTTACGACGTTAAACTACGTCTAACTTGAACCGTTTTCATGCATGCAAACACATCTTAACATCTTTATAACTCAGTTTATATAGTGATCTATGCCTCTTATACTTCATTAAACTTTTTTAGAAAATTTCCAATTAACTTCTATAATCAACTAATATAATTTGCAACAATATTCAACTAACAATTCATCACTTATATCTAACATGTATAAACTCCTAATTATTTTATAAATTTTCTGATTTCATACATACTTTAAGGAGATGATTTTCTTCTCAAATTAACAACATTTATTTACTAAGCATACTCTTATATCACCAATTAATCAATTGCAATTCTATTATCAATTAACATGCAAAAATCCCTAATTTATACTTCAAAACCCTAATTAAATTTCATAATAACATAGGGCTTTCAATCCCTTTTCATCCCAATCACTAATTAAACACCTACTAAGCATGAATTCATGATCAAAAGAAGAAAAACAAAAATCCTACAATTTTCAAAAAAATTCTGCATTGACAAAGGTTTTAGGATTCTTGGTTTTGATCATTTTTAATCCATAATTATCATATCTAACATATCTAATTTCATCATTCTAAGATCAATTCATCTATCCCATAACCTTAAAAATTTCGAACAAAATGGAAAAAGAGAAGAAAAGAAAACTAAATGGATAGAAATGGAGAGGAGATCATTACCTAGAGAATTAACAAAGGATGTATGGTGTTTTGTTGGATGAATTAAGGACTTGTGTTCTTTCTTCAAGCTTTGAAGGTGTCTTCAATGGAGAATAGAGGTGGAGAAGATGAAGTTGAGGGGAGAAAGTGGTGCTGCAGCCGAAAGAGAGAGTGGGAGAGATGGGAAGGATTGGTCTTGTGTAATTGTTTGAAATGATGAAATTGTTGATAATGTGTAAAGGTAGTTTAGGTGTCACTTAGTTAAATAAGTCAAAATATGCATGTTACACCTAAGTGATGAGGTGTCTCGGCTGCATGCAAGAGGATTAGGAGGGTACGGGTTTTTCCGGCGCGATCCGACGTTACGGAAAAACGAACGACGGAAACGTTGTTCGGTACAAAAAATCGTCGTGATTCAATTTGACTTTAAAATTCTAACGTATGAACTTAATTAGAAAATAAATTTACAAAATTTATTTTGACAAAAACTCGGGACGACAAGTCCGAGTTTCGTCCGGAAAAACGTAAAAATAAACTTTCTCGGCGTGTTCGTATTGCGATTTTGTAAACGTAAAATTAAACGGTTTTTCGTTCAAAGCTTACGAACTAAAAAATTTTCGTACGCGCTAACCCCTAATATAGGTAGTCGTCTAGCCGACTTCTGTAAATTATTTTTAATAACGAATTCGATCGTTAGACTTAGAAATCAAAAATTATAAACTTAGGCGTGCAATGCCATTATTTAATTAACTTTAAACTCTTTAGAACGTAAGGAATTTACGGGGCATTACAATTTATATGATCATATTTCTAAATTTTGGAATTAACAAGTATAGAAAATTGAGAATTTTAATTCCTATAATTATATGTAAGAATTGATGTTATAAAAATGAAATAAGCATAAGTTATAGAGGAATTGAAGAAATAAAACCTCAATTGATAATGTATATATCACAGCCCCAAATCCCGAGGGACGGCAAAGCCGGGGTGCGACTGGAAATTGGATTAAAGAAGCGGGGAAGAAAGGGGATGAAAGAATAAACATACATAACAGACAGCATAATTTCTATGGACAAGACCTCATTAATTAAAGAAAGAGTTGTTTGAAAGATCACTCGACAAGTACTCAAAGCATCTAAGTTATTTTACAGAACTTAAACCAAAAATTGATTTACATCAAAACATAAAAGCGTCTAGAGTTTAGCAGCGGAATTGTGAACTACAAACTACAGTCTTCCCTATCTCTATTCAACTCAACCGTCACCGCTTCCGTCGCTCAACCTGCACATTTAGAAACATATGCAGGGCTAAGTACATAAAGCACTTAGTGGGCACTTTGCTAAAAACATACAATAAGTATTGATAAATCAGGCATCTCTTTTTTAGCGCATCGGGGTGTTTCTTTCAAAAGCCCGTGCCTATTAAACATTTTCTTTTCATAAACATAGCTTTGCAAAGCATTTTTCTGATAGATGTTATGTTCAATCCTGACCAAATAATTATCACCGCGGCAGGTCGTCCCTGAACAGGGTTCCATACTTCAACGACTACTTTATCACCGCGGCAGGTCATCCCCTCAACAGGGTTCCATACATCAACGGCTACTGTGTAGACTAACTTTGGAAAGCAAGTTGGCTAACTCAAAGTCCGATCGTTTAGTTAACCCCTTTTGGCTAACTATAAGGTACAAGAGAACTCACATAAAACAAAGAGTTCATGCAATGATTATCACTTTGAAAACACAATTATCAAAACGATAAAGAAAAGGTTTTCGAGCATTGCTCATTTTATTTCATATATAAAAGCCCACCTGACTGATTACAGAACTATTTAACGAGCTTCCGTCTCTGGTCTTCCGTCCTATCCTCGGTGCTGACTTCCTCCTTTTATCATAAATAAACATACTTTAAGCAACTTGAACGCAATCGATAAAAGAAACAGGAAATCGAAACGGTTTTTAGTCTTTTAGGCATTTGCACTTTACTACTTCCTTTTGATTAACTAATAAACGAGACTTCGATCAATTCTCGTCTACAAACTGACTCGGCTCATTACTCAACACTTAGGTCAGTTGGTAAAAGGTTGTCGATAACTTAGAACGACTTAAAAGTTCACAAGGAACGAAGTTGAAAAGGATTCAACTTAGGAAACTAGACTTTGGATACTTACTGCCCAAGTCAGTAAGTCTGTACAGAACAGAGCATACGAAAATAGGGGATGAATCTTATACCAAAAGAAAGGTACCGGTGTCTAGTTTACTCTCCAATTTACGGATCTCGATTTCGTTAAGCGAGCTAAAAGTTATGACAGTTTCCGTGAAGGGTCGCAAAACTGCCTAGTGAAACCCTAATGCTCGGTAAAATCGACGCACGGTTTTCTAGGTTCGTTTTATGTTATTCCACTTTTATTTTCACGAAATTTTCATCTTAAGTCAGTCTATATGCAGTATCCTTTAAACGGGTTCACCATCACGACTTTTGATTAACAAACGACGAGCATTTCCTCGTCATTTCCAACTAACCATTTACTATACCAAAACGAAATTCAAATTCTATTTCGTTCAACAACTTCTCGTTTCTGCTTCTCGTTTACAACTATAACTCATCATTTCATATCTCGGATGTAAAAGCCGTCAACTACAAACTCGTTCATTTAACAACAACGATCATTAATATCCAATTATTTTCCTTATTCGTCTTTTCTAACGATACTTAGGTTCATTCATTCGTCTCTTATGAAAAATCTAACGTTATTAGAATTCATTCTAACTTTACGATTATGATTATTTACTAACGAGATTATCAAAGGTTCGAATCACAAACCTAAAATATTATCTATTCTCGACTTATCGTCGATTGTTCGTCTCTTAACGAAAATCTTACGTTCTCTATTTTCGTTCAAATTTTACAACAACGATCATCATCTAACGAGCATTTCTAATATGCAAATCATATTATCAAAAGATTAACGAGCTTCAACTTAACGACACGTTTCCGTCTCTTACATTTTTTGTTTTATTTTTAGAAACCCTGAATATATAATCATCCTCATACATCGTATATCTCATTTCTATTAATCAATCGAGCATAACATATCATTTACTACACTAAATCATGCATTTTTCATCTCTTATCCTTCAACTTTTATTTTTAGAAAAATCTAAATTAATTCATAGAGTCAATTAATAACATTTAGATTACTAATCTATCGATAAAACATCAAAGAAATCGAACTACGATCAAACCCCTAAAATCCTAGAATTTTCGGTAATGACCTAAAAGAATGGGGAGTGATTTTCTTCATGATTCGATCCATAAAACTTACTTCTAAACATACTAGAACATGAATCAATTAAAAGACAACATGCTATTCCATCTCCCATATTTCGAAAAAAATGAAAATGAGGGGAAAAGATTTGTGTTCGGTTCATATTGGAGACGAAGTTCTTACCTTGCGGAATATGAACTCGGAAATGGAATTGGTCGGTAGACGGAGGACTTGTGTTCTTGAGAAAGCTTGAAGGATGAAGCTTTAATGGAGGAAGATGAGAGAAAAATGAGAGAGGGAGAGAATGGGAGGGTGGCGGTAATGGTAGGGAGGGAGAGAGAGGTGATGACTCATTGTATTAGATATATAAAGTGAAGAAAATATCTAACCAAGTATAGTGAGTCGTTAAGGGCGTGTTTGTTTGCGAAAATTCGACGGAAATATCTCGTTTCCGGCTCTTAAACGACGATTAAAAAGTCGAGAAATACTTTCTTAGATAGTTACGAATTCGACAAAATCTAATTCGTCCATTAGATTGGAAATAATTTACGTACTCGGAAAACCTAATTCGTTTTCAAAATCCAAGAAAAAAGTCGGGATTAGACAGTCTAAAAATTCGCCCGGAAAATCATAAAAACTAACTTTCTCCGGTGAACTCGTATCGAAGAAAAAGTGAATGTAAATTCTGACGGATTTTAATTCTGAGTTTTCGGACGAAAAATCTATCGGACGCGAAAACCCTAATACTGTAGTCGTTCGATCGACTTCTGGAATTTATTTTCGGAAACGGATTTCACCGTTAGTCTTAGAATTTAATTTCATTATCTTAGGCGTGCAAAGCCATAATTATTATTAACTTTCATTTTTAATGACAGTAGAAATTTTCTGGGGTATTACAGTATAACTTTTGATGTATGATGAAATTGATAATGAAATTGAACAATTGGAATTATTATAAGTATAATAAAACTTTGACTTAGTGAAATTGAGCAAGAAATAATATATGTGCTAAAAATTCGAAGTTAATAAGTAAATGGAATTGGGAACTTTTGATTTTGAGTTTATATAGATCAATTGATGTTATAAGTTATCAATTACAGTAATTTTAAACATAATAGAACTTTATATTATTGAAAAAGAGCAAGAATGAATGATTATGTTTAATGTAGAAAATTAAAGAAGGAATTTAAGGGAACTCGATGAATAAAAGATGTAATTGATGTTATTAGCCACTTGAATCACTAAATTTGGATAACATATAAGAAAATTATGAAAAAGTCAATAATTTTCTAATTAAAAGTTAACTTACGAAAATTTAAGTGTAAAAGAATAAATTAAAGAAGTATAAGAGCTTAAATAAATAAAAGAAGTGTATTAGAACTTGAATTGAGCAAAAATAAGTCCTAAAGAAAGATATATGGTGAAAACCGAAATTAAAGAGAAAAAAGTAGAAAGGGTTTATCTCTATTCTAAAGTAGAAAAATCGTTCAATAGTAATTATTTTAAGAAAAATATAAGAAAATAAGAATTTCCTGATCAAGTTAAAGCATTTTCTCGAGAAGCGTGCAAAAAAGTAACTAGAGAAATTTTATTCGAGAAGTCAGAATGAGAAACGGAATTTAAATTTGAATTCTTTGAATTTTTATAAGAAAAATAAAGCTAAGTTTGTTAAAAACCGAGAATTATAATTTTAAGTTGAAAAACAAAAGTATTATTTATCTCGAATAATTATCTGTGATTGCTCGAAGTGATTGTAAAATAATACAATTATGACAGAAATGTGATTTGTGTGAACGAGAGAAAATCTTGCAATTATTTGAAATTGTTTGAATTAAGAAAATCGAGAAATTCGAAGTTAAAAAATTAATAAATTCTTAATATTTAATATTTGAATAAATATTTGAATGCTCGATTATATTTATTAGTGGCGAATATTTATGTCGAGAAGTTTGTTGGTGTAGTACTTGGGTAGAAATTAAGAATCGAACGTTTGAAAAGTCGAATCGAGGATTTAGAAACCCAAGTAATGTAGAAGTCCGTTAGACAAATTAGATATTCGCTGTTTTCCAAAAATGCAAAACTCGTCCTTATATAATATTATTTTGAAGGCACGAGTGTAGTAGAAAAATAGGACAGCGGGAGGAAAAACAATAATCGAGCAGTGCCACTTTCCAGATGGGCTTTTTGAACTAAAACTAAACAATGTGTAATACCCCGATCTTTTATAAGTCTTTAAGATCGTCTTAATTGAACTTATGTTCCTTAATTATGTGCCCTTGTGTGATAAAAAAAATTTCGAGAAAAGAAAATTTCTCGTGAAATTACTAAAATGCCCGTGAATGACTTTACGTGAGTTTTATCGTTTCGGTTATCCGAATTGATTGTGTGATGAATTGATTGAGCATGATTATATGAGCTTGAGTTTGAGTGTGAATTTCGGAAAATTCTTAGAAGTTTCATTTTTGGATGAATAATAATTTTTCTCGAGTTTTCGTTATTTATTGAACTTTTCTGAATTTCATCCAATTAGTGTCTTTTAAGTCTAGAAATGATTCTAGAAGCTTTTGGATAGGTTTGGGAGTCGTCAAAAAATCGTCCGAGAGAAAATTCAGTTGAAGGTCAAGAAAATCCTAATATGAATATTGAAATCCGATTTTTTCTTCGTTTCTCGGAATTTCATTTTGAAAGTTTGATTTCTGGATTTCTTGATTTATTTGGTAAAGTTTGAGATGAAGTAGAGAGATTTCCAACGTCTAGAAAGAGTCGTGTTGAGTTTTAAATCGTTTGAGAGTTTAATGAGAAATTAGGGTTAAATTGCACCGGATAACTTTTTCTCCCGGCGAAATTTATATAGCGTTTTTGACTACCGGGTGCAACTAAAACTAAACTAAAATCCTAATCTACTCTCGTTTCTCTCCATTCTCTCTCACGCTCTCTCTCTCTTAAATCATTTCTCTCCAATTCTCTCTCTCTCTCTCTCTCTCCCACCGACCTATCTCTCTTCTCACTCCCTCTCGGCAATAACACACACACACGCCATCTCTCTCTCTCCTCCATTAGAGCTTAAGTTTCAAGCTTTCAATCTTCAAGAAGATCACTTCCGAGCACCCGATGACTTGATCGTTAAGGTATTCGCAATCCTCTCATCCTTGTGATCGAATAGAGACTAGAATTCATCCTCCTTTCTCTCTTTTATTTTCGACTACTTTGTGCCATAGAAGGAGCTTGATTCTAGCTTGTTTTTTAGGCTTAGAAGTGGAAGCTTGACAAGGTTTGTTCTTGAAAATTTTAAGTTTGAAACTTGATTCTCCTTTCCCCTAAAACCTCTGATCATAGTGAAGATATAGGAGGAGTTTTGATTTTTGATTTCTAGCTATGATCAGCATTATTCTTGTGTTTTTATGTGTATGATAATTGAAAGAGAAAATTTTGAGATATGTATATATGTATGAATGCCGAAAACTATGAAGATTTTTAGGGATTTTTCATCTTGTTGTTCTTAGCTTGAATTTGATGATGGTTTTGTGTTCTAGAAATTAATCTAAGAGTTTGAGTATGATTATCTAAATAAGAAGAAATCTCCCTCTTAATTGTGATGAAAAAATCGATGGAAGTGAGCCTTAAAAATTGAAGATTTTTTATTTTGATTCTTGATATATGAATTCAGGATGTTGTTAATGATTTTGAATGATATAAAAGCATGAGAAATTAAGAAGTTAAAAAGTATGAAATTCTTATTATTTTTCTTGAAGAAGTCGAAGAGTATGTATATGTGTGGTTGATGATTTTGATGATATTTGATCTTAGTTTCATCTTGATTTCTTGTATGAATTCTTGTATGAAAATAAAGGTTAAAATCTTGAAAATAAAGGTTAAAATTTTGAGGTGAAATTGAGAATTTTGATGTTAATGTTCTTGGTGGAATTGATGATAGATTTGTGTTTGAGAATATGATCTAAGAGTCTCTATGTATTTGATTGAATGATAAAAATGATGAAGTATATAGGTATGTGTGTACCGAAATTTTTGGATGAAAATTTAGAGATTTGTATGTTGATGTTCTTAGTTGGATTTGAGGATGAAAAATGAGATAAGGAGAATAAGAATAAAATTGGAGAAAGAAAATTATTTGTTTATTTTTTGTAAAGAAACCAATATATATATGAAGAACTTGATGATTTTGTGATGTTTTTGATGATATGTGGTTAGATGATGTGTGATTCGATGATTTAAAGATGATGGAATAAGAGAAACGAGGAGAATAAATTTTTGTGTAACTTTTCTTGAAAAATTCGAACCAAATAAGATAATGAGGTTAATGATTCTTGATGTTGCATGTTAGTTTTGATTAATATGATGACTTGATGATGAAGATGAAGTTAAAATAACTAGAGTGACTTTTTAAAATTCTTGAATCCGAGTTAATACGTAAAAGTTATCGAGTATTGAAAGTTGATTAATGAAAAATCGAGTTAAACTAAGAAACGAGCAATTTGGTAAAGAAAAATAAAACATAAGAAAAATAAATCGAGTTAATAAGTAATTAGCAAGAATTAGAATCGTTTTACCGAGTTCGGTAATTTTCCGAGTAATGACTCGTTTTACGAGAAAATAACGTAGACTTTATTCCGAATAACTTTATTAAGCATTTCAGAATTTAAATCCGACGTCGTATTTGAAATCCTTAATTTATTTTAAGAAAAATGAAATTAAATTCATTTAAATCTAATAATTTTATTTTTAAGTTATAAGCTGAGTAGAGTCGAGTCAGCATAAGTTATAATCAAGTCTTGAATAAGTTTCCGAGTAAACATTTGTGATTAAGTGAATTAATATGATTTTTTAAAAATTTTCTGGAACATTTAATTATATTTGGAAAATTTTTCTTTTTCCATCTATTTATCGAAGTCGATCGTTTACTTGTTTGTGAATGTTCGATTTTTGATCTGAAAGTTTGTTTGTGAATTATTTGTGATGTTAGAACCCGAGAGTTATTCTCGTAATTTTCTGAGTTCGTTTAGCTCGAGAAATCGAGAAAAACGAGACGTGTGATATGAATAGTGTTTTCTGATATTTTTGGATTATTTAATTATTAAATATTTTAATATTATTAAGTTAAGTATCTGAGTTTGAAAGTCCGTTGGTTTAGTAATTGGATAAAATCGAGAAATCGAGAAAGATTGAGTTAGATAAGTTGAGATATGTTAAGAAACCCGAGTCAAGTAGAAGTCCTTCAGCCGAGCATTTAGTTCGTTACGTTTTGAATAAGTAGTCTCGCCCTTATAAGATGTTGTTCTTGAAGGAACGAGCGGGACCCAGAAGTAAAAACAAGAGATGAAAGCATCTAACCCGACAAACCCTTCAGCAGTCAGGTGGGCTTTTTTATCCGAAATTATAGTGATGAATGTCATTATTATTATCATATTATGTGAGTTCTGAAATTAATTGACTTGCCATTTTATCTGAATTTTAGTATGTTTAATCATCTACTTGAGTTATTATTATCCTGTGTGAGACAGGGATACACGTGTTGTTATTAGTTGTTTGATGTGATTGTGAGCCTTGCTTCGGTTAGGCCGGTCACAGTGTTTGAGAAGGAGGTCTACTTCTCGACACACGAGAATTATGTGGTAGATTGATTCATACTTGCTATTCAAATTATATATGTTGACTGCGCAATCGTTTCAAGAAAAAAAAATGATTTTGCATACACAAGCTAAACGTTTTAAACTATACTAACACGCAAAGTTTAAATTATTTTGGCATGTGTTCACACATCCTGAAAATGGGCTGTGACATAGTGGTTTCAGATCAGCTTGTCTGCTCTTAAGCTTAAACTTTCTTGTGAGTCGAGTCTAGATTCAATTCCCCAACTTGTATGATTCAGTAACATATTGAGCATTTCCCATCTCACCCGGCAACCAGGTACGAATATTTTCAAAAGTTTTATAAGTTTGAAATTTAATTTGAGTTATTCAGTTTGCTATTTGCGCTTGTCTATAGATAAAAGCTTGTAAGTAGCTTAAATAAATAGATTGCTTTAGAATGCCTTCCCTAATTCTGTGTTTTGTAAACCTACCTGAGCAGTATATCTCAGTGAAAAGACGTTAAGCAAAACGAAAATTGCTACTGTGTACCCCTCCCCCCCATACACCAGTTACTCGTTACCGGGACCATCACCTCCTATTTCCTTAACCACCATTTAACAATTAAAAATTAAAAGATGGCCTACTTTTGAATGCATCATTTGCTAATAACCAAACCTATTTCCTTTATTCAGATTGTTATAAAATCTTGCTAATTGCTTGATCATTGGAGAGTAATTAATTAATAACCAACAATATTGTAAGCATGAATTGATTGTTGATGTTATTCCTTAATTATCGAGCATGTTTCTTGAGTAAAAGTTCAGTTGTTCCACCTCACTGTCCCTTGCATTCTAGTCATTTCAATACACTAGGAGTCGGTCTGTGACATTACCACCACTCTACTTTTATATTCTCTTCATTTTCTGGCCGTGAGGGGAGGGCTGCGGGGTTGCCGCTTTCGTCATCTGCCCTTGAAATTGAGAAGGCACTGAAGAATGCAATCCTCTTCCTGGTGGCATGGCCAATTCCACATCCAGGGCTTGGTTTAAAACTTCGGTAGAAGTCAAACCACTCTGACTTGTAGGAATTTCTTTAGATATCATTTCTCAAAATAGTGTAAAACAATTCGCACATCTTCTCGTCCGTATCCACGTTGTCAGGGTTAAACGAGCTAACTTACAAAACTCATGATCGCACTCGGCTATTAACTTTTTTTCTTGACTCAAACTTGAGAATTCATTAGCTTTCTATTCTTGATAACTCATTGGCGCATACTACTCATACGAGGCTTCCTTGAACTATTCTCTAATCAAATTCTCGGGCTCCTCGGTAGAATTCGTCCTCTGATAGCTTCCCACCAGTAGTCAGCGGCTCTCTTCGACTGATACGCCATGCGCTCAAGACGTTCTCAGTCTCTATAACTAAGAAATTTAAAGATTCACTCGACAGAATGAATCCGGCCCTCAACTTTGATAGGACGGTCTTTATCATCAAATGTGGGCGGACTTCGTTGAAGAAATGCTAGAACTAGGGAAACTCGGAACTTTCGCAAAAGCAAAACTAACTCAAACTAAACTCTTCTCGACTTCTAAATTTCTTTTCTTTAATCAACGATAAATAATTCTCACACAATACTCGATATATATATATATATATATATATATATATATTTATCAGAAGCAATTACTTTCTCAATCAAAATAGATATTCAGGCAATTGCACTAAAATTCTCAACTAAATTATTTAAAACAATTACTCATTCACATGCTTACTCAATCATAACTCAAGCATTTACTCATAATCATTAACTCAAACTTTGGCATAAATGGCACATTTTCAGATATATGCAATAACTCAAAAACTCAAACATTTAATCATAATCATTTTCTAAAATAGTGTCGCGAACGACAATTTATATAACTCAAGACTTAAGCATCGATTTTAAACAATAAACTCAACTAATAGCTGAAATTCTTCCTTAACTTATTCTCGGATCTTATACTCAAGAGTTCAATTAATAACTCGGATTACTAGACTCGACTATCAACTTAAACTTCGTCTCAACATTACCCTCGAATATTCTACTCAAGGACTCAATTACTAACTTAGGTAGTAAAACTTAAGCATGGAACACAAGGCTGATTTTAATAGTCCAACGACCTCTTTTCTCCTATCATCGAATGATGGCCTCTTTTGAGGAGTCATACCAAAATAGAGATAAAAAACAACAAAGATTAATCCTAACATCAACTGGATGTTCTAAACTTCTCAAATCGCACGAGACACGAGCTACTGCTTCATGTCTGGCTCTACTACTACACTTGGCATCAACTCTAACAATATTCATCATAGAATAAGAAGAGACCAACTCTTACACGTAAGATAAATATTACTCAATTTTGCCGTAGCTTTCTAAACTGAACCCTAAACATCGTTCTCAATTGAGTTCTTATCCTTGTGGCCCTCTCTCGGCTTTTCTTTGGGACCCTCTTCTAGGTTCTCATTCCCTTTACTCTCGATGGCGGCTAGCATCTTCTCAAGACATCTAAGATCAGTTACAGGGGCTGTCCACGATGAACTCTTGCTGTCATAGTGCTTGACTTTGTAAACTTCTCTGATATCTTCAAACTTCTCGTCATCGCCCAGAGGGGTATCGTTGTTGTTATCATTGCGACGGAGGTACATGACTACGTCGATATCTTGATTGAGTTCTAACTGTCACTTCTGACTCGGCTTCCAAACAGCGCCTCGAAGGCAGGGAATTGGAAACAAAATTAGCTGTTCGAGATGAGTTGGAGGTGGCTTGTGCCTATTGTTTTTTTTGCAGACGAGTGCTCGAAGGGCTCATCGTCATCGCTATTCTTGGTACGAGTTGGCCTAGAAGGCTTGGCTATGACTCTCACGGGAGAGTAAGTGTTGATATGATGCATGAATGCCTTTAACTCATCGTACGAAGAAGGCAAGACTCTGAAAGGATCGTACGAACCATCGAGCTGCATAACTACACAGCTAATTGAGATAGAGAAGCCCGGGGAAAATGAACTGATCAGAAAAAATAGCTCTTGAATATTTGCTGAACTGAAGACTTAACACTAGACACAAGGCGAGACAAAGGAGAAATAAGAAATGGAATGGGGTTGTCCTGAGACTGAGGCTCAGAACTGAGTTTACTCGGCTCAAATGGGGGTGAAGAGTTGAGTGGTCCAGGGGACAAAGCATCTCGTCTGGTGAACTGGCACAAAATTGTGGCGATAAACTCGTTATAATTGCTGAAAAGATAAACTCCATGGTATTAACGTCTGATATGGGTCGGCATCGCAGAAGTTGCTCATTCACGCCACTTCTCAGGAGAAACAAAGATGAGATGTACCATCCCATCAAAAAGCATTGACGTCAAGGTACTTCACTATCTCTCGAACTTGTGATAACGTGCTACAAATTCTACTAGTGTCTCCTGATAATTCTTCCTCAAATGCTCGTACTCTTGCATCCTTGCTCTGCTCCCTTCTTCGTCTATCTTGCTCTTGTTTCCCGAAAGTGAATTTAAGCTCAAGGCATTGGGTAATTTTACATTACGAAATTAATCGCACAATCGATTTGTCCTATCGAATTTCAATGGCAAACACGATTTAGGGAGAGAATTCTAAAGCATCCTAGTTCTTCAAGCAACTTATCAAGCTCGTCGCTTCTAGATAAACACAAATAGAAATAATTGGATAACTTTAAATCGAGTGAAAACTTGGAAAGCTCCTGAAAAATTCGTACCAATTATCAATTTGCTTTTAATTTCTCATTTCAAAACTCAACGAAATAAGTTTATTAATTAAGAGTCGAGAGGGAATCAAAACAAAGTGTCGAGCACGAAACACATTAATCAAACATCAGCGTTGAAAGAAATTAAATATCGGTGTTGCAGCGGAGAATTACATTAGGTTCCAAAGTTATATGTATGAAGACATATAACTCAAGCTTAAACAAAACTTGACATGAAACAACGAACGCTACCAAACACACTACACCCATCATCATTCGAGCTCACCTGCACGTTTTAGAAACAACATGCAGGGTTGAGTACTCATCAAACTGGGTACATCTGACAAATTGAAACTTAATTAAATCTCGATCACTTTAAACACAATTCAATCACATTCAAGTTGTCACATCTCAAATCAAGTATTCACAAATAAGTAAACGACTGACTTCAATAATTAGCCGAAAAAAAAAATTTCAAACCTTCTCAACTTAATACGCGAAAATCAAGCAAACGACAAATAAACGTACGAGTTTAAATATTGACTAGGAACTTCATTAAGAACTCAAAACACTGTAGCATGCTGACTCAATACTGCTCGACTTTTCAACTTAAAATAAAAGTTCTCGGTTTTGAATGGAAATAGTTTCATTTCTCTTATAAAAATTCAAGGAATTCAAATATGGAAAAGGATTCAAAATCCGTAATACCCCAATCTTCTATAAGTCTTCAAGTTCGTCTTAATTCAGCTTATGTGCCTTAATTATGTACCTTTGTGTGATAAAAATTTCCGATTACTAAAATGCCCTTGAGTGCCTTTACGTGATTTTTATCATTTCGGATATCCAAATCGATTGTTTGATGAATTGATTGAGCATGATTATATGAGTTTGAGTTTGAGTTTGAGTTTGAATTTCAGAAAATTTTGAGAAGTTTTGTTTTTAGATAAATAGTAACTTTTCCCGAGTTTTTACTATTCATCGATCTTTTTTGAATTTTGTCTAATTAGTGTCTTTTGAGTCTAAAAATGATTCTAGAAGCTTTGAGATGTGTGTGAGAGTCGCCAGAGAACGTCCGAGAGAAAATGTAGTTGAAGGTTCAGAAAATCCTAATATGAATAGTGAAGTCCAACTTTTCCTTCGTTGCTCAAAATTTTAATCTGAAAATTTGATTTCTGGATTCCTTGATTTATTTGGTGAAGTTTGAGATGAAGTAGAGAGTTTTCTGACATCGAGAAAGAGTCGTGATGAGTTTTAAATCGTTTGAGAGTTTAATGAAAAAGTAGGGTTAAATTGCACCGGATAACATTTTCTTCCGGCAAAATTTTGATCTCGTTTTTGATCACCGGGTGCAACTAAAACTCTATTAAGTCGTAATCTACTCTCACAAACTCTCACTCTCTCTCACGCTCTCTCTCTCTTTCTTAATCATCTCTCTACAATTCTCTCTCTTCTCTCTCTCCCACCGACCTCTCTCCCCTCTTTCACCACTCTCTCTCTCTCAGTACACACACATACACACACCATCACTCAAACCTCCATGGAAGTTTAGCCTTCGATCATCAAACGACCAAACCGTTAAGGTATTTGAAATCCTCTCATCTTTGTGATCGATTTAAGACTAGGTTTCATCTCATCTTTGCAAGGTTTATTCTTGGAAAGTAGAAGTTTAAAGTCGAAGCCCTCTTTCCCTCTCTTGACCATCGATGATGAAGGCTAGGGTGGAGGAGTTTTATTTTTGTTTTAAGCTTAATATCAATGATTCAAGTATTTATATATGTATATGAAAAGATGAAAGAAAAATCATGCATGTTTAATTGCTATATGTGCCGAAATTGTTAGGTATTATTTAGGGATTTTTATGATTATGAACTAAGCATGATGTTTATGATAGAAATGAACTTTAGGAATTAATCTAAGAGTTAGGAGATAACTATTTAAAGAAGAAGGATTTTTCCCTAAATTTCTTCATGAAAATCAAAGGGGATAAGAAGAGGAAAAGCAGAAATTTTGTTAAGAAGATTGATGAATAAGTCGATGATTTGAGTATGATGATTTGACTGTTTTGGATACATGAAAAAGAAGTTAGAAATTTTAGTCATTTTAATTTTTTTATTAATACCAAAAATTTTTAATAGAAATTAGTGATTTATATGCCTAAGTTCTTATTAGAAGTTTTGATGAAGAGTTTGATGAATTTTGAGTATTGTGATGCTTAAGAAAATGAGGAACTAAAGAGTATGAAATTTACTTGAAATTTTCGATGAGTACATATATGTGTGTTTGATGATTTCGTGATGATCTTGAAGATTTTGATGATAGGATGATGATAATATGAAGATTTATGCATGTTATGTGATTAAGATGACGAAATGAGTTGCTTTGCTATTTTTGTTGAAAATTTCGAACAAAAAATGAGCATAAGGGTGATGATTTTTGATGTCATATGTTAGTATTGTTTAGTTTAATGATGGAATAATGGCTTTGAGTATATAAAGAGCTTAAGTATAGAAGGAATCGAAAAAAGAAAATCATTTGCTTAAAAGCATGAAAATTTCGAACCAAATGAGGTAGAAATATTTGTGATTTTTGATACTTATGTGTTCTAAGTTATGAAATATGGATAGATTAGTGTTAATGAAATTATTTTGAGTATGGGACGGGATGAGGAAAAAACGCAAAAAGAAGCACAAAACCCTAAGCTTTTCCCGTTTTTTCTTCTTTCAAATTGACGGATTTTCATCCATGAACCTTCAAAATTGATCTCATATTCACCTACCTAGGTTAAAAACGAACGATTTAGCCATTTGAATCGTTCGATTTCTTTAAGATTTCAGTAAGAACTTGTATTGGGGGTTGTCTACGTCGTCGTTCTTTAACCTACAAATTCCGGCGTCTTTGCCGATAATTGGTTAACGGCGTTTACAGATTCTTGTTCTAGGGTAGAAGTCAAACGTTTTAGCCTTTTAAATTGTTCGATTTCATTCTGTTTCAAGTGCAATTTGTTTTTAGGGTTCTATCGCCGTCGGAGGTTTCCTTTCAAATTCCAGCTTCTCTGCTAGAAATTGATTAAGAACGTTTGGATATTCAGATTTCTGGAGGAAAATTGAACAGTTTTGCACTTCGAATTGCTCGATTTGATTAAATTCTGGTTGAGATTGGTTTTAGGGTTTCGGCGATGTCGTCACCGATTTTCGGCACTCCGGTTGTAATTTGATCAACGACAATCTCATATTATTGTTCCTGATTGAAAATCGGGCATTATAGTCTCTTGAATTGCTTGATTTTACTAAGATTGGAGGGTGCTTCTCATCGACGATCTTCCGGCAATCGCGATTTCAGCAGACGCGATTCTGGCAATCTTCATCCCTTCATTTACTGGTCAAGCTTCCGGTGATCTTATTATCTTCGTTCTGGAAGAAATTCATTGTAATGCCCCGTAAATTCCTTACGTTCAAAAAAGTTTAAAGTTAATTAAATAAATGGCTTTGCACGCCTAAATTTATAATTTTTGAATTCTAAGGCTAACGGTCGAATCCGTTATTAAAAATAAATTATAGAAGTCTGCTAGAAGGCTACTGTATTTAGGGTTAGAGCATACGAAAAATTTTTAGTTTGTAAACTAAGAACGGAAAACTGTTTAATTTTACGTTTACAAAAATCGCAATACGAACACGACGAGAAAGTTTGTTTTTACGTTTTTTCGGACGAAACTCGGACTTGTCGTCCCGAGTTTTTGTCAAAATAAATTTTATAAATTTATTTTCTAATTAAGTTCATACGTTAGAATTTTTAAGTCAAATCGAATCACGACGATTTTTTGTACCGAACAACGTTTTTCGTCGTTCGTTTTCCCGTAACGTCGGATCGTGCCGGAAAAACCCGTAAACTCTCTAAAAAAATTCTGCATGCACCGCCACCTCATTCCTTTAGTGGAAGACATGCATGTTTGTTACTACTTAGTTTAATGACACCTAAACTACCTTTTTACACCTTTCAAACTTTCCATCATTGCAAAAGAAACTTGAACAACACAATTTCCTTTCATCTCTCTCTTTCTCGGCAACTCTCTCTTCTCCCTCAATCTTCATTTTTTTTTATCTTCTTCATCCACCTCTATCCTCCATTGAAGAGCCTTCAAAGCTTGGAGAAAGAACACAAGTCCTCAATCATCCATCAAACACCATACTTCTTTCTTTATTTTTCAAGGTATGATGATGATCTTTAATCCTATCCAATTCTTTTTCTTTTCCCCTTCTTTCCTTCATGTTCGAATTCTTTAAGGTTTAGTATGGATGTTTTGATCTTAGAATAATGTAATTAGATATGTTAGATAGGATAGTCATGGGTTAAAATGGAATAAAAACAAGAACCTTATTTATTATGTGAATGCAGAATTTTTTTGGGAAATTGTAGGATTTTAGTTTTTTCTTCTTTTTGATCATAAATTCATGCTTAGTAGAGGTTTAATTAGTGTTTGGAATGAAAAGGTATTGAAAGCCCTATATTATTATGAAATTTAATTAGGGTTTGAAGTATAAATTAGGGGGTTTTTGCATGTTATTTTTTTTTGGATTTGCAAGTGATTAATAGTTGTTATAATAGTTTGATTAGTAAATAAATGATGTTAATTAGAGAAGAAAATCAACCCCTTAACATCTATATAAAACCAGAAATTTATAGAATAAATAGGAGTTTATACATGTTTGATATTAAGTGATGATTTGTTAGTGGATTATGTTGCAAATCATATTAGTTGATAATAGAAGTTAATTGGAAATTTTCTAAAAATGTTTAATGAAATGTAAGAGACTAAAATCACCTTATAAACTGAGTTATAAAGATGTTAAGATGTGTTTGCATGCACAAAAATGGTTCAAGTTAGATATAGTTTAGCGTCGTAAAATTTGAACGAAAACCGACGACTTTTGAAAAATCGCGTAAGAGACGAATATCTAGTTGTAACTGAAAATCAAGAAGTCGGATGAGATTTCTAATATGATATTATTGTTTGTAATGAAATTTAGAACATCTTTCTAGCTGACATCATAAGCATCCGAGTCGATATAATATGGGTTATAGTTGTAATCGAGAACTAGAATGCGTTTGGATTTTCTTTGTTGGTTTAGTAATTGATAGTTGAAATCCGACGTTAGAACGTCGTGCTTTTGAGTAAGTTGAAAAAGAGTTTGTCACGTACGGAGGTACGTGATGACTGTTTTAGAGTCCAGTTTCTAAAAAAAGTTGAATACGAGAATTTAAAACGAGCCTAAAACGTTATACGGCAAACTTATCAAACAATTAGGGTTTTTTTCGCGCCAGTTTTGCGACCCTTACCGGAAACTGTAATAACTTCCAGCTCGTTTATTGGATTTGTGATCCGTAAATTGGAGCGCGAACTAGACTTCCTAAGCTTTCTAATGGTACAGGGCTCACCCCCTGTTTCCAAATCCTCTGTTCTGGATAGCCTCCAGAGTTACTGGACTGTGCAGTGAATTTTCAGTTTCTTGTTTTCTAAGTTGTTTAGTTCACAACTTAGCTTCTTTCAATCGTTTAAGCCGTTTTTATCTATCGAACATCTTCTTTCTGACCCTAGAGTCAAGGACAAGACCTTTAATGATGAAAACCAGTCGAGATCGTATCTCTTATCCTTTCTTTAAAGAAGTAATAAACGAAAAATATTCATAAATCGTGAAATGAGCTATAAATAAATCGCCTAAGTTGATTCTTTCCAACTTAGCTTCTCTTAATCTTTAAAGTCATATTAGGATATCGACTACCATCTCTACTGACCCGAGAGTCGAGTATGAGATCTTCCAAGTTCTAACGAGATTGATACGAGTCTCGTTTCCCGTTCAAGTAAAACGAATTAATTAAGCGTGCAAATGCCTAAAGAATAAAACAACTTAAACCTTCTTCGATTCTTTTTAATCGATTATCGTTACGACCCATTTTTAAAGTATGTTCATTTTACGATGAAGGTGGAAGCCAACTGTAGAGAAAGGACGGAAGATCCAAAGTTGGAAGCTTTTGCTTATAAGTTCTGTATTTACAAGGTGGGCTTTTATCTATATCAAATAAAATGTGGGTTTTTCCACAACTCGAAAGTATTATTTATCGCTTTGATAATTGTGTTTTCAAAATGATAATCTTGGCAAAAACTGTTTCAACTATTTTATGTGAGTTCTCTTGTACCTATCTGAGTTAACATTCATGTTTTCCAGATTTCTGAGTTAACCTTCGGGTTTTCCAGACTTTTAGAGTTAATCTAACTAGGTTAACTAACGATCGGCTCTGAGTTAGCTGCTAAGTGCTTTCCAGAGTTAGTGCACTTTGTAACCTGTGGTGTATGTGGTATCCTGTTGAGGGATAGCCAGCCACGGTGAATTAGTTTGGGTCAAGATTGAACATAACATACTCTAAAATGCTTGCGTAAGCTGCTTTATACAAATCAGTCAGAAAATGTTTAGTAGGCACGGGCCTTTTCAACAAAACCCCGATGTGCTACGGTTATAAAATGCCCGATTATTTATACATATGACTATGATTTCGGCATCGTGCCCACTAAGTACGTTTGTACTTAGCCCTGCATTGTTTTCTAAATGTGCAGGTTGAAGCGACGGTGAGCGGCGACGGTTGATGTTGAGTTGAAAGATAGGATGCTTTAGTTAGAACTCTTCCGCTGCAGAACTCTAAATCTTTTTCAAACACACCTTTGAACAATTCTCAGTAGTCTAAGTCTGTAATTATGAACTTAGCTTCTTTTGTACTTTTGTCGAGTAATCCCTAGGGATTAACTCTTTCTTATTTATACTCCAGTCTTGTTCTTTGAATGTTTGATGTCATTTATGTATGTTTAGTCAGTTAGCCCCCTTCTTCCCCGCTTCTTTAATCCAACCCCAGTCGCACCCCGGCTTCTGCCGTCCCTCGGGATTTGGGGCTGTGACAGAGTGGTATCAGAGCAGTGTTCGTTTTCTGCTCTGCTTCTGAGTCAATCTTCTAGTATGAGTTAGTGTGAGTCATTCTTTCTAGTACGAGTCATTCTTTGAAGTAATATCATAAAGTGATATATATATACAAGTCTTTCTTCGAGTAATAATATAGAGTATTTGTTTGTACTCTATATCGAGTCTTCTTTCGAGTCGTGAAATGGAGTAAATATTCATATTCCATAGTGAGTCTCTTTTCGAGTTATAAGATAAAGCACCTGTATATACTCTGGATCAGAGTCGTCTTTCCAAGTATAAGATAAGAGTTAAACTCTAAAGCTAAGATTGAGAACATAGATGTCAACTCAACCGCCCGCTACGTCGACTCAACAAGGAAAAGGAAAGAATTTTAATAATATGATTTCTTTTAACAAGAAATTTTATGAACAAGTATGCAATGAGATTAAGAATGAGAATGAGTTGTGTTTCGAAATTAAGAATTTTATGGAAGTAAAATTTTTTATACTTTATGTGATTAAGTGGTAGTACAAGTACTATCTTATGTGATTATTTGCGCAATAATTTCTTTCTTTTGAAAATTATTCGGACACAAGAATATAGTTGGATTTTAAGGAATTTTCCCGGTTCAATGAGAACGTAGACTTGAAACCTAAGAACTTTCCGGTTCTTCGAAAACTTAGACGTTTTTAAGAAACGTTATTCCAAATGATTTCGAAAGGAGATCCCTAACGCAAGAAGGACTTCCTCTGATGAATGTCACGTGCGCTTAGTGACATGAATAAAGACTCGGCAAAGTCAATCTTTGTTTTACAACCCGATAAGAATTTCCTTCGAGGGAAATGAAATAAATAATGTTAAAATAAAGTAAATAGGTACGAAAGGAATGAAAGAAATATATAGACGTGTGAGAAAAACGTGACTCCAAATTATCCGAGAAAAGGTTGAAACAAGAAGGATAAAATGAAATAAACGAAAGAGCCGAATGTTACCTTAGTTGTAAGGGCATGAACAAAGTCTTCTGGAAATGACTTTGTTTTACTTATTAGGAGCCGTTCAAGTATTTGAATAGCTTAAAATGGTATTTTCCTCTAGAAGATTGAGTATTCCGAGCTAAATTGGAGAGTTTCCAAAGATTTCTTTTTAAGAAGTAGTTGTGTGTGCAATTCGAGAAATTGCTGCTCGATTTAGAAAAGTAGAATCTGTATGAAGTAATCAATAGAGCGAGACAGAAGTTCCATGTGATTGAGGGACTGTTATGTGGACTTGATCAACCCACATAATAAGAAACTCAGTTTTATGGGTCTTATGCCCCGCTAGTAAAGTCTTTTTAATATGATATAAGTGGTTTAAAGAGACGAATATTACTTACGTATAAGTATCTTATAACGACGTCGTTCCTTTTCTTTTCTTTTCATTTCTTTTATAGTACTCACGTCGTTCGAACTTTGCGAAGAGAATTGTTTTACTATTAGGAGTCAAACGCGAAGCTTGATTAAATTTTCTAACGACCGCTCGATTTTAGCATTGACAAATAGAACTTGTTCTAAAAAGTTACTCTTAGGATATATTCCATTTCTTCGTTGGGAATTTATATTTTTATACTTCATCCTTGAACAAAGAATACGACACGTATGAGTATTATGATTAGTAAACGACAAAGTCTTTTGTAAATGAATGTTGCTTTCGCATAAGTAACATGAACAAAGTATACGTGCTTTGTTTTAAAGAATCGATAAGAATTTTTTTTCCTTGAGAAAGAGATAAAGGATTAATGAAAGAAAATAAGGAATTAAAGTAAGAAATTAAAAGAATGAGATAAGAAATGAGAATAAAACCTTGAAATTTTGTTTCTATATATTGTGAGTACGAGAGCAATTTTCTGAAAAATTTGCTAGATGTCTATGATAAGTTGTCAGATTAAGTGTGGCAATATTACAATTGAATAAGGAGTATTCATTTTGTAATTTAAGATTTTCCGTAAGATAAGGTACCATCTTACCGTTACTGATCCGTGTTTCTTAAAACACTTTGTAGGATGACTTCCAGTAGTGACACGGCTTCAGAGAATCAGTCTCCGCCACAGCGTACTTGGGCAGATCAGTTATTAGATAGGTATAGAGATTTTGAGGCAGACCCGAGACACGATGTAGGACAGAGGATTAGTTACTTCTCGTCAGTTTATTATCCAGTCCGGCATACTATCCCAGAGAGTCAGGTTATACTTGACTTGGTTAGTCGTCTACCAGAGGAATGGCGTGGTTGGGCACACGACACGGCGTGGTACTACCTTGGAATGTTTGACGACAATATAGAGCCAACAGGTAATTACAATGGATTCGCTTTAAAGGTACACAGGCGTTTCTTCGAGAGCAGACATATAGCATCATACCCAGTTCAGGCGCATCCTCCTTATACTTACTTTCCAGCAGATTCAGAGTCAGAGCATGATGAGATAGGTCCAGAGATGACCGCACAGTTTGAGATCCCTTCAATGATGGTACCTAGTGTGGACACAAGAGAGTTAGTTACAGAGACAGCAGATGGCCTAGGGTTACCCGCTCCTTTCAGCATGAGCCTTCTATGAGAGTGCAAGGACCATTTCAATCAGGACCAGAGTATTTAGACACAGCCGCCCTATTACAGTTACCATCCTCATACAGACCCCTTGATGAGATTTGCACGGAGTTGGCCAGAGTTCGGGCTGAGTTTGAGGCAGGACCGTCCAGGGTCCATTCCAGAGAGGAGTACGAGTCCGGTTCACTTCCCGACCACCTGCTGCCTCCAAAGAAGCGGGCATCAGCGACCTGCTGGGACTATTTGGTTTCGGATTCAAAGATGACAATTTCAGACGTGCCTGCCCCACCATCACTTACACTTTCGGATGGCACTACTTTGAGGGTTGACGAGGCACTCCAGTTTGCTTTCGGTTCAGAGTCAGACGATGAGGACCCGGATGAGGATCCGGAAGAGGACACTGATGAGGATTCGGATGAGAATCCGGATAAGAACCCCGAGGAAGGTTAGGCCATGGTGGGCATTAGTGACTCGACCGTAGTTTGTTAAGCTAGGCGTCAGAGACGCATAGTAGCATAGTAGCCTTTTGTTGTACATAGTTGGTTCAGTAACTAGATAGTTTTGTAGTACTCCAACGGATACAAATATTTTATGAATCGTTCCCGTTCTAGTACTTTCAGTAGTACGGTAATGTAATATGTTAGTGCATTCTGTACACATAGGCAGTTAGCCTAGCTTAGACTCGTTGTAGTCTAGTTTTGTATAAGTCCTTGTTAAAAGGCAAAACTAACATAATCTTTTGATGTATATATATAATATACATGACCCATTAGAGGGTTTTAGTCACAAGAAGTTTCATATGAATCGTATAACTAAACCAGAATATCAAACAAAACTCGTGTAACAAGAGTTTAATTTAACCTTAGAGGATAAAAGTTGAAAGAAATAGAGTCAAAGTTAATTTGTTATTCTTGTTTATGTGAAAGTATTAAGTGGGAAAAGAATGAGGTTAGTGCGAAAATGAAGGCTTAAAAACAAGTGCTAATAAGAAAAATTTTGTATCTTACAGTTTTTAAAATGTCACTGAGAGTTGTTAACGATCGAAGAGGACCTAAAAATCCTAGAGAGTCTGATAGAGGTCAAGAACAACGTATAAGAGAGGAAAGACAAAAACACCCAAAAACCTTTTCACTTCCCCTATCTCCTCAACGTCATAGCATTGAGGATTTATTCTTCAGAAGCAAACCACCATATTTCGATGGATCTAGTAATCCGAGTGAGGCCAAGCAATGGATACATACTATAGAGAGAATTTTTGAACCAATTAGACTTAGTGATGAAGAGCGCCTAGCATGCGCTGGGTATCAGCTATCAGGACCAGCTAAATATTGGTGGAAGACTAGACAGAGAATTATGCCGGTAGAACAAACGGCTCTAACCACTTGGAATGATTTTAAGGTGGCATATTATGATAAGTATGTATACAACCAAGTGGAAACTGAAGAAGAAATAGCAAGGAAACTTCAAGGAGAACTCAAGTACGAACTGGGAAAGGCAGTAGCCAGACAGGAAGGATTGAATTGTGCTAAACTACTAGAACGAGTCAGAGAAATAGAGGCATTAGTACCTAATAAAGGAAAGATGGTAAAATCCACACCAGCACCAAACCAGACCTCAACCCAAAATCTTCCTAACAATAAGGTTAACCATAAGGGAAAAAGGAAATGGGAAGGAAGTAGTAGTAATTGTTACCAGTGCCACAACAGTCAAGGGAAACAGAATAGCGCTCGGCAGGGTTTCCACCAACCAGGGAAAGGAAGTAACTATGGAAAGAAAGTAAGACAAAAGAATAATCCACAGAGAAATGAACAATCCAGTCAAGACAAGAGAAACCATCTACTAGGACAGCTGCAAGGGCAGCCAAGGAACGTTAACCAAGGAAAAATCACTAATCCCGATTACCCTAAGTGTAATAAGGAACACCCTGGTGTTTGTTTAGCAAAAACTAGTGTTTGCTTCAACTGTAGACGTAAGGGGCATGTTAAGAGGGATTGTCCTGAGCCGTGGCAAGCAGTAGATCATAAACGAGAATTTTCTACTTGTTCTAGATGTGGTAAGAAGCATGAGGGTGTGTATTTGGCAAACACGGATAAATGTTTTAATTGTGGGCAGACAGGGCATATAAGGAGGAATTGTCCGACGCTGCTTCGGACGGCAAAACCAAATCAGTACGGCCAGCTTCAACCACCAAATACCATTCAAGTCTAATCACAGCCACAGCCGATGCAATCACAACAGAATGCGAACGCATACATGATTAGGCAGGAGAGGTTTAATGAAGGAAAGGGAGATCTGGCAGGTATTGGACGAACCTTATAAATTACCCTGTCATAAATTTTTGCTTCATTTTAGAACCTTACATTCGGGTATAATCAGTACCTGATAACCTTTAGGAGTAGAACTAGGACGCTCTAATTGTGAAATTGGAACAATTACGCTTGAGGGAGTGTTGATGACCTCAGAGAGTTAACCCCTTAGTTTCATTAAGCAATCGATTGGGAAGTAATAAAATGCACTATATATATAAATTTAGAAAAAGACTAGTTGTTTGAGAATTACCACGATTCTCGACAACGAGAGAAAAATCTCCTTTAAAAAAAAAAAAATCCCAAATAGAGAACCTACATAATTATATGAAATATTATCTGATTTATCACCAGATTGACGCGTAGGTTTGACGATCGACTTAGAACTACAAGTAGCTCCCAAATTAAAGGTTTTATGTAGAATGGTATCAAAGGAGTTAGAGGAGCTTAAGATCCAACTGCAAGAGTTGTTAGATGACGATTTCTTTAGACAAACATTTTCACCATGGAAAATATTTTAGATGTTCATCATTAAAGAAAGATGATTCTGCAAGAAGGTATATAGGCTGTCAAAAGTTAAATAGAGATAACCCTTAAGAGTAAGTATCCTTTAACGAGAATAGATGACCCCTGATAAACTTAAAAGGGAACAAGTACAATTGTAAGGATAGACTTAAGGTCTAAGCATCACTAGTTAAAAGAGTAAACTGGAGATATACCAAAAAAAAAAAAATTATCTTTCAAGCCAGATATGGTCATCACGAATGTTTAGTTATGCCGCTTAACTGGCTAGTGCTCCGTAGTATTCATGAACCACATGAATAGAAGTTTTCCGCCTAAACTTAGAAAAGAATTCATTTTAGTATTTATCAACTACAATTTCAGTTACCCTAAGAGTGAGGATGAACACAAAGAACACATACGAATAATACTAGAAATACTTAGAGTCGAGAAACTAGATGCCAAGTTCAGAAGAGCAAGTTCGAGTGAAGAAGAAATAATTCTTGTACATATAGTGTCGACAGAAGATGTTAAGACAGATTCATGCCAAGGTAGAGGCAGTACTCAAATGATAAATCGCCTACCAGTCTGAATGAAATAAGAAGTTTCCCAAGTTGGACAGTTATAATAGAAGTTTCCATTAATTTTTTTTTTTTATAATTACTAAGACTTATGACACAACTACATAGAAGAAAAGAATAAATGTACAGACAATTGTGGAATAGGAATGCAGACGTTCTAGGAAAAGTTGATCATTACCCCAGATCTAGCCCTCCCAAAAATGATAAGAAATACGAGATGGATGTTAACGCTACTAAGAATGAGATAGTATGATATAAATGCAAAATGAGAAAGTGATAGCTTACGATTCACGACACATTAATCCTAGGAAATTGAATATCCAACCTACGACTAAGAACTTACAGCCGTAGAACTGGCATTGAAAATTCGGACACACCATCTATATGGTGCAAGGGATGAGATCTTCACAGGTCATAAGAATTAGGAGCGTGTATTCGAGCAAAGGAATTAACATAAGACAAAGGAGATAGCTCGAACTAGTAAGATATTACGTTTGTGAAAATAATTACCATCTAGGTAAAGTTAAGAATAAGAATAGACACGCTGAGTCGTAAGACTCCAACTAAGTTTAGGTATCTTTTCGTCGGAAAAGAAACGCTTATACAAGGATTAGAGAAGATAGATATAGAAAAATGCATGATGCATCAGCATCAATTGCAGGGCGAATAGCGGCACAAATAGCTATATCAAATTACGAGAACGATTATAAGTATCAAGAGAAGGGACGAGTCAAAGGATAAGCCTCGACTAAGGATAAGAATGGTTAAACCAGACAACGACTCTGAAACAACGAGATGGTTGTAGGTTACAAGGCAGAAAAGTCAGATACCAAACCTAACTTTAGTACCGCTTTTCACCGCCAGTTGAATGGATAGTCCGAGAAAATGATTCAAATACTCGTTGATATGCTAAGAACGATAATATTAGCCGAAGAGCGAATTGAAGAACATGTAGCCAAACAACCGAATTGTTATAACAACAACTATTAAGCTACGATAGGAATTACGACTTACGAGACCTTGTAGAAGGAAAAGACTTACATAGCTGCCTTATTGCTATAAGGTAGGTGAAAGCAAAAATTTAGGACCAAATGCGGTCAATAAAATGATCGGGATCATTCGATAGATTCGAGTCAGAAGAAAACAAGTTTTAAAGAAGACAAAAGTCCTAAGTATAAACAACAATTCGAATTTAATAAACGAAAAGGAAAATAAAAGCTCCTTAAGTTTTCTCTGTTAATGAGAAACGTTAGTTTCGTGTCAAGTTCAGGCTTTGACAAAAATCTATATAATTAGTAAGTAACTTGGGAAAGATAGTTCCAATACGAATAGTTATGGCTTTATCGCCAAGTTTATGAAATACTTATTTTAAATATATCTCATTTCGAGAAAGTAACATATATTCGTTTTTATATACGAAGTTCTACCAGCAAGACGTCATTCTAGAAACGACTTAAGTTATTGCGAAATATTGAAAACGATCTTGGATCGAAAAGCGTAAAAGTTAAGGAGCAAGTCGAGACGAATAATAATAGCATTATAAGATCATCACAGGCAAGAGAAAGCCACGTCGAGTAAGAAGTACTTCAAGCAGTTAAAGTGGATAAGCAAATTTCGGGACGAAATTTTTCGTAAGGGGGGTAGGATGTAATGCCCCCTAAATTCCTTACTTTCAAAAAAGTTTAAAGTTAATTAAATAAATGGCTTTGCACGCCTAAATTTATAATTTTTGAATTCTAAGGCTAACGGTCGAATCCGTTATTAAAAATAAATTATAGAAGTCTGCTAGAAGGCTACTATATTTAGGGTTAGAGCATACGAAAAATTTTTAGTTTGTAAACTAAGAACGGAAAACCGTTTAATTTTACGTTTACAAAAATCGCAATACGAACACGACGAGAAAGTTTGTTTTTACGTTTTTCCGGACGAAACTCGGACTTGTCGTCCCGAGTTTTTGTCAAAATAAATTTTATAAATTTATTTTCTAATTAAGTTCATACGTTAGAATTTTTAAGTCAAATCGAATCACGACGATTTTTTGTACCGAACAACGTTTTTCGTCGTTCGTTTTCCCGTAACGTCGGATCGTGCCGGAAAAACCCGTAAACTCTCTAAAAAAAATTCTGCATGCACCGCCACCTCATTCCTTTAGTGGAAGACATGCATGTTTGTTACTACTTAGTTTAATGACACCTAAACTACCTTTTTACACCTTTCAAACTTTCCATCATTGCAAAAGAAACTTGAACAACACAATTTCCTTTCATCTCTCTCTTTCTCGGCAACTCTCTCTTCTCCCTCAATCTTCATTTTTTTTTTATCTTCTTCATCCACCTTTATCCTCCATTGAAGAGCCTTCAAAGGTTGGAGAAAGAACACAAGTCCTCAATCATCCATCAAACACCATACTTCTTTCTTTATTTTTCAAGGTATGATGATGATCTTTAATCCTATCCAATTCTTTTTCTTTTCCTCTTCTTTCCTTCATGTTCAAATTCTTTAAGGTTTAGTATGGATGTTTTGATCTTAGAATAATGTAATTAGATATGTTAGATAGGATAGTCATGGTTAAAATGGAATAAAAACAAGAACCTTATTTATTATGTGAATGCAGAATTTTTTTGGGAAATTGTAGGATTTTAGTTTTTTCTTCTTTTTGATCATAAATTCATGCTTAGTAGAGGTTTAATTAGTGTTTGGAATGAAAAGGTATTGAAAGCCCTATATTATTATGAAATTTAATTAGGGTTTGAAGTATAAATTAGGGGGTTTTTGCATGTTATTTTTTTTTGGATTTGCAAGTGATTAATAGTTGTTATAATAGTTTGATTAGTAAATAAATGATGTTAATTAGAGAAGAAAATCAACCCCTTAACATCTATATAAAACCAGAAATTTATAGAATATATAGGAGTTTATACATGTTTGATATTAAGTGATGATTTGTTAGTGGATTATGTTGCAAATCATATTAGTTGATAATAGAAGTTAATTGGAAATTTTCTAAAAATGTTTAATGAAATGTAAGAGACTAAAATCACCTTATAAACTGAGTTATAAAGATGTTAAGATGTGTTTGCATGCACAAAAATGGTTCAAGTTAGATATAGTTTAGCGTCGTAAAATTTGAACGAAAACCGACGACTTTTGAAAAATCGCGTAAGAGACGAATATCTAGTTGTAACTGAAAATCAAGAAGTCGGATGAGATTTCTAATATGATATTATTGTTTGTAATGAAATTTAGAACATCTTTCTAGCTGACATCATAAGCATCCGAGTCGATATAATATGGGTTATAGTTGTAATCGAGAACTAGAATGCGTTTGGATTTTCTTTGTTGGTTTAGTAATTGATAGTTGAAATCCGACGTTAGAACGTCGTGCTTTTGAGTAAGTTGAAAAAGAGTTTGTCACCTAAAGAATAAAACAACTTAAACCTTCTTCGATTCTTTTTAATCGATTATCGTTACGACCTATTTTTAAAGTATGTTCATTTTACGATGAAGGAGGAAGCCAACTGTAGAGAAAGGACGGAAGATCCAAAGTTGGAAGCTTTTGCTTATAAGTTCTGTATTTACAAGGTGGGCTTTTATCTATATCAAATAAAATGTGGGTTTTTCCACAACTCGAAAGTATTATTTATCGCTTTGATAATTGTGTTTTCAAAATGATAATCTTGGCATAAACTGTTTCAACTATTTTATGTGAGTTCTCTTGTACCTATCTGAGTTAACATTCATGTTTTCCAGATTTCTGAGTTAACCTTCGGGTTTTCCAGACTTTTAGAGTTAATCTAACTAGGTTAACTAACGATCGGCTCTGAGTTAGCTGCTAAGTGCTTTCCAGAGTTAGTGCACTTTGTAACCTGTGGTGTATGTGGTATCCTGTTGAGGGATAGCCAGCCACGGTGAATTAGTTTGGGTCAAGATTGAACATAACATACTCTAAAATGCTTGCGCAAGCTGCTTTATACAAATCAGTCAGAAAATGTTTAGTAGGCACGGGCCTTTTCAACAAAACCCCGATGCGCTACGGTTATAAAATGCCAGATTATTTATACATATGACTATGATTTCGGCATCGTGCCCACTAAGTACGTTTGTACTTAGCCCTGCATTGTTTTCTAAATGTGCAGGTTGAAGCGACGGTGAGCGGCGACAGTTGATGTTGAGTTGAAAGATAGGATGCTTTAGTTAGAACTCTTCCGCTGCAGAACTCTAAATCTTTTTCAAACACACCTTTGAACAATTCTCAGTAGTCTAAGTCTGTAATTATGAACTTAGCTTCTTTTGTACTTTTGTCGAGTAATCCCTAGGGATTAACTCTTTCTTATTTATACTCCAGTCTTGTTCTTTGAATGTTTGATGTCATTTATGTATGTTTAGTCAGTTAGCCCCCTTCTTCCCCGCTTCTTTAATCCAACCCCAGTCGCACCCCGGCTTCTGCCGTCCCTCGGGATTTAGGGCTGTGACATTCATATGGCTAATCTACTGAATTGGATGATTTTGGTGGATGTTTGAAAATCGATGATGGTGGATTCGTGTTTTCCGGTAGTTGCGCTTCCGGTAGCTTTGTTGGTTTTTCAAGCTTACCGTCGACATCTTGTTTGGGGTTCATAGCATCAGGTTATCTGCATTGGATCCCTTCTTTGTGGTGGTGACTTCGTTTCCGGCAAAGTTGCTGTTTACTTTCCAACTTTGATTGGTAATATATGTTGCGCATTGGCGACTTCAATTCCGGCAACTATTTCTTGTCTGGATTTTCGGCATCTTTAGGCCTTGTTTTCATAAGAGATGGCGTGAACATAGTTAAGTTTTATGTGTCACTGAAGTTTTTTCTCGAGGAGTCGAGTATTTTGAATACAGTAGCGGATTCAATTGCTTATTTTTAGGCTACCTTTTAGTTGCATATCTAGTTGTCTTCGTGGCAAAGTCAGCTAGATTCCTTCATTTATGGCAGTTTAGTGGTCGGGTATCTTCAATAGAGTAGCATAGCTTTATGTTAGGCTGCTGTTTAGATGGATATCTAGTTGTTTTCGTGGTAAAAAAGACTAGATTCTTTTAGTGGTTGTTTTTACGCCACTTAGTTTAGCTATCCAATCGTCTTTGTGGCAGGGGCGACTGGATTTTTTTTTCTTCTTTTTTCCTTCCTTTTATTAACCACTTAGATAGGATTTCTTTTTTGTTTTTTTCTTTTTCTTTTATTTTATTTTTCATTTATTCTACTTTAATAATAATCTTAAATTAAGCAATTATTTGGAGTATATTAAAATTGAAAATCGTTAAAAACGGATTCCTATGGGAAAACCCCGATAAAAGTCGAACTAAATGTGCATGAGAAAAGGACTTTCCTTATTTGAGTTCGCTTGAATAATTTGATTGAAAAATCGATCAAATGAAATTTTTCTAAGTATTATAGAATCTTGAATTTTTGAAATCGGACAAATTTTACACTAAGTGCCAAAACAGTTGATCCATGTGCGAATTTAAGTTGAAAATTTGAGTTCATGATGTTATTTGAAGTATTTGATGATTTGACGATGAACTTGGAATAAAAAAAACTAAAGTAGCTTTTTGAAATTTTTGAAACCGAGTTAGAATGTGAAAGTTATAAATGAAAAATTATTAGTGAAAAATCGAGTTAAAAATAAGAAACGAGTAATTTCATAATGTTAAAGTCAAAGATGAGTAAAATTAATCAAGTTAATAAATAATTAGAAGTATTTGAGTCATTTTGCCAAGTTTGGTAATTTTTCCGATCCTATGCACGTTTTACGAGAAAAACGACGTAAACTTTATTCTGTAAAAATTCTATTAAGAGTTTCATATTTTAAATCCGAAACCAAGTTTGAAGTCTTGTTTTTATTTTAAGAAAAATGAAACTAATTTCATTTAAATCTAATAACTTTTATTTTCAAAGTTATAAAACGAGTAGAGTCGAGTCAGCATGAGTTATAACCGAGTCTTGAATGAGTTTCCGAATGAACATTTATGATTAAATGAATTAATATGATTTTCTAGAATTTTTCTAGAATATGTTTGGAAAATTTTTCTTTTTCCATCTAGTTATCGAAGTCGATCGTTTATCTGTGTGTAAATGTTTGGTTCTTGATCTGAAAGTTTGTTTCTAAATGATTTGTGATATTAAGAACCGAGAATTAATCTCGTAATTTTCTGAGTTCGTTTAACTCGAGAAATCGAGAAAAATGAGACATGTGATGTGAATAGTGTTTTCTTGATATTCATGGATTATTTAATTAATAAAATATTTGGATATTATTGAGTCAAGTATCCAAGTCTGAGAGTCTGTTGGTTTAGTAATTGGATAGAATCGAGAAACCGAGAAAGATCGAGTTAGATAAGTCGAGATAAGTTAAGAAACCCGAGTCAAGTAGAAGTCCTTCAATCGAGCGTTTATAGTTCGTTACATTTTTCGAGTAACTAGTCTCGCCCTTATAAGAAGTTATTCTTGAAGGAACGAGCGGGACCGAGAAGTGAGAGCGAAAGAAGAAAGCAGCTAACCCAACAAATCCTTTTGCAGTCAGGTGGACGTTTTAACCAAAACAATGTGACGAATGTGATTATTATCATATTATGTGAGTTTTTAAATTAATTCACTTGCCGTTTTATCTGAGCTTTGGTATGTTTAATCATCTACTTGAGTTATTATTATCCTGTGTGAGACAGGAATATACGTGTTGTTAATTGTTTGACGTGACTATGAGCCTTGCTTCGGTTAGGCGATTACAGTGTTTGAGAAGGAAGCCTACTTCTCGACACACGACAATTATGTGGTAAATTGATTCATACCTGCTATTCAAGTTATATATGTTGACTGCGCAGTAATTTCAAGAAAAGAAAATAATTTTTGCATACATAAGTTAAACGTTTTAAACTGTACTAACACTTGTGATGCAGTGGTAAGACAAGTTCAATTATATAGCTTTATCAAGCAAAGTTTAAATTATTTTGGCATGTGTTCACTAAGTACGAAGTACTCAGCCCTGCATGTATTTCTAAATCTGCAGGTTAGCGTGGATAATAGTGGCGGAAGTTGCTCGGCAGTATGTTGTGTGTTTGATGTCGAGTCTCTTTTTTAGTTTATGCAATTGCATATCTTCATATATGTAATTGTCGGACTTGAGATTATTAATCCGCTGCTATAAACAACTGTGTTTATTTGAATTCTTAAACTATTACTCTGATGATTGTGTCGATACAATGAGCTAGATGCTTGAAACTATTTCCTATTTCTGTTTTATTCTACTTGACTTGGATTGAGACACTTTAATTGCCTTCGACACTTGAATTATATTTCAATACTCGTTTATTTGAGTTTAGAATTGAAAGCATGTTCTATTTATTATCGCTTTCAATCTATATTCCCTTGCTACCGAGCACGATCCCTTGTCGAGTTATGTTTTATTTGAGGTTTCACCCTCACTGTCCAATAGATTCTAGTCGTCTTTATACACTGAAATTCAGGTTGTGACATAGTGGTATCAGAGCAGCTCGTCTGCTCTTAAGCTTAAACTTTTCTTGTGAGTTGAGTCTAGATTTTATTTCCTAGACTTGTTTGAGTCAGTTTTCAGAAGTTTTCGGCTTTAAGAATTTATTTGAGTTATTTAGTTTGCTATTTGCGCTTGTCTAGAGATAATAGCTTGACATGTAGCTTGAATAACTAGATTGCTTTAGAATGCCTTCCCTAATTCTGTGTTTTGTGTGGAAATCGAAAAGGATGGAACGTCTGTGCGAACGTTTTTGTGAAATGGAATTGCCAAGTACCTTGAGCAATAAAACCTTTTTGGGAAGCAAAAATGAGTATGTGGAATTGGGAAATTTCAAACATGTTGATTAACTGTTTAAGTGTGCTCAACCCGTTTAAACTCGTATAGGATGGACGATGAGAGCACCCGAGGGATGATGCAAGAGTACCTGCATATTAGGAAGTCGTATCACGAGACGATCGTTGAATTTTTAGCGTGGTACCATAAGATTTGGGAAACAGTAAAGTATCTCGATGTTAGTGCACTCGATAGAATGATTCCTCTGATTCAGGCTATTTCTCGAGAGTGGCGCGATTGGGAAACATCGCTAGTACCGAGGTTCATTAGACACCAGTACCTAGGTGTCTATGTTTACGGCGACTGCAATGCATTCATTGCTACTATCTCAGGCCAGTTCGTTGACTATGGTGCTCCGCCTCCTGGACCGTTTGACCCTGTTCTACTAGTCGAGTCGAATGGCTTTGTTCTTGAGCCTCAGCCTCGGCCTTAGTCTCCTCTCCGAGACGGACTAGTCCCCTCTCTGTCTCATCTTGAGCCGAGAGCCTCTTTTCAGTACCACCCGTACTCAGGAGACGTACTCCCTATCTACTCTTTTTATCCCTTTGCCTCGTCTAGCTCAGCAGCAACTCAGCCAACAGGTTCTTACGACTCCTTCAGGAAGGAATTCATGTGTCGAGACTGCACTCTCCCCCCCAGTGCAGCCCACAGCCAAGCCTTCTAGGTCAACGTGTACCGGGACGACGATGAGTTCTTTGAGGATCCTGCAGCCGATGCTACAGTGGGCAACGGTTACCTTCAGGCTTTTCCGAGCGACCACTTCTACGTTCCGTACCCTTCTTTCCAGACCCCACCAGTGAGGCCCAACTAGGGACGTGAGCTATAGCTTGACGATGCAGATGATGTGTCAGCGTACCTTTGTCGCGTGAGCAGCCCTGAGAGTCCCCCGTGGGACGAGTCTGAGTTGGAGGACGTCAACGCCCTCTTTGAGGATGAGCAGACCGGAGACATGACAAACCCGTGGGAAGTTCCCGAACACACATACGGCGACTTCCTGGAGGCGTTAGCAGCTGCAGAGGATCAGGGTAGTGAGGATCCCGAGGAGGAGCAGCAAGGTGACGATGACCAGAGCGGTGATGACCCTCACGCTTAGGTCCAGTTCTAGAAAGTTGTGGAAAATCCTGTATAATATTTACTTTTCTGTCGAGAGTTGGACTGTTTTTATTTTCTGTCATGATGTAAATTATATGACTCGTAGTATAGATAGTTGGTAGAATAGGACGCGAAGTAGTAGCTCGTGTCTCGTTCATTTTTGAGATATAGACGTCTTGTAGACATATATGGAATTTTTTTATGTGAATTTTTTTATCCCTTATTTTTGTATAAGTCCTCAAAAGAGGCCATCATTCCGATGATATGAAAAATAAGCTGTTAGGTTGTTAATATCAACTTTGAGTCTCCTAATTGCTTTGAGAATTGTCTGTCTTTGAGATATGAGTAGAAGAGTCAAGTTATTAAATGAAGTGTTTCCAGATTAATTGAGATGTAAAATTCTAAGTGATTATATATGCTATGTACTATGAGAAATTCTTGAGCATGATGTAATGTGATGAGTTGGAATTGATGATATTATTAATGACTGCAATTACTTGAATAATTGTGTTAATTTAAATTGAGAGTTATTTCTATTTGCAAATCGCATGCCTTATCTGAGAATATTCTTCCCTAAATGCGTGATAAGTATCGATCAAGAATTTTATTTCCTCTTAAGAGGAGAAGTGTTTGAAAGTCGATAAAATTTTCGAGTAAGTTTGCCAAATTTTCTAATTTTTAGCATTTCTTTTAGAATGCCGCCAAGAAGAAGAAATGAGAGAGTCGAGAAAAATGATGAAGAAGAGCGACAGGACCAGACCCTGCCTCTTCAAAACGAGCGTCAAATGGAAGAGCTTTTTCTTCGACAAAACCCGCCGACTTTCGATGGTAAAGGCAGTCCTGCAGAATTCGAGGACTTTTCGTTTTCTTTGTTGTGGAGATCGCGAACGTCTAGAATGCATGATGTATCAACTCAAAGGTTTCGCCGACTATTGGTGGGAAGCCCGACAGAGGACGTATACTCTCGAAGAACGCGAGAATCTGACGTGGGAGCAGTTTAAGGAAGCCCTATATGAGAAGTATGTGCCCAGGAGTTATCGGAAGCAGAAAGCAAACGAATTCACGAACCTTAGACAAGGGAAGAAGACTGTAGCAAAGTATGACCAAGAATTTTGTGAATTAGCTTGTTTTGTGCCCGATAAAGTAGATACCGACAAGAAGATGTTTGAGCTTTTCTGAGCAGGTTTAAGGCAAGACATTCGCGTAGTTCTTGCAAGTCAGAGTGGTCTAACTTATGGTAAAGCCCTTAACCGAGCCCTTGACATGGAGTTGGCAATGCAACCAGAGAGAGGATCGCACTCTTGAGCGACCCCTCAATAAACCAGATGACGACAATTATCCCTCAGTCTTCCCAGCACGGCTCAATCACGAAAAGAAAAGAAAAATGGAGTGGTGGAAACCATCTGAGCAAGAAACCGTGGCAAGGAAGAGGACAACAACAGCAGCAGCAAGCTCAAAAATTGAACCTCCAGCAAGGCAATCAGAATAGCGTATCTTCCGGACCCTTAGGACTCCCTCCGTGTTCGAAATGTGGCAGGATGCATCAAGGCATCTACAAGGCACAAAGCGATGTCTGTTATACTTGTGGACAACCTGGTCATTTGTCGAACCAGTGCCCAAGTAAACAGCAAGGTACGAGCAGTGGAAGACCGAATTAGTACCTATCTTCGCAGATGAGAGCTATACATGGAGCCCCTCAGCCAAAGCAACCCCAAGGTCAGCGCAAGCCGCAGCCGCAGAAGCAGCAACCCTCTCAGCAGGAGCCGCCGCAGTATCAGATGGTTTTTGCTATCGAGCAGAAAGCTGGAGTCAAGGACCAAGGAAATCTCGCAGGTATGGGAAAGTTTAAAGGTGTGCCCATTATCGTTTTATTTGATACTGGTGCATTGCATTCATTAATAGCTAGTACATGTGTAGAAATCCTTGGCTTAGATGTAGAAGAGTCGAACTAGGAGCTTAGAGTCTCAACCCCTTTGGGTAGATCTGCATTAGTATCGCGTGTTTGCTCGAATTTAGAATTTGAGATTGGAAATCATATGTTATTCGCAAAATCCCTAAATCTAATCCAGATGTGGGATATGGATATAATCTAGGGAATGGATTGGTTAACCAAGAATTTCGCAACGATCTGATGCGACCAGAGGCAGATTACATTTTAACCTCCTGGAAAAGAGCCGACCATAGTGCATGGAGTTGAGAGAAGAACGAGGAAGAGTATGCCAATTATTTTGTCTATGAAAGCAGAGAAGTTGATGAGGAAAAAAGATACGCAAGTATATATGATTTACCTGAATAAGAATGAGGAGCAAGAGCTGGGTATTGATGATGTAGCGGTAGTAAGAGAATATAAGGACATGTTTTCAGAAGTTTGCCAGGATTACCTCCTGATAGGCAATTAGAGTTTACGATTGATCTTGAGCTTGGATCAACCCCGATTTCTAAAGCCCCGTACAGAATGGCCCCGGAAGAACTCCAAGAGTTAAAGACTCAGTTGCAAGAGTTCTTAGATTTGGGATTTATTAGACCAAGTATTTCCCCTTGGGGAGCACCGATTCTATTCGTAAAGAAGAAGGATGGTAGTCTGAGAATGTGCATTGATTACTGAGAGCTCAACAAGATTACACTCAAGAACAAGTATGCTTTGCCAAGGATAGATGACCTGTTTGACCAGTTGAAAGGAGTCAGTGTTTTCTCCAAAATTGATTTAAGATCTGGAGATTAGGTAAGAAGATATTCTAAAGACTGCGTTCAGAATAAGATATGGACATTACAAATTCGTGGTAATGCCATTCTGTTTGACAAATGCCCCAGCTGTATTTATGGATCTAATTAACCGAGTCTTTCATGAATTCTTGGACAAATTCATGATAGTATTCATAGACGATATCTTGGTGTATTCAGAAGAGGAAGCAGAGCACGAGAAGCATCTCAAAATCGTATTGGAAGACTAAGATCAGAGAAGTTGTATGCCAAATTCAGTAAGTGTGAATTCTGGCTAAAGGAAGTGAATTTCTTAGGACATGTTGTTTCGTCTGAAAGAATGAAGGTGGATTCAGCAAAAGTACAAGCAGTTCAAGAGTAAAAATCACCAACATCAGTTCATGAAGTCCGTAGTTTCCTTGGATTGGCAGGTTACTACCGATGATTCATAGAAGGATTTTCCAAGATAGTGAAGCCGGTGACGAGTCTGTTGAAGAAAGAATCCAAATTTAAAAGGACAGAAGAATGTTAACAAAGTTTCCAAGAGCTCAAATTAAGATTGACGATGGCCCCAGTGTTAGCCCTTCCTGAAGCAGGAAAGGACTATACTATTTTTACAGACGCATCATCTAAAGGTTTGGGATGTGTATTGATGCAAGATGGAAAACTGATGGCGTATACGTCTAGACAACTTAAATCTCATGAGAAGAAGTATCCGACGCACGATTTGGAGTTGGCACCAGTAGTACATGCTCTCAAAATTTGGAGACATCATCTTTATGGGGCTAAGTGCGAAATCTTTTTGGATCATAAGAGTCTGAAGTATTTCTTCGAGCAAAAGAAGTTGAACATGAGACAAAGACGATGGCTTGAATTGTTAAAAGATTACGAATGCAAAAATTCTTATCACCCTGGAAAAGCCAATGTTGTAGCTGATGCGTTGAGCAGAAAGGAAAGTTCGGAGTTAGGATTTCTCCTCACCGATGAGGAAAAGTTAATCGAAGAATTTGGAAGGATAAGAATCGAAGTAATTCAACCTCTGATGTCGATATAGCAAGTCATTGCATCTCTAGTAGTGGAGCCCAACCTTAGAACTTGTATCGTAGATGGCTAAAGAAAAGAGGAGAGGTTAAAGAATTTGAGGCTAAAAGTCATAAAAGAAGGAGTTGAAGATTTGAGAGAGTCGAACGACAATACATTATTGTTCCGCGGTAGACTATGTGTACCAAATGATGAAGAGCTAAAGAACGAGATCATGAGTGAAGCCAATGATACCCCGTATACCGCTCAACCCGGTAGTACAAAGATGTACCAGGACTTGAAACAACAATTCTGGTGGGCGGGAATGAAGAAAGACGTAGCCTTATTTGTGGAAAGATGTTTAGCTTGCTAGAAGTCTTTACATCAGAGACCTTATGGACATCTCCAACTGTTACCAGTCCAGACATGGAAGTGGGATGATGTTAATATGAATTTTGTGACAGGTTTGCCAAAAATAAAGAAGGGAAATACATCCATATGGGTGATTGTAGATCGATTGACGAAGTCCGCTCATTTCATACCTATTCCTATCACCTATGGATCAGATAAGTTGGCCCAGATTTATGTAAAGGAGATTGTGCGATTGCATGGAGTTCCTAAGACGATCATTTCAGATCGAGATTCCAAGTTTACCGCCCATTTTTGGGAAAGCTTTCAGAAAGAGCTAGGAACGAAATTGCAATTCAGTATAGCTTACCACCCTCAGACGGATGGTCAGTCAGAAACGACGATCCAAATTTTTGGAAGATATGCTAAGAGCCGTGGTGCTAGATAAATGAGAAAATTGGGAGAAATTTTTTCCTTTAGTCAAGTTTGCTTACAACAACAGTTATCATAATACGGAATAGCCCTTTACAAAGCTCTTTATGGAAAGAAGTGCAGATCTCTGCTCTATTGGGACAAAGTAGGCGAGAGAAAAGTAATAAGACCAGAAACTATTGAGGAGATCATAGAATCTGTTCCTCAGATTCGTGAGAAGATCAAGGAAGCTCAGAGTCGCAGAAGTCGTACACCGACAATCGAAGATAAGAAATAGAGTTCGAGATAGGAAGCAAAGTCTTTTTGAAAGTATCTCCTTCAAGAGGAGTACATCGATTTGGAGTTTAAGGAAAGCTAAAGCCTAGATTTATAAGACCATACGAAATCCTGGAAAGGATTGGAGCCATATTGTATAGGTTAGCTTTGCCGCCGAGTTTTGGAAATTCGCATAACGTATTTCACGTATCGCAGTTACGTAAGTATGTGTTCAATTCGAAGCACGTGATTCGCCAAAAAGATGTAACTCTTAAGCCCGACTTAATTTACGAGGAAAGACCTAAGGAAATTTTGGATCGTAAGATTCAACAGCTTAGAACAAAATCGATTACCTTAGTTAAGATTAGGTGGCAACACCACGATCTTAAAGAAGCTACGTGGGAACTCAAGGATAAGATGAAAGAAAAGTTTCCCGAGCTCTTTAAGCAAGGTTAGTAAATTTCGGGGTGAAATTTATTTTAAGGAGGTGAGGATGTAATACCCCGATCTTCTATAAGTCTTTAAGTTCGTCTTAGCTGAGCGTATGTACCTCAATTATGTGCCTTTGTGTGATAAAAATTTCCGAGAAAAGAATTTTTCTCGCAAAATTACTAAAATGCTCTTGAGTGCCTTTACGTGATTTTTATCATTTCGGTTATCCGAATCGATTGTGTGATGAATTGATTGAGCATGATTATATGAGTTTGAGTTTGAGTTTGAATTTCGGAAAATTCTGAGAAGTTTAGTTTTTGTATAAATAGTAACTTTTCCAGAGTTTTCACTATTCATCAATCTTTTCCGAATTTCATCTAATTAGTGTCTTTTGAGTCTAAAAATGATTCTAGAAGCTTTGAGATGTGTGTGAGAGTCATCAGAGAACCTCCGAGAGAAACTGTAGTTACAGGTTCAGAAAACCCTAATATGAAAAGTGAATTCCAACTTTTTCTTCGTTGCTCGAAATTTTAATCTGAAAATTTGATTTTTGGATTCCTTGATCTATTTGCTGAAGTTCGAGAGGAAGTAGAGAGTAGTCCGACGTCGAGAAACAGTTGTGATGAGTTTTAAATCGTTTGAGAGTTTAATGAAAAAGTAGGGTTAAATTGCACCGTATAACTTTTTCTTCCGGCGAAATTTATATCGCGTTTTTGATCACCGGGTGCAACTAAAACTCTATTAATTCGTAATCTACTCTCACAAACTCTCTCTCTCTCTCTCACGCTCTCTCTCTCTCATGCTCTCTCTCTCTCTTAATCATCTCTCTCCAATTCGCTCTGTTCTCTCTCTCCCACCGACCTCCCTTCCCTCTTTCATCACTCTCTCTCTCTCTCTCTCTCTCTCTCTCTCTCTCTCTCTCTCTCTCTCTCTCTCTCTCTCGATACACACACATAAACACACCATCTCTCAAACCTCCATGGAAGTGTAGTTTCAAACTTCAAAAATGGCAAGAACTTAGCCTCCGATCATCAAACGACCAAACCGTTAAGGTATTTGAAATCCTCTCATCTTTGTGATCGATTTAAGACTAGGTTTCATCTCATCTTTGCAAGGTTTGTTCTTGGAAAGTAGAAGTTTAAAGTCGAACCCCTCTTTCCATCTCTTGACCGTCGATGATGAAGGCTAGGGTGGAGGAGTTTTATTTTTGTTTTAAGCTTAATATCAATGATTCAATTATGCATATATGTATATGAAAAGATGAAGGAAAAATCATGCATGTTTAATTGCTATATATGCCGAAATTGTTAGGTATTATTTAGGGATTTTTATGATGATGAACTAAGGATGATTTTTATGATAGAAATGAAGTTTAGGAATTAATCTAAGAGTTAGGAGGTAACTAGTTAAAGAAGAAGGATTTTTCCCTAATTTTCTTCTTGAAAATTGAAGGGGATAAGAAGAGAAAAAGAAGAAATTTTGTTAGGAAGATTGATGAATGAGTCGATGATTTGAGTATGATGATTTTAAGTGTTTTGGATACATGTAAAAGAAGTTAGAAATTTTAGTCATTTTACTTTTTTAATTAATACCGAAAATTTTAAATATAAATTGGTGATTTATATGCCTAAGTTCTTATTTTAAGTTTTGATGAAGAGTTTGATGAATTTTGAGTATTGTGATGCATGAGAAAATGAGGAACTAAAGAGCATGAAATTTCCTTGAAATTTTCGATGAGTACATATATGTGTGTTTGATGATTTTGTGATGATCTTGAATATTTTGATGATAGGATGATGATAATATGATGATTTATGCATATTATGTGATTAAGATGAAGAAATGAGTTGCTTTGCTATTTTTGTTGAAAATTTCGAACCAAAAAAGAGTATAAGGGTGATGATTTTTGATGTCATATGTTAGTATTGTTTAGTTTAATGATGGAATAATGGTTTTGAATATATAATGAGCTTAAGTATAGAAGGAATCGAAGAAAGAAAATCATTTGCTTAAAAGCATGAAAACTTCGAACCAAATAAGGTCGAAATATTTGTGATTTTTGATACTTATGTGTTCTAAGTTATGAAATAAGGATAGATTAGTGTTAATGAAATTATTTGGAGTATATTGAGAAACTGGGGCTATTTAGGATAAAAAAAATGGGGCGATTTTTTCCACGAAATTCCTTTTCCCATTTTCGTTCGTGCATCTTCTATTGCGCATTTTTCAGTCATTAATTCACAAAATTGATTCGATTTTCTACTTCTTGGGGAGAAATCGATCATCCTAGCCTTTTGTTTTGTCCAATTTCATTGAGTATTGAGTAAGTTTCGAGTTTTAGGTTTTTCCCGTAGCCGTTGGTTCGTTCGCGAATTTCGGCCCTGCCGACAAAAATTGATCAGCGGTGACTTCTTAATCTTCTGGGTGAATTTCGGTCACATTAGACTCTTGAATCATTCGATTTCATGAAGTATTATAGAAGATTGGATTTCTAGGGTTTTAATTTTCCGGCTGTCTCGCCGAGTATTACACAACGGCGTTTACATATCTCTGTTCCTGGGAAGTTTTTGTGCACTTTAGCCTCTTGATTCATCGGATTCTATTCAGTTTTGGTGGAGATACATTTGACGGTGCAAATTAGGGTTTTCTGTTTCTGGCGCCGGTGCTAGAAGTTGCAGATTGTATCTACTATTTTGGGGACTGATTACGAGGTTTAATAGAGGCTCCATCGTCCTCTTCTAAGGACCTGGCATCTAAGGACGTGGCTGCTGCATCTCCGACAGTCGCGATTCCGGCAGCCATCATCCCTGCTATTTATCTTCCATCTGCTATTGTTGACACTATAGCAGCCATTCCTTCTAGTTTTCCGTCTGATATTGCTAGTATTCCGTTCAATATTGCTGCTACTGCTTCCAATATTCAGCCACCTAAATCTGCCGGAGTTGCTGCGAATTCCGGCAACGTGGTTCAGTCGTTGGTGGAGGATTTTCCTCCTTTATTACACACGGTTAAAGGAGCTAGAAAGCGTGTTGTGCATGGCTACATGCAGCAGCCTCCTTCGAGGGATGTTGCACGTAGAGGTTTCGTCATTCCAGCAACCATTACGGCTGAAGCTCATCCGCCTTCAAAGGCGACTTTCGCTGCATCTCTTACGCAGCACGTGAATAATATACCAACACACAGCTATAATACTTTTCAGCCTATAGTTAAGGGAGATATTCTTTCTCTCTCTTTTCCTGAGGCGGTGTTTGAGCAACAAGAGAAATTGTTCGAAAGTTCGGTTTTATTGGGACGTATTTTGTTTAAGAGTGGACAAAAATTGCGCCCTACTTTGCAGATTCAAAATGACTTGTAGCATATTTGGAAGTTCACCTCGAGCTAGAGGCTCGTGATGCTAGATCAAGGGTATTTTGCAATCCCTTTCTCAGCTAAGGCGAACTTAGAATCTATCTGTTGTCCCTCTTCCTTTTCTCTTCCGTATGGCTCATTTTTGGTGAGAAAATGGTTAGAAAATTTTGATCCTTACACGGTGCAACATCATATGGCTCAAGTATGGGTCAGGATTAAAAAATTCCCCTATCAACTTTGGGAGCCAGAGAACATTTCGGTGGTGGCCCGAGCTATTGGGCAGCCAATGGAGATATATGCCATGTCACTGAAAGGAAATATGGGATTATATGTTTGAGTGTTGGTGGACATTAACATGATCAAGGAACGTGTGTATGAGTTACTGATTGATCATGGGGTGAAGTCATTTAAAGTGGAATTTGAGTATGAGAACCTCCTTCTTTTCTTTGAACATTGTCATATTGTGGGACATTCAGTAGCAAGGTGCCGAATCCACCCCCGGATGATGGTAAAATTCTGGAAGATAATATGGGGGATGGGGTTTGGTGGAGCTCAAGACCCTAGTCAGCATGATGGCTAACGTGATTTGGCTGATCATAAGGAGGATGGCCTTGATAACCTGAACATTTAATCTCCTAATCGATTTGCTGCTCTTTTGGAGGACGTGGAGGTGGATGTGGAGGTTGATGAGGAAATAGAGATGGAGGGAAACGAGGAGCCGTTAGGGGACATTCAGATGAAGGACGATCCCGATGGCTCACTGAAATCGGATGATGAAGACCATTCATATGATGAGATGGGCGACAACTCTGACGAGGCATGCAAGGGGATGTCACAGCAAGATGCTATGGAGGATAGGGTGGACTCCATTAATTCATCTTCTACTTCAAAGGAGTTTCAGGAGGTAAGAAGCAAACTTCAGGCTGCTCCTAAGGATAAACCTCCCCGTTCGAACCCTAAGGGAAAAAGGAGGATTTGGTCAAATCTAACTATAAACTTCGACGTGGATCTTCCACTTCGGCTTCTTCACAAGAGCCAAGAGTGACGGATGGCAACACCAAGCAAAGAAAGAATGAGAAGTATGTGGTGGAGGTGCCAGATAGCGTTCCCCTTCAGTCTATGGATGCGGCGGTGGACAGCATGCATAAATCTGCTAGACGAAATAATACAACCATTTCTCAATGAACGTGATTGCATGGAATGTGCATGGGTTTTCGGCGGATACAAGAAATATTTTACGGGAATATTGTGTTCGGTTTAAACCAAAATTTTTGGGAATTCTGGAGCCTATGATTCTTTTTTCTAGTGTTAATGGGACATATTGGCGGAGCTTGGGAATCAGCCTTTTGGCTCAGAATATTCGGGATGGGCGTTCTCCTAATATTTGGGTTTTGGTTCATGAGGAGATTCATGCATAGGTGATAAGGATTACTGATCAGTTTGTTGCTTTTACTATTGTCTTTAATGGCTTCTCTTTCACGTGTGCTATTGTACATGGGAGTTGTGATTATACAAGACATCGTGCTCTTTAGTCAGATTTGTCTGGTTTAGCGTTGACAGAGGCAGTTTTCTTGGGGGAACTGGCTCAGGAGAGGACAAGTAATTCTCCTCCAATTGCGGCTGCTTGTAGGGACTTTCGGAATTTTATCAATGATAATAATCTTCAAATGGTTGCCTCTACGGGTCCTCGTTATATATGGGTGTGTCAAAAGAGGGTTCCTATTCAGTTTCTTCTTGATAGAGCGTTGGCATCTGAGTCTTTTATTGAAGCTTGGGATGTGGTGTCGGTTATCCACTTACCTAAGGTTCATTCGGATCACTCCCCTATAGGTCTTGCTTTGTCGAATGGTGTAATTCAGCGTAGCAAGACTTTCAGATTTCTATCCATTTGGACTTTGCATTCTGATTTCGAGAGAGCTGTTTCGGAGAGTTGGAGGGAACCAATGTTGAATGGGCGGTGTCCTTTCTTTATTATTATGCAGAAAATGAAGAGGCTTCGTATTATGTTGAAGAAATGGAATTGGAAGGTGTTTGGCTTTGTGGATAGGGATTTGGAGGCAAGACAACAGGATTTGGAGGCTGTTCAAAATGTTATTGCCGAGACTGGATATACTGCGGACCTCATGGATGAGGAGGTGGCTATTCAGGTGGAGCTTGGTGTTATTTTAAAGAGGAAAAACAAATTGATGATGCAAAAGAGTATAGCGACTTGGCTTACGGATAAGAATAGAAATACTGCATTCTTCCATAAATTGATAAAGATGAGGTTTCAACAGTCTGTTATATCCTCAATTGGGGTGGGGAAGGAGTTGCTTACAGATGGGGCTACAATTTCTCGCGAGTTGGTGGATTATTATAGTTCCTTTTTTGTCGGTCCGGATGTTGTGGATATCTCAGAATGTGGATGGATAGATGAGGTTATTCCTCAAAGCGGGGATGTGTTTTTGTGGACTTGGTGCGGATTCCTGAGATGGTGGAGATTATAGAGGCGGTTTTTGATCTTGACAGATCTAGCTCTCCAGGTCCAGACGGATTTACAGGGTCTTTCTTTCAGAGGGCTTGGGAGATAGTGAGATTGGATTTGGTACGTGCAGTACAACAGTTTTTTATTCGTTCTTATCTTCTGCATAGCCTTAACTCTAGCTATGTGGTGCTTATTCTGAAGGGAGGTTCGTATAGATTCATTCCAGGGCGCAATATCCAAGATTTTATTTTGATTGCATCAGAGGGTGTAAATAGGATGGAGACATTGACTGGTGGAAAGAATATGGCTATCAAGGTGGATATTACCAAGGCCTTTGATACATTGAGCTGGAGGTTCGTGGATAGGGTCTTTCATGCTTTTGGGTTCCCAAACAAATTTTGTAATTGGATTCAGGTAATTTTTGGTGCGCGAGATTGTCTATTTTGGTGAATGGGTAGCCTGAGGGATATTTTGCATGCTTGAGAGGGGTCCGGCAAGGTGACCCGTTGTCACCATTGCAATTTGGTATTGCTGAAGATGCTCTCAGTTGCTTAATAATCTCTAGGACACGTCCTCGAGGTTTTAGGCCGATGAATACACGGTCAGAATGAATTTTCCTATGCATTTGCTATATGCGGATGATGTGATGTTGTTTTGCAAAGAAATAATGGGGAATTATAAGTGCATAAAGAAAATTCTTGATCAATATGCAGCGGCTTCTGGCCAGATGTGTAGTGATGCTAAATCTTCGATCTATTTTAGGTCAGGAGTTAGTGTTTCACTCAAGAGACAGATGAAGAGGTTCTGGATACTCAGACAAGGCTTGTTGCCGGCCTCTTATCTTGGGGTTCCATTGTTTAGGGGGTGCCTAAGGTGGGAGATCTTTTGGGTATCAAAGATAAAATTGATTTGAAATTTGATAGAGGTCATGGGAGGCAGCTCTCTAGAGCTGGACACATGTGCTTAGTGAAATCATTGGTGCAGAGTACGGCAATTCATGCTATGTTTGTTTACAGGTGGCCGAGGTCTATGTTAAATTTTCTTGATGGGTGTAGTTGGAATTAGATTTGGAAGGGAAATATAAACTTGATGCCTTCAAGCTCAGTGAATTAGTGAACGGTTTGTGCGATGAAAGAAGATGGCGGGCTTGGAGTTAGCACCTTTCGATGCATCAATGATAGCCTTATAATGCATCTGACGTGGAGAATTATGACGGAGGACACTCTCTCTAGTCAGCTGATAAGGGACAGATATTTTGTTTGGTTCTTCTCGGTGAAAACTTACAGGATGGCATCTTCAGTTTGGAGTAGTGTGGTTCGTATGGTGCCTGAGATTAAAAATTATTATTTTATTATTGGCTAATAGTAGGAGCACCTCGTTTTGGTTTGACAATTGGCTAGGTTATGTGATTGTGGATAAGTTGCAGATTCCAAATGATCTTTTTCAAGGCCTCGGAATCAATGGATCATGTTCTTTGGAGTTGTGAGATCACAGTGCAGGTTTGGGATTTTGTTCTAACATTTTTTCAGATTGAGTTAGCACCTATTTCCAGCTTTAGGGAGTTCATTTCTGAGGCGATGGCAATTCCAGGTTTTAGCTAGGAGAAGGATTTGTGGAGGTTTGTTGTGGTCTCTTCTAACTGGACTATTTGGCTGATGCGGAATAACTGTGTTTTTGAAGACATTAAGGCTAATCCGCATAGAGTGGTGAGTATTTTGAGGGCTTCGATAAAGGAGAGAGTTGTTTCTTTTCCAAAGCTTGGAAGGGGAGGCTATTCGGAGGATAAGACACGGACTTTGGGTATTACGTATGTATCCCCTTCACCTTTGAAGTAAATATCGGTTTGTTGGGTGCCGCCTTCGCTGGGTTGGACAAAGGTTAATACGGATGGTTTGGTGTTGGATGCCCCGGGTCGCATGTGTGCTAGTGGCGTTTTCAGAAATTGTAGGGGTATGGTTCGTGGATGTTTTCACGTGGAGGAAGGTGTTGGCTTTGCTTTTGAGGCGGAGATTTTGGCGGCCTTCACGGCTATAGAAATAGTAGTGGATAATGAATGGAAGGACCTTTGGCTTGAATCAGACTCGACTTATGTTGTAAATATGTTGCGTAGCAAGTCGGCCAAGATCCCTTGGAGGTGGATTGCGCATTGGAGGCGAGTTTTGGGACTCCTTGAACAGCTAAATTTTTGTGTCTCGCATATTTATCGTGAGGGAAATGGGGTTGCTGACAAGATGGCAAGTACTGAAGTTGAGCAAGGTTGGTGGCCTTTTCCACATCCAGCCATCAAGGATCAAGTTTTTGCAGATATTTACTGTCAGTCTTTCACTAGATATGTTTAGCTTCTAATTTGTTTTAGATAGCTTTTTCATTCATTGTTTTCTTTTTATTTTCTTTTAATAAAATTCCAAATTAAGAAATTATTTGGAGTATATTATAATTTAAAATCGTTAAACACGGATTCCTATGGGAAAAACCCTATAAAAGTCGAACTAAATGAGCATGAGAAAAGGATTTTCCGTATTTGAGTTCACTTGAGAGATTTGATTGAAAAATCCATCAAATGGAATTTTTCTAAGTATTATAGAATCTTAAATTTTAGAAATCGGACAAATTTTAAACTAAGTGTGTCACACCCCGACTCCTGAGGTGCGACTTACGAACAACAACACAACTTAACCAACTAACCATCACTCAAATACGGGGAACATGCTCGGGGAAACATTAATGAAAAGCAACGCATACGAATAAGGTTATCAAAGACATGATGAAGCAATAATCAAGCATTTCAAATCGGATATCAACAAGGATATAATAAGTATTTTAGGTCAATGAGATTAAGATTCAACAAACATTAAAACCATCGAGCACATTTCTCGGAATAAAAAACAAGTATCAAAGTGTATATCAACAGACTTTCATTTCAAAAGAGATCGCAGTGGAAACTTGACTCAATTCCCAACATTCACACGTATGAAGACGTGCAAATGCCAGTCCGACATCAGACTCGACTCATGCCATCACCATCCTGTCAATCTGCACGTTTAGAAATACATGCAGGGCTGAGTACTTCGGACTCGGTGAACATATGCCGAAAATATTTGGAAAAAGATGCTCTTAAGGGCTATATCAATTGAACTTGCCTTGTCGAAACATCACAAGCATCTATATGAGTTAAAACGGTTTTACTTGTGCATGCTAAAAACATTTTCTTTTAAATAGACTGCGCAGTCAAATATAACATATATCAACAATATGCATCATCTGTCATAAATTCACTCACTGTGCCGAGAAGTAGGCCTCCTTCTCGAACACTGTGACCGGCCTAACTGAAGCAAGGCTCACAGTCACCTCAACATTTAATATACCACACGTGGGTTCCTGCCTTTCACAGGATAATAATAATCTCAAGCAAACAGATGATAACACATACCAAACTCAGTAAAAACGGCAAGTCAATCGTATTTAAAATCACATAATAATACTCAATAGCATAATAACATTCATCGATAGTTTTGGTTCAGAAAAGCCCACCTGATTTCCGAAGATTCTAGCTAGGCGGTTTAAGGGCTGTCTGTCCTCGCTTATTTTTCCGTCCGGCTTTATCCTTCACAGTTCGACATCGATAAAGAAAATAAGATATTACGCAAGACGGATATTAGACGTTGGTCTTGACTGAAGGACTTCTACTTGAGTCGATTCTCTCAAAGCTATTCTTTTCTAAGACAATCTCGCATTCTCGTCTTTAAGCCATTGACTCTACTCGATAATTGGTTAATACTACTAACCAATGTCTTAGCACTTTTCGCTTTAATTATGAAACGGCGTCTATCTAAATTCTATTACTCGAGCTTTCTTTTATGAACTTAATCAATTCTTGATTTAATTAACAACTCAATAGCTTAATTATTTTGCATACAAACAAACTTAATAATTCTTCACGTTATCACCAAATAATATCATTCACTCAAACATATCAGTTCAATTGCATAATAATTCCAAATAAATCAAACACATTGTTTCAGCTTCAATCACATTTCAAGACACATTAATATTTACTCAATTTTTATTCTAGAACTTAATTCAAATAAGAATTCTTTTTTATAAAAACTTAAACAATATAATTTATCTTTCTCGACTAATAAACAACACTTTTCCAAACTCATTGTCTTATGAAATCTATTATAAATTTTTACTCAATTAGTAAAAATTCTTTTTATTTTTATTAAACTCTTATGAAATAGGAATTTCATCTTTATTTCTAACTCGATTCTCATTCTTAACTCAACTATTACTCTTCTAATTATTATCTCGGCACTTCTTCTCGGTTTATTCTTAATCCACATGGTTTGAAAAACAACTCATTTAATTAATTTTAGTTTATTACTTTCAAAATCATTACTCGATATCTTATTCTGTTATTTTCTTGGTTAAACTATACGAGTATTTAAACTTAACTCGTCTAACATCTTTTTCTCGACTTGATTAAAACTTCTCTTTATTTTCTTATCATTTTATTCTCTTTATTTTAACTCGATTTTCTCGACTCGTATTTATTTAGTTAAAAAAATTTCTTTTCTTCTCTTATTTTTTTTTAAATTAAGACTAATTTCTTAATTAATATATTTTCCTTTATCCTTCAATTAATTTTTTTATTTCAATAAAACTAGTTTATTTTATTAATTAAATTACAAAATTTCTTTTTGATTTAATTTAATCAAAACTCAAATCTTCAAGTTTTACTTCAAGAACACTTAGAACACTTAAAACACTTACCAGATATATTTTTCTATGTATTTTTCAATTCTTAACATTTTTTTTAAAGCTTTAAAACTTCATTCTTTTATCACAAAAAATCCTATTGTCATCTAGGATTTAAATTAACACTTTAATACACATCAACATCATTTTAACATCAAAATCACTAAATCATCATATAATTATTTTCTTCAAAAACTTCATGCATGTATCGATTTTCTTCACATTAATCAACATAAAAGATTAAATCATAACATCTCATACTAATCTCATGCTCAAAACATCAACTAAATTATCAACAAAATCAACAAAATATTTTCTCCTTCCTTGCCTATAACTCACGGCATTTACACAACAATTGAGGCAATCGGGTTTTCAATGTTTCAAGCATATAACTCCATTCTCAACATGATAAAAATCATAAATCAAGCATCAAGATAACAATAACTCAAGAAATTCAAATTCTCCTATTTTTCTCTAAATTTTCGGTATTCACCATATTTTAGGGTTTTTAATTTTATTTTCTTCTCTTAATTCATCGATTAAATCCTAGAGTTCGATTCTCCTATCGATTTCTTCTCACTTAATCTTCACATCGATAACCTAGGTTTGCCTAAACATAAAATAAATGCTATGCATGCATGTCTTCTTTCTTTTAGGGCTTATAGAGATACATATATACAAGAAATCAAATGAATTTTCATACTTTAGAAATAAATTGGATCTTCTTCTCTTGATCTTCTTAAAAACGAAATTGGTGGGGAAATGGGGCTCAACTTCTAGCTTGGATTTCTCTTGGAAGAACTTATCTTGAATCCTCAAGAAAATACAAAACAACAATTAATCATCCATTTAAGGGCTTAAGAGCCAAAAATAATGAAGAATGGGGGATGATTATTGGATTTCAACTCAAGAATTTAAAGAATTATTACCTTTCAACTTGGGGTTTGGAAGAACTAAGATGATGATGATGATCTTCTCTTAATTTTCATGGGATTGGAGATTCAATGCTAGGCTTCAATGGAAGAAATCCCATGTATGAGTGTGTGTGTGTGTGTGCGCTACGGCATTGAGAGAGGGAGGAAGAGAGTTTTTTTCTTTCTTGCTTTATTAGGAATTTTCGAGAGAGAGAGATATGGGTAGAATGAGAGAATTTCTCCTTTTGTATAGAGAGAGATCGAAAGAGTGAGAGAGAGATAGATAGATTGTGTAAATTTTTGCATGCACTTGATTACCAACATTTAGAATAAAAATGATGGTGTTTGTATTGGAACTTGGTTTGAGAGAATGATAGATGGAATTGATGTGATAGGCATTTGCATGCAATCTTTCATCACAATTTACTAAGATTTGCTTCATTACTAAAGAATATTAATGATTAAAGCTATATAGTAAGCTTGGAGAGAGATTAGGGAGAGAGATAGAGAGAGGTGGCGGTAGTGTAATACCCCAGAAATTTCATACTGACTTAAAAGTTTTAAAGTTAATAATAAAAATGGCTTTGCACGCCTAAATTCATGAATTTGAATTCTAAAACTAACGGTGAAATCCGTTTTTGAAAATAAATTACGGCAGTCAGTTAGATGACTACTGTATTTAGGCTTAGCGCGTACGATAACTTTTTAGTTCTAGAACTCAGATCGGAACACCGTCTGATTTTTACATTCACGAAATCGCGATACGAACTCGCCCGAGAAAGTTCATTTTTATGATTTTCCGGACGAAACTCGGACTGTGACGTCCTGAGTTTTTGTTGAAAATTAGTTTTTAAATATTACATTCCGAATAAGTTAAATATATCAGAATTTATGGTAGAATCGGTTTTTGACGATAATGTGCCGAGATACGTTTTTCGTCTATCGATTTCCGTAACGTCGTATCGCGCCGGAAAAACACGTATTTCTCCTTTTTCCTCCCCCATAGCCGACCTCTCTCACTCACACACATGATATTTCATTATTTTATGTTACAAACTTTCCACCATGCATATTACTATTCCCTCACTTTACACCTAATGTAGTTACTATTCTAAATACCTTAGTCATCACCATCATCCTCACAACTCTCTCTCCATTTTCGGCACACACACACACAACTCTCTCTTCCATTTTTCTTTTCTCCATTGAAGAACCTTGGAGCTTGGACAAGGATTTTCACACAAGATCATCATCCATCCACTAAATCCTACTTATTCTTTCACTAATATTCAAGGTAATTACCTCCTCTCTTGATCTATCCAATTAGTTTTTAATCCTCTCCATCTTTTGTGTTGGACCGATTTTTATAAGGATGTAGGGTGATGTTAAGATCTTTAACTAGTATAATTAGATGTGTTAGATATGATATCTATGAATAAAATTGAAAGAAAATCAATAACCCTAAAGACTAGGTAATACCGAAAATTGGGGCTTAGATGTAGAATGATTTGATTCTCCATTTGTTTGGTTAATTAGACTTAGGAGTAGTTTAAATGGTGAATTAAACAAAAAGGAATGAAAAGCCCTATGATCTAAGTGGTGACCGAAAATTTAGGTTAGGGTTTGAAGATGGATTTCAAATTAATAATGAAATGGTATAGTAATTGGTTAGATTGATGTCGTAGTAGTTGGATAAATGGATTAATGATGTTAATTGAAGAAAAAAAACAATTTCTCCTAATCTATGTCAATACCGATTTTAGTGAGGATATAAGGGATTATGTAGTTGATCTTTGATTAATGAAATGATGATAGATTATGGATCCAAATGATAAAAGTTAGTGTAGTTAATTAATTCGATTTAATCTAAAATTATTATAGAAATTATAAGAGACAAAGAACCCTAATTAAGTTAAGATTAGTTGATGATATAAGGTAATGATATACGTAATAATGATCTACGTTAGATGATTATTAATATCGTAGAGAATGAATGAATTCCGATAACTTTGGAAATTTTGTAAGAGACGAACAAGTGAACGTAATTAATGATAGGAAAGTCGAGTAGGAATGATAATTGGATATTAATGATCATTAATGTTGAGGGAACGAGTTTGTAGTTGACGACTCGTTGATCCGAGTTATGAAATGTTGAGTTTCTTTTATAATCTAGAAGTTGGAACGAGATTTGTTAACTTGTTGTTGGTATAGTAATTGGTAGTTGAAACGACGAGGTTTTGATCGTCGTGGTTATAGACGGGAAATGGAAAGGAGTTTTTCACGTACGAGAGTATGTGTTGACTGCCTTGACATGATAATTTCGTGAGAATGTAGGTTCGATAACTTAGAACGAACCTAGAAAGTCATACGTCGATTCTATCGAACAATTAGGGTTAACCTCGGCAGTTTTGCAACCCTTGCCGGAAACTGTAATATCTCTTAGCTCGTTTATCGGATTTGAGATCCGTAAATTGGAGCGTAAACTAGACTTCCATGGATTTCTAACGGTACAGGGCATCTCTCATGTTTCCAGATACTCTGTTCTGGGCAGTCCCCAGAACTACTGCATTGTGCAGTGAATTTTCAGAATCTATTTTCCTAAGTTGTTTCCTTCTCAACTTAGTTTCTTTCGATCTTTTGAGTCTTAATGAGTTAAAGACTATCTATTTTACTGACCTAAGAGTCAAGTACAGAGTTTGAGTGTCAAAACAAGATATGATCGTATCTCGTTTCTGATTAAATAAAAGAAATTAGTTAAGCGTGCAAATGCCTAAAAGTTGAAACGTAAAAGACTAAATCGAACTTGTTTTCGATTTCCGTTTTCTTTTGTTGTCTCAACGACTCATCAAGGTTATATTTCATGTACGATGAAGGAGGAAGTCAGCACAAGAAAAGGACGGAAGACTAAAGACGAGAAGCTCGTTTATTAGTAGTTTTGTAAAACGAGGTGGGCTTTTATCTATAACAAATAAAATGTGGGTTTTTCCACAACTCGAAAGTGAGCTTTATGAGCTTTGATAACTGTGTTTTCAAATTGATATTAGGCATAAATGAAATGTTTTATGTTTATGTGAGTTCTCTTGTACCATGTGAGTTAGCCGTCGTGCTTTCCAGAATTGTATGTTAACCATTTAGGTGTTAACTACTTAACGATCGGCTCTGAGTTAGTCAATTAAGTGCTTTCCAGAGTTAGTGCACTGTAGCCATGCTCGCGCGAGCTACTACTTTGAATGGGATAAAAATGTTTAATAGGCACGGGCTCTTTTAAATAAAAATCCCGTTGTGCTATAAAAATGAGATGCCTGTTTATCTATAGTATGATTATGTTTTCGGCAACGTGCCCACTAAGTACTATCGTACTTAGCCCTGCATATATTTCTAAATGTGCAGGTTGAAGCGACGAGAGCGGAGGAGGGTTGAGTTAGGTTTTGAAGTCGTCTTTAGGAAAAGACTTGTATTTATGTCTCACTTTTTCCGCTGCCAAACTCTAAACTTTGATCACTTTTGATGTTATGTAATTATATCACTGTAGTCTAAGTTCCGACAATAACTTAGATTTCTTTTTGAATACGTTGTTGAGTGATCTTCCGAGATCAACTCTTTTCTTATATATATATTATAATCGAGGTCTTGTTCATAGAAATTATGTAGTCATGTATGTATGTTTATTCAGTCAGTCCCCTTCTTCCCCGCTTCTTTAATACAACCCCAGTCGCTCCCCGACTTCTGCCGTCCCTCGGGATTTGGGGCTGTGACAGAGTGGTATCAGAGCAATGTTCGTTTCCTGCTCTGGTCATGAGTCATTTCCCTAGTATGAGTCATTCCTTCTAGTGATACCACAGAGTGGTATCAGAGCAATCGTTTCTGCTCTGCATACGAGTCTTTCTTTCGAGTCACGAGATAGAGTACTTGTATGTACTCTAGATCAGAGTCTTCTTCCAAGTAAAGTTAAGAGTTAGAGTTATGAAATTAAGATTTAAAGTATAGACGACAACTCAACCTCCCGCTACGTCGACTCAACGCGGAAAGAAAGAAAGGAAAGAGTTTTCAGTAATGTAATTTCTTTTAAAAGAAATTTTTGAATGAGAATGAAATTTACGTGCCAAGAATAAGAATTATTTTGCAAGTATATAGTTATATTTGCTTGTTATGTGATTATGTGATAGTACGAGTACTATCTTACGTGAAATTATTTGCGCAATAATTTCTATTATTTTTAAAGATACATTGGCACGAGAATCTAGAATGATTCTAGGGATTTTTTCCGGTTCAATGAGAACGTAGACTTGAAATCTAAGGTCTCTTTTTCTGAACCCTCGAGAACTTATACGTTTTAAGAAACGTTTTATCAAATGATTTCGAAAGGAGATCGTGAAACGAGAACGACTCCTTCAGGCGAATGTCACATGCGTGTAGTGACATGAGCAAGACTCAACAAAGTTGAATCTCGTTTTTATACTTAGGAGCCGGTAATAATTTCCTTCGAGGAAATGAGATGAATAATGACGGGATGAATTAACTTGGTGTCAAGTGAACGAAAGAAACGAGTAAACGTACAAGAAACGTTGGCTTCAGACCAAGAAAGATATGATCGAGACGAAGAGGATAAAATAAAGAGAATCAAAGACAACGGAAATAAACGGATGTTACTTACGTATAGGTAACAAGAACAACGTCGTTCACGTTACGTTGTTTCGTGTCGCTTCATTTCGTTTTAGCGGAGTTCTCTTCATTCGAACTTCGAGAAGAAAAATGTTTTATTAATGAGAATCGAGCATGAGGCTTGATTAATTTTTTTCCAAAAATTGATCGTATCCAACGACGATTGGAACTTACGTCCTAAAAGTTATTCCCCAATTAATATTCCATTTTCCTTTGGAATTTATTTCTATACTTCGTTTTTAAACGAGAATTTCGACGAGTACGTGTATCAAGTGTCGTAAAACGACAAGTCTTTTGAGAATGAATGTTACTTTTTGAAGGAGTAACATGAACAAAGTGGACGCACTTTGTTTTTAATGAGTGAGAATCGATAAGAAATTCCTTCGGGGAAGGAAGTTTATAAAAAAAAAAATCAGGAAGGAATAAAATGAATAATAGGATAACGAATGGAAATAAAATCTTGAAATTTTATTTCTATATATTGATGTTTGAGTGCAATTTTCTGTGAAATTGCTAGATGTTATGATAAGTGGTTGTTTAAGTTGTGATATTACAATTGAATAAGGAATGTTCATTTTGTAATCTAAGTATTTCATTAAGATAAGTTATTTTTTTTTCCTACCCGTTACTGATCCGTGTTTCCTTAAAACTTTTGTAGGATGGCTTCTAGTAGTGACATTACTCAGGAGAGTCGATCCCCACCACAGCGTACCTTAGCAGACCTTTTACAGGACGCTTATTACAGTTACGTGGCAGATTATGATATAGAGGATGTGGGGCAGATAGTGAGCAACTTCTCGTCAGTCTATTTTTCAGTACGGCACTTTATCCTGGAGAGTCAGGCGATATCCAACCTGATTGTGCATCTATCGGACGAGTGGCGCGGTTGGGCGCACCGCGTGGCGTGGTATTTTCTTGGGATTTTCGGCGACGACACCAAGCCGACGGGCAACTACACGGGATTCGCCCTTTATATACACGGGCGATTCTTTGACAGCAGATTCATGCTTCCAGTTCCTTTTGAGCCGCATCACCCCTACAGTCACTTCCCAGCAGGTACCGAGCAAGAGCACCTAAACTTGGACCCAGAGTTTTCCGCTTTGTTGGAGATACCACCAGACTTTGTACCAAGTGAGGAGTCTGACGCGGAGTCAGAGCAGTTAGAGGTAGACAAGGAGCCTGTAGTTACACCAGAGTTGCCACCAGTTCATACACAGATCGAGGAGTTGATTCCAGGGCCAGGATTCGTAGAGATCGATGCAGAGACAACCGCTTTTTTAGGGTTATCTTCACCGTTTATACCTGACGTTTGTGTTAGAGTCAGAGGACCTTTAGAGACAGGACTGTTTCGGGCAGAGTCAGAGTACCGAGGGATTGACGCGGAGCTTGCCGCCATGTTAGAGCTACCATCTCCACTGACACCGCTTGAGGAGATACGTGCGAAGTGGGCGACAGTCAGAGAGCAGATGGAGGCAGGACCATCCAGGGTCCGTTCCAGAGAGGTTTTTGAGTCCGGTTCCATTCCTGAGCACCTTCTTCCTCTGAAGAAGCGTGCAGTAGAGACTAGTGAGGACTACCTTGTTTCAGACTTAGAGGAGGCAGTTTCAGAGGCACCGTCACCACCTCGGCTTACACTTTCTGACGGCTCTACTCTGAGGGAGGACGAGGCCCTCCAGCTCATCTTTGGTTCAGAGTCTGAGGAGGAGGACCCGGACGAGGATCCTGAGGAGGACCCGGACGAGGATCCTGAGGAGGAGGACCCGGACGAGGATCCGGAGGAGGACCCGGAGGAGGATCCAGAGGAGGACTCTTAGGGTTTTTGCAGGCCGTAGAGTGTAGTTTGGACTCGACTGCAGTTAGTTGAGCAGAGCGTCGTAGACGCGTGTTAATATCAGTAGTAGTAGTAGTAGTTTCTTTTGCCCTGTACATAGTCGGATCAGTAACTAGTTTTGTAGTACTCTAACGGATACGAAATTTTATGAATCGTTTCCGTTCTAGTACTTCCAGTTGATACGGAGATGCAGCCTGTTAGTGCACCCGGTAAATAGTAGGCAGTCGGCCTAGTTTAGACTAGTAGTAGTCTAACTTTTTGTATAAGTCCTCGTTGGAGGCAGAATTAATATTCTTTTTGATGTATATATATAGACATAACCCATGAGAGGATTTTTAATCACAAGAAAAATTTCCTATGAATCGAGTAATGAAACCTGAATGTCAAATGAGCTCGTGTAATGAGAATTGAGTTTAACTTGAGAGGTTAACAAATTAATGAATTAATATCGAAATTATGTTCGATTTTCTTTCTACGAGCTTGTTTAAGTTGGAAAGAGGGTTAGTAAGTAAGCGAATGATTAAGGAAAGGGGGCTAATGAGAATTTTTATTACCTATAGCTTAAGGAAAAATGCCGCCAAGAAATGTTAACAACAGAAGGGGACCTGTTAGGCCCCGTGGACGTGGAAGACGTCAGCCAGAGGATGAAAGGGAACAGGATCAGGAACATCATGATACCCCACCACCATCACCATCACCACCACCTCCACCACCACCCCGTAGGGATATTGAGGACCTCTTCCTCAAGAGAAACCCCCCGATGTTCAGTGGAACGGGCAGCCCTAGCGATGCTGAGCTATGGGTGCGGTCTACTGAGAAAATCTTCAAACTCCTCAGATGTACTGATGAGGAGCGACTACTATGTGTTGCATTCCAACTGACGGGATCAGCGGACTACTGGTGGGAGGCCAGACAGAAAGTGATACCCGCAGAGCGTCTAGCTTGTTTCACGTGGGAAGAGTTCAAGGAAGCCCTGTTTGACAAATATGTACCCAAGACGTATAGAGCTCAGAAGGAGGCTGAGTTCTATAATCTAAAATAGGGAAAACTGACGATAACTGAGTACGATGCTAAGTTCTGTGAGCTTTCTAGGTATGCGCCTTCGCAAGTCGATACCGAGGAAAAGATATCGAAGAAGTTCCAAGGGGGATTACGACATGAGTTGGGAATTTCCTTAGCTAGTCATGGAGGACTAAGCTATACTGATGTTCTAGGGAGAGCTTTAGAAATGGAGGCCGTTGTGCCTGATGAAAAGAAAACCATAACAACCACACCAGCTCCAACACAGAACCAGAACAGAGGCTATTATAACAACAATAATAGCAATTTCCAGGGAAAACGAAAATGGGATGGAGGTAATCGCAGTGGTAACAACCAGAACTACAATCAGAATCAGGGGAATCAGAGGAATATTAATCAGCAAGGCTATCAGCAGCCTGGTCAGAACAACAACAAGAGACCGTGGCAAGGAAACAACCAGTCGGGGTTGTACCTTCAAGAAAATAGGCAGAATGGATCAGGGAGAGGTAACGGTCAACAGAATCAGCCGCAGGGGAAGCAGAGGAACACCAACCAGGGAGGAAATAACCCCGGGAGAGTTAACGTGCCTGTTTGCTCTAAATGTAACAAAGCGCACTACGGTGTTTGTCAGATAGGCACCTCCAATTGCTTCAATTGCGGGCAGAAGGGGCATATGAAGAAGGAGTGCCCTAAACCACTTCAGGCAGTACCTTTGAGGGCTATACAAGCGCAGACACAGCCACAACAACCCATGAATCAGCAGCAATTCCAGCAGTACGCACAGCAGCAACAGAATGCGAGAGGATGCGCTATCAAACAGGGTGGCCAACACAAGGGAAAAGGCAATCTCGCAGGTATGGGAAAACTTCACAACATCCCTATTAAGATACTGTTTGATACTGGCGCATCGCATTCTTTTATTGCTGGCTCGTGTGCCGATAACTTAGACATCAGACCTGTAAGAGCTGCACACCCTATGAGAGTAGCTACACCTTCAGGAGAGATCACTACTTCTACTCATGTTTGCTCTAACCTAGATTTAGAAATCTGGACTCTTAAGGTTAAAGCGAACAACTTACATGTTATGATAATGTGGGACGTAGATATAATCTTAGGAATAGATTGGTTGTCAGAGAATTACGCTACGATTCTTTGCAACGAGAGAAAAAAATCTCTTTTCAACCCCCGGGTAGAGAACCAACTGAATTCCACGGGATATCAATGGGTAGAGGCGTACCAATTATATTAGCCTTTCAAGCCATGAAACTCATGAAGAAGAAAGGTACCACAGCTTATCTTGTGTACCTAGTCGGAGAACCAGGAGCAAAGAAGACCATTCAAGATGTGAAGGTCGTAAACGAGTATGAGGATGTTTTCCCAGAGGTTTTGCCAGGATTACCGCCAGATCGTCACGTGGACTTCACGATCGACTTAGAGCCAGGAGCAGCACCCAAATCCAAAGCCCCATATAGGATGGCACTGAAAGAGCTAGAGGAACTTAAAATCTAGTTACAGGAATTGTTAGACCTTGGTTTCATTAGACCAAGCGTCTCACCTTGGGGAGCGCTAGTGTTGTTTGTCAGAAAGAAGGATGGGTCAATGAGAATGTGTATAGATTACCGAGAGCTGAACAAGATCACCCTCAAGAACAAATATCCCTTTCCGAGGATAGAGGATCTTTTCGATCAGCTCAAAGGTGCAGGAGTCTTCTCCAAGATAGATTTGAGGTCAGGGTATCATCAGTTGAAAATCAAACCCGAGGACGTACCTAAAACTGCTTTTAGAACCCATTATGGCCATTACGAATTCCTAGTAATGCCATTTGGATTAACCAACGCCCCCGCAGTATTCATGGACCTCATGAATAGAGTTTTCCACCCATACTTAGACAAATTCGTCTTAGTTTTCATCGACGACATTCTCATTTACTCCAAAAATGAGAAAGAGCACGAAGAACATCTACGGATAGCGTTGGGAACACTTAGAGCCGAGAAACTCTACGCCAAATTCAGTAAATGGGAATTTTGGCTGAAAGAAGTAATGTTCCTTGGTCATATAGTTTCAGCAGAAGGAATCAAGGTGGATCCTGCCAAGGTAGAGGCAGTGCACAACTGGAAGTCACCAACGAGTCAGAATGAGATCCGAAGTTTTTTGGGTTTAGCCGGTTATTACAGAAGGTTTATTGAGGGATTCTCTACGATCACCAGGCCGATGATGCAGTTACTTCGGAAGGAAACAAAATTTAAATGGATGGACGAGTGCGAGAAGAGTTTCCAAACGTTTAAGGAAAAGCTAACCACAGCGCCAGTATTAGCTCTTCCAGACGGAAACAAGGAGTATGTGATTTACACCGACGCCTCGAAAAATGGATTAGGTTGTGTCTTAATGCAAGATGGACGAGTGATAGCTTATGCTTCACGACAACTTCGACCTCACGAAGTTGAATACCCAACCTACGACTTAGAACTCGCAGCCGTGGTGCATGCGTTAAAGATCTGGAGACACCATCTTTATGGTGTAAGGGTTGAGATTTTCACAGATCACAAGAGCCTGAAGTATTTCTTCGAGCAGAAGGAATTGAATATGAGACAACGAAGGTGGCTCGAATTAGTAAAGGATTACGATTGCAAAATTAGCTACCATCCAGGAAAGGCGAATGTAGTAGCAGACGCATTGAGTCGCAAGGCTCCACCGAAATTAGGATGCCTTTTTGTAGAGGAAGAAACTTTAGTGCGAGAATTCGAGAAAATGGATATCAGAGTGCTCGACACGCCAACTACGATAACAAGACAGATAGCAGCACTAGAGGTTACACCAGATTTGAGAGAAAGAATCATCAGTGCCCAGAGGAAGGACGAGTCGATGGAGAAACTTCGACTAAAGATAAGGACGGAGAAACCAGATGGATATTCCGAAGCACCAGACAATGCAATCCTTTATGAAGGCAGAATTTGTATCCCTGACGATGATAACGAACTGAAGAATGACATTATGAGTGAGGCTCACGATACGCCGTACACAGTACACCCAAGGAGTACGAAGATGTATCAGGATTTGAGGAGAAACTTCTGGTGGAATGGACTAAAACGAGATGTTGCCTCGTTTGTAGAAAGATGTTTGGCATGTCAGCAGGTTAAGGCTTTACACAGACGACCGTATGGATTGCTGCAGCCATTAGATATACTAGAGTGGAAATGAGAAGGCGTAGCTATGGATTTCGTAACAGGCTTGCCTAAGTCAAGAAGAGGAAATACAGCCATTTGGGTGATTATCGATAGACTCACGAAAATCAGCTCACTTCTTACCGATTAAGACTACGTATGGATCAGAAAGATTAGCTCAGTTGTACGTTAGAGAGATTGTACGTCTGCATGGAGTACCGAAGGTCATAATATCAGATAGAGACGCTAAATTCACCTCGAGATTTTGGATCACTATGCAGAAAGAATTGGGAACCGAGCTTAACTTCAGTACGGCATTTCACCCTCAAACAGATGGATAGTCAGAGAGAACAATTCAGATTCTAGTTGATATGTTAAGGACAGTGGTATTGGATCGAGGCGCGAATTGGGAAGAAATTTTACACTTGGTCGAATTCGCTTACAACAACAGCTATCAGGCCACGATAGGAATGGCACCGTACGAGGCTTTGTATGGAAGGAAATACAGATCACCACTTTATTGGGACGAAGTAGGTGACAGAAAGAACCTAGGCCCTGATGCAGTAAATGACATGATTGAGATAGTTCGGCAGATATGAGATAGAATGAAAGAAGCCCAGAGCCGACAGAAGTCTTATGCTGATGATCGTCGAACCAATCTTGACTTTGAAATAGGATATAAAGTTTTCCTTAAGATTTCACCTTCTAAGGGAATCATTCGATTCGGTGTTAAGGGTAAACTAAGACCCAGGTTCATAGGACCTTACGAAATCCTCGAGAAAATAGGACCTGTTGCGTATAGATTGGCTTTACCACCAAGTCTAGGAAGTGTCCACAATGTGTTTCACGTTTCTCAATTGAGAAAATACGTCTATGATCCTAAGCATGTTATAAGTCAGCAAGACGTTGTTCTTGAATCTGACTTGAGTTATGAAGAGAAGCCGATATCAATTTTGGATAGAAAGGTTCAAGAACTACGAACCAAATCGATACCAATCGTGAAAGTGCTATGGAATCACCACGGGCAGGAAGAAGCCATGTGGGAGCTCGAGGAGAAGATGAAGGAGAGATATCCTTATCTTTTTGCAGAAGGTCCGAAATTTTTCCAAGGGGGGTAGGATGTAATACCCCAGAAATTTCGTACTGACTTAAAATTTTTAAAGTTAATAATAAAAATGGCTTTGCACGCCTAAATTCATGAATTTGAATTCTAAAACTAACGGTGAAATCCGTTTCCGAAAATAAATTACAGAAGTCAGTTAGATGACTACTGTATATAGGCTTAGCGCGTACGATAACTTTTTAGTTCAAGAACTCAAATCGGAAAACCGTCTGATTTTTACATTCACGAAATCGCGATACGAACTCGCCCGAGAAAGTTCATTTTTATGATTTTCCAGACGAAACTCGGACTGTGACGTCCCGAGTTTTTGTCGGAAATTAGTTTTTAAATATTACATTCCGAATAAGTTAAATATATCAGAATTTATGGTAGAATCGGTTTTTGACGATAATGTGTCGAGATATGTTTTTCGTCTATCGATTTTCATAACGTCGTATCGCGCCGGAAAAACGCGTATTTCTCCTTTTTCCTCCCCCATAGCCGACCTCTCTCACTCACACACATGACATTTCATTATTTTATGTTACAAACTTTCCACCATGCATATTACTATTCCCTCACTTTACACCTAATGTAGTTACTATTCTAAATACCTTAGTCATCACCATCATCCTCACAACTCTCTCTCCATTTTCGGCACACACACACACAACTCTCTCTTCCATTTTTCTTTTCTCCATTGAAGAACCTTGGAGCTTGGACAAGGATTTTCACACAAGATCATCATCCATCCACTAAATCCTACTTATTCTTTCACTAATATTCAAGGTAATTACCTCCTCTCTTGATCTATCCAATTAGTTTTTAATCCTCTCCATCTTTTGTGTTGGACCGATTTTTATAAGGATGTAGGGTGATGTTAAGATCTTTAACTAGTATAATTAGATGTGTTAGATATGATATCTATGAATAAAATTGAAAGAAAATCAATAACCCTAAAGACTAGGTAATACCGAAAATTGGGGCTTAGATGTAGAATGATTTGATTCTCCATTTGTTGGTATAGTAATTGGTAGTTGAAACGACGAGGTTTTGATCGTCGTGGTTATAGACGGAAAATGGAAAGGAGTTTTTCACGTACAAGAGTACGTGTTGACTGCCTTGACGTGATAATTTCGTGAGAATGTAGGTTCGATAACTTAGAACGAACCTAGAAAGTCATACGTCGATTCTATCGAACAATTAGGGTTAACCTCGGCAGTTTTGCGAGCCTTTCCGGAAACTGTAATATCTCTTAGCTCGTTTATCGGATTTGAGATCCGTAAATTGGAATGTAAACTAGACTTCCATGGCTTTCTAACTATATATGGCACCTCCCCTGTTTCCAGATACTCTGTTCTGGGCAGTCCCCAGAACTACTGCATTGCGCAGTGAATTTTCAGAATCTATTCTCCTAAGTTGTTTCCTTCTCAACTTAGTTTCTTTCGATCTTTTGAGTCGTAATGAGTTAACGACTATCTATTTTACTGATCTAAGAGTCAAGTACAGAGTTTGAGTGTCAAAATGAGATATCATCGTATCTCGTTTCTGATTAAATAAAAGAAATTAGTTAAGCGTGCAAATGCCTAAAAGTTGAAACGTAAAAGACTAAATCGAACTTGTTTTCGATTTCCGTTTTCTTTGGTCGTCTCAACGACTCATCAAGGTTATATTTCATGTACGATGAAGGAGGAAGTCAGCACAAGAAAAGGACGGAAGACTAAAGACGAGAAGCTCGTTTATTAGTAGTTTTGTAAAACGAGGTGGGCTTTTATCTATAACAAATAAAATGTGTATTTTTCCACAACTCAAAAGTGAGCTTTATGAGCTTTGATAACTGTGTTTTCAAAGTGATATCAAGCATAAATGAAATGTTTTATGTTTATGTGAGTTCTCTTGTACAATCTGAGTTAGCCGTCGTGCTTTCCAGAATTGTATGTTAACCATTTAGGTGTTAACTACTTAACGATCGGCTCTGAGTTAGTCAATTAGGTGCTTTCCAGAGTTAGTGCACTGTAGCCTGTGGTGTATGTGGTATCCTGTTGAGGGGTAACCAACCACGGTGATAATGACTGGTCAAGATTTGAACGTAACATCTATGGAAAAATGCTCGCGCGAGCTACTACTTTGAATGGGATAAAAATGTTTAATAGGCACAGGCTCTTTTAAATGAAAACCCCATTGCGCTATAAAAATAAGATGCCTATTTATCTATACTATGATTATGTTTTCGGCAACGTGCCCACTAAGTACTATCGTACTTAGCCCTGCATATGTTTCTAAATGTGCAGGTTGAAGCGACGAGAGCGGAGAAGGGTTGAGTTAGGTTTTGAAGTCGTCTTTAGGAGAAGACTTGTATTTATGTCTCACTTTTTCCGCTGCCAAACTCTAAACTTTGATCATTTTTGATGTTATGTAATTATATCACTATAGTCTAAGTTCTGTCAATAACTTAGATTTCTTTTTGAATACTTTGTTGAGTGATCTTCCGAGATCAACTCTTTTCTTATATAGATTATAATCGAGGTCTTGTTCATAGAAATTATGTAGTCATGTATGTATGTTTATTCAGTCAGTCCCCTTCTTCCCCGCTTCTTTAATCCAACCCCAGTCGCTCCCCGGCTTCTGCCGTCCCTCGGGATTTGGGGTTGTGACAGGTAGAGAGGGAGAGAGAGATGAGTGGAATTTGTCTCCTTATTTTATTACAGGTATTATTTACCCGGTCGTAAAAAGTTTTCCGGATAAAACGTCCGTATTATTCCATTTATGCTAAAAACGGGTCTAATCTCTCCTCGTCTCGTTTTCGACATTAAAAACATCTCAAACCTAAATCACGTCTCAATAGATAAATTATGAATTCCAATTATCTAATTTTTAAGTCTAGATTCCATATAACGAAGAAAACTTAAGAATTAATCGGCTTATTAATCCGTTAATTCGTAATCTACTCTCACAAACTCTCACTCTCTCTTACGCTCTCTCTCTCTCTCTCACGCTCTCTCTCTCTCTCTCTTAATCATCTCTCTCCAATTCGCTCTCTTCTCTCTCTCCCACCGACCTCCCTTCCCTCTTTCATCACTCTCTCTCTCTCTCTCTCGATACACACACATACACACACCATCTCTCAAACCTCCATGGAAGTGTAGTTTCAAACTTCAAAAATGGCAAGAACTTAGGCTCCGATCATCAAACGACCAAACCGTTAAGTTATTTGAAATCCTCTCATCTTTGTGATAGATTTAAGACTAGGTTTCATCTCATCTTTGCAAGGTTTGTTCTTGGAAAGTAGAAGTTTAAAGTCGAACCCCTCTTTCCCTCTCTTGACCGTCGATGAAGAAGGCTAGGGTGGAGGAATTTTATTTTTGTTTGAAGCTTAATATCAATGATTCAATTATGCATATATGTATATGAAAAGATGAAGGAAAAATCATGCATGTTTAATTGCTATATGTGCCTATATTGTTATCTATTATTTAGGGATTTTATGATGATGAACTAAGCATGATTTTTATGATAGAAATGAACTTTAGGAATTAATCTAAGAGTTAGGAGGTAACTAGTTAAAGAAGAAGGATTTTCCCTAATTTTCTTCTTGAAAATTGAAAGGGATAACAAGAGAAAAAGAAGAAATTTTGTTAGGAAGATTGATGAATGAGCCAATGATTTGAGTATGATGATTTTAAGTGTTTTGGATACATGAAAAAGAAGTTAGAAATTTTAGTCATTTTACTTTTTTAATTAATACCGAAAAATTTAAATAAAAATTAGTGATTTATATGCCTAAGTTCTTATTATAAGTTTTGATGAATTTTGAGTATTGTGATGCATGAGAAAATGAGGAACTAAAGAGTATGAAATTTCCTTGAAATTTTCGATGACGACATATATGTGTGTTTGATGATTTTGTGATGATCTTGAATATTTTGATGATAGGATGGTGATAATATGATGATTTATGCATATTATGTGATTAAGATGAAGAAATAAGTTGCTTTGCTATTTTTGTTGAAAATTTCGAACCAAAAAAGAGTATAAGGGTGATGATTTTTGATGTCATATGTTAGTATTGTTTAGTTTAATGATGGAATAATGGTTTTGAATAAATAATGAGCTTAAGTATAGAAGGAATCGAAGAAAGAAAATCATTTGCTTAAAAGCATGAAAACTTCGAACCAAATAAGGTCGAAATATTTGTGATTTTTGATACTTATGTGTTCTAAGTTATGAAATAAGGATAGATTAGTGTTAATGAAATTATTTGGAGTATATTGAGAAACTGGGGCTATTTAGGATAAAAAAAATGGGGCAATTTTTTCCACGCAATTCCTTTTCCCATTTTCGTTCGTGCATCTTCTATTGCGCATTTTTCAGTCATTAATTCACAAAATTGATTCGATTTTCTACTTCTTGGGGAGAAATCGATCATCCTAGCCTTTTGTTTTGTCCAATTTCATTGAGTATTGAGTAAGTTTCGAGTTTTGGGTTTTTCTCGCAGCCGTTGGTTCGTTTGCGAATTTCGGCCTTGCCGACAAAAATTGATCAGCGGCGACTTCATAATCTTCTGGGTTAATTTTGGTCACATTAGACTCTTGAATCATTCGATTTTGTGAAGCATTATAGAAGATTGGATTTCTAGGGTTTTAATTTTCCGGCTGTCTCGCCGAGTATTACACAACGGCGTTTACATATCTCAGTTCCTGGGAAGTTTTTATGCACTTTAGCCTCTTGATTCATCGGATTCTATTCAGTTTTGGTGGAGATACATTTGACGGTGTAAATTAGGGTTTTCTGTTTCCGGCGCCGGTGCTGGAAGTTGCAGACTGTATCTGCTATTTTGGGGACTGATTATGAGGTTTAATAGAGGCTCCATCGTCCTCTTCTAAGGACCTAGCATCTAAGGACGTGGCTGCTGCATCTCTGGCAGTCGCGATTCCGGCAGCCATCATCCCTGCTATTTCACTTCCATCTGCTATTGTTGACACTATAGCAGCCATTCCTTCTAGTTTTCCCTCTGATATTGCTAGTATTCCATCCAATATTGTTGCTACTGCTTCTAATATTCAGCCACCTAAATCTGCCGGAGTTGCTGTGAATTCCGGCAACGTGGTTCAGTCGTTGGTGGAGGATTTTCCTCCTTTATTACACACGGTTAAAGGAGCTGGAAAGCGTGTTGTGCATGGCTACATGCAGCAACCTCCTTCGAGGGATGTTGCACGTAGAGGTTTCGTCATTCCAACAACCATTACGGCTGAAGCTCATCCGCCTTCAAAGGCGACTTTCGCTGCATCTCTTACGCAGCACGTGAATAATATACCGACACACAGCTATAATACTTTTCAGCCTATAGTTAAGGGAGATATTCTTTCTCTCTCTTTTCCTGAGGCGGTGTTTGAGCAACAAGAGAAATTGTTCGAAAGTTCGGTTTTATTGGGACGTATTTTGTTTAAGAGTGGACAAAAATTGCACCCTACTTTGCAGATTCAAAATGACTTGTAGCATATTTGGAAGTTCACCTCGAGCAGGAGGCTCGTGATGCTAGATCGAGGGTATTTTGCAATCCCTTTCTCAGCTAAGGCGAACTTAGAATCTATTTGTTGTCCCTCTTCCTTTTCTCTTCCATATGGCTCATTTTCGGTGAGAAAATGGGTAGAAAATTTTGATCCTTACACGGTGCAACATCATATAGCTCAAGTCTGGGTCAGGATTAAAAAATTCCCCTATCAACTTTGGGAGCCAGAGTACATTTCGGTGGTGGCCCAAACTATTGGGCAGCCAACGGAGATATATGCCATGTCACTGAAAGGAAATATGGGATTATAAGTTTGAGTGTTGGTGGACATCAACATGATCAAGGAACGTGTGTATGAGTTACTGATTGATCGTGGGGTGAAGTTATTTAAAGTGGAATTTGAGTATGAGAACCTTCTTATTTTTTGTGAACATTGTCATATTGTGGGACATTCAGTAGCAAGGTGCCGAATCCACCCCCGGATGATGGCAAAATTCTGGAAGATAATATGGGGGATGGGGTTTCTGGTGGAGCTCAAGACCCTAGTCAGCATGATGGCCAACGTGATTTGGCTGATCATAAGGAGGATGGCCTTGATAACCCGGACATTCAATCTCCTAATCGATTTGCTGCTCTTTTGGAGGACGTGGAGGTGGATGTGGAGGTTGATGAGGAAATAGAGATGGAGGGAAATGAGGAACCGTTAGGGGACGTTAAGATGAAGGACGATCCCGATGGCTCACTGAAATCGGATGATGAAGACCGTTCATATGATGAGATGGGCGATAACTCTGACGAGGCATGCAAGGGGATGTCACAGCAAGATGCTATGGAGGATAGGGTGGACTCCATTAATTCATCTTCAACTTCAAAGGAGTTTCAGGAGGTAAGAAGCAAACTTCAGGCTGCTCCTAAGGATAAACCTCCCCGTTCGAACCCTAAGGGAAAAAGGAGGATTTGGTCAAATCTAACTATATACTTCGACGTGGATCTTCCACTTCGGCTTCTTCACAAGAGCCAAGAGCGACGGATGGCAACACCAAGCAAAGAAAGAATGAGAAGTATGTGGTGGAGGTGCCAGATAGCGTTCCCCTTCAGTCTATGGATGCGGCGGTGGACAACATGCATAAATCTGCTAGACGAAATAATACAACCATTTCTCAATGAACGTGATTGCATGGAATGTGCATGGGTTTTCGGCGGATACAAGAAATATTTTACGGGAATATTGTGTTTGGTTTAAACCAAAAATTTTGGGAATTCTGGAGCCTAGGATTCTTTTTTCTAGTGTTAATGGGACATATTGGAGGAGATTCATGCACAGGTGATAAGGATTACTGATCAGTTTGTTGCTTTTACTATTGTCTTTAATAGCTTCTCTTTCACGTGTGCTATTGTACATGGGAGTTGTGATTATACTAGACATCGTGCTCTTTAGTCAGATTTGTCTGGTTTAGCGTTGACAGAGGCGGTTTTCTTAGGGGACTTGGCTCATGAGAGGACAGGTAATTCTCCTCCAATTGCGGCTGCTTGTAGGGACTTTCGGAATTTTATCAATGATAATAATCTTCAGATGGTTGCCTCTACGGGTCCTCGTTATATATGGGTGTGTCAAAAGAGGTTTCCTATTCAGTTTCTTCTTGATAGAGCGTTGGCATCTGAGTCTTTTATTGAAGCTTGGGATGTGGTGTCGGTTATCTACTTACCTAAGGTTCATTCGGATCACTCCCCTATAGGTCTTGCTTTGTCGAATGGTGTAATTCAGCATAGCAAGACTTTCAGATTTCTATCCATTTGGACTTTGCATTCTGATTTCGAGAGAGCTGTTTCGGAGAGTTGGAGGGAACCAAATGCTGAATGGGCGGTGTCCTTTCTTTTCTATTATGCAGAAAATGAAGAGGCTTCGTATTATGTTGAAGAAATGGAATTGGGAGGTGTTTGGCTTTGTGGATAGGGATTTTGGAGGCAAGACAACAGGATTTGGAGGCTGTTCAAAATGTTATTGCAAGACTGGATATACTGCGGACCTCATGGATGAGGAGGTGGCTATTCAGGTGGAGCTTGGTGTTATTTTAAAGAGGAAAAACGAATTGATGATGCAAAAGAGTATAGCGACTTGGCTTACGGATGGGAATAGAAATACTGCATTCTTCCATAAATTGATAAAGATGAGGTTTCAGCAGTCTGTTATATCCTCAATTAGGGTGGGGGAGGAGTTTGCTTACAGATGGGGCTACAATTTCTCGCGAGTTGGTGGATTATTATAGTTCCCTTTTTATTAATTAAATTACAAAATTTATTTTTGATTTAATTTCATCAAAACTCAAATCTTAAAACACTTAAAGAATACTTAGAACACTTAAAACACTTACTAGATATATTTTTCTATGTATTTTCCAATTCTTAACATTTTTTTTAAGCTTTAAAACTTCATTCTTTTATCACAAAAAATCTTATTGTCATCTAGGATTTAAATTAACACTTTAATACACATCAACATCATTTTAACATCAAAATCACTAAATCATCATATAATTATTTTCTTCAAAAACTTCATGCATGTATCGATTTTCTTCACATTAATCAACATAAAAGATTAAATCATAACATCTCATACTAATCTCATGCTCAATACATCAACTAAATTATCAATAAAATCAACAAAATATTTTCTCCTTCCTTGCCTATAACTCACGGCATTTACACAACAATTGGGGCAATCGGTTGTTCAATTTTTCAAGCATATAACTCCATTCTCAACATGATAAAAATCATAAATCAAGCATCAAGATAACAATAACTCAAGAAATTCAAATTCTCCTATTTTTCTCTAAATTTTTGGTATTCACCATATTTTAGGGTTTTTAATTTTATTTTCTTCTCTTAATTCATCGATTAAATCCTAGAGTTCGATTCTCCTATCGATTTCTTCTCACTTAATCTTCACATCGAAAACCTAGGTTTGCCTAAACATAAAATAAATGCCATGCATGCATGTCTTCTTTTCTTTTAGGGCTTATAAAGATACATATATACAAGAAATCAAATGAATTTTCATACTTTAGAAATAAATTGGATCTTCTCCTCTTGATCTTCTTGAAATCGAAATTGGTGGGGAAATGGGGCTCAACTTCTAGCTTGGATTTCTCTTGGAAGAACTTATCTTGAATCCTCAAGAAAATACGAAACAACAATTAATCATCCATTTTAGGGCTTAAGAGCAAAAAATAATGAAGAATGGGGGATGATTATTGGATTTCAACTCAAGAACTTGAAGAATTATTACCTTTCAACTTGGAGTTTGGAAGAACTAAGATGATGATGATGATCTTCTCTTGATTTTCATGGGATTGGAGCTTCAATGTTAGGCTTCAATGGAAGAAATCCTAAGTATGAGTGTGTGTGTGTGTGTGCTATGGCATTGAGAGAGGGAGGGAGAGAGTTTTTTTCTTTCTTGCTTTCTTAGGAATTTTCAAGAGAGAGATATATGGGTAGAATGAGAGAATTTCTCCTTTTGTATAGAGAGAGATCGAAAGAGTGAGAGAGAGAGATAGATAGATTGTGTAAATTTTTGCATGCACTTGATTACCAACATTTAGAATAAAAATGATGGTGTTTGTATTGGAACTTGGTTTGAGAGAATGATAGATAGAATTGATGTGATGGGCATTTGCATGCAATCTTTCATCACAATTTACTAAGATTTGCTTCATTACTAAAGAATATTAATGATTAAAGCTATATAGTAGGCTTGGAGAGAGATTAGGGAGAGAGATAGAGAGAGGTGGCGGTAGAGAGGGAGAGAGAGATGAGTGGAATTTGTCTCCTTATTTTATTACGGGTATTATTTACCCGGTCGTAAAAAGTTTTTCGGATAAAATGTCCGTATTATTTCATTTATGCTAAAAATGGGTCTAATCTCTCCTCGTCTCGTTTCCGACATTAAAAATATCTCAAACCTAAATCACGTCTCAATAGATAAATTATGAATTCCGATTATCTAATTTTTAAGTCTACATTCCATTTAACGAAGAAAACTTAAGAATTAATCGGCTTATTAATCCGTTAATAATTCAATTCTTATAACCTTCTCAAAATAATCTCGGATAAGCTTCTATCTTATCTCAATGATCTTAGAATTAATTCTAGGTTCTAAGATTTTAATTCAAATCTATTCTAAGTTCTTCGGTGCATATCGATTTCTCGGTTATCAACATTATTCACTTCAAATCAAAATCTTCGGAAATTTTCTGAAAATCATACTCGTACTCATCCTCATACAAGCAAGCTCAAAATATGCATCACATTATCATTTCAAGAAATAGGACAGATAATCTTACGTAAAAACACATAAGGGCATTTCAGTCGTTTTACTCATTTCTATTTATTTAGAAAAAACTTTATTCCTCAAATCTCATCATTTAAACTTACTCGGTTAATTAATATGCTCTCTAAGGTTATAGAAGTTCGGGGTATTACAAAGTGCCAAAACGGTCGATCCATACGAGAATTTAAGTTAAAATTTTGAGTTCACGATGTTATTTGAAGTATTTGATGATTTGATGATAAAATTGGAATAAAAATAACTAAAGTAGCTTTTTGAAATTCTTGAGACCGAGTTAGTATGTGAAAGTTATCGAATAATGAAAAATCGAGTTAAAAATGAGAAACGAGTAATTTCGTAAAGTTAAAGTCAAAGATGAGTAAAATTAATCATAATAAATAATTAGAAGTATGTGAGTCATTTTGCCAAGTTTGGTAATTTTTCCAAGCTTATGCACGTTTTACTAGAAAAACGACGTAAACTTTATTGCGTAAAATTTTATTAAGAGTTTCGGATTTTAAATCCGATACCAAGTTTGAAGTCTTGTTTTTATTTTAAGAAAAATGAAACTAATTTCATTTAAATCTAATTACTTTTATTTCCAAAGTTATAAACCGAGCAGAGTCGAGTCAACATGAGTTATAACTGAGTCTTGAAAGAGTTTTCGAATGAACATTTATGATTAAATGAATTAATATGATTTTCTAAAATTTTTCTAGAATATGTTTGGAAAATTTTTCTTTTACAATATATTTATCGAAGTCGATCGTTTATCTATTTGTGAATGTTCGATTCTTAATCTGAAAGCTTGTTTGTAAATGATTTGTGATATTAAGAACTGAGAATTAATCTCGTAATTTTCTGAGTTCGTACAACTCGAGAAATCGAGAAAAACGAGACATGTGATGTGAATCATATTTTCTTGATATTCATGGATTATTTAATTATTAAAATGTTTGGATATTATTGAGTCAAGTACCCGAGTCTGAGAGTTTGTTGGTTTAGTAATTGAATAGAACTGAGAAACCGAGAAAGATCGAGTTAGATAAGTCGAGATAAGTTAAGAAACAGTAGGAGTCCTTCAATTGAGCGTTTATAGTTCGTTACGTTTTTCAAGTAAGTAGTCTCGCCCTTATAAGATGTTATTCTTTAAGGAACGAGCGGGACCGAGAAGTGAGAGCGAAAGAAGAAAGCAACTAACCCGACAAACACTTTTGCAGTCTGGTGGGCTTTTTAACCAAAACAAAGTGATGAATGTGATTATTATTATCATATTATGTGAGTTTTTAAATTAATTGACTTGTCGTTTTATCTGAATTTTGGTATGTTTAATCATCTACTTGAGTCATTATTATCCTGTGTGAGATACGAACAAACGTGTTGTTAATTATTTGACGTGACTGTGAGCCTTGCTTCGGTTAGACAGGTTACAGTGTTGGATAAGGAGGCCTACTTCTCGACACACGAGAATTATGTGGTAGATTGATTCATACCTGCTATTCAAGTTATATATGTTGACTGCGCAATCGTTTCAAGAAAAGAAAATGATTTTTGCATACACAAGTTAAACTGTACTAACACTTGTGATGCAGTGGCAAGACAAATTCAATTATATAGCTTTATCAAGCAAAGTTTTAAATTATTTTGGCACGTGTTCACTGAGTACGAAGTACTCAGCGTTGCATATATTTCTAAACGTGCAGGTTAGCATGGATGACGGTGGCGGAAGTTGCTCGGCGGTGTGTTGTGTGTTTGATGTCGAGTCTCTCTTTTGATTTAAGCTTGCAATTGCATATCTTCATATATGTAATTGTGGGACGTAAGATTATTATTCCGCTGCTATAAACAAATTGTGTTTATTTGAATTCTTAAACTATTACTCTGATGATTGTGTCGATACAATGAGCTACATGCTCGAAACTATTTCCTATTTCTGTTTTATTCTACTTGACTTAGATTGAGACACTTTAAATGCCTCGTCACTTGAATTATATTTCAATGCTCGTTTATTTGAGTTTAGAATTGAAAGCATGTTCTATTTGTTATCGCTTTCAATCTATATTCCCTTGCTCCCGAGCACGATCTATTTGAGGTTTCACCCTTACTGTCCAATGGATTCTAGTCATCTTTATATACTGGAATTCGGGTTGTGACAAAATCCGAAACCTCATGCAAAAATTCTCAGAATAAAGTAAGGCACTATTTTTTCTCGTAAAACATGCACATGCTCCGAAAATTCTTAAACTTTCACAATTAGCTTAGAATAAATCTAATAGAATAATTACTCAATCAATTTCAACTTTTGACTTATAAATCGAAAACCCCCTAATTATATTTCTCGTAAGTTTCGACTTTTATCACTTTTCTTGCATAAGGGCTCATTTTTACTCGATTTGAGTTCTAATATACTCAATTTAATTACCTAAGCTCAATTAGTTCATCAATTTATCCAATCTCATTTCATTTTTAGAAAATCGACTCTATAGTGCACAAAATCTTCGATTTTGCATAACTTTGTCATATGATGACCAAATTCAGAAATTCAAAAGGCTAACATGCTTGTTTTAATACCAATTTCATATTGGAATCATAATATACATCATATATCATCAAAATTTTCATCATTTTTGTTATTAAATTTTCTGCACAACTTAAAAATTCTTATACTTGATACATATTGAACAAATTCATCATCAATTTTACCAAATAAGATCAAACATCAAAATCTCAAATTCTATACTCATAATTCTTCAAAAAATTTGGGCCTTTTCCCCTAGAAATTTATAATCTTCATTTTAATATACAATCATGCTCCAAATAAATCCAATTTCACCATTCTATCATCAATTCTTTAAATTGAACTCAAAAACTAAAAAATTGAACTTCTCATGCATTTATATACTTCGAAATTTTAAAGAAATTGTACATGGAAATTCATATTTTCAAATTGATTACAAATTCTTGTTTAGATATATCTTGATTTCATCAATCTATCATCAACAATCAATAAAACCTCGAGACCTCAAAAATCATACTTTATACTCAATTATATTTTGAAATTCATTGAAAATGAAGAAAGTGAACTCATACTCTGAAATTGATCATCTAATCATACCTCTTAATACCCAAATCAATTATGAACATCATTAATTCAATCATCAAGATAATAAATCAAAAACTCCTAATTCTCAACTCCATCACCTTTGAAATTTTCACAAATAAATAAACATAGGAATTCAACTTCTCAACTTGATCATTCATTCATGCTTAGAATAAATTCTACAACTCATTTCCATCATCAAATTCATGATCACAAGCTCAAATTAAAAACCCCCAAAATTAATTAAAACTTTCGAAACTAATCAAGAAAGGATGATCAAGGTTTTTCTTTCTCAATTTCATGCATGAAATCATGTAAGACTCAAGAAATCATGATAAAAAAAATTGATCAAATTTCCTTCTCAAGAACACTATTTTGTTCGAACAAAAAGGAATGAAAAGAGAGGATTTGCTGAGCTTATTTTGATCACCATAAGACAAAGAACAAGGATCTTACTTGTCTTCGGGAAGAAGAGGTGATTGGTGGCTTGAATCATTGCAACTCTAAGCTCCAAGCCTCAACCTTTAATGGAGGATTGCGCGTGTGTTTGTGTGTGTAAGTGTGTTTGCCGAGAGAGAGATGAGAGCGAGAAAAAGAAACAAATGGTTGAGATACAGAGAGAGTGTTGCATGAGTAAGAGGGAGAGAGTGAGGGAGAGTGAGATGAGAGTGAGAGTGGGGAAGGAGTTTAATAGAATAGAAGCTGCACCCAAACTAAAAACCACGATAAAAATGGCCGAAAATAAAAAGTTTTCCCGTGCAAAATATCCCCACTTTTATCGATTAACTCTCTAATCATTTAAAACTCATCACGACTCTTTCTCCACATTAAAATTCTCTCTAATTTGTCTTATTACTCGTAAAATAATTCATAGATTCTACAAACCTAATTTTCAGATTAAAATTCTGAATAACGAAGAAATCGTAAAAAGTTACTATTCATATTAGTTCCTTTCAAAATAAAAATTCAAACCCATCTTAAATGATCTCAGAAAACTCTCAAACATCAACCAATGGTTTTAAAAAATCTTTCACACTGAGAAATCATTTTTCTGCTAAAATTCGAAAAATTTGATAAATAGTGAAAACTCGGGAAAAGTTATTATTCATAGAAAAAGAAAACTTCTCAGAATTTTCCAAAATTTAAACTCGGACTCAAAATCATATGTTCATGCTCAAATAATTCATCACATCTTAAATTCGGATGACCGAAACGAGAAAAAGCACAATCAAGCACTCAAGGGTATTTTGGTAATTTCACGAGAAATTTTTTTTTCTTTGAAGTTTTTATCACATAAATTAGCACATAATCACATATAAACATATTTAATAAGCACTTAGGCACATTTAAGTATAATTAGGATGATTAATTAAGCACTTAGGCACATTTAAGGTAGTCTCAAGTTTAATCTTGTTGATGCTTAGCATGTTCTTTTGCCCTTTCTTATTTTTAATTGTTGGACAAATTAGTAAAGGTTTTAATTTATCCCAAAATCCAACTGACCCCAACCGAGTAGATGAAGCCATCAGTCTGAACTTAGCTAGAGTTCACTGTTGAGTGTAGGGATTTTATCGTTATAGGATTCAAGCAAAAGAACTCAGCCAGATTAAAGAAGGCAGTTCATGATGAACTTGGTCACTTAGACTAGAACTCGACTGACTCTAGAACTGATCATGCAGCTCAAGCATGTCAAGAAGTTATGTTGAAGTCAGACGTCCCAAAGTCGAGAAGCAAAGACTTAGAAGACGTTGAAGAAAGAAGAGTTCGCATTCATATTCAAATCTACCCGGAAGTACAAGACAACCTGTAACTTTTCATAAATGGACCGACCATAGAGAATTTCATAAAGCAAGGGTTGTAGTTACTATTTTAAGAAAGATTGCAAAGGAGTAGGTGGAGTACCATGTTTTTTGGCAAACAAACGGCTCTTTCCAACGGCTAATTGATCTCCCTCTCTATAAATAGAGGTCTCCACAGATGCGAGAAGACTACTAGGAATATTCATGTGCACAAGCATTCAAGCAGATTCAAGAGAGTAGTATTCTCCCCAGCAAGAACATCCAAGAGTTAGAAGCCAAGTTGTAGAGAGTATCCAATCCTCCTCTTTCGCTTCATTCTAACCTCTCAGAATCCCCATTCTTTGATCGAGTCTAGAAGTCTAAATCTTGTTGTATCTAAGCAGATTCTCTGAAAAGATCGAGTCTCTAAGTCTTAGAAAGAAGTCTATACTTTTCTAAGTGTTGAAGGTTTCATAGTTGGAAAAACACCAACCCCACCATTTAGGTATTTTTTGAACTAGTAATCAAAGAGTTTAGGTCCCTTAGAATCTGCAAACTAAGATAGCTTGTACACTTACCCGCAAAAGTGTTTTAAGGTCTTGTTCGAACCCGTAATCAAATTGGTTAGGTTGTTTGGTACCCATAAATTAAACGGAACGTTTGATAAGCACACATAAGCTTATCTAGTGGATTACTTTCCCGAAAAAAAAGTCATGGACGTAGGAGATGGATCTCCAAACAACGTAAAAATACTGTGTTCTTTATTTTTAGTATTTACATTCAGTTTCCTAACCTACTAACATTGCATACAAACTGACTTAAAAACTGCACTAAGTGTTTGGGAACTTGACCTTCCCCCTTAAAGATTTCAGTTTAAGTAACGAGTTTAATTTCCACCAACTTCCGCATTGCCAAACTTTTTAAAACATCAGTCAGGATACACAGCTGACTCTCATTCCAAGAAGTCAATTATGCACCTAACTGTGTGATTAGCTCCAACTGGCTTTCTTAGTCTTCCACGAAACTGAACTAAGTAGTTCTTATAATGAAAAAGGTTTTTAAACTAAAAATGACTATTGGTGTATTCTCTCCCCCCCCCTCCCAAACACCAGTTACTCGTTAATAGGACCATCAAGTTGTATCAGTGCAGTGGTTCAAAGACTGCTGACTCTGTTTCACTAACTGTGAGGCAAGATTTTTTAGTAGTCAACTGAAAACATCTTTGAAAATCTCCTTAGTGTATTCTGCTGCATATTTGCTTGTCTCTCTCTATTGGTGTGCAGGAATCATGAACTCAACATTGCTTGGAAGCTTACCAGAGTTAACAATGGATGATTACTCCACATGGAAGTTTCGACTGAAGATGGCACTGACCGCCACACGGGTGACCATCACAGACGGTCCCATCCGAGTGACTCAGTCAATCACAGTTCCATCCACTTCTCCAGGAGATGGAACACTGACCACGAAGCTAGAGCTGAATGAATCACAAATAGTGTCATCTCATCCACCGTCGGCAAAGCCTACCTGTCGAAGATCATCTCATGCAACACTGCAAAGAAGATGTGAGATGCTTTAGCATCTCTCTGTGAAGGTGCTGATGAGATCAAGGAGAATAAGTTCACTCTGGCTTGTTAGAAGTACGAGAACTTTGCTCAGCTCGCAGATAAGTCCATCGACAAAATGGAGCTGAGATTCACAGAGATTTTATTGGACATCGAGTGTATCAGGAAAGTCAAATACTCTCAGCGTGAGATGAACTTAAGAGTTCTCTCAGCTCTTGGAGAAGATTAGGCAGGATACAGAGTTGTCCATCAGTGCAGTTTGATAGTGCAGTTTGATAAATGAAATATGTATGCAAGATTGGAAAGATAATGGCATTTAAAATCGTTACAAAAATTGAAACCTTTGTGAAAATGGGGAAGGTCAAGTTCCCAAATTAGTGCAGTTTGATAAATGAAATATGTATGCAATATGCTGGGTCAGTTGGTTAGGTAAACTGAATTTAAAATACTGAATGTAAAATGTAGAAAGTAAAGTACACAGTATTTTAAAGTGGTTCAAAGATTGACCTCCTACGTCCACGACTTTCTTTTTGAGGAAGTAATCCACTAGATAAACTTAAACGTGCTTACCAAACGCCCCTCTTAGATTATGGATTCCAAGCAAACCTAACTAGTTCGATTCTGGGTTCGAACAAGATCTTACAACACTTTTCCGGGCAAGTGTATAGCCTAGTCTTAGATTCCGGGTTCTACGAGACCTGTTCTTGGATTCCGGGTTCCAAGGGACCTGTTATTAGGTTACAGGTTCCAAGGGACTTTATGACTTTGATTTCAAGTTCAAAGTCAGAACTAAGGTTTTGGATTTGGGGTGGAAATCCCACTAGGAAGCCTTCAACACTGAGGGAAGTGGAGGTTTCAACCTAAGGCTCCAGATTCAATCTCTTACGAGAGAATCTGGTCAAACACAATACAAGCAAGAACCTATTTCTAGACTCAATCAAGAAGGGGGGATTTCTGAGAGACTAGATGAAAGAACAAGAGGAGGTGTGAACACTCTACTTTGACTAGTTGTTGCTGCTTCCCTCTTGATTTTTTTCTCTTGGAACAACTTTTGTTTGTGTCTATTATGAGCTTTGATGTGGAGACGTCTTTTTATAGAAGGAGTTCAAACTAGCCGTTGGAAAGAGTCATTTGACCTCTGCCAAAAGTATGGCACTCTACCAGCTTTTCTGGAAATTTTCCTAAATGGTAATTACGACCTTTCCTTTTTGCACGTCGCTGTTGTCGGTCCATTTATGGTAATTTTTCCAGCTGACTTATGCTTCCGAGTAGATTTAAATTTGGACTGCAACTCCTCCGTCTTCAGCATCTTCAAAGTCTTATCTTCTTCCCTTCGTGATGTCTGACTTCGACACAACTTCTCTTCACGCTTGAACTGTATGCCAACTTCTCTTCACGCTTTAGCTGCGTGGGTCAGTTGAGGAGTCAACTAAGTTGCTGTCCAATTGAATACATGCTTCAATTGAGGTTGATGTCTCACTGATCTTGAGTCTCAGCTGAGTCTGGACCTTAGCTGAGTCTGGGTCTCTGCTGAGTTTGGGCCTCAGCTGAGTTCTTCACGAACTTCCTTCTTCGGTCCGACTGACTTTTTCTGCTTGAAACTTGTAAAGATAAAATCCCTACACTCAAACAGTGGAGCTCTAGCTAAGAGCAGACTAAAGGCATTCATCTACTCGGTTGGGGTCAGTTAGCATTTTGGTATCTTTCGAAACCTTTTACTAATTTTCCCAACAAAGCCTTTCTCAGAGGCACCCTCTTTATCGCACATTCAGTAGAATGACAGCTCGTTTTTCAATACCATAATTATTGAAAAGTTCTCGATTGAGGCAAGCTATTTCTTCTATAACTCTATCAAGTCCTTATGTAAGATAAGCTTTATATCAAAAGTCGTGACTAGAGACTTACAAGCCAACTTTTTGAAACTTATTTTCAAAATTCATGTTGCTTAATGCCAAATCTCATGCAACCCAACAACATTGTTCTATCTTTGATGATCCTCTTTATGTATGATTCTTTCTATGTGTGCTGATTTTCTTTCCCTTGACCCATTTATGACGTTTGTATGATCTCAGAAAAACGTATAAGTTGATCCCAGAATGATATTTTGTTCTGATGCCATGTATAAAGGACTATAATTAGCTCTCCTCTAGAATGAATTGACTGTTGCAAATGCTCGATGAAGTCTCAACCATGTCTAAAAATGATTTAGAAAGGTTTATTGCCACTGGCATGCATAATTACGATTAAGATGAAACATTAAGCAGGTTTAGCCTTAGCTAAAGGAAGAAAGGATTTTGATCCGCATATAAGGATTAAGATAAGTACCCTAGCGGGAAATGATGAAGGTCTATGATGTTATGAATGATGTACGGTGGATGTGATCAAGTTTAGGCAATTAAGGCTGCAATTTTGATTAAGAAGATGAAATTGTCTAACGTTTTGGGTCAGTTTGAGAAGAACGAATGAGTTAGAACTCCATGATAAAGATTAAGTAGTACAGTATCCAAGTATCCGCGCATACATTAGAAGTTATTAGGAATTTGTTGATAGAATACTAAGACACCTCTAGAATTAGGATTTGAAACCGCGCCAACGCCAGTAAAGCTACACGACAATGACGACTCTCGCTATAGAACTGTAGAATTTATATATAGGATCAGTTAACCCCACGATTTATCTTTCCAGGTAAATGTCTTACCCGATAAAGCGATTACTCCCAAGAAGCACCAAATAGAAATGCCACAATCATCAACCAGAAGCACGACTTATGATGCAAATGCCACATCACAAAACCATGAAAAGTACCAAGCCATGTAAGTTGATAATGTAAACGGTTACGAGGTGAAATAGGTACGAAACCCCGAAGGAGTGGACATTTATAAAAAGGATTGAACAATACGATGCTGGTAGTGATAGGTAGAATTTGATTAAGACGCGACTTCAGGAAATTGACAAGACACCGCGTAGGAGACGAAGAAACCAACAATGATGAAGAGGTTGCTGCCGCCATGATAAACTAGAACAATCCATTCAAATCAGAGATATGATAATTAGGTCCGCTCTAGGACAAATGATAGCAATGAATAGATGATGACTACCAAGTCTCTCCATAATGCCAATAAGCACGCTATTGCCAAAACTACAGCCGAAATTCATTTTCACGAATCCACATGCGACAAACGGTAATGATATAGAAGCTGACAAAATAAATGATAGAATCCATGACAATGCTAGAAAGCGACTAGTATTATAAGATTAGAATGATGATGATGTACGTTAGTAAAATGATAAATTCAATTAAGTATTTCGGGTCTAGACCGTAAATATAATGTTTTGAGCTAAGTGCTAAGATATAAGATTGTCCATAATCCTTTTAAAGGAGGGTAGATTCCCTTATGTATGAGTAAGTTACCTCCAAGTTGTAGCAAATACCCGTTAGAGGTATATTGCCTTCTAGATTGATTAGTCTCTAGCAAAGACTTAAGTTAAAAGTGCATAAGATGATCAGAGTGGGCAACGGAAGCATAATAGGCCCATATCCCCATTAAGCAAAAGAATGATGATGACGATGAGCCAATAGAGAGCCACAAATGAGAATAGACCAGTCTACAGAGAAGTAAAGACCTTCTACCCGTTAGATGTGAGAAATTTCGAGGATGAAATTTATTTTAAGGAGGGTAGAATGTAACACCCTGCAAAACCGGTCTAGGAAAAACCCGAGTAAATTAAAATCTTTTTAAGATAGGCCCTTATTCCCGGAGTTTTAAAAGAAAATAATATTTCTTTTATTGATAAAATAAAGACTTTGTTATAAGTGAAAAGAGTTTTCGATTTGCAATTTCAAATAAATGCATTCCTCACATTTACGAACTAGCATGACACGACATATATTTAAATGTGAAATTCATCTCATATGATGTATTTTATTTATCCAAGCATGAACATATATTTCGCTAAATAATTCCTTAGCTCGAATTATAAAATACGAGTTGAACAAGATAGATCGTACATGGATAAATTAATACGAGATGAATAAAATAAGTGTACCTATACATGTGAATGTGATGGTTGTATGTATATGTGAATGCAATTACTTGCACATTGATTTATCTTAAAGTATGTTGTTAGTAGTTTGAGTGCAAGTGGTAATTAAAAAAAATGAAAGAAAGATGAATATGGGAGAGGGAGATGTATGCGTATGGGAGAAGAGAGGGAGAGAAGAGAGGATGACAACTTGCACAAAGAATCTTATGCAAGAACCTCCATGATTATGTCTACAACCTATTTGTCTTCAACTTTTCAAAATGGACCAATGCATGTCTTTCTTTTTCTTACACACCTTCTTCCTCTACAAACAAGCCCTCTCACTCCCTCCTTATTACCTGTAATACCCCGAACTTTTCTAAGTTCTTAAGTGCATATTAATTTAATTAATACGCCTAAATAATGAGTTTAGAGTGCTAAAAATTTTCGCGAAAATAAATTTTTCTGTGAAAAGACTAAAATGCCCTTATGTGCTCTAATGTGATTTTTTTCTCGTTTTGATTATTCGAATCGAGTATGTGATGAATTGCTTGAGCTTATTTATATGAATATGAGCTTGAGTATGAATTTCAGAATTTTCTGAGAATTTAAATTTCAGATGAATAGTAACGATAACCGAGAAAAAACTATTCATTGACTGACTCCAAATTTAGTCTAATTAGTTTCATTTGAAACTAGAATTTATTCTAAGACTTTTGAGATAAGTCGAAGAATTTTCTGAGATCATTTGAAAAAGTTTTAAAAATAATTGCTTAACGACACGTTTAGCCTAGCAGTTTTTATAAACTTATTTGTTAGAAGGAATCTCGACATAAAAATGATATCATTGGATTCCTTAATTTATTCTGAGAAATATAAGACGAATTAGAGAGAATTTGGACGACGAGAAAGAGACGAGAAGGGTTATTACACATTTGAGGGGAAAAAATAAAATCACGGGGATATTTTCTACCGGAAAATTTATTTAACCAGGCGAAATTAGCAGATAAAAACTACATTCTTATCCATAAGAGAACCCCTAACTCTAATATCACTCTCACTAAGGCATGTGAATGCCACTCTCCCTCTCATGAAGACAACACATTGTCCTCTCTCTCTCTCCAAATCTCTCCATATCTCTCTGAATCTTCACCTCTCTCTCTTATATCTTTCCATATCTATTATGTAAGATATTCATTCCATCATTCCACATCCTTGTATTCATCCTTATCTATCCATTTCTCTCTCACTCAACCGAACTAAGCAAGCCAAACTCTCGCTCCCTTCGGCTGCTTCACTGCCGAGAAACAATAGCAGCAGCAACCAGCAATTTTCCTTTTGTTTATCACCTTCATGTCTTCATTATCTTCACCATAATCACCAAGAGATCATCCCCTACCTCTTCATCATCATCCACTGCTCTTGAAGTCGAAGAAATCAGCTGCAACAGCTCGTTCTTCATCGAAGAGCAGCAGCAGATTTTCTCCTTCGATTTCCATGCATAAACCTAGCTTCATCGATGAAATCATGCTTCATGCTTGAGGATTCTATGATGTATATCATCTCCTTCATATCCAAGATCATCTAAGCAGTAAGTTCTATCTATTTCATTTCATTTTCAAGCTTGAAACAAGCTTAGAACTTCAACCCTTATCCATTGATTTTCATGGATAAAACAAGGGTTTGATCTTTGTTTTTCAAAAACTATGATCTTGATGTCTTGCATATCTTTTCATGCAAGGAAAGGAGATACAAATCCATCATCTTTTATCCTCCAAGCCATCCAAAACATCAAGCCAAGAAGAGCTTAAGTTATTAAATTTTAAGTATTATTTAATTTCATTCTTAAGATGTATATATGTACATGTAAGTGAGAAAATAAGGAAGAATGCACGATTTACTTTATGCTTACGCAAACCTTAGGGTTATGATGATGAGATGAAGATCTAAATGAAGATATAAGCACGATTTAGGAGTTAAAAAGATAAAATAAACAAGAAGGCCATAAGAACCCTAAATCGATGAAAAAGAAAAAAATAGGAAAAATATGTTCTTGATGAGTTTTGATGATGATATATGCTTATTATGATTTTTCATGTGTTTTATATGCATATATGTGTTGATGATAGTTTTTGGTGAATTTATTTGATTTTTAATGGATTTAATTGATTAAAAATAGAGAAAATACGAATAAATTATGATCTATGAATATTTTGAGTTATATGATATTTATAAGCATGATGATATATGAAAATATGATCTAGATGTGTTTTTGAGATGAAATATTAATTTTATGAATTTGAGAAAAAAATTTCGAACTATGCAATAATTTGAAGAAAATGAAATTTTGATAATTTTGATGAAATATGATGATATTGATGATGATGATGATGTTATTATGTGTTAGATTAATTTTTGAATGAATTTTTAAGCATGGAAATTGAGAAAAATAAAAAGATATAATATTTAGTATTATTATTGAATTTTTCGAAGGAAAATGAAGAAAAATAGATAAAGAGATAAAAATGAGTATTTTGAGGTTAATATGAGTTTTTGAACACGTGTTCTTCATGTTCATAAGAAAAACTTGAAGATTTGAAGATGTTATAAATTAATTAGAAAAATTATTATTTTTATATATTTTAATGCGAAAAATGAGTAAATATATATATAATGATGAATTTCATTAAATAAAAATGAATTTAATAAATAAATGAGATGTTTTGAATAATTTGAGTAAGAAATAATATTTCATGAATTTTCTAGAATAAAAATCGAGATATATATATATATAATAATAATAATAAAAAAAATAATGAGAAGAAAGAAATAAATGAAAATATGAGTCTAAAGAAAAATATTTCTTTGATTTATGATGATATTAGAATGATGATAAGTGAAGATGTAATGTGAATTTGAAGTTATGCTAAAAAGAGAAATAGAATATTAATAATAATATTAATATTTGAGGATAAAAAGAGAAATAAAATAAAAGAAAATGAAATAATGAGTCAGAAGTCATATATGTGAGATTAAGAGATAAGATGTTCGTATTTGAGTTCGTTGTTTCAAACGAGAAGCTAAGAGAATTATTATTATTGAAATAATATTAAAAATAATAGAATATTTGATTTAATGAAATATTTCCATTAAAAATGAATATGTTTGAGTAATGTGAATTCTAAGTGATGTTATGTTTCTTAAGTGTGTTTTGATGTTTAGTTGATGTGACGAGATGATAATCGAGTAAGAAAAAGTGATAGAAATTTGAGAAAACGAGAAAATAAATATATTATGTGAGCAAAGTAATATTTTTAAGTTCTAAAATATTTTGATGATGATTTATTGATGTTATATGATGTGTTAAGTGATTTGATGATGTTAATTGAGTAAAATTAAGCAATTTTGCTTTTTGAATCACTTAAAAAGTAGTTAAGACGTAGAAGTTATCGAGCAGCGAAGTTTTGAAATGAAAAACCGAGTTTTTATTAAATAAAAACAAACATTGAGTTTTCAAAATAAAGAAAAAGATAAAATAATGATTATTTTATTCTAAGTATTTAGTTGAGTATTGTATACATATATGAGTACATATTTTGAAGAAATAATGACGTATTTTTGAGTCAAGAAATATGAAGTATAAGTTTGATTATTTATTCAAAAATGATTATTATTATTATTATTATATGAGTTTAACGAAATAATTTTCATTAAGAGTTTGAAGTTATAAGTTCTTCAAGTTAAAAGTCGAGCAATAATGAGTTATTATGCGACTGTGTTTAAGACATGAGTTAATCATGAAACTTCAATACTTGATTGTGATTATGTGATTGAGTATGATGATGATGTTTGAGTAATGATGTGAATACGTATTTATAATGTGAAAGAAGAAGTGAACGTTTGATTTCCAATATCGATGTTTGATTATTGAATGAGTGCTTAACTGTGTATGAATGATATGTGATGTTATTAGTTGATACTTGACGTTATGATTCGACGAAAATCATATAACTTGAGTTCATGAAAAGATAAGACGATTTGATTAGTAACGTATCGATTTACGTAAAGTTTGAGAAGTAATATTAAAGTAGAAGCGAGAATCTGAGTTTGAGAAATTATTAGAAACCGAGTAAAGACGATAAGTCGAGAATGAGAAACCGAAAAAGATATCGATGTAGAGAAGTTTAGATAAGTTAAGAAGAACCCGAGTTAAGTAGAAGTCCTTCAGCCGAGCCCTAAGTCTATTTTACGTTTTACGAGAGAGTAATCTCGTTCTTATTCGATATTATTATTGAAGGACCGAGCGGGACAGAGAGGTAGTCGGGAAGCGTAAAGAGTAAGCAACCTCGACCCAATATACCAGAAGTCAGGTGGGCCTTCTTGTCACAACCCCAAATCCATAGGGACGGCCAAGCCGGGGTGCGGCTAGGGGTTGGATTAAAGAGGCGGGGAAGAAAGGGGAATTACTGAATAAATGAATAAATTATAACAGAACTACTATTAACTTGACTTCATTGAATAAAAAGGGAGTCAATCTCGAAGGATTGCTCGACAATGTTGTGATCAGAGTAGACTAGGTTTAAAGTATGAACAACTTAAACCGAAAAGATTAACATTAATAAGAGAGTTATTTTGCAGCGGAAAAACATAGAATGATATCACATATCAAATGTGAAATCGAGGCTTAACTAAACTTTACTTCTCAAGTACGTCCTTTACTCAACCTCCTCCGCCTTCGTCACTCAACCTGCATATTTAAAAACAAACATGCAGGGCTAAGTACATAAAGCACTTAGTGGGCACATTGCCGAAAACAACTCACAAGAGTATAGATTAATCATGCATCTTTTCATAAACACTCGTAAGACTTATACTGCTGAACACTTAATTCTGGATAACACACTGAAGGTTAACTCAGAATCCAATCGTCTGGATAGCACTCTGTGGGCTAACTCAGAATCTGTCCCTCTGGATAGCACTCTGTGGGCTATCTCAGAATCTTATCGTTTAGTTGAAATCTCTGGATCGCACTATGTGGGCTAACTCAGAATCCAAAACTCTGGATAACACTCTGTGGGCTAACTCAGAGAAGCATAAGAGAATTCACATAAAACAATTCATTATGCACTGATAGTTACTTTAATACATACTTATCAAAGCAACAAGTAAACACTTTCGAGCAACGCTCATTTTATTTTGATAGAAAAGCCCACCTCAATCGTTTACATAACAATTTTAACCTTCTGTCTTCCATCTTGTCTTCTAATCTCGACGTCCTCCTTCTTTGAACGAAAATAATTACACTTTTAGTATTTGGTCGAGATGTTAAAAAGAAAACAGAAATTCGGAATCGGTTAAGTCTTTTAGGCCTTTGCACTTTAACTACTTTCTTTTAATTAACGAATAAACGAGACTCGATCAATTCTCATCTACAAACTGACTCAGCTCATTACTCGGTACTTAGGTCAGTAGATAATTGGATGTCGATAACTTATAACGACTTAGAAGTTCACAAGGAACGAAGTTGAAAAGAATTCAACTTAAGAATTTAAGTTTTGGAAACTTCCTGCACAATACAGTACTTCTGGGGTTCTCACAGAACAGGTCCCTTCGAAGCAGGGGATGTTCTCTGTACCAAACAAAAGCCACGGGTGTCTAGTTTACTCTCCAATTTTTGGATCTTGATTTCGTTAAGCGAGCTAAAAGTTATGACAGTTTCCGTAACACATCGCAAAACAGTCCGCGCGAAACCCTAATGCTCGATAAAACTCGACGCATGATTCCCTAGGTTCGATCAATACTATTCCACTTTTATTTTGAAGAAATTTCCATCTCAATGCAATCTACATGCATGTCCCTTAATTGGGTACACAATCACGTCTTTTGATTAAACAAACGACGAGCATATCCTCGTCCTTTTTCAACTAACCATTTACTAAACCAATTCAATTTCAATTTCTATTTCATTCAACAACTTCTCGTTTATTAACTAAAACTCAAATCATCTCGTATCTAGGATGGAAATATTGTCAACTACAATATCGTTCGTCAAACGACAAAAATCATTAATATCAAATTGGTTTTCCTTATTCGACTTCTCTATCGGCTTTTAATCTCGTTTCTTCGTCTCTTAGAGAAATTTCAATCTTTTTAGAATTCGCTCAAATTTTACGGTTACAATCTTTAACTAACAAGATTAACATAGGTTCGAATCACAAACCTAAATCATTATTCAAGCTCGACTTATCGATGATTGCTCATCTCTTAACCAAAATCCGACGTTATCCGTTTTTGTTCAAATTTTACAACATCGATCATTATCTATAATGCATCACTAATATGTAAACCATATTCTATAAACATTATCGAGCTTCAACTTATGGACAAGTTTCCGTCTCTTACGTTTTTCAATTTATTTTTAGAAAAATTCCAAATAATTATATATTCATCCTCAAATATACAACATCTCATTTCTATTAAACCATTCATGAAAATCATAACATCTTCTTCATCAAATCATCCATTGTTCATCTCTTACATTTCTATTTTTATTTTTAGAAAATTCTAAATTAATTCATGCATCCATCTATCATCATATAGAACATAATTCCATCAATCAATTATCTAAAAATTGATCTACAACAAAACCCCTAAAATCTCATAAAATTTCGGTAATACATAAATATAGGGGGAGGGGGGGATGATTCCTTCGATTCCAATCCATAAAACCTAATTCTAAGAATACTAGAACATGTAATAAACATAGGTTCATCATGCTTCTTCTCCTCCAATGTTTCGAAAAAATGAAGTTAATGGAATTGAGATTTTGTTCGGTTCATAATGTAGAAGAAGTTCCTACCTTGCGAAATATGAACTCGGAAATAAAATCGATCGGTAGACGGATGACTTGTGAAGCTTTGAGAAAGCTTGGATGAACTCTTCAATGGAAGAAAAGTGAGAGAGAAGACATGGTGGGGGGGGGGGGGTAATTTAGAGGGTGGGAGAGAAGGAATGAGGTGTTATGTTTGTGATAATATCTCTTAAAGTAGGATGACTCACTAGGTGTGTGTCATGGGGGGTAAGGTGGCGGTTTAGGGTAGATATTTTAGTCGGAAATATCTCGTTTTCGGGTCTAGAACGACGTTATAAAAGTCGAGAATTAATTTCTTAGTTGGTTGCATATTCGACGAAATCTAATTCGACCGTTAGATTAGAAATAAATCTCTTACTCGGAAAGCATAATTCATTTTTCAAAATCTGATAAAAAGTCGGGACATCACAGTCCAAATTTTGTCCAGAAAAAATAATAAAAATGGATTTTTACTAACTTACTCGTCTCGCAAAAAGAGTGAATGTAAAATCAGACGGTTTGTCGATTTGAGTTTTCGGGCGAAAATTTTATCGGACGCGAAAACCCTAATACAGTAGTCGTTCAACCGACTTCTGGAATTTATTTTCAGAAACGGATTTCACCGTTACTCTTAGAAATGAAAATGCTTAACTTAGGCGTGCAAAGCCTTAATTAATTAGAAAATTTTTTATTTCTCGTCGGAAGAAAATATCTGGGGTATTACACTTCTGAACTAAAACTCAACGATGAATGCGCCTACTTTTATTTATTATGTGCGCTTTTTATTAAAATTGATAGACTTGCTTGAGTTTTAAATGTTTTGGTATGGAATCGTCTACTTGATGTGATGTGATGTGATGAAATGTGGATGAATCCTATGGACGCACGGGATAAGAACTTGAGTAAGGCGTGTTAATGCATGCATTAGATGATGTGACTTTCAGCTTTACTTCGGTATAACTGGTCACAATGTTTGAGAAGGAGGCCTACTTCTCAGCACAATGATGATGATGTGATGTGTAGATTGATTTATACCTATGTAAATGGCATGCCGATTTCAGAAAAAGTATGAAAATATTTTTATGGTTGTCACAAGTGGTAAACTGTTTTTAAATGATTATATACTTAACCATTGTGATGCAGCAAAAGAGGCAAGTTTCTAATCATATAGCTCTAATGAGCAGAGCTTCAAATGTTTTTGGTATTTGTTCACTGAGTACGAAATACTCACGCCCTGCATGTTATTTCTAAAATGTGCATGTTAGCTTGGATGAGGAGGACGTGGTGTACTTGAGCGGCTCTAATAAACCCATATTTGTGTCCATTTTTTCTTGTGTTTTTAGTCTTTATCAGAAATCAGCTGCAACAGCTCGTTCTTCATCGAAGAGCAGCAGCAAATTTTCTCCTTCGATTTCCATGCATAAACCTAGCTTCATCGATGAATCATGCTTCATGCTTGAGGATTCTATGATGTATATCATCTCCTTCATATCCAAGATCATATAAGAATTAAGTTCTATCTATTTCATTTCATTTTCAAGCATGAAACAAGCTTGTAACTTCAACACTTATCCATCGATTTTCATGGATAAAACAAGGGTTTGATCTTTATTTTTCAAAAACTATGATCTTAATGTCTTGCATATCTTTTCATGCAAGGAAAGGAGATACAAAGCCATTATCTTTCATCCTCCAAGCCTGTCACAGCCCCAAATCCCGAGGGACGTCAAAGCCGGGGTGCGACTAGGGGTTGGATTAAAGGAGCGGGGAAGAAGGGGGAATATCCGAATAAGTGAATAAACTGACATTTATAAACAAGATAATTACTATGAACTGATTCTGTTAAACAAAAGAGAGTCGATCTCGAAGGACGCTCGACAAAGTTATTTCTGAGTTGACTAGGTTTCAAGTATGAAAACTTAAACCGAAAAGATTATACATCAAAAAGAAGTATTTTGCAGCGGAATAAAACGTAGAGTGATAACACATTTCAGATGTGAAATCGAGGCTCAACTAAACTTTACTTCCTTAAGTACGACCTCTACTCAACCTCCGCCGCCTTCGTCACTCAACCTGCACATTTAGAAATACATACAGGGCTAAGTATAAAACATACTTAGTGGGCACTTTGCCGAAATCATATCATAAGCTTTATAGATTAATCAAGCATCTTTAAAGTAACACATCCTGGTTTTTAATCATAGGTCCATGCTTACTAAACATTTTTCTTTCATAAATAGCTTGATCAAGCATTTTCTGTTGTCACGTTCAAATTGCCCAACTTCTGTTTCAACGCTGGGGGAGAGTATACTTCTCCCGTGCACGTTCCTCACCGTGGCTGGCTACCCTTCAATAGAGTACCACACACAACGGCTACCGTGTACACTAACCCTGGAAAATCCTTCAAATATTAACGTCTTTTGTCAATCAAAGAATTTCAATCATGTCAATCCTTAATTTCTATACTTAGCAATTTCAAAGAATTTCTCAACAACATGTCAATCAATTTCTTAACTTCTATATCAATCATCAAATGATATCATTCCAATTAACATATGATGATTTACTCACATCATACTCAAAACCACAATCACTTATTCATATATAACATGAAATTCTCAAAACTTGCACAATGAACCCTAAGCATACTAAATCACTAATATCCAATTAGTTTTCTCATTTCATTTAACCGTCAAGACTTATGCTCTATTCATTGTCTCTTACAAAAAGATAAATATTATTAGAAATCTTCCAAACTTTCAATTTAAGGTCCTTAAACACTTAGATCAACTAATATACAAACCACATATTCATATCATCCTTTATACTTAGCATAATCTCGATTCTTCGTCTCCAACAAAAAAATAAAAAGTGCTCGGAAAATTCTAACTAAATTATATGATGATTAACATGCATACAACTTCTCATTTATGCAAACAACATCATCAAATAAATTCTATCCTTAAAAATTCGATCGAATGTTCGTCTCCAACGATTATCGTTTTATTTTTAGAAAAATCTAACATAAATATATGCTCAACTACATGCTCCCTATATCTCATATATCACAACACATCATCAAAAACATAAGATTTACTCAATCAAAATCATACTTCTTTGTCTCTTACGAACTTGTTCTTATTTTTAGAAAATTATCAATGAATTCATATAATCATCATTCATTGCATGGAAACATATTCTACAAACAATACATCTAAATTCAAGCTCAATCTTCATTGCATGAAGCATGAAATTTTCGAAATAAAAACATGCATAAGTTTCGAAAATTTACATTTAAATTCTAACATGTTTCAATCATGAATTTAATCATAGAATCTTATTCCTAACATCAAATAATATGAAATAAAACTTAGAACATTAAATCCTATCATCTAAAAAATTTCAAAATTTATTAGAAATTAAAGAGATGGATTTTTGTTTGGTTAGGAATGAAGAGGAAGCTCTTACCTTATCAAATATGTAATTGGAATTGACTTTAATCGAGAATCGAACAAGTTATGGAACTTAGAAGCTTGAAGAACTTTGAAGAAAAACTTGAAGATATGAAAAACACTTGAAGAACAAGAGAGAGAAGAGAGAAAAAGGGGTGGGGCGGTTTTGGTGTGCAAATGAGAGAGGAAAAAGTGAAATTGAATTGGTAACCTCAAGATAATATCCAGAGAGAGAGAGGGAGGCGGTTGGGAGGGTGATTTAAATCCAAAATATCTCATTTTATGGGTCTAATACTGCATACTAAAATCGATTAATTAATTTCTTAGACGGTTACATTTTCGACGAAAACTAATTCAACCAATAGATTGAAAATAATTTACTTAGTTGGAAAGGATGATTCAATTTCCAAAATCCATCGAAAAGTCGAGACGTGACAGTCCAAATTTCGCTCGAAAAAATAAATAAAACTGACTTTTACAAATAGACTCGTATCGCAAAATAAGTGAATGTAAAGTCAGACGCTTTTTCGATCTGAGTTCTAGAACGAAAATTTTATCGGGCGCGAAAACCCTAATACAGTAGTCGGTTGAACGACTTCTGTATTTTATTTTCAGAAACGGATTTCGCCGTTAGTCTTAAAACTGAAATTCCTTAACTTAGGCGTGCAAAGCCTTAATTAATCATCAAATTTTTATTTTAGTGACGGAAGAAAAAGGCCGAGATATTACATCCTACCCCTCTAACAAAAAAACTTCGTCCCGAAATTTGCATACCTTCTTCGAAAAGATAAGAGTATTTCTCCTTCATCTTTTCTTTGAGTTCCCACGTGGCTTCTTCCTGCCCGTGATGATTCCACAACACTTTGACCAAAGGTATCGACTTATTTCTTAATTCTTGTACTTTTTGATCCAAGATCGATAGCGGTTTTTCTTCATAACTTAAGTCGGATTCAAGAACAACGTCTTGCTGGTTAATTACGTGTTTAGGATCGAATACATACTTTCGCAATTGAGATATGTGAAAAACATTATGGACACTTCCTAGACTTGGCGGTAAGGCCAATCTATAAGCAATAGGTCCTAATTTTTCCAGAATCTCATAAGGTCCTATAAACCTTGGTCTGAGTTTACCTTTGACACCAAATCTAATGATTCCCTTGGATGGAGAAATTTTGAGGAAAACCTTATCCCCAATTTCAAAGTTAACATCTGTTCGGCAAACATCAGCGTAAGACTTTTGTCGGCTCTGGGCTTCTTTCATTCTGACTCGAATCTGTCGAATGATCTCGATCATTTCACCGACTGAATCCGGTCCTAGATTTTTCCTTTCACCCACTTCATCCCAATAAAGTGGTGACCTACATTTCCTTCCATACAGTGCCTCGTAAGGCGTCATTCCAATCGTTGCTTGATAACTGTTGTTGTAAGCAAATTCGACCAATGGTAAGATATTTTCCCAATTCTCACTTCGATCCAATACTACCGTTCTCAACATATTGACGAGTATTTGAATTGTTCTCTCGGATTGTCCTTCCGTTTGGGGGTGAAAAGCGGTACTAAAATTAAGTCTAGTACCTAGCTCCTTCTGCATAGTGATCCAAAACCTTGAAGTGAATTTGGCATCTCTATCGGACGTTATTGACTTTGGTATTCCATGCAGACGTACAATCTCACGAACATACAACTGTGCTAATTTCTCTGATCCATAGGTAATTGGAATTGGTAGAAAGTGAGCTGATTTTGTGAGTCTATCAATAACTACCCAGATGGCAGTATTTCCTCTTCTAGACTTGGGCAAACCTGTCACAAAATCCATGGCTATATCTTCCCACTTCCACGTTGGAATACTTAATGGCTGCAACATCCCTTGTGGTCATTGGTGTATAGCTTTTACTTGTTCACAAGCCAAACATCGTTCTACAAACGAGGCAACATCTCGTTTCAATCCGTTCCACCAAAAATTCTTTCTTAAATCTTGATACATCTTCGTACTCCTTGGGCGTGCTGTATATGGCGTATCGTAAGCCTCACTCATAATATCATTTTTCAATTCATCATCATCAGGGATACAAAGTCTATCTTCAAATATGATTGCATTATCTGGTATTTCGGAATAACCGTCAAGTTTATCCATTCTTATTCTTAGTCGTAGCTTCTCGATCGTCTCGTCCTTTCTCTGAGAACTTATGATTCTCTCTCGTAAGTTCGGTGTAGCTACTAGTGCCGCTATTTGGTTCGTTATTGTTTTAGGTGTATCGAGCACTTCTAAATCTATAATCTCAAATTCTTGTACAAGTGTTTCTTCCTCGATAAAGAGACACCCTAATTTGGTTGGGGTCTTGCGACTCAGCGCGTCAACTACTACTGATGCTGCTAGAAAAGCACAGCATGTAAAATCAGAGCAAACGAATGACCAAAAACTAGTACTCACCTATACCACAGTGCTTCTTTGCTACAAGTGGTGAGAATCGTCCTCCGTACAAGAATCCGAGCGCGGCTCTGCAAGAAAAGGAGGGCCGGGAAAAATTCCCGGCGAACCACCTCCGAAGATTAAGTCAGTATTCTAGGTTTTTTCTGGGAGCCGAATGTAACAGGAAAAATAAGTCTGAAAATTGTGTGTTTGTGTGTGTTGGGTTTGTAATATATATACTCGTGTGTTTTCTTGAGAATGAAGTTGTACGACTGCCAACACCCCTTTTTCCTTGATCTTTACACGTTCTATGATCTTATTGGCTATGGCATCATCGTACTCTCTGACAGTACCGGATGAACATTAATTAAAGCACCCCTGTCCGTCAGGTGTTCAACTAGGAGAGAGCCCTGACTAAGAGCTCTTCGCACAGATCTCTGGCGAGGCCTTAACAAGATACCTACCGACTGTTCTTTGAGAGTAAGTTTCCATGAGAGACCTCATTGCAACCGTTTAGAGTGCTCAGATCAGGTGTTCAGGTCGCGCGCTCAGGTCTTCCTGGAGATCTAGATATTTTTGTCACTATCATCTACTCCCACCTACTCTGAATTTCGGGAGGTCTCCCTTTAGGAAATTTCAGAGTAACTTAATTCGCGCAACTGCTACGTGCACGAACTTCCTCAGCAGTTCCTTTTTCCCTTTTCAAATTTTTAAACCAGGTCTTCTTTGACCGGTATTAAGCGAAAAAGTGGGGAAGACTCTACAACTTCCTCTACCTTTTTTCAACCGTTTCCTTCTCTCTCTTATATTGGGGTTTTCACTTTCATCTCCCTTAACTTCTAGCCACTCCTTTCAAATTTTTACTGAAATTCGTCCATGGCGCAAACTCCTTCCCACTCAAAGGAATTTACCACCTCCGATCAACGCGAACCCCCGCCATCCGACACTCGGCACTAAATCTCTCCGCACGGGGATTCTCAGTCAGACACGTCCGTCCATATCCAGGTGAAGAGGAAAAAACCCTCTGCTCGTCGTTCCCGCCGGATAGCCATTCAAAACCCCTCCAGCCAGGCACCTTCTTCCAACCCGAATGATGTCATCAACTTGACCGAGGGCTCCCCTTCCTCTGGTCACGAGGTCAAAGAGATGGATTCGTCGCTCCCATCTGTGGAGACCTCCTCTTCCCTGAAGATTTATGCCCTTCCCGCTATGACTGCAAATACTATAGCAGGTGAATCCTCCCTAACCTCTGTAGAATTAGCGCTAGTGAAGTCAATGTTGAACTGTGATGAGTTATTTGATATTAGCATGTCAGAATCATACGACCGCCCCCATCTACTAGAATATCCTTCGGTAGCATTTTGGTACCACCAAATAGAGTCAGGCCTAAGATTTCCTCTTCCTGACTTCGCAGTCCAAGTTTGCAATTTGTACAATCTATGGCCCAACCAGTTTCATCCTTCCTTCGTCAAAATCTTATTAACTTTCTTTATCCTGCTTCGTGGTAATGGGGGCGTCCCTACTCCCTCTCTCTTCCAAACCGTGTATGATGTAAAACCCACAGGCGCCTTCTACTATAATAGCGCTAGGCCCAAGGGTCCTGCCCAGTATTTGTGTGTACCCCGCACAGCGGGAAAGGAATGGAGGGACAAGTATTTCATTGTTACTCCTAAGCAGGGTCATTGGCCTTTTGATTATCCTCAATGGCAAACACTTCGTCTGAAGCATCCCCGCCCTGCTGTTACAAGTATCGGTCCCATAACTCTCCAAGTGCTATCAAAGTTGTCTCAGAAAGCACGAGTTGCCCCCTTTCCATTCAATTCCTTGTTGTCTGACCCGAATGTACTTTACTTCTTTGGACTAGCACCCCGAGGAGGTCACTCTTTCTCCATTGAGGGTGGGTTTCAACTGTCTTTTCATCTTTTCCTTTTTTATTTCTCCAGCCTTCCTAACATGCATTTCATTCTTCGCACCTTGCTTAGTGCAGGGACGAGTTGGATTCAGGATGTGAAGCTTCCTGACGATGAAGATTTTGATTTTGCTATACTACTAGAGGAACAGGCTCGTCTGGAGTCACAAGCTCACGATACTTCACGCCCCATCAATTCGGCTTCTGCAAGACCACAGTCAACTCCTCTTACTACTTCGGGAGTCATCAAGCCCACGGCCACTAAGTCATCGGGTCCAAGCGTTCCTCCCCAAAATCTAAGCAAGGACAAGACCAAAGTGGACACCTCCACTAGCCTTAAGAGACATCTCTTGCCTCGACCTCCAGTTGGTGCCACCAAAAAATCCAAGCACACTCTTCTTCTTGGCAGCTCCTCCCCCAAAGGTGCTGACTCATCAGGTTACGCTTTTAGGGGCCAGACTTCCATCTCCCTCCGCAAGCTGCCTCCCTCCGAATGCCTCTCCTTGCTAAAGGCCATCCCTCTATCTGAGGAGGAGGCTGAGGATACGCCTCCTACTCTGCGCCAGCTGCAGGAGGAAAGTGCTCCTTAAAACCTGGTGCAGGTGTTACTGTTATTATGCTCTCATTTCTAGAAAATGCTCATCATTAAGTACTGCCACATCCTTATTATCGTATATCTAATGCATTCTTCTTCTTCCCTTGGCACCATTGCAGCTGTTCAGTACCCATGGCCAACTGCTACAATTTCAAGATGCCGCCCAGGAGAAGGAGATGAAGAAGTTAAGGGAGGCATTGGTGGCCAGTCAGGTGCAACTACAGGAACTGACTCAAGTGAATAAGGACCTGCAACATCAAAACCGGGATATCCTGGACACCAACAGTAGGCTCTCTTTGGCCAATGATGATTTAAAGAGGAAGAACCATGAGCTACTCATGTCCCAAGAGAAGATGTCTGCCTTTTCCAAAAAAAATGCCTCCCTCAGCAATGTCAATGCCGAGCTCAGTCACCACTTATCCCAGGTCAGCAAGGAGCTTGAGGGGACCAAAGATCTTCTCCATGCCGCCAACCTCTCTTATCAGTCGGGTGCACTGAAGGGGTTCACTACTGTCGCAGCTACATCCTTCGAACCTCTATAGGCCAGCAAGCGCTGTAGATTCTTCACCAGGGTCTCCTGGAGTCTTTCCAGGCATCTCTTGAATATTTGCTGGCTATCCGTCAAGACATTGCCTTTTTGGCAAAGAGGTGCGGCACGACTGTGTTAGCCAAGGCTCACAACCTGGGTTTCAAAGAAACCATAGAGGTCGATCCAATAGTGAAACATCTCCCTCCACCTCCCTCTTTCAAGGGTGATACCTCTACCCCTCTGAGGACTGCTTGGTGGCTTCCTATTATGCAAAAGGCTTTCGAGGCTCTCACAGCACCATGCGACTTACAAACGGTCTTCTCTGATCCGCCTGAGCCCATATATGATTTCTTCCCCAAGGACTCCCTTCACCCTGGCAAGATATCAGGTATCTCGTGTCCTCATATACTAATCCAGTGTTTGCCATTATAATGCCCCACTTCCTTGGCTAATTCATTTTTCATATCCTTTCTTCAGATGTGCCCTCGTCTGGTGGGACCTCGCAAGCCATTGGGAGTGGACAGCTGGAAGATGTTCCTGAGGATGAGCCCGCCGACGCTGCTGAGGTTGACCTTACTGATGATACCACCAATTTTCTGGCTTAGCTATCATGTAGTTCATGATTCAAACAATATTTTTATCTGCTTCTGTACTAAACAATTTCTTTTGCTCTTTGGCGTTTGAACAATTTCAGTACTTTTGTTTGTCCTACTAGTGCTGCATTCTCTACTTAGCAGCTTAATCCATTATGTCTATTATTGTGTTATCACTTATTCTGCGTATTTCTTTCGTTTGCATTTTCATTTGCATTTTCATGGGGTATTGTGGGGCCCCCTTAGGGGTGTAAGGTACACCCCTACTCCCCCCTACTCTAGATGGTTTTACCTTTTGTCAAACCATTTAGAGTAAATGTCTCATTTTTCCTAATATCATGTTTACTGCCCTGTCCTGGTCTTGTAATTTCCAGTTATCATAACACGGCAATATGTAAACAAAGACGAAAATTAAAGAAAACAACTTCTCAGCCTTTATTTATTTACGACAAGTTCTCTTCGTGCCATTACAAGGATACTTGTCTAGCTAAGCAAGTTTCCTATCAAAAAAGAAAATAGGCATAAAGCCTGGCACGTAGACCTTTTCCCATTTAAGACAAAATTTCCCGTAGCATGTTTCTAAACATAGTACTTCTTCAAATTGCTTACATTCCATGGTCTTGGCTCCGTGTACCCTTCATGGCTCGTGAGCTCATACGCTCCGCCAGGGAGCACCTTGGTTACCACAAATGGTCCTTCCCAATTTGGCTCAAACTTCCTCACCGGATGCATGGCATCAGCTCTCTTGAGCACCAGGTCTCCCTCTTGAAATCTCTTTGTCTTTACTTTCACATCGTATGCCGCTTTTATGCGAGCTTTACAAGCCAGAGCTAGCTGATGCGGCTCCTCACGTACCTCATCGATCAGATCCAAGCTATTAGCTCTTAGCTCTCCATTCAGGTTCTCATTGTAAGACAGGACTCTATATGTTGGAATCTTCACCTCCATTGGCATAACAGCATGGGTACCGTATACCAAATGGAAAGGAGACTGCCCTGTAGCCATTTTCTGTCCGGTTCTATATGCCCATAACACTGAGCTCAGCTCCTCCACCCATTGAGACCTCTCTATTTCTAGCCTTAACTTGATGCCATTCACTATGGTCCGATTGGTGACTTCAAGTTGCCCACAGGTCTCTGGGTGAGCAACAGCAGCAAACCTCTACTCGATTCCCCTGGCTTTACACCAAGCCTGAGTCCTTTTTCCAAAGAATTGCATCCCATTATCGGAGACCAGCACTCTAGGCAGGCCATACCTGCAGCAAATATTCTTCCATATGAACTTTATGATACTTTCCTCTGTTACTGAGGATAAAAGCTCTACTTCTACCCATTTGCTAAAATAATCCACCGCTACAATCATGTGGCATTTCTTTCCCGCTGCCATGGGAAGCTTGCCAACCAGATCTATGCCCCATTTGTCGAATGGACATTCTGCATACTGGACTCCCATTTCCTCAGCAGGCCTGTGAATCAGCGGCCCATGCTTCTGGCACTTGACATACCTTCTTACGAAGATCTCAGCATCCTTCTTCAGAGAAGGCTAATAGTATCCAGCTCTCAGCACTCGCCGGATCAAGTCTCGGAACCCCGTGTGACACCCTACTATTCCTTGATGCGCCTCCTTAATTATCCGTAGACCTTCTGCCTCAGCTACACATCTCAGTAGTGGTTGTGAATAGGCCCTTCTAAACAATTGCCCTCCCATCAGATAGTACTTAGCATAGATTTTCCTTTTTCCAGCTCTCTCCCCATCTAGCAATTCCACTGTTTTCAAGAAATGTAAAACAGGTGCTCTCCAATCGCTTTTCTCTTCTATCTCATGAACGCTTCTTTCTACCCGACTGCTGGCCGTTCTTAGCAAAGTCATTTTTTCAGGAACCAATCCATTCAGAGAGTTGGCCATCTTAGCGAGGCGATCTGCCTATGCATTGAGGTTTCGAGGTATCTGTTCTACCTTCAAGTGCTGAAACGCTTACTCAGGTCTCTGGCCTGTCTCACATATCTTATCATCCTATCTTCCTTGATCTCATAACTTCCTGAGACCTGTTGGACCACCATCTGTGAGTCAGAGTGAATGACGACCCTCTGAGCTCCCAACTCAGCTACCATCTCCAGCTCTCTGACAAACGCTTCATACTTCTAAACTCAAACTTTAACGCAAAACTAAGTTCACTCTGATCTGGCGTTACTATGACAATTCCGGCACCGCATCCTTCAACCGTGACCGATCCATCAACGAAAACTTTCCACTCTGGCCATTGCATGGGCTGAGTGGTTTCTTGGATAAAATCCGCCAGGGCTTGCGCTTTGACTGCCGCACGTGGCTCAAACTCCACATCATACTCCCCCAGCTCCACACTCCATTTCACCATTCTTCCCGAGAGATCTGGCTTGCTCAATACCTACTTAAAGGGGAAATTAGTCCTCACTACCACCTTGTGAGCTAAAAAATACAATCTCAGACGCCTCGCTGCTGTCATCACAGCCAAAGCAGCTCTCTCAACATCCGAATACCTATATTCAGCCCCCTGCAATGCCTTACTGATATAATAAATAGGCTTCTGAGTAGAGCCCTGTTCCTTTATGAGGACTGCACTTAAGGAGTGATCCCCAACAGATATGTAAAGGTACAAAGTTTCATCTGGGGTAGGCTTGGTTAACACTGGTAGACTTGCCAGATGAGCTTTCAATTCCTCAAATGCTTTCTGACAGCTCTCATCCCAGTAGAATTTACTGGCTTTCTTCAACACCTTGAAAAACAGAAAACTTCTCTCCGCCGAAGTAGATATGAACCAACTAAGCGCAGTGATTCTTCCATTCACTCGTTGTACCTCCCTTACATTGGTAGGAGCAGTCATTTCTAGTACAGCTCGTACTTTCTCCTGATTCACTTCAATTCCTCTTGGAGTCACCATATATCCCAGGAACTTTCCTGACCTAACTCCGAATGTGCACTTTGCTGGATTCAACCGTAAATCATACTTTCTCACAACTGTCAAGACTTCCTCTAGGTCTCTGGCATGGTGCTCTGCTCTAACGCTTTTTACGAGAATGTCATCTACGTACACCTCCAGGATTTTTCCCTATTTGGTCTTCAAATATTGCATCCATCATTCTCTGATAGGTAGCTCCGGCATTTTTCAAGCCAAAAGGCATTCTCACTTACGCAAACGTACCACACACAGTTACAAAGGCCGTTTCAATCACATCCTTAGGGGCCAGCTATATCTGATGATAGCCCTGGTAAGCATCCAGCATAGACAGCAGCTCACATCCCGACGTTAAATCAACTAGCTGATCAATGCAAGGCAGCGGGTAATGATCTTTCGGGCAGGCCTTATTCAGGTCTCTGAAATCTATACACATCCGCCAGCTGCCATTGCTCTTGGCTACCATCACCGCATTTGACAGCCACTCGGAGTATTGAATTTTAACGATATGACCAGCGTCTAACAGACGCTTGATCTCTTCTCTGATCACTTTTTCCTTTTCTGGTCCGAACGACCTCTTCTTCTGCCTTACTGGCTTCACTCTAGGATCTACATTCAGATGATGCAGGGCTACCAATGGGTCTACCCCTTTCACGTCCTCCGGGCTAAATGCGAATAGATCCGCATTCTTCCACAAGCATTGGATTATCGCCTCTCTTTGTTCTTCGGTCATTTGCCTCCCCATCTTCGTGGTAAATCCTGTTTTTCCCGGGAACAGTTCTACTATCATCAAATCTTCTTCTACCGGCTGCATTCTTGGCTCTAGGTCTTCGTCTACATCTTTTACCTTCGCGTTTTTATCTTGCAGTGGGCGTTCTGCCGCTGAGGCTCCTTTCACCTTTTGTTAAGCATGCTTTATGGACTTTACATAAGACTCTTTTGATACTTCTTGGTCACCCGAGACCTCACCTACCAATCCTTCCTTAAAAGCTGGGAACTTCATTTTCATGTGGTAGGTGGAGACCACCACCTGGAAATCGTTTAGAGCAGGTCTTCCCAATATTATGTTGTATGCCGAAGGTGTATCTACTACTAGAAACTTCACCATCCGAGTGTTCGAGGTATCACCACTACCCAGTGTTACCTGAAGAGTCACCTCCCCTTTAGGCTGTATTTCACCTCAAGCAAAACCGTACAACGCTGTGTTTACTGGCATTAAATCAGCATTAATTTTCATCCTTTGGAAGCAATCCCAGAAAAGCACATTCACCGCGCTTCCTGTATCTACAAAGATCCGGGCTACCCTCCAGTTAGCAACTTCAGCACTAATCACCAATGCATCATTATGGGGTGCCGTGCTGACCAGGTCATTGGGGCCAAAACTTACACTCACCTTTGGGCTCGTTTCTTCTCCTGGGAATGAATCTACTACATCAATCTCCATGCCCATTGTTCCTGCTAACTCATGGACCTCTTTGCTCACTTGAGCTTTCGCAGCCCTTACATGAGCTTTGTGAGCTCGACCTGAATCCCCATTAATATTCCCCCCCCCCCATAATCATATTAATATTTCCTCTTTTTGGGGGAGGATCCTCTCGCCACGGAGGAGTTATCTCCCTCTGATCAGGCTTCTTCTGCTCCGGCTCTTTCCTCTTGTAGCCTTTCTCTCTTTCCTTCTTAACAAACTGGAGTAAGGTGTCGTCCTTCTTCAGCAGCCGCTCAATAGCATCTTTCAAGTGCCTACAAGAGTTCGTGTCATGCCCATAATCATTATGGTACTTGCAATATAATTCAGATCGCGGGTTACGCGGAGCTTCTTTATAAGTGCTGGGGTACCTGAAATGAGAAGACCTGGCGGCTGCTTCCATGACTTCTACCAAAGATGCGTTAAGGGGCGTATATTGATCAAACCTCTCAGGAGCTCTTTTGGGCCTTTGCCCCCCTCTGTCCTTCTCAGCTCTCGCTGCTGAGGATGACCTCCTTTCTGAGGTCTCTTGTTTGGGCTTAAGCAACTCCTCTTTAGCTCTCCTAGCTTCTTGGGCCTCTTCCAAATTAACATACTTGTCAGCTCTTTGCTGTAACTCCTCAAAATACAACGGAGGTTTTTTGTTCAATGAATCAAAGAACGGCCCTGGGGCTAAGCCCTGTATCAATTCTTGTACCTTCACATCATCAGAAGACAGGGGCACTTGCAATGCTTCAGCGTTAAAGCATCCAACATATTGACGCAAACTCTCAGAGGGTTTCTGCCTTAAAGCCATGAGCGAGGAGGAGGTCTTAACATGCCTTCGTGCACTAGCAAACTGATGCAAGAACATGGACATGAACTCATTAAATGGGAAAACCACTGCAGAGCTATCTTCGACAAGGTTGTAAGGAAAACCCTGCACTTCACCCCCTCTGTATACTGATGGAGCATTGCCCCATTCTCAAACCTCATAATGTGTTCATATGGGTCTGTGGAACCATCATATTCCAACTTCAATGTCTTGAAATTTGGAGGTAACTGATCCTCTCTAATGTCCCTCGAGAAAGGAGACTGGCTGTTACTGGCTTTAACAGGCTTCTTAGGAGTTTTCTTAGGCGAGGGAACCTTGCGCTAGAGGTCTTTCAGCTGCTGTTTGAGGGAGGCAATCTCAGCGGCAGCTCCCTCATCTTGGGGTTTCGTGATCCGTGCTTCGTTCTCTGCAAATTTCATTGTAAAATGAGTAATCATGACTTCATCAGCGAGTAAATTACTTTACAGATGTCACAAATATCTACTTTCTCTATTTATTCACTGACCATTTTCTGATTCAGTTTGAGGGCTCTCATACCCGTCACTTTCATACTGACCTTCCTCCGCAGGTTCTCCCTGTCAAGGAAAATAGGTGTATTTAGATCATAAACACTTATTCTTATATTTATGAGGTTCTAACCACTTCATTGGTGTCTCATTACAATCGAGATCTTACAAGATCCATTCATACCTTCTTGGCTTTACCCCTTGCTATGCTGCCAAACTTCTTAGTTTGATTCTCCAGCGGAGCCAGGGCCTAGGATACAACTTGCTTTACCATAGCATTGAGCTGATCCATGGATACTGCATAGGTAACACCCTGCTGTGCGGGCATCTGAGGTTCATCTCTTGTAACCTCCGAACCTTTGTGACCTCCTGCTTTCTGAGGGTTAGTCGACTTGGAGGCCCCTTCCTTCTGAGGCGTAGTTATCTTTGGTGGAGCTTCCTTAAGCACGTTTTGATTTTTCTCCTCAGTACGTTTCTCCGAAGAGCTGTCATCATGCACCACTCATTCAGGTGGGGACTCCCCATCTCGGACCGACATATCTTCCATGACTGAATCTGTATTTCAAAATTTTCAACTTATCAGCCAAAAGACAGCATTAGGACCATCATCAGGTCTCAGAAGGACCATTATCAGGTATACACTACCCTTTTTCAAAGGACTATCATCAGGTCTACGCTACCCTTTTCAAAGGACCATCATCAGGTCTCAAAAGGTAAATTTCAAGGAATTCAAGGAATATGATGCATCATATCCCCCTTTCCTACGCACTCGTTCCCCATCTCTGTAGGGACTACGTAAGATTTACTCTGAAGTCTTTATGATTTTGCCAATTCTAGCTCCTCGGTTCATGAGGATTTCCGAATTTTACTTCTAGGAATCATCTATCTTTAACCACTCTTCCGCCCAACAGGGGATTCTATTTTTCTTTTACTCCACCAGCAACTCTATACCATACCATGAAATGTAGAATTTCACGAAAATACCAGAAATAAGCAAGTTTAAGAGACTACACCAAGATTCGCAAAGAGGTTTGAAATACGGGAATGCCCGAAATCGCTCAAACCGTTTCTTTATAAATAGCAGAAGTTTTTGAAAATAGAAGCGTAAATCGACTAAAACGCTCAGACCCAGTTTCTTAATACTTTTCTTTTCCTCTCAAGCTTAAGATCAAAACTCGACGTCGTTGAAAAAAGGACACAGAAAAAGGAGTTTGGAACGAAATTATAAAGCAAAATTCCGTTCCCACAGACGGCGCCAGATGATGCGACTAGAAAAGCACACCATGTAAAATCAGAACAAATGAATAACCAAAAACCAGTACTCACCTATACCGCAGTTCTTCTCTGCTACAAGTGGTGAGAGTCGTCCTCCGTAGAAGAATCCAAGCGCGGCTCTGAGGTTCATCTCTTGTAACCTCCGAGCCTTTGCGACCTCCTGCTTTCTGAGGGCTAGTCGACTTGGATGCCCCCTCCTTCTGAGGCGTAGTTATCTTTGGTGGAGCTTCCTTCAGCACGTTTTGATTTTCTTCCTCAGTACGTTCCTCCGAAGAGCTGTCATCACGCACCACTCCTTCAGGTGGGGACTCCCGGTCTCGGACCGACATATCTTCCATGACTGAATCTGTATTCCAAAATTTTCAACTTATCAGCTAAAAGACAGCATTAGGACCATCATCAGGTCTCAGAAGAACCATTATCAGGTCTTAAAAGGACCATTATCAGGTCTTAAAAGGACCATTATCAAGTCTACACTGTTTTTTTCAAAGGACCATCATCACGTCTCAAAAGGTAAATTTCAAGGAATTCGAGGAATATGATGCATCATATCCCCCTTCCCTACGCGCTCGTTCCCCATCTCTGTGGGGACTACGTAAGACTTACTCTGAAGTCTTTATGTTTTAAACCCATTTCGGCTCCTCGATTCACGAGGACTTTCGAATTTTACTTCCCAGAGTGATAGTGACAAAAATATCCAGGTCTCCAGGAAGACCTGAGCGTGCGACCTGAACACCCGACCTGAGCATTCTATATGGTGGTGATGGGGTCTCTCATGGAGACCTACTTTCAGAGAGCAGTCAGTAGATCTCTCGGCAAGGCCTCGCCAGAGGTCTGCACGAAGAGCTCTTAGTCAGGGCTCCCTCCCAGTTGAACACTTGACGGACAAGGACACTTTAATTAATGATTCATCCGGTACCGTTAGAGAGTACGATGCTGCTATAGCCAATGAAGTGATAGAACATGTAAAGATCAAGGTAAAAGAGTTGAAAGAAACACAACTTCATTCTCAAGAAAACTCACGAGTATATATACTAAAAAACACAACACACACACACACACTTATTCTGAATCTTATTCCCTGTTCCATTAAACTGGTTCCAAAACAAAACCCAGAACGCTGACTTAACCTTCGGAGGTAGTTTGCCGGGAAACCTTCCCGGCCCTCCTTTTTCTTGCAGATCCACGCTCGGATTCTTTCGGGAAGGATGATTCCAGTTATCCAAAGCCAATGAGAATTGTCGAATTGGTGAATATTGCTCTCTAGTCGTTCATTAGTTCTGATTTTACATGGTGTGCTTTTCTAGCCGCATCATCTGGCGCCGTCTGTGGGAACGGAATTTCATCCTAAACTCTTTTTGTGCGTCCTTCTTTCAATGACATCGAGTTCGAGCTTAAACTCGAAAGAGAGAGAAGAGAATTGAGAAACTGGATCTGAGTATTTTGAGTCATTTCGTATTTTTCCTTTCAAGAGCTTTTTCTATTTTTAAAGGAGTGGGTTAAGTGATTTCAGAACTTTTATGTTTCGAAACTCTTTGCGAATCTTGGTGTAATCTCTGAAGGTTGCTTATTCCTGGTATTTTCATAAAGTACTACATTTCATGGTGTGATATAGAGCAGTTGGTGGAGTAAAAGTTAAATAGAATTCCCTGTTGAGTGGAAGAATGGCTAAAAATAGATGATTCCGAGAAGTAAAATTCGGAAATTCTCATGAACTGAGGGGCCAGAATTGGCAAAGACATAAAGACTTCAGAGTAAGTCTCACTCAGTCCCTACGGAGATGGAGAGCGAGTGCGTAGGGAAAGGAAATATGGTATATCATATTCCTTGAATTCCCTGGAATAACCCTTCTGAGACCTGATGATGGTCCTTCGAGAGGGGCAGTGTAGACCTTGTAATGGTCCTTGTGAGACTTGATGATGGTCCTAATGCTGCCTTTTGACTGATAAGTTGAAAATTTTGGAAATATAGATTCAGTCATGGAAGATACATCGGTCTGAGACCGGGAATCCCCACTTAAAGGAGTGGTGCATGATGATAGCTCCTCAGAGGAACGTACTGAGGAGGAAAATTAAAATGCGCTGAAGGAAGCTCCACCGAAGATAACCACGCCTCAGAAGGATGGGGCCTCCAAGTCGACCAGCCCTTAGAAAACAGGAGGTCATAAAGGCTCGGAGGTTACGAGAGATGAACCTCAGATACCTGCGCAGCAGGGTGTTACCTATGCGGTTTCCATGGATCAGCTCAATGCTATGGTAAAGTAAGTTGTATCCAAGGCCCTAGCTCCGCTAGAAGGTCAAACTAAGAAGTTTGGCAGCATGGCAAGGGGCAAAGCCAAGAAGGTATGAATGGGTCTTGTAAGATCTCGATTGTAATGAGACACTAGTGAAATGGTTGAACCCTCATGAATATGAGAATAAATGTTCGTGATCTAAATACCCCTATTTTCCGTGACAGGGAGAACCTGTGGAGGAGGGTCAGTATGAAAGTGATGGGTATGAGAGCCCTCAAACTGAATCAGAAAATGGTCAGTGAATAAATAAAGAAAGTAGATATTTGTGACATTCCCGAAGCAACTTACTCACTAATGAAGTTGTGATTACTTATTTTTGCAATGAAATTTGCAGAAGACGAAGCACATATTACAAGACCTCAAGACGAAGGAGCTGCTGCTGAGATTGCATCCCTCAAACAGCAGCTGAAAGACCTCCAGCGCAAGGTTCCCTCGCCTAAGAAATCTCCTAAGAAGCCTGTTAAAACTAATAACAGCCAGTCTCCTTTCTCGAGGGACATTAGAGAGGACCAGTTACCTCCAAATTTCAAGACATTGACGTTGGAATATGATGGTTCCACAGACCCATATGAACACATAATGAGATTTGAGAATGGGGCAATGCTCCATCAGTACACGGAAGGGGTGAAGTGCAGGGTCTTCCTTACAACCCTGTCGAAGATAGCTCGGCAATGGTTTTCCCAGCTACCCCCCAACAGCATAAGCTCATTTAGTGAATTCAAGTCCATGTTCCTGCATCAGTTTGCTAGTGCAAGAAGGCATGTTAAGACCTCCTCCTCGCTCATGGCGTTAAGGCAGAAACCCTCGGAAAGCCTGCGTCAATATGCTGGACGCTTTAATGCTGAAGCATTGCAAGTACCCCTGGCTTCTGATGATGTGAAGGTGCAAGCATTGATACAGGGCTTGGCCCCAGGGCCGTTCTTTGATTCGTTGAACAAAAAACCTCCGTTATATTTTGAGAAGTTGCAGCAGAGAGCTGATAAGTAAGTTAATATGGAAGAGGCCCAAGAAGCTAGGTGATAGTGATAAAAATACCCAGGTCTCATGAGACCTAAACACTCTGTATAGTTATTGTCAAACATCTTGCCCAGGAACCAATCTAGTAAAGAAGCTGAGATCTCTCCCAAAGATCTCACCTTAGAGACCTGTTGGTAGGTCTCCCATTCAAATCTAGCCAGATATCTGTTTGAGGCCCCTCACTCAGGGCTCTCTACGGGGTGAATACCTGACCAACTCGCAGTGCTTTGATTAATGACTATGCGGTACTGTCAGAAGGTACAGCCATACCATAGCCAATAGAATGGTAGAACGTGGAAAGCAAAAGGAAAAAGAACTGATAGCGATACAACTTCATTCACAAGAAAACACGAGTATATATTAAAAAATCTAACACACACAAACACACAATCCTTCAGACTCACTTTCTCATGTTACATCCATCTCTCAAAGAAAACTCAGAATGCTGACTTAAGCTTCGGAGGTGGTTCGTCGGGAAACTCCCCGGCCCTCCTTTTCTTGCAAAGTTATATTAGGACCTCGACTGGGACAACGATTCTGACAGCTTGGAACAAGAGGAATTGCAGAGCAGGTAAGAATCCTTCTTCATCCATTTATGTGTTCTGACCTTTTCATGATATGTATTTTTGGACGCATCATCTGGCGCCGTCTGTGGGAATGGGATTTTGTTTCGGAATTTCGTTCCAAAACTCTTTTAATGTGTCCTTTCAGCAAATGTTGAATTTGAGCTTAAGCTTGAAAAGAGAAAAGTACCGAGAAACTGGGTCTGAGTAATCCAAGCGATTTGTGTCTTTACTGGCAGAAGCTTTTGTCGTGTTTAAAAAGAAATGAGTTGAGTGATTTCAGAATCGACGTATTTTAAACCTTCTTAAAGATCTTGCTGTAATCTCTTGAACTTGCTTATTTTTTGTGTTTCCGTAAAAATCCTTGTTTCGTAGTGTAGTCTAAAGTTGTTGGTGGGATAAAAGATAAGTAAAATTGTCCGTTATGTGGAAGAATATTTCAAAAATGTATAATCCCGTAAATCCTCGTGATGGGAGGAACCAGAACGGGTAGAGGCATGAATTCTTCAGAGCAAGTCTCACGCAAACCTAACGGAGTTTGGGTAAGAATGTGTACGGAAAGGGGATATGGTGCAACATATTCCTTGAAATCCTTGAAACACCCCCTTGAGACCTGATAATGGTCCTTCGAGAAGGGTAACGTAGACCTGGAAACGGTCTCGTGAGACTTGACTATGGTCCTAGTGCTGTTCTTTGACTGATAGCTGAAAATTTTGAAATGCAGAACCAAGCATGGAAAATATATTGGTCCGAGACCGAGAATCCCCACCTGAAGGAGTGGTACGTGATGATAGCTCCTCGGAAGAACGTACTGAGGAGGAGAACCAAAACGTGCTGAAAGAGGCTCCACCAAAGATAACTACGCCTCAGAAAGAGGGGGCCTCCAAATCGACCAGCCCTCAGAAGGAGGGAGGCTGCAAAGGTTCAGAAATCACGAGAGATGAACCTCAAATGCCCGTGCAGCAGAGTGTCACTTATGCTGTATCCATGGATCAGCTCAGTGCCATGGTGAAACAGGTTGTATCTAAAGCCCTGGCCCCGCTGGAAGGTCAAAGTAAAAAGTTAGGCAGCACAGCAAAAGGCAAAGCCAAGAAGGTACTGATGGACCTCACAATATCCTGACGATGATGAGATACCAATGAAATGGTTTAAATCATATTAATGTAAAAGTAAATATTCATGATCTGAATATCCCTCCTTTCCTTGACAGGGAGAACCTGTGGAAGAAGGTCAGTATGAGAGCGATGGGTATGAGAGCCCTCAAACTAAATCGGAAATTGGTTAGTAAACGAATAAAGAAATCGGATATTAGTGACATTCATAAAGCGACTTATTCACTAATGAAATTATGATTACTTATCATCGCAATGAAATTTGCAGAGGACGATGCACGAGTTGTGAGACCTCATGATGAGGGAGCTGCCGCTGAGATTGCAGCCCTCAAACAGCAATTAAAAGACCTTCAGAAGAAAGCCTCTTCACCTAAGAAATCTCCTAAGAAGCCTATCAAAGCCAGTAACAGCCAGTCTCCTTTCTCGAGAGACATTAGAGAGGATCAGCTACCTCCGAATTTCAAGACGTTGACATTGGAATATGATGGCTCCACACACCCATACGAACACATAATGAGGTTTGAGAATGGAGCAATGCTCCACCAATACACAGAGGGAGTGAAGTGCAGGGTTTTCCTCACGATTTTGTCAAAAATAGCTCAGCAGTGGTTCTCTCAACTACCACCTAACAGCATAGGCTCGTTTGCCGAGTTCAAGTCTATATTCTTACATCAGTTCGCTAGTGCGAGAAGGCATGTTAAGACCTCCTCCTCGCTCATGGCGTTAAGAAAAAAACCCTCAAAAAGTTTGCGTCAGTATGTTGGACGATTCAACGCTGAAGCGTTACAAGTACCCCTAGCCTCGGATGACGTGAAGGTGCAGTCATTGATACAGGGCATATCTCCAGGACTGTTCTTCGATTCATTAAACAAGAAACCCCCATTGTATTTTGAGGAACTGCTTCAGAGAGCTGATAAGTACGTCAATCTGGAGGAGGCTCAAGAAGCTAGGAGAGCTAAAGAGGAGTCTCTTAAACCTAAGCAGGAGACCTCAGATAGAAGGTCATCTTCGGCAGCGAAAGCTGAGAAAGATAGATGGGGGCAAAGGCTTTAGAAAGCCCCTGAAAGGTTTGACCAGTATACGCCCCTTAACGCATCTCTGGTGGAGGTCATGGAAGCAGCCGCCAGGTCTCCTCATTTCAAGTATCCCAGTACATACAAGAAAGCTCCGCGCAACCCGCGATCTGAGCTATACTGCAAATATCATAATGACTATGGTCATGACACCAACTCTTGTAGGCATCTGAAGGATGCTATTGAGCGACTGTTGAAGAAGGATGATACCTTGCTTCAATTTGTTAAAGAAAGGGAAAAAGGGCTACAGAAGAAGCCTGATCAGAGGGAGAGAACCCCTCCGCGACGAGAGGATCCTCCCCCGAAAAGGGGAAACATTAACATGATAATGGGAGGTAACACTAATGGAGATTCAGGTCGAGCGCGCAAAGCTCACGTCAGGGCTGCAAAGGCCCAGGTGAACAAGGAGGTTCAGGAGTTAGCAGAGACAACCGGCATGGAGATTGATGTGGTAGATTCATTTCCTGGAGAAGGAATAAACCCAAATGTATGTGTGAGTTTTGGTCCCAGAGACCTGGTGAGTGCAGCACCTCATAATGATGCACTGGTAATTAGTGCTGACATTGCTAATTGGAGAGTGGCGCGGATCTTTGTGGACACGGAAAGCGCAGTTAATGTGCTCTTCTGGGATTGCTTTCAGAGAATGAAGATCAATGTTGATTTAGAGCCAGTAAACACGGCTTTATACGGTTTTGCTGGGGGAGAGATACGGCCTAAGGGAGAGATGACCCTCCAGGTAACACTTGGTAGCGGTGAGACTTCAAATACTCGTATGGTGAAGTTTCTAGTAGTGGATACGCCATCAGCATACAATGTAATATTGGGAAGACCTGCTTTGAATGATTTCCAGGTGGTGGTCTCCACCTACCACATGAAAATGAAATTCCCAGCTCTCAGAGAAGGGCTGGTAGGTGAGGTCTCAGGTGACCAAGAAGTGTCGAAAGAATCTTATGTAAAATCTATAAAGCATGCCAAGCAAAATGTGAAGGGAGCTCCGGTGGTAGAGCGCCCAATGCAGGACAAAAGTGCAAAGGTGAAAGGTATGGATGAAGACCTGGAGCCGAAAATGCAGCCAGTAGAAGAAGACTTGATGATGATAGAACTATTTCTGGGAAAAACAGGTTTTACCACGAAGATGGGAAAGCAGATGACTGAAGAACAAAGAGAGGCAATAGTCCGATGCTTGTGGAAGAATGCAGATCTGTTTGCATTCAGTCCAGAGGACATGAAAGGGGTAGACCCAGCTGTAGCTCTACATTATCTGAACGTAGACCCCAGAAAGAAACCAGTAAGGCAGAAAAAGAAGTCCTTCGGGCCGGAGAAAGAAAAGGTAATCAAAGAAAAGATCAGACGGCTAATAGATGCTGGCCATATCGTTAAAATTCAGTACTCTGAATGGTTGTCAAATGCAGTAATGGTAGCTAAAAGCAATGGTAGCTGGCGGATGTGTATAGATTTTAGAGACCTGAATAAGGCATGTCCGAAAGACCACTACCCACTGCCCTGCATCGACCAGTTGGTTGATTCAACTTCAGGGTGTGAGTTGCTGTCTATGCTCGATGCTTACCAAGGATATCACCAGATACAGTTGGCCCCTGAAGATGTAATCAAAACAGCCTTTGTAACTGTATGTGGCACGTTTGCATATGTGAGGATGCCTTTTGGCCTAAAGAATGCTGGAGCTACTTATCAGAGGATGATGGATGCAATATTTGAGGATCAGATAGGGAAGATTCTGGAGGTATACGTGGATGATATTTTAGTAAAAAGTGTGAAAGCAGAACATCATGCCAGAGACCTAGAAGAGGTCCTGACAGTTGTAAGAAAGTATGATCTACGCTTGAACCCGGCAAAGTGTACATTCGGGGTTAGGTTAGGAAAATTCTTGGGATATATGGTGACTCCTAGAGGAATTGAAGTGAATCAAGATAAGGTACGAGCTGTACTGAAAATGGCCGCTCCCACCAATGTGAGGGAGGTACAGCGGCTGAATGGAAGAATCACAGCACTTAGTCGATTCATATCTACTTCGGCGGAGAGGAGTTATCCGTTCTTCAAAGTGTTGAAGAAGGCCAGTAAATTTGAATGGAACGAAAGCTGCCAGAAAGCATTTGAAGGGTTGAAGGCTCATTTAGCAAGTTTGCCTGTGTTGACTAAACCTACTCCAGGGGAAACCCTGTACCTATACATATCTGTTGGAGATCATTCCCTGAGTGCCGTCCTCATAAAGGAGAAGGGTTCCATACAGAGACCCATTTATTACATCAGCAAAGCTTTGCAAGGAGCTGAGTACAGAAACTCAGAGCTGGAGAGAGCTGCTCTAGCCGTGATGACATCAGCAAGGAGGTTGAGATTGTACTTCCTAGCTCACAAGGTGGTGGTAAGAACTAATTTCCCCTTCAAGCAGATATTGAGCAAACCAGATCTCTCTAGAAGAATGGTGAAATGGAGTGTTGAGCTGGGGGAGTATGAAGTGGAATTTGAACCGCGCACGGCCGTTAAAGCGCAAGCCCTGGCAGATTTTATCCAGGAAACTACTCAGCCCACACGGTGGCCGGAATGGAAAGTCTTTGTAGATGGATCGGTGACAATTGAAGGTTGTGGTGCTGGAATTGTCATAGTAACGCCAAATCAGGATGAACTTAGTTTTTGCAATGAAGTTTGAGTTTAGAGTCTCCAACAATGAAGCTGAATACGAAGCGTTTGTCAGAGGCCTGGAGATGGTAGTTGAGTTGGGAGCTCAGAGGGTTGTCATTCACTCTGATTCCCAGTTAGTAGTCCAACAGGTCTCAGGAAATTACGAGACCAAGGAAGAAAGGATGATCAGGTATGTGGAGCAGATCAGAGACCTAAGTAGGCAGTTTCAGCATCTAGAGGTGAAGCAGATACCTCGAGACCTCAACACACAGGCAGATCGCCTCACAAGGTTGGCCAGCTCTCTGAATGTGCTGGTACCTGAAAAAGTAACATTGTTAAAAATGGCAAGCAGTCGCATAGAAGAGAGTGTTCATGAAATAGAAGAGAGAAGCGATTGGAGAATGCCTATTCTACATTTCCTAAGAACGGGGGAAGTGCTAGAAGGCGAGAGAAGAGAGAAAAAGAAAATCTACACCAAATACTGTTTGGTGGAAGGACACTTATTCAGGAGGGCTTACTCACAACCTTTACTGAGGTGTGTAACAGAGGCATAAGGTCTGCGGGTAATTAAGGAAGCACACCAAGGAATAGCGGGATGTCATACAGGGTTTAGAGATCTGATCCGGCGAGTGCTGAGAGCTGGCTATTATTGGCCCTCCTTGAAGAAGGATGCTGAGGTTTTTGTAAAAAAGTGTGCCAGGTGCCAGAAGCACGGCCCGTTGATTCACATGCCTGCCGAAGAGCTGGGAGTTCAGTATGCAGAATGTCCATTTAATAAATGGGGTATAGATCTAGTTGGCAAACTTCCTATGGCAGCAAGGAAGAAATGCCACATCATTGTAGCAGTGGACTATTTTAGTAAGTGGGTGGCGGCTGAGCCTTTATCTTCAGTAACAGAGGAAAACATCATAAAGTTCATTTGGAAGAACATTTGTTGCAGGTATGGCCTGCCCAGAGTGCTGGTCTCTGATAACGGGACCCAATTTTTTGGAAAAAGAACTCAGGCTTGGTGCAAAGCTAGAGGAATCGAGCAAAGGTTTGCTGCTGTTGCTCATCCAGAGACGTGTGGGCAAGTTGAAGTCACCAATCGAACCATAGTTAATGGCATAAAGGCAAGGCTAGAAAAAGAGAGATCTCAATGGGTGGAGGAGCTGAGCTCAGTGTTATGGGCGTATAGAACTGGACAAAAAATAGCTACAGGGCAGTCCCCTTTCTGTTTGGTGTACGGTGCTGACGCCGTTATGCCGATGGAGATAAAGATTCCAACACACAGAATCCTGTCTTACGATGAGGACCTGAACAGAGAACTGAGGGCTGACAGCTTGGATCTGATTGACGAGGTACGTGAAGATGCGCATCAGCGAGCTTTGGCCTACAAGGCCCGCGTGAAGGCTGCATATGATATGAGGGTAAAAACCAGAAAGTTTCAAGAGGGAGACCTGGTGCTCAAGAGAGCTGATGTGATACACCCGGTGAGAAAGTTTGAACCAAATTGGGAAGGACCATTTGTGGTAACCAAAGTGCTTCCTGGCGGAGCATATGAGCTCACTAGCCATGAAGGATACGTGGAACCGAGGTCATGGAATGTTAGCAACTTGAAGAAGTACTATGTCTAGGAATATATTATGTAGAATTTTTGCTTTTGAAACGGGAGGAGACCTACGTGCCAGGTCTCATTCCCACCTTTTTTGATAGGATACTTGCTTAGCTGGACAAGTATTCCTGTAATGGCACGAAGAGAACTTGTCGTAAGTAAATAAAGGCTGAGAGGTTGTTTTCATTAGTTTGCGTCTGTATTTACATATCGTTGCAACGCGTTAAAGGAAATTATGAAGTCATGATAAAACAATAACTACGTTGCACAGTAGAATGAAGTGAAATGTTTACTCTAAATGGTTTTTAATAACGAGATGAAACCATCTAGAGTAGGGAGGAGTAGGGGTGTACCTTACACCCCTAGGGGGACCCATAATACTTCATGAAAATGCAAAACGAAGGAAATGTGTAGACGAACAATAGCAAAATAGACATAATAGATTAACCTGCTAAGCAGAGAGTGCGGTGCTAGTAAAGCAAACAGAAACACTGGAATTGTTCAAACATCAAAGTGCAAAAGGAAAGGAAATTTTTTTAGTACAAAAACGAATAAAAGTGTTGTTTGGAACATGAACTACATAGCAACTAAGTTAGGAAGTTGGTAGAGCCATCATCAGGGTCAGCTCTCGCAGCATCAGCGGACTCATCCCCAGGGGCATTCTCCAGCTCTCCTAATCCATCACCAAGGACTTGTGGAGTCCCACCAGTTGTAGGCACGTCTAAAGAAAAGAAGTGGAAAATGGATTAGTCAAGAAAATGAAGTGTTAAGGTAGCAAACACAAGGATGGATACGTGAGAATGAAACAAAGTATGAAATACCTGATATCCTGTTAGTAGGATGGAAATCCTTGGGAAGAAATCATAGATGGGCTCAGGAGGATCAGAAAAAACTGCTTGTAGATCGCAGGGTGCCGTAAGAGCCTCGAAGGCCCTCTGCATGGTAGGAAGCCACCAAGCTGTTCTCAGAGGAGTAGAGGAGTCGCCTTTGAATGAGGGAGGTAGAGGAAGATGTTTAACTATCGAATCTACCTCTATAGGCTCCTTGAAACCCAAACTGTGAGCCTTGGCCGGCACCGTCATGCCACATCTCTTTGCTAGAGAAGCAATATCTTGGCGGATAGTCAACAAGTACTCAGGGGATGCTTGGAAAGACTCCAAGAGACCTTGATGAAGAATTTGCAGTGCTCGTTGGCCTAGAGAGGTCCGAAGGATGTAGCTGCGACAGTAGTGAACCCCTTCAGTGTAGCCTGATTGGTAAGATAGGTTGGCGGCATGAAGAAGGTTCTTGGTTCCCTCAAGCTCCTTACTAGCTTGAGACAAATGGCGACTGAGCTCGGTATTGGCATGGCTGAGAGAAGCATTCTCCTCGAATAGGGCAGACATTTTCTCCTGAGACACGAGTAGCTCGTGATTTTTCCTCTTGAGGTCATAGTTAGCCAAAGACAACCTGCTACTTGTGTCCAAAATGTCTTGGATTTGGTGCTGTAGGTCCTCATTCACTCTGGTTGACTCCTGCAACTGCACCTGGCTAGTTACTAATGCCTACCTTAGCTTCTCCATTTCCTTCTCCTGAGCCATATTTTGAAATTGTAGTAGGCGTCCATGAGTGCTGATCAGCTGTGATGTTGATTAAGAGGAAGAGAGAGAAGCATTAGATAGATAAGAGCAAAGCCATGACGGTATTTAAAGATGGAATAACTTATGAGAATGAAAGTATAATGTTGATGATACCTGCACCAAATCATGGGCACTCTCCTCTTGAAGCTAACGCAAAGAGGAAGGGTTAGTTTCAGCCTCTTCGTCCGAAAGAGGAATGGCTGTCAGTAATGAAAGGCACTCAGAAGAAGGTAACTTGCGCAATGAGCTGGAGGTCTGGCCTCTGAAAGCATAACTGGATGAGTCGGTACCCTTAGTAGGAGAGCTGTCGGGAAGAGGGGTGTATTTGGACTTCTTGGCAGCACCAGGAGGAGGTCGAGGAAAAGGTGGCCTCTTAAGAGTGGTAGAGACGACTGCTCGAGCTTTTTCCTTGAGAGATGAGGAAGAGGGCTTAGTGGAAGTAGCCTGGTCCTTGTCGAAGCCTTGAGAAGAAACATCTAAACTGAGCGATTTAGTTGCTATAGGCTTAATGATGACCCCTGAAGTTGCAATGGGAGCTGACTGTGGCTGTGAGGATGCTGCAGCAGGCGAGGAAGCTTGATGAAGGGGCCGCGGAGTATTGTGATCTTGAGATTCCAGTCGTGCTTGCTCCTCCAACAGATTGGCGAAGTCAAAATCTTTGTCATCAGGAAGTTTCACATCCTGAATCCAGCTTGTGCCTGCACCAAGCAAGGTGCGAAGAATGAAATTCATATTAGTAAGGCTAGAAAAACAGAAAAGGGAAAGATGAAAAGATAGCTGAAACCCACCCTCGATGGAAAAGGAGTGATCTCCTCGAGGTGCCAACCTGAAGAAGGAAAGTACACTAGGGTCAATTAACAAGGTTTTGAATGGGAAAGGGGCAAGCCGTGCCCTTTGAGACAATAGCGATAACACTCTGAGGTTAATATCGGCGATACTCGCAACAGCAGGGCGGGGTTGCTTCAAATGAAGTGCTTGCCATTGGGGATAAACAAAAGGCCAATAACCCTGCTTGGGAGTAATAACGAAGTATTTATCCCTCTATTCTTTGCCCGCTGAACGGGGAACGCATAGGTACTGAGCAGGACCTTTGGGCCTAGCGCTTGCATAATAAAAAGGACCAGAGGGATTCACATCATATACAGTTTGGAATAGAGAAGGGGTAGGAATGCCTCCATTTCCGCGGAGCAAAATGAAGAAGGTCAGCAAAATTTTGAAAAAGGAAGGGTGGAACTGATTAGGCCACAGACCATATAGATCACAAACTTGAGTCACAAAGTCGGAAAGGGGAAACCTTAAGCCCAACTCTACCTGATGGTACCAGAACGCTACGGAGGGATATTCTAAAAGTTGGGGGCGGTCATACTCCTCCGGCATACTAATGTCAAACAATTCGTCACAGTTTAACATCGACTTCACTAATGCTAATTCTGTAGGAGTTAGAGAGGATTCACCTAATATAGCGTCCGGAGCCATAACTGGGGGCGCAGAAACACCCGCAGAAAGAAGTAATGAGTCTGTCTCCTTGGCCCCCTTACCAGATGGGGGTGAACTCTCAGTCAAAATAATAACTTTGTCAGGGTTAGAAGAAGGAACCGAACTGGAAGGGATTTGAATGGCTATTCGCCAGGAACGGCGAGCGCCAGCCTTCTTCCTTCTAACCTGGGTGCGAACGGAGGTGTTCGACTGAGAGTCTTCAGGTGAGGAGGGCGGAGGCTGGATGTCAGACCCCCGGGGCTCGTGCTGATCAGAAGTGGTGTATTCCTCAGAATGGGAAGAAGTTTGCGCCATGAGGAAATTACGGTGAAAAATTGGAAGAAATGACTAAAGTGAAAGAAGAGTTGGGAAGTTGGGAAGTTGCAGAGTTTTCCCCCCAATTTTCCATTTAATAAAATGCTGACTCTCAGAGACCTGATTTGAAAAATTAAAGTGGGTAAGTGCTCACAAAGAAAGACCAGGCTATTAAAGGTGGTCCCCCCATGGCATCAGTTATATGAGGACTTTTACTCTGTATTTCTCAAAGAGAGACCTTCCGAAATGCAGAGCAGGGGGGAGTAGATGATAGTGATAAAATTACCCAGGTCTCATGGAGACCTGAACACTCTGTATAGTTATTGTCAAACATCTTGCCCAGGAACCAATCTAGTAAAGAAGCTGAGATCTCTCCCAAGGATCTCACCTTAGAGACCTGTTGGTAGGTCTCCCACTCAAATCTAGCCAGATATCTGTTTGAGGCCCCTCACTCAGGGCTCTCCACAGGGTGAATACCTGACGAACTCGCAGTGCTTTAATTAATGACTATGCGGTACTGTCAGAAGGTACAGCCATACCATAGCCAATAGAATGGTAGAACGTGGAAAGAAAAAGGAAAAAGAACTGATAGCGATACAACTTCATTCACAAGAAAACACGAGTATATATTAAAAAATCTAACACACACAAACACACAATTCTTCAGACTCACTTTCTCCTGTTACATCCATCTCTCGAAGAAAACTCAGAACGCTGACTTAAGCTTCGGAGGTGGTTCGCTGGGAAACTCCCCGGCCCTCCTTTTCTTGCAGAGTTATATTAGGACCTCGACTGGGACAACGATTCTGACTGCTTGGAACAAGAGGAGTTGCAGAGCGGGTAAGAATCCTTCTTCATCCATTTATGTGTTCTGATCTTTTCATGATGTGTATTTTTGGACGCATCACTAGGAGAGCTAAAGAGGAGTCTCTTAAGCCCAAACAAGAGACCTCGGAAAGGAGGTCATCCTCAGCGGCGAAAGCTGAAAAAGACAGAGGGGGAAAAAGGCCCAAAAGAGTTCCCGAGAGGTTTGATCAATATACGCCCCTTAACGCACCTTTGGGGGAGGTCATGGAAGCAGCTGCGAGGTCCCCTCATTTCAAGTACCCCAGCACTTATAAAGAAGCTCCGCGTAACCCGCGATCTGAATTATATTGCAAGTACCATAATCATTATGGGCACGACACGAACTCTTGTAGACACTTGAAAGATGCTATTGAGCGACTGTTGAAGAAGGATGACACCTTACTCCAGTTTGTTAAAAAAGAAAGAGAGAAGGGCTACAAGAGGAAAGAGCCAGAGCCGAAGAGGCCTAATCAGAGAGAAAGAACACCCCCAAGGTGAGAGGATCCTCCTCCAAAAAGAGGAAATATTAATATGATTATGGGAGGGAATACCAATGGGGATTCAGGTCGAGCTCGCAAAGCTCACGTGAGGGCTGCCAAAGCTCAAGTGAGCAAAGAGGTCCAGGAGTTAGCGGGGACAATGGGCATGGAGATAGATGTGGTAGATTCATTCCCTGGAGAGGAAGTGAACCCAAAAGTATGTGTGAGTTTCGGTCCCGAAGACCTGATGAGCGCAACACCTCATAACGATGCGCTGGTGATTAGTGCAGGCATTGCTAATTGGAAGGTGGCGCGGATCTTTGTAGACCCTGGAAGTGCGGTGAATGTGCTCTTCTGGGATTGTTTTCAGAAGATGAAAATCAACGCCGATTTAGAGCCAGTGAACACGGCTTTATACGATTTTGCTGGAAGAGAAATACAGCCTAAAGGGGAAGTGACCCTTCAGGTAACACTTGGTAGTGGCGAGACCTTAAATACTCGGATGGTGAAGTTTCTAGTAGTAGATAAACCTTCAGCATACAACATAATACTGGGAAGATCTGCTTTAAATGATTTCCAGGTGGTGGTCTCCACCTACCACATGAAAATGAAGTTCCCAGCTCTCAGAGAAGGCCTGGTGGGTGAGGTCTCAGGTGACCAAGAGGTGTCAAAAGAGTCTTATGTGAAATCCATAAAGCATGCTAAGCAAAAGGTGAAAGGAGCCTCAGTGGCAGAACGCCCACCGCGAGACAAAAACGTAAAGGTGAAAGAAGTGGACGAAGACCTAGAGTCGAGAATGCAGCCGGCAGAAGAGGATTTGATGATGGTAGAACTGTTTCCGGGAAAAACGGGGTTCACCACGAAGATGCGAAAGCAAATGACTGAATAGCAAAAAGAAGCGATAATGCAGTGCTTGTGAAAGAATTTAGATCTATTCGCATTTAGCCCGGAAGACATGAAAGGGGTAGACCCGTTGGTAGCCCTGTATTATCTGAATGTAGATCCTAGGGCGAAGCCAGTGAGGCAGAAGAAAAGGTCCTTTGGACCAGAAAAGGAAAAAGTGATCAGAGAGGAAATCAGGCGTCTGTTAGACGCCGGTCACATCGTTAAAATCCAGTACTCTGAATGGCTATCGAATGCGGTGATGGTAGCTAAGAGCAATGGTAGCTGGTGGATGTGTATAGACTCCAAAGACTTGAATAAGGCATGCCCGAAAGATCATTACCCACTGCATTGCATCGACCAGCTAGTCGATTCAACGTCAGGGTGTGAATTGCTGTCTATGTTGGATGCTTACCAGGGCTATCACCAGATACAGCTGGCTCCTGAAGATGTGATCAAAACGGCCTTTGTAACTGTGTGCGGTACGTTTGCGTATGTGAGAATGCCTTTTGGCTTGAAAAATGCCGGAGCTACCTATCAGAGAATGATGGATGCAATATTTGAAAACCAAATAGGGAGAATCCTAGAGGTGTACGTAGATGATATTCTAGTAAAAAGCGTGAGAGCAGAACACCATGCCAGAGATCTAGAAAAGGTCCTGACAGTTGTAAGAAAATATAATTTGCGATTGAACCCAGCAAAATGCACATTTGGAGTCAGGTCAGGAAAGTTCCTGGGATATATGGTGACTCCAAAGGAATTGAAGTGAATCAGGAGAAAGTACGAGTTGTACTGGAGATGACTGCTCCTACTAATGTGAGGGAGGTACAGCGGTTGAATGGGAGAATCATTGCGCTTAGTCGGTTCATATCTACTTCGGCAGAGAGAAGTTTTTCGTTTTTCAAAGTGTTGAAAAAGGCAAGTAAATTTGAATGGGATGAGAACTGTCAGAAAGCATTCGTGGAATTGAAAGCTCACCTAGCAGGTCTGCCAGTGTTAACCAAGCCTATCCCGGGTGAAACTTTGTACCTATATATATCTGTTGGGGTCACTCTTTCAGCACAGTTCTCATAAAGGAAGAGGGCTCTATCCAAAAGCCCATCTATTATATCAGTAAGGCCTTGCAAGGGGCTGAATATATATACTCAGATGTTGAGAGAGCTGCTTTGGCTGTGATGACGACAGCAAGACGTTTAAGATTGTATTTCTTAGCTCACAAGGTGGTGGTGAGGACTAATTTCCCCTTTAAGCAAGTACTGGGTAAGCCAGATCTCTCGGGAGAATGGTGAAATAGAGTGTGGAATTAGGGGAATATGATGTGGAGTTTGAGCCACGCACAGCTGTCAAAGCACAAGCCCTAGCGGATTTTATCCAAGAAACCACTCAACCTACGCAATGGCCAGAGTGGAAAGTCTTCGTCGATGGATCGGTGACGGTGGAAGGATGTGGTGCCGGAATTGTCATAATAACGCCAGATCAGAGTGAACTCAGTTTCGCGTTAAAATTTGAGTTCAGAGTCTCTAATAACAAGGCTAAGTACGAAGCGTTTGTCAGAGGCCTGGAGATGGTGGCTGAGTTGGGAGCTCAGAGCGTCGTCATTCACTCTGACTCGCAATTGGTGGTTCAGCAGGTCTCAGGAAATTATGAGATCAAAGAAGAAAGGATGATAAGGTATGTGAAGCAGGTCAGAGACCTGAGTGAGCAGTTTCAGCACTTGAGGGTAGAGCACATACCTCAGGACCTCAATGCACAGGCAGATCGCCTTGCCAAGCTGGCCAGCTCCTTGAATGAGTTGGTTCCTGAGAAAGTGATGTTGCTAAAAACAGCTAACAGTCGTGTAGAAAAAAGCATTCACGAGATAGAAGAAAAAAGTGACTGGAGAACACCTGTTTTACACTTTTTGAAAACAGGGGAATTGCTAGAGGGGGAGAGAGCTGGAAAAAGGAAAATCTATGCCAAATACTGTCTGATTGGAGGACATTTATTCAGGAGGGCTTACTCACAGCCGTTGCTGAGATGTGTTGCTGAGTCAGAAGGTCTACGGGTAATCAAGGAGGTGCACCAAGGAATAGCGGGATGCCACATGGGGTTCCAAGACCTGATCCGGCGAGTACTGAGAGCTGGATACTATTGGCCTTCTCCGAAGAAAGATGTTGAGGTCTTCGTGAGAAGGTGTGCCAGATGCCAGAAGCATGGGCCATTGATTCATAGGCCTGCTGAAGAGTTGGGAGTCCAGAATGCAAAATGTCCATTCGATAAATGGGTTCATAGATCTGGTTGGCAAGCTTCCCATGGCAGCGGGAAAGAAATGCCACATCATTGTAGTGGTGGATTATTTCAGTAAATGGGTAGAGGCAGAGCCTTTATCTTCAGTAACAGAGGAAAGCATTATAAAATTCATATGGAAAAACATTTGTTGCAGGTATGGTCTGCCTAGAGTGCTGATTTTCGACAATGGGACGCAATTCTTTGGAAAAAGAACTCAGGCTTGGTGTAAAGCCAGAGGAATCGAGCAGAGGTTCGCTGCTGTTGCTCTAACAGAGACCTGCGGGCAAGTTGAAGTCACCAATCGGACCATAGTGAATGGCATAAAGGCAAGGCTAGAAAAAGAGAAGTCTCAATGGGTGGAGGAGCTAAGCTCAGTGTTATGGGCATACAGAACTGGATAGAAAATGGCTACAGGGTAGTCTCCCTTCTGTTTGGTATGCGGTGCCGATGCTGTTATGCCCATGGAGGTGAAAATTATGACGCATAGAGTCCTATCTTATAATGAGAACCTGAATGGGGAACTGAGGGCTGATAGCCTAGATCTGATTGATAAAGTACGTGAGGAGGCGCACCAGCGAGCTCTGGCTTGTAAAGCTCGCATAAAAGCAGCATATGACATGAAAGTAAAGACGAGGAGGTTTCAAGAGGGAGACCTGGTGCTCAAGAGAGCTGACGCCATGCACCTGGTGAGAAAGTTCGAACCAAATTGGGAAGGACCATTTGTGGTGACCAAAGTGTTCCCTGGCAGAGCATACGAGCTCACGAGCCATGAAGGGTACACGGAACCAAAACCATGAAACGTGAGCAATTTGAAGAAGTACTATGTTTAGAAACATGCTATGGAAAGTTTTGTCTTAAATGGGTGGGGGCCTACGTGCCAGGTCTTATGCCCATCCTTTTTTAGTAGGATGCTTGCTTAGCTAGACAAGTATTCCTGTAATGGCACGAAGAGAACTTGTCGCAAATAAATAAAAGCTTGTTTACATAATTACTGTATTATGATGATGGGAAATTATAAGGTTGAGACAGGGCAGTTGACATGATGTTTAGAAAAATAAGACGTTTACTCTAAATGGTTTGACAGTGGGTTCAACCATCTAGAGTAGGGGGGAGTAGGGGTGTACCCTACACCCCTAAGGGGGTCCTATAATACCCCATGAAAATGCAAATGAAAACGTAAACGAAAGAAACAACGTAGAGCAAGTGATGACACAGTAATGAACATAGTAGATTAAACTGCTAAGTAGAGAGTGCAGCATTAGTAAAACAAACAAAAGTACTAAAATTGTTCAAACAACGAAGGGCAAAAGAAATTGTTCAGTGCGAAAACAGATAAAATAGTGTTTAAAACATGAACTACATGATAACTAAGCCAGGAAGTTGGTGGTATCATCAGCAGGGTCAGCCTCAGTAGCGTCAGCAGGCTCATCTTCAGGAACATTCTCCAGCTGCTCATTCCCAATGCCTTGCGAGATCCCACCGGACGGAGGCGCATCTGAAGGGAATATGTGAAAAATGGATTAACTGGGGAAGTAGGGCGTTATAACAACAAATACCAGACCAGCATATAAAAATATGAGATACCTAATGTCTTGCCAGGGTGAAGGAAGTCCTTGGGGAAGAAATCATACATGGGCTCGGGTGGATCGGAGAAGACCGCTTGTAAGTCGTATGGTGCTGTGAGAGCCTCAAAGGCCTTCCGCATGACAAGAAGCCACCAAGCAGTCCCCGGAGGAGTAGAGGTATCACCCTTGAACGAGGGAGGTGGAGGGAGATGCTTCACTATCGGATCGACCTCTACAGCTTCCTTGAAACCCAGATTATGGGCTTTAGCTAGTACAGTCATGCCGCACCTCTTTGCCAGAAAGGCGATATCTCCGCGGATAGCCATCAGGTACTCAGGGGATGCCTGAAAGGACTCCAGGAGACCTTGGTGGAGAATTTGCAGTGCTTGTTGGCCCAGAGAGGTCCGAAGGATGTGGCTGCGACTGGTAAGAGAGGTTGACAGCATGGAGAAGATCCTTAGTCCCCTCAAGCTCCTTGCTGACCTGGGATAAGTGATGACTGAGCTCGGCATTGACATTGCTGAGGGAAGCATTTTCCTCGAATAAAGCAGACATTTTTTCCTGGGACATGAGCGGCTCATGGTTCTTCCTTTTCAAATTGTCATTGGCCAAGGAAAGTCTACTGTTGGTGTCTAGGATGTCCCGGTTTTGATGCTGCAGGTCCTCGTTCGCTCGGATTGCCTCCTGCAACTGCACCTGGCTGGCCACCAGTGTCTCCCTTAGCTTTTCCAGTTCCTTCTCCTGGGCAGCATCCTGAAATTGCAGCAGTCAGCCATGGGTACTGAACAGCTGCAATGATGCCAAGGGAAGAATAAGAAGGCATTAAATATACAACAATAAAGATGTGACAGTACTTAATGATGAGTATTTTTTGGAAGTGAAAGCGTGATGGTGGTATCACCTGCACCAGGTTTTGAGCGCTTTCCTCCTGCAGCTGGTGCAAAGTGGGAGGGCTATCCTCAGCCTCCTCATCTGAGAGAGGAATGGCCTTCAGCAAGGAGAGACATTCGGAAGGAGGCAAATTACGGAGGGAGCTGGAAATCTGGCCCCTGAAAGCGTAACCTGACGACTTAGCACCTCGTGGAGGGGAGCTGCCGAGAAAAGGGGTATGCTTGGATTTTTTGGTGGTGCCAGCAGGAGGTCGGGGCAGGAGAGGTCTCTTGAGGCTAATAGAGGCATCTACTTTGGATTTCTCCTTGAGAGGTGGAGAGGGAAACCCACTGGAAGTGATCGTGTCCTTGCCTGGATGTTGGGGAGAAACATTCGGACCTAGTGACTTGGTGGCTGTGGACTTGATGATAACCTCTGAAGCAGTAAGAGAAGCTGACTGTGATCTCGCAGAGGCAATCGTAGATGAAGAAGCTGGATTGGCAGGGTGTGCAGTATCATGAGCTTGGGACTCCAAACGGGCTTGTTCCTCCAGCAGGATAGCAAAATCAAAATCTTCATCATCATGAAGCTTCACGTCCTGAATCCAACTTGTTCCTGCACCAAGTAAGGTGCGAAGAATGAAATGCATTTTAGAAAGGCTGGAGAAGTAAAAAAGGAAAAGATGAGAAGACAGTTGAAACCCACCCTCAATGGAAAAAGAGTGATTTCCGCAAGGTGCCAGCCCAAAGAATGAAAGTACACTAGGATCAGATAGCAGGGAATTGAATGGAAAGGGGGCAACCCTTACTTTTTGAGACAACTTTGATAGCACTCGAAGAGTTATGTCAGCAATACTTGTAACAACAGGACGGGGATACTTCAGACGAAGTGTTTGCCATTGAGGTTAATCAAAAGGCCAATGACCCTGTTTTGGAGTAACAATGAAATACTTGTCCCTCCATTCCTTTCCCGCCGTGCGGGGTACACACAAATGCTGGGCAGGACCCTTGGGCCTAGCACTAGCATAGTAAAAGGCTCCAGTGGGTTTTACGTCATACACCGTTTGAAAGAGAGAGGGAGTGGGGACGCCCCCGTTACCACGAAGCAGGATAAAGAAAGTCAATAAGATTTTGACAAAAGAAGGATGAAATTGGTTTGGCCATAGATTGTATAAACCACAAACTTGGACTACAAAGTCGGGGAGAGGAAGTCTTAGGCCTGACTCTATCTGGTGATACCAAAACGCTACCGAAGGATATTCTAGTAGATGGGGGCGGTCATGTGATTCTGGCATGCTAATATCAAACAACTCATCGCAGTTTAACATTGACTTTACTAGTGCTAATTCTACAGAAGTTAGGGAGGATTCACCTGCTATAGTGTTTTCATTCATAGCGGGAGGAGTAGAAATCCTCAGAGAGGAAGAAGTCGTAGCAGACGTGAATGACGAATCCATCTCCTTGACCTCGTGACCAGAGGAAGGGGAGCCCTCAGTTAAGTTAATGACATCAGTTGAGTGGGAAGAAGGTGCTTGACTGGAGGGGTTTTGGATGGCTATGCGACGGGAACGACGAGCAGAAGTTTGTTTCCTCTTCGCCCCAGAGGTTTGTTTCTTCTTCACTTGAGTGTGAACGGAGGTGTCCGATTGAGAATCCTCGTGTTGGGAAGTTTGTTGCTGGGTGTCAGATGGTGGGGGTTCACGTTGGTCGGAAGTGGTGAATTCCTCGGAGCGAGAGGGAGTTTGCGCCATGGATGATTTACAGTAAAAATTTGAAAGGAATAGCTAAAAAAGTGAAGGGAGATGAAAGTGAAAACCCCCAATATAGGAGAGAGAAGGGGGCGGTTGGAAAAAAGGTGGGGGAAGTTGTAAAGTCTCCTCCACTTTTTCACTTAATACCAGTCAAAGGAGACCTGGTTCAAAAGTTTGAAATAGGCAGGTCTGCATAAAAAAAAAGAGAGAAAGAAGAAAGAGACTGCTGAAGGAATTGTTGCACATGACGGTTGCACGAATTAGGCTACTCTGAAATTTCCTAAAAGGAGACCTCCCGAAATTTAGAGTAGGGGGGAATAGATGATAGTGACAAAAATATCCAGGTCTACAGGAAGACCTGAGCGTACGACCTGAACACCCGACCTGAGCATTCTATATGGTGGCGATGGGGTCTCTCATGGAGACCTACTTTCAGAGAGCAGTCAGTAGATCTCTCGGCAAGGCCTCGCCAGAGGTCTGCACAGAGAGCTCTTAGTCAAGGCTCCCCCCCAGTTGAACACCTGACGGACAAGGACACTTTAATTAATGATTCATCCGGTACCATCAGAGAGTACGATGCTGCTATAGCCAATGAAGTGATAGAACGTGTAAAGATCAAGGTAAAAGAGTTGAAAGCAACAAAACTTCATTCTCAAGAAAACTCACGAGTATATATACTAAAAAACACAACACACACACACACTTTTTCTGAATCTTACTCCATATTCCATTAAACTGGTTCCGAAACAAAACCCAGAACACTGACTTAACCTTCGGAGGTGGTTCGCCGGGAAACCTTCCCGGCCCTTCCTTTTTCTTATAGATCCACGCTCGGATTCTTTCGGGAAGGACGATTCCAGTTATCCAAAGCCAAGGAGAATTGTGGAATAGGTGAGTATTGCTCTCTAGTCGTTCATTCGTTCTGATTTTACATGGTGTGCTTTTCTAGGCGCATCATGGAGGCATCTATCTTTAACCACTCTTCCACCCAACATGGGATTCTATTTATCTTTTACTCCACCAACGACTCTATACCGTTTCATAAAATGCAGAATTTCACAAAAATAGCAGAAATAAGCAAGTTTAAGAGATTACACCAAGATTCGCAAAGAGGTTTGAAATACGGGAATGCCCAAAATCGCTCAAACCATTTCTTGATAAAATAGCAGAAGTTTTTGAAAATAGATTCGTAAATCAACTAAAATGCTCAGACCCATTTTCTTAATACTTTTCTTTTCCTCTCAAACTTAAGCTCAAAACTCGGCGTCGTTGAAAAAAAGACACAGAAAAAAGAGTTTGAAACGAAATTCTAAGGCAAAATTTCGTTCCCATAGACGGCGCTTGATGATGCGGCTAGAAAAGCACACCATGTAAAATCAGAGCAAACAAATGACCAAAAACTAGTACTCACCTATACCACAGTGCTTCTTTGCTACAAGTGGTGAGAATCGTCCTCCATAGAAGAAGGGCCGGGAAGTTTTCCCGGCGAACCACCTCCGAAGATTAAGTCAGTATTCTAGGTTTTTTCTGGGAGGCGAATGTAACAGGAAAAATAAGTCTGAAAATTATGTGTTTGTGTGTGTTGGGTTTGTAATATATATACTCATGTGTTTTCTTGAGAGTGAAGTTGTACGACTGCCAACACCTCTTTTTCCTTGATCTTTACACGTTCTATCATCTTATTGGCTATGGCATCATCGTACTCTCTGACGGTACCGGATGAACATTAATTAAAGCATCCCTGTCCGTCAGGTGTTCAACTAGGAGAGAGCCCTAACTAAGAGCTCTTCGCGCAGATCTCTGGCGAGGCCTTGACAAGAGACCTACCGACTATTCTCTGAGAGTAAGTTTCCACGGGAGACCTCATTGCAACCGTTTAGAGTGCTCAGATCAGGTGTTCAGGTTGCGCGCTCAGGTCTTCCTGGAGATCTAGATATTTTTGTCACTATCAACTACGTTTGCTTTTCCTGGATGATAATTGATACTACAATCATAATCCTAGACTAATTCGAGTCATCTTCTTTGCCTCATATTCAATTCCTTTTGCTCGAAAAAGTACTTCAAACTCTTGTGATCCGTAAAAATCTTAAACCTTACACCATAGAGGTGATGTCTCCAAATTTTCAACACATGCACAACGGCTGCTAGTTCTAAATCGTGGGTTGGATAATCAACTTCATGGGGTCGAAGTTGTCGTGAAGCATAAGCTATCACCTTTCCTTCTTGCATCAATACGCACCCTAATCCGTTCTTTGAAGCATTTGTATAAACCATGTATTCCTTATTTGCTTCTGGAAGAGCTAACACTGGTGTTGTGGTTAACTTTTCCTTGAGTGTCTGAAAACTCGTCTCGCACTAGTCAGTCCATTTCTACTTGCTTTCCTTCCGAAGTAGTTGCGTCATAGGTCTAGCAATTGTAGAAAATCTCTCGATGAATCTTCTATAATAGGCAGCTAAACCTAAGAAACTCCTAATTTCGTTAGGATTTGTTGGTGATTTCCAATTGCGTACTATCTCTACCTTGGCAGGGTCTACCTTGATGCCTTCTGCTTATGTGTCTAAGAAACATCACTTCTTTCAGCCAAAACTCGCACTTACTGAATTTGACATAAAGTTTCTCAGCTCTAAGCATTTCTAACACTATTCGCAAGTGTTCTTTGTGCTCCTTCTCATTTTTGGAGTAAATAAGAATGTCGTCAATGAATACTAAGACGAATTTGTCTAAGTACGGGTGAAAAATTCTATTCATAAGATCCATGAATACTGCGGGGGCTTTAGTCAAACCAAATGGCATAACTAGGAATTCTTAATGGCCATATCTGGTTCGAAAAGCAATCTTAGGTATATCTTCAGGTTTGATTTTCAATTGGTGATATCCAGATCTTAAGTCTATTTTTGAAAATACACCTGCGCCCTTAAGCTGATCAAAGAGGTCTTCTATCGTTGGCAAAGGATATTTATTTTTTAGGGTGATCTTATTCAGCTCGCGATAGTCTATGCACATCCTCATAGAACCATCCTTCTTCCTGACGAACAAAACAATCGCTCCCCATGGTGAAATGCTCGGTCTAATGAAACCAAGATCTAACAACTCTTGCAGTTGGATCTTAAGCTCTTCTAACTCCTTAGGCGCCATCCTATATGGTGCTTTTGATTTGGGGGCCGATCGTGGCTCTAAGTCGATTGTGAAATTTACGTGACGGTCTGGTGGTAAACCTGGTAACACTTCTGGAAAGATGTCTTCATATTCGTTAACAATTTTCACGTCTTGTATGGCCTTTTTGGCTCCCGGTTCTCCACTTAGGTACACAAGATAAGCTTTGCAATTCTTCTTCTTCATCAACTTCTTGGCTTGTAGTGCGGATATTATCGGTATCCTCTTGTCCATCGAAATCCCATGGAATTGTGTCGGCTCTTTTTCCGGGGGTTGGAAAGAAATTTTTCTCTCATTGCAGAGAATCGTGGCATAATTCTCAGACAACCAGTCCATTCCTAAGATTATATCTACATCCCACAGTATCATAACATTCAAGTTGTTCTCTTTAATCTTAAGAGTTCCAATTTCTAATTCTAGGTTAGAGCAAACATGCGTGGAAGTTTTGGTCTCTCCTGAGGGTGTAGCTACTCTCATAGCGTGATTAGCTCGAACAAGTCTGATATCTAAGTTATCCGCACATGAGCCAGCAATAAAAGAATGCGATGCGCCAGTATCAAACAATATTTTTATAGGGGTATTATGAAGTTTACCCATACCTGCCAGGTTTCCCTTGCCCTTATTCTGTGCACTCTGCTTGATCGTGAATGCCCTGGCATTCTGTTGCTGTTGGGCATGCTGTTGATACTGCTGCTGCATCATCTGCTGCTGCGGCTGTGCCTGAATTGCCCTAAAAGGTTAGGGCTGACCATACTGGTTCTTCCCTACTGCTTGCAACAGTTTCGGGCAATCCTTCTTAAAATTCCCCTTCTGTCCACAGTTGAAACAAACACCAGAGTTCGCTTGACAGACACCGTAGTGTACCCTATTACACTTAGAACAGGCAAGAACGGTGATCCTTCCTTGGTTATTCCCTCCCTGGTTGTTGTTCCCTTGCTGCCCCTGTGACTGACCCTGCTGGTTGTTTGCTTTCCATGGTCTTGCTTGATTATTCCCTTCTACATTCTGTCCCGACTAATTGTTCCCTTGCCATGGCTTCTTGCCATAGTTATTATTCTGGTTAGGCTACTGAAAGCCTTGTTGATTACCACTCTATTTCCCCTAATTGTTGTAGTGCTGATAGTAGCCACTGTTGTTTCCTCCTTCCCATTTTCGTTTCCCTTGATAGTTACTATTATTGTTGTTGTTGAAATGGCCTCGATTCTGAGTTTGGGTTAGGGCTGGTGCGGGTGTTACGACTTTCTTTTCATCAGGCACTACTGCCTCCATCTCTAGGGCTCACCCTAGTATCTCCGTGTAGCTCAGTCCTCCGTGACTGGCTAGTGCTACACCTAGCTCGTGCTTAAGTCCCCCACAGAACTTCTTTGCGATCTTTTCCTCGGTATCTACCTGCTCAGGTGCATATCTTGATAACTCGCAGAAATTTGCATCATATTCCGTGACCGTCATCTTTCCTTGCTTCAGATTGTAGAACTCAGCCTCTTTCTGCGCTCTATAAGTCTTAGGCACGTATTTATTGTACAATGCTTCCTTAAATTCGTCCCAAGTAAAACGAGCCAAGTGCTCCGCTGGTATGACCTTCTGTCTAGCCTCCCACCAGTAGTCAGCTGGTCCGGAGAGTTGAAATGTGACACACAAAAGACGCTCCTTATCACAACATCTGAGGAGTTTAAAGATTCTCTCAATGGATCGCACCCAAAGCTCAGCATCGCTTGGGTTACCGGATCCATTACAAACGGGTGGGTTTCGTTTGAGGAATAGATCCTCAATATTACAACGGGGTGGTGGTGAAGATGGTGGTGGTGTAGGTGGAGGGGTTTCATAGCGTTCTTGTTCCTCTTCCCTTTCACCTTGTGCTTGACGTCTACCTGGTCCCCTAGGCCTACCAGGTCCTCTTCTATTGTTTACTACTCTCGACGGCATTTTGAAACTATAGAAAACAAGAATTCTCATTAGCACTTTTGCTTTAAAAAAATTCACCCACTTAGTAAAATTCTTCCAAGTTTAAACAAGTTTATGGAAAGAAATAGATAATAGCATCAATACTATTTCTATGAAACTTTTAACTTCGCAAGTTAAATAAGAGCAACCAACTAAACATGGTAAGAACAAACGTTCACTGGATCAAAGCCCACTCACGGGGTTATATATATATATATATATATGCGTAAAAAATTGTACTGATTTTGCCTCCAACGAGGACTTATACAAAAAGTTAGACTACAACTAGTCTGAGCTAGGCTAACTGCCTATCTATGTACAGGATGCACTAACAGGTTGCATTTCTGTACCTACTGGAAGTACTAGAACGGAAACGATTCATAAAATTTCGTATCCGTTTAGAGTACTACAAAAAGAAGTCTACTGATCTGAACTATGTACAAGACATTTTAAAAGAAAAACTACTATGCGTCTAAGTCTCTCTGCTCAACACGCTGCAATCGAGTCTGTGCTGCCCTCTATGGCCAGAAGCTCCTCGGAGTCCTCCTCAAGGTCCTCCTCTATCGGATCCTCCTCCGGATCCTCCTCCGGATCCTCTTCCATCGGATCCTCCTCCGAATCCTCCTCCAGATCTGTACCAAAGACTAGCTGAAGCGCCTCGTCAATCCTAATTGTGGTGCCATCCATAAGTACTAGAGGTGGTGGCAGAGGCACCTCCGAAACGGTCCTCTCTAAGTGTGGGACTAAGTCGTCAAAACTGGTCACTACCGTTTGCTTCTTCGGAGGAAGCAGGTGCTCGGGGGGTGGACTAGGCACGTATGCCTCTGCAGAACGGACCCTGGATGGTCCTGCCTCAAACTGCCCTCGGACCCTCGTCCAGGACTGGGGTAGGTCAGATATAATACCCCAGAAAAATTCTAGTGTCTTTAAAAATGAAAGTTAATAATAATTATGGCTTTGCACGCCTAAGATCATGAAATTAAATTCTAAAACTAATGGTAAACTCCATTTCAGAAAATAAATTCCAGAAGTCAGACGAACGACTACTATATTAGGGTTTTTGCGTCCGGTAGATTTTCCGTCCGTAAACTCAGAATTAAAAACCGTCAGAATTTACATTCACTTTTTCTTCGATACGACCAGAGAAAGTTAATTTTTATGATTTTTTCGGGCGAAAATTGGACTGTGATGTCCCGACTTTTTCTCGGATTTTGAAAAACGAATTAGATTTCGTCGAATTCGTAACTATCTAAGAAAGTATTTCTCGACTTTTATAACGTCGTTTAAAACCCGGAAACGAGATATTTCCGTCTAATAAAATGCATCCAAACACCTCCTAGTGTGTCATCACCCTTTAAATTAGATATTTTTTTACTTTATGTTTAGTTTTAAACTTGTCATCACCCTCCCTCTCCCACACTCCATTACCCCCCCCTCCCATTGTTCTCTCTCATTTCTCTCTCAAAATCTTCCATTAAAACTCATCCTTCAAGCTCTTCTCAAGAACACAAATCCTCCGTCTACCGATCGATCTTAGATCCGACTTCATATTCGGCAAGGTAAGAACTTCGTCTCCAATGTGAACCGAACACAAATCATTTTCCATCTTTTTCATTTTTTCGAAAGATAGGAGATGGAATAACATGTTGTCTTTTAATCGAATCATGTTCTAGTATGTTTAGAATCGAGTTCTACTTACCGAAAATTTAATAATTTTTGGGGGTTTGATCGTAGTTCGATTTCTTTGATGTTTGATCGATAGATTAGTGTTCTACATGTTGCTAATTGACTCTATGAATTAATTTGGATTTTTCTAAAAATAAAATTCGAAACCTAAGAGACGAAGAATGCATGATTTGGTATAGTAAATGTTATGGTATGCTCGATTGATTAGTAGAAATGAGATATACGATGTATGAGGATGATTATATATTTAATTGGGATTTTTCTAAAAATAAAACGAAAAACGTAAGAGACGGAAACGTGTCGGTAAGTTGAAGCTTGTTAATGTTTTGATAATATGATTCGCATATTAGTGATACACGTTAGATGATGATCGTTGTTGTAAAATTTGAACGAAAACGGAGAACGTAAGATTTTTAGTAAGAGACGAACCATCGACGATAAGTCGATCATGAATAATGAATTAGGATTTTGATTCGAACCTTTGATAATCTTGATAGTTAATGAACGTAACCATAAAGTTTCAACGAATTCTAAGAAGTTTTGATTTTGAATAAGAGACGAAGAATCGAGTTTAAGAGCCGGTAGAAAAGTTGAATAAGGAAATCCCTTTTAATAATAATGATTGTTATTGATTGACGAACAATATTGTAGTTAACAACTTTTCCATCCGAGAAACGAGACGATATGAGATTTAGTTAAGAATCGAGAGGTTGTTGAACGAAATAGAAATTGAAGTTTGTTTTGGTATAGTAAATGGTTAGTTGGAAATGACGAGGAAATGCTCGTCGTTTGTTAATCAAAAGTCGCGAATATGAACCCGTTTAAAGGATACTGTATGTAGACTCTATTGGGATGAAAATTTCGTGAAAATAAAAGTGGAATAGTATTGATCGAACTTAGGGAATCGAGCGTCGAGTTTTGTCGAGCATTAGGGTTTCGCGCGACTGTTTTGCACGTTTCACGGAAACTGTCATAACTTTTAGCTCGTTTAACAAAATTGAGATCCGTAAATTGGAGAGTAAACTAGACACCCGTACCTTTCTTTTGGTATAAGATTCATCCCCTTTTTTTGTATGCTCTGTTCTGTACAGACTTACCTACTTGGGCAGTGAGTATCCAAAGCCTAGTTTCCTATGTTGAATCCTTTTCCACTTCGTTCCTTGTGAACTTTTAAGTCGTTCTATCGACACCCTTTTACCTACTGACCTAAGTGTCAGGCAGTGAGCCAAGTCATTTTATAGACAAGAATTGATCGAAGTCTCGTTTGTTAATTAATCAAAAGAAAGTAGTAAAGTGCAAACGCCTAAAAGACTAAAAACCGTTTCAATTTCCTGTTTCTTTTATCGATTGCGTTCAAGTTGCTTAAGTCTGTTTATTTACGATAAAAGGAGGAAGTTAGCACCGAGGATAGGACGGAAGACCAGAGACGGAAGCTCATTTAATAGTTCTGTAATCAGTCAGGTGGGCTTTTATATATATGAAATAAAATGAGCAATGCTCGAAAATCTTTTTCTTTATCGCTTTGATAATCGTGTTTTCAAAGTGATAATCATGGCATGAACTACTTATTTTATGTTAGTTCTCTTGTACCTTATGAGTTAGCCAAAAGGGGTTAACTAAACGATCGGACTTTGAGTTAGCCAATTTGCTTTTCAAAGTTACTGTACATAGTAGCCGTTGAAGTATGGAACCCTGATGAGGGGATGACCTGCCGCGGTGATAAAGTAGCCGTTGAAGTATGGAACCCTGTTAAGGGACGACCTGCCGCGGTGATAATTATTTGGTAAAGATTGAACGTAACATCTATCAGAAAAATGCTTTGCAAAGCTATGTTTATAAAAAGAAAATGTTTAATAGGCACGGGCTTTTGAAAGAAACACCCCGATGCGCTATAAAAGAGATGCCTGATTTATCAATACTTATTGTATGTTTTCGGCAAAGTGCCCACTAAGTGCTTTATGTACTTAGCCCTGCATATGTTTCTAAATGTGCAGGTTGAGCGACGGAAGCGATGATGGTTGAGTAGGATAGTGATAGGAAAGAAGAACAAAGTCATATTCTACGTTTATTCCGTTGCCAAACTCTAGACGCTCTTATGTTATATTTTGTAAATCACTGTTGGTCTAAGTTTCTGTACAATAACTTAATTTCCTTTTGAGAACTTGTCGAGTGATCATTCGAGATCAACTCTCTCTTTTATCAATGAAGTCTTATTCGTAGAAATCATTCTGTGTTTAATGTTATGTTTATTCATTCATCCCCTTTCTTCCCCGCTTCTTTAATCCAATCCCAGTCGCACCCCGGCTTCTGCCCTCCCTCGGGATTTGGGGCTGTGACAGAGTGGTAGCCGATGAAGTATGGAACCCTGTTAAGGGACGACCTGCCACGGTGATAATTATTTAGTCAAGATTGAATGTAACATCTATCAGAAAAATGCTTTGCAAAGCTATGTTTATGAAAAGAAAATGTTTAATAGGCACGGGCTTTTGAAAGAAACACCCCGATGCGCTATAAAAGAGATGCCTGATTTATCAATACTTATTGTATGTTTTTGGCAAAGTGCTCACTAAGTGCTTTATGTACTTAGCCCTGCATATGTTTCTAAATGTGCAGGTTGAGCGACGGAAGCGGTGATGGTTGAGTAGGATAGTGATAGGAAAGAAGAACAGAGTCACATTCTACGTTTATTCTGCTGCCAAACTCTAGACGCTCTTATGTTATATTTTGTAAATCACTGTTGGTCTAAGTTTCTGTACAATAACTTAATTTCCTTTTGAGAACTTGTCGAGTGATCCTTCGAGATCAACTCTCTCTTTTATCAATGAAGTCTTATTCATAGAAATCATTGTATCTTTAATGTAATGTTTATTCATTCATCCCCTTTCTTCCCCGCTTCTTTAATCCAATCCCAGTCTCACCCCGGCTTCTGCCGTCCCTCGGGATTTGGGGCTGTGACATCAGAGATCGAACCCTCGTCCTCAACGAGTAAAGTTGCCTCTGCAGGAAATTCCTCAAGTGGTGCAAGTGGGGACGGTAACTCTAACATCGCAGTGAGCTCTGCGTCTATCTCTAGGTACCCTGCTCCTGGAAATAACTCCTCAACGGGTGCAAGAACCGGTGGTAACTCTAACATCGCGGCTAACTCTGGATCCATGACAAAAGGCTCTGGTTCATGAGCAGCTGGAATATGGAGGTAGGGGTGGTGCTCGTGAACAGGAATAGACACCATGTATCTACTCTCAAAGAAACGCTCGTGTATGGCTAGAGCGAATCCTAAAAAGTCACATGTCGGCTTGGTGGCATCACCGATCAGTGTAAGAAAGTACCAGGCGGTCTCGTGTGCCCATCCACGCCACTCGTCGGGCAGCCGTCCGATCAAAGCCGTTATAGCCTGACGCTCTGTAACGAAGTGCCGAGCTGTGTGGTAACGTGCAGCAAAGTCGCTGACTATCTGTCCTATGTCGTGGTTCGGGTCTACCTCGTAGTCATAATATTCATCCAAAAATCTCATCTACCATGGTACGCTGTCTCAGGGGTCTACTCTTCCGAGCCGTGACGCGTCTCGTAACCATCTTATAAAGTTTTTTTTTTAAAGAACACGGATCAGTAACTGGTAGGATAATAACACATTTTAAGGAATTCTTAAATTACAAAATAGAATATTCCATTATTTAATTGCAATATCTTTAACCACTTAATAACAACTTATCTTTAAGCATCTGGCAATTTTAAGAAATTGCACTCAAATACTTGAAGAAAACTCTTAACGGTTCTTAATTATTAAAACAAAGTTGACTCCAAAGAGACTTTGTTCATGTCACTTATACGCAAGTGACATTCCTTTTTGAATCGGTTATGTCCTTCCCATTTCGTGATCGCCTCTCGAAATTTTGGAACCAACGCTTCTTATTAGTTCTATGTTATCAAGGAACCGGGAAAAGTCTTAGAGTAATAGTTAGGTTCTCATGCTAACATACTTCTCAATAAAAAAGAAATTATAACTCAAATAATTTCACATAAACAAATGCTCTGTCGGACTAACTTGAAAGAATTTTGGATGCAGAGTGATACCACTCTGTCACAACTCCAAATCTCGAGGGACGGCAAAGCCGGGGTGCGACTAGGGGTTGGATTAAAGAAGCGGGGAAGAAGGGGGAATAACCGAATAAATGAATAAACTGACATTTATAAACAAGATAATTACTATGAACTGATTCTATTAAACAACAGAGAGTCAATCCCGAAGGATCGCTCGACAAAGTTGTTTCTGAGTTGACTAGGTTTCAAGTATGAAAAGTTAAACCGAAAAGATTATACATTAAAAAGAAGTATTTTGCAGCGGAATAAAACGTAGAGTGATAACACATTTCAGATGTGAAATCGAGGCTCAACTAAACTTTACTTCCTTAAGTACGACCTCTACTCAACCTCCGCTGCCTTCGTCACTCAACCTGCACATTTAGAAATACATACAGGGCTAAGTATAAAACATACTTAGTGGGCACTTTGCCAAAATCATATCATAAGCTTTATAGATTAATCAGGCATCTTTAAAGTAACACATCGGAGTTTTTAATCAAAGGTCCATGCTTACTAAACATTTTTCTTTCATAAATAGCTTGATCAAGCATTTTCTGTTGTTACGTTCAAATTTTCCAACTTCTGTTTCAACGCCGGGGGAGAGTATACTTCTCCCGCGCACGTTCCTCATCATGGCTGGCTATCCCTCAATAGAGTACCACACACAACGGCTACTGTGTACACTAACCCTGGAAAATCCTTCCGGTTAACTCAGAATCCGATCGATTAGCTGGCGAACCAACTCAGAATGGCACAAAAGAATTCACAAAAACAATTCTTTTATGCACTAATAATCACTTTCAAAACATACTTATAAAGCAATAGGTAAATATTTTGAGCAACGCTCACTTTATTTTGTTATATAGAAAAGCCCACCTTAACCGGTTACAGAACAAATACAAACTTCTGTCTTCGGTCTTCCGTCCTGTCTTCTAATTTCGACTTCCTCCTTTGATCACAAACATTCAAACTTTAGTAATTGGTCGAGACGATTAAAGAAAAAGAAATCGAATTCGGTTAAGTCTTTTAAGAGTTTGCACTTTAACTAATTCCTTTTGGTTTAAAAAGAAACGAGATTCGGACACATCTCATTTAGAACTAACTCGGTTCCTTACTCGACATTAATATTAGTTAAAACGGAAGTCAATAACTTATTATTGACTTAGAAGTTCTTAAAGAATTCAAGTTAAGAAAAGATTTCACTTAAGAAATAGAGCTACAGAAGAATCTGCACAACTGCTAAAGATCAAAAGCTCACGCAGAACAGACTACTGTGAAATAGGGGAGGTGCTTGGTACCAAACGAAAGATACAGATGTCTAGTTTACTTTCCAATTTACGGATCTCGATTTCGTTAAATGAATAAAGAGTTCTGGCCGTTTCCATCAAGGGTCGCAAAACTGGCAGAAAACCCTACGGATTCAACTTCAACTCACACTTTTCTATGTTTGTCAAAACATTATACAACACTCAAAACTCTTGAAAATTCAACCAACCAAACCATACAAACTCACATTCCAAAGAATTTCTATACTTAGCAATTTCAAACATTAACGTCTTTTGTCAATCAAAGAATTTAAATCATGTCAATCCTTAATTTCTATACTTCGCAATTTCAAAGAATTTCTCAACAACATGTCAATCAATTTCTTAACTTCTATATCAATCATCAAATGATATCATTCCAATTAACATATGATCATTTACTCACATCATACTCAAAACCACAATCACTTATTCATATATAACATGAAATTCTCAAAACTTACACAATGAACCCTAAGCATACTAAATCACTAATATCCAATTAGTTTTCTCATTTCATTTAACCGTCAAGACTTATACTCAATTCCTTGTCTCTTACAAAAAGATAAATGTTCTTAGAAATCTTCCATACTTTCAATTTAAGATCCTTAAACACTTAGATCAACTAATATACAAACCACATATTCATATCATCCTTTATACTTAGCATAATCTCGATTCTTCGTCTCCAACAAAAAATAAAAAGTGCTCGGAAAATTCTAACTAAATTATATGATGATTAACATGCATACAACTTCTCATTTATGCAAACAACATCATCAAATAAATTCTATCCTTAAAAATCCGATCGAATGTTCGTCTCCAACGATTATCGTTTTATTTTTAGAAAAATCTAACATAAATATATGCTCAACTACATGCTCCCTACATCTCATATATCACAACACATCATCAAAAACATAAGATCTACTCAATCAAAATCATACTTCTTTGTCTCTTACAAACTTGTTCTTATTTTTAGAAAATTCTCAATGTGTCACAGCCCCAAATCCCGAGGGACGGCAGAAGCCGGAGTGCGACTGGGGTTGGATTTAAGAAGCGGGGAAGAAGAGGGTTAACTGACTAATCATACATGAAAGGCATCAAATAAACCATGAACAAGACTTGAATATAATAAAGAAAGAGTTAATCGCTAAGGATTACTCGACAAAAGTACACAGTAGAAACTAAGTTCAAATTTACAGACTTAAACTACAGTGTATTGTTCAAAAGTACATAATCTCAAGACTTAGAGTTCTGCAGCGGAAGAATCTTAACTAAGGCATCCTATCCTTTCAACCCAACTTCAACCGTTGCCGCTCACGTCGCTTCAACCTGCACATTTAGAAAACAATGCAGGGCTAAGTACAAAAGTACTTAGTGGGCACGATGCCGAAATCATAATCATAAGTATAGATAAATATGGCATTTCATAATTGTAGCACATCGGGGTTTTATTTAAAAGAGGCCCGTGTCTACTAAACATTTTCTGACTCTTTTCTCATAAATCACTCGCGCGAGCATTTTCTGACTGATGTTACGTTCAATCTTGACCAATTCTCATTCACCGTGGCTGGTACCCCTCAACAGGATATTACATACACCACAGGTTACAAAGTGCACTAACTCTGGAAAGCACTTAGCAGCTAACTCAGAGCCGATCGTTAGTTAACCTAGTTAGATTAACTCTAAATCTGGAAAACACGAATGTTAACTCAGATAGGTACAAGAGAACTCACATAAAACATAAAACAGTTCATGCCATAATATCACTTTGAAAACACAGATATCAAAGCGATAAAGAAAGATTTTCCGAGCATTGCTCGTTTTATTTTGTATATAAAAGCCCACCTTGTAATACAGAACTAAAAACACTAGCTTCCAATCTTCGGATCTTCCGTCCTTTCTTTACAGCTGGCTTCCTCCTTCATCGTAAAATAATAATACTTAAAATTGATTCGTAAAAGATAATCGATCAAAGAAAATCGAAATAGGTTTTAGTCGTTTCATTCTTTAGGCAATTGCATGCTTACTAGTTTCATTTTACTTAAACGGGAACGAGACTCGAACAAAACCCGTTTAGAACTCGAAAGGTCTCATAATCGACTCTTAGGTCAGTAGAGAGGGTAGTCGATAGCTTAATACGACTTAAAAGATCATAAGGAACTAAGTTGGAAAGAATCAACTTAGGAAAAATTACGTTTTAGTTCATTAAACAACTTATGCAATTTCTCGCTTAACTAAACTTCTTTACTTGAACGGGTATGAGATGAGATCTCATCTCGTTTAGCACTCAAGGCTCCTTTCTTGACTCTAGGGTCAGTAGGAAGATATTCGTTAGTTATTATGGCTTAGACGATCGAAAGAAACTAAGTTGCGAACGAAACAACTTAGAAGAAATGAAACTGAAATTTCACTGCGCATTACAGTGACTCTGGGGACTGTCCAGAACAGGGGATTTCGAAACAGGGGATGAGCCCTGTACTGTTGGAAAGTTTGGGATGTCTAGTTTACGCTCCAATTTACGGATCGCAAATCCGATAAACGAGCTAAAAGTTATTACAGTTTTCGGCGAGGGTCGCAAAACTGCCGCGATAACCCTAGTTGCTCGATAGATTCGACGCAAAACGGATCGCAGTCATCACGTACTCCCGTACGTGATGATCTCCTTCTCAAAACTCGTCCAAATAGCACGACGTTCTAAACGTCGGCTTCCAACTAACAAGTACTAAATCAACAAGTTATTCAAATTTCTCGTTCTAGTTCTAGACTATCACTATAGCTCATATTATATTAGCTCGAAAGCTCATGACATCAACTATAAAGTTATTCCCAAGTCCATCATAAACAATAATATCAAATTAGAATTCTCATTCGTCTTCTCGGTTATTAGTTACGTCTAATTGTTCGTCTCTTACACAATTTTCAAAGTTATCGGATTTCATTTACGTCATTAAACAACATCTAACGAGAATCACTTTCATGCATACAATCATTTCATATCAACACTATATTTCAACTTACGATGTGTTCTTTGTCTCTTACAAATTCAATAATATTTTTAGAAAAATCTAATTAAATTCCCATTATCAACTAACATCATTTGCAACTATATTCCATCAACAAAACATCAATTAAACCAAACACATGAAAACCCCTAAAACTCTAATAATTTTTGGTATTTAGAGAAGGGTTAAGAGAGTGATTTTCTTCTTCAATTAACACCATTTATTCATTAATCATCCTATTATAACATCAATTAATCAATTACAATCCAATTACATACTAACATGCAAAAATCCCCAATTCAAAACTCAAACCCTAAATCGGTTTTCAACATAACATGGGGCTTTTGATTTCTCTTTGTTCTAATCACTAATTAAGCACTTCTTAAGCATGAATTTAACATCAATTGAAGAAATCCAAAAATCCTACAAAAGCCCTAAAAATTTCGGTATTTACAAAGAGTTAGGGTTCTTAAATTTCAATCAATTTCAAACCTAGAATTCACATCCAAACACTTCTAATTTCATTAATTCAAGATCGAAACATCTAATTCATCACCCTAATTTTCGATCAAAAAGAAAAAATAAAAAGAAGAGGATGATGGATGGATAGAATTAAAGAGGAGAGGATTACCTTGATAATTAACAAAGAAGGTAAGAGGTTTTGATGGTTGGATGAATGACTCGTGATTTCTTCTTGATGAAAGCTTGAAGTTCTTCAATGGTGATGATGAAATGAAGATGGGAGAGGGAGGGAGTATGGCTGTCGTGTGATATGGGGAGGGAAGGAGATGAGTGATGACAAGGTTAGATTGAATAGTATTACCTAAGGTGTAAAGTAGGAATAGTATAGTAATAGGTGTCACTTACTAAACTAATAAAAGTCAAAATATCCCTTAATGTGAGAGAAGTGAAGTCGGTTGGAGGGAGAGGGAGAAGGAAAATACGCGCTTGTTCGGAGCGATACGATGTTACGGAAATCGTACGATGAAAAACGTAGCTCGGCACAAAATCGTCGTGATCCGATTCAACCGAAAATTCTAACGTACTAAACTTAATCGGAAAATAAATTTATAAAATTTATTTTGACAAAAACTCGGGACGACACAGTCCGAGTTTTGTCCAGAAAATCATAAAAACGAACTTTCTCGGGCGAGTTCGTATCGCGATTTCGTGAATGTAAAAATCAGACGGTTTTCCGTTCTGAGTTCACGAACTAAAAACTTTTCGTACGCGCTAACCCTAAATACAGTAGTCGTCTAGCTGACTTCCGTAATTTATTTTTGGAAACGGATTCGACCGTTAGTCTTAGAATTCAAAATCGTAAACTTAGGCGTGCAAAGCCATTTATTTAATTAACTTTAAATTTTTGAGATCGTAAGGAATTTCCGGGGCATTACATCCTACCCCCCTTACGAAAAATTTCGTCCCGAAATTTGCATACCTTCTGCAAAAAGATGAGGATATCGCTCCTTCATCTTCTCCTCGAGTTCCCACGTGACTTCTTCTTGCCCGTGGTGGTTCCAAAGAACTTTAACGATCGGTATCGATTTGGTTCTTAATTCTTGGACTTTTCTATCCAAAATCGATATCGGCTTCTCTTCATAGCTTAGGTCAGATTCAAGAACTACGTCTTGCTGACTAATGACGTGCTTAGGATCGTAAACATATTTTCTCAACTGAGAAACGTGAAAAACGTTATGAACGCTTCCTAGACTTGGCGGTAAGGCCAATCTATAAGCGACGAGTCCTATTCTCTCGAGGATTTCATAAGGTCCTATAAACCTGGGTCTTAGCTTACCCTTAACTCCGAACCTAAGGATTCCTTTGGTCGGGGATATCTTAAGAAAAACCTTATCTCCTATTTCAAACTCAAGATTGGTTCGACGATCATCGGCATACGACTTCTGTTGGCTCTGAGCTTCTTTCATTCTATCTCGAATCTGTCGAACTATCTCAATCATCTCATTGATCGCATCTGGGCCTAGGTTCTTTCTCTCACCTACTTCGTCCCAATAAAGTGGCGATCTACATTTCCTTCCATACAAACCCTCAAACGGCGCCATTCCTATCGTGGCCTGATAGCTGTTGTTATAAGCGAATTCGACTAAGTGTAGAATTTCTTCCCAATTCGCTCCTCGGTCTAAAACCACTGTTCTTAACATGTCGACTAAAATCTGAATCGTTCTCTCTGACTGCCTATTTGTCTGTGGGTGAAACGCTGTAATGAAATTAAGCTCTGTTCCCAATTCTTTCTGCATCGTAATCCAAAATCTCAAAGTGAATTTGGCGTCTCTATCTGATATTATGACCATCGGTACTCCATGCAGATGTACAATCTCTCTGACATACAACTGAGCTAGTTTCTCTGATCCGTACGTAATCTTAATCGGTAAGAAGTGCGCTAACTTCGTAAGCCTGTCTATTATCACCCAAATTGCTGTGTTTCCTCTTCTCGACTTAGGCAAGCCTGTGACAAAGTCCATAGCTATGCCTTCCCATTTCCATTCTGGGACATCCAATGGTTGTAGCTAGGCATGCTAGGCATCTTTCTACAAACGAGGCAACGTCTCGTTTCATTCCATTCCACCAAAAGTTTCTTCTCAAATCTTGGTACATTTTCGTACTTCCTGGATGTGCTGTGTAAGGCGTATCGTGAGCCTCACTCAAGATCTCGTTCTTCAATTCGCTGTCGTCGTCAGGAATACAAACTCTGCCTTCAAAAAGTATCGCATTGTCTGGAGCTTCAGAATATCCTTCTGGCTTATCTGTTCTTATCCTCACTCGTAACTTTTCCATTGACTCGTCTTTTCTCTGAGCACTGATGATTCTTTCTCTCAGATCTGGTGTAGCTTTTAATGCTGCTATCTGACTTGTTATCGTAGCTGGCGTGTCAAGAACTCTGATATCCATCTTCTCGAATTCTCGTACTAAAGTTTTTTCTTCTACAAAAAGGCATCCTAACTTCGTTGGAGCCTTGTGACTCAATGCGTCTGCTACCACATTAGCCTTTCCTGGATGATAGTTGATTCCGCAGTCGTAATCCTTGACTAGTTCCAGCCATCTTCTTTGTCTCATGTTCAGTTCTTTTTGCTCGAAAAAGTACTTCAGGCTCTTGTGATCAGTGAATATCTCAACTCTTACACCATAGAGATGGTGTCTCCAAATCTTTAACGCATGCACTATGGCTGCGAGTTCTAAATCATGGGTTGGGTACTCAACTTCGTGAGGTCGAAGTTGTCGGGAAGCATAAGCTATCACTCGTCCATCTTGCATTAAAACACAACCTAATCCATTTTTCGATGCATCGGTGTAAACCACATACTCTTTGTTTGTGTCTGGTAGTGCTAGTACTGGTGCTGTGGTTAGCTTCTCCTTAAGAGTTTGGAAACTCTTCTCACACTCATCCGTCCATTTAAATTTGGTATCCTTCCTGAGTAGATGCGTCATCGGGCGAGCGATCGTAGAGAATCCCTCAATAAACCTTCTGTAATAACCGGCTAAACCCAAGAAACTTCTGATCTCGTTCTGACTCGTTGGTAACTTCCAGTTGTGCACTGCTTCTACCTTGGCTGGATCCACCTTGATTCCTTCCGCCGATACTATGTGCCCAAGGAACATTACTTCCTTCACCCAAAATTCGCATTTACTGAATTTGGCGTAGAGTTTCTCGGCTCTTAGTGTTTCCAACACTATCCGTAGATGTTCCTCGTGCTCCATCTCATTCTTAGAGTAAACGAGGATGTCGTCGATGAATACTAAAATGAATTTGTCCAAGTAGGGGTGGAAGACTCTATTCATAAGATCCATGAATACGGCTGGAGCATTGGTACATCTTCAGTACATCTTCAGGTTTGATCTTGAGCTGATGGTACCCTGACCTCAAATCTATCTTGGAGAAGACTCCTGCACCCTTGAGCTGATCGAACAGATCCTCGATCCTTGGCAAAGGATATTTGTTCTTAAGCGTGATCTTGTTCAGTTCTCGGTAATCTATACACATCCTCATTGATCCGTCCTTTTTCCTAACAAATAGCACTGGTGCTCCCCAAGGTGAGACGCTTGGCCTGATAAAACCAAGGTCTAGCAATTCTTGTAACTGGATTTTGAGCTCTTCTAATTCTTTCGGTGCCATCCTGTATGGGGCTTTAGACTTTGGAGCTGCTCCTGGTTCTAAGTCGATCGTAAAGTCCACATGACGATCTGGTGGCAATCCTGGTAGCACTTCCGGAAAGACATCTTCGTATTCATTCACAACTTTTACATCTTGGATGATCTTCTCGGCTCCTGGCTCTCCGACTAGGTACACAAGATAGGTTGTGGTACCTTTCTTCTTCATGAGTTTCGTGGCTTGAAGGGCTAATATAATTGGTACGCCTCTACCCATTAAAATTCCGTGGAATTCGGTCGGTTCTTTTCCCGGCAGTTGAAAAGAGATTTTTCTCTCGTTGCAGAGAATTGTGGCATAATTCTCTGACAACCAATCCATTCCTAGGATTATATCTACGTCCCACATTATCATAACATTTAAGTTGTTCGCTATAACCTTATGAGTTCCTATTTCTAGTTCTAGGTTAGAGCAAACATGAGTAGAAGTAGTGATCTCTCCTGAAGGTGTGGCTACTCTCATAGATTGTGCAGCTCTTACAGGTCTGATGTCTAAGTTATCGGCACACAAGCTAGCAATGAAAGAATGCGATGTGCCAGTATCAAACAGTATCTTAATGGGGATGTTGTGGAGTTTTCCCATACATGCTAGATTGCCTTTTCCTTTGCGCTGACCACCCTGTTTGATAGCGCATGCCCTCGCATTCTGTTGCTGCTGTGCATGCTGCTGAAACTGTTGTTGGTTCATTGGCGGCTGCTGCGGCTGTGCTTGAATGGCTCAGAGAGGTACGGCTTGAAGCGGCTTCAGGCAGTCCTTTTTCATGTGCCCCTTCTGTCCACAGTTGAAACAGTTAGGGGTGCCTATCTGGCAGACTCCGGGATGGGCTCAGTTGCATTTCGGGCAGATAGGAATGGTAACCCTCCCTGGGTTATTCGCTCCCTGGTTGAAGTTTCTCTGTTGCCCCTGCGGCTGGTTCTGTTGATTGTTGCCCTTCCACGGCGAGTTCTGCTTATTCCCCTGAATAAACAACCCCGATTGGTTGTTTCCCTGCCAAGGCCTCTTGTTGTTGTTGGTGTTGTTGTTGTTGTTGTTGCCAGGCTGTTGATAGCCCTTTCTCTGACCTCCCTGGTTGTTGAAATTCTGATTGTAGCCTCCGCTACCTCCTCCGTTCCATTTCCTCTTACTCTGATAGTTGCTACTATTGCTGTTATTGTAGCCTCGGTTCTGATTCTGCACTAGTGCTGACGCAGTTGGTATAATTTTCTTCTCATCAGGCACGACGGCCTCCATTTTCAGTGCTCTTCCCAAAATATCCGTATAGCTTAGTCCTCCATGACTAGCCAAAGAGATTCCTAACTCATGTCGTAAACCTCCTTGAAATTTCTTGGATAGCTTCTCCTCGGTGTCAACCAATGTCGGCGCATACCTCGACAGCTCGTAGAACTTGGCATCATATTCCGTCACGGTCAGCTTTCCTTGCTTCAGATTATAAAACTCGGCTTCCTTCTGTGCCTTATACGTCTTGGGGACGTACTTATCAAACAAGATCTCCTTGAACTCTTCCCATGTAAAATGAGCCTGATGCTCTGCGGGTATCACCTTCTGTCTCGCTTCCCACCAGTAATCTGCCGATCCCGTCAAATGGAATGCGACACAAAGCATTCTCTCCTCATCAGTGCATCTGAGGAGCTTGAAAATCTTCTCGGTAGATCTCACCCATAGCTCAGCATCGCTAGGGCTACCAGTTACATTGAACATCAGAGGGTTCCTCTTGAGAAAGAGATCCTCTATATCCCTACGGGGCGGTGGTGGAGGTGGTGGTGATGGGGGTGGAGATGGGGATGGAGATGGGGATGGGGTGGCATTCTACTCATATTCCTGTTCTCTGTTGTTTTCTGGTTGACGTCTACCACGTCCTCTCGGCCTTCCAAGTCCTCGACCTCTCCTATTGTTCATGTTTCTCGGTGGCATTTTCTTTTGATCTAAGGAAAAATTGAAATTCTCATTAGTTCTCTTCTGTCAATTTCTCTTATCACTTACTAGCTTGTTCTCGACTTAATCAAGTCCACAAAACAACATATCGAACATAGCTTCGATATTATTTCATTAATCTTTTAACTTTCGAGTTAAACTTAATTTCTCATTACACTAGTTCATTTGACATTCTGATTTTAATTACTCAATTCATAAGAAATTTTGCTTGTGATTAAAAACCCTCTTCACGGGTCATGTATATATATATACATCAAAAGAATATTAATTCTGCCTCCAACGAGGACTTATACAAAAAGGTTAGACTACTATTAGTCTAAACTAGGCTAGTTGCCTACTATTTACCGGGTGCACTAACAAGTTGCAACTCCGTATATACTAAAGTACTAGAACGGAAACGATTCATAAAATTTCGTATCCGCTAGAGTACTTACAAAACTAACTAGTTACTGATCCGACTCTATACAGGACAAAGAGCTACTACTACTACTGATATTTACCCACGTCTACAATGCTCTGCTCAACTAAACTGCAGTCGAGTCCAAAAACTACCCCCCTATGGCCTGCAAAAACCCTAAGAGTCCTCCTCTGGGTCCTCCTCCGGATCCTCGTCCGGATCCTCATCCGGATCCTCCTCCGGGTCCTCCTCCGGATCCTCATCCGGATCCTCCTCCTTCGGGTCCTCGTCCGGGTCCTCCTCCTCGGACTCTGAACCAAAAACAAGTTGTAGTGCCTCGTCCACCCTCAGAGTAGAACCATCGGCAAGTGTAAGCAGGGTGGGTGAGGGTGCCTCTGAAGCCGTCTCCTCCAGGTCGGAAACCAAGTAGTCCTCGCTGACCTCTATCGCACGCTTCTTCAGGGGAAGAAGGTGCTCGGGAACTGAACCCTGAACCTGACTCGAACTCTTCCCTAGAACGGATCCTGGACGGTCCTACCTCCATCTGCTCTCTAACTATTCCCCACTTCGCACAGATCTCCTCGAGCGGCGTAAGTGGAGAAGGTAACTCTAACAAGGCAGCAAGCTCGGCGTCGGTCTCTCGGTAGTCTGGCTCCTCCCTGTACAGTCTCGTCTCCAACGGTCCCTTGACTCTAACACAGTGACTCTGGTGTAGCTACTGTCTCCTCGTCCTCCTCTAGCTGCTCTAACTCAGCGTTAGACTCCTCAACCAGTACACCGTCTGGTGGCAACTCCAACAGGGCAGAAAACTCTGGGTCTAAGTCAAGGTGCTCTGGCTCTATCTCTGCTGGAAACTGACTGTAGAGAAGGTACGGCTCTAATGGGATGGGAAGCATGAATCTGCTCTCGAAGAAGCGCCTGTGCACGAACAGGGCGAATCCGGTGTAGTTGCCGGTCGGCTCAGTGTCGTCACCGAAAATCCCTAAGAAGTACCACGCCGCACGGTGCGCCCAACCGCGCCACTTGTCCGGTAGGTGAACAATCAGGTCTAGAATTGCCTGACTCTCCCAGATCAAGTGTCGCACTGGGTAGTAAGCTGAAGAAAAGTTACTAACAATTTGCCTTACGTCCTCCTCTCCGTAGTCTACCTCAAACTCGTAGTACTCATCCTGCAGCATGTCTACTATAGTGCGCTCGCACTCTACCAAAGGCTGGCTCTTCCGAGCTGTAACACGAGTCCTAGCCATCCTACAAAAGTTTTAAGGAAACACGGATCAGTAATAGGTAGGAAAAAAAAATTAACTTATCTCAACGAAAACATAAATTACAAAATGAATATTCCTTATTCAATCGTAACATCATCACTTAAGTCAACCCCTGATCAAGACTTCTAGCAATTCAAGAAATCGCACTTAAACAACATACATAATTAAAAAAAATCAAGATTTTATTTTCATTCTTTATTTCACCATATTTTCACTCATTTTAATTCTTTATTTCCTTCTCAACACATTTCTTAACGACCCTCACTTATTAAAACAAAGTGCGTTTACTTTGTTCATGTTACTTGTTCAAAAGTAACATCCATTCTCAAAGAATTTGTCGTTTACGACTCTTGGTATTCATACTAGTTGTAGTCGTCGCTCAAGACGAAATATGGAATTAAATTCCATAAGAAAAATGGAATATATAACTTAAAGAATAATTTTCTGGAAAACCAAGTTCCAGTTGTCGTCGCTAGAATCGGGCGATCGATGGAAAAATTTAATCAAGCTTCATGCTCGACTTCTAATAATTTATACGATTTTTCGTCGTAAAGTTCGATCAAGGCGAACACTACTGAAACACGAAACGAATAGAAAACGGAATGACGTGTCACGAATGACGTCATTTAAGTTACTTACACGGGAGCAACGTTCATTTATTTCATTTGGCTTTGATTCCCTTTACTCAATTTTCGTCGTCTCGTTCATATCTTTCTTAACTCGAAGCCGAAAGCTTCTCAAAAGTCTAATCGTTCCCTTCGTTTACTAACACGATTTACCGAATCATTTTTATTTCATTTTATTTCTTTTTCCTCGCAGGAAATTCTTAGAAAACAAGTTCGACTTTGCCGAATCTCTATTCATGTCACTTAACGCACGTGACATTCATCAGTAGAAGTCCTTCTCGCGTTGGGGATCTCCTTTCAAAATCATTTCAAAACAACGTTTCTTAAAAACGTCTAAATTCTCGAAGAACCGGAAAGTTCTTAGGTTTCAAGTCTACGTTCTCATTGAACTGGGAAAAATCCCTAAATTCCGACTATATTCTTGTATCCGCATAATTTTTCATAAAAAAGAAATTATCGCGCAAATAATTTCACATAAGATATTACTTGTACTATCACATAATCATATAAAGTATAAAAATTATACTTCTGTCAAAATTCTTATTTTAAAACACAACTCATTCTCATTCTCAATTTTACTACATACTTGTTCATAAAATTTCTTATTTAAAAGAAATCGTATCATAAAATTCTTTCCTTTTTCCTCGTTGAGTCGACGTAACGGGCGGTTGAGTTGACATCTACATTCTCAATCTTAGTGGCATAGTCTAACTCTTATCTTCTACTTGACGGAAGATTCTGATCTAAAGTACATATCATTATTCCATCTTACGACTCGAAAGAAGACTCGATATGGAGTACGAATGAATACTCTATACTATTACTCGAAGGAAGACTTGCATAAAAATACCACTCTGTGATATTTCCTAAAGGAATGACTCGCATTAGAAAAAAATGACTCATAAGCAGAGCAAGAAACAACTTACTGCTCCGTTACCACTTAGTGGTATTACTGAAAGAATGACTTAGTCTAGAAGACTGACTCGCGACCAGAGCAGAAAACGAACTTCTGCTCAGATACCACTTTGTGGTATTACTAAAAGAATAACTCATACTAGAATATTGACTCAGAAGCAGAGCAGAAAACGAGCACTGCTCTGATACCACTCTGTGGTATCACTAAAAGAAATGACTCATACTAGAAAATTGACTCATAATCAGAGCAGGAAGCAAGCCTTGCTCTGATACCACTCTGTGGTAGCCCCAAATCCCGAGGGACGGCAGAAGCCGGGGTGCGACTGGGGTTGGATTTAAGAAGCGAGTAAGAAGGGGGCTAACTGACTAATCATACATGAAAGGCATCAAATAAACCATGAACAAGACTTGAATATAATAAAGAAAGAGTTAATTGCTAAGGATTACTCGACAAAAGTACACAGTAGAAACTAAGTTCAAATTTACAGACTTAAACTACAGTGTATTGTTCAAAATTACATAATCTCAAGACTTAGAGTTCTGCAGCGGAAGAATCTTAACTAAGGCATCCTATCCTTTCAACTCAACTTCAACCGTTGCCGCTCATGTCGCTTCAACCTGCACATTTAGAAAACAATGCAGGGCTAAGTACAAAAGTACTTAGTGGGCACGATGCCGAAATCATAATCATAAGTATAGATAAATATGGCATTTCATAATTGTAGCACATCGGGGTTTTATTTAAAAGAGGCCCGTGTCTACTAAACATTTTCTGACTGATGTTACGTTCAATCTTGACCAATTCTCATTCACCGTGGCTGGTATCCCTCAACAGGATATCACATACACCACATGTTACAAAGTGCACTAACTCTGGAAAGCACTTAACAGCTAACTCAGAGCCGATCGTTAGTGAACCTAGTTAGATTAACTCTAAATCTGGAAAACACGAATGTTGACTCAGATAGGTACAAGAGAACTCACATAAAACATAAAACAGTTCATGCCATAATATCACTTTGAAAACACAGATATCAAAGCGATAAAGAAAGATTTTCCGAGCATTGCTCGTTTTATTTTGTATATAAAAGCCCACCTCGTAATACAGAACTAAAAGCACTAGCTTCCAATATTCGGATCTTCCGTCCTTTCTTTACAGCTGGCTTCCTCCTTCATCGTAAAATAATAATACTTAAAATCGATTCGTAAAAGATAATCGATCAAAGAAAATCGAAATAGGTTTTAGTCGTTTCATTCTTTAGGCAATTGCACGCTTACTAGTTTCATTTTACTTAAACGGGAACGAGACTCGAACAAAACCCGTTTAGAACTCGAAAGGTCTCATACTCGACTCTTAGGTCAGTAGAGAGGGTAGTCGATAGCTTAATACAACTTAAACGATTATAAGGAACTAAGTTGGAAAGAATCAACTTAGAAAAAATTACGTTTTAGTTCATTAAACAACTTATGCAATTTCTCGCTTAACTAAACTTCTTTACTTGAACGGGTACGAGATGAGATCTCGTCTCGTTTAGCACTCAAGGCTCCTTTCTTGACTCTAGGGTCAGTAGGAAGATATTCGTTAGTTATTATGGCTTAGACGATCGAAAGAAACTAAGTTGCGAACGAAACAACTTAGAAGAAATGAAACTGAAATTTCACTACGCATTACAGTGACTCTGGGGACTTCCCAGAACAGGGGATTTGGAAACAGGGGATGAGCCTTGTACCGTTGGAAAGTTTGGGATTTCTAGTTTACGCTCCAATTTACGGATTGCAAATCTGATAAACGAGCTAAAAGTTATTATAGTTTCTGGCGAGGGTCGCAAAACTGCCACGATAACCCTAGTTGCTCGATAGATTCGACGTATAACGTCTTAGGTTCGTTCTAAGCTCTCGAATTCAATTTTTTTTAGAAACTAGACCTTCAAGGCAGTCATCACATACTCCCGTACGTGATGATCTCCTTCTAAAAACTCGTCCAAATAGCATGACGTTCTAAACGTCGGCTTCCAACTAACAAGTACTAAACCAACAAGTTATTCAAATTTCTCGTTCTAGTTCTAGACTATCACTATACCTCATATTATATTAGCTCGAAAGCTCATGACATCAACTACAAAGTTATTCCCAAGTCCGTCATAAACAATAATATCAAATTAGAATTCTCATTCGTCTTCTCGGTTATTAGTTATGTCTAATTGTTCGTCTCTTACACAATTTTCAAAGTTGTCGGATTTCATTCAAATTTTACGTCATTAAACAACATCTAACAAGAATCACTTTCATGCATACAATCATTTCATATCAACACTATATTTCAACTTACGACGGGTCTAATACTGCATACTAAAATCAATTAATTAATTTCTTAGACAGTTACATTTTCGGCGAAAACTAATTCGACCAATAGATTGGAAATAATTTACTTAGTTGGAAAGGATGATTCAATTTCCGAAATCCATCGAAAAGTCGAGACGTGACAGTCCAAATTTCGCCCGGAAAAATAAATAAAACTGACTTTTACCAATAGTGATGGTCCCGAAACGAGTTACTGGTGTATGGGGGGGGATACACCAGTTGGGATTTTAAAAAATAACCCTTAAAATTACTTCAACTGAGTAAAACGGACTCAGTTGGAATCTTACAGCTGAGTAAGCAACCTCAGCTAGAAGAGTGCGGCTGTGCGGAATGTGGTGGAAAATTAAACTCGTTAAAATCAACTCACGCTTTTAGTGCAGGGTTGGTCAACAACCAAAACAGTTGAATATGCAAAGATGCAGATTTGTATGCCGGTTAGTTTGGTCAGTTAATAATGCAATAAATAACTGAATAAAATAAACCCAGACACACAGGATTTAACATGGTTCGGAGATAACCCTCCTACGTCCACGGGGAGATGCGAATCCTCACACCTCAGTCCAAGTTCTTCTGGACAGTTCCACACAGCTTACCCGGGCTGTGCAACTGTTACAATAAGTTTACGGGTACTTATCAACCTTCACAGTTAAGTTTACGGGTACTTAACAACCTATGTCAAGTTTGCGGGTACTTGACAACCTAACTACTCAATTACAGGAAGAGTAGGGTCCTAAAACCTTTTCAGGTATAAAAGATAAGGTTCCAACTAACAGCTCGAACAAGAAGTGAGCTGGGATCTAACACTCTACGAACTCTCACAAAGTGATGTTCTCAAGGTTCGATCTAAAGACACTCAGACACAATCTAATGCTCTAGAACTCTCAACAAGTGATGTTCTTAGAGGCTAAATCTAATTCGGCTCGAGTAAGGAATATAGTTCTTTCTTTCGCTCTGTCTCGTCTCGTGTGTCTTCTCTTGTGTGTCTTCTGCCCTCATCTCCAATGAATGGAAGCCTTTATAGGCGGAGAGAATCAACTAGCCGTTGGAGGAGCTATTGATCTCTGTTCTTTGATAGCGATGGCTTGTCTCTCATCTCTGCAGACTATCCCGATATGGCATCTGTGCTCTTCTGCTTTCCATCTGAGACAGCCTTGTGTTGGGCCAATGGGGTAATGACTGAACGGTCAAACCCTCATGTGACTTCCTTTTAAAATCCAACTTCAAACCTTTCTGACAGTCAACCTCGGTTAGTCGGTTGAAAGTCTTGATCTTTATCTGAGTGGTCTTCAGCTGATGTTCTGTCTGAACCGTTGAACTCTCAGTTGACTTTGAACTTCATCTTGTTGATATTAACTGATTGAGTTTACAACTGATGTTCCAACTAGAACGCTCAGTTGTCCTTCTTGTATTTAGTCAGTTGGGTTCGAACTCTCAGATGACTTCCTTTTCTTCTGATGTTCTCTTCCTCTCTACTGCTTCTCATCTGATGAATCCTCAGTTGGTTTCCTTCACAACTGATGTTCTGAAGACTTCCCCCTCATTCCATCTGAACATATGAACTCTCAGTTGTCCTTCATCATAACTGATGTTCTGTCTGAGTGATGCCTTGTTGCCATCTTTAGCTGGAGACCTGTAAAGATAAAATCTAAACTTTGCTCAAACAGCGAGCCTAAATTCTAACATTAGGTTCTGGCAGCATCTACTCGGTTGGGGTCAGTCGGTTTTGGAATTCATCAAAACTCATACTAATAAATTTCCCAACAAATAGACTCGTATCGCAAAATAAGTGAATGTAAAGTCAGACGCTTTTTCGATTTGAGTTCTCCAACTCAAATTTTATCGGGCGTGAAAACCCTAATATAGTAGTCGGTTTAACGACTTCTGGATTTTATTTTCAAAAACAGATTTCACCGTTAGTCTTAAAACTGAAATTCCTTAACTTAGGCGTGCAAAGCCTTAATTAATCATCAAATTTTTATTTTAGTGACGGAAGAAAAAGGCCGGGATATTACAAAGCCATCCAAAACATCAAGCCAAGAAGAGCTTAAGTTATTTATTTTTAAGTATGATTTCATTTCATTGTTAAGATGTATATATGTATATGTAAGTGAGAAAATAAGGAAAAATGCACGATTTATATTATGCTTAGGCAAACCTTAGGGTTATGATGATGAGATGATGATCTAAATGAAGATATAAGCATGATTTAAGAGTTAAAAAGATAAAAGAACTAAGAAGGCCATAGGAACCCTAAATCGATGAAAAAGAAAAAAATAGGGAAAATATGTTCTTGATGAGTTTTTATGCTTATTTGATTATATGATGATGATATATGCTTATTATGATTTTTTATTTGATTTATATGCATATATGTGTTGATGATAATTTTTGGTGAATTTATTTAATTTTTAATGGATTTAATTGATTAGAAATAGAGAAAATACCAATAAATTATGATCTATGAATTTTATGAGTGATATGATGTTTATGAGCATTATGATATATGAAAATATGATCTAGATGTGTTTTTTAGATGAAATATATTTATATGATTATGAGAAAAAAATTTCGAATTATGCAATAATTTGAAGAAAATGAATTTTTGATAATTTTGATGAAATATGATGATATTGATGATGATGATGATGATGATGATGATGATGATGTTATTATGTGTTTGATTAATTTTTGAATGAGTTTTTAAGCATGGAAATTGAGAAAAATAAAAAGATATAATATTTAGTATTATTATTGAATTTTTTGAAGGAAAATGAAGAAAAATTGATAAAGAGATAAAAATGAGTATTTTGAGGTTAATATGATTTTTTGAAGATGTGTTCTTCATGTTCATAAGAAAAATTTGAAGATTTGAAGATGTTATAAATTAATTAGAAAAATAATTATTTTTATGTATTTTAATACGAAAAATGAGTAAATATATATATAATGATGAATTTCATTAGATAAAAATGAAATTAAGAAATAAATGAGATTTTTTGAATAATTTGAGTAAGAAATGTATTTCATGAATTTTCTAGAATAAAATTCGAGACATATATATATATATATATATAATAAAAAGAAATAATGAGAAAAAAGAAATAAATGAAAATATGAGTTTAAAGAAAAATTTTTGTTTGATTGATGATGATGTTAGAATGATGATAATATGTAATGTGAATTTGAAGTTATGCTAAAAAGAGAAATAGAATATTAATAATAATATTAATATTTGAGGATAAAAAGAGAAATAAAATAAAAGAAAACGAAATAATGAGTCAGAAGTCATATATGTGAGATTAAGAGATGAGATGTTTGTATTTGAGTTCGTTGTTTCAAACGAGAAGCTAAGAGAATTATTATTATTGAAATAATAATAAAAATAATAGAATATTTAATTTAATGGAATATTTCCATTAAAAATGCATATTTTTTAGTAATGTGAATTCTAAGTGATATTATGTTTCTTAAGTGTGTTTTGATGTTGAGTTGATGTGACGAGATGATAATCGAGTAAGAAAAGTGATAGAAATTTGAGAAAATGAGAAAATAAATATATTATGTGAGAAAAGTAATATTTTTAAGTTCTAAAATATTTTGATGATGAGTTATTGATGTTATATGATGTGTTAAGTGATTTGATGATGTTAATTGAGTAAAATTAAGCAAGTTTGCTTTTTGAATCACTTAAAAATGAGTTAAGACGTAGAAGTTATCGAGCAGCGACGTTTTGAAATGAAAAACCGAGTTTTTATTAAATAAAAACAAAAATTGAGTTTTTAAAATAAAGAAAAAGATAAAATAATGATTATTTTATTTTAAGTATTTAGTTGAGTATTGTATACGTATATGAGTACGTATTTTGAAGAAATAATGACGTATTTTTTAGTCAAGAAATACGAAGTATAAGTTTGATTATTTAATTCAAAAATGATTATTATTATTATATGAGTTTAACGAAATGATTTTCATTAAGATTTTGAAGTTATAAGTTCTTAAAGTTAAAAGTCGAGCAATAATGAGTTATTATGCGACTATGTTTAAGACATGAGTTAATCATGAAACTTCAATACTTGATTGTGATTATGTGATTGAGTATGATGATGATGTTTGAGTAATGATGTGAATACGTATTTATAATGTGAAAGACGAAGTGAACGTTTGATTTCCAATATCGATGTTTGATTATTGAATGAGTGCTTAACTGTGTATGAATGATATGTGATGTTATTAGTTGAGGCATGACGTTATGATTCGACGAAAATCATATAACTTGAGTTCATGAAAACATAAGACGATTTGATTAGTAACGTATCGATTTACGTGAAGTTTGAGAAGTAATATTAAAGTAGAAGCGAGAATCTGAGTTTGAGAAATTATTAGAAACCGAGTAAAGACAATAAGTCGAGAATGAGAAACCGAGAAAGATATCGATGTAGAGAAGTTTAGATAAGTTAAGAAGAACCCGAGTCAAGTAGAAGTCCTTCAGCCAAGCCCTAAGTCTATTTTACGTTTTACGAGATAGTAATCTCGTTCTTATTCGATATTATTATTGAAGGGCCGAGCGGGATAGAGAGGTAGTCGGGAAGCGTAAATAGTAAGCAACCTCGACCCAATATACCAGAAGTCAGGTGGGCTTTCTGAACTAAAACTCAACGATGAATGCGCCTACTATTATTTATTATGTGTGCTTTTTATTAAAATTGATAGACTGGCCTGAGTTTTAAATGTTTTGGTGTGGAATCATCTATTTGATGTGATGTGATGAAATATGGATGAATCTTGTGGACGCACGGGATAAGAACCTGCATAATACGGGTTAATGCATGCATTAGATGATGTGACTTTAAGCTTTACTTCGGTATAGCTGGTCACAGTATTTGAGAAGGAGGCCTACTTCTCAGCACAATGATGATGATGTGATGTGTAGATTGATTCATACATATGTAAATGGCATGCCGATTTCAGAAAAAGTATGAAAATGTTTTTATGGTTGTCATAAGTGGTAAACTGTTTTTAAATGATTATATACTTAACCCTTGTGATGCAGCAAAAGAGGCAAGTTTATAATCATATAGTAGAGCTTCAAATGTTTTTGGTATGTGTTTACAGAGTATGAAGTACTCACGCGCTGCATGTTATTTCTAAAACGTGCAGGTTAGTTTGGATGAGGAGGACGTGGTGTGCTTGAATGGCTCATTGTTAATATATATATATATATATATATTGGAAGTTTGGCTTGAGGTTATGTGTCTTCATACATATAGCCTTCGAACATGATGTTGATGTTTGTGTTCCGTTGCAACACTGTTATTTTGTTGTCTTCGACTGCATGCTCGAATTTCGTAACTATGAGCTACGTGCTCGAAACTATTCCCTGTTGGTCTTTTAATTTTCTATGACTTGGATTTCCAAAACACTTATTATATTTTGAAGCCAATGTAAATTATTGGCAAAAATTATGGAAACCCCTGACCTTTTTTCAATTTCCGGTTTTAAATCAAACGTTTTAAAATTCGCAAATTAATGTATGACCTTCCAAATTGATGCAATTACCCCCCGTACCCAATTTTCCCCCAATTTGCTGCTGACATGGAAGCCAGATATTTCTAAGTGGCAAAACTCTCCGGCTCGACAAACGACGTCGTACTAGGCAAATATAAAATGAGTGAAAAATGCACCAAAAACCCTGACCTTTTTCCAATTTCCGGTTTTAAACCAAACCTTTTTAACATTCGCAAATTAATGTACGACCTTCCAATTTGATGCAATTACCTTCTACGCCTTGTCTCCAGTAGAAATCGATTGCCTACGTGGTAAATTATTTCCTTACGTGGTATTAATTTGCTTATGTATTAAATAATTATGCATATATGATATTAATTGGTGAATGGGCACAAATAGATGTCGTTTTACTCTTGTCCTAAACAACGTCGTTCCTTTAATCATATATGAGGTGAAAAAGCAGACCCCAAATGACACAACACTCTGAATCCCTAATTTCCTAATACACTATTACAAATAGAATCGAATCTACTTTGCTCTATTTTTGTTCGATGATTTGGCTCAAATTATTGTTCGAATCTACTGAGCTTCTAAATTATTTCAAGATCCAGATTGTGCCGATGAAGAACCCATGGAGATGAGGAAGCCGATGGAGAAGAATTATGGAGATGATTGGGGAAAGATCGGGCACGAGAGGTAATTGCATCAAATTGGAAGGTTGTACATTAATTTGCGAATTTTAAAAGATTTGGTTTAAAACTGGAAATTGAAAAAAGGTAGGGTTTTCCATGCTTTTTTGCCTAAATTATTTGTGCTCCTTTATTTTGGAAAATCCCTTGAAAGCATGTTGATATTTGATAACGTTTATTGTCGATTACCTTATTCTCGAGCATGAACCCTTGTTAAGTTAAGTTTATTTGATGGTTTCACTTTCACACTCCAATGGAGTTTGGTCATTCCTACACACCAGATTTCGGACTGTGGCATTACCTCATGTGGCTGCAACCACACACACACTAATCATCCATTTTCATCTTCTTCATCATCCATTTCTCTCTCAAGACAAAGCTCCATCACCACTCCCTTCCTTCACCCATTTTTTTTTCTCCTCCATAACCACCACCATTTTTACACCATCTAAGAGAGCTCGTTGTGATGAAGAGAAGCTCAACTAAGGATCTAGAAGGCACGAAGGGAAAGGGGGCAAAAGTAAGAAAGTAAAAAGAGAAAAGTTAGGTATAATGTTTGACCTTCAATTTTGTGCTTCTTCCTCAATCTTCTTCTTTATTCTCATAATAAATGCATGTTAGATGGTGTGTATGTGATTGCATGTGGGTTTTGAAGCATGAGCGAAACCAAGAGAGATGTTTAACCCTTAGACGTTTAAGCTAATTGATGATTCTTAATTAATTTCTTGAAATCTGTGTATTTGCATACTCTAGGTGTGTTCTAGACAAAATGCATGTTAAGATTTACTATTGATTTGAGATTTATGTTATAAGCATGATGTATGTGTAGATCTAGCGCTTGTAAGTTTGATTTATGATGTTTGAGATGCAAAGATGTTAGATCTTCAAGTGTTAGAAATTTTCAGCATGATCTTTGTTAATTTGATTTAGGGCAGAAGGTAAAACCCTATCAAATGAACTCCGATTGCCTTGATTTACCAATCTGTAGCCCTTGAAGTCATATACAACATATCCGAAATTCAGAATTTTTCATCAAGGCAAATGCCCTCTGCAAACTGATTTTTGCCGCTTCCCTGTTTTGAACCTTCAATCTGGACAGTTTCACTTCACCAGCTAATATCTCCATGATTTCTCAATATTCATGTGTTTTTCTTTTTAGAATCATAAAGTAGACATCTCAAGGTTTCCAGACATATAAAGAAGTCAATTTTGTCATCACGTGATACATCTTATATGAATTTTCTTGTGAAGCCCTTGTGCAGAAATTTCCAAAAATGTTTCAGAAAAACATGCATTTTGCAATCTACCCAAACAACATGTTTTGCTCAATTTAAGTATCTCCAAAATGATGTTTACCACTTGAAAGTAGTATTTTGATCAGTTTAGTATGTTAGTTTAAAAGGGCAAAACCAACCAAAGATCGTTTGCTATTTGTACAAAGCCCGATTGTGTTTTCGATGCACTAAAATAATGTCCAAGGAATTTCCTTATTATTATTATTTTATAAAAATATTTTTCTTAAAATTATATATAATTATTTACTCTTCAAAAGTCAACTTATAAATTATTTATAAGTTAATAAGTTATAAAAAGAGTTTTTTGTAAATTAATTGTCTATCTTCTAAGTAATTGGACTAGTGTCTTTTTATCTTTTGTCCAACTAGAATTACATGTTGGATTGGGCTCGTAGGATTTAAAGTGTTGGGCCCCAATTTATTAATTGATTAAATGTATTAAGTCTAGGCCCATATGCCTTATTTGGTTATGTGTGCTCTTATTTGTCTAATTAAGATTCATTAAATTGTTTGGGCTTGTTAAGTGAGCCTACGAGCCATATATGACTTATGCGTTTAATTAATTTGACTAAGTTAAATTAGTCAAGGGTGCTTGACCCACTAATGATAATTAATTTAATTAATTAAAGTTAAATACCTAAGTAATTGATAATGTGATATTGATATGATGCATGTTATACGAACAATGTGTATGTATAAGTATGACTATATGACATGATGATTAACATGTACTTATGTGACATGATTTGATTTAATATGATTTGCTTAAGCATGTTAATTAACATATGCTAATTAATTATATGATTAATTAATCATGATTAGATTAATTATCCAAGCTTAGACGAGCTATTATATGATCTATTGTTCATGGCTTAGCTAATGATGATTGTTAATTAATTAAAATTAATTAACTACGTTATATGATGTTATATGTGCTTAATTGTTTAAGTATATATGTTAAAAGCATGACATGATTAAAGATATGACATGTATGCATGTGTTAATTTCATAAGTATAGTATGAATGATTTACATGATGAATAATGTGACATGCATACTTATATGAATCACGATGAAGCATACATGACATATCATGGCACGACATGGTTTTCAAAATCAAGTTTTGAATAATGATTTAATGTGCATGTTTTCAATAAATTATCATTTATCCAAATCTCTAAGTTAAACATTAAGGCAATGCCCTGATGGATTTTCAACTCCAAAAGATAAAGACCGGGAATAGGTTGACCTTTAAGTTAATATGACATTTAACATTGATTAGTGTAATGCCTAAGTGTATAAACTATCTTGTAGGAGACACCAAGTATTAGGGACGCAAGAGGATACTCCACAATACGACAAGAACAAGAGTTGGGTTCCTATTTTCAAACTGTGGGTTATAAGCCCCACGGAGGTAACATTTCGGGTTAATAAGCCCTAACTACTTTCTATGAAAAAGTTATATGCATACTAAAATGTATTATTCTCTCTACTCGTGTTTACCATTATTAATCGGCTTTATGCCAATGTTATTACGATCGGCCTTGGGACCCAATCACCCCAAGGTAGTGCGCACAAGGTTCTTATGACAGTTTGGAGAGTAGGAGTAGCTCCCCACTCGAAGAATCGGGGAAGGTAACATGGTAGGTGAGTTAAGTGCCTGCAAAAGTTATGATAAAATGTTTTTCGCATATGCATGGGATAAAATGTTTTCTTTTCAAATATCTCCTTTGTATATGTGAGCATGCTATATCTTTCAACTGTTTTGCAAAATATTTTCAGAAAGAGGCATGGACCTCACTGAGTACCAAAAGTACTCAGCCCAAAAATATTTTCTTTTCAAAACAGGTGGTGACGGATGAAATGGAGGTGTGTTGGCATCAAAGATGTTTTAGATGACGATCATTCGGGTCGTCATCTCCCCTTTTATTCAAATGTATGTTTGTATGTTTAATCCAAGTACAAACTCATCGACGTCTATTTTTCTTCACGCTTCGACTAAACCGATCACAGTTAGTCTCAATCAACGCTTCCGTAGTGCGGGTCAAAGTCTTCATACTTTGACCCCAAGACGATCAAGCTAGGGTAATGAAGACAAGTTGACAAAGCATCCCAAATTTCCTTTAAGCCAAGCCTTTTGTATTTCTATCTTTTTGTAAAGTCAACGATTTATTGTACGGTTCCAAGTAACAGTCCGATTATCTGCATAGGCTGGGTAGCGGGCTGTTACACGTTACTTAAACTGAAAATTTTTAGTGGGAAGGTCAAGTTCCCAAACACTTAGTGCAATTTCAGAAAAACATATTTGTATGCAGGGTCAGTTGGTTAGGAAACTGAATGTAAATACTGAAAGTAAAGAACACAGTATTTTTACGTGGTTCGGAGATTGACCTCCTACGTCCACGACTTTTTTCGGGGCAGTAATCTACTAGATAAGCTTACGCGTGCTTATCAAATGTTGAGCTTGGTTTACGGGCACCAAACAACCTAACCAGTTCGATTACGGATTCGAACCAAACCTTACAATATATTTAAGGGCAAGTATACAGCCTATCTTAGAGTTCGGGTTCTAAGGAACCTAGTGTCTTTGATTACGGGTTCAAAGAAGACCTAGAGTTTTGGGATTAGGGGTTTTTCCAACTATGAAGCCTTCTACACTTAGAAAAGTGGAGGTTTCTTCCTAAAGCTTATAGACTCAATCTGCAAGAGAGAATCTACTTAGAAGTGGCAAAGAATGAGGATTCTGATAGGCTAGACGGAAGAACAGGAGGATGAATGGACTCTCTACTTCTACTGGTTCTTCAACTTACGCTTGTTCTTGCTTTGCGAGAGAGATATTGCTAGAATTTCTTGAATGCTTCTTTGCGCGTGTGTTCTCTCTTATTCTCGCAATGTGGAGACCTCTATTTATAGAGAGTGAAGTAAACTAGCCAATGGAAAGAACCATTTGACCTCTGCCAAAAAGTATAGCACTCCACCTACTCCTCGGCAACCTTTCCTAAAATGGTAACTGCAACCCTTATTTCATGCAAGTCTCTGTGGTCGGTCCATTTATGGAAAGCTACAGGTTGTCTTGTACTTCTGAGTAGATTTGAATTTGAATTTGAACTCTTCTTTTTCACCGCCTTCCAAATCTTCGCTTCTTGACTTTGAGACGTCTGACTTCGACTTACCAGCTCGACATGCATGAATTGCATGGATCAGTTCTGAAGTCAGCCGAGTTCTAGTTTGATTGATCATCTGCTTTCTCAGTCTGGCTATCTTCTTCTTCTCGAATCTGTAAAGATAAAATCCCTATGCTCAAACAGTCTCTAGCTAAATTCAAACTGATGACTTGATCTACTCAGTTGGGGTCAGTTGGGTTTTGGAATAAATCAAAATCTTTACTAATTTTTCTACCAAATTATACTAAATCAAAGTAGCCAATAAAAGTTTCTCTAACATTATAATTGCTAAATGTTATGTCTTCATTAATTATTACACTTATTTTATTATTATTTAATTTTTTATTGACCCAGTACTACTAAGCAAATTAAATCAAATCAAGTCAAAATCTAAGCAAATTATTTTATATGCCCCGCCATTATACAATCAATAAATTACCGAATGAAAAGTATAATTTTATTTCACAATCAATTTTTTAGACTCTTTAGTTTTTTAATTTTTTTGTCATATTGTATAATATTTTGAGACGATTTTTGAAATTTTTTGCACATTTAACTTTTCAAGAAAATATTAATAATTTTTTTTAATCTTGCTCATATGATTTTTATTTGAATTTCAAAATCACTGGATCCTCTATACATATGTAAATGTTATTTTTATTTTGTCATTTCTTGTGTTTTCATGCTTTTTTTCTCTTCGGTTTCTTATCCCATTTCATATATATGGAGATTTAATTACTAATACTATTTTATGTTGTTTTGTAGGTAAACTCACCGACACAAGATCCATTGAGAGCTTTTTTAGGGAAGGTTTGGTTGTTATATATTCGTGGTAAATTAAATAGCTAACAATAAAATTGATACAAATTTAATAAATTTCGAAAAATTTTATTAAGGTTTTTCAACTGTGTGTTTGATTTCCTTTTTCTATTGATAGAGAAGAATATTGGTGAGGAAAAGAAGTCATATGAACTATGAAGAACGAGAAACTGTGTGACAAAGTTTTATGGCTTCTGTCTTTCTATCGCATTTTCATTTTGTCATTTTCTCCTTCAATAAACATATAGTCTGATGTTTGATGTGGCCAAATTTTGATTGATTATTCATGATATGTTCATTCAATTCTGGACACATTGTGGTCAGCGATACAAGTTAAAAAAAGATAATATAGTGTTTGAAAAGAATTTTCTTTTAATCGGGGAATCATAAACCCCTAAGGGGAAATGTGACTATTTCCATTTTTGCGGTTAACTTTTCATTTTTAATGCGTGTAACCGGCCGCAGTGTGACCGAATAAAATTTCTCTTTCAGGTATCAGAGCGCTCATTCACGAATTAGTGTTCATACAAAAGTTAATGAAGAAGTAAATGTTACGAAGCCAAAATTTTCTGTCATTTTTCACTTTATATATTATTTTTTATTGTAATATTTCTATAAAAGAATTTATTAAGTCCACGTGACGCGTGTGTACAATGCTAGTTAATATTTATTAAACAATAGGAGTTAATAAAATTTTAATGAGAAATTAATTAAATATTGATTAGGGATTAAATGAATCACAATTGAAAGAAATAAAAAACAAATAAAAAATAAGTAACTATATTGTGTGGGTCTAGGCAACCAACTGTACCGTGCGGTTGACTTCACATAAAAATTTTGTCCTACTTAAAATATTAGTTGACTTCCTTCAAATTTCATACCACATTCTTTATATATAAATGCAATTTTTTTTTTCGAAAAGATTAGATATGCTTTTTTTAGGGTATATATGCATTTATTGATATAACAAAAATGAAATAGATTAAAATGTGGAATGCACGTTACATCTGCTAGTATATATAAAAAGAAAATGGGGTCAAATAGTCAATATGGGAAGTAAAAATTAAATTCTGTCAAGCCACTTAGTTTTTATAAATTATGTCATTCCTAGTACGAAATGTACGTGTTCGTACCATGAGTACCACAGTTAAATTCTATCAAGCCACTTAGTTTTTATAAATTTTGTCATTACAAAATGTACATATTCGTACCATGAGTACCACAGGTGGTACGATTTGTACCAATAGGACATATACTCTTAGTACAAAATGTATGTATTCGTACCATAAGTACCACAGTTATATCAATAAATACTCTTAGTACGCATATAACTTGATATGTTAGTACAAATCGTACTAATCTCACTAGTGTTAATTTAGTTTATTTGTTGATAACTGTGGTACTCATGGTACGAATACGTATATTTCGTACTACGAATGACAGAATTTATAAAAACTAAGTGACTTGACAGAATTTAATTTTTACTTTCCATATTGACTATTTAACATTTTACCCCATATATAAATGTAGGCCGAATGGCTTGTAAAATACACAGCTATTACCAAATTCTGGATTTGCACTTCAGGTAAAGTTCTGCTTAGTGAACACCAAACTTTCATTTGTTTTGATATTGCATACGTTGTCGGCCTGTAAATCGTAAAGTGGCTAATTTGGCCAGCAAATTAGACGACCTCGTTTCATACAACCTGCAACAATGTGGTTTTCAAATTTATACATAATAATTATAAAAAATCATTCTCTCTCCTCCCCCTTCCTTGATCACTCTCGATCCCTCTCTCTCACCACCCTTGCCGTCCTCTATCTCACTGATAGATCTAGGGTTTGCAAGGGTGACAGAAGATAATAACAACACGATGACACAAGGATTTACGTGGTTCGATCAATGTGATCTACGTCCACGGGAGAGAATATCTAGCCTTTATTACTTTAGAGTACAATGAGTATTTGAACGTATTTACACCTCTAATCTAGCATCTATATATAGGCTTTGAATTGAGCCCTAAACCTTCTAGGATTCGGATTCCTTATACATATCTTGTTTCCTAGTACGTGCATATCCGATTCCCTTCCATAATAGGATTCGACCTTCTTCCAAAGTAGGGCTTCATTAGTGACTTTACTTGGGCCGAACTCTATGGGCCGAGCTTTAATATATAGGCCCAATTAGATTGGGTCTTAGATCAGGCCCAAGAAGAGGCCGGTACTATCACATCCCCCCCCCCCCCAAAAAAAAGAGAGAAGAAGACATGTAGATGTAGACTACGAGGTCAAATTTCCAAGGTGATTGATCGCGCAAATCACCTGTACGAACTGGATTACCGAGCTTATCGGCCGAGCTGAAGTAGCAGATAGAACGAGATTATTAAACTGAACGTCAGCGGCTTGGTTATGTTGTTCAGGTCGTTGGTATAGACGTGGCACATACATGAACTTAAAGGGAGGGAAAAGTAGCGGGCCGTTTTGAATTTGGTTGAGGGACGGTCCATATTCCGAGAAATGCGGGCCCACATTTACACGTGTATAATGGGTAACGGCGGGATTCAAATACATATAATGTGGGATTTGAAACGTCTCCCCTATCCCGCTGTTTCACATCCGCCGCTATATCAAAAATTTCTCGTCCCAGAAAATCCTCTTTCTACCTTTCTCTATCCCCCAATAGCTTCAATTTCCTGTATCACTGTGCCGCCGGTGTTCACGCCGTTGAGACTTCCATTCGCGACCGCTCCAGAATACCTCCGCTCACTTTCACAAGTAAGTATGGCCTCTCCTTCTCAGTCTAGTAGTAATAGTGATTCTCCTCCGGCAAGGGCCGTCGATGACAGCGTAGAGTTTAGGATAGGGTCTTCTAAACCACCCACTGAAAGTTTAATAGTGCCCCCGCGTGCGAAGGGGAAGGTGGCCGACTACCCCTCATCTTTAGACGAGGCTAGGATTAGGTTGCTTGCCCAAACTTATAATTTCTCTTCTGATGCTGACTTAATAGAACCGCGCCCAGAGGATAGGGCCTGTTCTCCCCCAATGGGGTTTGTTACTATTTACGAGGACAGCCTACACGCTGGTCTTCATGTACCCCTCCCCGAGCCCTATTCCGAGCTCCAGAAGAAACTTGGCTTAGCGCTAGGGCAGATAATGCTGAATTCATTTAAGCAATTTACCGATTTGGGTGTGGCAGCGATTGATAAGGGTCACCAAATTTCGGCCGAGCTCATTCACGAGCTCTTCCTTTTCAAAAAGAGTGCGGGCTGGTACTATGCCACTGCCCGAGCTGAGTTCAAGGGGCGAACTCAAAATAAAGTGGACAAGTGGCACACGAAATTTTTCTTTTGTCGCCACCATAGTTTTGTCGACCTGGTTTTGGAGGGTAGAAAAGCCTCACGAGTGGGTAATTGGCGAGGTGGATAAAGCTTTAGAGTCTGCTGTGAAAGCAATGAGGGATCACGGTCCTTTTGAGGGGCGCTACAATGAAGACTCCTTAGCTGAAGCGGGGTTAAGCCCGTACGAGCCCCAAAGTATGGTGGATCCTTCGACGGGTGAGGCCCCGCTAGTACTGTTAGGATTATTGTTTTTTTTTCCTTTTTCGTCGTCCTTACTCTTTTCTTGCCTTTTTTCAGTGAAGAACTTCGAGAAGATAAAGGACGTCGATGCCAAGGCCGCAGCTCGCAGTACCAAGAGAGCGAGGTCGACTGGACGATCTGCTTCCTCCTCTGACCAGAGTCAGCTCGGGGGATTCTCTGACTTAGCTCCGCACTCTGAGGTAGCGGGGCTTGTGGCGAATGTTCGCGCTACTCCCCCTAAACCACCTCAGAAACGAGCCAAGGCCGGGGACCATGTCGACGTAGAGATTCTCGAGATCTCGGGCGACAACGCGAGCCCAGTAGCTCCTCCAAACAAGCTGGCTGATCTGCCTTTTCCCGAGGTGAAGACATTGCCTTTATTACATAATTTCCCGTAATTCTTACCTGTGTAGCTAACTGTACTCTCTCTGACAGGGCATCGATATGGTCGTGGGGTGGCTGAAGAACAGCGTTGGGGAGATGTCCGTGAAACACGAGGACGAGAAGAGCAAGTACTCTGAGAAGTTGATGTTGGTCACCGCCAGGGCGAAGAAGGCTGAGGCCGAGCTAAAGGGGGCCAAGGAGGAGGTGAAGGCTGCGAGATCCGAGCTGGTCGCTCAGCTCGTGAAGGCCGAGGCTGAGGCTGAGAGAGCTCGGACTGAGGCCGAGAGAGCTCGGAAGCTGGAGTCCGAGCTGAACGCGGCGAAGGACTGGGAGGCCCAGCTCGCGGCGAGCCAAGGTGAGGTTCTCCTGGCCTATACGAAGAGGCTACTGCTGTCGGAGAGCTTCTCCAGCCTAGCCAATGACTTGGCTTTACTCATCAATGGGAACTTCGCCGTGGCCGCTTTGGAGAAGGCCGCCGAGGATTTCCCCGATCTGGATGTGGCGAAGTACGGCTTCGAGCGCCTTGGGGATGATACTCTTCCTTCCCGGTATGCCAGAGTGGTCCGGGATCACCTCGGTCAGCTTCCTGTCTTGGAGAGCCTCGCCAGCTCGTCTGAGCTGCTATCTGCCGAGCAGATTGCTGACTGCTCTGTAGATCGGGACTCCGACCTGGATGCCGCCTTCGATTCTCTTCGTGATGAAGAAGAAGAAGATAAGGAGGAAGAGGAGCGCGAGGCCTCGGCTGATGGAGAGGATCTCAGTGGTGCTGGCGCTGATGGCTCTTCGCAGGACCCCCCCTTCCGTGCAGCCACCTCCTCAAGACAAGGAGGTCGACGCTCCTTAGATTTTTTTTTTGTAATTTGTACTCAGACGTTTGTGAATAAACAAATTTTGCACTTTCTTCTGTGTGTAGATTTCTGATCTCCCTGATATAGCTTCCCTACACAAGCAAATAAGTCTCCTTTCTCACGATCTATCCGAACAACGATCTCTAGCTCGGTTATGGATGGAGAAATGTCGCCGAGCTAAGGCACTTTTTGATGAAAAGAGTGCTCTTTTGAAGTTGAAAGAATCTGAGCTGGAGGAATGGCAGGGGAAGTTTGAGTCGCTCTGCATGGAGGCTGAGGTCAAGCAGCTCGCTGGTCAGGAGAGCGCCGATTTACTTCAAGCCAAGCTTCTTCAGGCTGAGGAAGAGTTGGAAGTTGCCCGAGGTAGGGCTGGCGGGTGCTGGAGGACCATGTGAAGGTCGTCGAAGAGCATGCCGAGTATGAGGATATCATCCGCCGCAACGGCGGTATTACCATCTCCGAGGCGGAACTGAAGACGAAGGAGCTGCTGGAACAGTACCTCGATTTGAAAACAGCATGTGGGCCCGAGTCTTTCGAGCTTCAAGGGGCTTTTGAGATGCTCAAAGAAAGCGCGAACTTGTATAAATGCGTGCTATCCCGTCGTCCAAAGCTTCGTGCATTCCTGTCCAATAGTGCGGATGGGTCTGCTCCGTCATCTTCTCGGACTATGCCTGCGCGCGAGGCGAGAGCTGCTTCTCGGGGTCGTCAGGCCGGACCGAGCCGAGGTGGGCGGGCCTCGGGGCGGAGTTCAGCTACGTTGCGAGGTCGGGGTTTTTCTTCTGGAAGGAATCGAGGTCGGGGACGAGGTCGGATTTCCATCGACGACCTTCTGGGATCTACTTCCTTCGAAGAGCGATGGCTCAACTTCAGTAGGCCAGATCCCCCTCCGTAGAGTAGCTCGCTTCTTCCTGTAATTTATGTACATACAATGTTGTAATTAGTCAAATACGAAGTAATATATATTGTCTATTATGAACTTCATGTTTTTCGGGAAGAATGTTTCCTTGCGTTCGTGCTTTGCTTCTTTGTTTTTTTTTTTTTTTTTTTTTTAGAGGGAGTCTAACTCGGACCTCTTTGTATGACAAGGGAACCTTGGTTCAGACCTCGTGTTATGATTCTCTCGGAGGAACTTGGTTCTGACCCCGGTTGAGAAAATTTTATCCTTCGGAGGGAGTTTAACTCGGACCTCGTCGGATCTTCCCTTTCGAGGGAGGCGAGCTCGGACCTCAAAAAGGGTTTCTTTTGCGCATTTCTTAGGATATAATTACCCCATGTCGGATCATTATTGACCTCGGAAGGGAACTTTAGTTCGTCCTTCTGAGGGGATTTGTTTTTGGATACTTCGTATAAGCAAATTAAAAGACACGAGAATATGCAAAACGAAAAGAAACTTTATTAAAGGAAAAGCAAAACAAATAAAAGTTTTGACGAGCTCGTAAAAACAAAACATTATTACTTCAAAAGAAAAAAGAAAAAAAGACGAAAAGACTTAGACTCTAAATGCAAGACTCTGCTGCTTATACGAAGAACCTCTTTAGGTGGGCGATGTGCCACGTTCTGGGTATTAGCTCGCCCGAAAGGTAGGCGATTTTGTAGGCTCCTTTGCCGAGAGCTTCGTGCACTCTGTAGGGCCCTTCCCATGTGGCTTCAAGTTTGCTGAGCTTCTCTGAATGGCTTACTTCATTGTTTCTAAGCACAAGATCACCGACCTGGAACTGCTGGGGTTTGACCCTTTGATTGTAATATCGGGTCATCTGCTGTTTATACCGAGCTTCTTTTATGCTGGCTAGTTCCCGCTTCTCCTCGAGTAAATCCAGGTCGGTTCGGCGTTGCTCTTCATTGGCTTCAGCTGAGAAGTTGATAGTGCGGGAGCTTGGCGCCCCGATCTCTAAGGGTATGACCGCTTCTGTTCCGTATACTAAACGGTACGGGGTTTCTCCCGTTGGGGTTCTGGGTGTAGTCCTGTATGACCACAGGACGTTTTGGAGGTTGTAGATCCATTCCGTTTTGTCCTTCTCTAAGCGGGCCTTGAGTCCGTTCACTATTGTTCTGTTGGTGACCTCGGTCTGGCCATTAGTCTGAGGTCGGTTGACCGAGGTGAAATTTTGCTGGATATTGAGTCCCTCACAAAATTCTTGGAATGCTCTGCTCGTGAATTGCGTCCCATTGTCCGAGATGAGGACTCTTGGAACTCCAAACCGGCACACGATGTTCTTCCAAACGAAGTCGACGGCTTTCTCACTTGTGACTTTTGTGGAAGGTTCCGCTTCGACCCACTTGGTAAAGTAGTCGACGGCGACTATTAAAAACCATTTTGTGTTTTAGGGCCGGGTAGAACGGCCCCACGATGTCAATGCCCCACTCCACAAATGGCCACGGGCTCTGTATAGTGGAGAGGTCGGTCTGGGGTACCCTCGTCACCTTGGCATGCAGCTGGCATTTCAGGCATTTTTTCACGAATTCTTCCGCGTCTTTTACCATTGTTGGCCAATAGTACCCCCACCGCATGATTTTATGTGCTAGCATCCGAGCTCCGATGTGGCTTCCGCACGACCCGGTATGCACTTCATTTAGTGCGTAGTCCGCTTCCCTTGGTCCCACACACATTAGGAGAGGCTGTAAGTATGACTTTCGATAAAGGATTCCTCCTTTGAGGACGTACTGCGTGGATTTAGCTAGGATTTTTCTGGCCTCAGCCTTGTCCTCGGGAATTTCCCCGCTCTCCAAATATCTTTTTAGAGGGGTCATCCAATTCGGGTCATCCTCTTCGATTGCATTGACTTCCGCCTCTTCTATACTTCGATTCCGGACTTCTTCTACTAGAGTTGAGCCGGTTGAGTTCGCCAGCTTACTGAGCTCGTCAGCTCGGGTATTTTGGCTTCGGGGAATGCGAACTATTCTGAAGAACTGGAAGGATTGTTCTAGGAGCTTGACTTTCTCCAGGTATTTCTTCAGCTTCTCACTCCTCGCTTCATACTTTCCTAGCACGTGGTTGACCACTACTTGGGAATCACAGTAGGTTTGGATAGCTCGTACCTGGAGGGTTTGGGCAAGACGTAGTCCGGCAATGAGGGCTTCATATTCCACTTCGTTGTTCGTAGTGGGGAACTCGAATCGCAGCGAGTATGTCAACTCCTTTTTCTCCGGGCTGATCAGGAGTATGCCAGCTCCGCTCCCTTTCTTTCTCGAGGCTCCATCCACGTACATCCCCCAGCAGTCTGGGGGAGTCTTCTCTGGTATTTCTTGGAGTTCGGCTTTGGCCTCGGACTCTTTTGGCTTATTTACGACGTTGTATTGAGCTTCTGCGAGGAAGTCTGCTAAAGCTTGCCCTTTTATAGCTCGGCGGGGAACGAATGATATGGAGTGCTCTCCGAGCTCGATTGCCCATTTTGCGATCCTTCCTGAAGCTTCCGGTTTAGTAAGGACTTGCCGGAGTGGTAGGTCGGTCAAAACTTGTATTGGGTGAGCTTGGAAATAAGGTTTTAGGCGCCGAGCTGCATTTACCAGGGCTAGAGCGACCTTCTCGAGGGGCTGATACCTTGTCTCTGGATCTTTCAGGACTCTGCTGACGAAGTACACAGGTAGCTGCCGATCTCCTTCATCTCGGACCAACACTGCGCTTATTGCTTCCTCCGACGCTGCTAGGTATAGGGATAGGGATTCTTCCTTTTTGGGGACTGACAAAGTTGGTAAGTCTCCAAGGTGGCGCTTTAGCTCGTCGAAGGCTAGTTCGTGCTCTGGTCCCCATCCAAACTCCGGTGCCTTCTTGAGGATTTTGAAGAACGGAAGTTGTTTCTCGGCGGCTTTTGAGAGGAAACGGCTTAGCGCGGTTATGCAGCCTGTCAGCCTATGAACGTCGCGAATAGTTCGGGGTACTTTCATTTTCTGTACAGCTTTGATTTTCAACGGGTTGGCTTTGAGACCTTCTGGCGAGATCCAGCACCCTAGGAATTTCCCAGATCGCACGTTGAAAGTGCACTTCTTGGGGTTCAGCTTGAGGTTCGCCTTCCTTAGCACGTTGAGCGTCGCTCGTAGGTCGTCCACTGCTGAAGCCTTTTCTTTGCTTTTGACGACAATGTCATCTACATACACTTCGACAATCTTGTCGATGTGATCTCGGAAGAGGAAGTCGACCATCCGTTGGTAAGTCGCTCCGGCATTCTTTTACCCGAAGGGCATGTATTTGAATGCGAAGACACCGAAGCTCGTGGCGAAAGCCGTCATGATCGCATCTCTCTCATCCATTAGGACATGATAGTACCCCTTGTAAAGGTCAAGAAAGCTGAATACCTCATATCCCACTAAGGATTCAATCTTCTCGTCGATGTTGGGGAGAGGGTAGCAGTCCTTTGGGCAAGCTTTATTGAGGTCGGTATAATCCACACACATCCTCCATTCCCCTCCTTCTTTCTTGACTACCACCGGGTTAGATAGCCAAATTGGGTATTTGACCTCGAATAGTAGTCCCGCTTTCAGCCATTGTTGCACCTCATCGTAGATAACTTGATTCCGCTCGGCAGCAAATGTTCTTCTCTTCTGCTTTACTGGGGTGGAGCTCGGGTCGATGTTGAGCTTATGTGTAATGATGTCCGAGGACACCCCCGTCATGTCCGTTGGCGACCAAGCAAAGACGTCTTGATATTCCCTAAGGAGCTGGATTACCTGCAGGCGGGTTAGGGGTCCCCCTGCAAAGCCGACCTTGACAAATTTGGCAGGGACTTCTTCAGATAAGGGGACTTGTTCCGTCGAGGTGTCTGAAATGGTTGTCGTCTCTTCCAACTCCTCGGGATACTTTGATTCCTATGCTTGCGGTTGACCTCGAAGGGCAACTTGCATGCACTCTTTGGCCTTTTTCTGGTCGCCTCGGACAGTTAGGATTCCGCCCGAGGTCGGGATCTTCAGTAACAAGTGGTATGGCGAGATGATGGCTTGGACCGCATTCAGCCAATCCCGACCTAATATGATGTTGTACGGGGAGTTCGCTTTGACCACGTAGAAGTAGATTAGCTTGTTGACGCTGGTTGGCGGGCTGCCGATGGCGACGTCGAGCGCGATGATCCCTTCAGGTCACGTCTCATGCTGTGTGAAACTCTTGAGGGGCAGGGGCGCGGAGTTAACCCGAGCTGGGTCGAGTCCCATCCTATCCAAGCAATGTTAGAAGATGATACTGACGCTGGCCCCACTATCAACAAATATGCGGTGGACCATCTTATTGGCCACTCCGACCTGTATTACCAGGGCGTCATTATGGGGCGTTGTTGTAGGTACCGGATCATCCTCGGAGAAGGTGATGGTTTCGCTTTTCCTGAACCTCTTTTTTGTCTGTTCTTCTTCCGACGGAATTGGTGGTCTGCGAGCTTCTGTCCTCAGCTTAGTTTTTGTCGTGCCTGGGGTTAGCCCGGAGATGGTCGACACCACCCCGTCGTACTGTGGCATGCCGCTCTGAGGGTCGTCATCGTCCTCATCATGATTGGTTTTGGCTCGCTTATTATCGGGAGCGCAGCGACCCTGTCCGCCTTTTCGCTTCCCCCTTCTGTTTTTCCTTCCCCCGGCCTCGTACTTCTTCTGAGCTCCTTCCTGGGCTAACCTCTCTATCTCTTCTGCGAGGTCGCAGCAGTCTTCTGTGTAGTGCCCGTGGTCGTCGTGGAAGGAGCAGTGTTTGTTTTTATCTCGAGGTTTTGACCCCGACATAGGGCGTGGTCTGGTGAACCAGTCCTCATGAAGTGCGAAGATCTCCGCATTTGTTTTCACAAAAGGAGGTCGCTGAGGGTGCTCTGATCCTGGTCGAGGTCCGAGCTGGGACTGGATAGGTCCAGGTCCGAGCCGGGATTGGATAGGTCCTCGCTGAAGGCGTTCGTGAGCACTTCTCCGATCACGATCATTCCGGCCCCGATCACCTTCAGCCCTCTTCTTCTCGGTTTCCTCTCGCTTCAACCGGTCCGCATCTTGGCCATCCGCGAACTGGTATACAATTCTCCACATCTCTTGGACCATCTCGGGCTTCTGTTTAGCAAGCTCCTGGTTCAGGGACCCAGGAGCGACCCCGTTTCGAAAAGCCGAGATGAGGAAAATATCGTCGATTTTATCGACTTTCAAGCTTTCTTGCATAAATCGGGAGGCGTACTCCCTTATGGTCTCTCTGTCTTTTTGCTTTACGGACAGGAGATAGGTCGTGTCTCGGCGAGCTTGGACTTTCATAAGGAATCTTTGTTTAAAATTCCTTCGAGGTAGACCCAGGACCCTATACTGCCAGTCGGCAGGCCGTCGAACCAAGCTCGGGCGTAGTCGACCAGCATCTCAGGGAACAGCTTGCACATTTGTTCTTCTGTGAGGCCCTGGTTGTGCATGCTGTACTTGAACCGCGTCAAGATATTGAGGGGGTCCTCCAACCCATTGTAGGGTGGTATGTTGGGCAATTTGTATGCCGCGGGAAGCTTGGCATCAAGCAGCTCGTCGGTGAACGGACTGACGAGTCGGGCTGATCTTCCCTCACGTCGGTGTCGGTTTGCCTCGGGGCTGTAACTTCTGGAATAGCTCGGACTTCGGTCCCTGCCTGGGCTACGATGTCGCCTTGGGAGATGGCGTTGCTTGGGACCCCGACGTGGGCTGGAGCTCCGGTGGCAGAGTGGGCTTCGCCGGGTGTCGTACTTTCTCCTCAGCTCGGGCTCCTGCGTCTTGGAGTGGTGTGGAGTTTTGGGTATAGACTTCCGCGTGGAACTCTCCCTAGCTTCGGATATTGGGGGCATCCGAGCTGTTGTGAGGAAGCGCTTGAAGCTCTCCTTATTCGCTCTAGCAAATTCAGTCGCGGCATAGGTAGTAGCGAGGTCGAAGTCGTCGAGAAAATCCTCTCCCTTCGATCCTGATTTCTGTGGACCCTTCTGAGGGATGTCTTCCAGCTCGGGCATCCCTTTGAACGGATCCTCTTCTATAGGGTTATTGCCGTGCCCCTCCTTTGGGACCGAACTGCCTTTCTGGCGATTGCCCCTGTTTGTGGGGCGACTTTCTGCTTCGTTGGGATTCCCACGTTGGCTTTGGTCCTCCCGCACGTTTTGTGATCGCGTTACCATCATAGTTCTGCTACCAAAGAACCATCAATCGAGTTCCCATAGACGGCGCCAATGATAGATCTAGGGTTTGCAAGGGTGACAGAAGATAATAACAACACGATGACACAAGGATTTACGTGGTTCGATAAATGTGATCTACGTCCACGGGAGAGAATATCTAGCCTTTATTACTTTAGAGTACAATGATTATTTGAACATATTTACACCTCTAATCTAGCATCTATATATAGGCCTTGAATTGAGCCCTAAACCTTCTAGGATTCGGATTCCTTATACATATCTTGTTTCCTAGTACGTGCATATCCGATTCCCTTCCATAATAGGATTCGACCTTCTTCCAAAGTAGGGTTTCGTTAGTGACTTTACTTGGGCCGAACTTTATGGGCCGAGCTTTAAAATATAGGCCCAATTAGATTGGGTCTTAGATCAGGCCCAAGAAGAGGCCGGTACTATCACTCACCACCCCTGACAAGCCCCTATTCCACATCACCTGGCCTGGCTTGAACCCTTCCTTCCATTCAATTTCTTCAATTCCCACCTCAATTCCGTCTAGCCGTCGAAATGGTTGCACCACCCCTTCACCTCCCACCTCTCTAATTGGGAATTTTTCAACTCACCAGTGGCATCGACGTTCTCATTCTCCCCCATCGCCAGCAGTGATACCATTCTCGCTTGGGTCTGGTCGTTCACAGAGGCGGTTGCAGCATGAAATCAAAGCCAGCGTTGTTTAAATTGTTGAAGGATTGCTTCTCATTGGAAAGGCAGATTTCCAGCGGCTTTATCCCTCTTCAATTTCACGAGTGATCAAGAGAAAAGAGAGGAGTAAAGAATTGGGTTCAGTTGCTGTAGCGGCGGCGTTAAACGATGGCTAAGCCGGAGGTGCTAAAAAGATGAAGAATGGGAGACGAGAGAGAGAGGGGAGGGAAGAGAGAGAAGTGTTGGAGGGGAGAGTATTGTCACAGCCCCAAATCCCGAGGGATGGCAGAAGCCGGGGTGCAACTGGGGTTGGATTAAAGAAGCGGCGAAGAAGGGGGACTAACTGAACTAAACATACATAGGAGACATCATACATTCTATAAACATGACTTCATTTACAAAAGAAGAGTTAATCTCAAGGATTACTCGACTGAAAGTACACGGTAGATAAACTAAGTTATAAGACAGATCTTAGTCGACAGTGATTACATATATGTTCATCAAAATACTAGAGTTTTGCAGCGGAAATGTGATTCATACTAACTAAAATCTTTCTATGACAACTTTATTCAACCTTCGCCGTTTCCATCGCTTCAACCTGCACATTTAGAAAACATATGCAGGGCTAAGTACAAAAGTACTTAGTGGGCACGCTGCCGAAAACATATTCATAAGTATAAATAATCAGGCATCTCATAATCGTAGCACATCGGGGTTTTATTGAAAGAGTCCGTGTCTACTAAACATTTTCTGACTCATTTATATAAATTAGCTTGTACAAGCATTTTTCTAGTATGTTACGTTCAAATCTTGACCAATTCTCATTCACCGTGGCTGGTTACCCCTCAACAGGATACCACATACACCACAGGTTACAAAGTGCACTAACTCTGGAAAGCGCTTAATAGCTAACTCAGAGCCGATCGATAACTAATAAATCTGGAAAACGCGAAGGTTAACTCAGATAGGTACAAGAGAACTCACATAAAATATTTAAACAGTTTATGCCATGATTATCACTTAGAAAACACGATTATCAAAGCGATAAAGAAAAGGGTTTTCGAGCATTGCTCGTTTTATTTCATATATAAAAAAAGCCCACCTTGTTGATACAGAACTACAAAACAGATTCCCGTTCTTCGGTTCTTCCGTCCTTTCCTTACTGCTGGCTTCCTCCTTCATCGTAAAATAATAACACTTTAAACTTGGTCGTAAAAGATAATCGAACATGGAAATTCGAATTAGGTTTTAGTCGTTTTGTTTCTTTAGGCATTTGCACGCTACTAGTTTCATTTTAACTAAACGGGAACGAGACTCGAACAAATCTCGTTTAGAACTCGAAAGGTCTCATACTCGACTCTTAGGTCAGTAGAGAAGGTAGTCTTTAACTTATTACGGCTTAAACGATCGAAAGGAATTAAGTTGCGAAGAAAACAACTTAAGAAAACAACTTCTGAATTTCCCCTGCGCAAGGCAGTAGTTCTGGGGACTGCCCAGAACAGAGAAACTGGAAACAGGGGATGAGCCCTGTACCACTGGAAAGCTTGGGAAGTCTAGTTTACGCTCCAATTTACGGATCGCAAATCTGATAAACGAGCTAAGAGATATTACAGTTTCCGGGAAGGGTCGCAAAACTGCCGCGCTAACCCTAGTTGCTCGATAGAATCGACGTATAACTTCCTAAGTTCGTTCTAAGTTCTCGTACTCGATTTCTCACAAAATTTCACTCTCAAGGCAGTCAACACGTACTCCCGTACGTGAAGGACTCCTTTTCAAAACTCGGTTATAACCACGACGATCAAACCTCGTCGTTTCAACTACCAATTACTAAACCAAAATCAAGTTAACAATTTCTCGTTTCTAGTTCTCGACTATAACTACAACTCATATTATAATAGCTCGAAAGCTCACGTCGTCAACTACAAAGTCGTACCTTAGTCCATAATAAACAATATTATGTAATTAGAATTCTTTCTCGACTTCTTGGTTATTAACTACGACTACTTGTTCGTCTCTTAAGAGATTTCAAAAGTTATCGGATTTCGTTCATTTTCTACGTCATCAAACAACATCTAACATAGATCATTTTCATGTATATCATTACTTAGTCTCAACTTAGGTCGAGTTCTTTGTCTCTTACGACTCACAAATTATTTTTAGAAAATTCCAATTACATTCATAACATCAATTAATATCATTAACATCATTATTTCATCAACAAATCCTCAACTAGATCAACTACATGCAAACCCCTATTTTCTTTCATAATTTTCGGTATTCTCATAATATTAAAGGGGGTGTTTTTCTTCATCAATTAACCTCATTAATCCAATTATCATACTACTATATTATCAATTGATCAATTACAAGTCTAATTACAACATTAAACAAAAATCCCCAATTCAAACCCTAAACCCTAAACTCGGTTCTCATCCATTACTTGGGAGTTTTGATTTCTTTTTGTTTTAATCCTCAATCGAACACCTCCTAAGCATGATCATAACATCAATTGAAGAATTCAAAAATCCTACATGATTGCCCCAAATTTTGGGTACACATTAGGAATTAGGGTTCTTGGATTTCATTCAATTTTAATCCCTAAATATCATATCTAACACATCTAATTACACTAATCGAAGATCAAACATCTAATTCATCCACCCAAGATTTCAATCCATCTTGAAAAATAAAAAGAAAAGGAATCCAATTGGATAGAAATGAAGAGGAGAAGATTACCTTGAGCTTTATTAAAGGAAGAATTAAAGTTCGATGTTGGATGATGACTTGTGAAGAAATTCTTGTCCAAGAACTTGATGTCTTCAATGGAGAAATGAAGAACAAAGAGAGAGATAGAGTATGTACGTGTGTTTTCGGTTTTGGGGGGGATGAAATGAGGTGGAAGATGACTAAAATTATGTTATAAAAATCTAACAAGACTAAGGTGTAAAGTAGGAATAGTATTAACATTAGGTGTCCAATACTTAGGATATAAAAAGAAAATATCTAGCTTAAGAGAGAGTGACAATGTCGGTCATGAGGGAGAGAAAGAGAGAAATTACGCGCTTTTCCGGCGCGATACGACGTTACGGAAATCGAACGACGAAAAACGTAGCTCGGCACAAAATCGTCAAATTCCGTTTCGTCCAAAAATTCTAACGTATTTAACTTAATCGGAAAGTAATATTTAAAATTTTAATTCCGACAAAGACTCGGGACGACACAGTCCGAGTTTCGTCCGGAAAATTATAAAAACGATCTTTCTCGGGCGAGTTCGTATCGCGATTTCGTGAATGTAAAAATCAGACGGTTTTCCGTTCTGAGTTTAAGAACTAAAAAGTTTTCGTACGCGATAACCCTAAATATAGTAGTCATCTAACTGACTTCCGTAATTTATTCTGGGCTATTACAAGTATAGAGGTGGTGAGGTGGATGGGAGGCATTTTTCTTTGACACATTAGTAACATATAACTCTAAGATACATGAGATGATAAGAATAATGAAAGTAAATGTCAGTTTATTAATCCATCTATGCAATGTGCATAATTGCATTTATGGTTTATGCTCAGCTTCTGCGGTTAAAAAATACAATTAGACCAAAACTGGCTAGCATACTTTGCAAAAACTAGAAACCGAGCGACTTGCATATAAAACCCTAGCAAGTCAGTCAAACTAGAAAAGACCAAAAGTTAATCATTGGAGACGAATAAATCTCTATCTGAGAAGTTACATACTACTCATAATCAAAGCCGTCGTCATCGCCAAGCTCCACTTCAGCATCATTAGATCCACCATGAATGGAAAGGAAAACCAAAACGGCAACAAGTTGAGTAGCAAGAAAGTATTTAGCTCGTCTCCGAAACTTCTTCTCTTCCTCTGTCTTCTCCCTACTAGGTTTCTTCTTGGGCTTTGAACCTAAATTTGTTGCCAATAGGATTGATTCACCAACATGTAAAATACTACTATTATTGAAGCAAGAAAATCAGCGACAAAGCGTTACTTATATGATGGGGGCAAGGAATTGAAGGAGGCAAAAGCGAGATATTATATATTAAGACACATCTCCTTAATAAGAAGATTAAATATCTATAAATCATACACTTATCACGATTATTTAATCTCACCTGACAGCTTGAATTTTTATTTCTTTATAGTAGATAACTAACAATAGTAATGTCTGAAGATTGCCAGGGATAATACAACTACATCTCTTCTATTTGGTTTGTTAATTATTAAAGCTTACACCATTCAAATAAAATAACCAAAATTGCACCAATCAATGCATGTTTATTTTTGGTATTGGATGAGAATGGAGCAAGTTTAAAAAATGTAACGTTTATAGATTAATTAAAGTAGATAATATGTATTTTGAAAAGAAGTAACACAGATAATATGTAATTAGTAGCACTGAAGAGCAACATAATTAAGAGTGACTTACTCCAATATGAAGGGCCTCGTTTTGAAGCTGATGATGAGGGATCTGACTGAGGAGCTGATGAAGATGACGAACCGGCCTCTATGAACTCCAATTTGAGATTCTCAGCATATTTCACAAGATTAACATGACCCAAGAGCTTGCTTCTTAGAACAGATGTTTCCTATTAGGTAAGAACACGTGAAAAATGCATTTTCAGCTTTTACAATACACCTACTAAAGGAACTTGATTCAATATCGTAATGCACTAGCCAACCCAGTACCAAGTTATTCAAAAGGTCTGGAGCACTTAACCACACATATGAAATTAATAAAGCATAAATCTTACACTACGGGTCATAGTTATTAATCGTGCATCGCGCACTATCGCGAAAACCTGTCCTAGAGCTATCGCGCATCGCGTCTCGCGCGCTATTTGAATCTCGCGCAGAAGCATATATATATATATAAGAAAAAATATGCATGATATGTCTAGTTAATAAAGATAGAATCATAAAAACTCAAGTTCAAATGAAAATAAACAATATATAATAGTTTTAAAGCCCCTAATTATCATCCTCAATCCTCCACATCCTCCTAAACATGTGGTGAACCATCTTTTTCATCATTTTTGTAGAGCTCGGCGTCATTCTCTTCGTCACTGCCACTCTCTTCATCGAAGTTGAATGGAGATTCATCCTCTTGAGTGAGTGCCTTGGATGTATATGTAGTGGTAGAAGTGAAAAACTTACTGCTGATAAGTAGAAGGCAGAAACAAATAGGGCCGGCAGAAAAAACTGAAATTCTGGTGCAGACTGCAGGCGCTTTGAATATGAGAAGAGAAGAGGAAGAAGAAGTGAAGAACCAAAGAGTCTGTCCGCTGTCCCTTGGGATTAGGAGAATAAAGAAATAGAACGATTCTTTATTGTAGTATCTTCATGCAGGTGGATGGTCAGACTTGTTATATAAGTTATCTATAACTTTAAACCCTAATTAAATCTTAAAAGCCCAAGCCCATGCAGTAATTAATAGCCCATGCAGAAAATATATCAATAGTGCGCTATTGAGCACTATGCACGACAGGAAATAGCACCAATAGCACAAATAGCGCTCGCTATTCAACACTAAGCTCTGAATCGCGACTCGGTGCGATCTGCGTGGACGACGCAGCGCGATTCGCGAGCGCTATTTGCGCGATTAATAACTATGCTACGGGTTAAGGCTTATATCTCACACCTTGTTACTTTGTTGTTAACTTTGCATCATAAATAAACTAATAGAAAGCTAAAATCAGAATTTCAAATTATTGTTTGTTTGTGTGCATGCACTGGGTACAAGATTGCGGATAATAATAAAATCACTTATATTCTCAAATTTGCCGAATCCAAAGATTAAGTACGAGAGACAAGAAGATAAAATCCTTACAAATAAATGAACTACAGCTACAAGCCTACAACATTAGCCAATCTGAGCCTTCTGGTATCAATAATGCAGAAAGCCACAAAAATGGGGCTGTTTTAAGACAAATGCAAGTTATAGATTGATGTGACAAAAAACAGCTCACTTTGAAAATTATTCTAAGAGATGACTATCAATATTAGAATCATACATGTTGAAAATAATCCACTGAATTCCCTACTACAAGTTCGGCATTCAACATCTGTTAATTGTAGCTTAATGAATTCTAAAAGATGCAGTTATGGGATACAAAATGAGCATGCTTCTAGATGAAGTAAATGTTCAAGCTTGCCAACTAGATAGTTAACATAAACATGCAACTTCAGATGTTTGAACTTACAATTGTTCATTCTACTATAAAGCAGTTTCCGTGATTCTGGAATATGCATGAATGAGGCAAACCACAAAAACACTCATATCATTAATTTTCTCCATCTGGGCCTTATCATTTTACTGCTGCCTACTTGTTTTGTTAGAAGAAATGTAAAATTAGATCCCAGAATGCTGATAGACACCCCTAATTGGATAACCCAACCAATGATCTCCTCTCAACCTACTGAAAAGAAGTTGTAAGCAATTGCTTTATTGTCTAGGAACAATAAAAAAAGGTTGCAGCGTGAGAAGAACCACAACAAAAATGCCAAAAAAGAGTACGAAAATCACTTCAAATGGAAGTCTCCAACTGCAGTGACGACTCAAATATAACTCTTAGAAGTACTCACAGGTAAAGCAAGAAGCATAAACAGAGCATGCCCAAGGAAAACTGCATCCAAGCTTGTTGGCCTGCATTGGAAACATTGTGTTCGACAGCAGTTACAAAATTTAAAACGAATAAAAAACATCTCTCATTCAGGTATACAGAGCAAATGAAATTACCTGTCTTCAAAGAAAAAGGTCTGTTCCCCCAACCTAGCTGATAAAGCACTATATGCCACAGTTGCTCTTCTATATATCTGACCAAAAAGAAAGCAGATCATGTCATGCTTGCGAAAATGCATACAGAAACTATGCAATCATGTAGCTATACATATGTATGTGTCCTCAAAAGCAAAGTTTCAAGAAAGAGATTTGCTAATAAGCTTTTCTATTCATTGAGCAGAATGTGCAAATTCTGAGAATCCAAGCGGGCTAATTGTATGAAGCAATATTTGTTCTTGATCTCATTCCATCCAGAAGATTGAAGCTAGATGGATTTGGAAGTATTTATCTGTTGTACAGAGTCTAGAGATACTCGGTATGCACATGGGGGCACGCGCAACACGCATGCACACGCACGCTCACAAGTGTACACATTAAATCTTTACAATAACTTATTTTACAAGACTACACATACAAAAAAGTTGATGATAAATATGTTTAAACTGTAATACCTCCTCTTCTCTTCTTTCTGCATTCTCTGATGTTAACCCGAGTAGTTGTTTCACGATGTAGACTTGCTTATAGTACAAAATCTTTCCTATTGGCCAAGGGAGATCAGAGTAATAAATCTTGTGTGCTGACTTGCCATCACAACCCACCCATAACTCATACAAGACAGCATCAGCCAGCCATGACTCAACCATCGCCTTGAATGATACCCATTCAGGTATACCACTGACTTCGGCATCCAAGTCAACAATGCCATCTTCCTTTAATTTCTGGAGGACACCGCCGTTCTCATTGTTATATGCAACATAATCACCAGACTCAACAAAAGGTATCTGATCTGGTAGGAATACAATGCATATATATTATTTGACGTAGTACAGTCTCAGGTAGAAGCATAGATGCATACTTATAATGATATCATTTTTTCAACACATAAACAACAAAAACCAAAATATCATGTTTGATGTTAATGATAGTATTAAAAGCCTACATTATAGAGTCAATGGCTCCACCAAAGGAAAGGAAACGAAGACTTAATAAGAATGAGGACCATGATTGTTCATTATAGAATATCAACATTCTTCCACCACACTGATCATGTAAGGCTTTTCTAGACCTAAAAAATAAATTACTTAGCTATGCCAATGCCATGACAAATAGTCGATCACCTGATATTTGACTACATATGGTAGGATCATAGATCATTAAATGAGTCTCCAAGAAGCCAATATTTCACTTACACAAAAGTTAGTCTAACAGAGTGTTTGTGACAAATCTCCAAGAGCCTTATTACTTTCTGCACAGTTTAAGTGAGATCAAGAAATGGAAAAAAGAAAGAAAGAAAGAGCCTTGATTCTTGATTAAGCAAGTTGGAACCGTAGCAATTGATGCCATCAGTTTTGCTTTCAAATAATTAAGATAACTCCATTATTAGCTTCATCAGTTTTGACATGAAATAAATATGATAGTTCCATTATCTTGCCTCATAGTTGAAACCAGTCATACAATATAACTCATCCAACACCAGTGATTTTGGAGAACTCATATAAAGATGGAATTAGATATTTGAAAAGTTTGCAGTGCCATATCCTAGTTACAAATAACTGCTCGCTTAAGAACTATTTCATCAAATCACAATCGATACAAACTAGCAGGAGGCCTTAGGTCTATCTAGAGTCACATCCAAGATGCCCTACATTCATCTACTTTAAAATAGATATTCTATAGTATGTCAAATGCATTTTCACAACCTCCAGGGCACACTAGTATTCATCCTAATAACTGTTGCTCGACAGGAGTGTAAAACATAGCAACGTCGAAGCACAATTAACCGCATTGTCCAAGCTGAAGATACTCATTCCAGAATATATTTGCAACCCACAAACTCATAATCCAAAAGCAAGCATGGCTAAAGGCTCATTTTCTTGCTAGCAATTTCTATCAATTCAGTATTACCCAATCTTTGCAGAATCTCGAAATAATAACCATACATTTTGCTACAAACATAAAAAAGAATGTGACAATATATAAAACCGAAACCCCCAGAACGAAAATTAAAACCAGCTAGAACTAATTAGTTGATAAAGGCCCAGAGGACAATATGCACAATAAATAAATTCAGATGAAAAAAAAAAGGAATTACCGGAATCAGGATGAATGAGATTGAATTCCAAAGAAAATGGAACCTTGGCGAATTTAAGATAGATGTAAGCAGGCAGACAGTTGGGGCAAGCGGTGGGCAGCGAGAAACAAGGCTTTCTTGCCACGAGTGTCAGCGACTCTCTTCCGCCTCTCCCATCTTCCATTTTTCCCACAGATTAACTGCGACAAGGAGGCTTGAATGCTCAATTTAATATCTGGAATCGGATTGATCTTGTTCAACAAGAAAATATTTTTTGGGTTTTTGAGGAGTGAATAGTTTTACTGAGAGATGAATTCTTTATTTTGTTTTGGGTTTAGGGTTTGACCATTCAGCGTCATATAGGAGTTAGCATTCCAATTCAGGATCCAATGTTTGCTCAATCCGATTCGAATTTTTAAAAAAAAAAAATAATTCGATCCAATTCGAAATTCGAACAAATTCGAACTAAAAAATTCAAAATTCAAATACTAAATTCGATCCAATCCATAAATCCAAAATTCTCAACAAAAAATTAAAAGAATTCGAAATATATTATGTTAAAGTAATTAATATAAATTAAAAAGAAAAATACCCCAAAAATAGTTATTTTCAAGTTGTTCTTTTAAATTTTAGCATTGACGTTTTTTTCAACTTTTAACCATTTTTTTAATTTTTGGACTCTTTTACCCTTCCTTTTTCTTTTCCTTTTCCCTTTCCCATTTACTTTTTTAGTTACTATCTTTCTTACTTTACTTTTCTTTCTACTCATTTATTTTTTTAGTTACTATCTTTCTTACTTTACTTTTATTTCTTCTCTTTTCGTCCTTCTTTGCTTCTATTTTTCCTTTCTCATTCATCTTCTCTCTCCGTCATTTTTTCTACTACTAACTTCTTCTTCTATCTCCGGTGAAGGCTGCTTCTCATCATTTGTTCTCCGGCAACTGTGGATCGTCATTTTTGTGCTTCTCTCTCCGGTGAAGGCTACTTATCTCTCCATCATTTTTTTATATTTCGTATTTTTTCGGTTCTACATAGTTTTTTTTCTAGATTTGTCGTTTTTGTTTTGTTTTCTTCATTTGTCGGTTTTGTTCGATTTTCTTGTTCTGGTAATCTCTTTTCTCTACTAACCTCTTTTTTTGTGTATTTTCTATTTTGGTGTTCTGGTATTTTTCATTATTTTTGTGTTCTTTTTCGTATTGCTTTTGTCTTTTTTTTATGTTTTAATTCTTTTAGTAGATTTAGTGTAAATTGTTGGAGGTTATGGTTTTGTATACATCTTTTTGTTGATTTTGTGGTTATTATTCCTTTTTTTAACTAATTTATGTTCAATCGATTAACCCTAATTTTTGAAATGTTGAATCCCTTGTTTTTTGTTGAGGGTGAAGTATTAGTTTTCATTCAGAATTTTTTTGTTTTTTATGTTGGTTATTTGTGAATGCACAAAATAATACGTTTATATGTGCTTCCACATTTTGAGGGTATGGAAATTTAAGCCCCTGTCTTTGTCTGAGTTTTTTCTTTTCCTTTTTTATTGTGTATGCACATAATGTTACGTAATATGTTACTTCACAATTTATTTTTGTGACTGCACTTTAAGTTTGACAATTCAAATTAGAGTCTATGTATTATACTTCATTAATTTTGTGAATTCACTTAATTTTGTGACTGCACATCAATTATTTTTCTGATTGCACTTAATTCTGTATTTGTGATTGGACTACCATTATTGTTGAATTACACATTTATAATGTTTTCGACTTTAAATTTGAAGTCATTTTTTAAAAAAAAATTGTATCTATGTGTGTCTGTAAATGTGACTGACTAATTTATGTCCTTCCTTCAGATTTGTTGTTGAATTACACATATATTGATTCTTTTATTTGTATCTGTATATGTTAATTCCATTTTTTTGTGGTTTCTTCCCATTTTTTATGGAATTTCAGTTAACAACATTCATGGCTGACAGGACATGCAAACATGGTTTGAGAGCAATCGTTAATACGTCTTGGTCTGATGATGATCTTGTGAGGAGATATTTTAGTTGTCCTAATACGTCTTTGAATGATTTTTCTATGAGAGGTGAAATTTATGATTTGAAGAAGAAGATGCTGTGGAAGTACTATGCTATTGGTGCTTTGATACTTAATGTTATTATTGTTGCTTTGTAGTTATATTTTTCAAATTTGTATTAATTGACAGTAGTGTAGTTGTGGATATCTTCTGCTTTCTTAGTGTTGTTTAATTACTATTGTTTTAGTCATGTACAATGTACTCAATGCTCAGTCCTATGATATAGGACTTTTTTCCCTCTATTAAGTCCAGTTATCAATGTCAATATTTTATTTATTAAAAATTTTGTCCACTTCCCATAAAGTAATTTGTTACTGAACAAATTGGTTGATGCTTTGTATGTTGAAAAGAATGTCAATTGTAACTAATTTTGTTATTCATTGTCACAGCCTCAAATCCCGAGGGACGGCAGAAGTCGGGGTGCGACTGGGGTTGGATTAAAGAAGCGGGGAAGAAGGGGACTAACTGAACATACATACATAAACGACATCAAACATTCAATGAACAAGACTGGAATATAATAAAGAAAGAGTTAATCACGAGTGATTACTCGACAGAAGTACACTGAAGGAAAACTAAGTTATAAAACAGATCTTAGTCTACAGTGATAACATATATGTACATCAAAAACACTAGAGTTTTGCAGCGGAAATGTGATTCATACTAACTAAAGCATCCTATCTTTCAACTCAACATCAACCATTGCCGCTCCCGTCGCTTCAACCTGCACATTTAGAAAACAATGCAGGGCTAAGTACAAAAGTACTTAGTGGGCACGATGCCGAAAACATAATCATAAGTATAAATAATCTGGCATTTTATAACCGTAGCGCATCGGGATTTTGTTGAAAAGGGCCCGTGCCTACTAAACATTTTCTGACTGATTTGTATAAAGCAGCTTGCGCAAGCATTTTTAGAGTATGTTATGTTCAATCTTGACCAAAGCTAATTCACCGTGGCTGGTTACCCCTCAACATGATACCACATACACCACAGGTTACAAAGTGCACTAACTCTGGAAAGCACTTAGCAGCTAACTCAGAGCCGATCGTTAGTTAACCTAGTTAGATTAACTCTAAAAGTCTGGAAAACCCGAAGGTTAACTCAGAAATCTGGTAAACCCGAAGGTTAACTCAGATAGGTACAAGAGAACTCACATAAAATAGTTGAACAGTTTATGCCAAGATAATCACTTTGAAAACACAATTATCAAAGCGATAATTAATACTTTCGAGTTGTGGAAAAACCCACATTTTATTTGATATAGATAAAAAGCCCACCTCGTAATACAGAACTAAAAGCACTAGCTTCCAATCTTCGGATCTTCCGTCCTTTCTTTACAGCTGGCTTCCTCCTTCATCGCAAAATAATATTACTTAAAATCGGTCATAAAAGATAATCGATCAAATAAAATCGAAATAGGTTTTAGTCGTTTCATTCTTTAGGCATTTGCACGCTTACTAGATTCATTTTACTTAAACGGGAACGAGACTTGTACAAATCCCGTTTAGAGCTCGAAAGGTCTCATACTCGACTCTTAGGTCAGTAGAGAGGGTAGTCGGCAACTTAATACGACTTAAAAGATCATAAGGAACTAAGTTGGAAAGAATCAACTTAGGAAAAATTACGTTTTAGTTCATTAAACGACTTATGCAATTTCTCGCTTAACTAAACTTCTTTACTTGAACGGATAAGAGATAAGATCTCGACTGGTTTTATCACTCAAGGCCCTGTACTTGACCCTAGGGTCAGTAGGAAGATAGTCGTTAGTTATTACGGCTTAAACGATCGAAAGAAACTAAGTTGTGAACGAAACAACTTAGAAGAAATGAAACTGAAATTTCATTGCGCAACACAGAAACTCTGGGGACTGCCCAGAACAGGGGATCTGGAAACAGGGGATGAGCTCTATACCGTTGGAAAGTTTGGGATGTCTAGTTTACGCTCCAATTTACGGATCGCAAATCCGATAAACGAGCTAGAAGTTATTACAGTTTCCGGCGAGGGTCGCAAAACTGCCGCGATAACCCTAGTTGCTCGATAGATTCGACGTATAACGTCTTAGGTTCGTTCTAAGCTCTCGAATTCGATTTCTTTAAAATTGGACCCTCAAGGCAGTCATCACGTACTCCCGTACGTGACGAACTCCTTCTCAAAACTCGTCCAAAAGCACGACGTTCTAAACGTCGGTTTTCAACTAACAATTACTAAACCAACAAGTTATTCAAAAACCCGTTCTAGTTCTCGACTATCACTATAGCTCATATTATATTAGCTCGAAAGCTCATGACGTCAACTACAAAGTTGTTCTCAAGTCCATCATAGATAATAATATCAAATTAGAATTCTCATTCGACTTCTCGGTTATTAGTTACGTCTAGTTGTTCGTCTCTTATGAAATTTTCAAAGTTGTCAGATTCCGTTCAAATTTTACGTCATTAAACTACATCTAACGAGAATCACTTCTATGCATGCAATCATTTCATACTAACACTATATTTCAACTTACGACGAGTTCTTCGTCTCTTACATTACATACAATATTTTTAGAAAATTCTCAATTAAATCCTATTATCAACTAACACCATTTGCAACTATATTCCATCATCATTTCATCAATTAAATCAAACACATGAAAACCCCTAATTTCATCCTTAATTTCGGTTTTAATACAAAGGTTAAGAGAGTGAATTTCTTCTTCAATTAACACCATTTAACTCTTAATCATCCTATTATAACATCAATTGATCAAATGAAATTCAATTACACATTAACATGCAAAAATCCCCAATTCTTTACCTCAAACCCTAAATCGGGTTTCAACATAACATGGGGCTTTCAATTTCTCTTTGTTCTAATTACTAATTAAGCACTTTTTAAGCATGAATTTATCATCAATTGAAGAATTCCAAAAATCCTACCAAGAACCCTAAAATTTCGGTATTCATGTAGTAATTAGGGCTCTTGATTTCTTTCAATTTCAATCCCTAATTATCCTATCTAACACATCTAATTTCACTAATCCAAGATCAAACATCTAGTTCATCTTTCCTAAATCTCGATCCAAAAGAAAATAAAAGGAAAAGGATTTTGGATGGATAGAATTAAAGAGGAGACTAATACCTTGAAGATTAGTGAAGGAAGAAATGAAGTTCGATGGTTGGATGAAGACTTGTGAAGAAACCCTTGCTCCAAGCTTCAAGCTTTCTTTAATGGTGATGGAAGAACAAAGAGAGAGAGGAGATGTGAATGTGTGTTGCGGTTTTGAGGAGGGAGGGAGTGAGGTGGATGACTAACATGTGTTATAAAATATCTAACATAGACTTAGGTGCAAAGGGTGAATAGTGTAGTAATAGGTGTCACTTACTGTACTATATAAAATCAAAAATATCTAACTAAAAGAGAGAGAGGTCGGCTAGTCATAAATAGGAAATAAGGAAAATTCCGCTTTTCCGACTCGTTACGACGTTACGGAAAATGACGTATGAAAAAATGTATTTCGGCACAAAATCGGCGAGATCCGATTCGACCATAAATCCTAACGTATTTAACTTATTCGGAAAGTAAATTTATAAAATTTATTTTGACGAAAACTCGGGATGACACAGTCCGAGTTTCGTCCGGAAAAACATAAAAACGAACTTTCTCGGGCGAGTTCGTATCGCGATTTCGTGAATGTAAAAATCAGACGGTTTTCCGTTCTGAGTTCACGAACTAAAAACTTTTCGTACGCGCTAACCCTAAATACAGTAGTCGTCTAGCTGACTTCCGTAATTTATTTTCGGAAACGGATTCGACCGTTAGTCTTAGAATTCAAAATCATAAACTTAGGCGTGCAAAGCCATTTATTTAATTAACTTTAAAATTTTTAGATCGTAAGGAATTTCCGGGGCATTACATTCATTTTGTTACTTCAATAATTTTGTTACTTTACAGAATTTGTTACTTCACTAGTTTTTTTACTTCGCTGATTTTCTTTCTTTAACAATTTTGTTACTTCACAGAATTTGTTACTTCACTAATGATGGTCCCGATACGAGTTCTGGTGTATGGAGGGGGGGGGGGAATACACCAGATAAAACTTTTTAAAACAACCCCCTAAAAATTAACACAACCGAGTAATGCAACTCAGTTGGAATCACAACCGAGCAAGAAACACTCAGTTGGAAGTGAAGTGCTGTGCGGAATGTGGTGGAAATTAACTCGTATAAAATCAACTCACGCTTAAGTGCAAGGTTGGTCAATAACCAAGACAGTTGATATGGAAGAATGCAGTTTGTATGCAGGTTAGTTAGTCAGTTGAATATGCAATAAGTAACTGAAGAATTAAACACAACACACAAGATTTAATGTGGTTCGGAGATAACTCCTATGTCCACGGGGAGTTGTGAGTCCACACAACTCAGTCCAAGTTCTTCTGGACAAACCACAAAGCTTACGCGGGCTTTGCAACCGTTGAGATAAGTTTACGGGTACTTATCAACCTTACAGATTAGTTTACGGGTACTAATTAACCTATCTACTCAGTTACGGGAAGAGTAGGGTCCTAATAACCTTTTCAGGTGAAAGAAAGGGTGGGGTTCTAACTAAATAGCTCGAACAAGAAGTGAGCTAAGATCTAACACTCTACGAACTCTCAACAAGTGATGTTCTCAAGGTTGGATCAAAAGACACTCAGACAGAATTTAACACTCTAGAACTCTCAACTAATGATGTTCTTAGAGAATGAATGTAGTTCAGCTCGTGTGAGGAATTTGGTTCTTTCTTTCGCTCTTTGCACTTTGTCTTGCTCTTCTGTCTTGTATTTCCCGTAGTCTTGGTGAATGAATGAAGGCCTCTATTTATAGGCGGAGAGAATCAACTAGCCGTTGGAAGAGCTGTTAATCTCTGATAGCTTGTCTCTCATCTCTGCAGACTTTCCGGATTTGGCAACTGCATGCTTTTGCTTTCCATCTGAGACAGCCTTGTGTTGGGCCAAATGAGGTAATGACAGAGAGTCAAACCTTCACGTGACTTCCTTGTTTGAAATTCAAATCTTAACCTTTGACCTCCAACATTTGATAGTCGGTTGAGTCGTCTGATCTTCATCTGATTGGTCTTCAGCTGATGTTCTATCTGAATGCTTTTGTCTGAGTAGGAGCATTTGAACTCTCAGCTGACTTTGTACTTCAAGTTGTTGATCTAACTGATTGAGTCTACAACTGATGTTCCATCTTGAACGCTCAGTTGTTTTTCTTGAATCTGACTCTGACCAGTTGGCTTCAAACGCTCAGTTGTCTTTCTTACAACTGATGTTCTCTTGTATCTTCCTCCTTTGAGCTTAGTTGAAGTTCTGAAACTTGAACGCTCATTTGTCTTTCATCTTGTATCTTTGAATCGCTCAACTGATGTTCTATCTTGTGAACGTAACTTCCCCTTTTTAAACACTCAGTTGTCTTTAATTACATCTGATGTTCTCTCCGAGTGATGCCTTGTTGCCGTCTTCAGCTGGAGACCTGTAAAGATAAAATCTCAACATTGCTCAAACAGCGAGCCTAACTACTAACATTAGGATCTGGCAACATCTACTCAGTTGGGGTCAGTTGGTTTTGGAATCAATCAAAACTTTAATAAATTTCCCAACAATTTCCCTCTTTTTGATAATGCCAAAACCCTTATAAAAATTCTTATAAGGCAAACTGATCTAAATCCTACTGAACTATCCAAAATCTCAGCTGAAATTCTAGACAGACTATAAGATTAAAACATCAAAGGGTTAGCACAGTTATAACATGATATTGAAATGACTTTGCGATTCAGAGCTTGGACAATGAGAGATTGTACGTCAAGTTGAATCGTATAACTGAATAGTTTTTATTACAACTGATGATTACAAAGGTAAGCACAAAAAGACAAAAGTTACATGTAATACCCCGGAAATTCCTTACGTTCTTAAAAAAATTTAAAGTTAATAATAAAAATGGCTTTGCACGCCTAAGTTTACGATTTTCAATTCTAAGACTAACGGTCAAATCCGTTTCTGAAAATAAATTACGGAAGTTAGCTAGATGACTACTGTATTTAGGGTTATCGCGTACGAAAAGTTTTTAGTTCGTGAACTCAGAACGGAAAACCGTCTGATTTTTACATTCATGAAATCGCGATACGAACTCGCCCGAGAAAGTTCGTTTTTATGATTTTCCGGACGAAACTCGGACTGTGTCGTCCCGAGTTTTTGTCGGAAGTAAAATTTTAAATATTATTTTCCGATTAAGTTTAATACGCTAGAATTTTTGGACGAATCGGATCGTGATGATTTTGTGCCGAGCTACGTTTTTCATCGCTCGATTTCCGTAACGTCGTATCGCGTCGGAAAAGCGCGTATTTTCCTTCCTTTTCTCCCCTCTAGCCGACATTACACACTCTCTCTAGCTTGATATTTCTTTATTATAAGGTTTTAACTACATGACTCACTACTTAGGATATTTATTTTTACTTTGCACCTATTAACCTTATAATATAACATATTTAGTCATCACCATCTTCTCCACCAAGCCATTACCCCCCCCCCCCCCCCCTTATACACTCTATCTCTCACTTTGTTCTTCACATCTCCATTGAAGCATCAAGATCTTGGACAAGAAATTCCACACAAGTCTCTAATCCAACCATCGAACTTCAATTCTTCTTTCACTAATCTTCAAGGTATTAGTCTCCTCTTTAATTCTATCCATCCAAAATCCTTTTCTTTTTATTTCTTCTTTGGATCAAAATTAAGGAGTAATGGAATTAGATGGTTGATCTTGGATTAGTGAAATTAGATGTGTTAGTTGTGATAATTAGGGATTAAAATTGATTGAAATCAAGAACCCTAACTACTATGGTATTACCGAAAATTAGGGCTTTTAGGTGAGATGATGGAATTCTTCAATTGATGTTATAATCATGCTTAAGAAGTGTTTAATTAGTGATTAGAACCAAGAGAAATCGAAACCCCCAAGTATGTTGAAACTGAGTTCTAGGGTTTAGGGTTTGGATTTGGGGATTTTCAATTTCATGTTGCAATTGGACTTCAATTGTTTAAAGGATGATATAATAGTATGATTAAGAGTTAAATGATGTTAATTGATGAAGAAAAACACCCTCTTTAATTAAGTGTTAATACCGAAAATTATTAGAAAATTTAGGGATTTTCTTGTAGTTGAATTGTTTGAGGATTTATTGATGAAATAATGTTGTAATTGATATTAATTAATGTTATGAATTTGGGGCTGTGACATTACATCAGTTGCTCAAAAACTAACTGAGCTAATACTTGAGCCCATACTTACTAAACATTCTAACAAAAATCTCTCTCTTTTCAGCTGACTCCTTCGAAATATCAACCCCGTGCTCTTTGCAAACTTGCCTTGCCTCAGTTGCAATCTTTGTTGTGTTGGGGTTGCGAGAGTCTGGGAGGAGGGGAGGCTTATATGTAATCTTCTGAGGGACGGGGACAGTGTTCAAATCCAGTTTTGCTTCTATCATCGCACACCTGAACTGGCTGAACATCCCCGAGTCCCCAGTGTGCAGCTCGGTCAGCGCTTCCTTGAAAGCTCTCCTCGGATCGTCGGTTGAGAAGACTTTTCTGTAATAGAAGTCGTTCACAAACTCTTGCTTGAACGACTCCCAGTCCTCGTTCCATTCGGCTAGCATCCACTTATCTACATGCCTGAACCGACTTTGGACCTTCACATTCCCTAGCAACCTCTGTTGTCTCAGCCGAGCTTCAGCCTTAACCTGATGTTTGTCAATGCGGCGACAGCTGTGGGAGGCGATGTTCCGGTCCAAGTTCTTTGTTATCTTGTTCAACTCCTCTTCAAATTGGTTTACTCTTCTGGCCTGGCTGGCAGCGAACTTCTTGATCCAACTCGGATTCATATAATCTTTCTCAGCAACATCCATAGCCTTGGCAGCTGCAATACACTCTTCGGTTTTGATACCGTCGAGTTCCGAATCAAGCTCGGCCGCGATCTCAGCTATGGAGTTGTAAGAAACTCCAAACTTCTCCGCCTGTTCCAAGTCTTTTTCCATTTCAGCTCCGCCGACTTCGGTTGACTTGGGAGCGGACTTCTTCTTCTGAGTCTTCTTCTTCAGCTGGGATTTTGCAGCAACTGGCATCTCTTCCTCGGTCTGGGTCTCTTCTTCCTCCTGCATCTCAACATCTGTCTCTTTATCTTCCCCACTTTTGGCATCAGCAACAAGGCTTGCTACTGAACCATCCAGAGAGGTGAGCTGTTGTTCGGCTTGTTGAATGCGGTTGAAGAGTTCATCGACCGCGCACTCGATTCCCACCTTCTTCGCCAGTTCGGAGTCATGGCGCTCTTGTTCGGCTTTCCTCAATCCAACGAATGTTTCAGTTACCTCGGTCTGGAAAGCAACGAACTCAGCCCATCTCGACTTGAACCTAGACTCCCATTCTTCATCCTGAGCCTATTGAGATTTAGCGAGGTTGGAATCAGACAAGGATTGGAAGACGTTCAACTCATACTTAATCCCCAGAATAGTTGACTTCAGATCCGACACGTCTTGGCTGGTGGAGGAGGAGAATTCATCCAGCTTTATCTTCAGTGAAACATTCTCCTCCATCAACCGCTTGTTCTTCTCTTCTTGTGCTTCCAACATCCTCAGCTGATCGTCTTTGTGTTGCTGGAAGTTGGCAAGAATCTCGGTTCTCAGCTGGTTTACCCTCTCAGCTATCAGGTCACAGATTTCTTCAGATGATGGAGCTGGCTGATCAGCTGGAGCGGCTTGTTCAATCAGACCTGGCTGTTCAACTGTAACTATGGCTTGAGGTTGACCATGTACAATTGCAGCTCCTCTTCTTCATTCTTTGCTGCGGCGGCGGCTCCGTCCAGATCATTAAGGAACTCAGCTGACTTGACGAGCATGTTGTCGAGGAATTCAATGCAGTCTTGTCCAACTTTCTCCCTTATATCTGTGCCTTCTGCCTTGTTGAGGTCCAGACGACGTGTCAGCAGGGCCACCTTGTTGTTGTAGGCGACTTCCAGGTTGGCATAGTTGAAGTAGTCTCGGATGCGAGACTCATCCGCCTTTAGTCGGTCCCAGCTGTGTACCCTGATTGTGTCTTCCTTCACATACCAGTGACTGAAGATCAGGTTGAACTGGTACAACAGCTCGGTTCCAAGTGTAGCAAAGATTGGCATGTCGCGAGCTTATGGGAACATCCCAATCAGCTTCTGGAAGCAGTAGGCCACCTTGCCTTCATGCTCCAGCGCGACGGCCTGAAGGTCAGCTTCGTCATCTATTGGAGAGGGAGATAGAGTCTCATAAGGCAATGGTTCAAAGGTTTCATCAATGTTGGCCAAAGGAGTGGTCTCAACATTGGCATCGAGCTGGAAGCTCGGAATATTAGATTCTGTGGGAAGGGGGGTATCAATAGGTTCTTCAACATTGGCCAAAGAAACGGTCTCAATGTTGGCATCGAGCAATGAGCTCAGAACATTTGGCTGTGATTCGGTTGAGTGAGCAAGAGGCTCTTGGGGCGGTATGGCATCAACTCCTGCCGTGGGGGAGGTTGGAACGTCTTTTTCCTTAGAGGAGGAAGAAGCATCCGATGTCACGTCCGTCTCCATCCCTTCCGCCTCATCAGTTCCAGCAACGTGAGGGACGATCTTGAAGGCAGCTACCTCAGCTGAGTGGCTCGACTCGGATGGCTTCTCAGCTGGTGCCGTCTCAACTGGCGCCTCCTCCTCAGTTGGTGCATCAACAGCTGGCTCCTCAGCTGGCTCCTTAGCTGGCACCTCAGCTGACTCCTCAGCTGGCTCTTCAGCTGGCTCCTTGGCATGCTCCTCAGCCGGTATGTCCTCAGCTGGCACAACAACTGTCTTCTTGAACCTCACCCTCAGCTTCTTCTGGGTAGGCTCCGCCTCCTTCTCTTTCTCCGACTCAGCTCTGCGTCGGCGTGCAGCTTTTGATTTTGTGGGGCGACTGACAGCTGGTACCTCCTCAGCTGTGTCCTTGGGTTCAGCAGTCTTCCCAGCATCCTTCTTCTCCTTAGGAGTATATACACTCCTAATCACCTCTTGTGCCTTCTTTGCTGTTGGGAACATCATCAATTTCTTCACTGAGGTCTCCTCGCAGTCCTCCCATACCATGTTCCGACCCTTGGTTGCGAGCAGGATCAGAGCTAAAATTTTGCAACCGAAGTTGAGCGTCCCCTTGACACTCAACAGTCTCTCCCCTGAGTCGGTTGTGGTCTCGGAGATCTTCTGCTTCTCCAATGTCAGCTGGTTCAGAAAATATTGGAACCAGTTAATCTCGTGTTTGTGCTCCAATGCCATCAACTGCTTAAGCTTTGGTCGGCTGATGTCGCCGAAGGCTCCGCTGTAGCCGAACACGACCTTGGACACAACATCGAACAGGAGTCGATGTTCTGGCTTTAATTTTGTCCTCTGCATATTGCTCTTCAACCTCTCCAGAGTGATCAGAGCATTTTCTAGAAACTCATCGGCTTGCTCGTCGGTTATGTTTTCAACAAATTCCGTGGTGGTGTAGTTTACTGGAATGATGTGGTGAAGGACATCGCAAACTGCAATGGGGAAAGAAACACGGCGAATGGTTCTGGCCGGAACGTCGCGTTGCCGACAAGAAACCTATGTTGTGACTCATTCTCTGCTGTCGATAGACGACTGCAGATTCACATAGAATTCTCCGACCTGGCGCCTGAGCAGGTGGGAGGAGAATAGCTTTGCCCATTCCAGGAGGCTGTTCTCCTTGAGGATATTTGCGAGGGGAGCCAACATCGGCGACTCCAATTCATCATCGGAAAGAATCTGCTCGAAGTGAATCTTCGAAACCAGCAGGTCGAACGATTCTTCATACGAGGTGGGGACTAGAGAGGGTCCGGAAGAAGCCATTTTCTTTTCTTTGGGTGCCATTTAATATCACTGAGAAGATATATATAAGAAGGAAAAACTTGCAGAAAAAGGTTAGACAAAATCTGAGAAGATGATGAATAGTAACTGCAGATAAACACGAATGAGGAAGGTAAGAGATCACTTCCTGATTTTCCGCCTTTTATAGGTTTTTGACTCGGTTGAAATCGACGGCTAGGGTTGAATGGCGCGAATCCATCAACGGCTGAGATTACGCGACTGTTGACTTGCTTTGACTTGACGTCATGAATCGAGTTCCAACCAGCGCGTGAGAAGGTGTACAGTTTTTCATGTTAGCCCAGTCGCACTATAAAGTAGGCTATTGATGTTCAGCCGTAGTTTACATTAAATGCGACATGATGGCTATTTTAATGTAACTGACATGCTCAGGAATGTTTGAATTTATTTCAAACATTCTCATTTAAGATCATAATACCTTCAGCCATAAATATTACCTCCCAGCTGATGTCGGAATCAGTTGTGTTCACCTGTCAGCTGATGTTGGAATCAGTTGTTGATGGGGCTGCATCCAAGTTAACCAACGACAACAATAGAGATCCCTTGATCATTCATGGTTGGCCGGTTACAAGAGCTAGAGCTAAGAAGATAAAGGAGGCCATGGTGTTGATTATAGCTGAAATGAAAGCCCAAGTCCAAGAGCAATCTACGTTGGGCCAAATGGTGAATCTTATACAAGTCGGTGGGCTGAATCCAACTTGAAGAATGGGCTAGTTACAAATCAGATTTGGAGGCCCAAGATGAGGAATAAAGATGCATATTTTCGTGCATATTGAAGAGGCTAAATTAAGTGTCTAATTAGTTTCATTATTATGAGTTAAATAAGTGACTTTTGAAGTCTTGAGTCATAAGTAGTCATTAGTAGTTAATAAGTGATTTAATTAGTGTTAAATAAGTCTATTTATGAGTTTAATCAGTGTCATAAGTACTGTCATTATTGGTAGGCTACGAAGAGTCATTTTCTTGCCTATAAATAGGCTTGATATCCTTTGTAATCGAATAACATATACACCTTGAGTTATAAACGAAAATTGGCTTTGCCTTTGTGAGTTGAATTTCTCTCTTGTAGAGTTTTCACTTGTTCCGAACTTATCAAGACTAGTGAGCAAAGTCTTGTGGCGTTCAACCATACCGAGGTTCTTGGCTGATTATATAGCCAACAGGTCGAGGTTTTCTTCGCTCTAGGAGGTGATCAAACTGGATTCTCGATCTAGGGAGACCGCTGCCTACCTCTTATACGAAGGGTTCTTGGATCTTTTATCCAACGGGTCCTCCGTCCGTATCATTTGGTAATCAGAGCAATCTGGTATTGATCTCAACCTTTGCTCTTCAATTCTACATCTTCTCTATATTGTATCCATCCTTGTGTCTTTGTTGCTGTAAAAAAAAAAAAAAGGAAAAAGAAAGAAAAAGAAAAAGTGAAAAAAATCAGTTTAAAAAAATACAAAAAAAAACGAAAATCATTTGAATTGTTCCATAAGGGCTGAAGTGTGGTGATTGCTACATCTCTTGTTCTAATCTTGATTTGTTCTAGTTCATTTGAATTCCTACAAGTGAGAATTGAGTGGTAAAAGGTATTGAGTGGTGAGTTTATTTGAGGGAAGGTAAAAGCCTACGAGTGATACACGAGTGTTTGGTGAGGTTTCTTTTTATTTTACTTTTTTTTTACTTTTTGTGTGATACACGAGTAAATTGTGAGGACATGGGCTATAATATCAATCAAAATCCAAATGAATTTACACTGCAAGCTATGCAACAACAATTTGCTAGATTTAACACTATTTTGGAGAGCGTATCAGATCGCTTGGAGAATTTGGAGCTACAAGGACAACAAAGGAATCATGATGAAAGGGAGAGTGAAGAAGAAGAGGAAGCAGAATCCATGCATCGAGCTCCAAGGCATAATGGTAGAAGGAGGCATCAAAATGAAGTTGATCGTGACTTGGGAAGCATCAAGTTGAAAATTCCTGCTTTCCAAGGAAAGAGTGATCCCGAGGCCTATTTGGAGTGGGAGCAGAAGGTGGAACTCATCTTTGAGTGTCACAACTACTCCGAGGAGAAGAAGGTCAAACTTGCTGTAATTGAATTCACCGACTATGCTCTAGTTTGGTGGGATCAATTGACAATAAATAGAAGACGCTATGGAGAGAGACCAATTTCCACTTGGGATGAAATGAAGTCCATAATGCGTAAGAGATTTGTTCCTTCTCATTACTTTCGTGAATTGTATCAAAAATTACAAAGTTTGAGTCAAGGTACTAAATCTGTTGATGAGTTCTACAAAGAGATAGAGATTGCCATGATAAGGGCAAATGTTGAAGAAGATAGAGAAGCAACAATGGCTCGATTTCTATGCGGGCTGAATAGGGAGATTGCGAACGTCGTTGATCTTCAACACTATGTGGAGCTTGAAGATATGGTTCATATGGCCATGAAGGTGGAGCGGCAATTGAAGAAGAAGGGAACCTTCCAAAAGAATTTCCCAACGAGTTCTCAATCTTCAAAGCTGAAGGAGTGGACATCTTCGAAATCGACATTTGGGGCTGCTTCAAAACCTCAAAATCAGATGTCAAAACCTTTCAATGAAGTTGATAAAGGCAAAGGTACCTCTACTTCTACTCCCAATACTACTAGAACTAGAGATGTCAAATGTTTTCGCTGTCATGGAATTGGACACATTGCATCTGAATGTCCAAACAAAAGGGTGATGGTTGTAAAGTCTAATGGGGAGCTAGAATCGGAAAGTGAACATGAAGATGATGGTGGAGATGAACAGCCTGAAGAGATCACACTGGAACACGGAGAGCTATTTGTGGTTCGAAGAGCTCTTAATGTGCAAGTCAAAGGTGATGATCAACAAAGGGAGAACATCTTTCACACAAGGTGTTTGGTCCAAGGTAAAGTTTGCATGATGATTATTGATGGTGGGAGTTGTACTAACGTTGCAAGTTCAGATATGGTGGACAAGATGAAGTTAGCAACCCAAAAGCATCCTCAACCATACAAGCTTCAATGGTTGAATGAATGTGGTGAAATTCGTGTGACTAAACAAGTTCTAATTTCGTTTTCCATTGGCAACTATAAGGATGATGTTCTTTGTGATGTGGTACCAATGCATGCTAGTCACATTCTCTTGGGCAGGCCTTGGCAATTCGATCGGAGGGTGATTCATGACGGTTTTCAAAATCGTTATACCTTCAAGCACAATAACAAATCTGTCATGCTTGTGCCATTGACTCCACAACAAGTTCATGAGGACCAAATAAAGATGTCTCAAACGAGGAGAGCTAGAGAGAATGAGAGAAAGAAAAGTGAGGGAGTTGATACACATATGAGAGAAAAAAAGAGTGGAGAGAATACACGAGAGGGAAAGGAAAAACAAAACTTCTTTGTGAGAGCAAAAGAGATGAAGAGAGCAATAGTTGAAGAAGAGAGTGTGTTGATCTTGGTGTACAAAGAGTCTTTTTTTAGCACTAACGAATTAACCCCATCTTTGCCTAGTACCTTTGTGTCTCTTTTGAAGGAATTTGAAGACGTTTTCCCGGAAGAGGAGCCAAGTGGTTTACCTCCGTTAAGAGGTATTGAACATCAAATTGATTTTGTGCCCGGAGCTGTGCTTCCAAACCGACCAGCCTATAGAGCCAATCCGGAAGAGACTAGGGAGATCCAAAGGCAAGTGGAAGACTTGATAGAGAAGGAAAGAGTTCGTGAGAGCATGAGTCCATGTGCCGTACCGGTGATCGTTGTATCCAATAAAGATGGATCATGGAGGATGTGCACCGATTGTCGAGCAATCAATAAGATCACGGTAAAGTATTGCTATCCTATTCCTAGGTTAGATGATATGCTTGATGAGTTGCATGGGGCTGTTGTGTTTACTAAGATTGATTTGAAAAGTGGTTATCATCAAATTCGAATTCGAGAAGGAGATGAGTGGAAAATTGCTTTTAAAACAAAGTATGGTCTTTATGAGTGGTTAGTAATGCCTTTTGGTTTAACTAATGCACCTAGTACTTTCATGAGATTGATGCATCATGTTTTGCGAAGTTTCATTGGGAAATTTGTGGTTGTTTACTTTGATGATATTTTGATCTATAGCAAAAATGTGGATGAACATCTTGACCATGTGCGTGCTGTTTTAGACACCTTAAGAAAGGAATCATTGTATGCTAATCTTAAGAAGTGTTCTTTTTGCATGGATAAAGTTGTTTTTCTTGGTTTTGTTGTAAGTGCTAATGGGATTGAAATGGAGAGGGAAAAAGTGCAAGCTATCTTACAGTGGCCAACTCCTCAAAACATTGCTCAAGTAAGAAGTTTTCATGGTCTTGCAAGTTTTTATAGGAGGTTTGTTAAAGATTTTAGCACAATTGCTGCACCTTTGAATGAGATTGTGAAAAAAGATGTTGGTTTTCATTGGGGAGAGAAACAAGAACATGCTTTTAATCTTCTTAAAGAGAAACTAACTAGTGCTCCTATTCTTGCATTGCCTAACTTCGATAAAACTTTTGAGCTTGAATGTGATGCATCCGGAGTGGGTGTAGGAGCTGTTTTGTTGCAGGATGGAAAGCCAATTGCTTACTTTAGCGAGAAGTTGAAGGGCGCTCAATTGAATTATCCAACCTACGACAAGGAGTTGTATGCTTTGGTGAGAGCTTTTGAAACGTGGCAGCATTACTTGTGGCCTAAAGAGTTCGTTGTTCACACGGATCATGAATCTCTCAAATACCTTAAAGGTCAAGGAAAGCTTAGCAAGAGGCATGTTAAGTGGGTGGAATTCATTGAATCATTTCCTTATGTGATCAAGTATAAGAAGGGCAAGGAGAATATTGTGGCTGATGCGTTGTCTCGGAGGTATTCTTTAATCTCTACTTTGAGTTCTAAACTTCTTGGTTTTGAGTTAATTAAGGAGATGTATACTAATGATTCTGATTTTGCTTCGATATATCTAGCTTGTGAGCATGCTGCATTTGATAAGTTTTATAGGCATGAGGGCTACTTGTTTAGAGAGTCTAAGTTGTGCATTCCTAAGTGTTCCATGCGTGAGTTGCTTGTTCGTGAAGCTCATGGTGGTGGGTTAATGGGGCATTTTGGAGTTCATAAGACTTTGAATGTTTTGCATGAACATTTTTATTGGCCTAAAATGCGTGTTGATGTTGAAAGAATTTGTGGTAGATGTATAACTTGCATGCAAGCTAAATCCAAATCACATCCACATGGTTTGTATACAACTTTACCTATTCCTAATGCACCTTGGGAGGACATTTCTATGGACTTTGTTTTGGGTTTGCCTAGAACAAGTAGGGGTAAGGATTCTGTATTTGTTGTTGTTGATAGATTTTCAAAAATGGCACATTTCATACCATGTCATAAGAGTGATGATGCTACTCATATTGCTGATTTGTTCTTTAAAGAAATTGTGCGTTTGCATGGAATTCCAAGAAGCATTGTTAGTGATCGAGATGTGAAGTTTTTGAGTCATTTTTGGCGTGTATTATGGAATAAATTGGGAACTAAACTTCTGTTTTCTACTACTTGTCATCCCCAAACCGATGGACAAACCGAAGTAGTTAATAGGACTTTATCTCAATTGCTTCGAACATTGATTCAAAGGAACTTGAAAAGTTGGGAGGATTGCTTACCTTTTGCTGAATTTGCTTATAATCGAAGTGTTCATTCTGCTACTAACTTTTCTCCATTTGAAGTTGTTTATGGCTTTAATCCATTGAGTCCACTTGATCTTATTCCAATTCCAATTGAGGAACGAGCTAGTCTTGATGGTAAAGCTAAGGCAGAAATGGTGAAAAAGTTGCATGAGAAGGTGAAGCAAAACATTGAGAAGAGGACGGAGCAATACATCAAGCAAGCAAACAAGGGCCGCAAGCAAGTCATCTTTGAGCCGGGAGATTGGGTTTGGCTACACTTGAGAAAGGAGAGGTTTCCATCCAAAAGGAAGTCCAAGTTGCAACCAAGAGGAGATGGACCATTTCAAGTCATTGCACGAGTGAATGATAATGCTTACAAACTAGACCTACCGGGTGAGTATAATGTAAGTGCTACTTTCAATGTTGCTGATTTGTCTCCTTATTTTGGTGATTTAGATTCGAGGACGAATCCTTTTGAAGAAGAAGGGAATAATGGGGCTGCATCCAAGTTAACCAACGACAACAATAGAGATCCCTTGATCATTCATGGTTGGCCGGTTACAAGAGCTAGAGCTAAGAAGATAAAGGAGGCCATGGTGTTGATTATAGCTGAAATGAAAGCCCAAGTCCAAGAGCAATCTACGTTGGGCCAAATGGTGAATCTTATACAAGTCGGTGGGCTGAATCCAACTTGAAGAATGGGCTAGTTACAAATCAGATTTGGAGGCCCAAGATGAGGAATAAAGATGCATATTTTCGTGCATATTGAAGAGGCTAAATTAAGTGTCTAATTAGTTTCATTATTATGAGTTAAATAAGTGACTTTTGAAGTCTTGAGTCATAAGTAGTCATTAGTAGTTAATAAGTGATTTAATTAGTGTTAAATAAGTCTATTTATGAGTTTAATCAGTGTCATAAGTACTGTCATTATTGGTAGGCTACGAAGAGTCATTTTCTTGCCTATAAATAGGCTTGATATCCTTTGTAATCGAATAACATATACACCTTGAGTTATAAACGAAAATTGGCTTTGCCTTTGTGAGTTGAATTTCTCTCTTGTAGAGTTTTCACTTGTTCCGAACTTATCAAGACTAGTGAGCAAAGTCTTGTGGCGTTCAACCATACCGAGGTTCTTGGCTGATTATATAGCCAACAGGTCGAGGTTTTCTTCGCTCTAGGAGGTGATCAAACTGGATTCTCGATCTAGGGAGACCGCTGCCTACCTCTTATACGAAGGGTTCTTGGATCTTTTATCCAATGGGTCCTCCGTCCGTATCAGTTGTGTTCCAATGTTGCGGCATACCATCAGCTCACTCGAGTTCGTCTGTTCAGCTGACGTCTGATCCTACATTGCAGCATACCATCAGCTGACTCGAGTTCGTCTGTTCAGCTGACATTTGATGTCTTCGGTTGGTAATCCGCATCTGATGTCTTCGGTTGGTGATCTGTATCTGAGATTCCCCCTTTATATGAGCTTCCCCCTCATATGGATATCTATTTCTTCACCTCAGCTAGTTCCTCATCTGATGGATCCAACAATCCAAGTAAGTCACATAACATCTTGAACCGTACTTCGGCTAGAGGTTTGGTGAAGATATCTGCTCTCTGAATCTCAGTTGGAATCTTCTCCATGGATACGTCCTTCTTCTCAATATGGTCTCGGATGAAATGATGTCGGATGTCAATGTGCTTCGTCCGAGAGTGGTGAATGTGATTCAAAGAGATATCAATGGCACTTGAGCTATCACAATGAATGAGAACCTATCCAGTTGCAACTTCATAGTCTCTCAGCTGTTGCTTGAGCCACAACACTTGCATGCAGTAGCTACCGGCAACCATATACTCTGACTCGGTTGTAGAAGTGGCAACACATGCTTGTTTCTTGGAGAACCATGAAACTAGCTTGCTTCCCATGAACTGACAGTGTCCAGATGTGGACTTCCTGTCCAACCGATCTCTGGCTAGATCTGCATCTGAGTATCCGGTCAGTTGGATGTTGTCGTCGGTTGGATACCACAACCCAACATTTATAGTTCCCTTTAGATACTTGATGATGTTCTTTGCTGCCAACATGTGAGCTTCCCTCGGTTGAACTTGGAACCAAGCACATACTCCAACCGCGTAGGATATGTCTGGCCGACTGGCAGTTAGATATAGCAAAGAACCGATGATCCCTCTATACTTACTGGCATCCACGAGCTTTCCCTCAGTTCCAGGTTCAATCTTCCAGTTAGTATTCATCGGGATCCTTGTGGTCTTACTTGTCTGCAATCCGAACTTGGTGATGAGCTCCTTTGTATACTTGGACTGATTGATGAAAATCCCTTCTGGTGACTGCTTCACTTGTAGTCCAAGAAAATAATTCATCTCGCCCATCATCGACATCTCGAACTTCTCCTTTATGAGATTTGAATTTTTTTCACACAGTTCCTCCGACTTAGAACCGAATATGATGTTGTCGACGTAGATTTGCACAACAAGTATATCTTCTCCAACTTTGATGGTGAACAAGGTTTTGTCAACTGACCCTCGTTTGAATCCCGAGTTCAGAAAAAAACCACAAAGAGTGTCATACCAAGCCCTGGGTGCTTGTTTTAATCCATAGATTGCTTTCTTCAACTTGTACACTCTTCCATCTCCAGTTTCAAAACCGGGAGGCTGTTCAACATATACATCTTCCTTGATATCACCGTTGAGGAAGGCACACTTCACATCCATCTGATAGACCTTGAACTTGTGAAATGCAGCATAGGCTAGAAAGATTCGGATGGCTTCCAGCCTTGCAACTGGTGCGAAGGAGTCCTCAAAATCGATTCCTTCTTGTTGGCAATATCCCTAAGCTACCAACCTTGCTTTATTCCTCACGATGAATCCAATGGCGTCTCTCTTGTTCTTGAAAATCCATTTTAATCCAATGACCTTGACACCATTTGGTCTTTCTACCAACTCCCATACACAGTTGCGTAGAAATTCATTCAGTTCTTCTTGTATGGCTGTTGTCCAGTAAACACAGTTGAGAGCTTCCACAACATTCTTCGGTTCTGGTACATCAGCTACGAAGCAAGAAATCATGGCAACATCTCCAGCTTGCTCGAACTCCTCAAGAACTGCCAACTCCTCAGCATATTGAGCGTAAGTGTTGGAATCTTCCTCAGTCGAATCTGGATTTGCAGCTCTGCTCCTTGTACGCACACCTTCGATTGGATCTCCGATGATGTTGTCAGTGGAATGATCTTCATACCATCTTCGGTTGCGTCTTCCTTCTTCTTCCAACTGTGGCTGTTCCGTGATCTGAGCTGTGGGAGATGCTGGACTCCTCTGAGCTGGTGATTTATCAGTTGTTGAGTCTGGATCCTCAACATTGATAACATTTTGAACTGGGCTCGGTTGGGCTTCGGATGCTGATGCAGTTGGAGAGGCATCAGCTAGAGTTCCCCCTTGAGATGAGCTGGGGTCCTCGCATTCATCTTCAGAGGAGTATCGATCATCATCCTCGGTTGCCCATACCAATGGTTCAGCTAGATTCTTTTCCCTTAGTGCTTGCGATCTGGTGAGAACAGGTGGAACCTGTGGATCAACTTGTCATCCTTTAACCTGTTCCCTGCACTCAAAAGTAGATTCATCAAAACTAACATGAGGTGTTATCTCCACAACACGCGAGCTATTGTTGAAAACTCTATAAGCCTTGATTCGAGCGGCATATCCGAGAAATATGCCTTTCGAAGCTTTGGCATCAAAAGTTTTCAACTGAGTCTTCCTATTGTTGTGAATATAACACTTAGAACCAAAAACGCGAAAATATGAAATATCAGGCTTCCTGCGTCTCCATAGCTCGTATGGTGTCTTTCCCAACCGCTTGGTTAGAAGAGACCGGTTCTGGGTGTAGCATGCTGTGTTGATGGCCTCAGCCCAAAATCTCTTTGCCAGAGCTGAGCTTGTCAACATGGATGTAGCTGCATCTTTCAGTGTTCGGTTTCTTCGCTCAGCTACTCCATTCTGTTGCGGAGTACGCGCAACTGATGTTTGATGTGTAATTTCGTGCTTCTCGCAGTACTCGATGATGGTTTCATTTAGAAACTCGGTTCCACGATCTGATCGGATGGAAATGATTTTCATCTCTTGTTGGTTCGATATCCAATCCATCAGCTTGGGTAGCTCATCTCGGGTTTCACTTTTGTGTCGCATGAAAATGGTCCACGTATATCTGGAGAAATCATCAGTTACAACAAGGGTATACTCGTTGCCATTCATGTTCTTTGGTGTAACTGGCCCGAAGAGATCCATGTGGATCAGCTGTAACACTCGGTCGGTTGAGGGAGTTGTCTTCAACCGGAAGGAGGATCTAGCGAGCTTTCCCAACTGGCATGCACTGCAGATATGTGTTGTTGAAAACACTCGGTTTGGTATGCCTTTTGCATGTTCTTGTCTGGAAAGTCGGTTCATAGTCTTGAAGTTCAGATGGTTGAGCCTTTTGTGCCACAGCCAGCTCACATCTGAACTGCTCTTTGATAACAGGCAGGTGTCAGGAGGACTACTGTTCCAGTCAGCATAGTAGACATTCCCGGTTGGCGATCGATTTCCCAACAATATGACCTGCTTTGTTCCGACATTTTTAACCCTGCAACCCTGTGCATCAAACTTGACAGAGAAACCATTATCACAGAATTGGCTGATGGAGAGCAGGTTATGCTTCAATCCATCAACATATGAAACATTAGAAATTGACACGTGATAGGTTTCAAGGGTACCGTAACCTCTGGTGTGACCTTTTGAGTTGTCACCAAAGGTAACTGAGGGTCCTTCTTTCTCCATGAAACTTCAAAGCATATCCTTCAGATTTGTCATGTGTTTCGAGCATCCACTATCCATCACCCACATGGTTCGTGAAGCTTTATTCTTCCTCAGCTGTTTCTCCTGTTCCTGCACAGAGAAACTCGCTTAGGTCCCCAATTTCAGTTGGGTCCTAGAGGGTTAGAACCAGTTCCCCCTTGAACTGTGATTCGTTTTTCCCTGTATACTCGGATAGATTTATCATTCCAGATCACTTTTCTTTCATCATCAACTATAACAACACCTCGGTTATCCTTAGGCTTGTTGTTAGTAGTGATGTTCTGTTTCTTAGGAGGAGATGGATTTCTCCCATTGTGAGCTTTAGGAGGAGCAGCTTTCCCCCTGTTTTGATGGCGATTTTTATCCTGTTGGATTTGTTTTGATGGTTGGACGCCATGTTGGAATCTCCAGATTCCAACTTCCTGAATGTTGTTTATAGCTGTTCATGCCCTGTTGGTGGTTCATGTTGTGGCATGAATATCTCCAGCTGTTCGACCTGTTCCTTATCGGTTGACTCGGTTGGAACCTCTGGTTGAACTGATGATGGAACCGCTGTTGATTCAGATGGTTGGATCCTTGTCGGTTCTGCGGTCGGTTCCATTCTTTCTGATGTTGACTCTGAGGTTGATTCAGAGGTCGGTTCTGGTTCTGAGTTTGGTTTCGATTATGTCTCCGACGCCTCTGATTCCTCTTCTGACTCTTGGAACATTCCCCCTCGGTTGATGTCCTAACCGATGGAACATTCTGTCCTCCATCTACTGCTCCTTTTCCCTTCTCAGTTGTGGTTCCCTTGGTCGGTTGAGCTTGCTGAGAGGTGGAGGTTGGATTACTTTGGGGAGATTCAGGTACAACTGTGTTAGGTTCGACAACCTTGACTTCTACAGCTTTGATGAAGGTTGCTGGAGGGATTCCAGTATCCTTGATCACATCATAACCGAGTCCTGACACGTCATCTATCTGTCGGCTGTAACTGATGAGATTCTCGATGATCTTGGATGACTGATATAGCTTTATTAAGTTGTCCTTCTTAGTTTGCAACTCCTTGAGGAGGACAGCTATATGCTCGGTTTGTCCGTCCGACTTCTTTATCAGCTGGTCGATCTGAGCTTCTTGCTTTTTCAACTGATCTTGCTGCTCTTTGATCTGCTTCGTCAAATCCTCATCGGTTGGAGCATTAGTTTGGTTGACTGCATTCAGTTAACTTTTGAGATTATCTATCTCTTCAGTTTGACTTTTGATCAGATCGTCCTTTTCGGTTAAGGATTCTTCAAGTTTGGAGAACTGTTCTTGAAGACTCTTAAACTCAACCGATTGCTGATGTAGTTCCTCACTGAGTTCTTGAAATCACTCCAAGAGGGTTCCAACTCTTCATCCAGTGTTTCCTGCATGTTAGAAATATTGGAAGAGTTTAAATTAGTAGGACTAGAGTGTACCTCAGTATCATCCTGGTCGGTTCCAAGTGCCATGAGGAATTGATCCTGACCGATAACATTGTTGGTGGAAGTCAGCTCATCCTCATCTTTAGTGTCAGTGAAGATGTCCATGTCGTCAACTGCTTCTTCTGCAACCATGGCTTTGTTCTTTCCAGTTTGCTTGGCCCTCAACGCTTCTCTCTCTTTCTTCGAGAGGTCTGGACAATCTGCTTTGAAATGTCCCTCCTTGCCGCATTCAAAGCAACCGTTGTTCACAGGCTTTGAGTTATCTCGAGTTCGGTTAGATTTGTAGAACCTCTTGTATTTTCCGAACCGAGTGTCCATGTCAGCTAGCTTCTTTGACAGGGCGGCTATGTTCCGTTGTAGCTCTTCTCTGCTTGGCTCCTTCGTAGCTGTGTCCGCTGATCTTGTTGGCCTTGATGTTCGCGGCTTTGAATAGTCAGCTCGGAGTGCTACTGACTTGGTGGCTGAACCAACATCCTCATGTCGACTCGTCTGAACCGAGGACTGAGTTGACCTTCGTCGGTTCACCTTGTACTCATTTCCCTTCAGAATTGAGAACAATCTTTCAGTTCCCATCTCACCAAGGTCAGCTCGGCTCTCATGGATATTGGTGAAGGTATCTCACTCAACTGGTAGAGCTTGTAATACTTTGAGGTTGATTTCTCTCAAAGTATATTTTCCTCTTCGGATGGACTGGATCCTTCTGATGATGTCCATGAACCGGAGCTCTAAGTGATCAATTATTTCATCAGTTCTCAGACAGAAGTTGTCGAAATCTTGACAGGCATGTGAGAACTTGTTCTCCTTTGTCTCGTCGCTTCCTTCACTAAGCGATGCCAAGATATCCAACATCTCTTTGGCGGTCTCGCACTCTTCTATCCAAGGAAGATAATCTTGTCCAACCATGGACATGATCGTGCTCTGAGCCCAGATATCCAACTGGCTCACTTTAGCTTCATCTGAAGTGAAGTCTTCTGGCTTCTTCTCCACTAACTCCACAGTTGCATCCCCATCATTAGGATTTGTAGGAGTGTGAGTGATTCTCTCTCTGATGATGATCGGTCCGGATGTGAGTACTTGTTGCATTCGATGATGCTTTGACAGTAGGATTTTCTTCATCCGAGTTCTCCAGGATGTATAGTTCACAACCGAGAACATGACCACGATCTTGTCTTTAACATCCATCTGCACACAACAATAGAAGAAAAATGCAAGCAGATATGCACTAGCGTGATAAAGAGATCTGTTCAGTTGACCACTGAAGAAAACACCTCGAATTCACACCTTGTGAAACAGAGTCAGCAGTCTTTTGAACCACTGCTCTGATACCACTTGATGGTCCCGATATGAGTTCTGGTGTATGGGAGGGGGAATACACCAGATAAAACTTTTTAAAACAGCCCCCTAAAAATTAACACAACCGAGTAATGCAAATCAGTTGGAATCACAACCGAGCAAAAAACACTCAGTTGGAAGTGAAGTGTTGTGCGGAATGTGGTGGAAATTAACTCGTATAAAATCAACTCACGCTTAAGTGCAAGGTTGGTCAATAACCAAGACAGTTGATATGGAAGAATGCAGTTTGTATGCAAGTTAGTTAGTCAGTTGAATATGCAATAAGTAACTGAAGAATTAAACACAACACACAAGATTTAACGTGGTTCGGAGATAACTCCTACGTCCACGGGGAGTTGTGAGTCCACACAACTCAGTCCAAGTTCTTCTGGACAAACCACAAAGCTTACGCGGGCTTTGCAACCGTTGAGATAAGTTTACAGGTACTTATTAACCTTACAGATTAGTTTACGGGTACTAATCAACCTATCTACTCAGTTACGGGAAGAGTAGGGTCCTAATAACCTTTTCAGGTGAAAGAAATGGTGGGGTTCCAACTAAATAGCTCGAACAAGAAGTGAGCTAAGATCTAACACTCTACGAACTCTCAACAAGTGATGTTCTCAAGGTTGGATCAAAAGACACTCAGACAGAATTTAACACTCTAGAACTCTCAACTAATGATGTTCTTAGAGAATGAATGTAGTTCAGCTCGTGTGAGGAATTTGGTTCTTTCTTTCGCTCTTTGCACTTTGTCTTGCTCTTCTGTCTTGTATTTCCCGTAGTCTTGGTGAATGAATGAAGGTCTCTATTTATAGGCGGAGAGAATCAACTAGCCGTTGGAAGAGCTGTTAATCTCTGTTCTTTGAAAGCGATGGCTTGTCTCTCATCTCTGCAGACTTTTCGGATTTGGCAACTGCATGCTTCTGCTTTCCATCTGAGACAGCCTTGTGTTGGGCCAAATGAGGTAATGACAGAGAGTCAAACCTTCACGTGACTTTCTTGTTTGAAATTCAAATCTTAACCTTTGACCTCCAACATTTGATAGTCGGTTGAGTCAAACCTTCACGTGTCTTTCTTACAACTGATGTTCTCTTGTATCTTCCTCCTTTGAGCTTAGTTGAAGTTCTGAAACTTGAACGCTCATTTATCTTTCATCTTGTATCTTTGAATCGCTCAACTGATGTTCTATCTTGTGAACGTAACTTCCCCTTTTTAAACACTCAGTTGTCTTTAATTACATCTGATGTTCTCTCCGAGTGATGCCTTGTTGCCGTCTTCAGCTGGAGACCTGTAAAGATAAAATCTCAACATTGCTCAAACAGCGAGCCTAACTATTAACATTAGGATCTGGCAACATCTACTCGGTTGGGGTCAGTTGGTTTTGGAATCAATCAAAACTTTAATAAATTTTCCAACAACTAATTTTGTTACTTCACTGATTTTGTTACTTCACTAATTTTGTTACTTAAATAATTTTGTTATTACAGTGATTTTCTTACTTCACTGATTTTGTTAATTCACTAATTGTGTTACTTCACATATTATCTTAATTCAATATTTTTGTTACTGCGATAAGATGTTATTAGTAAAAATATTACAAGTACCATTATGTAATGAAAAACTTACTGAGATGATCAAATTCATCAGTTCTCGAAGCCCTGACATATATTCATATTCATATATTCAGGGAAGGCACAGAATATCCATCTATTCCAAAAAAAATTATATTGTAATGAAAATAAGACAGGTTGAAATGAAAATAAGACAAGCAAAGAGTCAAATTATTTAAATTTAGTAAACTAATTTGCTCGTAAATAAGACAGGTTGTGATGAAAATATACTTACCAAGAAGGCAATCACAAAGCCATTAAAATGATAATATCAATTCTACTAAACTTTTTTCCTTATTTCAATTATTTTGTTACTAAATTAAATTTGTTATTTCACAAAAGTTCCTTACCCATTTTGTGATTTCACAAAATTTCTTACCATTTTGTGAATTCACAAATATGTACACTTCATTAAGTATGCTACTTATCTAATTTGGTTACTTCACAAAGTAAGGCTACTAAAATTTTTTCCTTACATCGTGAATTTTGTTACTAAACTAATTTTTTCCTTTTAACTAAATTTTTGCATGATAACTTTTGTTACTCAAAAAAAGTTTTGACGATTTTGTTCTTTCACAAAAAAAAAATTCTCACAACTTTGTTACTCATCAAAATTTAGGACTATTTTTCTGTGAATTCACAAATGTAATTACCGTTCACCATGAATGGTACTTCTCTAATTTCGTTACTTCACAAAAATGTACAGAAATACATACCGGAAAATCCACCTCTTGTGAACTTTGACCTGGCCCCCCAATAGCAGTTATCTCTGTCGATAGCAACAAACCCGAAGGATTTTGACTTTCTTCCTCCATATCTATATGGACAGAGAAAATGGCATAATCAATTCGAAGATACCAAAAAACCAGAACGAATTGGAAAACAAATCGAAGATAAAAACAATTAAATCGAAGATAGCAACATAAATGAAATAGAAGAAATCGAAGTTAAAACAACAGATCTCCTAACAAAATTGAAGAGGTTTAAAAAAAATAGAATAAATCTTCAAAAAAACAGATCTGCAAACAAAGCCACCAAGAAGTGAAACACAAACGAGATTGGAAGCAAAAAATTGAGAACACAAACGAGACTGGAAGCAAACAAAGCCACCAAGAATCGAGGCTTCTACGTACCTAAAAATATGGCGATGACGATCCGAAAAGATGAATAGGAACACCGGCGAAAAGATTGGAAGTAAAAAATGGGAGTTGCGGCGCCGATAGGAAGAAGCGAGATTTACCCTAGGTTAATTTGGATGAAATGAGAATAATAAATGGAATGGTAACCGTTTTCAATTTTTGTTACTAGGGATAATTTGTAAATACTAATCTAAAAGAAGGGTATAAAAGTCATCAATGGCTAAAATTTAAAGAAAAAACGGGAATGGCTAAAATTTAAAATCACAAGGGGAGAATGACTACTTCTAAATTTCTCTCAATTAAAAATATAGATTGAATTAATAATAATTAATAATTTATATAATAAATAGTATACTCAACAAATATATAAAATAATTTATAATTTATAACTAAAATAATAATATATTATTTATATAATTTGGATTTCGGATTTCTTCGATTTATTAAAGCATGGATCCAATTAATCCGAATCCGAAATCCGAATTTCTGAAAAAATTGGATCCTATCCGATCCGAAATCCTAAAAAATTCGAACCAAATTTCATATTTTGATTTGATTCGATTTGAATTTTCAGATTTGGAATTTTTTGCTCACCCCTAGCGTCATATGTTGTTTTTTATGCCTGTTTGAATGAGAAAAAGAAAAACTAAAATAATTTGAAAAAAAAATAATTAAAGAAAATAAAAAACGAAACTGAGTACTAAACCTTTATATATATATATATATATATATATATGATCATATAGGAATTCATCCTTAGATTCATCCTTAGATAGGAACTAGGAACTAATCTGCACCATTGATTTTTTTTTAATCTACGGTTCAGATTACTTGATGCATTAGATTACTGTTGTTTGTACATTAAAAATTTGTTAAATATTTGTGCATTGAGTTCCTACCAGATCCACACCCTATATATATATATATATACTCCCTCCGACTACAAAGATAATGCATACTTTGTGGTGGTACGGATTTTAAGAAAATTTTTAAAATCCTGAAAAGTAAAATGTGAGTGAAGAAAAAGTAGATGTTAGTGGAGATAAGGTTGACCATATAATTGAGGTGTGAGTGGAGAAAGAGTAAAATGTGAGTGGAGAAAGGTGGGTCCAAAGTGGCATAAACTGTAAATATCTGAAAAATATAAGGGTAGTAAGTGAGAGAATAGTTTCCATAAATGAACTATACATTCTCTTTGTGGACAACTAAAAGTGAAAAACTATGCATTCTCTTTGTGGTATATATATATATATATATAGGAGATGGATCATATAAGAATGACTCTTATCCTAAAAATTAAGATCTCACTAAATCTATGACTAAGATCAGATCTGGAAATTTTAAGTAACTCCCGCATATGTAAAGTAATGAAGGGTATTTTGGTAATTCAGCAATTCTATCCATTTTTATTCAAAATCTCCTTAGCTTTTTACGTGTTTCTGCTCTTGCTTTCAACTCAAAATCTTACGTATTCAACCCAGATTTCTCTGTCTTGATTCTTACTCTTGAATTCGTCGTCGATCAATCATGTTATTTCTTATTCGATTCCTTCCGATTAGTTCTGTCTTGTGAGTTCCTTTTTTCCGCAAATTATTGTTAAGTTTTGCTGCACACTTGAAATCTGATTTTGAGCTTTTTTTTTTCTTGTTCAATGGTTTATCCTCTGATCTTGGTGTTGATTTGTTCGAGAGTAGTAAATATGTTGAATTATGCATCTAATGTTGAATTACATCTCTTAATTTTGCAGAATTTGTTTGTTTTCTCATTTGGGTGATGTTGCTTAATCGCTAATTTTTGTGACGTCCTTTCATTGTAGAATATGTTAAAGTTCATAGATTCACTCAATATATCATCATAAAAGCTTTAGATTCGGGTTTTGAATTTATCAACTCCAGATATTATGCTCAATTCTGCATGTCTTTTTCCAATTTTAACTTTTAATGTTGCAGAAATTGTTCTCTCTCTTGGTTCTATGATCATTTAATTGTGCTTTGATTCATTGTAGGAAATCTACTTTTAATAGTTTCAAGTTAGATTCATTGTAGGAAATCTACTTTTAATGTTGTAGGGAATTAATTGTACTTGATTTGAACTAGTTAAAAAGGTAAATGATGGATCAATTAAAGGATTGTCAGTTTTGTGTTGTTAATGCTATATAATTCATGATTTTGGAGAAACAAGATGGGATAAACGCATGTAGATTGATGTAGAAATTCATTATATTGATAAATGTTTTGGGATTTTATATGAATGGATTGGTTTATTGTGTGAACAGAGATGGGTGCATCTGGCAATGCATTATGGTGCATTTTACTAGTGAATGTGGTGCATCTGAATATGTATTGCTACTTGTGAAAACTTTATGAACATCTTATGTGCATTTGATAATGATGTGTGGTGCATTTGTGAGTGGTATGTGGTGCATCTCGCATGGATGATTTATATTATGCTTTTTGCAGATTTTGATCTTCATTTGGAAGACTAATCTACTTTTTATATCCCTGAGTGTAGTGATGATCTCAAGCCTTCTCTTGGATGTTGCTTAAGTAGTTTGGAACAATGGATTGAGTTTTATCAGGTCTATGGTAATGTTTATGGATTTGATATTCGTCTTGGTATGATTACCAATGTCGGTGGTGTAGTGATGTTTTAGATATATATTATGTAACCGTGAGAATTCATCTAAATTTTTTTCATTACATTTGTTGTTTGATTTGCTTTTGATAGGGATGCATCAAATGATGGTGTTGAGGCCTAGAGATATTTTGTCTACTCCAAAACGAAGTCGTCATATACATTGGTTTTGAGAAACATTGTTGATGAATAGACACCATCAAAAACATTTGATTCCGATCTCAATCATCGAAGAGTGTGTATACAATAAATAGAAATATTGTTATTCGGAAAAAGTTATTGACATTGTCAGACTCTCTATAGTCTCCAAAAGTTGAAATCTGCGAAGACTCGGTGCATGTTTGTAGTTATGTGTGCCTTTTATGAGTATACTAGAGGTTGAATTTTATGTAGGATGAAAAAGGGTCAACAGAATAAGAGGATATTTATATGTTTCATTTTCGCATTAGTTAGTTGTTTTGAAATAGTGTAAACTAAAATGAAATGAGTTTGGCTTAGGATCATGCATCTCTCTGCCTTATAATTTGTAATCTAAACGAGCTCAATAAAGTTGAATATTCAAATGATAGGTTCACATTCGACTAACTTAATTAAAAAAAAAAGGTCCATAGACTAGTCTTGGTGCATCACAAATCATTCTCTAATGCATCACATGACAATGATAGATGCACCACATGTTAATAGTAGATGCACCACAAGTTTTATAGATGCATTACTAGATGTACCATATATTATCTCCACATGCACCACACTTCATTAATAGATGCATACAGTGGAGAATAAAAATTAATCCCAACAATTTATGTTTTGTATTACATCAAGTGATTCAAGTAATCATTGTTCACAAACTATAGATGAGTATTGTAACATAATTACAAATCACAACCATACAATTTTTTTTTCACATACTATACACAGAATCTATGATAAGTTACTTGTTATACACATCATTATGCTCTAACCAACATACGCATAATAAACTCCACCGATCAAAAATTTTGTACAAGATTCTTTATAATAGCTCGCTGCTTCTCTCCACTTTTCTGTGCAATGTCTTGTTTTTTCAACTGACAATTCTTGACTTTCAACAACTTATTTGTCTTATCGATTCTTCACGTGATCAATCTTGCAGTTAGTGATTGAATTACCCATGAAAGTCTTCAGAAGTCTGTGATTTGAATTATAACATACATCACAAACTAACACATGTATTAGTAAGATACATCATAATTAAAAGTCAGATGCACCACATGCATAATGAAATGCACCTACTATTCATTTAAGGATGAATACAATAATTAAACTACTATTTCTAATAGACAAACTCTAACAATGATAATACACAATTTTCAAATGAGCACTAACCAACATAATTAAAATAGCTTCAATATTTTCTTAAGAAACAAATATCAATATAACACATTAGCATAATGGCAACAAACACAAAATGACTAACAAGAATTTTTTTTGTTGCCATTTTAATGCTGCTCATAATTCACATATATAAGTTGTTTTCAAATTTTAGATTTCTTACAAACTAACTGCAAACATGCATTTACAATCATATTTATTTCTTTTTAATTCTCTTTGATTGGTGTTAGAACATGAAACTAACATAAACAAATGCATATGATCAGATGCATCATCATAGCCAAACACATGAACACACATGATAGATGCATCACCATGACTACTTAGATGCACAACAATGACTAGTTAGATGCACCACTAATAAACTCATTAATATAGTCTTATCATGTCTAATATGCTATAATGACTACTCAATGCACCATAATGACTATCTAGATGCACTAGAATGAATAGTCAAATGCACCATAGTGACTAGGCAGATGCATCACTGCTTTTCAGATGTATATAGTAATTTAAATTTTTCTATTTCTAATTGACAAATTCCATTAGTAGCAAACTACAACTTCTAAGTATACAATACCAAACAAAACTAAAATAGATCAACCTTTTGCATATATCAATATAACAAATTACGGGAGAGCGAAATTATAATGTGTTGTTGCTGCCAACTTCAACAAGGAATATTGAAGACTAAATAGTTCACATTTAACATGATGAAAACAATCAATATGTAATGCCCCGTAAAATCCTTACGATTTCAAAAATTTAAAGTTAATTAAATAAATGGCTTTGCACGCTTAAGTTTACGATTTGAGGTCAGGGTACCATCAGCTCAAGATCAAACCCGAAGATGTACCGAAGACCGCTTTTAGAACCCGATATGGCCATTACGAATTTCTAGTAATGCCATTTGGTTTAACCAACGCTCCAGCCGTATTCATGGACCTTATGAATAGAGTCTTCCACCCCTACTTGGACAAATTTGTCTTAGTATTTATCGACGACATCCTCGTTTACTCTAAGAATGAAAAGGAGCACGAGGAACATCTACGGATAGTGTTGGAAACACTAAGAACTGAGAAACTCTACGCCAAATTCAGTAAATGCGAATTTTGGCTGAAGGAAGTAATGTTCCTTGGACACATAGTATCGGCAGAAGGAATCAAGGTGGATCTAGCCAAGGTAGAAGCAGTGCACAACTGGAAGTCACCAACGAGTCAGAACGAGATCAGAAGTTTCTTGAGTTTAGCCGGTTATTACAGAAGGTTTATTGAGGGATTCTCTACGATCGCTCGCCCGATGACGCAGCTACTCAGGAAGGATACCAAGTTTAAGTTGACAAATGAGTGTGAGAAGAGTTTCCAAACTCTTAAGGAGAAGTTAACCACAGCACCAGTGCTAGCACTTCCTGACGTAAACAAAGAGTATGTGGTTTACACTGATGCATCGAAAAATGGATTAGGTTGTGTCTTGATGCAAGACGGACGAGTGATAGCTTACGCTTCACGACAACTTCGACCTCACGAAGTTGAGTACCCAACCCATGATTTAGAACTCGCAGTCGTAGTGCATGCGTTAAAGATTTGGAGACACCATCTCTATGGTGTAAGAGTTGAGATATTCACTGATCACAAGAGCCTGAAATACTTTTTCGAGCAAAAAGAACTGAACATGAGACAAAGACGATGGCTCGAATTAGTCAAAGATTATGACTGTGGAATTAACTACCATCCAGGAAAGGCTAATGTGGTAGCAGACGCATTGAGTCGCAAGGCTCCAACGAAGTTAGGATGTCTTTTTGTAGAAGAAGAAACCTTAGTGAGAATTCAAGAAAATGGATATCAGAGTGCTTGACACGCCAGCTACGATAACAAGTCAGATAGCAGCATTAGAAGCTACACCAGATTTGAGAGAAAGAATCATCAGTGCTCAGAGAAAAGATGAGTCAATGGAAAAGTTGCGAGTGAGGATAAGAACAGATAAGCCAGAAGGATATTCTGAAGCTCCAGACAATGCGATACTTTTTGAAGGCAGAGTTTGTATTCCTGACGACGACAGCGAATTGAAGAACGATATCTTGAGTGAGGCTCACGATACGCCTTACACAGCACATCCAGGAAGTACGAAAATGTACCAAGATTTGAGAAGAAATTTTTGGTGGAATGGAATGAAACGAGACGTTGCCTCGTTTGTAGAAAGGTGTTTGGCATGTCAGCAAGTCAAAGCTTTACACCGACGACCGTATGGATTGCTACAACCATTGGATATCCCAGAATGGAAATGGGAAGGCATAGCTATGGACTTTCTCACAGGCTTGCCTAAGTCGAGAAGAGGAAACACAGCAATTTGGGTAATAATAGATAGGCTTACGAAGTCAGCACATTTCTTGCCGATTAAGATTACATACGGATCAGAGAAACTAGCTCAGTTGTACGTCAGAGAGATTGTACGTCTGCATGGAGTACCGAGGGTCATAGTATCAGATAGAGACGCCAAATTTACTTCGAGATTTTGGATCACGTTGCAGAAAGAATTGGGAACAGAGCTTAATTTCAGTACAGCATTTCACCCACAGACAGATGGGCAGTCAGAGAGAACGATTCAGATTTTGGTCGACATGTTAAGAACAGTGGTTTTGGACCGAGGCGCGAATTGGGAAGAAATCCTACACTTAGTCGAATTCGCCTACAACAACAGCTATCAGGCCACGATAGGAATGGCGCCGTTCGAGGCTTTGTATGGGAGGAAATGTAGATCGCCACTTTATTGGGACGACGTAGGTGAGAGAAAGAACCTAGGCCCATATGCGATCAATGAGATGATTGAGATAGTTCGACAGATTCGAGATAGAATGAAAGAAGCTCAAAGCCGACAGAAATCTTATGCCGATGATCGTCGAACCAATCTTGAGTTTGAAATAGGAGATAAGGTTTTTCTTAAGATATCCCCGACCAAAGGAATCATTAGGTTCGGAGTTAAGGGTAAGCTAAGACCCAGGTTTATAGGACCTTATGAAATCCTCGAGAGAATAGGACCCGTCGCTTATAGATTGGCCTTACCGCCAAGTCTAGGAAGCGTTCATAACGTTTTTCACGTTTCTCAGTTGAGAAAGTATGTTTACGATCCTAAGTACGTCATTAGTCAGCAAGACGTAGTTCTTGAATCTGACCTAAGCAATGAAGAGAAGCCGATATCAATTTTGGATAGAAAAATTCAAGAATTAAGAACCAAATCGATACCGATCGTTAAAGTGCTTTGGAACCACCACGGGCAAGAAGAAGCCACGTGGAAACTCGAGGAGAAGATGAAGGAGCGATATCCTCATCTTTTTGCAGAAGGTATGCAAATTTCGGGACGAAATTTTTCGTAAGGGGGGTAGGATGTAATGCCCCGTAAAATCCTTACGATTTCAAAAATTTAAAGTTAATTAAATAAATGGCTTTGCACGCCTAAGTTTACGATTTTGAATTCTAAGACTAACGGTCGAATCCGTTTCCGAAAATAAATTACGGAAGTCAGCTAGACGACTACTGTATTTAGGGTTAGCGCGTACGAAAAGTTTTTAGTTCGTGAACTCAGAACGGAAAACCGTCTGATTTTTACATTCACGAAATCGCGATACGAACTCGCCCGAGAAAGTTCATTTTTATGATTTTCCGGACGAAACTCGGACTGTGTCATCCCGAGTTTTTGTCAAAATAAATTTTATAAATTTATTTTCCGATTAAGTTTCATACGTTAGAATTTTCGGTCGAATCGGATCGCGACGATTTTTTGCCGAGCTACGTTTTTCATCGTTCGATTTCAGTAACGTCGTATCACGCCGGAAAAGCGCGTATTTTTTTCTTTTTCTCTCCTCCTTGACCGACATCACTCCCTCTCACATTAGTAGATATTTCATTTTATATGATTTTAAAGGTGACACCTAATGTAGTTACTATTCATACTTTACACCTCTTACACCTTATAACTTATGATTAATACAAATTAAATCCACCTCTCTCTCCCTCCCACACATAAATCGGCAGCCTCCCTCTTACCATCTCTCTTGTTCTTTCTTCATCTCCATTATTGAAGCTTGAAGTTCTTGAAGAAGAAAATCACAAGTCATCATCCAACCATCAAAACTTCATTCCTTCTTCATTAATTATCAAGGTAATCATCTCCTCCAAACTCCTATCCAATTGGATTTCCCATCTTTTTATTTTTCTTTATGATCGAAAATTAGAGTGATGAATTAGATGATTCGATCTTGAATTAATGAAATTAGAAGTGTTAGGATGTGAATTCTAGGTTTGAAATTGATTGAAATTTAAGAACCCTAATACCCTAGGTATACCGAAATTTTTAGGGCTTGGGTAGGATTTTTGGATTTCTTCAATTGATGATAAATTCATGCTTAAGAGGTGTTTAATTAGAGATTAGAACAAAGAGAAATCGAAAGCCTCATGCTATGATGAAAACTGATTTAGGGTTTGAGTTTGAATTTGGGAATTTTTGCATGTTAGTGTTTAATTGGATTGTAATTGATTAAGTGATGTTATAATAAGATGATTAATGAATAAATGGTGTTAATTGAAGAAGAAAATCACTCTCTTAACCCTTCTCTAAATACCGAAAATTATTGGATAATTGGGGGTTTTCATGTGTTTGATTTAAATGTTGTTTGGTTGATAGAATATGGTTGCAAATGATGTTAATTGACAATGGGAATTTAATTAGATTTTTCTAAAAATATTATTGAAATTGTAAGAGACGAAGAACACGTTATAAGTTGAAATATAGTATTGATATGAAATGATTGTATGCATGAAAATTATTCTCGTTAGATGTAGTTTAATGACGTAAAATTTGAACGGAATCCGACAACTTTGAAAATTTCATAAGAGACAAACAACTAGACGTAACTAATAACCGAGAAGTCGAATGAGAATTCTAATTTGATATTATTGTCTATGATGTACTTGAGAACAACTTTGTAGTTGACGTCATGAGCTTTCGAGCTATTATAATATGAGCTATAGTCATAGTTGAGAACTAGAACGCGAATTTGAATAACTTGTTGGTTTAGTACATGTTAGTTGAAAGCCGACGTTTAGAACGTCGTGCTATTGGACGAGTTTTGAGAAGGAGTTCATCACGTACGGGAATACGTGATGACTGCCTTGAGGGTCCAGTTTCTAAAGAAATCGAATTCGAGAGCTTAGAACGAACCTAAGACGTTATACGTCGAATCTATCGAGCAATTAGGGTTATCGCGGCAGTTTTGCGACCCTCGCCGGAAACTGTAATAACTTTTAGCTCGTTTATCGGTTTTGCAATCCGTAAATTGGAGCGTAAACTAGACATCCCAAACTTTCCAACGGTACAGGGCTCACCCCCTGTTTCCAAATCCTCTGTTCTGGGCAGTCCCCAGAGTCACTGTATTGTGCAGTGAAATTTCAGTTTCATTTCTTCTAAGTTGTTTCGTTCCCAACTTAGTTTCTTTCGATCGTTTTAAACCGTAATAACTAACGAATATCTTCCTACTGACCCTAGAGTCAAGTATGGAGCCTTGAGTGATAAAACCAGTCAAGATCTCATCTCTTATCCATTCAAGTAAAGAAGTAGTTAAGCGAGAAATTTCATAAGATGTTTAATGAACTAAAACGTAATTTTTCCCTAAGTTGATTCTTTCCAACTTAGGTCCTTATAATCTTTTAAGTCGTATTAAGTTACCGACTACCTTCTCTACTGACCTAAGAGTCGAGTATGAGACCTTTCGAGTTCTAAACGGGATTTGTACGAGTCTCGTTCCCGTTTAAATAAAATGAATCTAGTAAGCGTGCAAATGCCTAAAGAATGAAACGACTAAAACCTATTTTGATTTTCTTTGATCGAATATCTTTTACGAATCGATTTTAAGTATTATTATTTTACGATGAAGGAGGAAGCCAACAGTAAAGAAAGGACGGAAGATCCGAAGATTGGAAGCTAGTACTTCTTAGTTCTGTATTACGAGGTGGGCTTTTATATACAAAATAAAACAAGCAATGCTCGGAAAATCTTTCTTTATCGCTTTGATATCTGTGTTTTCAAAGTGATATTATGGCATGAACTGTTTTATGTTTTATGTGAGTTCTCTTGTACCTATCTGAGTCAACATTCGTGTTTTCCAGATTTAGAGTTAATCTAACTAGGTTAACTAACAATCGGCTCTGAGTTAGCTGCTAAGTGCTTTCCAGAGTTAGTGCACTTTGTAACCTGTGGTGTATATGATATCCTGTTGAGGGGTACTAGCCACGGTGAATGAGAATTGGTCAAGATTGAACGTAACATTAGTCAGAAAATGCTCGCGCGAGTGATTTATGAGAAAAGAGTCAGAAAATGTTTAGTAGACACGGGCCCCTTTTCAATAAAACCCCGATGTGCTACAATTATGAAATGCCATATTTATCTATACTTATGATTATGATTTTGGCATCGTGCCCACTAAGTACGTTTGTACTTAGCCGTGCATTGTTTTCTAAATGTGCAGGTTGAAGCGACGAGAGCGGCAACAGTTGAAGTTGAGTTGAAAGGATAGGATGCCTTAGTTAAGATTCTTCCGCTGCAGAACTCTAAGTCTTGAGAATATGTACTTTTGAACAATATACTGTAGTTTAAGTCTGTAAATTTGAACTTAGCTTCTATTGTGTACTTTTGTCGAGTAATCACTCGTGATTAACTCTTTCTTATTATTATTCAAGTCTTGTACATTGAGTATTTGATGTCTTTTATGTATGTTTAGTCAGTTAGCCCCCTTCTTCCCCGCTTCTTTAATCCAACCCCAGTCGCACCCCGGCTTCTGCCGTCCCTCGGGATTTGGGGCTGTGACACAATAATGAAATCATAATATGGGCAAAAGCAAAAATGAGCACAACAATATATGAATGATATGAATGTGTTTATGTTCATATTTGAGTGTTTGATGCTTAGTAAAAATTTAAGAGATGAAAACAATGGAATTTTAGGCATAAAAATGTGTAAAAAATCGATGGAATTGAGTTTGAAGATTTAGTGTGTGTTCTAGGTGTTCTTGGTGAAAATATGAATTTTTGAGTGTGTGTTCTTGGTGAAGAACATGAAGATTTGAAGATTTATAAAATTAATTACAAAATAAATTAATTAATTATTTAATTAATTAAAAATTCGAAATCTTTAGAAAATAAAATTTAATAGAAAATAAAAAGAAAAATTAATAAATTATTTATGAGATATGAAATTGAGTAAAAACAAAGAATAATATTTCTTTGTTAAGAATTAAGTAATAAAGAGGAGTAATTAATTAAGAGGAGAAATCAAGTGAGTTTAAGTATAGAAAATTTTATAAAAATTTAAAAAGAAATAATAATATTAGTTGAGAAGTAAAACAGGAGTTAGAGTTAAGTCGAGTTTGAGATCGTTTACTTATTTTAATTTATGAGATTAATTAAGAAAGTTTTAGAATAAAAATAAATAGAAATAAAAATGAATAAATCAAAGATATAATTTCTTAAATGGAATAAGAAATAGTAAAGTATGAGAATACGAGCTAAGATTGAGCTTAAAAGATTAAATAATGCTATGAGGAAATGGCTTAATAAAAATGAAAGTCTTAAGTCGAAATTAAATAATGATGTTTTAATACGAGAATCGAGTTTAGTAAATGGTGAATGTTTAAATGCTCGTTTATTGATAATATGTCGAGTGTTGGATGATTGATTGATAATGTTCGAGCGAGAATAATCGAGTTGTTTTCTAATCTTGTAAAATCTAAGATAAGACGATGAAGTTATCGAGTATTGAGTTTTAAATAAAAAGTCAAGTTGTAAATAGAAAGTGAGTTTCTATTAAATATAGGAAATAAGAGTTTAATTGAGAATAAGAAAGAAAGTAGAGTAATTAAGATAATAGTACGTATACGAATATGTGTACGTAGTTGAGAAAAGATAACGTATTTAGAAAATAACGTCGTATTATAAACTGAGAATTATTAACTATTATTTGAGTTTTGAATTCAAAATTTATATTACTTGAATTTATTTTGACTTATTAAAAATATGTGAGATGATTCTATGAAACCGAAGTTAACATTTTCCAAAACTAAAGTCGAGCAGTGTCGAGTTAACTGTTGATTGCTTTTAAAATATGAATCATGTTTGAGCTTATCATGCTTGATTGAACTTATATGTTGAGTAAAATGTTTCTATTTCGTTTATTCATGAAGTGACTTATTCATTTACTATTGTAATGCTTGTTTATGACATGAATGGTTTCAGATGACGATAGTTAAGAATTAAGAATCGAGAACTCGAATAGTATGTTTGAGACGAATAGTATTTGCTCGTTTAGAAGGGAGTACTAAAGTAATATTGATTTTAGAAACGAGAATGTGAGACGAGGTTATGTCTAGTAACCGAGTAAAGTCGATAACCGAGAACGAGAAAGTCGAGAAAGATATTGACTTAGAAAAGTTCAAATAATATAGAAAAGACCCGAGTCAAGTAGAAGTTCTTCAGCCGAGCCCAAAATCTACTTTACGTCTTGCGCGATAAAAATCTCGATCTTTATTCGATGTTGAATTGTGAAGGACCAAGCGGGACGGAAAAGTAGCGAGGACACAAAAGAGTAAGCCGCCTAGCTAGAATCTTCGGAGGACATGTGGGCTTTCTGAACTAAAATCAAATGATGAATGCGTGTACTATTTATGTATTACGTGCGCTTTTCAAATTGATCGACTTGCCTAAATGTTTAAATATTTTGATATGCAATCATCTACGTGTTAAAGTTATTAAAAGGTCCTGTGGACGCACGGGATAAAGGTCCTATAAGATACGGGACAATGCATGCATTAGTTAAGGTGACTATGAGCCTTGCTTCGGTTGGGCCGGTCACGGTGTTCGAGGAGGAGGCCTACTTCTCGACACCACAGAAAGATAAGTTGTAGACTGATTCATACCTAAGATATAAGCTTATCCTGCGCAGATGATTTTCAAAACAAAAATATTTTATGGCTATCACAAGTTGAAAATTCTTTTAAAGCAATTATCTATATGTCTAACCCTTGTGATGCAGCAAGAGAGGCAAGTTTTCAATCATATAGCTCTAAGAGCAAGTTTTTGAGAACGTTTTTGGCAATGTGTTCACTGAGTATGAAATACTCAGCCCTGCATGTATTTCTAAATGTGCAGGTTAGCGGGATGTGGATGGCGTGGACGGTTTGGTGGTGTGTTCTTTTGGTTGAGTCAAAAGTTGGCTGGCAGTTACATGTCTTCATATATGTAGTTGTTGGGATTTGAGTCGATGTCTCCGCTGCAATATAATATGATGTTTCTTTTGATATGTTTTTGAATTTCACTCTGATACTTGTTAGATTCACGAGCAATGTGCTCGAAACAATTTACCGTTTTCTTTGACTTTCATACGATGTGATCTCAACATACTTATTCCCTTTTGGGTTCAATATGTAAATTATCTATGCTCGTTTGGTGTTTTATCTGTAACTTGGAAGCATGTCTTTAATTGTTATCACTTTCAGTCAATAATCCCTTGATTCCCCGAGCATGAACCCTTATGCGAGTTGAATTAGTGGATGGTTTAGTAGTGTTAGTGTCATTCGTCGCACTTCGGGAGTCGGGGTGTGACAAAGTGGTATCAGAGCAGGTTTGTCTGCTCTGAAGTCTAACTTTCTTTGATAAGTCGAGTCTAGATTTATTTCCTAGACTTATTTGAGTCAGTAACACACCAAGCAATCCCCCATCTCATCCGGCAACCAAATACGCTTTATTTTCTAAAAGATTCCAAGTTAAAAAGTTAATTGAGTTATTGAGTTATTGAGTTTATTATTTGCGCTCGTCCAGAGATAAAAGCTTTATAAGTAGATTGAATAACTAGATTGCTTTAGAATGCCTTCCCTAATGTGTATTTTGTGTGGGAATCGCAAAGGATGGAACGTTGGTGCAAACGATTTCGTGAAATGGAATTGCCAAGTACCCTGAGCAATAATACCTTTATGGAAAGCAAGAACGAGTATGTGGTGGTTGGAAATTTTAGTATGCCTGTTTAGCTGTTATGGTGTGCTTAACTCGTTTAAAATTCGTATAGGATGAACGATCGAGAGTGGATGCAGGAGTACCTGCATGTGAGGAAGATGTATCACGAGACGATTGCTGAGTTTCTAGCTCGTTATCATAAGATTTAGGAGAAAGTCCAGTACATGGACGTGGGTGCGTTAGATAGGATGATTCATTTGATCCAGTCCTTACCTCGGGAGTGGCGTGAATGGGCAGCATCGCTTGCGCCCAGATTTTTTGGACACCGTTACCTAGATGGCTACCTCTACGGCGACTGCAACGCGTTTATTTCTACTATCTCCGGGCAGTATATGCAGTACGGTGCACTGCCTCCAGAGCTGTACGATGTTGATCTTCCTGCTGTGCCAAATGGTTTTGTCCATAGTCCCCCGCATTTGCTCCAGAACGGCCCAGTTCCTCCCCGTATCCCTTCACCGCCTCGTGCCGAGCCAGAGCCCCGAGCTACCTATCAGGATTACCCATATTCGGGTGGTGTGCTCCCTATCCGTGCGTTTGACCCTTTTGCTTCTTCTAGCTCGACAACCCCGCAGTCAAATGGTTTTCACGATCCTAACAGAGTCTTGCCGTCTTTGCATGATCAGCTTTAGAAATTTATACGCCGTGACCGTACTTCTTCTCCTGTTCAGCCCCTAGCCGAGCCCTATAGGCCGACTCGTACCGGCGGCAGCGATAATGATGAACCCTTCGAGGATCCGGCAGTCGAAGCTACCGTGGAAAACGGTTGCCTCCAGGCTTCGCCGAATGACTACTTCTCTGCTCCGTATACATTTGCTTTGACCCCAGTAGTGAGGCCCGATCAGAGACGTAAGTCAGATTTTGGTGCTCCATCCGATGTGCCATCTTACCTCTGATGCGACGAGAGTAATCCCGAGACACCCCCGTGGGTCGAGTCAGAATTAGAGAACGTCAATGCTCGATTTGAAGACGAGAACACCGGAGACATGACCAATCCTTGGGAAGTCGTCAACTATACCCTTCGTGACTTTGAAGAAGAGTTAAGGGCAACCGAGCGTGAGTGTTTTGACATTATTAATGATGGTGCCGGAGAGGAGGAAGATCCAGAGGAGGATCCAGAGGAGGAAGATCCAGAAGAGGATCCCGAAGAGTACCCTGACGAAGAGCAGTGTGATGATTACGGCCCAACTGAGGATGCTTCTGATGTTTAGGACCAGTTCAAGGAAGATGTGAAAAACTCCAATAATGTTTAATTTTCGGTCCAAGAGTCGAACGCTTTTTATCCTTCTGCAGTGACACATATATTTATGACTCGATGCATGGTTAGTTAGTAAAATCGGACGCGAAGTGTTAGCTCGTGTTAGTTCGATTCGAGATGTAGACTGTCATGTTAACATGTGGGGAAATTTTCAGTTGTAAATGTTTAATCCCTTTTTTTGTAGTAAGTCCTCATAAGAGGCCATCATTCGGGTGATATGAAAGAGAAGCCGTTAGGCCGCTAAAATTAACTTTGAGCCTCCTAAGTAATTATATTAATCTGAGTATTCGAGGTTCCTAAATTATGATTAAGATGAGATCGAGTAATGAGATAAGAGTTGAGTAAATTGAATAAGCTATTCTTTGACAATGTTCTATAATTAATTAAGTCTGAGTAAAAGATAATGAGATGTGTATAAGCCAAAATAATATTTGAGTGCATGATTGCTTTGAGTAATGAGAAAGATTTATCTTGAGAATGTGTGAATATTGACGTGATGATGTTTGAGCTTATAGTTGTGATTGAATGAGAAATATTTGTCTTGAGAATATATATGAATGATGACGTGAATGCACTTTAATGTTAATGATGATTGATTATTTTGAGTTGAGAAATGAATTGATTAAGATATGTGTGAGTTTGAGATGATTGATTTATTTGTAGTGATTATTAAATTGAATTTCTTTTGATGCGTTGATAAGTACCGATCGATAATCATATTTCCCTCAAAAAGGAAATATTTGCAAAATCGAGAAAGGTTCCAAGTGAGATAATTCGTTCTTTCTGAGTGGCTTAAAGTTTCCTTTTGCATTTCTTTAGAATGCCGCCAAGACGAAGAAACGTTATAAATGAAAGAAATGAGGAAGAGGGACAACGAGATCTTACTCCGCCCCCTCCAAATGAATGTCGAGTAGAAGAACTTTTTCTTCGCCAAAATCCCCCAACCTTCGATGGTAAAGGCAGTCCAGCAGAAGCCGAGGACTGGATTCGTTCTCTTGGTAAAGGCAACGATTGCGAACGCCTCTAATGCATGACGTATAAATTGAAAGGAACTGCCGACTGTTGGTGGGAAGCACGACAGAGGACGTATACGCTTGAGGAATGTGAGAATTTGATGTGGGAGCAGTTTAAGGAAACCTTTTTCGAGAAAAACGTGCCACAAAGTTATTGTGAGCAGAAAGCGAATGAAATTGCAAAATTAAAGCAAGGAAAGAGACCCGTAACTGAAAATGATCTTGAGTTCTGTGAGTTAGTTCGTTTTGCACCTGATAAGGTGGATATCGACAAGAAAGTGTGTGAACCTTTTCGAGTAGAAATTCGATTTGTTCTTCCAAGTCAGAGTGATTTGCCTTACGCTGAACCCCTTAACCGAGATTTGGATATGGAGCTAGCAATGTAGCCAGAGAAAGGATCGCAATCCTTAGCGAATCCTCAATTTCAAAGTCAAATGATGACAGCTGCTGCCTCCTATCCATTTCAATAAGGCCAAATCGCAAAATGTTTCGGTTTCATTTATTCATGAAGTGACTAATTCATTTACTATTGTAATGCTTGTTTATGACATGAATGGTTTGAGATGACGATAGTTAAGAATTAAGAATCGAGAACTCGAGTAGTATGTTTGAGACGAATAGTATTTGCTCGTTTAGCAGGGAGTACTAAAGTAATATTGATTTTAGAAACAAGAATGTGAGACGAGGTTATGTCTAGTAACCAAGTAAAGTCGAAAATCGAGAACAAGAAAGTCGAGAAAAGATATTGACTTAGAAAAGTTCAAATAATATAGAAAAGACCCGAGTCAAGTAGAAGTCCTTCAGCCGAGCCCAAAATCTACTTTACGTCTTGCGCGATATATATCTCGATCTTTATTCGATGTTGAATTGTGAAGGACCAAGCGAGACGGGAAAGTAGCGAGGACACAAAAGAGTAAGCCGCCTAGCTAGAATCTTTGGAGGACATGTGGGCTTTCTGAACTAAAATCAAATGATGAATGCGTGTACTATTTATGTATTACGTGCGCTTTTCAAATTGATTGACTTGCCTAAATGTTTAAATGTTTTGGTATGCAATCATCTACGTGTTAAAGTTATTAAAAGGTCCTGTGGATGCACGGGATAAAAGGTCCTGTGGATGCACGGGATAAAGGTCCTGTAAGATACGGGACAATGCATGCATTAGTGAAGGTGACTGTGAGCCTTGCTTCGGTTGGGCCGGTCACGGTGTTCAAGAAGGAGACCTACTTCTCGACACCACAGAAAGATAAGTTGTAGATTGATTCATACCTAAGATATAAGCTTAGCCTGCGCAGGCGATTTTCAAAACAAAAATGTTTAATGGCTATCACAAGAGAGGCAAGTTTTCAATCATATAGCTCTAAGAGCAAGTTTTTGAGAATGTTTTTGGCAATGTGTTCACTGAGTACGAAGTACTCAGCCTTGCATGTATTTCTAAACGTGCAGGTTAGCGAGATGTGGATGGCGTGGACGGCTTGGTGGTGTGTTCTTTTGGTTGAGTCGAAAGTTGGCTGGCAATTACATGTCTTCATACATGTAGTTGTTGGGATTTGAGTCGATGTCTCCGCTGCATTAAAATATGATGTTTCTTTTGATGTGTTTTTGAATTTCACTCTGATACTTGTTAGATTCACGAGCAATGTGCTCGAAACAATTTAGCATTTTCTTTAACTTTCGTATGATGTGATCTCGACATTCTTATTCCCTTTTGGATTCAATATGTAAATTATCTATGCTCATTTTGGTGTTTTATCTGTGACTTGGAAGCATGTCTTTAATTGTTATCGCTTTCAGTCAATAATCCATTGATTCCCCGAGCATGAACCCTTATGCGAGTTGAGTTAGTGGATGGTTTAGTAGTGTTAGTGTCACTCGTCGCACCTCGGAGTCAGGGTATGACACAGACTCAGCTGAGGTCTAGACTCAGCTGAGACTCAAGATCAGTTGAGACCTTAACCCTCAACTGAAGCACGGACTCAGTTGGATAACAGCTTAGTTGACTCCTTAACTGAGCTACGCAGCTGAAGGCATACAGTTAAGCATGAAGATAAGTTGTGTCGAAGTCAGACATCGCAAGGCGGAGAAGAGAAGATGTTGAAGATGGAAGAGTTGCAGTCCAGATTTGAATCTACTCAGGAGCACAAGCCAGCTGGAAAACTTACCATAAATGGCTGACAACAGAGACGTGCAAAAAGCAAATGTCGCAGTTACCATTTTAGGAAAGTCTCCAGAAAAGCTGCTGGAGCGCCATACTTTTGGCAGAGTTCAAAAGGGTCTTTCTAACGGCTAGTTTGAACTTTCTCTATAAATAGATGTCTCCATACCAAAGCTTATTCAGGGTGATACAAGCGAAGAAAAGGCACGCAAAAGTGCCGAGAGACAACATCAAGAGTGAAAGAGAAGCAGTAGCTCATCACCTCTCTCTCTCTCAGGCCTCCGGTGAAGTCCAGTCGTAGAAAAGGGTTGACTCCTCTTCCTGTTCTTCCCCCTAGCCTCTCAAAAATCCCCCCTTCCTGATTGAGTGTAGAGGATAGGTCCTTGCTTGTTTTGTATCCCCTCGGACTTTCTATCAAACGATTGAGTCCGATACCTTTGGTCGAAGCCTCCACTCCCCTAAAGTGTTAAAGGCTTCCTTGTTTGAAACTCCCCCCAAATCCAAACCTTAGGTCTAACTTTGAACCCATAATCAAAGTCATCAGGTCCATTGGAACCCATAATCCAATACTAGGTCCCTTGGAACCTAGAATCTAAGAATATGTCTCTTAGAACCTAGAATCTAAGACCAAGCTGTGCACTTGCCCAGAAAAGTGTTGTAAGGTCATGTTCTAACCCGGAATCAAACTGGTTAGGTTTGCTTGAAACCCGTAATCCAAGTGGGGCGTTTGGTAAGCACGCTTAAGCTTATCTAGTAGATTACTTCCCCAAAAAGGAAGTCGTGGGTGTAGGTTGATCTCCGAACCACGTTAAAATACTGTGTACTTACTCTCTTCATTTTACATTCAATATTTTAAATTCAGTTTACCTAACCAACTGACCAAGCATATGCACAACATATTTATCAAACTGCACTAATTTGGGAACTTGACCTTCCCCCTTTCACAAAGGTTTCAATTTTTTTAACGAGTTTACTTTCCACTATCTTCCACAACGCAAAACTGATTAAAACCTCAGTTGATGCATACAGCTGAACTTTAGGCATAGGAGCCAGCTGTGCTGCAAACTGTGTGATCAGCTCCAATTGAGCAACTCAATTGTAGAGCTACTCCAACTGACTTTTCCAGTTGTCGAGTAAATTGACCTGAGTAATATATCTCAGTGAAAAGACATTAAACAAAATGAAAATTGTACTGGTGTATTACTTTTCTCCCATACACCAGTTACTCGTTACCGGGACCATCAAGTGGTATCAGAGCAGTGGTTCAAAAGCCTGCTGTTTCTGATCACAAGGTGTGAGTTGAGTAGATTTTTCAGTGGTCAACTGAACAGATATTTTCTAAAACCAATTAGTGCATTCTAGAAGTACGAGAATTTCTCTCAACTAACCAGGGAGTCCATCGACAAGATGGAGCTGAGATTCACAGAGGTCCTAATGGACATTGAGAGTATTAAGAAGGGGAAATACTCTAGCGTGAGATGAACCTCAAGGTTCTATCCGTGTTAGGTGAAGACTGGGCAGTCTACAGAGTCGTCCATCAAAATCGGAGTGACCTCAATTCAATAACGACTGAGAAGCTTTTCTCCATGCTCAAGGCCAATGACTATGATATCCTCCGACTAAAGCAAGGCAAGCTTTAGAAACCAAGACAGACCGAGCAGAGCTCAATTGCCAAATGAATGGCGCTTCGAGCTGAATCGGGCAGATCCAAGATCGCCAGACCCTCACGGTTTGCTGACTCCTCAGCTAGGGATCGACTAAGCAGGTCCGAACTTCAGAGAAAGGTCGATGAGTTGACTAAGCAAATTGAGGAGATGAACTCCAGGATTGAAAAGTTCAAGAGGTTCAACAAGAGCAGGCAAAGCTCAACTGACCCCTCATCAAAGAATCAAAGCAAAGGTTGCTTTGAATGTGGAAAGCTAGGACATTTCATGAAGGAGAAGGAAGCCCTCCAAGAAAAAGCCAAGGAGAAATCCAAGGATATGATCGTTGAGGAAGACGTCGACAGCACCAACGTATCCACCGAGTTAGAAGGAGAAGAAACTGACTCGCCATCTAGTTCAGCAGAAATTGACCAGTGCTTCATGGCATTACCTGAAGATTCAACTGATGAGGATCAGGCTGAACTGAGAAAGAGAAGAGCTGCCAAATCCGTCTGGGTGTTGGACAATGGATGCTCCAGACACATGACACCCTAGAGGAATCTTCTCATAGACATCAAGCTTCGAGAAGGAGGTATTGTAACCTTTGGTGATGACTGTCAAGGAAAAACCAAAGGATTCGGTACATTTGAAACTCAGCTAGTGTCTATTAAAAATGTGTCCTTGGTTGATGGATTGAAGCATTACTTGCTCTCCATAGGCCAACTGTGCGATAATGGTTTATCTGTGAAGTTTGATGCACAGGTGTGTAGGGCGGAAGACGTCAAGACCAAGCAGATTCTTCTATATGATAGATAATTTTCATCAGGTGGAGTCTATTATACATACTGGTCGAGTAGCTCACCATAAACATGCCTTGTATCCAAGAGCAGTTCAGAGACAAGCTGGCTGTGGCATAAAAGATTCAACCACCTCAACTTCAAAACCATGAACAATCTAGCTCGCCAACAGCACGCAGTTGGAATCCCGGACTTAAAGTTCAGTCCGACGCACCACTGTAGTGCCTGTCAGCTTCGAAAGTTGGCAAGAGCATCATTCTGTCTTAAACTGATGCCATCGAAGGATCGAGTTCTGCAATTGATCCACATGGATCTCTTTGTTCCAGTCACCCCAGAAAATGTGAGTGGAAATAAGTACACTCTCATAATTACTGACGACTACTCGAGGTACACATGGGTGATCTTCATGGCGCACAAGAATGAGACGAGAGAAGAGTTGCCAAAACTGATGGATAGACATGCAAATCAGCAAGGAAAGTCTATAGTCTCCATCAGATCTGATCACGGAACTGAGTTCCTCCATGAGTCCATCATTGAGTATTGCGAGAAGAAAGGCATAACTCACCAGACCTCAGTTGCAAGAGCTCCACAGCAGAACGGAGTAGTTGAGAGGAGAAATCGAATGCTGAAGGATGCAGCAACTTGCATGCTCACCAGTTCAGCCCTGCCAAAATGATTTTGGGCAGAAGCAGTCAACACAACGTGCTTCATGCAAAATCGATCCCTCCTCACGAAGAGACAAGGAAAAACTCTATATGAACTATGGACAAATAGGAAGCCAAACATTTCCTATTTTTTTGTGTTCGGTTCTAACTGTTACATCCATAACAATGGGAAAAGCTCAGTTGAAAACCTTTTAGCAAAAAGTTGTCAAAGGCATATTCCTAGGTATGCTGCAAAGATAAAAGCTTATAGAGTTTTCAACTCCAGCTCCAAATTTGTGGAGGTAACACCTCATGTTGTGTTTGATGAATCTACTTTTGAGTGCAGGGAATAGGCTATCTTGCAGGCAGCTGAAGGAAGTGCACCGGCCCAGCCAGTTGAGACAAGGTCTCAAGCTCAAAGATTGAACAATCTTGCCGAGCCACTTATCTGGTCAACTGAAGAAGAAGCATATTATTCGGACGATGAGAATTAAGATCCTGCCTTAGAGTAAGGGGGAATTCCAGAATCAACTGACCAGGTGCCAACCACAGCTGAAGCTCAGCCAGGATTAGCAACTGAGCAGTGATCGAGTCTAGGACCTTCGAGTCCAAGACCAGCCAGCTCCCAAGTGCATCCGTCAACTCACTAGAAGTAAGATCACCAAGATCTGCACATCCAACATCTCCAAGACCGGAGTATTCCATCACAATGCTCGAATCAACTAAGCGAGCAAGGAAGCACAAATGGTGGTATGAAGACTACGTCAATAACATTGTGATAGGAAATTCGGAAGCCGGCGTCTGATGAAGCCGTCGTTTAGCCTCGTGCAAATAATATTTGTTTTTTCCTTTTACCCAACATGCAAGTAGCCAGTAACAAGTAGAGGTCGATCCCACGAGGAATTAGTGTAGTCTTCTCTTCGGTGTCACTAAAGTAGGGATTTTTTTTTTGCTCACGAACTTACTCAACAACTGTAACTCAAAACTGAAATCTAAACAAGGAACTTATCAAATAACAAAAGTACTTGGATTGGATTTGAATCATTGATCCTAATTACTTCACTTGTTCATCGGTGCAAGAATATTCAATTACAATCTTTTATCACTTTGTTTTAAGCAAAGATTAATTCATGCCCTAATGGTCACGAAGTCACAACATGAATACTCTAAGCCTTTATCTGTCAGAATAAATAGATCTCGACCAGAAGGCAAGATCCCTTTTATTGATCAACACAGTCACGAAGACACTTCAGCAACTGTATTGCCCAACATGCATTAAGAACGAATCAAATCCAAGACAGCCAAGAGGTAAGTCAATACCGACTGCTCTCCAACACTAATTACCTTCTTGGGCACGAGAGACTCTTTCGAGTTGTACCCCCATATCTGTTATTGCCTTAATCTCAATATCTAATTGGTGTACAAGCTATTATCAATTTTGACCAAGAACTAATTATTAGACCTAAGTGTTTCGGGAATAAAAATCATGCAACGAACTAAACCGATTAGACCTCAGGAGTTCAAACAAAGTAATTAGATTCAAATCATCTAGTCCAATCCAAGCAAAGGAATTTAGCTAGACATAACAATAAAAGAAAGCACAAAGAACATTAAAGTAAACAACGTAGATCTTGGTGAACACCCAACAATAGAAATCTAAAGTAAAATACTAAAAACGAACCAAATTTAAGAATTCTCGAAACTTAAATGCAAACTAATTAAGAACTAATAAAAGACAATATGAAAGTGGTGGTGGTCGTCGTGTGAGAGTCGTCCATATTTATAGGCCAAGGAATTAGGGTTAGGTTAGAATCCTTGTTGGTTAAGGTCTTTTTCCATCCTTATCCGCCTCTTTCCTTATATGGATTGCTGGGGATTTATTTCCTTCTCATGGTAGATATCTCCTAGATCATGTTCAATTAGGATAAGGAAAGAAAAGTTTCCATCATTATCCTCTTTCTTGTAGAGAAAGAAATCCATTTATTACGCATGTTGTCCAACAGCTTCCTCTCTGTGCCTGCTACGCCTGTCTTGCCCACGATCCACTGTGATGTGTTTCTTGCCCCAACATCATATAAACAAGTTTTTTGCCGGTTTTTGCCTAATATCTATCCTGTAATGCCCTGCACATACTTTCTCGACTTTGTGTCCTCCCAAACACATATTGACTTGAAAAGACTCAAAACACAAGGCAAAAAGACAAGAAAAATGAACACACATTTGAGTTCATCACACCCACACACTTGAATCACACTTGCCCTCAAGTGTGCAATTGCAATGATTTTGCCAAGACTCAGACACGAAAAAGACAGATCAAGAACACAGACTCAAAACACAAGTCAATAAGTTAGTCAAAACAGTGTACAAAATATGCAAAGAGATATTGCCATCAGATAAGTCAAGATAGAGTTATTGAGCAACAAGGGAATCCTCACCAGCACTCATCTCTCAAGTGTATAGGGTTAAGTGCATACGCTCTTGACCAACATCAACAATGTTTTTCCATAGGCTTGCATGCCCTCTACATCTCTACTCTTTTTTTTAAACAAAATTGAAATTACTTATCCTTAGGATTTTATTAGGTTGTAACATGGCTTAAGGCAAAAGGTAAGATAATTTGGAATTTGGTTATGTCAAGAACTCAGTTCTTGGGCAACAAGGATGCCCTAGATTCCGTACTCCCCCCAAACACAACATTGAGCCTAGCACACTTATTATTTTTTATTTAAGACTTAGTAGCACATATATATTTTTTCTTCTTCTTTTTTTTTTCCTTCCTTTTTTTTCTTTTTTTTTTAACTAAGTCGTTAACCCAACACCTCTAATCTAGGTGTTATTGCCAATAACAACTATCCCAACATTTTCCTTTCATCCCTTTCTTCCTCTAAACCTGAGTTCTTGACTAGGAAGGCTATTAAATTCAGGCTCATATAAGTGAATAGAAAGAATTTGCTCCAAGCTCAAGGAGGCTAGCCAAAGGATAAACGTTTAGGTAGGAAATTTTAGACCATGGGCTATATGAACAAAAATTGCCTATTTCATCAAAGTAATTTCAACCAAGTTACATAAAGCTTCACCAAGAGTTGCAGGCACTGCATATGCATAAGGCAGTCAATAGCTCAAATCCTCACGGTTTTTGCTCAAAAACTCATTCCTTCATACCTATCTACATACGATAATCTCGACATACATATCAACATACCTATCTTAACCTACCATATCAACATGCTGATCAACAACTTTTAAAAACAAATTTTAACAGATCAACATCCCAACACCCACACACTTTGCCTTCGGCAAAGTGCTAAATGTAGGGCAAAACAGATACTAAAAATATTTTGACTCAATAAACCAACAACGACCTCACCCACACACTTTGCTTTCGACAAAGTGGGTAGGGTTTTGATAAAAAAAAAACTCAATAAAATCAAAAGACACAACAAAACAAAATAAAAAACAAAACCTAAAATAAAACACAAGGGAGGAAACAAGAATCAAGAAAAAAAAGTATGACAAAACACCTGGATGTGTCGTGGACAAAATACGTGTTGCGAGCAAAATGAGTAGTTTGGACGGTCATCATATGTGTTGCTCAACTTCTTCCATTCTAGTCAAGATCCCAAGGTTCGTGACTTCTTGTTTCTTGGGCAAAGCAGGTGTACATCCTTCCCAACACTCATAGTTCTTGGAAAAGAAGTGTTGCATGCATGTTTTGCCTTCTTCTGGTGACACGTTGAGCAAGTATGAACTCCTTGTGTGCGACAACAATCCCCTTCAGTTAGCCCAGGCTGCTGCCGTAGATGTCCTCTAGAGATAGCAGACTTCCTCTTATCCATGACAATGATTCTGGGCAAGAAGGTCGTGCTGGTGGTATTGCCTTCACTTTTGATCGTCATCCCAATCTTGCTCTGTTGCCCAAGTGTAATATCCCGAATTTTCTCGATAACTTCTCTAGTAGTCTTAAGTGTTTTAGAACCCTCTTATGATATTATAGAAGTATTTACACTCCAGAATAATCTTTCTAATTTCATAAAATCAAATTTTGGAATTAACTTATTGATAAACTAATGAGACGTACAATTATAGCCAAAATAATTTTATAACAGGTTGCATATAATCACATATATAAATATGAAATAATTCATTCTATTACATTGTCAATACGATATTAGTAATTAATTTTATAATATTTGCTAATTAATAGTTATATATGGAATATCATGTTTATAGTCGTTGTGTAGAGTATTTTATTACGAGTCTATAGGTGTTGAGTTCGCTCAAAAAGGATTTCGCATAAAAAAAGTTAGACACGTTTAAAGGTTTTAAAACGTAAGTTGCTGCTCAGCTTTTTTTGCCTCACAGCTGCTTCTGCTTTGCAGCAGCTTACTGCACGGCTGCTTCCGCCTCGCAGCAGCTTACTGCTCAACAGCTTCTGCTTTGCAGCTGCTTCTGCACTGCAGCAGCTTCCGCCTCGCAGCAGCTTATTGCTCAGCTGCTTCTGCATCGCAGTAGCTTACTGCACAGCTGTTTGCTTCTTCCTATAAATAAGCGCTTAAGATTTTCATTTTCATCGTTCAGTTTTCTATTCTCTCTCATTTGTCTTACAACATAAGCTGGTCATATCTGCTTGTGTGATCATGATGTCTTGGTGTTAATGTCCAGCATTGAATTCTCTATCAGGTGGGTAAAAGTTTTCAAAGTAAATATTTGGGTGCTAGACCCTTTATATTATATCAAAATGCAATTATCCATAAAATGTTTTATGTGTGTTCCAAATTATTACTCTAGTTAATCGATCGAGATACTCAGTGAGTACATAAGTATTAGCTGAGTATTGTGCGCACCTCGTTGCAATGCAATGGTTTGATCTCCATTGTATTGTAGCTAGCGGTCTTGAGCTAAGGCTCCTGGCCTATAAAAGTTAACTATGTTACTTTAGGGACTCTGTCCCAAGGACTAGTTTAGATCCGTCGGTGACATGCGGCCCGGAATCTCGAGTAATCAGTCGGAACTACACATACCCATGAAAGTTATGTTTTGTGCATTCAGATGAGGCTTTGATTTCTAAAACCATCTGTTACATTATTAAATGGATAAATTGCTGGTTTATATAATGTCAAGGCATCACCCACTGAGTGCTTTCGTACTCAGCCCAAATATTTTCAAATGTTTTCAGGGTTGGAGGCAGGTGGTGAGGCGTAGGACTGAGGCGGGGGTTGCTACTGTTTATTTGCTTTCGTTGTGTTATATAAATAAACTACTCTGAATAATGTCTTGAAATGATAGTAGTTAAATCTTTTTGACATATATGTTAACTATCTATAAATTATTGTTGTCTATTCTCTTGCATTATTTACTGCTTTTGATGGAGAGTGCCTTGTGATCAACTTCTCTTGGACGCTCGAATTCCCACTCACTCATGGTAATACCATTTGATGAAGTGGATGCTCGACTCCTTTTATTATGCTAGACACAGGTTTACCCCATACTTTTATTTTAATGGGTGTAGCGCGGTTTGGTCGCCTCACTTCATTAAATTTGTGAATAAATTGTTATATGTGCAAAAAGTAAGCCCTTTTCTTTCCCGCTTCTTTATTCCCCTCTGTCGCGTCTCGGTTTATTGGAACCGGGATGTGACAAAATGGTATCAGAGCGAGAACGCTCTGGAACCAACCTGTATTGTGTTAAGTTTAAAATTAGTACTTTTGGACTAATATTTGTGCAGCAAACCCCTCTCAGCTCGCCATCACACCGCCTTCCATAAAGAGGTATTGGTAAATATTATTACCAAAATTTAAGCAGCATGAATTATAAATCAAGTATGTTATGTTGCAAATGCATGAATTATTTTTTTGCTAAAGTATGTTATTGTGTTGAATTTTAAAATTCACAATGAAGCTTAAGGGCATGATTCTCTAGTGAAACTTGAGGATCAATAAGCAAGTCATGTAAGAAGAAAATGACCCTATTTTGACTTAGTTACAATGACCCTTAAGATAGATATAATTTAAGTAGACTTACTCGAATTTAGAGTTATACTTTCCTCATGTGTTGTTTGGATTTTCTTTTCCTCAACACACCTCGTTCTATATGACAACCTTTCTATTAACCAATTAGTACGATTAAAATGTACAGCATGGCAAGACAATTGAGAGGTCGTCGAATTCTCGTACTAGAAGAAGAGCCTATACGTATACGAACAACAAACGAGAAATTTAGGAAAGAGAATCCACCTACCTTTAATGGATTAGGCGATCCATTAGACACAGAATGATGGATTCGAAGTATTGAGCGTATTTTCGGATACATTATGTGTTCGGAAGATGAGAAAGTGGCATGTGCAACCTATCAGTTAGTAGAAGAAGCTGATTTTTGGTGGGAAGCCGTTAGACATGCGATGTCTGATAAGGAATGGAAAGAGTTTACATGGGAGGATTTCAAAAATAAGTTATACGAAAAGTACATTCCTGATTGCTTCCGACAAAGAAAAGTTAACAAATTTTGGAATCTAAAACAGAGAAAGGGAACTGTTACAGAATATGATCGTTTGTTCAATCAACTTTCTCGTTATGCACCTCACCTAGTAAGCACCGATGCTGAACGAGCTCAAAAATTTAGAGGAGAGCTTTGCACAGAGATTGCAGTATCTTTGGCAAGTGTAGGACCACTCACATATGCCCAAACATTGAGTCGAGCTCTTACTATCGAGTCTATACTTCCTGTAGAGAAAGAAAAAGGATATGCACAGATGCACCCTTTAGGAAAATGTAAATCGGAAAACCGTGGTGGAAACAACAACGGTGGAAAGAAGCCATGGAATGGGAATCAACCACGGTATCCATTACAATATCCAAACAAGAACCAACGTCTATGCCCGAAGTGTTAAAAGCCTCATTCTGGAGAATATCGACACGGACTAAACATATGATTCAAGTGTGGATGTTCGGGACATTATGCTAATACTTATCCTACCCTGAGAGACATAGAAGGAGCACAAATGGCATGGAGACCACCAGTCAATTCCATGCCGCAACCCCTACGACAAGTACCAACTAGAAATCCACCACAAAACCAGAGACCACCCCAGCAGGCAAGGGCCTATGCCCTAAACCAGCTGCAGGCAACACAAGCACCTGAAAACCTAGCAGGTATGATTTCTTTGGATGATCTACCTGTTTTAGCCTTATTTGGTACAGGAGCTTCACACTCCTTCATTACTAAGTTTACATGTGAAAGTTTACATGTTAGAACTGCAAAACCTGACCATAACCTTAAGATTAGAGTTGTTTCAGGAGATTCTATGATCTCAGAAGAGATCGTTTTGAATCAAAGACTTAATATTGGAAATCTATCTCTTAAGGCGGACTTTTATGTGATCGATAAAATGGAATTTGATGCTATATTAGGCATGGATTGGTTAGAGAAAAATGCGGCAACTATTTGTTGTAAGGAGTGAGAAATTAAATTTCAAATGCCTGAAGGTGACATCATAGGCTTCCGAGGGAAAATGATGGGTACGCCAATACCTATTATTTCAGCTATGAAGGCTGTCAAGATAATGAAAAAATAAAAATGTCAAGATTTTCTCGTTATTTTGACCATGAGCTCAAATGAAGAAGTAAACCTTAGTGATGTACCAATAGTCAGAGAATATCCCGATGTATTCCCTAAAGATTTACCAGGATTACCTCCAGATAGACAAATTGAATTTACCATTGATCTAGTACCAGGGGCAGCACCAATATCAAAGGTACCGTATAGAATGGGCCCAAAGGAACTACAAGAATTGAAGGTGCAGTTACAAGAACTTTTGGACTTAGGTTTTATACAACCTAGCGTATCACCATGGGGAGCCCCAATCCTATTTGTTAAGAAAAAAGACGGTATACTAAGAATGTGTATCGATTATAGGGAGCTTAACAAACTTACAATTAAGAACAAATATCCCCTTCTAAGAATAGATGACCTATTTGATCAGCTCAGAGGAGCAAAAGTCTTTTCCAAGTTAGACTTGAGATCAGGTTACCACCAACTTAAGATAAAGAAGGAAGACATTTCAAAAACGGCGTTTCGAATACGTTATGGACATTACGAGTTCACAGTGATGCCATTTGGATTAACCAATGCCCCAGCTGTCTTTATAGATCTAATGAATCGAACTTTTCACCAGTACCTAGACAATTTTGTCTTAGTCTTTATAGATGACATTCTTGTTTACTCAAAGAGCGAGGAACAACATGTTGAACATTTGCGCATAGTACTAGAAACCCTACGCACTGAAATGTTATACGCCAAATTCAGCAAGTGTGAATTTTGGCTTGATGAGGTGATGTTTCTCGGACATATAATATCCGCCGAAGGAATTAAGATTGATCCTGCTAAGATAGAAGCAGTGAGTGGATGGAAAGCTCCAACCAATGTGAATGAGATAAGGAGTTTTCTCGGATTGGCAGGATATTATCGTCGTTTCGTGAAAGATTTTTCAAAATTAGCAAGACCAATGACGCAGTTGCTGCGAAAGGAAAACAAGTTTATTTGGTCTGAAGATTGTGAATACAGTTTTCAAGAGCTTAAAAGGAGACTAACTACAGCTCCGGTATTAACCATTCCGGAAGAGAATGTAGGATTTGTCATTTACACTGATGCCCCAAAGTTTGGACTTGGATGTGTATTGATGCAGAATTCAAAAGTCATTGCATACGCATCTCAACAGTTGAAACCCCATGAGTTGAATTATCCAACCCACGACTTAGAATTAGCTGCAGTCGTACATGCCTTAAAGATTTGGAGACACTATCTCTACGGAGTTAAGTGTGAAATCTTTACTGATCATAAAAGTTTGAAGTACTTTTTCGAGCAAAAAGACTTGAACATGAGGCAAAGGAGATGGCTAGAATTAGTAAAGAATTACGACTGTACCATTAATTATCACCCTGGAAAAGCTAATGTGGTAGCGGATGCCTTAAGTCCAAAAACTAAGACTAAGTTAGGTTATTTGATTACTCTAGAAGAGGATCTGATTCATAACTTTGCCACACTTGGAATAGAAATAGTACACCCTCCTGAGAGTATATCAAGTTGCATAGCTACTCTTGTAGCTACACTGATCTAAGAACAAGGATTGTGGAAGCACAAAGAGCAGACGAATTTCTAGAAAAGATGCGACTTGTCGCTAGATCGAACGATTCTAAGGGATTCGCCGAAGCTAAGGATAATGGGCTCATATTCAAGGGACGTCTGTGTATGCTCGACAATGAGGAACTAAAAAATGATATCATGAGTGAAGCTCATGACACGCCCAACACTACTCATCCAGGAAATACAAAGATGTATCGAGATTTGAAGAATAATTTCTGGTGGAATGGAATGAAAAAAGATATAGTATCATTTGTGGAACGATGTCTAGCTTGTCAAGAAGTAAAGGCCCTACACCAAAAGCCATATGGAACCTTGCAACCACTCCCAATCCCTGAATGGAAATGGGAACGGGTCATGTTGGACTTTGTGGTCAGTTTGCCCAAAATGGTACATAGGAATACTGCTATATGGGTTATTGTCGATAGCTTGACCAAAACAGCACATTTTCTACCAATTTGAATGACACTAGGGTTAGATAAGTTAGCCAAGCTATATGTGAAAGAAATCGTACGCCTGCATGGTGTGCCAGTTTCAATCACATCAGACAGAGATACCCGTTTTACATCGCGATTTTGGAAGAGCTTACAAGAAGCTATGAGAACGCAGCTAAACTTTAGTACTGCATTTCATCCACAAATTGATGGACAATCGGAACAGTCGTACAGACTTTAGAGGATATGTTGCGGGCAGTAGTCATAGATCAAGGTGGAAATTGGGAGGACTTTTTACCTTTAGTTGAATTTGCTTATAACAATAGTTACCAAGCCTCCATTGGAATGCCACTCTATGAAGCTCTTTATGGCCGTAAGTGTAAATCACCACTTTATTGGGATTAAGTAAGTGAACAAAAATTATTAGGCCCAGAATTAGTGCAGCAAATGGTTGAGAAAGTCGACCTTATTAAACGTAGGATTAAAGAGGCTCAAGATAGACAAAAGTCGTATGCCAATCAACGTCGATCAGATTTAGAGTTCAATGTTGGAGATCATGTTTTTCTCAAGGTTTCTCCTACGAAAGGAATCATACATTTCGGCAAGCGAGGCAAGCTACGCCCCAGATATATAGGACCTTTGAAATCTTAGATAAGATAGGCCGTGTAGCTTACAAGTTGGCTTTATCGCCCAGTATTGGAGACGTACACAATGTCTTTCATGTCTCACAACTTAGAAAGTACGTGTTTGATCCAAAACACGTGATTAAACATGATGAAGTTGTCTTAGCCCAAGACCTAAGTTATGAGGAAAGACCCATTCAAATTCTCGACCGAAAGGTCCAAGTTTTAAGGAATAAACAAATTCCAATAGTAAAGATCCTGTGGAACCACCACGGGCGAGAAGAAGCAACATGGGAATAAGAAGAGAAAATAATAGCCCAATACCCAGAACTACAATTCTCAGGTATATAAATTTCGAGGACGAAATTTTTTTTTAAGGAGGGAGGAATGTAATATCCCAAATTTTCTCGATAACTTCTCAAGTTGTCTTAAGTGTTTTAGAACCCTCTTATGATATTATAGAAGTATTTACACTCCAGAATAATCTTTCTAATTTTATAAAATCAAATTTTGGAATTAACTTATTAATAAACTAATGAAACGTATAATTATAGCCAAAACAATTTTATAACAGGTTGCATATAATCTCATATATAAATATGAAATAATACATTCTATTAGATTGTCAATACGATATTAGTAATTAATTTTATAATATTTGCTAATTAATAGTTATATATGGAATATCATGTTTATAGTCGTTGTGTAGAGTATTTTATTACGAGTCTATAGGTGTTGAGTTCGCTCAAAAAGGATTTCGCATAAAAAGTTAGACACGTTTAAAAATTTTAAAATGTAAGTTGCTGCTCAGCTTTTTTTGCCTCACAGCTGCTTCTGCTTTGCAGCAGCTTACTGCGCGGCTGCTTCCGCTTCGCAGCAGCTTACTGCTCAACAGCTTCTGCTTTGCAGCTGCTTCTGCACTGCAGCAGCTTCCGCCTCGCAGCAGCTTATTGCTCAGCTGCTTCTGCATCGCAGTAGCTTAATGCACAGCTGCTTGCTTCTTCCTATAAATAAACGCTTAAGATTTTCATTTTCATCGTTCAGTTTTCTATTCTCTCTCATTTATCTTACAACATAAGCTCGTCGTATCTGCTTGTGTGATCATGATGTCTTGGTGTTAATGTCCAACATTAAATTCACTATCAGGTGGGTAAAAGTTTTCAAAGTGAATATTTGGGTGCTAGACCCTTTATATTATGTCAAAATGCAATTATCCATAAAATGTTTTATGTGTGTTCCAAATAATTACTCTAGATTATCGATCGAGATACTCAGTGAGTACATAGGTATTAGCTAAGTATCGTGCGCACCCCGTTGCAATGCAATGGTTTGATCTCCATTGTATTGTAGCTAGTAGTCTTGAGCAGAGGCTCCTGGCCTATGAAAGTTAACTATGTTACTTTAGGGACTCTATCCCGAGTACTAGTTTAGATCCGTTGGTGACATGTGGCCCGGGATCTCGAATAATCAGTCGGAACTACACATACCCATGAAAATTATGTTTTGTGTATTCAGATGAGGCTTTGATTTCTAAAACCATCTGTTACACTATTAAATGGATAAATTGCTGGTTTATAAAATGTCAAGGCATCACCCACTGAGTGCTTTCGTACTCATTTTCAAATGTTTTCAGAATTGAAGGCAGGTGGTGAGGCGCAGGACTGAAGTGGGGGTTGTTACTGTTTATTTGCTTTCGTTGTGTTATATAAATAAACTACTCTGAATAATGTCTTGAAACAATAGTAGTTAAATCTTTTTGACATATATGTTAACTATCTATAAATTATTGTTGTCTATTCTCTTGCATTATTTACTGCTTTTGATGGAGAGTGCCTTGTGATCAGCTTCTCTTGGACGCTCGAATTCCCACTCACTCATGGTAATACCATTTGATGAAGTGGATGCTCGACTCCTTTTGTTATGCTAGATACAGGTTTACCTCATATTTTTATTTTAATGGGTGTAGCGCGGTTTGGTCACCTCACTTCATTAAATTTGTGAATAAATTGTTATATGTACAAAAAGTAAGCCCCTTTCTTTCCTGCTTCTTTATTCCCCTCTGCCGCGTCTCGGTTTATGGGAACCGGGATGTGACACCAAGCTCCTGCACATCATGAACAAACCATACCTTCTACGAAAATACTACCTAATCTAGGAATTAAATAAATAATAAAAACTTAAAATAAAATAAATAAAAAGGAAAGATAATACCAGGTTGCCTCCTGGTCAGCGCCTTGGTTAACGTCGTGGGCACGACGTGGGACTCATTTAGTGTTCCTCAAAGTCAAGGAGATCTAAAGCCTCCTTTTGACCAACATTGTTCCCATAGTATGAATCATTTTTTTTGATGATCTGGTCACGAGCTTTCTTCATCTTCTTCTTTTGAGGCCATGCTTGCATATCCAACTTCTTCATAGCATGGTCGGGTTGCTCCACACCTAAAGATCTCTTGGCCTTGCGAGTGATCTTCAATTCATTATCTTGAACAGACTCCTCTTGGGTAAAATTCTTGGTTCCGCCCTCTTGATCAAGATCATCAATACCGGTCTGTTGCTCAAGATCCTCCTTAGTTGGCTCAATAATGTCAATGCACTTGATCATCTTAATATCATGGTGTTGCCTTCGTGTGTTGTAAGCATCGAACGTGACAACTTCTCCTGCCAACTCACATGATAATCTTCCCGTCTCACAATCGATCTTGGTCTTGGCCGTCTTTAAGAATTGTCTTCCTAAAAGCATCATTAGGCTCTTGCCCGACAGCCTTCTCGTGTCCAAGACATAAAAATCTGTAGGGAATATGAGATCCCCTACCTTGACCAAAACATCTTCCACGAGTCCATCGGGCCACACCGTTGATAAGTCCGCCAATTGAATCGTAACTTGAGTAGGAGTCAACGGTCCCATCATCATCTCATCGTACATTGACTTGGGCATGACGTTAATGGATGCGCCCAAGTCAAGCATGGCTCTTGGAATATTGGTTGTTCCAATTGTGCACGGTATAGAGAACATACCCGGATCTCGACACTTCATGAGCAAGAACTGGTTCATTATTGCCGAGATGTTCGGTGACCGAAATGTAGTCGGCATAGGTCGATTAATTTCCACCTTCTTCAAGCTCTAAAACATGTTGGGCATCTTCTACTGCTCCTTATCTCGGGCAAGTCTGAGAGGATACGAAACATGTTGCCTATAGGTCGAGGCAGTAGTCCTCTTGGCCAGCACTTCTTCACTTTCGGCGTTGAGTTCATCATTTAATTCCTCCGCATCAGCTGACTCCATGCTTACTTCAGTAATCTCCACAACTTCTTTCGTCGGCTCCTGATTGGTCTCTTCTTGGGCAAGAAGTCTCTCACTTTTGTCCTTCACCAACTTTGCTAATGCTTGAGAGATATGTGATAGTTGAGCCATGATGTTGGTCGTGTTGCCCTTGGTCTCGGTCTGGAAATCCTCAAAGTCCTTACGCAACTTCTGATTCTCTTGGGCCATACTATCAATGGTCTCCTTCACATAATATCCTATGTTTTGGTCACAATGTGGGGGTACATATGGTTGTTGTTATTGAGCAAGTTGTGGAGGTTGCCGGTGTTGAGTAGTCTACTGAGATCGCTGGTGTTGAGCAAGTACTGGACAGTTGTTGCTCAAGTTCCTATTCTGCCCAAATCCATAATTGTTGCTTAAATTGGGCACAAACCTGTGTTGCCCATTACCACCTTGCAGTAGCCCAAGAGCGTTGACTTTCTCTTGTTTAAACCAATTTGGGCATTGATCAGTAGCATGGGTCGTGGCATGGCATACCTCGCACTTCTTGACAGCCTTCTTGACTTCTCTCCCGCCATCAACCTTCTTGCTCAACAACTCCATTTTAGCATCCATCTTGGTCATGAACTCCTTCATGGTGTTGACCTGCAAGTCTGAATTTCCATCTCCTCCATATGAAGCACTCCTTGGGATATCATCATCGTCTCTTGACTCCTCAGCCATAGCAGCTATCTTCTTAAATGCTTCCGTGGGAAACATATCAATGATTTCTCCTCCACATGCCGCATTAATCCATCTTCTTTCGAAAGGTCATAAACTTGTCATGAAATAATTAATGAGGTCAATATCCATAATACGATGTTGAGGACACCTCACGATCATCTCCTTGAACCTCTCATGATAGTCATAGAGCAACTCATTAGCTCCCATCTTGATCGTGGCGAAGGCCTTCCTTACACTTTGGATTCGGGCAACAGGAAAGTACTTGTCGAGGAATTTCTTTTGAAATTGCTTCCATGTTTCGATGCTCTCCTCGGGCATGTTATATAGCCACTCATGCGTCCCATCATGTAAAGAGAAAGGGAACGTGAGCAACCTCACATAGTCTGGAAACCAGTCTTGGGCATCAACATTTTTACCCTGATTTTGGACAGGAGATTGAGTGCTCCGAACAGTGCTACATGCCATATCAAAGTCTTGAAGATGTCGTATTAGATCCTTCCCGGGATGATTGCTGAACTTGGGCAAAATCTGAATCAATGAGTACTTTAGTTCTCAATTTCCAGTGATCTTGGGCAACTTGATACTCGAAGTCCTGATGCCCATGTTGTTGCCCGAGAACATCAACTCACGAATGGTCTTCTCCGCCATTCTTCTCAGGATCCTTCACTCTCTAGGTCAGAGTAAATATCGTCTCACTCAAATCTCTCTTTTTGAAGAGCAAACAATCTTGGAACCAATTCCCCAGCAACGGCGCCAATTTGACAAAGCCGTCGTTTAGCCTCGTGCAAATAATATTTGTTTTCTCCTTTTGCCCAACAGGCAAGTAGCCAGTAACAAGTAGAGGTCGATCCCATGAGGAATTGGTGTAGTCTTCTCTTCGGTGTCACTAAAGTAGGGGTTTTATTTGCTCACGAACTTACTCAACAACTGTAACTCAAAACTGAAATCTAAACAAGGAACTTATCAAATAATAAAAGTACTTGGATTGAATTTGAATCATTGATCCTAATTACTTAACTCATTCATCGGTGCAAGAATATTCAATTACAATCTTTTATCACTTGGTTTTAAGCAAAGATTAATTCATGACCTAATGGTCACGAAGTCAGAACATGAATACTCTGAGCCTTTATCTATCAGAATAAATAGATCTCGACCAGAAGACAAGATCCCTTCTGTTGTTCAGCACAGTCATGAAGACACTTCAGTAACTGTATTGCCCAACATGCATTAAGAACGAATTAGACCCAAGACAGCCAAGAGGTAAGTCAATACCAACTGCTCTCCAACACTAATTACCTTCTTGGGCACGAGAGACTCTCTCGAGTTGTATCCCCATATCTGTTATTGCATTAATCTCAATATCTAATTGGTGTACAAGCAATTATCAATTTTGACCAAGAACTAATTATTAGACCTAAGTGTTTCGGGAATAAAAATCATGCAACGAACTAAACCGATTAGACCTCACGAGTTCAAACAAAGTAATTAGATTTAAATCATCTACTCCAATCCAAGCAAAGGAATTTAGCTAGACATAACAATAAAAGAAAGCACAAAGGAAATCAAAGTAAACATACTTCAATAAATTGTGAAAAGAAAACTGATCAACAGCGAAGTCAACAACGTAGATCTTGGTTAACATCCAACAGCAGAAATCTAAAGTAAAATACTAAAAACGAATCTAATTTAAGAATTCTCGAAACTTAATTGCAAACTAACTAAGAACTAATAAAAGACAATATGAAAGTGGTGGTGGTCGTCGTGTGAGAGAAGTCCATATTTATAGGCCAAGAAATTAAGGTTAGGTTAGAATCCTTGTTGGTTAAGGACTCTTTCCATCCTTATCCGCCTCTTTCCTTGTATGGATTGCTGGGGATTTATTTCCTTCTCATGGTAGATATCTCCTAGATCACGTTCAATTAGGATAAGGAAAAAAAAGTTTCCATCATTATCCTCTTTCTTGTAGAGAAAGAAATCTATCTGTTACGCATGTTGCCCAACAGCTTCCGCTCTGTGCCTGCTACGTCTGTCTTGCCCACGATCCACTTGATGTGTTTCTTGCCCCAACATCATATAAACAAGTTTTCTGGAAGTTTTTACCCAACATCTATCCTGTAATGCCCTGCACATACTTTCTCGACTTTGTGTCCTCCCAAACACATATTGACTTGAAAAGACTCAAAACACAAGGCAAAAACACAAGAAAAATGAACATACATTTGGGTTCATCAACGTCGGAACTAGAAGATCAGCTCAAGTTGTTGATTCCACAGACTATGTTCTGACTCAGCCAACTCAGTCAAGAACCACAACTGATGTAGAACCAACTTTGGAAACACATTATGCTGATGAGCTCAGGATACTAGGAAAGCTGGAGCAAGCAGGAGATGTAAGCATGATTGCATGCTTTGTAGCAGACGTGACTGAAACCAAAAACATCTTGGAAGCTTTAGGATGTATCCACTGGACTCAAGCTATGCAAGCAGAGCTCAATGAGTTTCTCAGAAACTGCGTATGGGAACTTGTTGAAAGACCTGAGGGGGTCAAGGTGATTGGCATGAAGTGGATATTCAAGAATAAGTGTGATGCCATTGGGTGTGTTGTGATAAACAAGGCTAGACTGGTAGCTCAAGGATACTGCTAGCAAGAAGAAATAAACTTCGAAGACTCCTTCGCCCCAGTTGCTCGTCTGGAAGCGATTCGGATTTTTCTAGCCTACACCGCTTACCACAAGTTTAAAGTCTATCAAATGGACGTGAAGTACGCGTTTCTCAATAAAAACATCAAAGAAGATGTTTATGTAGCACAACCTCTCGGTTTTAAAAACTGGTAACGGCAGAGTCCATAAACTGAAGAAAGCCATATACGGACTTAAATAGGCTCCACGCGCATTGTATGAGACCTTGTGCGACTTTCTACTCGAATTAAGGTTCATTCAAGGCTCAGTCAACAAAACCCTTTTCACCATCAAAGTTGGAGGAGAAATCCCGGTGGTGCATATTTATGTCGACGACATCATCTTTGGATCCAAATTCAAAGATTTGTGTGATACCCCATAGATTTTTAGCTGTTTAAATTAGAAAATATTTTGGGTATTACGACTTAGCAGTTCACTTCTCGGATAAATTTCTTTTAATGACAAATTTTACTGATTTAGTTGGTAGAAGAATTTTATAAATCACTGATCTGATTTAATTGAGTATACGATTATATGACTTTAATTGTTTAAAAAAAAACTAAAGTGATTGTTAATTATTTGATTACTTTTGATTAAATAATTATATATTATTGAGTACTTTAATAATTAATTTTGCACTAATGTAATTTAAATACAAGGTGAGGATAGAATGCAGAGAAGAAAAAGAATAAGAAAATAAAGTAATATATTTGTAAGTTGTAGTTTACACGTGTAGGTGTAGAATTTTTAAAAAAAAATTCCTGATTGTATTTAGCCAAAATAGATAACTTTACACCTATATGTTGTCTCAATTCTCCACCTTCTTCTTCTCTCCATCCTTAGTCATCAAATAACCGACTACCTTTTATTTCATTTATAAGTTGTTTAAGAAGAAAGTAGAAGAGAGTTGCAGAAAGAGAGAAGAAAAGACAGGAGAGCTCGATTAAGAAAAGAGAAGAAGAAGAAGAATTTTATAAGGTTTATTCCCTCACCCATTGCTCCTAATTTCAGAATTTATAGGTGGTTAAGATAAGGGATTCTAGTTTTAAAAGAACCTAAGTAGTCCTTATGATGATATATGAATTAAGCTGCGATTTTGAGTTGAATTAAATCTTAATTTGTGATCATATTGCTCTATATATGTGTATGTGTATATGGTGGATACTTGTGTTGAGAAGCTTAGGCAAGAAATGATAGAAAGCTGATTATATGAACTCATGCACACCAACTATTTGCCTAAATGCAAAAAATATAAAGGAATTTCCTGCTGCAAGATTTATGTATATATATGTATATTTTAGTATAGATTAATGCATTACAAGTAAGTGTTTCGTATTTATAACATTGTGGCTGGTAAATCATGATAAATATGAGAGTAATAGATGAAGTTTGAGAAAAGAAAGTAAAATCTTGATGAATCCCGCAGCAACCTGCCCAATCAGACAGCTGACACTCAAAGTATAATAACTTTTTACTCGTTTAATATTTTTAAGAGCTGTAAATTGTACTGAAAAATAGACTTAGGTATCTTTCTAATGATATATGGCACGTTTCCTAATTCACTCTGTACAGAAACTGGTGATTATAAGAAGCATGAATTTCCTGTATCTTATCTAATGATATTGAATAAGTTGTATATATGAAAACTTGGTTGAGCATGAATTGTTGTGTGCTATACCTCATCTATGTGTTTAAGGGTAACTTGTTTGAGGTTATTTTGATGGTTAAATATTATTATATTTATGAACTCTAATATGTTTAAAATCGGGAATAGTGGAAGTAGAGATAGATGATCAGAACTTCGAAAGGCTTAGATTTGGATAATCTGAAACTGAGTTAGGCTCATTTTTTAGGCCCGTTAAAAGGAAAACAGTAGGTTCGTCTCCGAGGTTTAGTTACTGTTTCGGAATTACTCTAAACTTGTGGGTTTTTCTTTCTAAATGTATGTTGAGTTATTGAGCTCTTATAGTTATAAAATGATAAATGCTATCCATAAACAAAGTATTTTTGTGCGTTTTGTGTGTTCAATGCTCTTATATTATCAATTGAGGCACTCAGATAATCTTACACATTTGATGAGTGTTGTGTACACCCTAGAGTCTTGTATTACAATGGCCGATCACCATTGTGTACTTGATATATGTAAGAGAATTCTTTGAGCTTCAGCTCGAGATTCACCAGCCTTTAAGAGTTACACAAAAACGTGACAAGTGGCATGCCAAATATGAGAAATGTTTTAAATGAACTTAGAAGCAGGTTTTTGTTTTTGAAATCTTCTAAGTATCATTGATTAGTGTGGATATGCTTTATCAATATCTTATGATATATATATGAAATGAAATTTCCATTGAGTACACTAGTACTCAACCCCAAATGTTTTTCCAAATATTTTCAGGAGCAGGTGCAGGTGTGCAAAACTGAGGCTAGGTTCTAAATATCCGATGTCGCTTCCGCTAGCTTAGCATTTTGAACTCAGTCGATAGTATCGACTCCTGAACTTCTTACTTTATGAGCTGTACTTATCCTCATAATAAGACTTCTAGGCTGTTTACTTTTGTTGTATGATATGTAACAGCCGTTTTCTATTTTCAGTACGTACTAGAACTTGAATCTTGTATATTTTGGAGCAAGTGACATTGTAAATATTATTGTAAATATAATAGTTTGCTGAATAAAGACTCAATATCAGAACAGTTTCCTTGTTGTTTCTCAATTTCACTCTTAACTCTCATCACTCCCCGATAATTGTCTTCATTCTAGAAACGGGGTGTGACAAACCCGGCCCAATGTAATTATGCTACTATGGAGAAGGAGTTGTTTGCTATTGTCTTTGCATTTGAGAAGTTTAGATCCTATTTACTAGGAGGCAAGACCATAGTCTACACAGACCACGCGGCGCTGAAGTAATTGTTGACCAAGAACGAGTCCAAGCCAAGACTGATTAGATGGATTCTTTTGCTGCAGGAATTTGACATAGAGATCAAGGATAAGAGTGGTGCCCAGAATCAAGTTGTTGACCACCTAAGTAGAATCCTCCAGCCTGATAATGGGGTGCCGATCAAGGAGACCTTTCCCGATGAGCACCTAAGTCTTGCCCAAGATGAGCCATGGTATGCTGATATCATGAACTACTTGGTGATTGGGGAGATATCTTCCGACCTTGGGCGTTACCAAGAAACAAGCTTAAACACAAAAGTTGTTTCTATATTTGGGACGAGCCATATTTATGGAGGGAATGTGTGGACAAGATAATAAGGAGGTGTGTCAAGGATAAAGAGCAAAGAAGCATTCTTGAGCATTTCCACAACAAGGAATGTGAAGGACACTTTAGGCACCAACGTACTGCGAGGAAGGTTTTGGAGTGTGGCTTTTATTGGCCCACATTGTTCAAATATTGTTATGAATGGGTCAAGATGTGTGAGAAGTGCCAAAGGGAAGGCAACATTACCAGAAGAAACGAGATGCCCATGATGCCGATATTGCCCGTAGAGGTGTTCGACATATGGGGCATGGATTTTATGGGACCCTTGCCGAGTTCGAAAGGCAACAAGTATATCATATTGGCAGTGGATTATGTCTCGAAGTGGGTCGAGGCTCGTACTTCCACCAAGGATGATTCCAAGGTGGTTTCTAAATTTTTGAGAACTCAAATTTTCAATAGGTTTGGTGTACCTCGAGCTATCATTAGTGATCAAGGTTCGCATTTTTGCAACGCGACGGTCACCACCTTGTTCAAGAAGTATGGAGTTACTCATCGTGTGTCAACAGCCTACCACCCACAAGCCAATGGACAAGCGGAATTGTCTAATCGAATAATCAAGACGATCTTGAGGAAGACCGTGGGCACGACAAGAAAGGATTGGAATATGCACCTCGATGATGCCTTGTGGGCGTATAGGACTTCCTTTAAGACACCTTTTAGCATGTCCCCCTATTGCATGGTTTATGGCAAGAAGTGTCACTTGCCCGTGGAGCTGGAACACCGAGCACATTGGGCTATTGCCCAACTCAACTTCGATTGGAATGAAGCGGGTGAAGCAAGGAAGCTCGAGATCCAAGAACTTGACGAGATAAGGCTCCAAGCCTATGATAATGCATGTTTATACAAGGAAAGGATGAAAAAGACCCACGATCTTTTGATTAAAGAGAAGGAGTTCCATTTTGGGCAACAAGTGTTGCTGTACCAAACTCGATTTAGGCTTTCTTCGGGAAAGCTCTCGACTAAGTGGGCAGGACCTTATGAAGTGGAAGCCCAATTCCTAAATGGAGCTATTGAGATCAAGGATCCCAAGAATGGGAAGATTTTTAAAGTCAATGGTCAGCGCTTTTGGGCAAGAACAACTTGTTGAGGAGGAACCATCTGGGTTCCTTATCGAGGAGGACCTCTGACTTCAAAAGGAGGGGGGTGTTGTGCCAAGACCTTAAATGGGGTGCTGTCCAGGAGGCAACCTAATTAGTATTTTCTATTTATTTTTTATTTTTTATTTTTTTCTTTTTTGTTTTTATCTTTGACTTTCGTAAAAAATTATTGAAAATTAAAAATTTTAGTTGGTTTTTGCTTAAGGTATTTTATTTTGAAGTATTTTCATTCTAGTTTAACCATATGAAAGAGTTTGTTTTTGGAGTATATTTGTTGTTTTGAAGTGTGCAAGAGATGTTGAGCAAGATGCAGGTTGTAGGTCAGAAACCACGATGGAGAAGCAAGTTCTATGGTGCACGTGTGGGCATTTTGTGACAGCATTTGTGAAGTGAGTCAATGTGTTGACACGATGAAGGCAAAACCTGTGATGGGAGTCGGCAAGTTGGGTGAAGTGGCTCTCAAGAAGATGAATGACATCGAGTTGAGGAATGACAAGTTTGTGTTCATCGACTACGGCAGGTCAAAATCTACCAGACGTCCGCCCTTGGTCAAGAAGGAGGAGCAAAGCACCAGTATGGCGGTGCTACCCAACATCGAGGTCGAGACCAGGCTGGCCAACATGAAGAAGATGTTCACCTAGATCAGGGATGCCCAGGTGGCATTCTTTGCGCACCAAGGATTCAGGTACCCGCCTAAATCTTCTCTTTGATTTTATGTTCCTCCCACTTTTATGTTAGTTTAGGTTTTTGTTTTTTCGTTTTTGTGTTTTGTTGTCTAGACTTGTTTTATGTTTTATTTTCTGTTGTGTCTTGTTGGTCAAGAAAGTGTTCTTATTGCTTTCACCCACAATTTGCCCAATAAATTGTGTGGTGAAGACTTTAGAATTCCCTTCTCGGCTTTGATTGTAAATAATTGTTGGTTTATGTTTGTCACGATCTCACTCGCTTTTCTGAAAGCAAAGTGTGTGGGTGGGATCGTTGTTGATTTAATTGTTGAGTCAGTTTTTTTTTATGTCTGTTGTTGCCCAACATCATACTCACTTTGCCGAAGGCAAAGTGTGTGGGTGTTGGGAAGTAGGTCTGTGTTGTGTGTTTTTAAATTGTGTTTAAGTTGTTGATCAGTATGTTGGCATGATAGGTTAGAATAGGTATGTTGATGCCATATGTGGATAGGTAGGACGGAATGAGATATTGGGCAAGAACTGTAAGGTTTTGAGCTGTTGAATGCTATATACATGTGCAGCATTTATTTCCTTCTTGTGTGATAATGACTAATTGAGACTTGTTAATCTAGAACTTGCCTGCATTTCTTATTGAAACTTCATGTAACTTAGTCGAATTGCTTAGATGAATTGGGCATTTTTGTTCGAATTAGCCCATGGCCAAAATTCCCTACCTTGACATTTATCCTTTGCTAGCCCCTTTGAGCTTGATGATAATTCTTTCAATTCACTTATAGTAGCCTGAATTTATAAGCCTTCCCAGTCAAGAACTCAGATCTAGAAGAAGAAGGGATGAAAGGAAAATGTTGGGTAGTGCTTGTTGGGCAATATCACCTATTATAGAGCTGTTGTGTTAAAAAATAAAATAAATACAAAAATAAAAAAAAATATAAAAGTCCTGAAAGAATAAGTGTGCTAGGGCCGATATGGTGTTTGAGTTCATCTTGACATAGCCGAAGGCAAAGAAGTAGAGATATAGAGGGCAGACAAGCCTATGGAAAAACATTGTTGATATTAGTCAAGAGCGTATACACTTAACCATATACACTTGAGAGTTGAGTGCTGGTGAGGATACCCTTGTTACCCAATAACTCTATCTTGGCCTATTTGATGGCAATATCTGCTTATATATTTCATATTCTGTTGATGTACTGATCTATTGAGTCTGTGTTCTGATTTGTCTTTTCTGTGTTTGAGTCTTGGGCAAAATTGCAACTTTACACTTGAGGGCAAGTGTAATTCAAGTATGTGGGTGTGATGAACCCATATTTGTGTCCATCTTTTCTGGTTTTTTTCTTATTCTTTTTAGTCTTTATCGAGTCAAAGTGTGTCTGGAATGACACAAAGTCGAGAGATGGTGTGTAGGGAAGAATAGGTGGGATCTTGGGCAAAACCGGTGAAAATCTATTGTTGAGATGTTGAGATGGCGATATAATGCAAATGGGCATAGGGCTGGAAGCTTGTGGCTAGGCAACAACGTTCTATTCAATCTACAAGTCACGAAGCACCTCCCCATATTTTTGAAGCCAACAGACAGAGTACCCGGAGGAGCCAGGATCTTGGTCAGCATAGGAAGTGATACAGGATGCAGACATCGAAGTCAAGATGTAAGTCGGAGCAGCTGCAAATTTCTTCTTCTCCAAGAAAGAGGATAAGGATCGAAGATTTCTTTCCTTATTCTAGCTGAACCTAATCAATGAAGATATCTACCACAGAAGGGAAGTAAATTGCAGCCGGATAGACAAGGAAAGAGGCGGATAAGGATGGAAAGAGTCCTTAACAAACAAGGATTCTAACCTAACCCTAATTTCATCGCCTATATATATGGCCGACTTCATGTTGTAACATGTGGGAGTTGAGAGAGAGTTTTGAGAGCTTATTTCAGCATTTTAGTCCTACGGGCCAATTTACTTTTACATTTCGTTTAATTTCAAGTATAATTTCAAGTATGATTTCGCAAAAGCCAAGACCTTAGTTGTTGACTTACGTTTTTTAGTAGCAACCATTTCCAGTTTAATTTCAAGTATGATTTCTCTTATATGTTTTGTGTTTTCATTTAAGATTATGTCTAGCTAAATTTATTGTTTGGGTTGGTTGTAGATGACGTGATCTTAATTACTCGTTCTAAACTTGTGAGGTCGAATTGTGTAAGTTCGTTATTTGATTTTATTCCCGAAACACTTAGGAAGAATTCTAGACTTAATTGATATTGACATATACTTGATCACCATCTAAATATTGAGATTAAGTTATTAACAGGATTTGGGATTAAACTCGAGAGATTCTCTCGTGCCCAAGAAGGTAAAGAGTGTTGGAGAGCAGTCGGTATTGACCTATCTCTTGATTGTCTTGGGTCTGTTTATTCTTAATGCCTTTTGGAAAACATCGTTACTGAAGTGTCTTCCTGACTTTGCTGATCTAAAGAGGAGATCTTGCCTTCTTGTCAAGATCTGTAAAATTGGATAGACATAGGCTTAGTGTGTTTATATTGTGACTTCGTGACCATTAGGGTATAAACTAATCTTTGTCTTCAACCGAGTAATGAAATCAAGTAAATGAATATCTTTGCACCAATGAACGAGTAATGAGTAATTAGGATCATTGATTCGAAACTCAATCCAAACTTCTTTGTTATTTGATATTTCATTTGTTGAGTTACAGGATATTGAGATACATCTCGACCATAACCTCTTTTATTGAGAACTACCTGAAGAGCAGATCTATGCCAAGTCCCTTGGGATCGACCCCACTTACCATTAACTACTACTGTTGGGAAATTTATTAGTAAGAGTTTTGATGAATTCCAAAACCGACTGACCCCAACCGAGTAGATGTTGCCAGAACCTAATGTTAGAAGTTAGGCTCGCTGTTTGAGCAAAGTTAAGATTTTATCTTTACAGGTCTCCAGCTGAAGATGGCAACAAGGCATCACTCAGACAGAACATCAGTTGTCAAGAAATACAACTGAGAGCTCATATGATCAGATGCAAAAAGGGGGAAGTCACGTTCAAGAGATAGAACATCAGTTGTAAGAAAAATAACTGAGCGTTCATCAGATGAGAAGCAGTAAAGGAGGAGAGAACATAAGATGAAAGAAAGCCATATGAGCGTTCGAACCCAACTGACTAGATACAAGGAAGACAACTGAGTGTTCAGTTTCAGAACATCAGTTGTAGAACTCAACCAAGAAGATCAACAGCTTGAAGACAAAGTCAGCTGAGAGTTCAACTGTTAGTTGTCAGATAGAACATCGGCTGAAAAACAAGCTAGCTGAAGATCGAAGGTCTTAACCGACCACTCCTTGTTGGAAGTCTGTTGTTAAGATTTGAATTTCAAAAGGAAGTCACATGAGGGTTTGACCGTTCAGTTATTACCCCATTTGGCCCAACACAAGGCTGTCTCAGATGGAAAGCAGAAGAGCACAGATGCCATATCGGGGAAGTCTGCAGAGATGAGAGACAAGCCATCGCTTTCAACGATCAGAGATCAACAGCTCCTCCAACGGCTAGTTGATTCTCTCCGCCTATAAATAGAGGCTTCCATTCATTGGAGAATAGCGGAAGACACACAAGAGAAGACACACGAGACCAGACAGAGCGAAAGAAAGAACTATATTCCTTACTTGAGCTGAATTAGATTTAGCCTCTAAGAACATCACTTGTTGAGAGTTCTAGAGCATTAGATTGTGTCTGAGTGTCTTTAGATCGAACCTTGAGAACATCACTTTGTGAGAGTTCGTAGAGTGTTAGATCCCAGCTCACTTCTTGTTCGAGCTGTTAGTTGGAACCTTATCTTTTATACCTGAAAAGGTTTTAGGACCCTACTATTCCCGTAACTGAGTAGACAAGTTGATTAGTACCCGTAAACTAATCTGTAAGGTTGATAAGTACCCGAAAACTTATCCTTAACGGTTGCACAGCCCGCGTAAGCTGTGTGGTTTGTCTAGAAGAACTTGGACAGAGTTGTATGGACTCACAACTCCCCGTGGATGTAGGAGGGTTATCTCCGAACCACGTTAAATCTCTGTGTGCTCATGTTTTTCATTACTCAGTTATTTCTAGCATTCTCATCTGTCTGACTAACCAGCATACAAACTGCATCCGCACATATTCAACTGTTTTGGTTATTGACCAACCGTGCATAAAAGCGTGAGTTATTTTACGAGTTTTTTATTTCCACCACATTCCGCACAACACCACTCTACAAGCTGAGGTTGCTTACTTAGCTGTGAGATCCCAACTGAGTCTTTTTACTCGGTTGAAGTATTTTTCAGGGTTAAGTTTTAAAATCCTAACTGGTGTATTCCCCCCCCCCTCCCATACACCAGTAACTCGTATTGGGACCATCAAGTAGTATCAGAGCAGTGGTTCAAAAGACTGTTGACTCTGTTTCACAAGGTGTGAATTCTAGGAATTTTATTCAGTGGTCAACTGAACAGATCTCTTTATCACGCTAGTGCATATCTGCTTGCACCCTTTCTTTGATGTTGTGTGCAGATGGACGTCAAAGATGATGAGGTACAATCTAATCCTGCTAATTTGAATTCTTCAAATATTTTTAACATGCAGGAAACCCTAGATGAAGAGTTGGAACTCTCATGGGACAACTTCTTAGCACTCAATGAGGAAGTGCAACAGCAGTCGGTTGAGTTTAAGAGTCTTCAAGTACAATTCGCCAAGCTTGAGGAATCCTTAACCGACAAGGGTTCAATCATCTGAATCAACAGCGGTTCCATCATCAGTTCAACCAAAGGTTTCAACCGAGTCAACCAATGAGGAACAGTTCGAACAGCTGGAGATATTCATGCCACAACTTGAATCAACATCCGAGCATGACCAGCTGTCGTCATCAGTCAGGAAGATGGAATCATTATCAGCTACGAAGATTCCAACATGGCGTCCGATCATTCAGACAAATCAAACAGGATAAAAATCGCCATCAAAACAGGGGGAAAGCCTCACCTCCTAAAGCTCAACATGGGAGAAATCCAACTCCTCCCAAGAAACAGAACATCACTACTAACAACAAGCCTAAGGATAACCGAGGTGTTGTTATAGTTGATGATCAAGGAAAAGTGATCTGGAATGATAAATCCATCCGAGTATACAGGGAAAAGCGACGCACATTTCCAGGGGAAACTGGTTCTAACCCTTCAGGACCCAACTGAAATTGGGGACCTAAGCGAGTTTCTCCTTGCAGGTACAGGAGAAACAGCTGAGGAAGAAGAAAGCGTCTACAACAAAATGGATAATGGACAGTGGATGCTCGAAACACATGACGCATCTAAAGGATTTGCTTGGAAGTTTCGTGGAGAAAGAAGGTCCATCAGTTACTTTTGGTGATAACTCAAAAGGTTACACCAGAGGTTACGGTACCCTTGAAACCAATCATGTTTCAATTTCTAATGTCTCTTATGTTGATGGATTGAAGCATAACTTGCTCTCCATCAGCCAATTCTGTGATAATGGTTTCTCTGTCAAGTTTCATGCACAGGGTTGGATCAAAGCAGGTGATATTGTTGGGAAATCCATCACCAACAGGGAATGTTTACTACGTTGATTGGAACAGCAGCCTCCCTGACACCTGCCTGTTATCAAAAAGCAGTTCGGATGCGAGCTGGCTGTGGCACAGAAGGCTCAACCATCTGAACTTCAAAACGATGAACCGACTCGCCAGATAAGAACATGCAAGAGGCATACCAAACCGAGTGTTTTCAACAACACACATCTGCAGTGCATGCCAGCTGGGAAAGCTCACTAGATCCTCCTTCCGGTTGAAGTCAACTCCCTCAACCGACCGAGTGTTACAGCTGATCCATATGGATCTCTTCGGGCCAGTTACACCAAAGAGCATGAACGGGAACGAGTATACCCTGGTTGTGACTGATGACTACTCAAGATATACGTGGACCATCTTCATGCACCACAAGAGTGAAACCCGAGATGAGCTACCCAAGTTGATGGATCGGATATCGAACCAACAAGAGATGAAAATTATTTCCATCCGATCAGATCATGGAACTGAGTTTCTAGATCACAGTTGAGAAGAAAGACGTTTCCTTGGAGAAAAGACTCCAACTGAGATTCAGCGAGCTGATATCTTCACCAAACCTCTAGCCGAAGCACGGTTCAAGATGCTATGTGATCTACTTGGATTGTTGGATCCATCAGATGAGGAACCAGCCAAGGTGAAGAGATAGATGCCCATCTGAGGGGGAAGCTCAGATGGAGGGGGAAGCTCAGCTGAAGGGGGAATCTTAGATACAGATTGCCAACTGAAGGAATCAGACGTCAGCTGAACAGACGAACTCGAGTCAGCTGATGGTATGCTGCAACATGGAACTCAACTGATTTCGACATCAGCTAGCAGCTAACATTTATGGCTGAAGGTGATATGTTCTTAAATGAGAATGTTTGAAATAAATTCAAACATTCCTGAATTGGTCAGTTACATTAAAAATAGCCATCATGTCGCCTTAAATGTAAAGTACGGCTGAACATCAATAGCCTACTTTATAGTGCGACTGGGCTGACATGAAATTGTACACCTTCTCACGCGCTGGTTGGAACTCGGATCAAAACGTCAAGTCAAAGATAGTCAACAGTCGCGTAATCCCAGCCGTTGATGGATTCGCGCCATTTAACCCCAGCCGTTGATTTCATCTGAGTCAAAGACCCATATAAGGCGAAAAATTAGGAAGATATCTCCTACTTTCCTCATTTGTGCTTATTAATTATAACTATTCATCGTCTTCCAGATTTCTGCCTAACCCGTTTCTGTAAATAGATTTCTTTCCTTTCCTATATATTACCTTTGCAGTGATTATTAATGGCACCCAAAAGCAAGAGAATGGCATCATCCGGACCTTCCCTCGCGCCTACCACGTATGAAGAGTCATTCAATATGTTAGTATCGAAGATTCACTTCGAGCAGATCCTCTCCGACGAGGATCTGGAGTCGTCGGTCCTAGCCCCACTCGCCAACACTCTCCGTGAGAACGGACTCCTGGAATGGGCCAAGCTCTGCCCTTCCCACTTGCTCAGGCGCCAAGTCGGAGAATTCTACGTCAATCTCGTTCGCCCCCTTGACAGTTCGGAGGGAGTTTCTACGGAGGTGTCGTGCCGTCAAAGAGATGTTCTGGCAAGGACGATACGTCGTGTCTCCTTCCCCATCGATGTGTCCGATGTCCTCCGGTACATCATACCAATCAACCACACCGCCGCCGAGTTCCTGGAGAATATTACCGACGAACAGGCGGATGAATTTCTACAGGATCCTTTGATCGAGCTGGAGCGGTTGAGGAGCAACATGCAACGGACAAAGCTGAAGCCGGAACACCGCCTGCTGTTCGACGCCGTGTCGAAGGTAGTGTTCGGATACTGTGGTGCGTTCGACGACATTAGCCGACCTAAATTGAAGCAGCTGGTGGCCCTGGAGCATCAACACCAAATCAACTGGTTCCAATATTTTCTGAACCAGTTGATGGTAGAAAAGTCGAAGATCTCCGAGACTTCAACCGAGTCTTGAGAGAAGCTGCTGAGTGTGAAGGGCACGCTCAACTTCGGCTGCAAAGTGTCCGCCCTCATCATCCTCACAACAAAGGACCGCAACATGGTCTGGGCTGACTGCGAGGAGACGCCGCTGAAGAAGTTGTTGTTGTTCCCGACAGCCAAGAAAGCACAGGAGGTGCTGAGGAGTGTCTACACTCCTAAGGACAAGAGGGAGTCGGGAAAGCCAGCTGAGTCAACAGCTGAGGGGGAACAAGCTGCTGCTCGCCCCGCCAAATTCAAAGCTTCACGTCGCCGAGCTGAGGCTAACAAGGAGTCGACTGACGAACCTGCCCAGAAAAAGTTAAGAGTAAGGTTCAAGAAGTCAATCAAGAAGGCAGCTGAGGTGCCAGCTAACGAGCCAACTGATGTTCCAGCTGATGAGTCAGCTGATGAGCCAGTTGAGGTTCCAGCTGAGGAGCCAGCTGAGGAGCAAGCTCCAGCCGAGGAGAGAGCGCAGGTCGAGTCCACACCTATTGAGGAGCGCTCCGAATCCAGCCGCTCAGCTGAGGCCGCGTCGTTCGAGATTGTCCCTCGAGCCTCTGGAGCTGATGAGGTTGAGGGCATGGAGACGTCGGATGCATCCTCCTCATCTGAGGACCTCGAAGATGTTACCACCTCCCCCACAGCTGGAGAGAATGTTGTACCGCCCCCAGAGCCTCTTGCTCTTTCTACCCAAACCGAGCCAGAAATTCCGAGCTCTCAGCTTGATGCCAACATCGTGACCGCTCCTTCGGCCAATGTTGAGGAAACTATTGCACCCTCTTCCCCAACTGAATCCCAAATTCCGAGCTCTCAGCTCGATGCCGATGTTGTGACCGACTCTTTGGCCAACATCGATGAACCTCTTGAACCCGAACCATACAATCTCACCCCCTTCCCGATCAACGAAGCGGAGGACCTTCAGGCTGTTGCTGAGGAGCACGAAGGCAGGGTGGCCTACTGCTTTCAAGCTGTTGGGTCTGTTCCTTGCGGCTCGCGACATGCCTATCTTTGCCACTCTGGGAACCGAGCTACTGTACCAGTTCCACCTGATCTTCAGCCACTGGTATGTCAAGGAGGACACGATCAGGGTGCTGAGCTGGGACAGGCTGAAGTCTGATGAGTCCCGCATCCGAGCCTACTTCAACTATTCCAACTTGGAGGTGGCATACAACAACTGGATCGCGCTGCTCACTAGGCGGATGGACCAGAGTCTGGCTGAAGGGACGGACACAAGGGAGGCAGCTGGAAAGGAGTATGTTGACTTACTGGACAACATGTTGGCGAAATCAGCTGACTTCCTTGACGATGTCGATGCAGCAGCCGCCGCCGCAAAGGAAGAGGAGGAAAACCTGAAGTTGTACCTGGCAAACTGTCAAGCCATGGTCATAGCTGAGCCTCTAGCTCAGTCCGCTCAAGCCCTTCCAGCTGCTCAGCTCGCTCCTTCAACAGACCAAATCTGCGAGCTGGTAGCTGAGAGGGTCAACCAGTTGAGGACAGAGCTGCTCGCCAACCTCCAGCACCAACAAGATGACCAGCTGAGGGAGTTGGCAGCACAAGAGGTGAAGTACCAACAACTGGTGGAGAAGAATGCCGAGCTGAAGATGAAGTTGGGCTGAGTGGGAGTCCCGGTTCAAGTCTTTGGCCGATTTAAATCTGGCCAAGTCCCAACAGACGCAGGATGCTGAGTGGGAGTCCCGGTTCGAGTCGCGTTGCGCTGAGTTCATTACCTTTCAGACAGAGGTCAATGACAACCTCTCTGTTTTGAAGAAGGCATAACAAGAGCGCCAGGACTCCGAACTGGCAAAGAAGATGGAGCTGGAGTGTGCGGTCGATGAACTCTTCAACCGTGTTCAATCAACCGAGGCCAAACTCAACTCTCTGGACGGTTCAGTAGCAAGTCTTGTTGCTGATGCCAAAAAGGGGGAAGAGAAGGAGACGGAGGGTGAAGCACAGGAAGAAGAAGAGACCCAAGAAGAAGGAGTGCCAACTGCTCAACCATCCAAATCTCAGTTGAGGAGGAGGAAGTCTGCTGCTGTCAAGTCAACCGAAATCGGTGGAGCCGAAATGACTAAAGACTTGGAGCAGGCAAAGAAGATTGGAGTTTCCTACAGCTCCATAGCCGAGATCGCTGCCGAGCTGGATACTGAACTCGACAGGATAACAACCGAAGAGTGCATAGCAGCGGCCAAGGCTATGGCTGTATAGGAGAAGGATTACATGAACCCGAACTGGATCAAAAGGTTTGCCGCCAGCCAGGTGAGGAGGGTGAACCAGTTCGAGGTTGAGCTGAAGAAGGTTTCTCAGAACCTGGACCACAATGTTTCCTCCCGCAGCCGACACCGCATCAACAGAATCCAATCAAAGGTGGAAGCTCGGTTGAAGCAACAAAGGTTGCCTCTAAAGTCCAAGGTTGAGAGTCGGTTCAGGCATACCGATAAATGGATGCCGACCGAGTGGAATGAGGAGTGGGAGCTGTTCAAGCAGGAGTTCGTGAACGACTTCTATTACAGAAAGGTTTACGCAACTGATGACCCAAGGAGAGCGTTCAAGGAGGCACTGACCGAGTTGCACTTAGGTGACCCGGGCATGTTCAGTCAATTCAGGAGGGCCATGATTGACGCCAACCTGGACTTGAACACTGTTCCTGTTCCCAAGAGGGTTACTTATCGGCCACCTCTTCTCCCGGATTCTAGCAACCCGAACCGCACGAAGATTGCATCTGAGGCGAGGTAGGTCTGCAAGAAGCATGGAGTGGACATTTCCAAGGAGTCACCTGCTAAGAGGGAAATTTTTGTAAGGATTTTTGGCAAGTATGGGCTACAATACTAGCTCAGTTAGTTTTCTAGCAACTGTTGTAATTTTTGGTTTTTAAGCCTATCTTTTGTAACAATCAGTTGTAATGAAAACTATTCAGTTATAAGATTCACCTTGATGAACAATCCCTCATTGTCCAAGCTCTGAATCACAAAGTCTTTTAAATACCATGTTATAACTGTGCTAACCCTTTGATGTTTTATCTTATAGACTGTCTAGAATTTCAGCTGAGATTTCAGATAAGTTAGTGAGGTTTAGATCAATAGTGGTTTAAAGTTGTAAGTGGTTTTGGCATCATCAAAAAGGGGGAAAATTGTTGGGAAATTTATTAGTAAGAGTTTTGATGAATTCCAAAACCGACTGACCCCAACCGAGTAGATGTTGCCAGAACCTAATGTTAGAAGTTAGGCTCGCTGTTTGAGCAAAGTTAAGATTTTATCTTTACAGGTCTCCAGCTGAAGATGGCAACAAGGCATCACTCAGACAGAACATCAGTTGTCAAGAAATACAACTGAGAGCTCATATGATCAGATGCAAAAAGGGGGAAGTCACGTTCAAGAGATAGAACATCAGTTGTAAGGAAAACAACTGAGCGTTCATCAGATGAGAAGCAGTAAAGGAGAAGAGAACATCAGATGAAAGAAAGCCATATGAGCGTTCGAACCCAACTGACCAGATACAAGGAAGACAACTGAGTGTTCAGTTTCAGAACATCAGTTGTAGAACTCAACCAAGAAGATCAACAGCTTGAAGACAAAGTCAGCTGAGAGTTCAACTGTTAGTTGTCAGATAGAACATCGGCTGAAAAACAAGCTAGCTGAAGTCGAAAGTCTTAACCGACCACTCCTTGTTGGAAGTCTGTTGTTAAGATTTAAATTTCAAAAGGAAGTCACATGAGGGTTTGACCGTTCAGTCATTACCCCTTTTGGCCCAACACAAGGTTGTCTCAGATGGAAAGCAGAAGAGCACAGATGCCATATCGGGGAAGTCTGCAAAGATGAGAGACAAGCCATCGCTTTCAACGATCAGAGATCAACAGCTCCTCCAACGGCTAGTTGATTCTCTCCGCCTATAAATAGAGGCTTCCATTCATTGGAGAATAGCGGAAGACACACAAGAGAAGACACACGAGACCAGACAGAGCGAAAGAAAGAACTATATTCCTTACTCGAGCTGAATTAGATTTAGCCTCTAAGAACATCACTTGTTGAGAGTTCTAGAGCATTAGATTGTGTCTGAGTGTCTTTAGATCGAACCTTGAGAACATCACTTTGTGAGAGTTCGTAGAGTGTTAGATCCCAGCTCACTTCTTGTTCGAGCTGTTAGTTGGAACCTTATCTTTTATACCTGAAAAGGTTTTAGGACCCTACTCTTCCCGTAACTGAGTAGACAAGTTGATTAGTACCCGTAAACTAATCTGTAAGGTTGATAAGTACCCGCAAACTTATCCTTAACGGTTGCACAGCCCGCATAAGCTGTGTGGTTTGTCCAGAAGAACTTGGACAAAGTTGTGTCGACTCACAACTCCCCGTGGACGTAGGAGGGTTATCTCCGAACCACGTTAAATCTCTGTGTGCTCGTGTTTTTCATTACTCAGTTATTTCTAGCATTCTCATATGTCTGACTAACCAGCATACAAACTGCATCCGCACATATTCAACTATTTTGGTTATTGACCAACCATGCATAAAAGCGTGAGTTGTTTTACGAGTTGTTTATTTCCACCACATTCCGCACAGCACCACTCTACCAGCTGAGGTTGCTTACTCAGTTGTGAGATCCCAACTGAGTCTTTTTACTCAGTTGAAGTATTTTTCAGGGTTAAGTTTTACAATCCTAACTGGTGTATTCCCCCCCCCCATACACCAGTAACTCGTATCGGGACCATCAACTACCTTGTTGGGCAAGAGGTGTTTTATAAATTTATTTGTGCGAAGAGTGTAACGACGGCCCTTCATCAGACGTAAAGAGGTCAAGACTCAAACACAAAATAAATTGATTCATTCGCCCACCTCACCACACATTGTGCAGGACAAAATGTGGGTGAGGTATTCGATGACTCCACAAACTCTATCAATAAAAAAAACACATATAACAAAAAGACACTAAAAAATACTAAACTAAGACAACATAGGAGGACATAATCAAGTAAAAAGATCAGGTACTATCCCCAATTTCAGATGGCGGGCAAGGCAGTTGAGAGTAGCCATCATGATCAGTTGCCCATCTTGCAGCTCCTTGAGCAACTCCTCAGTCTTACCCGGCCTTTCCAAGACTTCCTTCATCTAGGCAGAGGAAGACTCAACTTCTTCCTCCTCATCATCTTCTTCCACATTTCTCACCATTTTCTTAGCCAACCTGGCTGACTTTTTGGGCGGCAAACTTGTTGATGCCTGTTGATCCTTCTCATACGCCTCCAAAATGCGCCATTCTTTACCAACTTTCACCACTTCCTTCATCCTGCTCAACCTCTCCATGTTGAGCACATCAACCAAGGTCACCTCAAAAACCTTCACATCATCATGAAGCCCCAACCCCTCTATGTAGGCAGTGACAAAATGCCCACACGAGTATTCCTGCCCCACCTTGCCCATGACCGCCTTCAACTGCTCCATCAAGAAGGCCCTAAAATTCAGCCTCTTCTTAGTCATCATACAAAATAGTATGTAGACCTCCTTGTTAGCCAGCAAGTTCTCACTATCTCCCTTGCCAAACATGTTGTAGGCAATAATCCTATGGAAAATACGAAGAGCTGGCATCTTCAGGTCTGACGCCTTGTTATCCCCCGACCTAAATTCTGTCCCCACACTAACTTCATTCCACATCTGGATCCATTCTTCCTTGGAGAGGTTCAATGACACCTCTTCACCTCTTTCCTGAACTACGGCCTCTGTAACTCCATCATCATGGCGAACCCTAAAATCTGGTTCAAATCATTTAACCCAGCCACCAATGGTTGTGCATTCAACAAGAACTTGATGGATGTCGAATTCCCTTCTGCATCTAGCACAAACTCCATAGAACCATATACTTCTCTCACCAAATCCTCGTATATTTGGCAAGGCATCCTCAGAAATTGTCCTCAGCCATACCCATTAAATAGAGCTCTCACTTCTATAGCAATGCCCAGGAAGTCCAGGTCATCAAAGTCGACCTCCTGGGGCACGAACATCTTCCTGGCTGACAAATCCTCAGCCTTCTTCCCATTTTTCTTCCCTCACAACTCAGAATATTCCTTCTTAATTTTTTGAGCAGCGGACCGTGTTATCCTTTACCCCACAATATTGACATCTTTGTCCTCCTCAGATTCAACCACCCTGGGCTTCTTCCCTTTGTTCTTGGAAGAAGGCGTAGCAACCTTCTTCTCCTCCATATTGAACGCTCCACTCAACGACGAAGCAGCTTTAGAACTAGCCACCTTCGTTCTTTTTCTTGACCTCCTTCTCCAGTGGGCCCTGCTTTCTCTTCTCTTTCCTCTTCTCCGAATCCCTCTTCACCTCTTCACACAGCTTGTCGAAGGAGGCTTCAGATTCCTCCTTGTCTCCTTGCTCTTTCTCCACGTCGTCTACCACCTTCATGACCACATCTTCTTCCTGCCTCATCTCTCATTCTCCTTGCTTGGACAGTGAGTTCTCCAATGCAGCATCAACAGAAGGCTTCTCCAATATGGAAGAAGTTCCAGCCATCGGACCAGCGTTTCCCGGTATCACCTTCTCCTCGCCTCGTACTACCATTGTTGCAGCAAGGACTTCGCTTATGATCTTCTCCACCTCGGTAGTAAGGGGGTATGGCTCCACCCAAGAAGTAGGGTCTGCTTCATGTAGAGGAGTTTCCAACAGCGACAACTCATGATCAAAGAGGTCGATATATGTTTCGTGAGGGATTTTGTTGAGTTTGTTCTTTGGGCGTGTAGAAACCATTGTGAGATTTTTAGGGTTTTAATTTGGGGAAGAAAATCTAATTGCCGAAATTGGGGGAGTGATGATGGAAGGTGGGTTATGGTGGTTTTATGAATTCAAAGTTTACGTGGGGGATTGGAAGGGTTGGAGGGATTAGACGTGGTAGAGTGGCAGACGATTATAGGGCTAGTGGTAGGTTTTTAGTGCAACTGTCACATCACACGTGGTGTGGCAGTTACTGTCTCTTTAGCATTATTGCCCAAGTCCATCGCTTAGCCCAGAGCGCCGCACTTGCCCTCCTGCGCACATACTTTTCTCAAAGCAAAGTGTTAATCCTCCTTCTTCCTTCACCCAACACCTGTTTTGTACAAGGCACGAACAAACCACTATATACAAAGCAAAGTCTCCTATCCTATGGTTAGATAATTCTACGCAAAATGGAATTAAAATACGCCTAAATTTGATGGAAAATATTAAAATTATGGTTATTTTAATCCCTATCTTTCCCCCCTTTTTTTTAAACACGTACCTAAGAAACAAAAAATAAATTACTAAAATTAAACATACCAGGTTGCCTCCTAGCCAGCATCCTAGTTATCGTCGTGGGCACGACGTCCTTCTTGCCTAAGTTAGGGCTCCTCATTGTAGAGGAATTTCAGATATTCCTCTGGTTTTTCCATGACTTGGCCAAAGAAGGCCTTCAACCTTTCCCCATTAACCTTGAAAATATTTCCCATGTTTGGATTCATTACTTCCACAGCCCCATTCAGATATGTGGCTCGAACTTCAAATGGGCCAACCCACTTGGTTGACAGCTTCTCCGACATAAGTTTAAACTTGAATTGATATAACAATACCTGTTGCCCAGGTTCAAACTTCTTGACTTTGATTAACGCATCATGAGCTTTCTTCATCCTCTGCTTGTATAAAATAGAGCTATCATAAGAATTGAGTCGGATTCCTCAAGTTCTTGCAGTTGAAGCTTCCTAGCTTAACTAGCCTCATCCCAATCATAATTCATTTTCTGTACTGCCCAATACGCTCGATGCTCGACTTCCACAGGCAAGTGACACATTTTGCCAAGACCATCATATAGGGCAAAATCCCAAATGGGGTTTTGAACGCTGTCTTGTATGCCCACAATGCATCTTCAAGACGCAAACTCCAATCCTTCCTAGTCAGGCTAACTGTCTTCCTCAAGACAGCATTTACAATGCGATTGGACAATTCCGCTTGACCATTTGCCTGAGGATGATAAGCATTTGAAATCCGATGATGGACTCCATATCTGCTCATTAACCCTTTCACAACTCTATTGCAAAAGTGCGTTCCTTGATCACTAATGATCATCAAATCTGCTGAAGATATCTGCTAAAGGATCTGCAAGTGAAGGGAAAAGAAAATGCACAACTATCAAACAAGTCAAGACAGAATTGTGAGCTTTAGGATATCCTCTCCAAACTCATCACTCTTGTGTTTAGGTTCATTTTTGCTCTCATAGATCATCTTGATTTCGGTGTCACCATAGGTTTGCCTGCCTTTTAAATCTAAAGCTCTTATTCAAAACCTTAGAACTTATCATTAGGTCGTTTTAGGTTTTGTATAGTTAAAAGGCAAAAGGTATGAAGTATTTAGATCTTGGCTAAGGTCATTTAAACTCGTACTGGGCAACAGGGTTTCCCAGCTCCATCTTGATTCCTTGCCTTAGCTATTCAGGCCTAAGCTTCAACCTTTATACTGGGGAACTTATAAGTTTTTTCTTTCTTTCTCTTTTTTCTGTTCTCTCACTTCTTTCACTTTTATTTTATTTTATTTGGGTAGAACCCAACTATCAACACAAAACTTATTCTTGCCCAGGATGTACCCACATCATCTCTTTTCTGCCCTTTCTTCTTTTACTACCTCAGGTTCAAATAACCAGATAAACTCAATTGTCTCAAGGACTTGAATGCTGAGATCCCTTTTTACTTGTTACGCTCTCAAAAAACCTTTCCCTGACCTATCCTTACTTAATTAGTGATGCATCGTCGGCTCCCTACCTTTGGCAATACCTCTGTCGAAGTCATCATTCAGTTTCGTGCCCAAGGAGCATTAATTCCTAGAAAGGCCCAACAAGGAATCATCACGTCTTGCCTAGCAGGGTAGAGACCTTCCTCTAATGCTAATAGATCTTAATTAAGATAAGTTATGGAAAACACTCCTACTTCTCAATTGATTAGTCATCTAATATGTCCTAAGTGATTAACGGCATATTAACCTCTTAGTCGTATTACATTTTATTGGAATAAACTCATCAACATATTGGGAACACATGCATGCAATTATCAAGCACAATTTCGACCTCTCAAGCCTTGGAATTCACTTAACTATCTTGTCCAGATCAAGTATAAAAGACGGCGTAGTACGAACAAAACCGGCCAAAAGTGCCGATCGGAAATAGTATGAATAAAACAGAAATAAAACGTTGCCCGTAGGACTTGTTCTTTTCCTCACGAACTCTCAAGATAAACTAAGGATGAAAGCATAAAAGATGGCATCCTCCACAGCAACTAGGCTTTGAATATATACAGGCGAGTGCTAGGGTTTGGGCCCCCGGTCCTTAACATGGTAGGATTCCATGTGCTACCTTGAGATGCAAGTAATTACTTGATAAGCACGACCCCAACATGGCATGTCACATCTATCTTCAAGAGATCCCTTACAGATCCTAAATCTATTCGGATAAGGAAAGATATTTAAGTTAGATCATCTTTTCCTTATCCTTCTAGACACAGGAGAGAAACAACGCCAGTTGACCAAAACACTCCGCCCATCTTGACCAATTTCGTCCTGCCCTGCCTGCTTCCATAAATGTATCTTTCCATCCCTATTTTGCCCAGAATATACTTGTTGAGCAACAAACCACCTCCTATGATACGATCCTCATCGGAGTTGCAGACGCTGATGTGAATAGTATACACCCAAGACCAAATCTGAACCGAACTAGATAAAGATGGAATATCCCAAAACCTCTGAATCTAACCCAAAAAATTAAATAGGCGAATGGAAATTCCTTATAACCTAACGTGATGTTGACGCAATAACTCAGGGTCGATGAATGACAAACAAACGGTGATGGTGATCCATTTGATAAGTCGATAAGATGGAATATCCCAAAACCTCTGGATCTAAATCACAAAACGAAATAGGTGAAAAGAATTCCCTATAACCCAACGTGATGTTGACATAGCAACTCGGAAATGATGAATGACACACAAACGTGGGATGGTTGACTCGCTGATACATCGATATGAACATCACGGTGACATGCCGCCAATCCGCTAGTTCAGTGAACGAATTGAATGAGAGATAAACTCACAAAATATTATTCATCAAATCGTTCTTTAATCCATGCCCTACTAGACCTATTTATAGGGGTGGAATACAATAGAGTCCTACTCTAATAAGGAAAACAATTCCTTGAATAAAAAGAAACATAATCCTAATCTAACAAGGAAACAAATCATAATCTAATAAGGAAACAAATTATTGAACAATAACGAAACATCCTAAACTAATAAGGAAACAAATCCTTAACCTAATAAAATATAAAACTACCCAAATAACTAAAATAAAGCCTTATTTTTGGCCTACAATAATTAAAAAATGAAAAATAAAATAAAATAAATAAAATATTCAGACCTTCAATCTTGGATTGCATCATCCTGCCCAAAATATGTCCTCCTATACACTAAAACTAAACAAAATACAAACAAAGACTCGATGTAAACTACCTAAAACAGATACAAAATAGACTCAAAATATGGACTCATCAATGTCCCATATTGAATTTTGATTCAAGGACTTAGCGGATAACTTAAGACTTCCAACTCAAAATTCTAAATTTGGGCAAACGCGCGGAACTATTGCAGTCCTACCAAAAAAGGGGTCAACACTCTAAGCTCCTGATTCGACTCTCTTTTGACTAGGCCAAGGGTATCTATGCAAGCACTTGCTATAAACGAATGCGGTGCACTAATATTAAATTGGCATACCTCTATTCTTCCCTGGTTCTTGTCTCCAACTTTCTGCTCTGTCGTGATAATTTTCTGATGGCGCGGCTACTCATACTAAGGAAGCTGCTACTTCTTCTACTGCGGCTGATACTGTCTCTTTTCATGCCATATTCTCTTACTCTGGTGATTTCCATCACTCCACTTTTATTTTCTCTTCATTCTTCGGCCGTGAAAGGAGGGCTGAGGGGTTGCGACTTTAACCATCTATCCTCGAAATTGAGGAGGCACTAAAGAATGCAATCCTCTTCTACACGTCCAAGGCTCGGTTTAAAACTTTGGTGGAAGTTAGACCACTCTGACTTGCAAGAATTTATTCAGATATCGCATCTCAAAATTGTTTGAAACAATTTGCACATTCTTGTCGGGTGAAACGAGCTAACTCTTAAATCTTACATTCGCACTTGGCTACTAACTTCTTCTTCCCTTGTCTTGAACTTGCGAATTCATTCGCTTTTCACTCTCGATAACTTCTTGGCACATACTACTCGTACTGGGCTCTCTAATCAGTGTTGTCTTCTAAGCCCATCACAGTCCTCAAACCCTCCGAGAATGAGAAGACTCGTGAAAGGACAGTGGTCTTTGCATCTCCCTTTCCTTCAACTGTTAGATCTCTCCATGCTACAATTAAGATCTCCTCTGCTGAAAATGAAAGAGCAGAAGCTACAATGCAAATGAAGAGGAGGTGATGGATGACTCTGTCTCTGGTCTGGAGACTCACAATGCCATGATTGAGTTTGACAGGACTGAGAAGAAGTCTCACAATGTTATGACTGAGTATGACAGGATTGAGAAGGAGTTTCACAATGTCATGACTGAGTACGAAAGGAATGAGAAGGAGATCAAAATTCAGTCCGCGGCTACAACTGAACAACCCAATGAAGAGTCGATCCGAAATGCTGAAGTACTCTCTTCATCCACCTTGGAGACTGCCCGAAATGTTGAACAACTCTGTCCTCTCTTTGATATCACTGAAGATAACGCACCAAAGTTGATCCAGGAAGAGATTGAGCAAAAGACATTGCATAGCACTTTGACCAGAGTTGATCTCCGAGTTGTGCGAGATGCTCTAACTCTCGACCCTGAGCTAGTGGATAGACCTAACTCCTTGGTCTTGCTAATAGATCTCTTGATGTACATCTCAGTTAACCTGGGAGATTATTTCCAGTTGGAAGATTTCTTGAAAATGCAATCCATAGCTATGTTGCAGGCCTCCGAGACTTTGTCCAGTCCACTGCAAATTGAGATCAAGTTGTCTCTCCCTGTCACCAGGGAGAGCATGCTAAGAATGTGATCGACTGTGGATAGGTCCAGCCACCTCCTCAGAGCCTGTCCCCATAGTTCATGCCAATACTCTGGTCAAAGGCCAGTCTGAGGAGCCCAAGACTGTTTTAGTTTGCCGATGATGGACGCCCACTAGTCGTGGCTGAGGCTCCTAAATCTGGTGCTTCTGTTGAGACACACAAAGAACCTGAAGAGCCACGGATGGTTGTTGATCTATCTACCACAAACTGAGACAGATAGTTAATAAAACCACGTCGGAGAAGCCTTAGCTTCTCAAAGAATTGAAGAGAGCATTGCTCCTCATCAGAGCTGACGTACAACGAAAATTTGAGTAGAAGTTCAAACTATTGCAATCGACTGAGGCAATGCTACATGAGATAAAGACTAAATTGGACTCCCTGATCGAAACTATTGCTGTAGAAATCTATGAGGCCAATGAAGGTCACCTCAAGTTGATCGCCTCCAAATTCACAATGTTCAGTGAGACCTTCATGACAAAGTAGGAATTTGAAGGTCTCTCCAACAAATCTTTGCCATCCAAGAAGTTATTGAAGACAGGGAGCCCAGCCTCCAACTAATTGAAGGATAGATAGCCACCCTCCTCGCAGATATCGAGTCGTTGTAAACTGAGAATGAATCACTCAAGTCTGAGTAGCAGACTCATCAACTCCTCCTTTCCGAGCTAACTCAGTCCAACACTCATCGAGAAGAGTCTTCCCTGAAGGATGCAATTGCCTCCCTTATTGCTGATGCGAAAAATGGGGAAGAGGAGGAACTGACACCAAAAGGTGATGCATACTCCAAGGCAGCCACTTTAAAGGCACATTGAACTGAGAAACTGGCGCAAACTAAAGCAACAGAAGATGCAGCCATCCAGGAAAAGGCTAAAGACTTTACAAAGGAGTTAGAGACAGAAGAAGAGGCTCCCCCAACAATTGAAGAAACGATACAGTTGGCACGTCTGTCTAGTGCAATTGAGAAAATGTTGGCCAACCCAAAATGGTTGAAAAAGTTCGAGGAGAATCACAAAACCAAGCTTGAAAATTTCCGGGAAGCCATGCAAAAGAAGCTTGAGCAGAGGTTTCCTGAAGGCCATGACCGCCTTATTTACAAAATGTGGTTGAATCAGACTGAACAACGGTCAAAGTCCAGAGCCAATATGACTGCAAGAAGGCTCAAATAAAGAAGGAAGAAGCTCGGACTTCGCTTCCCCCACATCGATAAATGGATGCCTGAGGAACAGAGTGATGACTGAGAAGACATCAAGGGGAGTTTGCTCACATGTATTATTATGAGCTTGCCCTCGGAGCCATGAAGCCAGATGTTGCTTTTCAAACACATCTCGAAATGTTTGCACTTGATGACAACATGGTAGGGAAGAGACTAATTGAAGCCCTCGAGAAAGCAGGAAGATATCCTTCTAAGGTACCTGCAGCTCGAACTTACCCACCTCCAAAGATTGCTGGCTCGAATCAGATAAACTACAGGCAAATCGAGCATGAAGTAGAGGTGCTGGCTATCAAAGTGAAGATCGATTAGACTCGACATGCTGACAAGTTCTAGAGAATTCGAAAGCTGATGTATGACAAGTATGGCTTAGAATTTCCAACTGAAAAGAAGAGCTGATGCGATGAAGAGAAGACCCTGCAACTGATGAATTGTGTATCTGTGCTTTTAAATTCCTAAATTCAGGTGTAATGTAATCTCTCCAACTTGTTGTCCTTAATAAAAGGTTGTCTTTTTTAAAAATTCAGTGAACCATTAACTCGGCTTTGTGACTACTATCTCGTTGTCCAAGTCTAAAGTTAATTTATTTATTTTTTTATCATGACTAACCCTCTAAATCTTATAGACTAGAACTCAGTTCGTCACGGATTCTAGGTGGTGTCAATTTAGGTTTTGGCATCATCAAAAAGGGGGAAATTGTTGGGATAATTAGTAAGGTTTTGATTTATACCCAAACCCAATTGACCCCAACTGAGTAGATATGCCTTTGGTTAGTCTTTAGCTAGAGCTCGCTGTTTGATTGTAAGGATATTATCTTTACAAGATCAAACTGAAGAAGACAGTTGTAGATCAAGTCAGTTCGTATCAAGTCAGAGTTACCTCAGTTGACTCTAGAACTAAGCCATTCAGTTATGCATGTTCGGAACTGTTGAAGTCACAAGTCTAGATGTGAAGAAGAAGACTTGGAAATTTGAGAAGAAGAAGGGACTTGAATTCGAAATTCAAATCTGCTCGGAAGTACAAGACAAACTGGATTTTTTCCATTGATGGACCCACAACAAAGGCATGCATAAAGCAAGTTCTGCACTTACCATTTATGGAAAGTTTGCAGATATTAGGTGGGAGCCATGCTTTATGGCAGAGGTCAAATAGCTCTTTCCAATGGCTACTTCGACCTCCTCTCTATAAATAGAGGCCTTCACTCTTGCGAGAAAACTACGGAAACTACGCACAAGAATCTAGAGCAAGCAATCTCTTCTAGAAAAAAACATTGAAGTGTTATGAAACAAAAGTTGCAAACAGTTCCATCCTCCTCCTTTAGCTTCGTTCTACCCTCTCAAGAATCTTTTCTTCGATCGAATCAAGAAGTAAACACCATTTGCTAAGCAGATTCCTTATAAAAGTTAAGTATCAAGGCCTTAGGACGAAATCTTCACTTCCCAAATGTAGAAGGTTTCAACAGTTGGAAAAAATTCCCAACCCCCATTCCTTAGGTCCCTTTGAACCTGTAAACAAAGATCTAGGTCGTTGTGAACCCGTAATCACAACTTAGGCTTTGTTTATGCCCGTAAAGAAACTGTAGGTGTTGTTAGAACCCAAAATCAAACTGTTCAGTCTTATTGGTGCCTGTAAACCAACTGTCTGCTGCCATGTACTCCGATTCAGTCGTGGAAGTGGCGACACACACCTTCTTCTTCGAGAACCAAGAAACTAACTTGCTTCCTATGAATTGACAATATCCTGAAGTTGAGTTCATATCAACTCTGTCTCCAGCTAGGTTTGCTTCTGAGTAGCCGGTCAGTTCAATGTTATCATTAGTCAGGTACCACAGTCCCATGCGAACCGTGACTTTCAAGTACTTGATGATATTCTTCGCTGCTTACATGTGAGCTTCTCTAGGCTCAACTTGGAATCTTGCACAGACTCCGACTGCGTAGGAGATGTCCGAGCAACTTGCAGTCAGATAGTGTAGCAAACCGATGATCCCTCTATATTTCTTCGCATCGACTGGCTTTCCCTCTTGGCCAGGTTCAATCTTCCAGTTTGTGTTCATAGGGATCTTTGTTGTCCTACTTGTATCCATTCTGATCTTGCTGCTCAGTTCCTTGGTGTACTTGGACTGATTGATGAAGATTCCTTTTGGCGACTGCTTGACCTGTATGTGCTAAGAGAACTTCTTGCATAGTTCTTCATACTTGGATCCAAAAATGATGTCATCGACGTAGATTTGCATCACCAGGATGTCTTCTTCCACTTTGATGGTGAAACGAGTTTTGTTGACTGACCCTTGGATGAATATGGACTCTAGGAGAAAGCCACATAGGGTGTCATACCATACACGTGGAGTGTGTTTCAGTCTGTAGATAGCTTTCTTCAGCTTGTAGACTCGACCATCACCGTTCTTGAAACCAGGAGGTTGTTCTACATAGAAATCTTCTTTAATATCGCCATTGACAAATGCACACTTCACATTCATTTGATATACTTTGAACTTGTGGTAAGCGGCACAGGCTAGGAAAATCTAAATTGCTTCAAGACGAACAACTGGTACGAAGGAGTCTTTCAAATTGATTCCTTTTTGTCGGCAGTACCCTTGAGCTACCAATCTAACCTTATTTCTAACAATGTATCTAATGACGTCTCTCTTGTTCTTAAATATCTAGTTCAAATAAATCATCTTCACTCCTGAGAGTCTTTCGACAAGTTCACAAATGCAGTTTCTGAGGAACTCGTTCAACTCGTCTTGCATGGCATGAGTCCAGCGGATGCAAACTAAAGCTTCTAATATATCTTTAGGTTCAGGAACATCAGCTACGTAGCACGTTTCATGGCTATATCTCTAGCTTGCTCACATTTCTCGAGCCCTTCAAGTTTAGCAGTGTACTGAAAACCATGAGCTTGCTCTTCGGTCTGAGTGGGCTGAGTCGGGGTGATGAGCCCGTATTTTATATGCTCATCATGTGTTTTTAGGTCTAGATTGAGTCTGTTTTGGTGTTTGGGAGGACATTTTTGGTAGCAGGCAGGGAAGGACAGGAACTTGGGCATTGGGACCTAAAATGTGAGTGAAAGTAACCACATCGATATGATGCAATGGTCAAGGAGCTTTTCTTGCAGCTGGAGATACCGAGGCCGGAAGTCCAAACATGTAGTAGATGCTCCGTACTAGTCGACTTGACCAATTCAGGTCGCGCACATTCAGTCCAAACAGGTCGAGAAGGCAGAAGAGCTCTGGAAAATGAAGAAACATGCGAGCATGAAGGTTTTGGGTAGTACAGCTGGCATACACATCCGGAAAAGTCCTACAAGGAAGGAAACTGCCAGCTGTCAATCGAAGGCCCTTATATGGGTTTTTAGGGTTTTAAGCCCATGATCCTTGTACTCTATAAATATATTCGTGCATGCAGCCTCAAGAACACAACTTTTAGACATAACTTCATATATCTTTACTTTGATATGTTTTACTCTGTTAAGTCCCGATTTGGGCAAACTGACAGTTTAATTCAAGTATGTTTTCTTTTATCTCTTTTGCTTTTGTTATTTATTTTATGTCTAACTAAACTCTTAAATCTGGGTTTGGGTTAGAGGATATGTGATATAAGTGGTTATAACTGTTGAGGTCGAGTTGGTTAAGATGGCTATATATATGTGTGTTTCCGAGGCGTTAGGCAAAGATTTCAAAGTGGTTCGTTTGTGCCAAGAACCAATTCTGCAAGTGGGCAATTGGAGGGCGGCGGATTCCTTGAGGGCGGCAATTCTCAGGTTGAACTTGGGGGAGAGCCAAATGAAGTACGCTGATGCTGGTGTAAAGTCGGAGAGATATCCTCGTATCTCAGAGTGCCGGAACGGGTTCGTCTAGTACCCAAAGCTGTTTATTACAATCTTTTCCCCTTGAGGAATGCTCAGGGGTGAGTTGGGCAAGTTAGGAAGCCTGGGTTAGGAATGTCACGCAGGGTTCATAAGTAAGAATGAGTTGGGCAGATCGTGGATGTGGGCGTGACAACGTGACAGTAGGACCACGACGCAGTTTGCCTATAACCATTGACACACATACGTAGCGAATATCTTTGCACCTATGATCGAGTGACACTTATACATATTGAATCAACCCCAAATTTGGATTGTGTTTTATTACTAAAAGTTTTCTTCTTTAGTTTCAGTATTTACTTTTTTGCGTTTTGCCCAAGGCAAGAGCAGAAATAGACAAAACCAAAACTGTGACAAGATACTCTCAAGAGAATATTGCAGCAACTCCTTGTAGGATCGACCCTTACTTACCGACTAGCGGATCCTAGGAAGTGACAAGGAAAATACCAATTGTATCTTGCCAAGGCTAAATAACGGTCACGTCAAAATTGGCGCCGTTACCGGGGTGTTAATTTTGTGGTATTCTCTTTCGTGTTTATTCTTTTGTTTTTCTTTTATGTTTAACCTTAACTCTACAGAAAGTTCACAATCGTGGACGCTAAAGGTGGAGGCAAGGAAGAAAGTGGAAGAAGAGGCACAACGTTAGGGATTGGAGATCGATCAAGCTAAAAATGAAGAAGAGGAAGAGGTAATTCATGAGCCTATCTATGTTAAACCTAAACCCATAATTCGAGCTCCGTTTCCAGGCAGGTTGAAGAGGAATTAGATAGATAAGGAGATATCCGAAATGCTCAATATTTTCAAAAAGGTTGAGATAAACCTACCTCTCATCAGTGCACTTCGCAACATGCCCAAATGTGCGAAATTTTTGAAGGATATTCGTTCAAGAAAGAAGGTGAAGCTCTATAACCAAGATAGGGTGCTTGTGGGAGAGAATGTGTCTGCGGTCATTAAGAAGAGATTGCCCCAGAAGTGTCGAGTGCCAAATTGGAAACATCAAGATTGAGAAGGCCATGTTCGATTTGGGCGCATCGATCATCCTATGCCTTTATCCATATACGATGAAGACATAATGGGACTACTCCGACCCACTAGGGTGGTTATCTAATTGGCGGATAAGTCTCAAGTGCATCCAGAGGGCATTCTGGAAGATGTCCTAGTGAAGGTGGAGCATTTAATTTTCCACGATAGGCACCAGAAAAGAAGATGCATCTTGATGGTGTACGAGTAGACCTATCAATTCCTTTAAGCTCTCCTCAAATATGTCATCCCATTCCAACATATTCTCGGAATCCCTCTCGTTCGGGTGTATTCCAGTTCATCTCTGCCCTCCCCCTGCTTGGAAGTCTTATCGGAGCCGCTCGTTGTCCGTGCCATGTGCACCAGCGATCACTCCGTACTTTGGCTCCGGGTGTCACAGGCCCACCAACTTCCGCTTGGTTCGTCCCCGAACCACACCGTACTGGGAGAGGTTCTGCTCTAATACCACTAGTAACAGCTCGGCTTCCGGATTGACGGCTGACCCCACAAACCATCACAAGTCCTTTCTAGCAAGCTTTGTCCTCACTCGCATGCTTCCCAAGGAAAACTTCCCAGGAGGTCACCCATCCTAGTACTACTCCAAGTCAAGCACGCTTAACTTTGGAGTTCTTCCACGATAGGCACCAGAAAAGAAGATGCATTTTGATGGTATGAGTAGACCTATAAATTCCTTTAAGCTCTCCTCAAATATGTCGTTCCAACATATTCTCGGAATCCCTCTCGTTTGGGTGTTATCCGGTTCATCCCTGCCCCCTCCGCTTGGAAGTCTTATCGGAGCCGCTTGTTTTCCGTGCCATGTGCACCGGCGATCACTCCGTACTCATCAGAGCCGCTCTTTGTCTTTGCATCTGCACCGGCGATCACTTGTACTTCGATCTCAGGCGTCACAGCTAAGACCCGAATTGATTGCAACTCTGGCAATTGACATGTGAGTTTAATGGGAAGTCAGTAGTGTTCAACATCTTGAAATCAAAGGAGTCTCCCCAAGGCACTAAGATGGTTAAAAATATTGACCATGTCGAGCAATCAAAGGAGAATATGTTGCCTCAGAATGGAATGCAAGACCCTTTAAATGAAGTCAACGAAGAGGGAATTATCGAACATGTTGCCTAAGATAAAGGGAAGAAGATAGTCAAAGGCAAGAAAAACTTAAAGGTTGAATCCAATGAGCAACAACAATCATCACTTTCGAGCTTGCCCACATCTAGGCTAGGCGAAAGGTTGAATGAGCAAGTACCGAAGATGGAGTTCAAGCCACTGCCGAAGCTTTGGAAGTACATTTACCTTGGGGAGAATAATACCATAGCCGTGATAGTCAATTCTGAGCTGAGTTTTGACGAGGAGCATATAATGCGCAACAGTTTAGGGTAAGACAAGGAAGTTATCGACTTGATGTCAACTGATAATGGCGGCATTACCCCTATAGTTTGCATGATGAATGAGAATGAAGCTAATTCTGTTCGGAATCCTCAAACCAAACATGATCTAATAATGGAAGAAAAAATTTCGAAGGATATTTTGAAGTTACAAGATTTGGGCATTATATACTTTGAGCCTGACAGTGAGTGGAGAAGACACAAGCTCATTATGCCTAAGAGGACAAGTGTTGAAGTGATCGAGAATGAGAATGAGAAGATCATGGGCATAAGGCTGCAGAGTGGATGGAGAGTTTGCATTGATCACCAAAAGTTGAAGAAGATAGCTCGCAAACACCCTCTCAAGTTGCCTTTCATTGACAAAATTTTGAGAAGGTTGACAAGATCACATGACCAATAATTAAGAGTTGAGAAGTTTGAAAATGGTCAGAAGGTACTTCTCACTCGGGCACGACTCAAGTTATTACTGTGCAAGATGACAACCAAGTGGTTCGGTCCATATGAAGTCCAAGCCAGTTGCCCAATAGGATAGTGGAAATCAAGAGTTTGACTAGTGGGAAGATTCTCAAGGTAAGTGACAAGCATTTGAAGGCCTACTATGGGCACAATGCAGATGATCCAGGGGATCAACCTGATCTCGCTGGTCAGGAAGTTAATTAAAAAATGAGGCACAACGTCGTGCCCACGATGCAAACTGGGGCACTGGCTAGGAGGCAACCTGGTATGTTTCTTTTATTTTATTTCTTTTTAGTAATTTCAATTTTAGTATTTTAATTTAACCCTATGATGGTAGTTATTGTTTGGAAGGAGGCATTTTGTTTAAGTGTGCAAGCTAGATAAACGAACATTAAGTGAGGCAAAACTAAGAATTGCCTTGGCCAAGAGGAAGATGGACAAGATACCTCTTGACAACTATCCTGACCATAACCCAATAGCTGAAGAAGGGAGAATGATTATTATTCTGGAGGCAGAGCAAGTTGGACTCCTTTATCACTTAGTCACGTTAGAGAAAGCCATTGCCCTCATAAAGCAAGTCATTTGGGCAATCAGTAACTCAGCTTGAAGTCCTCGCTGCCTTTAAAGAATTGTCAAACAAAGTTAAGTCCGGGTTATGATCTTACACTGCCCTGCTAATTAATTTGTCCTCTCATGTTTTGTTTTAGATTTTTGCTTTAAAGTTTTAAAAAGGTTTAGTTTTGAGTCTGTATGTTGTTAGCCCATCATTACTACTCACATTGCCTAAGGCAAAGTGTGTGGGTATGAAGGGCCGACATATGGCATTTGCTTTTAAAGGTTTTCAAAAGTTGTTTTTGTATGCTTCTTACCCACACTGGGCCGAAGGCGAAGTGTGTGGGTAGGAGGAGTGTATGTCTTTGTTTGTAAATAGGTTGGCATGCTAGGTTGATAGATTAAGTATGAGCATGATTATTTGAGCTTTAAATTGAATGCAAGCATATTATATCAGTGAAGCATGATAGTATGTGGTTAGGAATGATGAACCAACAATTCGAGCATTACCCTGTGAGGATTTCAGCCTAACTGCAACATACCTTGCCCAATGCAGTTTTTATTTCTTGTAAGTATTGACATGATCATTCAAAGGTCACCTACAACTTGCCTATTTTCTATTTTGAGATCATATTGACTTAAGATTAAAGGTACTTAGAGGATTTAGGCATAATTCTTTCTATTAGCCCAAATAAGTCGAATTAGCCTACCCTGCTATAATCCCTTTATTAGCCCCTTTGAGCTTAATAATTTCTTTGTTCACAAATATTAGCATTGAAATAATATATCCTACCCGGTCATGAGGACTAGGCAGCAGATGAAGGGACAAAGAAGAATAGTAGGGCCTGAAGACAGAATAAAATGGGCAAAGCACCAAGTTAGAGGCAGAATCTGCCCAATGAAAAAAAGAAGTGTTAGAAAAAAGAGAAAAAAAGAAGAAGAAAAAAAGATAAAGAATAAAAAATAATAGAAGTCATATGGAGTATTGTGCTATGGTCCGAAAGAAAAGGCAAAGGGAAAAAGAAGATGTTGGCTGCTCAGCTTGGCCAATTATAGTCCGAATGACCAGAGCCTAGTTCCAAACATTTCCTACCTATGCCATAAGCCCAATTACAACCCAGTAAAGACCTAATGATATGTGCTAGTTAATCTAATGTAAGGGATGGAGAAGCTAGAAGACATGTAAGCCAATGGTGTGGCCAAGAAGACATATCTTGAGTAAACACAAGCCTAAACACAAGAGTGAGAGTGAGGTGAGGAACAACTTCTGCTCAATTGTTCATTTTTGACCTAAGTGATTATTGTGTTGAATGTTTCTACGTGTTTATGTTTATATAAATTGAATATTCTCATTCTGATTTGTTGATTTGGTCATGCTAACCTTTGTTTTGTTTTTGTTGAGTCTTCGTCTTTTGAGTCTTTTCTGTTTTAGTCTTTTGTGGCGATTCATGCACCGTACTTGAGGACAAGTATGACTTTAAGTATGGTTATGATGAGCCCGTATTTTATATGTTCATCATGTGTCTTTAGGTCTAGATTGGGTATAGTTTTGTGTCTTTTTAGTCTGTTTTTGTGTCTGGGAGGACATTTTTGGTAGCAGGCAGAGAAGGACAGGAACTTGGGCATTTGGAGCTAAAATGTGCATGAAAGTAACCACATCGATAAGATGCAATGTTCAAGGAGCTTTGCTTGCAGCTGGAGATACCGAGGGCGGAAGTCCAAACATGTAGAAGATGCTCCATACCAGTCGACTTGACAATTTCAGACCGCGCACATTCAGTCCAAACAGGTCGAGAAGGCAAAAAAAGCTCTGGGCAAGTAAGAAGAAGGCGAGTACAAAGATTCTGGGCTGTACAGCTGGCGTACAGATCTGGGAGAGTCCTACAAGAAATCAATTGGTACCTTGGAGGAGAAAAAAATGTGGATACATAATCTATTCGGATAAGGAAACAAGAAGATAAACATGGAGTGTTGCCGATAAGTAAACAAATCTTTTCTAGTCCAAATCGGCCAAGGAAGGAAACTGCCGTTTGTCAATCGAAGGCCCTTATGTGGGTTTTTGTAATATCCCGAATTTTCCAAATAGACTGTTAAACAGTTTAGCACTCCTAAATATCTTAAAACTATTTTCACATAAAAAAAGTCAATTACTTTATCTGAAAATAAACATATCATGTTTATAGTCGTTGTTTAGTATTTTATTGCAAGTCTATAGGCGCTAAGTTTTCTCAAAACTGATTTCGCATGAAAAAGTTATGCACGTTTAAAGGTTTTAAAACGTAAGTTGCTGCACAGCTGCTTTTGCCTCACAGCTGCTTCCGCCTCGCAGCAGCTTACTGCTCAGCAGCTTTTGCTTTGTAGCTGCTTCTGCACTGCAGCAGCTTCCGCATCGCAGTAGCTTACTGCACAGCTGCTTGCTTTCTTCTATAAATAGGTGCTTTAGATTTTTATTTCCATCGTTCAGTTTTCTATTCTTATCCATGATACTGTTTTAGTGCGCTCTATGTGTTTAAGGTTCCTATAATACCGAACAGGGTCCTTTGTTAGTCTAAGACACTAGCAATGGGCTGTGTACACGTGGTTAGAAGTTTGGTGGGTTGATCACCATCGTTTTCTAACGAGAATATATGTTTTGGATCCGATGGGTTAAGACCGGGATCTTGTGTTGTGGTTGAAACGGGAAATGTAACCGTACCACAAAATGATAGGAATAACACTAGAACGGCACTGTTGGCGCGCAAATGAAAAAGGTTTGACGTATCTTAGAAGTGGATTTATGTTTTGAAACCTTCTAATTTTACGAGTAAAAATTGGATATACCAACTGCTTTGTTTTTTATCAAAAATTGTTTACAAAAATCTTACCCACTGAGTGCACTAGTACTCATGCCCAAAATCTTTTCAAAATGTTTTCAGGTTGGGAAGCAGATGATGGGACGCGAGGCTGAGGCAGGGGTTGTTGTTGTTGTTGTTGTTGTTGTTGTTGTTGTAGCTGTTGTATGCTTCCGCTATGTTATTTAATTGTGCAACTCTGAATATGATTCTTGTGTTATTTATTATTTATATGGAGAGTGCCTTGTGATCAGCTTCTCTTGGATGCTCGAATTCCCACTCCCTCATGATAACACCATTTGGTGAAGTGGATGCTCGACTCCTTTTGCTATGCTAGACACAGGTTTACCCCATATTTATTTTAATGGGTGTAGCACGGTTTTGTCGCCTCACTTCATTAAATTTGTGAATAAATTGTTATATGTGCAAAAAGTAAGCCCCTTTTTTCCCGCTTCTTTATTCCCCTCTGTTGCGTCTCGGTTTATGGGAACCGGAATGTGACAAAATGTTATCAGAGCCAAACCTCTTTCAGTACGGTGTGGTTTAAGGACGAACCAGTGGAAGCTGGTGGGCTTGTAATGCCCGGGGCAGAAGTAAGGAGTGATTGCCGGTGCAGAGGCACGGACAATGAGCGGCTTCTATAAGACTTGAAAGTGAAGGGGACAGGAATGAACTGAAACACACCCGAATGAGAGTGATGCCGAGAATATGTTGGTATGGGACGACATATTCGAGGTTATCTTTGGGAATGACTCTGAGATCATTAATCTATGTGTTAGGTATAAGTTTAGCATTTATAAATTTATATGTGTGCTACAAACCCTCTCAGCTCGCCGTCACACTACCCTCGACAAGAGTAAAAGGTATTTTACATTCATCTTCTGAAAGCATAGATTATGTTTTAAGTGTATTATGTTACAAAAAAACATAATAATTATTGCTTTTTGCAAATGAATCAAAGAGATTTTACAAAATGTTGTCATCTACAGGAGTTTTCCATGACTTGAAAAAGTTGTCATTAAAATGACCACTATTTTGAAAACAAGATGAATGTCGTGTTTGTTGTGTTGAGACTCTTTTGAGCCCATTTACCAAGTTTCTATTGTCATTATAGTATTCCTATGAGTCAAGTCAAATTTCGAGGACGAAATTTTTTGAAGGGGGGGGGATGTAATATCCCGAATTTTCCAAATAGACTATTAAACAGTTTAGCACTCCTAAATATCTTAAAACTATTTTCGCATAAAAAAAGTCAATTACTTTATCTGAAAATAAACATATCATGTTTATAGTCGTTGTTTAAAGTATTTTATTGCTAATCTATAGGCGCTATGTTTTCTCAAAACTGATTTCGCATGAAAAAGTTATGCACGTTTAAAGGTTTTAAAACGTAAGTTGCTGCACAGCTGCTTTTGCCTCGCAGCTGCTTCCGCCTCGCAGCAGCTTACTGCTCAACAGCTTCTGCTTTGCAGCTGCTTCTGCACTGCAGCTTCCGCATCGCAGTAGCTTACTGCACAGCTGCTTGCTTTCTCCTATAAATAGGCGCTTTAGATTTTCATTTCCATCGTTCCGTTTTCTATTCTCATCTTGATTTTCTGACGACATTAGCTCGAGGTACTTACGTGTGCGATCATGATGTCTTGGTGTTATTGTTCGGCATTGGTATTCTCTATCAGGTGGGTTATATATTTTTACAAAATTATTTTGAGTTAATAAACTCTGATATTTCAAAAAAAAAAAAAGGTTATCCATGATACTGTTTTAGTGCGCTCTATGCGTTTAAGGTTCCTACGATATCGAACGGGGTCCTTTGTTGGTCTAACACACTAGCAATGGGCTGTGTACACGTGGTTAGAAGTTCGGTGGGTTGATCACCATCGTTTTCTAACGAGAATATATGTTTTGGATCCGATGGGTTAAGACTGGGATCTTGTGTTGTGGTTGAAACGGGAAATGTAACCGTACCACAAAATGATAGGAATAACACTAGAACGGCACTGTTGGCACGCAAATGAAAAAGGTTTGACGTATCTTAGAAGTGACTTTATGTTTTGAAACCTTCTAAGCTTACGAGTAAAACTTGGATATACCAACTGCTTTGTTTTTTATCAAAAATGGTTTACAGAAATCTTACCCACTGAGTGCACTAGTACTCGCACCCAAAATCTTTTCAAAATATTTTCAGGTTGGGAGGCAGATGATGGGACGCGAGGCTGAGGCAGGGGTTGTTGTTGTTGTTGTTGTTGTTATTGTTGTTGTAGCTATTGTGTGCTTCCGCTATGTTATTTAATTGTGCAACTCTGAATATGATTCTTGTGTTATTTATTATTTATATGGAGAGTGCCTTGTGATCAACTTCTCTTGGACGCTCGAATTCCCACTCTCTCATGATAACACCATTTGGTGAAGTGGATGCTCGACTCCTTTTGCTATGCTAGACACAGGTTTACCCCATATTTATTTTAATGGGTGTAGTGCGGTTTTGTCGCCTCACTTCATTAAATTTGTGAATAAATTGTTATATGTACAAAAAGTAAGCCCCTTTCTTTCTCAGCTCTTTATTCCTCTCTGTCGTATCTCGGTTTATGGAAACCGGGGTGTGACAGTTTTTAGGGTTTTAAGCCCATGATCCTTGTACTCTATAAATTCGTTTGTGCATGCAGCTTCAAGAAACCAACTTTTAGACATAATTGCATATATCTTTACTTTGATATGTTTTACTTTTCTGTTAAGTCCCGGTTTGGGCAAACTGACAGTTTAATTCAAGTATGTTTTCTTTTATCTCTTTTGCTTTTGTTATTTATTTTATGTCTAGCTAAACTCTTAAATCTGGGTTTGGGTTAGAGGACATGTGATATAAGTGTTTATAACTCGTGAGGTCGAATTAGTAAAGATAGCTATATATATGTGTGTTCCCGAGACATTAGGCAAAGATTTCAAAGTTGTTCGTTTTTGCCAAGAACCCATTCTATAGGTGGGCAATTGGAGGGTAGCGGATTTCTTAAAAGAGAGGTGGCTTAGACCAACAGGGACCGGGAGAGGATTGCCTCACGCTCCTTGAGGGCGGCAATTCTCAGGTTGAACTTGAGCGGAGCCGAACAAAGTACACTGATGCTGGTGTAAAGTCGGAGAGAGATCTTCGTATCTCAGAGTGCCGGAACGGGTTTGTCTAGTGCCCAAAGCTGTTTGTTACAATCTTTGCCCCTTGAGGAATGCTCGGGGGTGAGTTGGGCAAGTTAGGAAGCCTGGGGTGGGAATGTCACGCAGGGTTCACAAGTAAGAATGAGTTGGGCAGATCGTGGATGTGGGCGTGACAACGTGACAGTAGGACCACGATGCGGTTTGCCTATAATCGTTGACACACATACGTAGTGAATATCTTTGCAACTATGATCGAGTTACACTTATAAATATTGAATCAACCCCAAATCTGGATTGTCTTTTATTACTAAAAGTTTTCTTGTTTAGTTTCGGTATTTACTGTTTAGCGTTTTGCCCAAGGCGATAGTAGAAATATACCAAACCAAAACTGTGACAGGATACAATCAAGAGAATATTGCAGCAACTCCTCGTGGGATCGACCCTTACTTACCAACTAGCTCATTCTAAAAATTGGGCAAGGAAATATAAATTGTATTTTGCCGCAGCTAAACAACGGTCGTGTCACGGGGCTTAAGTTGTGGTATCAATAACTTGCGTCGATCTTCTCGTTCTAACTCCTGCTTTAAGATTTCCTATCACTGCTTCTTTGATATGATCCTCATGCCATCTTTGGTACTTTCTTGCTCTTTTAGCAGCTTCTAGCAGAGTAATGGAATATTCTTTTCTATTTGGAGATTCTTGACGTGTTGGACATGGCGGTCTGTCTTCTGGTGCTAGTAGAACCTCAGTTGGGGAAGGAGGTCAAGGTGGGGAATCAACTTGTCTTGCACTGGAAGCTCCTGGAATGTGTTGACTGTCAGCTGCAGGCATAGTTGGTGTATCAGTTGGAGTTGACACCTGACTGTGTGGATCTGAAGATCCCCCTTGATTTGAGACGGGGTCTTCAGTCTCATCTTCTAAGGAGTAGACTTATCCTCCTTCAGTTGACCAAATGAGAGTCTCTACCAAGTTCTTTAGTCGTTGGTCCTGAGATCTTGTTTGAGCTAGTTGTGTGGTCGAATTTCCTTCAGTGGCCTGCACTTTAGCCTATTCCATGCACTCAAAAGTAGACTCATCAAAACTACCATGAGGTGTTATCTCCACAACTTTGGAGCTGTTGTTGAAAACTCTATAAGCTTTAATCTTCGTAGCATGTCATAAGAATATGCCTTTGACAGCTTTAAGCTCGAAAGTTTTCAACTGAGTTTTCCCATTGTTATGGGATAAATTAGGCTTCATGAATCTCCACAATTCGTATGGAGTTTTCCCTTGTCTCTTCGTCAGGAGGGAGCGGTTCTATTATCACACCCCGACTCCCGAGATGTGACTAACGACACTAACACTACTAACCATTCATCAACTCAACTTAATTAAGGGATTCATGCTCGGGGAAACAAGGGAATATTGACTGAAAGAGATAACAAATAAAAACATGCCTCCAAGTCACAACTAAAACATCAAACGAGCATGGATAATTTACATATCAAATCTAAATTGGAATAAGTATATCAAGATCACAAGAAACGAGAATAAAGGATAAGCGGTAAATTGTATCGAGCACATCGCTCGTGAATTAGAGTATAATTCAAAAACGTATCAAAAGACTTCAATTAACATAGCATTGCATTGCTGCGGAAATCTCAACTCAATCCCAACAACTACATGTATGAAGACATGCAATTGCCAGTCCACTTTCTACTCAACCAAAATAAACACACCACCAAGCCGTCCACGCCATCCACATCCCGCTAACCTGCACGTTTAGAAATACATGCAGGGCTAAGTACTTCGTACTTAGTGAACACATGCCAAAACATTTGAAAACTTACTCTTAGAGCTATACAATTGAACTTGTCTTGCCGAAGCATCACAAGTATTAATGCAATTAAAAATCGTTTACTTGTGAATGCAAAAACATTTTCTTTCTGAATAGACTGTGCAGTCAAAACATAATATATATACTTAAACAAAGACATGTATCATCTACCACATTAACTCTGTGCCGAGAAGTAGGCCTCCTTCTCAAACACTGTGACCGGCTAAACCGAAGTAAAGCTCACAGTCACCTCAAACCATTCAAATACCACATGTAGGTTCCTGTCTTTCAAATGGCATTCATATTTTAAGTAGATGATAAAGCATACCAAAACTCATGTAAAAATAGCAAGTCAATTGAATTTAAAACTCAAATAATAATACTCAATAAACAGTAATAGCATTCATCGGAGATTTTGGTTTTAAAAAAGCCCACCTGACTTCCGAAGATTCTAGCTAGGCGGCTTACTCTTTGAAACATCCTTGCTATTTTCCCGTCTCGCTCGGTCCTTCACAATTTGACATCGAGATAAAGAATAAGACTCCCGATGCGTAAAACGTAAAGTAGATTTTGGCTTCAACTGAAGGACTTCTAATTAACTCGTCTCTTTCTATTTTTATCTTTTCTAAATCGTTATCCTTTCTCAACTTTCTCATTCTTGACTTGTCGACTTTACTCGGTTACTAATTACTTCGTCTCACATTCGCGTTTCTAAATTACTTCTACTTAGCAATTCTCACTAGTTAAGGGAATATTTCTTATCTCGACTACATATAAATATCCCGTGAATTCTCGATTCAACTAATCGTCATGTCAAGCAATCATGCTGCATATATAATCATTCTCAACAATTTGAACAAGTCACGAACAAAATACCAATATTTCACGTAAACATTTAGATTCAATCAAACATAATAGTTTCAACATGATTCATATTCCAAACTCAATTATGAATTGACTCGACTTTGCTCGATTTTAGTTTTTAGAAAATATTCACTTAATATTTCTCGACTCAAAATACGACATTATTTCCTAAATACGTCGTCTTTTCTCAACTACGTTCACATACTCGTATAAGTATTCTTATTTTATTTTATTTACTATGTCCCTTTTCTTATTCTCAATTAAACTCTTATTTTATATAATCTCGACTTTTAACTAATTTTCAAAACTCGATAACTTTAACGTCTTATTAAAAAGACTTGAAAATCAAACTCGATTTATATTACTCAAGCATTGTCAATTCTTCAGCACTCGACTTATTAATAAACGAGCAATTAAACACTTATCAATTTATAACTCGATTCTCAAATCAAAACAACTCTTACTAAATTTTCTTTTGATTCTCTAATTTAATTAATTCTAACTTTATTATTTTTATCTCAAAACTCTTTTATTAATCTCATTATTAAACGAGTAAATGATCTCAAACTCGACTTAATGCCTTACTAATTTCTTATGCTCGACTCTTCAATTAATTTTTCTTTAAAAGAAAATTTATTTAACTTAAGATTAATTCTTTATTATTTTTCGTTCGATTGAACGACTCAACCTTGACTAACTCGTTTAAATTTTTATACTTAACTTTTAACTCGATTTTCTTATCTCGAACTCCTCTTTTATTTTCTTCAATTATTATTATCTCTTTTTAACCTCTTATTATTAAAACTAATTTTTCTCCTTTTAACTCTAATTATTTAATAAAGAATTATTTTTCTTTATTTTTCTCAATTCCAAAACTCATTGTTATCTTAATAATTTTTCTTTTTTATTTTCTAATTATTTTTATTCTCAAAAATTTCTAATTTAATTTATTTTATAATTAATTTTATTGTTCTTTAAATCTTCATAAAAACACCAAGAACACCTAGAACACCAGGAACACTCATTGAAAAACTCATATTTTCACCAAGAACACCTAGAACATACACTAGGCATTCAAGTTCATATTTTTCGATTTTTTTCATGTTTTGCACTCAAATTTTCATTTTCTTCATCTCAAAATTCTCATTAACATCTATGACTTCAAATTTCATACAAATATGCTCAAATCTTCATAACATCAAATTCATCAAAATCACTAAAAATCATCAAAACATCATTTGTTCCTTAACATGCATATGTATCGATTTCTTCTCATATACAACAAAATGAATTAAATCATCTATAACTCATACTCATATCATGCTCAAAACATCAATAAATCATCAAAGAATAAATCAATCAAATTTTCTCCTCCAAGCCTTGAAACTTACGGCTTCTATATGAAAAATAGAGCAATTATTTTCTCAAATTTCTCGTGCATAATAATCATGCAAATAATGCTCATAAACACATTTAAATCATTAAATCATCAATAAATCATGTAAATCGATTTTTCTTTTTTTCTCCCCTATTTTTCGGTTTTAATAAATTTTTAAGGGATTTTATTTTTCTTTTCTCTTTTACTTCCTAGATTAATTTCTAGGGCTTGATTTTCCTAACGATTTTCTCACTCGATTCTCACATCGAATCCTAGTTTGTCTAAGCATAAATTAAAACATGCATTTTTCTTTAGGGATTAGAGATTACATATATACAATTAATCAAATGATTAACCTACTTTAAAAGATTAAATCCAAGCTCTTCTCTTGTTTCTTCTTTGGACCGAAAATGAGGGAATTTGGGAGCTCAATCTCTAGCTTGGAATTTCCATGGTGGATTTCATCTTGAACCTCAAGAAAAATGAAACAATAATCAACCACCTCTTCTAGGGCAAAGTTGCCGAAAATTAAGAGGAAAATAGGGAGATGATTTTGCTTGGAATTAACTCAAGATTTGAAGGATTATTACCTCTTCGATTATGGTTTGAGGAATTAGAGAGGATGATGATGATCTTCTTTGAAACTTGGAAGCTTGGAAGCTTGAAGATTGAAGCTTCAATGGAATTTCTCCAACTATGTGCTTGTGTGTGTGTGTGTGTCACGGCATAGAGAGAGATGGGAGAGAGGAATTTTTCTTTTTTCTCTCTTGGTGAGCTCGATGGAGAGAGAGAGTAGAGAGTGATGAGATGTGAGATGATGAATGAATTTTAGCTTCTTCAATAAGGAAATGAGAGAATTAAATTAAGTGAAGAGAATATCATCATTGTTATTCCTTGTAGAGTAGAAAATAGGTGTCTAAGAGAGAGAGGTCGGTGGGTGAGAGGGAGAGAGATGAGAGAGAGATTCTCTTTTACTGCTAAAATTTTACCAGGATAAAAGTTTTCCGGTAGAATATGTCCGTGTTATTTCATTTATACTGAAAACGGCTCTAAATTCTCCTCGTCTTGTTTCCGACATCGAAAACACCTCAACTCTATCTCGTGTCCCACAAAATAAATCAAGGATTCTGAATATCTAAATTTTAGGTTAAAATTCCAAGTAACGAAGAAAACCTAAAAATTGCTCGGCTAATACCGTTAAGAACTAAACTCTTAGAATTCTCTCATGTGATCTTGGATGAGCTTCTAACATATCTCAGGGGTCTTAGAATTAAATCTATATTCAAAAGACACTAATTAGGTTAATTTCTGAGTTCGTCGGTGAATAGTGTTTCCTCGGTTCTCGTTACTATTCACTGGAAAGTAGAAATTCTCGAATTTCTCTGGAATTCATACTCATGCTCAAACTCATATAAATAAACTCAATCAATACATCACAGACTCGGTTTGGATAATCGAATCGAGAAGAATTCACGTCAAAGCACATAAGGGCAATTTGGTCATTTCAAGTAAATTCCTTTTCTTGGAAAAATCTTATTACTCAAGGCATATTATGAAATTTAGAACGCACTTAAAGACTTATAAAAACTCGGGGTATTACATCTATGTAGCACGCTGTGTTGACTGCCTCAGCCCAAAATCTCTTTGGCAAAGCTGAGCTTGTCATCAGGGATGTTGCATCATCCATCAATGTTCTATTTCTCCTCTCAACTACTCCATTCTGCTGAGGAGTCCTTGCTGCTGAGGTCTGATGAGTTATGCTATTCTTCTCTCAATACTCAATGATGGTCTCATTGAGGAACTCAGTTCCCCGATCAGATCTGATGGATACAATGGATTTGCTTTGTTGATTTGCTAGTCTGTCCATCAGCTTTGGCAACACTTCTCTCGTCTCATTCTTATGTGCAATGAAGATCACCCATGTGTACCTCGAGTAGTCATCAGTAACTACAAGAGTGTATTATTTCCACTCATGCTCTTGGGGTAACTGGACCAAAAAGATCCATGTAGATCAATTGCAGAATGCGATCGGTAGAGGGCGTCAGTTTGAGATGGAACGATGCTCTAGCCAACTTTCCTAGTTGACATACACTTCAGAGATGCGTCGGACTAAACTTCAAGTCTGGTATTCCATCTGCGTGCTGTTGGCAAGCTAACTTGTTCATGGTTTTGAAGTTGAGGTGGTTGAGCCTTTTGTGCCATAGCCAGCTTGTCTCTGAGCTGCTCTTGGACACTAGGCAAGTTTCTGGATGACTTCTCGACCAGTCTGTGTAGTATATACCACATGATGAAGATCGTTTACCATATAGAAGAATTGTCTTGGCCTTAACGTCTTTCACCCTGCATCCCTGTACATCAAACTTCACAGAAAAACTATTATCGCAGAATTGGCCTATGGAGAGGAACAATCGATCCCTCTCGAAACTTGATGTCTTTAAGAAGACTCATGTGGTGCGTCATGTGCTTGGAGCATCCACTGTCCATGACCCACATTGACTTCATAGCCTTTCTTTTCCTCAGTTCATGTTGGTCCTATAAGTTAGAATCACTTTCCTTTCTTCATCTACATAGACTTTTAACTGAGTAGCTAGGCCTGGGAGTACGAGCAGTCCAATTCTTCGATGGATATCCTTGTTTCTATGGAGTTTGGTTTCGACCTGACTGACATGGTTGATTTCTTCGTGGTGAGAATCGTCTGGAGGGGATCCAAACTATCTAGCTCGTGGTACATATCCGCACTGTGGAAAACCCGGACCATGATACTGATCACTGAAGTTTCCATGTCCTTGATATGTCTGCTGGTACTGGTGTTGAACTGGGTATGTTTGATGGTAGAAGTTCGGGTTGTCCCAGTTTAGATGCCTTTGTGGCTTATGCTAAGCTCTGTTGTTGGGCCTGAGCCTGGGCTGATTGTGCCTTGGCTGCGAAGGTCCTTCCTGTTCGTTCCCCCTCGCTCTACAACCTCAAGTTCTGGACTTCTTTGTTGACCATTCAACATCTTTTGAAGTACCAGCTTCATCTTTCTTAGGTTCATCTCCTTGAACCTATTTGCCTTTTTCCTTCACAGGAGTCTCTACAGTGTGAGGAATGATTGGAGGCTCTTGAATTGTGACGTCGACTGAGTCTAGTTGGACTTGAGGTGTCTCAGTCACGGACCGACAGGCTTTGACGAACTGTCCTTGCTTCAGTCCAGTTGCCGTCTCTGGATTGTATCCAAGACTTTTTATGCAATTGGGAGGTCTATGGTTCTTGATCATGCTCTCTAGAGCTGAGCTTGAGGTATGAAGGGACATTATCTTCTCATTTGCAAGTTTGAGCTCTATCTGCAACTGAGAGATGTAGTCAGCATGTGTCCTTGTCATGTTGGTCTGATTTATGACCTGGACGTTCATCGACTGAGCAACTTCTTCATGGAGCTTCCTGTTGATCTCAATGAGTCTCTCTATTTCTTGATCCTTTCTGATCAGTTCATTGCTCATCACATCGAAGTTTGCTTGAAGTGCCTTGCACTGAGTTGCTTGAGCATCGCACATTCTACTCAGTTGTTCTATCTCATCCCATGAGGGATTTATATCTTCGTCAAGTTGTCCTGCACATTGGTTAACTATAGGAATAATACGAAATGGATAGAGAGAAGAATTTACTGCGCCAGTGGATTCTTCATGAGACACTTGTATTGTCCTCCGGAACTTGCTGATGAGCCAGTTTCCTCTTCTTCGGATTCAGTTTATACGTCGGTGTCTTCAACATATTCCTCAATGATCATGGCCTTGGACATTTCCTTGGCTTTTGCACGGAGGGCATCTCGATCCTTCTTGGAGAGGTCAGGACATTTAGCTTTGAAGTGTCCTGGTTTCCCGCATTCAAAGCATCCTTTCGCCTTGAGACTTCGAGGGTGTTTCCGAAGAGCTTCGCCTGCTCTTGTTTGCCCTTCTATATCTATCCAGCTTGGCGCAATTATTCCCGTGAGGAAAAGTAATTATTGATATGAAAAATGGTACTGTTTCACAACTATTACTTTTCTTAATGATAATGTTTACTTTGGTTCACGATAAATTATATGTTTCCTAATTCGGTTAAATAATTGTTGTCGTGATGAAAATTAATTATTGATATGGACAAATATAATGTTTCAAAAATAAATAAAATGAATAATAGGAGACAACATAATCCAATAAAATTAAAAAAAAAAAAAGCAAAATACTTTAAAAGAAGAAAACATGAAAAAAAAATTAAAAATAAAAAATAAAATGAATAATAGGTAGGACACATAATATAATGAAAAGAAAAAAAAAAAAAAAAAAAAGAAATGAAATGAAAAAACGAAAAAAGAAAACGAAAAATTGTACATTAAAATAATAAAATCAAGTGTAAAACGTATAAATAAAAGTCGCTACCTAATAATTAACAAAGATGGCTTTAGTCTAGTGGTTAACGCTCTAACTTAGAGTTTTAGGCCATCAGTGTCCTGTGTTCAATTCTCCTTGCGAGCATGTTGTGCCAATTTTTTTTTTTTAATTAAGAGCAGGCGCGGATTTGGGCTTGGGCCGGCAGCGGGTTGTGGGCTGGCCGGTAGGCTGGTTGGGCTTGAGCAGCGGGTTGTGGGCTGGGCGCGGGTATGGGCATGGGTCGAACCGGTTGCGTAGTACGCAATTAGTTGTCTGGAAGTCCATCCCAAAGCTCTAAGTTAGAGCGTTTACCACTGGACTAAAGCCATCTTTGTTTATTATTAGGTAGCGACTTTTATTTTTGCGTTTTACACTTGGTTTTATTATTTTAATGTACAGTTTTTCGTTTTCTTTTTTCGTTTTTTATTTCTCTTTTTAATTTTTTTCTTTTCATTATATTATGTGTCCTACCTATTATTCATTTTATTTTATTTTTTATTTCTTATTTTTTTTCATGTTTTCTTCTTTTAAAGTATTTTACTTTTTTTTTAATTTTGTTGGATTATATTGTCTCCTATTATTCATTTTATTTATTTTTGAAACAATATTTGTTCATATCAATAATTAATTTTTATCACGACAATAATTATTTAACCGAATTAGTAAACGTACAATTTGTCGGGAATCAAAGTAAACATTGTCATTAAGAATAGTAATAGTTGTGAAACATTATATTTCTTCATATTAATAATTACTTTTCCTCACGACAATAATTACTTGACCAAATAACCAAAAGTATAAGTTGTCGTAAATAAAAGTAAACATTATTGTTAAGAAAAGTAATGATTGTGAAACATTGTCATAGCCCGAATTCTGGCATATAAAGACGACTAGAATTCATTGGACAGTGAGGTGAAACCTCGGAATAATACATAACTCGATAAGGGATCATGCTTGGGAACAAGAGAATAAAGATTGAAAGCGATAACAAATAAAACATGCTTTCAATTCTAAACTCAAATAACGAGCATTAATAAATATTTCAAGTGTCGAAAGCAATTAAAATATCTCAAGTCCAAGTCAAGTAGAATAAAAGGGGAAACGGGAAATAGTTTCGAGCATCAAGCTCATTGTATCGACACAACATCAGAGTAATTGTTCAGAGATTTATAACAGATATAGTTGTTTTTCATGCAGCGGAATAACTAACTCAAGTCCCACAATTACATATATAAAGATATGCAATTGCAATATTAAACCAAAAGAAGACTCGACTTTATTCAAATAACCACTCCGCCGAGCACCATCCGCCATCCTCATCATGCTAACCTGCACGTTTAGAAATGCATGCAAGGCTGAGTACTTCGTACTCAGTGAATACATGCCAAAATAATTAAAAACTTTGCTCGATAGAGCTATATAATTGAACTTTCATTACCACTGCATTACAAGTGTTAGTACATTTTAAAATGTTTAACTTGTGCATGCAAAATTATTTTCTTTTCTTGAAACAACTGTGCAGTCAACATATATAATTTGAATAGCAGGTTGAATCAATCTACCACATAATTCTTGTGTGTCGAGGAGTAGGCCTCCTTCTCAAACACTGTGACCGGCCTAACCGAAGCAAGGCTCACAATCACGTCAAACAATTAACAACACATGTGTTACTATCTCACACAGGATAATGATAACTCAAGTAGATGATTAAACATACCAAAACTCAGATAAAATGGCAAGTCAATTAATTTCAAAACTCACATAGTATCATAATAATAATTACATTCATTATTTTGTTTTGATTAAAAAGCCCACCTAACTGCAAAGGGGTTTGTCGAGTTAGCTGCTTTCTTCTTTCACTTTCACTTCTTTCTTCTTTCGCTTTCTCATGCGCAATGATCGAAAAATGTTTTACAAAAGCAATTCTTAAAATAATGTCCTAATATTGCAATACCTGAAATATAATGTACTAAAATTGAATTTGTTCTAAGTCTACAAGCTGTCCTTGGTCTAATTTGGCACATTTTTTTGCTTGATGTTCATTCTTTCATTGTTGTTTCTCTGCTGCAGCCCAAAGCCAATTAAGTGCCTTTCTCGAGCATGAGAATTTGATGCTAGCTTCTTACCCTTGTCACTACAACAAATATGGGCTATATTACTATTACTACATCGATTTTACGACACTATGGCATATATGTCGGCATTAGACCTCTATTACGGCATTACATAATTTACGAAAAATTAACTAGAACTATAAAGACATTTAAAAGTTTGTGTTGCAACACTGCGCCAATAACGACACAATTAAATGTTCCAAACTCAAAACGTGAAAATCACGATCTAATGGCTCCACCACGAAACTAATAAACACGATAAACATTTATTTTCTTTTAAATAAATTGAAGGAAAAGAGGAAAAGAATTGTGTTGACACTTGGCGGTAATTTTTCCCGCCAAAGTCATTGAAATTTTTTTATTCTAAAATTACCAGCAAGAAAGAAATACAGAAAATATTCACAGCCCTACCCCTACCACCCATCTGCGAAGAGAACCAGAAGGGGAAAAAAATAACTGACCTACTCCGAATTCTCCCCCCTCCAGAATACCTATTTTTCTCCATTGATTTCGATGGAGTTGATGAAGGGATTAAATTGGGGCCGACCTTGAGCAAGAAGTATAGACAACAACGATGATGAGTTGATGCCGGTCGTCTTTAGAAGCCGGTCTTGTCAACCTGAATCTGATCTGTGCGAGGTGGTGTAATTGTTTGTGCCTCTTCCTTTCCCCTTGTGTTTATGCTCTTGTGATTGATTATCTCTTGATGCATTTAGTTTAAATTTTCCTTATGTATAGAAATTATGTTGCAATTCGAAGTTTAGAATTTAATATTTAGAATTTGGATAAGTTTGTTACATCTTAGTTTCTATGTTGGATTGAATTAAACTTGGAGCTTTGGATGTCTTGGATTACAATTACAGATGGTGAAAACTTGTACCGAAGATTGATTTTGGGGTTCGCTTAGTGAGTTTCTGTTTTTCATTTTGTTGAAGCAGAGTTTTTGTATTAATATTTAGTAATATTATTTTCTTATGTTGGTGTGCACATGATTCCTTTGATTTTGATGCGTACTAGTTACTGAGAACTTTCTTGATGCGTATTAATTTACTATCTTGGCCAAAGTCACTGATCAAAATAATTATGATCCATGATCAGCCTTTTTGGAGAGTTTGGAGATTGTGTGTGATCACCCACAATTTCGTGCAGTTTAGTCAAGTAAGTGTTAGATTTATTTTAGTGAGTACCAAGGCATACCCTGTTATTGGAACTTTTAGTCTTTACAAGTTATTTTAATTGTTTCCATATTTATATTTTGTTTTATTTTTCATTTAATGTTTGCAGCACTATGTTGATCTGGAACAAAAGAAAAGAGGAGTTGTCGAAGTCTAAGAGAAGGTAAACTATTATAGTAGGAAACATATGATTTTATTTTGAGCAAACATGTTCTTTCCTTTGAATAACTTCCAATTCTTGTATGGTTTAAAGTTCTATGTTTTCTTCTTCTACTGATACAATGAGCTTTATGATTGATGATCAGCACACTATACTAAGCTCATTTTCACAATCATTATCCATAATATTACATGAGCTGATAGATTTAGTATAAATTACAGTATCTTTTAGTTTTAGGAAAAATAAAAGGCTGGTAGTGGATGATGCTAGCTATATCTTAAAATTGTCTATTTTTTTGATTTGAATATTAATTCGGATAAGACTAGAGCTTCTTGTTCTCCTCATAATAATTAAAAGTTCGTTGACATATGAAATCTTAGCAGAGGTTGAAGATTAGGTGAGGCACATTGAAAGTTTGCATAAGAATGACATGTGACTCAGGTATAAAATGTTTCTCTTGTGGATCATCATTCCTCTTGCCAGTCTTCTTCTATGTCAATGTACAAACTTCGTTCGTTCATATATATTTTTTTTCTTTATTAAGAGCTCAACATAGATCATTTGGTAGATGTGTAGTTTAAAACTATATTATGTTTAGCTTCCTCTCTCCAAGGATTTGTTCATTCTCGATCCGACATTCTTTTGGCCCATTTTGAAAATTCTCATATTTATTTTACATCTAGGTGAGAACCTTGTGGATATCAGAAAAGTACCCAGTTGCCGCTTTGGAGATTCTAGTACCACCTCGAGACTCAACGACAATCGCTATACCTTATTGTGCAGCTTGGATGTCTGGAAATCTTGGGAGAAGAATTTGGAGAATCTATCAAGCTAGTTCTTGTAGGTTTAGAGCAAATTGTTACTTATCGGCGTTATCGCTCTTAGACTTAAATTTCCAATTGAATTTTTAGCTTTTGTGTGGGCTTAGTGGTTATTGTGAGCTCATCAAATAACGTTAGTTCTAGTTTATTTTCTTATTTATTGATTTAAAGTTGACTACTGTATTGTATCTCCTTTCTATTTGAAAATTAATAGAATGTTTTGGTTTTGGTATAATTGGTTTTAGCTGATTTTTTGGACATGGTCTAAAATTAATTAAAGATATTTAATATATAACAAAATAAAATGAATTATCTTGTAAATCGTTAGTAATTCTTGACAGCAGTTATTGTCCTATTAGGACTTTTTTGCCAACGTTGGCACATGTCCTATACATAAATATCATTTGATTTTAATTGATATCTTACGCCACTTTTTTGTGCCAAAATAGGCAAAAAAACTCTATTGCAATACTCGAATGGACGACACCGAAGATAACGTGGGGAAAAGGTAAATGTTGCGATAGGACGTTTTCTATTGCTACATGTTTTAGTGTCTCAAAAAGCAAATTTTGTTGTAGTGTGGCTTCCCATTGTTGTGTTGAAGAAGAAATTGAATGATTCAGCTGCGAAGAGATCTTTTTCCTCATTTTTTGTGTTTTAGAAAGATGGCAAATGGTTGTCGATTTGTAAACGTTTTGTTTATTTATAGAGACAACTGGATTTGTACCCTACGTAGTGAGAAATTTGAATTATTTGGGGAATAGAATGGAAGCAGGTTTCTTCTCAAACGAGTGAACTGAAATTTTCGGCTGCTGTTTTACGGCGCCACTTCTCAATTAATAAGGCGCCAGGTTTGTTTCAATTTCTGGTAACTTGTACTCCCTCATCCGGCTCATTGTGTCTAAATTTCTTTTATATGAACATTTCATTCATCTTCTTTATGTTCAATAAGGAAAGAACTAATCCTTCAAATCACTTTAAAAGTGGTAAGAACTATCAACTTTCTATCTTTTTACCTTTTGTTCTTAATCTTTGTGGCCAACACTATATTGATACAATCTATTATATTACTCCCTCCGTCCCGCCTGAAATGTTTTATACTTCCTCCGTTCACGAATCAAATCCCTACTTACCCATATTTTTTTATTTATGAATCAAATCCCTACTTACCTTTTTATACAATCATACCCTTCTACTTTCTCTTTATTTACTATCATTTGTCATTAATGGTCCCACCTCACAACAACTTTATTCTACTTTTTGGTCATCACAACAACTTTATTCCCACTTTTTGATCAATATCACCACCTTTTTTGTCATTACCATTATTTTTTGTCATTATTCTACTACCCCTACATTCTAACTTTTACCCCACTCAAAATAACTTTATCAACTTTCTTATTTTCCGTATCGGAATCCAAATGGGGATTGATTCATGGACGGAGAGAGTATTATTTTCTGGGTTGTCCTTTACACTTGTCTTCTTTCCTTATTGGGAAATAATTAGAGAAAATTGGGAATCCAATTAAATTATTCACTTTACACTTTTCATCATTCTTTTTCCCCTTATTTATAGTGTCATTCACTATTCACCACACTCTTTATCTCTCTATTCACTTTATTTTACTATTGTACTCACTTTTCATTATCACTCTTTCTCTACCTAATTTAGTTCACTTGGCATGAGAAATAATATAATTTTATCCACGTTAGCAGCCAACGTGTCATCTCGAATAATCAATGGGGAACGATAACTGATTGTTAATTAGTACTCCCTCCGTATCTTTTAAGTAAGCCTATTTGATTGGGCACGCATGTTAAGAAAATGAGTTGTTTATAATAAAATTGAAAAGATAAAGTAATTTTTTGTTGGTATTTTTATCACATCAAGTAGGAGAAAGAATGAAGTCACTAGCTTTTTAGTGGCATATATGGTGTATTTCTATTTTAGGAAATAATTTTAATGAAATGATACATCCAAATAAGGTAAAATGAGCTTAATGAAAAGATTAAGTTTGCATAAATATATAAATGAAATTTTGGACTAAATCACACTCATTTCGCCCACATTCCGAATGTCTTCATTTATGTCTTCGTCGTCCGACTCCTCAACCGGCTACTCTTCTCATGGCACCGATGACGAGATTATATCGATGGTCACGAACCTCCAAGCTGTTGCCGCTTGACTTTTCGGCAAAAAGAAAAAAAAAGATGAAGAGGACGGTCGTACACCGCGATCGGGAGGCGGCCCTGCAGCAGTTGATGGCCGACTACTTCAACGACAACCCGACGTACAACCCAACATTTTTCCGCCGGCGTTTTCGAATGCACAAGCATATGTTCTTGAAGATTTGCGAGGCGTTGGAGCAGAATGTGCGGTACTTCCAGCAGAAGCAAGATGCAACCGGCAAATGGGGCCTCACGTCGGTGCAAAAATGCACAATGGCCATTCGCCAACTAACCACCGGTGGAGCGCAGGATACATTCGATGAATACTTGAAGATCGGCGATAGCACCGGCCGTCTTTGCCTCCGGAAGTTCTGCAAAGGTGTCATCGAGCTATTCGGTGATGTGTATTTGAGGTGGCCAAATGCTCAAGACACCGCTCGGCTGTTGCGGATGCACGAGGAGAGGCTCGGCTTTTTGGGGATGCTCGGTAGCCTGGACTGCATGCACTGGGCGTGGAGGAATTGCCCGAAGGCGTAGTCGGCTGCCTACACTCGAGGAGATATTGGCGTGCCTTCCTTGATTCTTGAAGTCGTGACGTCTCAACATTTATGGATATGGCACGCCTTTTTTGGAGTAGCCGACTCCAAAAACCATATCAACGTCCTCAATCAGTCGCCCTTATTCGAGGACGTGCTTGAAGAACGGGCTCCGCCGTGCCAATTCGTGGTGAACGGAAAGCCCTACGACGGCGGTTACTACTTAACCGATGGGATCTACCCAGATTGGACGGCTCTGATCAAGGCTCCTCCTCTTGCAACGGACCAAAAGATGGCGCGGTTCAGAAAGATGCAGGAGGCGGCGAGGAAGGATATCGAACGGGCATTCGGTGTTCTTCAAGCCCGATGGGGAATTATCCGAAACCCGGCGCGCAACTGGTACACACAGCACCTCCGCAACATCATATTTACGTGCATTATTTTGCACAACATGATCATTAAAGACGAGAGGGAGGATGCGGAGAATTGGAGAGAGGACACATAAATAACGCCGGATAGTAATGTAGACCGAGTCCCCACTCCACTCTCCTGGAAGAATGTTCTCAAACGGAACGCCGCATTGAGAGATACAAGGAAGCACCATCGGCTCACAAATGATTTGATCGAGCATGTCTGGAGCGTATTTGGGCCGATTGAGGAGTAGAATTTTTTTACTCCCTCCGTCCACGAAATGATTGTCACATTGTGAACGATACGGGTTTTAAGAAAATGGTAGGTTATAGTGAATTATAGTGAGTATTATTATGAGTGGAATAAGGGTCCCACAATAAATGTGAGTGGAGTAGCAAAAGTGACAACCATTTCGTGGACAAACTTAAGTGGCATCCATTTCGTGGACGGGGGGAATATTTTTTAAATTTCAATTAATGTAATATTTTTATTAGTTTCATTTCAATTAATGTATTGTACTAGTTATTTGTTAAAATTAATGAAATTTTCAAATTTTCTTATTAAAATTAATGCAAAATACAAATTCAGAAATTCCTTAGAGACACACCCATTAAAGACAGCTCCACTGCAGCTCACTGTATCTATCTCCAAAAAATTCTTAGAGACACCCCTTAAAGAAACTACCACTACAGACAGTCTTAGTACTTGGTAGGTAATTCAAAGATGTATCTGCAACATCTCTCAAGTTGCATCACGATAATAATTCTCCACCAGCAGCAAGCTGAAATTTTTTTTTTGAAATAGTCTGCACCACCACATCTCCTATCTTTTCAAAATTACACTTATTTTAAATGTTCGTTTTTTATTACCAAAAAAAAGAGCCTACACACATTTTTATTCTCAAGTTTTTCATTTCATTAAATCAAATCCTCAAGTGCCACATTATGTCAGAAATAAATCCCCACTATGTCATCTGATTTAACACATAAATTGCTGATCAAGTTGAATCAAACAAAACTAAAAGAACCTGATCATGAATGTTTTAAGAACTCATGTTATAAGATTCTGTGGTAAAAATACATCATAATTTATCTGTAGTAAAGATAAGACTTCAACAGAAAGCATAGCAAAATCTTACCACTAACAAGGCGTTGAGAAACAGCAGAAACCTATATTTCTAACAAAAATATTGTCATTGAGAGAGGAATTCAAAATTTTCTGCAAAATTATGCATCTGTGTTCTTCATGTAATCTTCGGCGCCAAAAAGATCGAACAAAAATGGAATAACATTGGCAGTTAGAGACGGATAACATCTGCAGTGACAAATAATCCCACGAAAATCTTTCTCAATGACGAATCTATATATATATATATATATCGTTGCTAGCAAGGAGCCAGCAAGGAACAGTAGAGAGAGAGTGATTTCAATATCCAATCATGTACTTAGTTTGCATGTCCCAGTAGACCTTTGATTGCTTAACCATGTCAGCACGCTCAGCAACCAGCCGTTCCTTCCAGTATTCCTTGCAGCTATGAAGTTACAACAATCAAATTTAATACCCAAGAAATACAACAATGAGAAGAAAGACCTATGATGAAAATACTTGACTCACTCTTTCTTAAGGAGCAAATCCAATTCCATCATGTGAACTGCCTTAGTGTATACACCAACCTGCAGTGAGGGTAAAAATTGCATTTCAGCCGAGTTGACAAAATCAACACGTTTACTATCATCAAGAATTCAAATGTCCCGCATTTTACAAAAGAACTATCCCTCTAATTCTCTTCATAAAACTTCTCTATAGAAGAGCCATGAATTATACTACTACGAGTTGGTACAAATAGTAACACACAATTCTTTGCTATGACCAAAAACCAAAAATGAAAGTTTGTCCGTATACTGTTAGAGACTAGTTATTGAGCAAATACTACATCTATGGTATATCAAGGCTAGCTTTGGTAAAACAGGAAGTCCCAAATTTTAGAAGCAACATAGAACTATAATTAAGCAGGTGACTTTACCTCCCTGCAGACGGGGCATTTTGATTCCGAATTCGCAGCCTTCAGGCCCTGGAATATCATAACAGAAGCTGCTGAACATGCACAGGATTTGCAAAAGAGATGCCCACAACTCAAGGCATACGGATTGAAAACTAGTTCCTGAGAAATGAAATTATTAAAATGAAAGCCCGTTACTTACTCAGTTGCGAAAAAAAGAGCTGAAAAGAAGCATATCTGCAGGTCTTTAATTATTTTAATCAAGAAAAAATCTTACCAGGCAAATTGCACAAGTTAGATTGTATTCAAGTTTTACGTTATCAGGGAGAATCAATGTCATCATGGGCCCTGATGCAGTTAAGTCGAAAGAAAATGGATTGTGGAGCCCACCGGAGTTTTCACATCTAGAGTAATTGAGGTTCTTGCAGAAAGCCCCTAATTCTATTAACCAAGGTGACTGCAAAATTTCCATATGTTCTGCACGCATTTTAGATTTGAACTTGCTTCCATTGGCAGAACTATGTATCTGCATTAAGTCATTAACGAAATTAACAATATAGATCAGTAAAACCTGAGTAAGCATAGTAGGGTTAAGAATTAGGCAATTATCAGAACTAACGGCAGAACCAGTCTCTACATACTTTATCATACTTCTTAAGAATTTTCCGCATGGCTACAGCATTCATCATAACATATTCAGTTAACATCCGACATTCTTGTGCTGTCTTTTGCTGGGGGCTCACAAAACAATAGCGCAAAAATGTAAAATATCGTTGTGCTCCGCCGTGGATATGGAATTGGAGAAGCTGCCTCACTCTTGAACTAAAGCATCCGGCTATATCGGTAGCCTCCTTCATCAGCTCAGAAAAGAATTTCTGATCACACACTACATAGCGCGGAAGACAACATTATGAATATGATAAGAAGCTAAGCATCAGCTAATAACATGGAAACTATAGATGAAGAAGAGAAAGAAATAAATGCTGTCTAGCTTCACAATTCAGAAACTAAGACATGCGTACGAATTTTCAGGTTCTAACCATACATAGGGAATTCCAGCAACCAGTAATGAGTATTCATACTTCATTTATAAACAAGACCTGCACACTGACTACTATCCACATGATTCTTTTTCTAGAAGCTACAATTTTCAAATCAGTGGATCAGGTAAGTACTGTAACCTCCCAGAAAAGTCTTTATTATTTTTTATACACGATATGATTGTGGAAGGTATGGGGGAGGAGTGGAAAACCACAGTTCTAACAAAATATACTTACAATTAAAAAAGGAACCAAGTCTTTGCAAAGTCTATCTTAGTCTCAAGTAATCGATGCATCGGACAGTTGTACAACATGACGAATAGTCATTTTCTAAGTTCTTAATGTCATTATAGATGAGTGACCATTCTGCAACTCAAGTCACATAGTTCCCAAGTAGCCAAACATATTTAGTTTATGTCCGAGAAGATCATCAAACACTAAACTCAATATATAAACCTCCTTGATAGAATTGCAAAGATTACACACCATTCTCTAAGAAACGATAACAAAAAACAGAAAGGGTTAATTGTCTATAAATTCCAAACTTTTCAGCGAATTATGATATTGCACCAGTTTTTAAGATTGTAGTATTAAAAACCAAAAACGTTTCAATTTATCTCAATTTAACCATGCATATCAATTTCCCCCAATTTAAAATCTACGTGGCACTCCCTGTTGCCACGATGTACACACCGGACAGCGAATGAGAACGACGTCGTTTCCAATTAACCCAAACACACCTAAATCGACGTCGTTTCTCCTCATTTAATTTACATCCCAATTTTTTCCTCTTTCACTCATTTCATTAGGGCAAATCGAGGGGGAGTAAAGTCGATAAATCTGCAATAGGGGTGTATGGATTAGTGTCAGCCCATCTTTAGGTGATCGAGTAGTGTTGCATTGCTTTTGATTTCAGTTTGTACGTTGAATATTTTGAATGAGCGAAAATGGTTGGGCATAAGCAACTGGTAGCCTCGATTAACCTTAGAATGTGAGATTAATCTCTCATTTGCCGTCCAGTGTGTACAACGTGGCAACGGGAAGTGCCACGTAGATTTTAAATTGGGTTAAATCGATCTGCGTGGTTAAATTGAGACAAATTGAAACGTTTTCATTTTAAAAACTACAATCTTAAAAACTGGTGCAATACCAGAATTCGCTAAAATGTTTGAAATTTACAGACAATTAACCCAAACACAAACGTATTGACTGTTGTTGGAGGAGGAGTACATCCTATACACACAGCATGTATTTTGGTACTTCTCCACTCGTCATTTTTAAATATATACTAAAAAGACTTTCTGAAATTGTTTGAAGCGAATCATTAAGACACGTACTTCTTTGGAGCTTTATGATGAAATTAAGAGGTTGACAATAGGTTCTTTTTATGCTGAAAAGCCATTGTTAAGGAACTTCAACATCAGCTCTACCTTAAAATTCAAGTAATTGCCTAATTGGTAGTATTATTTTGTCGAGATTCGAGGAAGCCTTTGCATCTATCATGTCTTAAAATATCATATTTGCAACTCCATAAGAGTCATAGAACAAAATCAGCTTACAAATTCCTTTTCACAAAACTACATACATTGTCCTTTTCAACTCTGCAAAACAGATTCAATAACAGAAACCCCTCCTGTCTCTAATCTCTACTACACTTCTTTGCATCCTAGTAATGACCAAACAATACATTTCAAGAACTGCTTCAAAAAGTAATATTCTCAAGAATAAACCCAACATTTTCTAAACTCAAACCCTTGACCAACGGATGTAGTCATACCCTAAGCCTGATATAATCTCAATCAAAAGAATCCAAACACACATTTATATACATATTTATGTTTAATTGGCAAGATTTAAACAAGTAATTAAAAAGAAGGGTTAGGGATTACTGACAGGGGCAAGATTGATACTGGCAAAACTTAGGGAATGCAGCTTCATCCCCATTATCATCCGCAGACGAAGAAGGAGAAGAAGAAGAATCGTTGATTGCCCTACATCTTCTGCATCTTTTCAGCACTTTCTTGAGGCGTTTGTACTCAACATGGCAGCAATTGTCCACGAACCTCTCTTGATTCGTTTCCAGATACTCAGAAAACTTCTCCCCAAACTTCATCCCGCAGATTTATCACTCCCGCATAAAATCCTCGTCCCTCAACAGATTGATTTCGAGTGGCTGCCGCTCAACAAAATTAAAATTCCCGATGCCCATAAATTGGAAAGGGCGTTTAATTTAAATAGAGTTTTTGGATAAATAGAGATGGGAATGTGGAGAGCATTGACGAAGAAGAAGAAAGAGGCGCAACGGCGCAGATTTATACGTGCGCGATTTTCGTGGGTGAAAACAATCTCTATCGCTAACCACTGCATGCATTGCACTTGTTCAATCTTTTCATTATTTTATTTCAACTTCAGTTTATAGGAAATTGAACGAGAGCCTGATTCTACAGCACGTGTATTGTATACTCCCTCCATCCCATTGACAAAAATTTGGGTGAAAGAGTTTCACTGTGCAACACCCACCCACCCGACTGGACCCGACCCATCCCAACCTGTTTGATCCGAGTTTGACCCGATCAAATCCCATTTGATCAATTTTTTTTCTTAATTTCCAGTTTCTTTTTCTTTTTTAAATTTTCCTCTTTTTTTGTTTGCCGTTTCTTCTTTGGTCAAGTCGCGAGCGAGGGGAGCCGAAGGCCTCGAAGCGAACCGTAAAAGTCTAAATTATTGCCCGCCGATTATCCTTATTTTAGTAATCGGAGCGAAGGTGAAGCCGTAAAATCGGAGCCGAAGGCTCCGCCAGAAAAGAAATCTGTCCATTTTTGCCGGACCGGCAGTCAATGGTCCGAAACCGTAATCGGAACCGACAGAGGAAGGGCCGGTTACGGGCCTCAATTTTGTCGAACCGTAACCGGCGGTTACTACATTTAAAAAAAAGTTATATATATATTGCATGAAACCGGCGGTTACAACAGTCGAACCGTCGAAATTCGCGGTTAACCGGCTGAACCGCCGGGCCGCCGGTTCCAACGGCTCCAAGGCAGAAAGTGCAGCAGCAACGACAGAATTGTTGGCAGCAGCAGCAACGGCTACAATTGTAGCCGTTTTTCATCCTTCTCATCCCCTATAAATACCACTCTTCCTCTCTTAATTTCTTGCATTTTAAGCTCTCAAATCCTCTTTTATTTTGTGTTATTTGTAGTATTGTATCACCATTTCCATTTTCACCATCACCAACTCTCTACACTTCCATTTCCACCGCCACGCCGCCACCACCTCCACGGCTCCACCACCTTCACGTCCACCTTCACCACCACTCTGTACTATGTCGAGGTCATCTCGTGTCGATAAGGGAAAGGCTATTGACCAAAATCAAGATGACAATGCTCGTGCTCCATCTCGATCCACAAGAGGAAGATCAAGAAGACAACAAGTTGCGGAAGAAATTGATAGAGCTTATGCCGAACAACTTCAAAAACAACAAGACGATGAAGAGTGGTATGAAAAAGTTCATAGGCAAGAGGACCTTTAGAACCGACAATCTCAACAACAATCCAACGCCGCCGGTGCCGGTACCGAAGACGAAGAAGAAGTTCAAGCACCAAGTGGTAGACCTCTCGTTTCGGATATCTTCCTCAAGCACTTCAAGAAATTGCCAAGAATTGAGGATACAAGCTCAAGCAACGATCCCGACGCCGACAAAGGACCAAAAAAATACAACGCATTTTGCAACTATTGCAACAATGTCTACAAATGGATGCATGGAGGAGGCTACGACACTGTAATACCCCAATTTTTAATAACGTGATTAATTAATTTTTTTAAGAAGGGCTTTTGCATTCTTAGGGAGCAATTAATTAAATTGATTAGGTCTTAATAATTAAGGAAGTAATTAAAGTTGGGCCAAAATGAAATAATGAGTTATGGGCCTGAAAATAAGTTTAATTAGTAGAATTCTTAGTTGGGCCTCATATTAATTTGTGTGTGTGGGCCGAGTGAAGCAGATTTATTTTTAGTTGGGAGTCCAACCCAATTTCTAGAAGAAAAACCCATTAGCACTAACAAATTATTTTATTTACTTACTGATGTAAAAGAGAAGGCCACGTCAGTAAAATCTGCAGCTAAATCTTGATGGCCAATTTTGTGGTAAAAAGATGAGAGGATGCACGTCATCCGTTTTGAAGCCAATCATTCCATAAAAGAAAAAATTACTACCTCTAAGAATATACTCAGTCACAACGCAAATCTTTACTGAATCACCATACTCATCACTCCAGTTTTACTACATACAAACAAACTGATGGTCCTGAAACGAGTTACTGGTGTATGGGGGGAGAATACACCAGTTAGGATTTTAAAACTTAACCCTTAAAAATTACTTCAACCGAGTAAAACGGACTCAGTTGGAATCTCACAGCTGAGTAAGCAACCTCAGCTGGAAGAGTGAGGATGTGCGGAATGTGGTGGAAATTAAAACTCGTTAAAACAACTCACGCTTTTATGCTCGGTTGGTCAAAAACCAAAACAGTTGAGAATGTGCAGATATGCAGTTTGTATGCCGGTTAGTTTAGTCAGTTAAAAATGCAATAAGTAACTGAATAAAAATAAACATAGGCACACAGGATTTAACGTGGTTCAGAGATAACCCTCCTACGTCTACAGGGAGTTGTGAGTCCACATAACTCTGTCCAAGTTCTTCTGGACAAACCACTCAGCTTACGCGGGCTGAGCAACCGTTAAGGATAAGTTTGCGGGTACTTATCAACCTTACAGTTTAGTTTCCGGGCACTAAACAGCCTAACTACTCAATTACAGGAAGAGTAGAATCCTAAACCTTTTCAGGTGAAAGAAAGTGTTTTCCAACTAAAAGCTCTAACTTGAAGTGAGCTATGATCTAACTCTCTACGAACTCTCACTAAGTGATGTTCTCAAGGTTCGATCTAAAGACACAAAAGCTATCTAATTCTAGAACTCTCAACAAGTGATGTTCTAAGAGATTCAGTTCAGTTCGTGAAGAATATTGCTCTATTTCTTCTCGTGTGTGTGTCTTGTATAATCTTCGAATGAATGAGGGCCTTTATTTATAGGCGGAGAGTATCAACTAGCCGTTGGAGGAGCTGTTGATCTCTGATCGTTGAAAGCGATGGCTTGTTTCTCATCTCTGCAGACTTTCCCGATATGGCATCTGAGTTCTTCTGCTTTCCATCTGAGACAGCCTTGTGTTGGGCCGAATGGGGTAATGACTGAGCGGTCAAACCCTCATGTGACTTCCTTTTGAAATTCAAATTCAAACCTTTCTGACAGTCAACCTCGGTTAGTCGGTTGAAAGTCTTGATCTTTATCTAAGTGGTCTTCAGCTGATGTTCTGTCTGAACCGTTGAACTCTCAGCTGACTTTGAACTTCATGTTGAGACTTCTTTATAACTTCTCCCTTCTTGAAACTTTCTCTTTATCGGATGACATTCTATAGCTGATGTTCCAACTGAATAGTTGGCTTGAACTCTCAGCTGTCAAAAAGCATAGCTCTCTCATCAGGCAGTCTTGTAACTGATGTTCCTCATCCGATCTTTCATCCGGGGTTGTATCCGAGTGTTGCTCTGTTGCCGTCTTCAGCTGGAGATCTGTAAAGATAAAATCTTAACATTGCTCAAACAGCGAGCCTAATAGCTAACAATAGGAACTGGCAACATCTACTCGGTTGGGGTCAGTTGGTTTTGGAATTCATCAAAACTCATACTAATAAATTTCCCAACACAAACCAATAACTCAAAACTCTCGATCAAACATGGAGCTTCGCTAATCTTATTTTCCGTTGCACCGAAATCTCTCGATCGATTTCAATCAGTAAGTTTCCCAACTCAAGCCAAACTTCTTCATTTCATTCACCTGCAAAATCATAATCTGATCATCCTTTTTAATTCAATGCAAATGTCAAAACAATAATACTCCAACCAGAGAAGAAGCTCTACTAGCTGTTTAAGGATTTCTGCAACAGAAAGAGCCCCAACTCCTTTCACTAAACTAAGGTAACACCAAAACTCTGTTTTTCATTCGTTATTCCATCACTCGCTTTCCTAAACCATCAACCCCAGACATAGGAATTTCCAGCATAAGATTCTACTTCTAAACTTTCTAGCATCTCATAATTTATATCCAACAGATGACAAGAGATTAGAGAATATAGGGATTAAGCAAAATATTAGAACCTTACCAGTTATCACGAGTCTGAAATACGACTCTTTCGAGTCATTTTATCGCAACATCAAGACCCGATCATGGGCTGCATAAGGCCTTCACGGAACGACAGTAGGGATGGCGGCTTCTCTCAAATCGTGTACGTTTTCAGTAAGCCGGAGGCGCGACGATGATGAACTCATATTTGTGTCCATCTTTTCTTGTGTTTTTCTTGTGTTTTTAGTCTTTATCGAGTCATTATGTATCTGGGAGGACATGCAAGTCGAGAGATAGTGTGAAGGGGAAGAACAGGTGGATGCTGGGCAAATCCGATGGAAAATTTGTTCTTGAGATTGCGATACGATGCAAATGGGCATAGGGCTGGAAGCTTGTAGCTGGGCAACATCGAAACATCCTTTCTATAAGTCAGGAAGCACCTCCCCATATCCTTAAGCTAACAGACAGAGTACTCGGAGGAGCCAGGATCGTGGTCAACACCGGAAGCAAAGCAGGATGCAGACGATGCAGGGCAAGATGAGAGTCGAGCAGCAGCAGGTTTCTTTTCCTTCAAGGAAGAAGATAAGGATCGGATGTTTCCTTCCTTATCCTAGCCGAGCCAAATCATGGAATAAATCTACCACACAAGGAAAGAAAGAACGTGCATGCGAAGGAAAGAGACAGAGGCGGAGGTTATGATATGCATGGGAAGAATCCTTATTCAACAAGGAATTCTTATTCAACAAGGAAACTTCCCTTCAACCTTAGAATCTCGTCGCCTATATATATGGCTAACTCTATCATGTAAGAGAGCTCTTCGAATTCAGTAGTTTAGATTAGTTTGCATCCTAGTTTGAGTGGAAGTAAGGAATAACAAGTCCTACGGGCGATTTACAGTTTATTACGTTCGTTTATATTTTCTGCACTTTAGTTTTAGTTGTTGGCATGAAGCCAAGACCCTGGTTGCTGACTACGCTTCTGGGCAGCAACCCCTTTCCAGATTTATGCTAAGTATGTTTTTCTTTATTTACTTTGTGTTCTTATTTAATATTATGTCTAGCTAAGTTTATTGTTTGGGTTGGATGTAGATGAAGTGATTCTAAATTACTCGTTCAAACTTGTGAGGTCTAATTCTGTTAGTTCGTTAATTAATTTTGTTCCCGAAACACTTAGGATTAATTCTAGACTTAATTGATATTGAAGTTGATTGATCACCATCTAGATATTGAGATTAAGTCATCAACAGAAATTGGGTTTAACACGAGAGTGTCTTTCGTGCCCAAGAAGGTAAAGGGTGTTTGAGAGCAGTCGGTATTGACCTACCTCTTGGCTGTCTTGGGTCTATTTATTCTTAATGCTTCTTGGGCAACATCGTTACTGAAGTGTCTTCGTGACGTTGTTGATCAAGAAAGGAGATCTTGCCTTCTGGTCAAGATCTGTAAAATTGATTAGACATAGGTTAAGTGTGTTAGCATCGTGACTTCGTGACCTTAGGGTGTTAGCTAATATTTGCCTTAAACCAAGTGATAAAATTAGTTAATTGAATATCCTTGCACCGATGAACGAGTGAAGAGTAATTATGATCATGGATTCGAAACCCAATCCAAACTCTTTTGTTATTTGATATTGTTATTTGTTGAGTACAGGTTATTTAGATACTTTGTGACCAAAACCCTTTTGTTGAGCAACATCTGAAGAACAAATTACGCCGAGTCCCTTGGGTACGATCCCGCTTGCCGCTGACTACTACCTTGTTGGGCAAGAGGTGTTTTATAAATATTATTTGTACGAAGTGTGTGACGAAAGCGCTCCGTCAGACGAACGCAGTGCTGTTGCTGCTGGCCGTGATGGCGGTGTTAGCGGCAACCAATGGTGGCGGAACAACGGCACGCCGGTCGGGGAAATCAGAAAGAATAGGGAGAGAGAAGGAGAAATAGAAGAAATATTAATAACCTTGAAATTAATTAGTAATCATAAACTAAAAATTAAAAGAAATAAGAAGGGAAAAGTATAGGAGTCTCACGCGGCGGACGAGACGAACAACGGCGGTGCTACTCGTTATTACCAACTGCTCGTTTGGCCAAGAAATAGGTGACAATCGTTTTCAAGGCCGCTGCCGTTTGGCCAAACAGGGGAATGGCGGCGTACGGTGATTGTGCCTTTGGGCGAACACACGGCGGCATCGACGACCCTAGCCCTAATGCTGATGTCTGAGGCGGAACAGAGACGAGACACCGGTGGAACTTCGTCGGAATTTGAGAGGTTGAAGCAAAACTAGAATTTCAGTTTTGTAGATTAGGGATCTAGGGCTTATAATTTGGGGGTTTTTAGTAGAATTCGAGCACAAGACGGAGATTCGAAAGAGGGAGGGACGAAGGGAAACGAGGGGTTGGGATGGTGATGATGGCGGCGAACTGCAGAAGCTCGCCGGAGAAAATAGTGAAGACTTTGCAGGCGTGAGAACGAGAGAATGTAGAGAGAGAGAGAGGGAGAGTAAAAGAGTGGGCGTGTCTTGGGCTTGGGCTTGGATTGTTAATTTATTGGGCTAACTTAGAAGTAAACTTTGAATAATATTTTGGGCTAAGAGGTGGGTCACAATCATTTTTTTTTTCGGATGGGCTGCTGCTGCTAAATGAGTTGACATGCTGATTTTGAGTACAACTACCACCTTGCACCAAAACGAGCATAACTTTCTTCTCGTTCAATATTTTCGAGATCCGTAAATTGGAGAGTAAACTAGATTTCAATAGCTTTCCATCGAAATATCGCACGACTGCTAATTCTTTCCGAGTTGTTCCAGAATCGCGTACGAAGATACAGAATTTGTGCAGATTTATTTCTTCACAATTTTTCCTTCGATTTTTGGTTTTCTTCGCAACCTTCGATATTAGTTCGACAAGTCCAGCCAGTGATTGATAAAAGATGTACGTCTAACTCTGTAAATTAATGAGACAAAATTTAGAAGAAATTCGAAACCTTTAACCGAGACTTAGATGAATGCAAAGCCCTAAAATCTAGAAATTGTTATCGAGTCCGTTATTCGTTTTTCTCTCGTCTAGTTCAGTTATTGAACTCGATTATTTTACCTTGAAAGGTGAAGCACAAGGGTGAATTTAAGACTCGAGGAAGGAGAATTTCGAATTATTCTATAAGACTACCAGGTGGGCTTTCCTACTATAAAATAACTCGAGTTTTACTTTATTTTCAAAATGCTTTAAAAGTATGTTTTGAAATGATTATCATGCATAAATGTTTCTGTGGATATCTCTTGAGCCTATCTGTGTTGGTTCGCCAACTTATGAAATCGATCGGATTCTGAGTTAGCCAAAGGGGTGCTTTCCAGAATTAGTGTACACAGTAATCGAGGTTGTGAGCTCCAAGATGGGCCGACCTCGGTGAGTGACGTTCGCGGAAGGTGGCCACCTTCCCCGGCGTTGGACAGATATGGCCATTGATGACATGATTATGCGATGAGCTCAAGTATGAAAATGAATTAGTAAACACAGGTTTATTTCATAAAAACCCATGTGTGTTACTGTTGCAGATGCATGATAATTTTCTATAAGTGTATATGTTTTGGCATGTGTTCACTGAGTACTTCTTTGTACTCACCCCTGCATATATTTCTAAATGTGTAGGTTGAGCAGTGTTGTGATGGCGGGTGTTGAGCGGAAAATCTTTTGCCAATGTCAAGCCTCGACTTCATATCTTCATATGTGAAGTCAATCTACATTTTTCCGCTGCAAACACTCTAATATTCTAATATTATGATATGTATGAAATATTCAAGTACTATGGATGTCTTCCAAATCTTTTGAACTTGTTCTACTTATATTATTGTACGCTACTCAAACCTTGTTGACCAACTCCTCGTGAATTGATCATCTTTATATGAATATTCTACTAGTTTATTTCTGAATATAAATATTTCCTCCTTGCTAATCACTCATTAATTCCCTTTCTATCCCGCTTCTTATCTCCCACCCCGAGTCATGCCCGGTTTAGTCGTCCTTAGGGATTTGGGGCTGTGACAGGCACACTAAGGCGACACATGGAGACTTGCCATCCGATGGAATACGGAATTCCACAAAGCCAAACACAACTTCGTGGATCAACTTCGGTGACGGGTACGCCTTTTAATGTCTTATTTAAATATGATCATAAGCATGCCGAAGATGTTATGGCTAGATATTGTGCTATGGAAAAACTACCTTTTATTTATGCCAATAGAATAACGTATGAATCATCGATAAAAGATGCATATTGTCCCCCCGCCAAAAAAATTGGTAGAAGTAACATGCTTAGGAGTATTAGGAGACAAGCTTTAGATAAAAAAAAACAAGAGTTAATGAAATATTTGATGCGTTTAGATCATAAAGTTTCTATTTGTGCGGATATTTGGACGGATTGTTATCATAAAAATAATTATATGGGAATTACATGTCATTGGGTTGATGATAAATGGACGTTACAAAAGCGTTTGATTGCATTTAGGGAGTTCGATGATCCACACACGACAAATAATATTGCTTTAATTATTATTACCGTTTTGAATGAATATCAATTGATGAATAAAGTTTTTTCGGTTGGTTTTGATAATGCATCGGCCAATACCGCTAGTATTCCACAATTAATTGCGGCTTGTAGTCCCACTTTTCAAGGAAAATATTTTCACAGTAGATGTATTTGTCATATTTTAAATTTATGTGTTCAAGATGCACTTGATATTTTTAATGAATTGGTTGAACCAATTAGAAAAGCCATTGCAATGTTGCATAAGAAGATAGATTTAGGCAAAAAATGGCAAAAATATTGTCGTCAAAAAAATCTTCAACATAGGAGTTTTGTTAGAGACGTATCACATCGTTGGAATTCGACCTACGACATGCTTAATAGTACTATAGAGTATAAAGAATATTTATGCGATTCTTTTAGAAAAGAATTTGCAACTACTCAATTAACCTTGTTACTCTCTTATTGGGATCAATGCATGGATTTATATGGTTTGTTGAAGGTTTTTAACAATGTCACCGTTCAATTATCGAGTGTTTATTATTGTACTTCCGTTCGTGTCTTGGAACATTGCATGTATATTGCTCTTAGTTTTAAGAATTGTTTTACTAAACCAAACTTGCAAGGTGTGATTTATTTTATGGTGCAAAAATGGCTAAAATATTTTACATATATTCCGGATGTTTTCTTGGCAGCTAAATTTTTGGATCCTAAATGGAAATATGATGGTGTTTGTCAAATGATAGATATTTATTATGATGCTTTCACGCAAATAGACTTTTTAGATGTACAAATTGACGGAGAACATATTTTATTTGATCTTCCTAATGTACAACAAATAAAAGATGAATTAGAAAGAACCTTAAGATCTTTTTTTAGCGAATATAGGACAACTCATAGTACTCTCGACATAAATCAAATGCCATCTCCTAGTATCCCAACCTCTTCATATTTACCACTCGAAATGATGAACTCTTTAGATCCCTTAGTTCAAAAATTAAGTACCATGTACCAAGATAGATCTTATGAACTCCCTAGGGGGTAAGGTAATAGTGAATTGGATATGTATTTGGGTTGTCGTTTGGTTTTTGGTGTTGAATTTAGCACTCCACAAATCGACGTATTGAAGTGGTAGTCCAAGAGAACGGAGTATCCAATACTCTCTATAATGGCGAAGGAGTTATTTGTTGTTCCCGCATCCACCGTCTCCGTTGAACAAGCTTTTAGTCTTAGTGGACTCATGTTAGACCAAAGAAGATCACATTTGAAACCAAGAAACGTCGAAGCTACGATGTTGGTCGATGACTGGACGAGGGCGGATCTTAGAGCTCAAGAAAATGATTGGAATAATGTAGATGAGAGCGAAAATGAAGAGTTCACCGAGATCGACTTATCCGAGGCGGAAGAGAATTAGACGGCATGATTAAGGTAATCAAACTACGTGGACTTTGATTCCTCTATGAGGATACGTAGGCAATTCAATTTTAATTGAAAGTAGAAGTAATTTCAAAAGAAATGTATGAAGTTGTAATGTATCAACTATCAAATATGTAACTTGTAATTCCAACAATATTCTTAATAATTCATTTTATTTTTTAATATAAGGAGTACTTGAATTTTTTTCATTTTTTTTTCTTAGTTTGTCTTAGAATATGTATATCCAACATATAATAGCAAAAAAATAAGAAAAATATATAAAATAAAAAACTAAAAAAAAAGTGCCTAGAAAACTCATTTTTTTCTGTACTTAACCGCCGGTTTTGTGCCGTTAACCGTCGGTTTTGAGCTGAACCGGCGGTTTGCGATATTTTTTTTTTGGCAAACCCTAAATTATATCTATAAATACACCCCATTCTATCAATTTGCATCCGCCTCTCTTTTCCTTTTCCTCAATTTTTCTTCATTTTTCCATTCTCTTTCAATTTTCTATTCTTCAATCATTTTCTTCTTCACCATCTCCAACTCTAACTCTTCTATCTTTTTCTTCAACTTCACCAACTTCACCAAGTCTTCATTTTAAAGTGTATTCTAAAATAATGCCTCCTTTCCCATCTACTTTTAGTGAGTTATTCACCAAACACTACACCCGTCATGATGAGCTATTGCCGGACTATACAAAGCCAACATATCGTGTTGTTTGCAATTATTGCAATTGTGATTTTAAGTGGCAAACCGGTGGAGGTTACGGTAAGCTAGTTGGTCACATTGAAAAGAAGCATCGAATTGAGAGTCTTTCACACATTCTCCGGTGATATTTCACATTGTAATGTTTGTACTTTGTATTTGTAGTGTTTATTTTCGAATTCAACTTCAATTGAAGTTAGTGTTTGTTGTGTTTGTTAGTTAGTTCTCCTAATCCTAATGTTTTAGACTTATTTGTGTTTGTCACTTTGTTGGTGTGTAATATTTTATCCTAATTTTAAATCTTAATGTGTTAATTGTGTTTGTTAATTTGTTTGTTTATAATATTTCAATTTCACCTTTCTATTAAAATTAGCTGTTTTGTTCTTATTCTTGTAATGTGTTTGTAATATAGTAATAGAAGGAAGAAAAGGGTTGATTAATTAAAAAAAAAAAATTGACGGTATTAACCGGAACCGGCCAGTTTTTAACCGGAACCGGGACCGGGACCGGCGGTTTCTTGAACTGGCCCGTAACCGGCAATAGTGTTGACGGGCCGATTCAGGTTGATCCATCGACTAACCGTGAACCGGCGGGCCGAGGCCCGTGGGCAAGTCTAATTCTACAGCACGTGTATCGTATACTCCCTCCATCCCATTCACAAAAATTTGGGTGAAACAGTTTCACCGTGCAACACCCACCCACCCGACCTGTCACAGCCCCAAATCCCGAGGGACGGCAGATACCGGGGTGCGACTGGGGTTGGATTAAAGAAGCGGGGAAGAAGGGGGCTAACTGACTAATCATACATGAAAGGCATCAAATAAACCATGAACAAGACTTGAATATAATAAAGAAAGAGTTAATCGCTAAGGATTACTCGACAAAAGTACACAGAGAAACTAAGTTCATATTTACAGACTTAAACTACAGTGTATTGTTCAAAAGTACATATTTGTAAAGACTTAGAGTTCTGCAGCGGAAGAGTCTTAACTAAGGCATCCTATCCTTTCAACTCAACTTCAACCGTTGCCGCTCTCGTCGCTTCAACCTGCACATTTAGAAAACAATGCAGGGCTAAGTACAAACGTACTTAGTGGGAACGATGCCTAAATCATAATCATAAGTATAGATAAATATGGCATTTCATAATTGTAGCACATCGGGGTTTTATTGAAAAGAGCCCGTGTCTACTAAACATTTTCTGACTCTTTTCTCATAAATCACTCGCGCGAGCATTTTCTGACTGATGTTACGTTCAATCTTGACCAATTCTCATTCACCGTGGCTGGTACCCCTCAACAGGATATCACATACACCACAGGTTACAAAGTGCACTAACTCTGGAAAGCACTTAGCAGCTAACTCAGAGCCGATCGTTAGTTAACCTAGTTAGATTAACTCTAAATTTGGAAAACACGAATGTTGACTCAGATAGGTACAAGAGAACTTACATAAAACATAAAACAGTTCATGCCATAATATCACTTTGAAAACACAGATATCAAAGCGATAAAGAAAGATTTTTCCGAGCATTGCTCGTTTTATTTTGTATATAAAAGCCCACCTCGTAATACAGAACTAAAAGCACTAGCTTCCAATCTTCGGATCTTCCGTCCTTTCTTTACAGCTGGCTTCCTCCTTCATCGTAAAATAATAACACTTAAAATCAATTCGTAAAAGATAATCGATCAAAGAAACTCGAAAAAGTTTTAGTCGTTTCATTTCTTTAGGCAATTGCACGCTTACTAGATTCATTTTACTTTAACGGGAACGAGACTCGTACAAATCCCGTTTAGAACTCGAAAGGTCTCATACTCGACTCTTAGGTCAGTAGAGAGGGTAGTTGATAGCTTAATACAACATAAAAGATCATAAGGAACTAGTTGGAAAGAATCAACTTAGGAAAATTATGTTTTAGTTCATTAAACAACTTATGCAATTTCTCGCTTAACTACTTCTTTACTTGAATGGATAAGAGGTGAGATCTCGACTGGTTTTTATCACTCAAGGCTCCATACTTGACTCTAGGGTCAGTAGGAAGATATTCATTAGATAATATGGTTTAAACGATCGAAAGAAACTAAGTTGCGAACGAAACAACTTAGAAGAAATGAAACTGAAATTTCACTGCGCATTACAGTGACTCTGGGGACTGCCCAGAACAGGGAATCTGGAAACAGGGGATGATCCCTGTACCTTTGGAAAGTTTGGGATGTCTAGTTTACGCTCCAATTTACGGATTGCAAATCCGATAAACGAGCTAAAAGTTATTACAGTTTCCGGCGAAGGTCGCAAAACTGCCGCGCTAACCCTAGTTGCTCGATAGAATCGACGTATAACGTCTTAGGTTCGTTCTAAGCTCTCGAATTCGATTTCTTTAGAAACTGGACCCTCAAGGCAGTCATCACGTACTCCCGTACGTGATGAACTCCTTCTCAAAACTCGTCCGATAGCACGACGTTCTAAACGTCGGCTTCCAACTAACAAGTACTAAACCAACAAGTTATTCAAATTTCTCGATCTAGTTCTCGACTATCACTATAGCTCATATTATATTAGCTCGAAAGCTCATGACATCAACTACAAAGTTGTTCTCAAGTCCATCATAGACAATAATATAAAATTAGAATTCTCATTTGACTTCTCGGTTATTAGTTACGACTAATTGTTCGTCTCTTACGCGATTTTCAAAGTTGTCGGATTCCGTTCAAATTTCACGTCATTAAACTAAATCTAACGAGAATCACTTTTATGAATACAATCATTTCATACTAACACTATATTTCAACTTACGACGAGTTCTTCGTCTCTTACATTCCATAAAATATTTTTAGAAAAATCTAATTAAATTCCCATTATCAACTAACATCATTTGCAACTATATTCCATCAACTAAACATCAATTAAATCAAACACATGAAAACCCCTAATACCTTAATAATTTTCGGTATTACCCCTAAGGATAAGAGGTGATTTTCTTCTCCAATTAACACCATTTATTCATTAATCATCCTATTATAACAACAATTAATCAATTGCAATCCAATTACGTACTAGCATGCAAAAATCCCCAAATTCAAACTCAAACCCTAATTGGTTTTCAACAAAGCATGGGGCTTTCGATTTCTCTTTGTTCTAATCACTAATTAAGCACCTCTTAAGCATGAATTTATCATCAATTGAAGAAATCCAAAAATCCTACAAAATCCCTAAAAATTTCGGTAATATAGAGGATATTAGGGTTCTTGATTTTGTTCAATTCTAATCCCTAATTACCCTATCTAACACATCTAATTTCATTAATTCAAGATCAAAACATCTAAATCATCTTTCCTAAAATTTCGATCAAGAAGAAAAATAAAAGATGGGGAATCCAATTGGATAGGAGTATGGAGGAGTTGAATACCTTGATAATTAATGAAGAAAGTATTAGGTTTGGATGGTTGGATGATGACTTGTGATTTTCTTCTTGATATGAGCTTGAAGTTCTTCAATGGAGGAGAAGAGATGAAGATGAGAGAGTGATGAGGTGAAGCTGCCGATTTCTAAGGGTGGGAGGGAGAGATAGATTTAATTTGAATTAACAAAATGTTATAAGGTTGAATATGTGTAAAGTTGCAATAGTAACTATATTAGGTGTCCCTTATTTAACTAATAAAAATCAAAATATCCTCTAAAGTGAGGGGATGAAGTCGGTTGGAAGGAGAGGGAAAAGAAAAATACGCGCTTTTCCGGCGCGATCCGATGTTACGGAAATCGAACGACGAAAAACGTAGCTCGGCACAAAATCGTCGCGATCCGATTCGACCGAAAATTCTAACGTATAAAACTTAATCGGAAAATAAATTTATAAAATTTATTTTGACAAAAACTCGGGACGACACAGTCCGAGTTTCGTCCGGAAAATCATAAAAACGAACTTTCTCGGGCGAGTTCGTATCGCGATATCGTGAATGTAAAAATCAGACGGTTTTCCGTTCTGAGTTCACGAACTAAAAACTTTTCGTACGCGCTAACCCTAAATACAGTAGTCGTATAGCTGACTTCCGTAATTTATTTTCGGAAACGGATTCGACCGTTAGTCTTAGAATTCAAAATCGTAAACTTAGGCGTGCAAAGCCATTTATTTAATTAACTTTAATTTTTTTTGAAATCGTAAGGAATTTATGGGGCATTACACGACCCGACCCGTTTGATCCGGGTTTGACCCAGTCAAATCCCCCTTTGACCAATTTTTTGTTTTTAATTTCCAGTTTTTTTTTCTTTTTTAAATTTTTCTCTTTTTTTTCTTTGCCGCTTCTTCTTTGGTCAAGGCGCGAGCGAGGGGAGCCGAAGGCCTCGGAGCGAGCCGTAAAAGTCCAAATTGTTGCCCGCCGATTATCCTTATTTTAGTAATCGGAGAAAAAAAAATCTGGAAATTAAAAAATTGAAAAAAAAAATCACTGTAGCGCGTGAGACCCATGCGCGGCGCGTGGATCTCATGCTCGGGGCGGGGCAGCGCGTGGCAGGTCGGGTTGGGTCACGTATCCATTTGCACGGTGCATAAGTATGCACTGGAGTCCTTCTCCCCCATATTTATGCATAATTTTAGTGGGGACAGGGTTTATGAAAATCCTGAAAAGTGATGTAGGTAGAGAAAAAGTATGTATATTTGGAGATGGGATCCCATATTATAAGGGTAACAAGTGAAATATTTATTTCTTAAAATGAATTTTGGAGGACAAATGAAAAAGGAAAACTATGCATAAATATGGGGGACGAAGCGAGTATATTGTTGAAATTAATATTGAGTTAAATTTAATTAAATACAAAACATTTCACAATATACTAATTTCGGTCACCAAGTTTTTTCCTATCTTTCTTTTTTGGGACGGTTCCCAAATATTTTTTCTATTTACTTTTGAACACTACTCCACAATAAATTATTATCTCTTACCCTTACTTTATCAACTTGTTTATCTAAAATACCACATATGGTCTTCCATGCAATTAGTTGCATACAATTCAACCAGTTCGATGGATCCGCGTGTTTTCTATTTTTCTTTTTTTTGTTTGACCACAGGCGCTTCGCTTATATATATGTATTGTCCGTAATAATTTACAAAATACTTGGTAGCCTAGCGGTAGAAGGCTCCGGTTTTCACTTGAGGTCGCGTGTTCGAAGCTCCTGAGCTGTGCCTTATTTGAATTAAAGGCCCTTGTACTTTTTTTTTCAAATTTGACACTTTATTAGGAAAACTAATATAAGCTTATCGGATAAATAACATACTTGCATTGTAGTCCAATGGTAGCGCTAAAGACACTTGTTGCTACCCTTCCAGCATACATGGGTTCGAATTACATGACGTTCAAGATTCAGATTTTTTCTTTTCTCTTAATTTTGTTTCTCTGCTCTCTTTTTTTTGGTAGTCCAACCCTCTTGCATTTTTTTCCCTTTTTTTTTCTTTCTTTTCTTTTGTTTTGTGTTTCTTTTCCTTTTTTACTATTTTTAATTTTTTTTAAGTATTTTCATTTATTTTTAAATTAATAAGAATTATTTGTTATTTATTTTTTACATTTACCTTTCTTTTTCTTTTTTTTTATTACTTTCTCTTTGTTTTTGTTTTCTTTTCCTTTGTTTCATTTTTTATATTTATTTTCGTACTTATTTTGACTTATTTGTAAATTAATAAGAGTTGCTAGTTACTTATTTTTTATATTTATGTTTTATGAGTTCTCGTGAATAAAGTAACAATCGTCGTTAAAAAAATTAATTATTATGAAATATTATCTTTTTTTAATATCAATAATTACTTTTCATCACGATAATAATTACTTGACCGAATTATCAAAAGTACAAGTTGTTGTGAATAAAAATAAACATTGTCGTCAAGAAAAATAATATTTTTGAAACATTACTTTTATTCATTTCAATGATTCCTTTTATTACGACAATAATTACTTGACCAAATAACTAAAAGTACATATTGTCATGAACAAAAGTAAATATTGTCGTGAAGAAAAGTAATGATTGTGAAAATTGTATTTCTTCATATCAATAATTATTTTTCTTAACGATAATAATTACTTTACAAAATAACTAAAAGTACAATGTGTCGTGAATAAAAGTAAATGTCATCATTAAGAAAAGTAATAGTAGTGAAACATTATCTTTCTTCATATAAATAATTATTACTTTTCATGACGATAATAAGTACTAGACCAAAACTAAAAGTTCAAGTTATTGTGAATAAAAGTAATCATTACCGTGAAGAAGAGTAATCGTTGTGAAACATTACCTTTCTTCAAATCCATGATTAGTTTTAATCACGAAAATAATTACTTGACCAAATAACTAAAAGTACAAATTATCGTGAATAAAAATAAACATTGTCGTTAAGAAAGTAATAGTTGTGAAACGTTACCTTTCCTTCATATCAATAATTCTTTTCATCACGACAATAATTATTTGACCGATCTGTAGACACTTCTTAGTCCTATCTGTAGACACTTCTTTGACTTCTTCTTCATTGTTGTCCTCAGCAAATTTACTAGCTATGGGCTGTCTTGAAAGCCTATCTCGAAGCTCTCTCAGTTTTGCTTTCTTGGAATTCAAGTACCAATTATTTTAGAGCATGGAAAAGGTAGAATGATAATGTTAGCAAAACTTACAATGATTATACTAATAAAGCATACCGACATTCTTCTATAATGGCCAGTTAGAAAGCAATTATATTGTCTAACTTGGAATAGGTACTCAGTGAACAGAAAATAACACAATCATGAGATAGTGATACAAATGAAAAGCACTCCTCACCTTGTTCAACAATAAGGTCATCTACCACGATTGCAATTTGTCAAAAAGAAAAATAATAGGAAAAGAAAAAGGTCAATTTAATACTCAACTTAGGAATGCTCTCAACTGCAGCAACCGAACAAGTTCGTATAATAACAGTTATGTACCTAGTTCAAATGCTCATATTGTTTGTTCCCAAGACCGAATACACCATACTGAAGATTCTTAAGCCATTCCCCCCTATCTTTTCCCTGCAACAACAAAACTCAACATTAACTTAAAACATCAAATCTAGTGTGGAAGGGAAAACCAATCATTGTAAAGATGTTCCACCTCAGTAAACCACTTGTAGAACCTCATTGCATTATCAGTAGGACTCCTCTTCATCTCTACTGAAAGAGTCGCTTTCTGCAGCGAGAGATCCATCAGAATCTTTGTCTCCGACTGGAAAACTGCTAAAAGCACAATACAAGGTAGATCATTATTCACTATTTTGAACTCAATACATTTAAATTTCAGCCAAAGGAACTAAATTGCAATGAAAACTATGTATGCAAGTCATGATCCCCCTAAGAAAAATAAAGAGAGCCCACGAAAGTGAAAATTCGAAGAAACCAGCAGAGAAATACATGCATCTAGTAACAGGGGACAATTTAGATTTTTGATTCATGAGATTTCTCAAACATCAAAGAACATTAAATTTTCTCCAACAAGTAATCCATCAAGCAAGATAAGACTTCAGGCAGAAGAATTTGTAACATATGATTTCTTATCAATAATACCCTGTCACAGCCCCAAATCCCGAGGGACGGCAGAAGCCGGGGTGCGACTGGGGTTGGATTAAAGAAGCGGGGAAGAAGGGGGCTAACTGACTAAACATACATGAAAGGCATCGATAAACCATGAACAAGACTTGAATATAAATAAGAAAGAGTTAATCGCTAAGGATTACTCGACAAAAGTACACAGTAGGAACTAAGTTCATAATTACAGACTTAAACTACAGTGTATTGTTCAAAAGGTACATATCAAAAGAAGACTGAGAGTTCTGCAGCGGAAGAGTTCTAACTAAAGCATCCTATCTTTCAACTCAACATCAACCGTCGCCGCTCACCGTCGCTTCAACCTGCACATTTAGAAAACAATGCAGGGCTAAGTACAAACGTACTTAGTGGGCACGATGCCAAAATCATAATCATAAGTATAGATAAATATGGCATTTCATAATTGTAGCACATCGGGGTTTTATTTAAAAGAGGCCCGTGTCTACTAAACATTTTCTGACTGATTTTCACAATTTACTCGGCCGAGTATTTTCTGGTATGCTATGTTCAATCTTGACCAATTCTCATTCACCGTGGCTGGTACCCCTCAACAAGATATCACATACACCACAGGTTACAAAGTGCACTAACTCTGAAAAGTACTTAGCAGCTAACTCAGAGCCGATCGTTAGTTAACCTAGTTAGATTAACTCTAAATCTGGAAAACACGAATGTTGACTCAGATAGGTACAAGAGAACTCACATAAAATATAAAACAGTTCATGCCATAATATCACTTTGAAAACACAGATATCAAAGCAATAAAGAAAGATTTTCCGAGCATTGCTCGTTTTATTTGTATATAAAAGCCCACCTCGATATACAGAACTAAAAGCAAAAGCTTTCAACTTCGGATCTTCCATCCTTTCTCTACAGTTGGCTTCCTCCTTCATCGTAAAATAAAAATACTTAAAAACGGGTCGTAAAAGATAATCGATCAAAGAGAATCGAAATAAGTTTTAGTCGTTTCATTCTTTAGGCATTTGCACGCTTACTAGATTCATTTTACTTAAACGGGAACGAGACTCGAACAAATCCCGTTTAGAACTCGAAAGGTCTCATAGTCGACTCTTAGGTCAGTAGAGAGGGTAGTCGGTAACTTAATACGACTTAAGAGATCATAAAGAACTAAGTTGGAAAGAATCAACTTAGAAGAAATTACGTTTTAGTTCATTTAAACAACTTATGAAATTCCTCGCTTACTACTTCTTTACTTGTACGAATAAGAGATAAGATCTCGACTGGTTTTATCACTCAAGGCTCCATACTTGACTCTAGGGTCAGTAGGAAGATATTCGTTAGCTATTACGGCTTAAACGATCGAAAGAAACTAAGTTGTGAACTAAACAACTTAGAAGAATTGAAACTGAAATTTCACTGCGCAAACGAGTAACTCTGGAGACTGTCCAGAACATAGGATTTGGAAACAGGGGACGAGCCCTGTACCATTGGAAAGTTTGGGATGTCTAGTTTACGCTCCAATTTACGGATCACAAATCCGATAAACGAGCTAAAAGTTATTATAGTTTCCGGCGAGGGTCGCAAAACTGCCGCGAAAACCCTAGTTGCTCGATAGATTCGACGTATAACGTCTTAGGTTCGTTCTAAGCTCTCGTATTCGATTTCCTTAGAAACTGGACCCTCAAGGCAGTCATCACGTACTCCCATACATGGTGAACTCCTTCTCAAAACTCGTTCAATAGCACGACGTTTTAAACGTCGGCTTTCAACTAACAATTACTAAACCAACAAGTTATTCAAAACGCGTTCTAGTTCTCGACTATAACTATAGCTCATATTATAATAGCTCGAAAGCTTATGACATCAACTACAAAGTTGTTCTCAAGTTCATCATAGACAATAATATCAAATTAGAATTCCCATTCGACTTCTCGGTTATTAGTTACGACTAAATGTTCGTCTCTTACGCGATTTTCAAAGTTGTCGGATTCCGTTCAAATTTTACGACATCAATCCACATCTAACGAGAACCACTTCTATGCATAAAAATATTTCATAACATCATTATATTTCAACTTATAACGTGTTCTTCGTCTCTTACATTACATAAAATATTTTTAGAAAATTCTCAATTTAATTCTATAATCAATTAACATCAATTGCAACTATATTCCATCAACAATTCATCAACTAACATCAACACATGAAAAGCCCTAATTCTGACTATAATTTTGGAAGACGAATGGGACCGGTCTGCTAACCTGGTAGTAGACTAATGAACTAATGAGGAGCGAAACATTTTTAGTTCAAAATACTCTTGATCAAAGATCCGCCGGTAGTGTTCCACACTATGGATAAGAGGGTGATTTTCTTCTCCAATTAACACCATTTATTCATTGATCAACCTATTATAACAATTATTAATCAATTGCAATCCAATTACATACTATCATGCATAAATCCCCAATTTCATTACTCAAACCCTAATTGAATTTCACAAAAACATGGGGCTTTCGATTCCTCTTTGTTCTAATCACTAATTAAACAACTCTTAGGCATGAATCTATCATCAATTGAAGAAATCCAAAAATCCTACTATTTTACCCTAATTTTCGGTATTGATCAAGAGTTAGGGTTCTTAAATTTTGATCAATTTTAAACCCTAATTAACCTATCTAGCATATCCAATTTCATTAAATCAAGATCAATTCATCTAATCCATAATCCTAATTTTCGATCCAAAAGAAGAAATGAAAAGAAGAGAATGATGGATGGATAGAAGTTAAGAGGAGATAATTACCTTGCTAATTAATGAAGAAAGTAGTAGGTTTGGATGGATGAATCAATACTTGTGTGTTTCTTCTTGGAGTTCTTGAAGCTCTCTTCAATGGAGGATGAAACATGAAGATGAGAGAAGGAGGATTGGGGGCTGCCGATGTTGTGGTGATGGGAGGGAAGGAAATGAATTTAATTTTGTTAACTTAGGATATAAGATGCAAGGTGTAAAGTGTGAATAGTTCTAGCTAAGGTGTAAAGTGTGAATAGTTCTAGCTAAGGTGTCCCTTAATTAAACATTATAAAACACAAAAATCTAACATGTGAGAGGGGTGAAGGTCGGCCAAGGGAGAAAGAAAGGAAAACTACGGGCTTTTCCGGCGTGATCCGACGTTACGGAATACGTTCGACGAAAAACGTCGCTTGGCACAAAATCGTCGCGATCTGATTCGACCTAAAATTCTAACGTACAAAACTTAATCGGAAAATAAATTTACAAAATTTATTTTGACAAAAACTCGGGACGACACAGTCCGAGTTTTGTCCGGAAAATCATAAAAACGAACTTTCTCGGGCGAGTTCGTATCGCGATTTCGTTAACGTAAAAATCAGACGGTTTTCCGTTCTGAGTTCACGAACTAAAAACTTTTCGTACGCGCTAACCCTAAATACAGTAGTCGGCTAGCTGACTTCCGTAATTTATTTTCAGAAACGGATTCGACCGTTAGTCTTAGAATTCAAAATTGTAAACTTAGGCAAAGCCATTTATTTAATTAACTTTAAAATTTTAAGAACGTAAGGAATTTACAGGGCATTACATACCCCATCCATCCATACCTCTCAAGTCTCAATCAACACATGCATTAATACAATTGATAAGTTTACCTCATCAATGATGATTACTAGTAAGGCAATTCATATACTGTTGCTTGTTTTGCTTGTTCTGCATCAACAAAGTTACAAGCCATCGTCGGCAAGGCAGCTGAAGCTCGACACCCGGAATCCACCTTCCCAACTGAAGTTGGCTGAGAGACGAAAGCTCAGAGCCTCATCAGGTATACAGTGGCCGTAGCATAACTTGATTCACCACAATGGGTATAACTCCACCACTGCGCCCATGTTTCCCCCAAGCCGGGTTCATTGTTTGGGATATCTATGTTTTACTTTTAACCTAGTATTTGTTGGTTCTTCCTTCTATCCCTTCTCTTAGGACATATAGATGCCAATCAGATCTATACTCTCTATCTTGTAGAATTTTGTGAAAATAATTAATCTATTAAGAGTAATCAAATTCACATCATGTGAAGGATCACACTCGGTTCAGTATCCCTCTAAATATAATTCATCTTCTGGAGCAAATGCATCAACTAACAACCACAACTACTAGAAAAAACAATACATTCATTACATAATAACAACATAGCAATACTCATCATCATCATCATCGGGTGAAAATGAAGACACAAATGATTGAGCTACAACTACTAAAGAAAACAATAAATTCATTACATAAGAACAAGATCCCAGACCAGATCAACATTTAATTGAATTAAACTAAAGAAAAGCCCTAATCTAAAATAAGAAAAAAAGAAAAATAGGATACCTTCGAATTCAGAAAAACGCAGCGAGAGACAGCCAAAATAGACGACAATGTAATACCCCGAATCTTTATAACCCTAATTAATCGTCATAAATGTGATCATGTGTGCCTAAGTGCTTCTTAAATGTTATTATACGTGCTTATGTGTAATTCTATGTGATAAAAATTTCCGAAGACAAATTTCCTCGTGAAATTAATAAAATGCCCCTGAAGGGCAAAATCGTAATTTTGAGACCAATGATACGAGTTTGAGAATTTTCTGAGATCATTTGAGTCGAATTTGAATTTATTCTAAAAATGCAACTAATATGAATAGTAACCCGTCACGACTTTTTACTACTTTTTCGTTATTTAGAAATTTCCCTTGAAACTTAGGTGTTTCTGAAACTAGAAATTATTTCGTGACTAATGACGCAAGTTAGAAAGAAATCCAAGATCTAGAAATCGAGGTTTGAGCTATTTTTGAATCTGAAACGAACATGCACGGTAGAAATTTCCGACTTTTGTGTTATTTGAAATTTATGTATGAAAGTTGGGCTCTTTAGAATTTATAAATTATTTCACGAGTAATGGTGAGAGTTAGAGTAAAATTCGATGACTAGAGAGTGCCGAAAAGAGGGAATAAAGTTTAACATTGAAGAGGGATACATTATATTGATAAAATCTTTTATATCTGGGATTTTTATCTGATAAAGATTAAAATTCTTCCATCCTTATCAGCTGGTATCCAAGAGTTCAAGAATCTTCTTGTCACAGCCCCAAATCCCGAGGGACGGCAGAAGCCTGGGTGCGACTGGGGTTGGATTAAAGAAACGGGGAAGAAGGGGGGGCTAACTGATTAAACATATATGAAAAAGACATCATTAAACCATGAATAAGACTTGAATATAATAGAAAGAGTTAATCCCTAAGGATTTCTCGACAAAAGAACAAAAAGAAGCTAAGTTTATATTACAGACTTTGACTACAAGTATTGTTCAAAAAGTGATCTCAAAAGAAACACAGAGCTTGGCAGCGGAAGGGTTCTAACTATGCATCCTATACTTTAACTCAACATCAACCGTCGTCGCTCACCGTCGCTTCAACTTGCACATTTAGAAAGCAATGCAGGGCTAAGTACAAACGTACTTAGTGGGCACGATGCCGAAAACATAATCATAAATATAGATAAATATGGCATTTTATAAATGTAGCACATCGGATTTTTATTGAAAGAATCCGTGTCTACTAAACATTTTCTGACTTTTTCTCATAAATCACTCGCGCGAGCATTTTCTGACTAATCTTACGTTCAATCTTGACCAATTCTAATTCACCATGGCTGGTACCCCTCAACAGGATATCACATACACCACGGGTTACAAAGTGCACTAACTCTGGAAAGCACTTAGCAGCTAACTCAGAGCCGATCGTTAGTTAATCTAAAAGGACTAACTCTAAATCTGGAAAACATGAATGTTAACTCAGATAGGTACAAGAGAACTCACATAAAACATAAAACAGTTCATGCCATAATATCACTTTGAAAACACAGATATTAAAGCGATAAAGAAAGATTTTCCGAGCATTGCTCGTTTTATTTGTATATAAAAGCCCACATTGTAAAATACAGAACTTAAAGCAGAAGCTTCCAACTTTGGATCTTCTGTCCTTTCTCAACAGTTGGCTTCCTCCTTCATCGTAAAATAAACATACTTAAAAACGGGTTGTAAAAGATAAACGATTAAAGAGAATCGAAGAAGGTTTTAGTTGTTTCATTCTTTAGGGCATTTGCACGCTTACTAATTTGTTTTACTTAAACGGGAAACGAGACTCGTACCAATCTCGTTTAGAACTCGGAAGATTTCATACTCGACTCTCAGGTCAGTAGAGAAGATAGTCGATATCTTAATACGACTTTAAAGATTAAAAGAAACTAAGTTGGAAAGAATCAACTTAGGCGATTTACATTTTAGTTCTTTAAACGTTTTATGAAATTTCTCGTCTATTACTTCTTTAATGAAAGGATAAGATATAAGATCTCGACTGGTTTTCATCACTCAAGGTTCTATACTTGACTCTAAGGTCAGTAGGGAGATGTTCGTTAGATAAAAACGGCTTAATCGATCAAAAAAGACTAAGTTGTGAACTAAACAACTTAGAAAACAAGAAACTGAAATTTCACTGCACAGTCCAGTACCTCTGGAGGCTGTCCAGAACAGAGGATTTGGAAACAGGGGGTGAGCCCTGTACCATTAGAAAGCTTAAGAAGTCTAGTTCGCGCTCCAATTTACGGATCACAAATCCGAATAACGAGCTGAAAGTTATTACAGTTTCCGGCGAGGGTCGCAGAAACTGCCGAACAAAACCCTAACTGCTTGAAGGTTGGACGTATAACGTCTTAGGTTCGTTCTAAGCTCTCGTATTCATTTTTTAGAAACTGAACTCTTAAGGCAGTCATCATGTACCTCCGTACGTGACGAACTCCTTCTCAAAACGCTCAAAAGCACGACGTTCTAACGTCTTATTTCAACTACCAATTACTAAACCAACAAAAATTCAAAACGCGTTCTAGCTCTCGACTATTACTATAGCCCATATTATATCAACTAGAAAGCTTATGACGTCAACTAGAAAGATGTTCTAAATTTCATTGTAAACAGTAATATCAAGTTAGAATTCCCATCCGACTTCTCGATTATTAGTTACAACTAAATATTCGTCTCTTATGCGATTTTTCAACATTGTCGGATTTTGTTCAAATTTTACGACGTTAAACTACGTCTAACGTGAAACGTTTTCATACATGCAAACACATCTTAACATCATTATAACTCAGTTTATATGGTGATCTTTATCTCTTATGTTTCATTAAACATTTTTAGAAAATTCTCATTTAAATTCTATAATTAACTAACATGATTTGCAACTATATTCCATTAACAAATCATCACTTATATTAAACATGTATAAACCCCTAATTACTCTATAAATTTCTGGTTTTATATAGATGTTAAGGGGATGATTTTCTTCTCCAATTAACTACATTTATTCATTAATCAACCTATTATAACAACTATTAATCAATTGCAATTCCAAAATCAACTAACATGCATCAAAACCCCTAAATTCATTTCAATTTTAATTGTAATTTCACCAACACACATAGGGCTTTTGTTTCCTTTTCATTTCAAACACCAATTAAACATCTATGAAGCATGAATCCATGATCAAAAGAAGAAAAACAAAAATCCTACAAAATCCTCAAAAAAATTCTGCATTCACATAGGTTTTAGGATTCTTGGTTTTGATCAATTTTAATCCCTAATTATCATATCTAGCACATCCCATTTCATTATTCCAAGATCAAACTATTTATTCCAAAACCTTAAAATTTCGAACAAGAAGGAAAAAGAAAAGAAAAGAAAATTAATTGGATAGGATTGTGGAGAAGATCATTACCTTAAGAATTAACAAAGGATGTATGGAATTGAATGGATGGATTGATGATTTGTGTTCTTTCTTCTTGCTCTTGGAAGGTCTTCAATGGAGGTGAAGAAGTGAGGAAGATGAAGAAAATGGAGATTGAGAGAGAGTTGCAGCCGAGAGTGAGTGAGAGATGGAGAGAAAGTGTTTGTTCAAGTGTTTGAAATGATTAAAGGTTGAAAGATGTGGAAAGTAAGGTTTAGGTGTCACTTAGATAAGTATTTATCAACATGCATGTCTCCACCTAAAATAACTAAAAATTATAAAAAAAACAAGAAGAAAATCGGCTGCCATGCAGAAAAAATTAAGAGGGTTACGGGTTTTTCTGGCGCGATCCGACGTTACGGGAAAACGAACGACGAAAAATGTTGCTCGGTACAAAAATCGTCGCGATTCGATTTGACCTTAAATTCTAACGTATGAACTTAATTAGAAAATAAATTTACAAAATTTATTTTGACAAAAACTCGGGACGACATAGTCCGAGTTTCGTCCGGAAAAACATAAAAACAAACTTTCTCGGCGTGTTCGTATTGCAATTTCATGATTATAAAAATTAGACGATTCTCCGTTCTTAGTTTACGAACTAAAAACTTTTCGTACGCGCTAACCCTAAATACCGTAGTCATCTAGCTGACTTCTGTAATTTATTTTTAATAACGGATTCGACCGTTAGCCTTAGAAATCAAAAATTGTAAATTTAGGCGTGCAAAGCCATTTATTTGGTTAACTTTAAATATTAAGAACGTAAGGATTTTATGGGGCATTACATCCTACCCCCCTTACGAAAAATTTCGTCCCGAAATTTGCATACCTTCTGCAAAAAGATGAGGATATCGCTCCTTCATCTTTTCCTCGAGTTCCCATGTGGCTTCTTCTTGCCCGTGATGGTTCCATAGCACTTTAACTATTGGTATCGATTTGGTTCTTAATTCTTGAACTTTTCTATCCAAAATCGATATTGGCTTTTCTTCATAGCTTAGGTCAGATTCAAGAACTACGTCTTGCTGACTAATGACGTGCTTAGGATCATAAACATATTTTCTCAACTGAGAAACGTGAAAAACGTTATGAACGCTTCCTAGACTTGACGGTAAGGCCAATCTATAGGCGACTGATCCTATTCTCTCGAGGATTTCATAAGGTCCTATAAACCTGGGTCTTAGCTTACCCTTTACTCCGAACCTAAGGATTCCTTTGGTCGGGGATATCTTAAGAAAAACTTTATCTCCTATTTCAAACTCAAGGTTGGTTCGACGATCGTCGGCATACGACTTCTGTCGGCTCTGGCCTCCTTCATTCTATCTCGAATCTGTCGAACTATCTCAATCATCTCATTGATCGCATCTGGGCCTAGGTTCTTTCTCTCACCTACTTCGTCCCAATAAAGCGGTGATCTACACTTTCTCCCATACAAAGCCTCAAACGGTGCCATTCCTATTGTGGCCTGATAGCTGTTGTTGTAGGCGAATTCGACTAAGTGTAGAATTTCTTCCCAATTCGCGCCTCGGTCCAAAACCACTATTCTTAACATATCGACCAAAATCTGAATCGTTCTCTCTGACTGTCCATCTGTCTGTGGGTGAAAAGCTGTACTGAAATTAAGCTCTGTTCCTAACTCTTTCTGCATCGTAATCCAAAATCTCGAAGTAAACTTAGCATCTCTGTCTGATATTATGACCTTCGGTATTCCATGCAGACGTACAATCTCTCTGACATACAACTGAGCCAGTCTCTCTGATCCATATGTAGTCTTAATCGGTAAGAAGTGAGCTGACTTCGTAAGTCTATCAATTATCACCCAAATCGCTGTGTTTCCTCTTCTCGACTTAGGCAAGCCTGTGACCTAGTCCATAGCTATGCCTTCCCATTTCCAATCTGGGACATCCAACGGTTGTAGTAATCCATACGGTCGTCGGTGTAAAGCCTTAACTTGTTTACATACTAGGCATCTTTCTATAAACGAGGCAACGTCTCGTTTCATTCCGTTCCACCAAAAACTTCTTCTCAAATCCTGATACATTTTTGTACTCCCTGGATGTGCTGTGTAAGGCGTATCATGAGCCTCACTCAAGATTTCGTTCTTCAATTCGCTGTCGTTGTCGGGATTACAAATCCTGCCTTCGTAAAGTATTGCATTGTCTGGAGCCTCAGAATATCCTTCCGGCTTATCTGTCCTTATCCTTACTCGTAACTTCTCCATTGACTCGTCTTTTCTCTGAGCACTAATGATCCTTTCTCTCAAATCTGGTGTAGCTTCTAATGCTGCTATTTGACTTGTTATCGTTGTTGGCGTGTCAAGCACTCTGATATCCATCTTCTCGAATTCTCGTACTAAGGTTTCTTCTTCTACAAAAAGGCATCCTAACTTCGTTGGAGCCTTGCGACTCAATGCGTCTGCTACCACATTAGCCTTTCCTGGATGGTAGTTAATTCCACAGTCATAATCTTTGACTAATTCGAGCCATCGTCTTTGTCTCATGTTCAGTTCTTTTTGCTCGAAAAAGTACTTCAGGCTCTTGTGATCAGTGAATATCTCAACTCTTACACCATAGAGATGGTGTCTCCAAATCTTTAGCGCATGCACTACTGCTGCAAGTTCTAAATCATGGGTTGGGTACTCAACTTCGTGGGGTCGAAGTTGTCGTGAAGCATAAGCTATCACTCATCCGTCTTGCATCAAGACACAACCTAATCCATTTTTCGATGCGTCAGTATAAACCACATATTCCTTGTTTGCGTCTGGAAGTGCTAGTACTGGCGCTGTAGTCAACTTTTCCTTAAGAGTTTGAAAACTCTTCTCACACTCATCCGTCCACTTAAACTTGGTATCTTTCCTGAGTAGCTGCGTCATCGGGCGAGCGATTGTAAAAAATCCCTCGATAAATCTTCTGTAATAACCAGCTAATCCCAAGAAACTTCTGATCTCATTCTGACTTGTTGGTGCCTTCCAGTTGTACACTGCTTCTACTTTGCCTGGATCCACCTTGATTCCTTCTGTCGATACTATGTGTCCAAGGAACATTACTTCCTTCAGCCAAAATTCGCATTTACTGAATTTGGCGTAGAGTTTCTCAGCTCTTAGTGTTTCCAACACTATCCGTAGATGTTCCTCGTGCTCCGTCTCATTCTTAGAGTAAATAAGGATGTCGTCAATGAATACTAAAACAAATTTATCCAAGTAGGGGTGGAAGACTCTGTTCATAAGGTCCATGAATACGGTTGGAGCGTTGGTCAAACCAAATGGCATCACTAAAAATTCGTAATGGCCATATCGAGTTCTAAAAGCGGTCTTAGGTACATCTTCAGGTTTGATCTTGAGCTGATGGTACCCTGACCTCAAATCTATCTTGGAGAAGACTCCTGCACCCTTAAGCTGATCGAACAGATCCTCGATCCTTGGTAAAGGATATTTGTTCTTGAGAGTGATCTTGTTCAGTTCTCGGTAATCGATGCACATTCTCATCGATCCGTCCTTTTTCCTAACGAAAAGCACGGGTGCTCCCCAAGGTGAAACGCTTAGTCTGATAAAACCAAGGTCTAGTAATTCCTGTAACTGGATTTTGAGCTCTTCCAGTTCCTTCGGTGCCATTCTGTAAGGGGCTTTAGACTTAGGAGCTGCTCCTGGTTCTAAATCGATCGTAAAGTCCACATGACGATTTGGTGGCAATCCCGGTAGCACTTCTGAAAAAACATCTTCATATTCGTTCACAACTTTTACGTCCTGAATGGTCTTCTCGGCTCCTGGTTCTCCAACTAGGTACACAAGATAGGCTGTGGTACCTTTCTTCTTCATGATTCTCGTGGCTTGAAGGGCCGATATGATTGGTACACCTCTACCCATTGAAATTCCGTGGAATTCGGTTGGTTCTTTACCCGGCGGCTGAAAAGAAATTTTTCTCTCGTTGCAGAGAATCGTGGCGTAATTCTCTGACAACCAATCCATTCCTAGGATTATATCTACGTCCCACATTATCATAACATTTAGATTGTTCGCTATAACCTTATGAGTTCCGATTTCTAGTTCTAGGTTAGAGCAAACATGCGTGGAAGTAGTGATCTCTCCTGAAGGTGTTGCTACTCTCATAGATTGTGCAGCTCTTATAGGTCTGATGTCTAAGTTATCGGCACATGAGCCAGCAATGAAAGAATGCGATGCGCCAGTATCAAACAGTATCTTAATGGGGATGTTGTGGAGTTTTCCCATACCTGCTAGATTGCCTTTTCCTTTGCACTGACCGCTTTGTTTGATAGCGCATGCCCTCGCATTTTGTTGCTGCTGTGCATGCTGTTGAAACTGTTGCTGGTTCATAGGCGGCTGCTGCGGTTGTGCTTGGATGGCTCGGAGAGGTACTGCTTGAAGCGGTTTAGGGCAGTCCTTTTTCATGTGCCCCTTCTGTCCATAGTTGAAACATTTGGGGGTGCCTATCTGGCAGACTCCAGGATGGGCTCGGTTGCACTTCGGGCAGACAGGGATGGTAACCCTCCCTGGGTTATTCGCTCCCTGGTTAAAATTCCTTTGTTGCCCTTGCGGCTAGTTTAACTGATTATTGCCCTTCCATGGCAAGTTCTGCCTGTTCCCTTGAATGGACAACCCCGATTGGTTGTTTCCCTGCCATGGCCTCTTGCCATTGTTGTTGTTGTTGGCAGGCTGCTGATAACTTCTTTTCTGTCCTCCCTGATTATTGTAGCCCTGATTGTATCCTCCGCTACCTCCTCCGTTCCATTTTCTTTTTCCTTGATAGTTGCTGCTGTTGTTGTTGTAGTAGCCTCGATTCTGACTCTGCGCTGGTGCTGATGCAGTTGGTACAATCTTTTTCTCGTCAGGCACGACGGCCTCCATTTCCAGTGCTCTTCCCAGTATGTCTGAATAACCTAGTCCTCCATGACTAGCCAACGCGATTCCCAACTCATGACGTAAACCTCCCTGAAATTTCTTTGATAACTTCTCCTCAGTGTCGACCAATGTCGGTGCATACCTCATCAACTCGCAGAACTTGACGTCATATTCCGTCACAGTCATCTTTCCCTGCTTCAGATTATAAAATTCGGCCTCTTTCTGTGCCCTATACGTCTTGGGAACGTACTTGTCAAAGAAAATCTCCTTAAACTCTTCCCACGAAAAACGAGCCAGATGCTCAGCAGGTATCACCTTCTGTCTTGCTTCCCACCAGTAATCTGCCGATCTCGTCAGTTGGAATGCGACACATAGCATTCTCTCCTCATCAGTGCATCTGAGGAGTTTGAAAATTTTCTCAGTCGACCTCACCCATAGCTCAGCATCGCTAGGGCTTCCAGTTCCATTGAACATCGGAGGGTTCCTTTTGAGGAAAAGATCCTCAATATCTCTACGGGGCGGTGGTGAAGGTGGTGGTGTTGGTGATGGGGGTGGAGATGGGATGGAGTGATATTCCGCTCATATTCTTGTTCTTGATTATTTTCTGGCTGACGTCCACCACGTCCTCTCGGCCTTCCAGGTCTTCGACCTCTTTTGTTGTTAACGTTTCTCGGCGGCATTTTCTTTAGTCTAGAGAAGAATTGAAAATTCTTATTAGCTTCCTTTATTAATTACACATAGCACTTACTAGCTTGATCTTAACTTAATTAAATTCATGGAACAACATATCGAACATAGCTTCGACATCATTTCATTAATCTTTTTAACTTTGAGTTAAACTTATTTCCCGTTACACGAGTTCATTTAACATTCTAAATTTTTTTTATTTCTCGATTCATAAGAAATTTTACTTGATTTAAAAACCCTCTTTACGGGTCATATATATATATATACATCCAAAAAGAATATTACTTTTGCCTCTAACGAGGACTTATACAAAAAGGGTTAGACTACTATTAGTCTAAACTAGGCTGACTGCCTACTATTTACTGGGTGCACTAACAAATTGCACTCCGTATCTACTAGAGTACTAGAACGAAAACGATTCATAAAATTTCGTATCCGCTAGAGTACTTCAAAACTAACTAGTTACTGATCCGACTCTATACAGGACAAAAAGCTATCACTACTACTGATATTTACCCATATCTATAAAGCACTGCCTAACTAAGTCTGCAAAATCCTAACAATCCTCCACTGGGTCCTCCTCCGGGTCCTCCTCTGGATCCTCCTCCGGATCCTCCTCCGGATCCTCCTCCAGATCCTCCTCCGGGTCCTCCTCCGGATCCTCCTCCGGATCCTCCTCCGGGTCCTCCTCCTCGGACTCCGAACCAAAAACCAACTCGAGTGCCTGGTCCACCCTCAGAGTAGAACCGTCGTCAAGTGTAAGCAGGGTGGGTGAGGGTGCCTCAGAAACAGTCTCCTCCAAGTCGGAGACCAAGTAGTCCTCACTGATCCTTCTCGCACGCTTCTTCAGAGGAAGAAGGTGCTCGGGAACTGAACCTGAACCCGACTCGAACTCCTCTCTAGAACGGACCCTGGACGGTCCTGCCTCTATCTGCTCCCGGGCTACTCTCCACTTCGCGCAGATCTCCTCGAGTGGCGTAAGTGGAGAAGGCAACTCTAACATGGCGGCGAGCTCCACGTCAATCTGTCGGTAGTCTCGGTAGTCTGGCCCCTCTCTGTACAGTCTCGTCTCCAACGGTCCCCTGACCTTAACACAAATGTCTAGCACAAACGGTGAAGACAACCCCAACAGCGCGGCTGTCTCAGCGTCAACCTCTACAAAACCCGGGCCTGGGATCAACTCCTCAATCTGCTGTGCAGCCGGTGGTGACTCTGGTGGAACTACCGTCTCCTCGTCCTCCTCTGGCTGCTCTAACTCAGCCTCAGGCTCCTTCTCTAGTACGCCGTCTGGTGGCAACTCTAACAACTCTAAGAACTCCGGGTCTAAGTCGAGCTCCTCAATCTCCGTCCCGGCTGGAAAGTGACTGTAGGGGATGTGTGGCTCTAAAGGAAGGGAAAGCATATGCCTGCTCTCAAAGAAATGCCTGTGCACACACAGGGCGAACCCGGCGTAGTTGCCGGTCAGCTCCGTGTCGTCGCCGAAGATCGCCAAGAAGTACCAAGCTGCACGGTGTGCCCATCCTCGCCACTCGTCTGGTAGGTGTACGATCAAATCCAGTATTGCCTGACTCTCCCTGATCAGGTGTCGCACTGGGTAGTAGGCTGAAGAGAAATTACTCACAATCTGTCCCACATCCTCTTCTCCGTAGTCTACCTCGAACTCGTAGTACTCATCCTGCAACATATCGACTATGGTGCACTCGCACGAGGCCAAAGGCTGGCTCTTCCGAGCCGTAACATGAGTCCTAGCCATCCTACAAAAGTTTTAAGGTAACACGGATCAGTAACAGGTAGGAAAAGGAAATAACTTATCTTAACGAAAACATAAATTACAAAATGAATATCCCTTATTCAATTGTAACATCAACACTTAAGCCAACTACTTATTAAGACTTCTAGCAATTCAAGAAATTGCACTCAACAACATATATATTTATATACATAAAAGATTTTATTTTTTTATTCTTTTTATTACACCATATTATTACTCATTTTAATTCTTCTATTTCTTTTATTTCTTAACTCATTAACTCTTAACGATTTTCACTTATTAAAACAAAGTACATTTACTTCGTTCATGCTACTTATTCAAAAGTAACATCCATCTTCAAAAGAATTTGTCGCTTACGATTCTTGATATTTGTACTAATTGTAATCGTCGCTCAAAACGAAAATATGGAATTTAATTCCATAGAAAGAAAAAGAAATATAACTTAAGAAAAATTTCTTGGAAAAACTAAGTTCCAGCTGTCGTCTCGTTCATATCTTTCTTAACTCGAAGTCGAAAGCTTCTCGAACGTCTAATCGCTCCCTTCTTTTACTAACACGATTTATTGCATCATTTTTATTTATTTTATTTCTTTTCCCTCGCAGGAAATTCTTAGACGACAAGTTCGACTTTGCCGAATCTTTATTCATGTCACTAAGCGCACGTGACATTCATCAGAGGAAGTCCTTCTCGCGTTAGGGATCTCCTTTCGAAATCATTTCAAAACAACGTTTCTTAAAAACGTCTAAGTTCTCGAAGAACCGGAAAGTTCTTAAGTTTCCACGTCTACGTTCTCATTGAACCGGGAAAATTCCCTAAAATACGACTATATTCTCGTATCCGCATATTTTTTTATAAAAAGGAAATCATTGCGCACATATTTTCACATAAGATAGTACTTGTACTATCGCATAATCATGTAAGTATAAAAATTATACTTCTGTAAAATTCTCATTTTTAAAACACAACTCATTCTCGTTTTCAAATTTCACTGAATACTTGCTCATAAATTCCTTATTTAAAAGAAATCTCATTATAAAATTCTTTCATTTTTCCTCGTTGAGTCGATGTAGCGGGCGGTTGAGTTGACTTCTACGTTCTCAATCTTAGCATCATAGTCTAACTCTTATCTCATACGTGGAAAGACGACTCTGATCCAGAGTATACACAAATACCATGTCTCATGACTTGAAAGAAGACTCGATATAGAGTACAAACGAATACTCTATATTATTTCTCGGAGAAAGACTTGTATACGAATACCACTTTATGATATTACTTCAAAGAATGACTCGTACTTGAAAGAATGACTCACACTAACTCATACTAGAAGATTGACTCAGAAGCAGAGCAGAAAACGAACACTGCTCTGATACCACTCTGTCACAGCCCCAAATCCCGAGGGACGGCAGAAGCCGGGGTGCGACTGGGGTTGGATTAAAGAAGCGGGGAAGAAGGGGGGATAACTGATTAAACATACATGAAAAAGACATCATTAAACCATGAATAAGACTTGAATATAATAGAAAGATTTAATCCCTAAGGATTTCTCGACAAAAGAACAAAAAGAAGCTAAGTTCATATTACAGACTTTGACTACAAGTATTGTTCAAAAAGTGATCTCAAAAGAAACATAGAGCTTGGCAGCGGAAGGGTTCTAACTATGCATCCTATACTTTAACTCAAAATCAACCGTCGCCGCTCACCGTCGCTTCAACTTGCACATTTAGAAAGCAATGCAGGGCTAAGTACAAACGTACTTAGTGGGCACGATGCCGAAAACATAATCATAAATATAGATAAATATGGCATTTTATAAATGTAGCACATCGGATTTTTATTGAAAGAATCCGTGTCTACTAAACATTTTCTGACTTTTTCTCATAAATCACTCGCGCGAGCATTTTCTGACTAATCTTACGTTCAATCTTGACCAATTCTAATTCACCATGGCTGGTACCCCTCAACAGGATATCACATACACCACTGGTTACAAAGTGCACTAACTCTGGAAAGCACTTAGCAGCTAACTCAGAGCCGATCGTTAGTTAATCTAAAAGGACTAACTCTAAATCTGGAAAACATGAATGTTAACTCAGATAGGTACAAGAGAACTCACATAAAACATAAAACAGTTCATGCCATAATATCACTTTGAAAACACAGATATTAAAGCGATAAAGAAAGATTTTCCGAGCATTGCTCGTTTTATTTGTATATAAAAGCCCACATTGTAAAATACAGAACTTAAAGCAGAAGCTTCCAACTTTGGATCTTCTGTCCTTTCTCAACAGTTGGCTTCCTCCTTCATCGTAAAATAAACATACTTAAAAACGGGTTGTAAAAGATAAACGATTAAAGAGAATCGAAGAAGGTTTTAGTTGTTTCATTCTTTAGGGCATTTGCACGCTTACTAATTTGTTTTACTTAAACGGGAAACGAGACTCGTACCAATCTCGTTTAGAACTCGGAAGATTTCATACTCGACTCTCGGGTCAGTAGAGAAGATAGTCGATATCTTAATACAACTTTAAAGATTAAAAGAAACTAAGTTGGAAAGAATCAACTTAGGCGATTTACATTTTAGTTCTTTAAACGCTTTATGAAATTTCTCGTCTATTACTTCTTTAATGAAAGGATAAGATATAAGATCTCGACTGGTTTTCATCACTCAAGGTTCTATACTTGACTCTAAGGTCAGTAGGGAGATGTTCGTTAGATAAAAACGGCTTAATCGATCAAAAAAGACTAAGTTGTGAACTAAACAACTTAGAAAACAAGAAACTGAAATTTCACTGCACAGTCCAGTACCTCTGGAGGCTGTCCAGAACAGAGTATTTGGATACAGGGGGTGAGCCCTGTACAATTAGAAAGCTTAGGAAGTCTAGTTCGCGCTCCAGTTTACGGATCACAAATCCGAATAACGAGCTGAAAGTTATTAGAGTTTCCGGCGAGGGTCGCAGAAACTGCCGAACAAAACCCTAACTGCTTGAAGGTTGGACGTATAACGTCTTAGGTTCGTTCTAAGCTCTCGTATTCATTTTTTAGAAACTAAACTCTTAAGGCAGTCATCACGTACCTCCGTACGTGATAAACTCCTTCTCAAAACGCTCAAAAGCACGACGTTCTAACGTCTTATTTCAACTACCAATTACTAAACCAACAAAAATTCAAAACGCGTTCTAGCTCTCGACTATTACTATAGCCCATATTATATCAACTCGAAAGCTTATGACGTCAACTAGAAAGATGTTCTAAATTTCATTATAAACAGTAATATCAAGTTAGAATTCCCATCCGACTTCTCGATTATTAGTTACAACTAAATATTCGTCTCTTATGCGATTTTTCAACATTGTCGGATTTTGTTCAAATTTTACGACGTTAAACTACGTCTAACGTGAAACGTTTTCATACATGCAAACACATCTTAACATCATTATAACTCAGTTTATATGGTGATCTTTATCTCTTATGTTTCATTAAACATTTTTAGAAAATTCTCATTTAAATTCTATAATTAACTAACATGATTTGCAACTATATTCCATTAACAAATCATCACTTATATTAAACATGTATAAACCCCTAATTACTCTATAAATTTCTGGTTTTATATAGATGTTAAGGGGATGATTTTCTTCTCCAATTAACTACATTTATTCATTAATCAACCTATTATAACAACTATTAATCAATTGCAATTCCAAAATCAACTAACATGCATCAAAACCCCTAAATTCATTTCAATTTTAATTGTAATTTCACCAACACACATAGGGCTTTTGTTTCCTTTTCATTTCAAACACCAATTAAACATCTATGAAGCATGAATCCATGATCAAAAGAAGAAAAACAAAAATCCTACAAAATCCTCAAAAAAATTCTGCATTCACATAGGTTTTAGGATTCTTGGTTTTGATCAATTTTAATCCCTAATTATCATATCTAACACATCCCATTTCATTATTCCAAGATCAAACTATTTATTCCAAAACCTTAAAATTTCGAACAAGAAGGAAAAAGAAAAGAAAAGAAAATTAATTGGATAGGATTGTGGAGAAGATCATTACCTTAAGAATTAACAAAGGATGTATGGAATTGAATGGATGGATTGATGATTTGTGTTCTTTCTTCTTGCTCTTGGAAGGTCTTCAATGGAGGTGAAGAAGTGAGGAAGATGAAGAAAATGGAGATTGAGAGAGAGTTGCAGCCGAGAGTGAGTGAGAGATGGAGAGAAAGTGTTTGTTCAAGTGTTTGAAATGATTAAAGGTTGAAAGATGTGGAAAGTAAGGTTTAGGTGTCACTTAGATAAGTATTTATCAACATGCATGTCTCCACCTAAAATAACTAAAAATTATAAAAAAAACAAGAAGAAAATCGGCTGCCATGCAGAAAAAATTAAGAGGGTTACGGGTTTTTCTGGCGCGATCCGACGTTACGGGAAAACGAACGACGAAAAATGTTGCTCGGTACAAAAATCGTCGCGATTCGATTTGACCTTAAATTCTAACGTATGAACTTAATTAGAAAATAAATTTACAAAATTTATTTTGACAAAAACTCGGGACGACATAGTCCGAGTTTCGTCCGGAAAAACATAAAAACAAACTTTCTCGGCGTGTTCGTATTGCAATTTCATGATTATAAAAATTAGATGATTCTCCGTTCTTAGTTTACGAACTAAAAATTTTTCGTACGCGCTAACCCTAAATACCGTAGTCATCTAGCTGACTTCTGTAATTTATTTTTAATAACGGATTCGACCGTTAGCCTTAGAAATCAAAAATTGTAAACTTAGGCGTGCAAAGCCATTTATTTGGTTAACTTTAAATATTAAGAACGTAAGGATTTTACGGGGCATTACACTTCTACTTCTTCACAACTCCAAGAAAGAACAAAGTTTCCTCTTCCTCATTCATCCATGGCTTGCGAAAGCTCTCCTTCACCATAAGCTCTCCATTTTTTCCATTAAATCTCAAGGAAAGGAGACTAAGGTGCCATAAATCGAGTGAGGATCTCTAAGAGCTTGAAGACAAGTAAGAAATTCCATATTTTCTCCTTCTTCACTTCCATGGCAGCTGTGTGCCTTTCCTTGTTTCAAATCTTCAAGTTTTCTTCAAGGAAATCGAGGAGAGGAAGCTAGAATTGCGAGGAACGAAGTGGTGATTATCGATCGAGGAAGAGTTAGTAAGGAATCCAACCTTTTAAGCTTAAGAATTCATATTTTTGTCCCTTGCCATGATCGAAAATTATGAGTATGCTAGGAGATAAATTGAGTTTTGTGTTCTTAAGCATGAAAACTTAATTAGTATGCCTTCCATGCTAGAGAAATAGGAAGAAAAATTCCATGATATACATATATATATAACTTACGGTTTTAAGAAGAAAAAAAAGGATTCTTCATGTCTTGAGTGATTAATTGATTTAGATGATCTCTATGTGTTCTAAGAATATATCTAAGTATGTTAAGATGATTAAATGAAGAAAATAAATATATATGCAAGAAAACATGAAAAAATCGAAGGTTTATGCCTTAAGAGTGAATTTTTGTGTTTTAAATGATTTCTTGAGTTTGATACTTGATATGATATATATGATGATATATAAGTATGTTGCAGTGATTAGAATGAAGAAATAAATTGGTTATTAAGAAAAGAGAAGTTGGAGAAGATGATGAATAGTGAAAATAAAATTTTGATATATATGTTTTATGTTGAATTTGAAGACGGATTTTATTAATTTAAATATTGAGAAACATGAATATATGACTTAAATAGAAGCATGGATTTATTTGAGGAGTATTTGTTCAAACCATGTGTGTATTATGTATATATGAGTATGATTTATTGTTTTGAATGAATTGGTGGATTAAAAATAAAACTTAATAATATCAATAGATAAAAATACCACCAAAAGAAAGAAATGAGTACCTACATATAAATATATATATATATATATATATATATATATATATATATATATTTCGCAATATAGATATATTATTGGGAATTTGAATTCCTATGAATTTGTGGAAGAATTGATGATATAAAAATGAGATTAGAGATGAAATGAGTATAAGTATAAAAGGAATTGAAGAAATAAAACCTCAAGTTCAAAGTATGAAAAATTCTAACTATAGTAAGATGAAGGAATTGTGCTTTTGAGTTCTTTTGCACAAATTGATGAACTAAATGAGAAATAATAAAATTTACTTTATATGGAGTAGAATTATATATTAAAATCAAGAGTTAATTATTCAAGGGGAAAATCCCAAATAATTCGAAACATTTGAGGCTAAAAAGAAGAGTTTTGATGATTATGAGCTTAATGAGATAAATTGAATTGAGAATAATGAAACTAGAATTTATTTAGAGCATAATAAAGCATTAAAATGAAAGAAATAAAATTCTATAAAGAAATCTACAAATTAGTAGAAAGAAATGAAGTATAAAGTATGATTTTGAGTATTTGAGGTTAAAATATGAAATTGATGAAGGAATTGAGCAATAGGAATTTTTATAAGTTCAATAGAACTTGAAATTCTTGAAAAAGAACAAGGTAAAGAAAAATAATTTAGAGCAGAAAATTTCCAAGAGAAATTGATGAGATTATGTTGAATAAAAGAGGTAATTGACGTTATTAATATGAAATTGAGGGAAAAACAAGTATATTAGCTACTTGAATCACTAAATTTGGAGTTCGTACGAGAAAGTTATGAAAAAGTCAATAGTTTCTAATTAAAAAGTGACTTACGAGAATTTAAGTATAAACAAATAAATAAAGAAGTATTTGAGCTAAAATCAATGAAAGAAAAGTAACGAAACCTGAATCGAGCAAAAACGAGCTTTAATGAATAAGTTATATTAAATGTCGAAGGTTAAAAGAGAAAAATAAAAAGAGTTTTCTTCAATGATAAATCAAGAATCGGAATTGAACGAAAAATCGTTCAATAGAAATTATTCTAAGTGAAATATAAGAAAATAAGAATTTTCCGACTAAGTTAAACTATTTCTCGAAAAATATGCCAAAAAGTAACTTGATAAATGTTATATGAGAAGTCGGAATGAGAAACGGAATTTAAATTTTGAATTCCTTGATTTTTTTCTAAAAAGAATGAAGTTAGGTTTGTTAAAAACCGAGAATATTATTCTAAGTTGAAAAACGAGCAGTATAATATATCTGAGATAATTGTCTATGAATTTTTGATGCAACTGTGAAATGATACAATAATGAGTAAAATGTGAAATATGTGAACGAGAATAGATCTCGTATTTGTTTGAAATTGTTTGATTTGAGAAAATCGAGAAATTAGAGTTTAAAGGAATAATAGATTTTTAATATTTGAATATATTTGAATGCTCAATTATGTTTATTAGTGACGAAAATATATGCCGAAAGGTCAGTTGGTATAGTACTTGGATAGAAATTAAGAGTCGAGAGTTTAAAAAGTCAAATCAAGAATTTAGAATCCCGAGTCAAGTAGAAGTCCGTTTAATAACTTAAGATTTCGCTGTTTTCCAAAAACGAAAAACTCGTCCTTATATAATATTATTTTGAAGGAGCGAGTGGAGTGGAAAAATAGGACAGCGAGCAGAGAAAAGAATAGTTAAGCTAAGCCACTTTCCAAGTGGGCTTTCTAAACCGAAACTCAACGATGAATGCGCAATTTATTTTATATATATATATATATGCGCTTTTATTTAAAGTTGATTGACTTGCCTGGGTTTTTATGTTTTGGTATGCAATCCTCTACTTTATATTATGTGAGTAAGTCATGTGGACGCACGGGATGAAGTCCTGCTCAAGTCGGGAGAATGCATGCATTATATTAGGTGACCGTGAGCCTTTTTACAGTCTAGCCGGTCGTAAAGTAACTGTGAACCTTTCTTCGGTTGGGCCGGTTATGTAAAGGCTGTGAGCTCTGCTTTGATTGGGCCGGTCACGTGCTCGAGAAGGAGGTCCTACTTCTCAACACCACAATAAGACAAACCGCGTAGATGGATTCATACCCGAGAAAATGGCTAGCCGATTTCAGAAAACAAACGAAAATGTTTTAAGCTGCCACAAGTAGTAATTTATTTTTAAATAATTATTTATCTAACACTTATGATGCAGCAGAAGAGACAAAATGTTTTAACACTTATGTGTCCACTGAGTACAAAGTACTAACGCCCTTCATGTTATTTCTAAAACGTGCAGGTTAGCTCGGATGAGGAAAGATGCGGTGTGCTTGGGTGGCTTGTTGTTAATGAAATCCTAAATTGAAGTCTAAGCTTGAGGTTAGGTGTCTTCACACATATAACCTTGAGATTTTAAGTCGATGTTTATATTCCGCTGCAATATCGTTATTTTGATATATCTTAGCCTTGCATGCTCAGTCCCAAATTCAATGAGCCCATGTGTTTGAGCAAAGCCGTTAAATCCTTTATGAATTCCTTCCAAAATAAGTTTGAATTATTTAACTATTAATCAAATCTACTTTACCACTATTTGACGATTAAAAGTTAAAAGATGACCCACTTTTTGAATGCAACATTTATTGACAACCAAAACTAATTCCTTGATGAGTTCGACATCTATAATCTTATCAAATGTTCGTTTCTTGGAAAAGTAATTGATTGATAACTCACATTAATGTGAGCATGATTTGATATTTGAGATTAATCCTAAGTTATCGAGCATGTTTCTTGAGTAATAGTTCAGTTGTTCCACCTCACTGCCCCTTGCATTCTAGTCGTTTTAATACATTAGTAGTTGGGCTGTGACATAATGGTATCAGAGTAGGTCATCTGCTCTGAAGCTTAAACTTTCCTAAGAGTCGAGTCTAGATTTGCATTCTCTAGACTTATTCGAGTATTCCTTGAATTCATTTGAGAATTCTTTGAATTTATTTTTCACAACGAGCCAAGCACCCCACCTCATCCGGCTGCCAAGTACGAAAAATTTCAAAGTTTTCCAAAGATTTAGAATTTCTTTTAAAGTATTAATGAGATTGAATCAATTAAAGAATAAAAAGATTTTTGCCAAAGCGAAATAAAAAAAGAAAATCGAATAGAGTAAAGAAAATTTCTGAGTGAGAAAGAGAAAGAGTTGGATAAAGAGATCGATTAATTAAGCTATTATGGAATTTATTTTTATGCGATCGAGTGAGAATCGAAGTGAGATTGAGATATCCAAATAACTATGCAAGTGCTTATTATATGAATGTATGTGATGAATGTGATGATAGAAATTCTGTAAAGAATGATTGAGTTTGAATGGTTACAATGTAGGATGACTAATGACGAGAATTTAGCCATTAAGCAAGAATACGATCGTATACAGAAAATTCATCACGAAAACTTAGTTGAATTTCTAGTACGTTATCACAAATTATGGCTAGTAGTCCAGTATCTCGGTGTTAGCCACATCGAAGGAATGACCCACTTAGTTAATGTCCTTCCGGACGAATGGGCCGAATGTGCAACGCCATTAGTACCCACATATGCAAGAAAACAGTACGGTAGTATATACTGGCTTGGAGACTGCAAAGGGTTTATAGCAACCATAACCGATCAGTTTATGCGATTTGGTGCACCTCCGCCAATACCATTTATCAAGAATCAAGATGGGTTTGTTCAGCATTTGATACCTCCGACGCCTCGTTCTCCCCCAAATGTTATGCGCGACTATTTGAGAAATTTTTCTCCAAGCAACAATTTTCCATTAGAGTTCAATGCATCATCAAGTTCTCGAAGAATGCAACCTGATGGACTCTACAATGCCTTCCAAGCTTTGATGGTTCCAAGCTGTAACATTGATACGATCTAGTCTCCTAATCAAGAGAGGTCGTTTAATAATTATGCCGAAGAAGCAATGGTAGGAACAGGTTATCTTCAACTGATATCAATAATTCATCTAGGATCACCCCGAGTCCCTATTTTGAGAACCGAGCGAGGGTTTCCACTTGAGTTCGAAACAATAATGTAATATCCCGGATATTTCTTCCGTCACTAAAATAAAAAGTTGTTAACTAATTAAGGTTTTGCACGCCTAAGTTAAGGAAATTCAATTTTAAGACTAACGATGAAATCCGTTTCTGAAAATAAATTCCAGAAGTCGTTCAACCGATTACTGTATTAGGGTTTTCGCGTCCGATAGAACTTTCGTTCGAGAACTCAGATCGAAAAACCGTCTGACTTTACATTCACTTATTTTGCGATAGGAGTCTATTGGTAAAAGTGAGTTTTATTTATTTTTCCGGGAAAAATTTGGACTGTCACGTCTCGACTTTTTGATGGATTTTGGAAATTGAATTATGCTTTCCGACTAAGTAAATTATTTCCAATCTATTGTCGAATTAGTTTTCACCGGAAATGTAACCGTCTAAGAAATTAATTAATCGATTTAAGTATGCAGTATTAGACCCGTAATCGAGATATTTTGGAATTTAATTCCCTCATTAAATCGCCTATCTCTCTCTCCCTTGATATTTTTTTCTACTTTAACACTTAACACCTCATTAGTCATCACATATCTCTCTCTCTCACCCCCAAACCCCCCCTAAACTCTCTCTTGTTCTTCATCTTCAAGTTAATCTTCAAATAGTTCATCAAGTTATAATACCCCGGAAATTCCTTACGATCTCAAAATTTTAAAGTTAATAATAAAAATGGCTTTGCACGCCTAAGTTTACGATTTTGAAGTCTAAGACTAACGGTCGAATCCGTTTCCGAAAATAAATTATGGAAGTCAGCTAGACGACTACTGTATTTAGGATTATCGCGTACGAAAAGTTTTTAGTTCGTAAACTCAGAACGGAAAACCGTCTGATTTTTACATTCACGAAATCGCGATACGAACTTGCCCGAGAAAGTTCGTTTTTATGATTTTCCGGACGAAACTCGGACTGTGTTGTCCTGAGTTTTTGTCGGAATAAATTTTATAAATATTATTTTCCGATTAAGTTTAATACGTTAGAATTTTTGGACGAATCGGATCGGGACGATTTTGTGCCGAGCTACGTTTTTCATCGTTCGATTTCCATAGCGTCGTATCGCGCCGGAAAAGCTCGTATTTTTCCTCCTTTTTACCCTCATGACTGACATGGTCACACACACAAGCATAGATATTTTCTTTTTTTTTTTATCCTAAGTATTTGTGACACCTAAGTGTTATACTATTCAAACTTACACCTATTAATCTTAATAACCTAAGTATTAGATATTACATCACAATTTAGTCATCCTCACTCATCTCCTCCCCCCCAAAACCGATCCACACACACACTTGCATACACTCTCTCTTTTCTTCATTTCCACCATTGAAGAGTTCTAGTTCTTGGACAAGAAAAATCATACAAGTCTCCAATCCTCCATCAAATCTATTTCTTCCTTTGTTAATCCTCAAGGTAATCTTCCCCTCTTTAATTCTATCCATACCAAATCTCTTTCTTTTTATTTCTCTTTGGATCGAAAATTTAGGGATAGTGGAATTAGATGTTGATCTTGGATTAGTGTAATTAGATGTGTTAGATGTGATAATTAGGGATTAAAATTGATTGAAATCAAGAACCCTAACTACTATGCTAATACCGAAAATTAGGAGAAACGTGTAGGATTTTTGAATCTTTCAATTGATGTTATAATCATGCTTAGGAAGTGTTCGATTAGGGATTAAAACAAAAAGAAATCGAAAGCCCTTTGGTTTGATGAAAACCAATTTAGGGTTTAGGATTTGGAATTGGGGTTTTTCAATTTCATGTTGCAATTGGACTTCAATTGTTTAAATGATGATATAATAGTATGATTAAGAGATAAATGATGTTAATTGATGAAAAAAAACACCCTCTTTAATTGTTTGTAAATACCGAAAATTATTAGAAAAATAGGGGTTCTCATGTAGTTGATTTAGATGATGTTTTGTTGATGAAATAATGTTGTAATTGATATTAGTTGTTGATATGAATTTAATTAGAATTTTCTAAAAATTTTTTGTGAGTCGTAAGAGACGAAGAACTCAATTTAAGTTGAGATGTAGTAATGATATGAAGTGATGATATGCATGAAAATGAATCTCGTTAGATGTTGTTTGATGACGTAGAAAATGAACGAAATCCGATAACTTTTAAAATCGCGTAAGAGACGAACAATTAGTCGTAATTAATAACCGAGAAGTCGAATAAGAATTCTAACTTGATATTATTGTTTATGACGGACTAAGGTATAACTTTGTAGTTGACGTCATGAGCTTTCGAGCTATTTTAATATGAGTTGTAGTTATAGTCGAGAATTAGAACGAGAATTGGTTAACTTGATTTTTAGTTTAGTACATGTTAGTCGAAAGCCGACGTTTAGAACGTCGTGCTATTGGACGAGTTTTGAGAAGGAGTTCATCACGTATGGGGGTACGTGTTGACTGCCTTGAGGGTCAAGTTTCATGAGAAATCGAATACGAGAACTTAGAACGAACCTAAGAAGTTATACGTTGATTCTTTCGAGCAACTAGGGTTAGCGCGGCAGTTTTGTGACCCTTGCCGGAAACTGTAATAACTTTTAGCTCGTTTATCGGATTTGCGATCCGTAAATTGGAGTGTAAACTAGACATCCCAAGTTTTCAAACGGTACAGGGCTCATCCCCTGTTTCCAGGTTCCCTGATCTGGGAAGTCCCCAGAGTTACTGCCTTGTGCAGTGATTTTTCAGAATTCATTCTTCTAAGTTGTTTCGTTCGCAACTTAGTTTCTTTCGATCGTTTAAGCCGTAATAACTTGACGACTATCTTCTTACTGACCTCAGTGTCAAGTATGGAGCCTTGAGTGCTAAACGAGACGAGTTTGTATCTCGTATCCGTTAAAGTAAAGAAATTTAGTTAAGCGTGAAAATGCCTAAATCGTCTAAAGAACTAAAACTTATTTCCTAAGTTGATTTTCTTTCCAACTTAGTTCCTTTGATCTTTTAAGTCGTATTAAGCTATCGACTACCTCTCTACTGACCTAAGAGTCGAGTATGAGACCTTTCGAGTTCTAAACGAGATTTGTTCGAGTCTCGTTCCCGTTTAATTAAAATGAAACTAGTAAGCGTGCAATTGCCTAAGAAAATGAAACGACTAAAACCTTTTTCGAGTTTCAATGATCGATTATATTTTACGATCCGATTTTAAGTGTTATTATTTTACGATGAAGGAGGAAGCCAGCAGTAAGGAAAGGACGGAAGATCAGAAGATCGGAAGCTAGTACCTATTAGTTCTATATCACAAGGTGGGCTTTCCTTTTATATATGAAACAAAACGAGCAATGCTGGGAAAACCCTTCTTTATCGCTTTGATATCTGTGTTTTCAAAGTGATAATTATGGCACGAACTGTTTTACGTTTTATGTGAGTTCTCTTGTACCTATCTGAGTTAACATTCATGTTTTCTAGATTTAGAGTTAACCTAACTAGGTTAACTAACGATCGGCTCTGAGTTAGCTGCTAAGTGCTTTCCAGAGTTAGTGCACTTTGTAACCTGTGGTGTATGTGATACCCTGTTGAGGGGTACCAGCCACGGTGAATGAGAATTGGTCAAGATTGAACGTAACATACCAGAAAAATGCTTGCAAGCTAAATTGAGAAAAAAGAGTCAGAAAATGTTTAGTAGACACGGGCCCTTTTTAATAAAATCCCCGATGTGCTACAAATTATGAAATGCCATATTTATCTATACCTATGATTATGTTTTCGGCATCGTGCCCACTAAGTACTTTTGTACTTAGCCCTGCATTGTTTTCTAAATGTGCAGGTTGAAGCGATAGCGACGGTGGTTGAAGTTGAGTTGAAAAGATAGGATGCTTTAACTTATGACTTACTTCCGCTGCGAAACTCTAAGTCTTTTGAGAATATGTATATTGAACAAATCACTGTAGCATAAGTCTGTAAACTTGAACTTAGTTACTATCGTGTACTTTTGTCGAGTAATCCTTCGCGATTAACTCTTTCTTTATAATATTCAAGTCTTGTTCATTGATTGTTTGATGTTTTTTATGTATGTTTAGTCAGTTAGCCTCCTTCTTCCCCGCTTCTTTAATCCAACTCCAGTCGTACCCCGGCTTCTGCCGTCCCCTCGAGTCTTCTTTCGAGTCGTAGAACAGAGTATTTGTATATACTCTAGATCAGAGTCCTCCATCAAGTAGAAGATAAGAGTTAGACTAGAACACTAAGATTGAGAATGTAGATGTCAACTCAACCTCCCGCTACGTCGACTCAACGAGGAAAAGGAAAGAATTTCAATTATGCGATGTCTTTTAAATAAGAAATTTTATGAACAAGTATGCAATGAACTTGAGAATGAGAATGAGTTGTGTTCCGAATTTAAGAATTTTATGGAAGTAAAATTTTTATACTTTATGTGATTGTGTGATAGTACGAGTACTACCTTATGTGAAATTATTTGCGTAATAATTTCTTTCTTTTGAAAAATTTGCGGACACAAGAATATAGTCGGATTTTAGGGATTTTTCCCGGTTCAATGAGAACGTAGACTCGAAACCTAAGATCTTTCCGGTTCTTCGAGGATTTAGACATTTTTAAGAAACGTTATTTTGAAATAATTTCGAAAGGAGATCCCCGACACGAGGAGAACTTCTACTGACGAATGTCACGTGCATTGAGTGACATGAATGAAGATTCGGCAAAGTCGAACTTTGTTTTAAAAATCCAAATAAGAATTTCCTGCGAGGAAAGTGAATTGAAAAAAAAAATAATAATAATAAAAATAAAAGTGATTCGGTAAATCGTGTTAGTAAACGAAGGGAACGATTAGACGTTTGAGAAGCTTTCGGCTTCGAATTAAGAAAGATATGAACGAGACGACGAAGGCAGAATAAAGGGAATCAAAGCTTAATAAAATAAGTGAACGCTACTTACGTGTAAGTAACGTAAATGACGTCATTCGTGTCACGTCATTCCGTTTTCTTTTCATTTCGTGTTTCAGTAGAGTTCGCCCTGAACGAACTTTACGAAGAAAATCGTATAAATTATTAGAAGTCGAGCACGAAGCTTGATTAAATTTTTCCATCGATCGCCAGAATCTAGCAACGACAACTGGAACTTAGTTTTCCAGAAAATTTTTCTTTAAGTTATATTCCATTTTCTTTTGGAATTTCTTCCATATCTCGTCTTTGAACGAAGAATACAACTAGTATGAATATCAAGAGTCGTTAACGGCAAATTCTTTTGTGAATGGATGTTACTTCTGAATAAGTAACATGAACAAAGTAAACGTACTTTGTTTTAATAAGTGAGAGTCGTTAAGAAATGTTTTTGAGAAAATACTAAAGAATTAAAGTAAGTATGAAGGTAGTAAGATAAGAATGGAAAAAAAAGTCTTGAAATCTTTAATTTTATGTATATATATATGTTGTTGAGTGCAATTTCTTGAATTGCTAGAAGTCTTGATAAGTGGTTGTCTTAAGTGATGATGTTACAATTGAATAAGGGAATGTTCATTTTGTAATTTAAGTTTTGTTGAGATAAGTTATTTTTCCCTACCTGTTTTTGATCCGTGTTTCCTTAAAACTTTTGTAGGATGGCTAGGACTCGTGTTACAGCTCGGAAGAGCCATCCTTTGGTCGAGTGCGAGCGCACCATACTAGACATGATTCAGGACGAGTATTACGAGTTTGAGGCAGACTACAGCGAGGAAGACGTGGGACAGATTGTTAGCAATTTTTCTTCAGCTTACTTTCCAGTGCGACACTTGATCCCGGAGAGTCAGGCAATACTAGACCTGATTGTACACCTACCGGACGAGTGGCGCAGTTGGGCGCACCTGCGGCGTGGTACTTCCTAGGGATCTTCGGCGACGACACTGAGCCGACTGTCAACTACACCGGATTCGCCCTGTTTGTGCACAGGCGTTTCTTTGAGAGCAGATTCATGCTTCCAATCCCATTAGAGCTGCACCTTCCCTACAGTCAGTTTCCAGCAGAGATAGAGCCAGAGCACCTCGACTTAGACCCAGAGTTTTCCACCCTATTGGAGTTGCCACCAGACGGAGTACCGAGTGAGGAGGAGGATGCAGAATCCGAGCAGTTAGAGGAGGATGCAGAGTCCGAGCAGTTAGAGGAGGACGAGGAGGCCGCTGTTACACCGGAGCTACCGCCAGTTGGGACACAGATCGAGGAGTTGATCCCAGGGTCGGGATTCGTGGAGATCAACGCTGAGACAGCAGCACTGTTAGGACTATCTTCGCCGTTCTTACCTGACGTCTATGTTAGAGTTAGAGGACCGTTAGAGACGAGACTGTTTAGGGAGGAGTCTGACCACCGAGAGATCGACGCGGAGCTTGCCGCCTTGTTAGAGTTACCATCTCTACTTACGCCGCTCGAGGAGATCTGTGCAAAGTGGGGAGTAGTCAGAGAGCAGATGGAGGCAGGACCGTCCAGAGTCCGTTCTAGGGAGGAGTTCGAGTCAGGTTCAGGTTCAGGTTCAGTTCCCGAGTACCTTCTTCCCCTGAAGAAGCGTGCGGTAGAGGTCAGCGAGGACTACTTGGTTTCCGACCTGGAGGAGATAGTTTCAGAGGCACCGTCACCCGCTTTGCTTACACTTGCTGACGGCTCCACTCTGAGGGAGGATAAGGCACTTCAGCTTGTTTTTGGTTCAGAGTCCGAGGAGGATGACCCGGAGGGGGATCCGGAGGAGGACTGTTAGGGTTTTTTTTTTGCAGGCCATAGGGGGTAGTTTTGGACTCGACTGCAGTTTGGTTGAGCAGAGCGTTGTAGACGCGGGTAAATATCGGTAGTAGTAGTAGCTCTTTTGTCCTGTATAGAGTCAGATCAGTAACTAGTTAGTTTTGTAGTACTCTAGCGGATACGAAATTTTATGAATCGTTTCTGTTCTAGTACTTTAGTAGATACGGAGTTGCAGCTTGTTAGTGCACTCGGTAAATAGTAGGCAGTCAGCCTAGTTTAGACTAGTAGTAGTCTAACCTTTTGTGTATAAGTCCTCGTTGGAGGCAGAATTAATATTCTTTTTGATGTATATATATATACATGACCCATAAGAGGGTTTTTAATCAAGAAAAATTTTCTGTGAATCGTATAATTAAAATCAGAATGTCGAATGAACTCGTGTAACGAGAAATTGAGTTTAACTTGAAAGTTAAAAGATTATGAAGTTAATATCGAAATTATGTTCGATATGTCGTTCCGTAAACTTGATTAAGTTGAGAACGAGCTAGTAAGTACCAAGAGTAATCAACAGAAATGACTACTGAGAATTTCAAATTTCCTTAGATCAAACAAAATGCCGCCAAGAAACGTTAACAATAGGAGAGGTCGTGGACCTGGAAGGCCTAGAGGATGTGGGAGACGTCAACCAGAAAACAACAGAGAACAGGAGTATGAGCAGAATGCTACCCCATCACCATCACCATCACCATTCCCATCACCACCCCCATCACCACCACCTCCACCACCGCCCCGTAGAGATATTGAGGATCTCTTCCTCAAGAGGAACCCTCCGATGTTAAATGGAACGGGCAGCCCTAGCGATGCTGAGCTATGGGTGAGATCTACCGAGAAGATATTCAAACTCCTCAGATGTACTGATGAGGAGAGAATGCTTTGTGTCGCATTCCAGCTGACTTGATCGGCAGATTACTGGTGGGAAGCAAGACAAAAGGTGATACCCGCAGAGCATCTGGCTCGTTTCACGTGGGATGAGTTTAAGGAAATACTGTTTGATAAGTACGTCCCCAAAACGTATAGGGCACAGAAGGAAGCCGAGTTTTACAATTTGAAGCAAGGAAAGCTGACCGTGACTGAATATGATGCCAAGTTTTGCGAACTGTCTAGGTATGCACCGGCATTAGTTGATACCGAGGAGAAGTTATCCAAGAAATTTCAAGGGGGTTTACGACATGAACTGGGAATCGCGTTAGCTAGTCATGGGGGACTAGGCTACACGGATATTTTGGGAAGAGCTTTGGAAATGGAGGTCGTCGTGCCTGATGAGAAGAAGACTGTACCAACTGCATCAGCTCTAGCACAGAATCAGAACTGAGGCTACTATAACAACAATAGTAGCAACTATCAGGGAAAGAGAAAATGGAACGGAGGAGGTAGCGGAGGCTACAATCAGAACTTCAACAACTAGGGAGGTCAGAGAAAGGGAAATCAGCAGGGCTATCAACAGCCTGGCCAGAACAACAACAACAACAACAACAACAACAACAACAACAACAAGAGGCCATGGCAGGGAAACAACCAATCGGGGTTGTTTATTCAAGGAAATAAGCAGACACACCGTGGAGAGGCAATGGACAAAGAACCAGCCGCAAGGGCAGCAGAGAAATTTCAACCAGGGAGCAGTTAACCCAGGGAGGGTTACCATCTCCGTATGCCCGAAGTGCAACAGAGCCCATCCCGGAGTCTGTCAGATAGGCACCCCCAACTGTTTCAACTGTGGACAGAAGGGGCACATGAAAAAGGATTCCCCGAAGCCGCTCCAAGCCGTACCTCTCCGAGCCATACAAGCACAGCTGCAGCAGCCGCCAATGAACCAACAGCAGTTTCAGCAGCATGCACAACAGCAACAGAATGCGAGGGCATGCGCTATCAAACAGGGTGGTCAGCGCAAGGGAAAAGGCAATCTCGCAGGTATGGGAAAACTCCACAACATCCCCATTAAGATACTGTTTGATACTGGCACATCGCATTCTTTCATTGCTGGCTCGTGTGTCGATAACTTAGACATCAGACCTGTAAGAACTGCACATTCTATGAGAGTAGCTACGCCTTCAGGAGAAATCACTACTTTTACTCATGTTTGTTCTAACCTAGAACTAGAAATCGGAACTCATAAGGTTATAGCGAACAACTTAAATGTTATGATAATGTGGGACGTAGATATAATCCTAGGAATGGATTGGTTGTCAGAGAATTGCGCTACAATTCTCTGCAACGAGAGAAAAAATCTCTTTTCAACCCCCGGGTAAAGAACCAACCGAATTCCACGGAATTTCAATGGGTAGAGGCGTACCAATTATATCAGCCCTTCAAGCCACGAAACTCATGAAGAAGAAAGGTACCACAGCTTATCTCGTGTACCTAGTCGGAGAGCCAGGAGCCGAGAAGACCATCCAAGACATAAAGGTTGTAAATGAATATGAAGACGTCTTTCCAGAAGTATTACCAGGATTGCCACCGGATCGTCATGTGGACTTCACAATTGACTTAGAACCAGGAGCCGCACCTAAATCTAAAGCCCCATATAGGATGGCACCGAAAGAATTAGAAGAGCTCAACATCCAGTTACAAGAATTGCTAGACCTTGGTTTTATCAGGCCAAGCGTCTCACCTTGGGGAGCACCAGTGTTATTTGTTAGGAAAAAGAACGGATCGATGAGAATGTGTATAGATTACCGAGAACTGAACAAGATCACACTCAAGAACAAATATCCTTTGCCAAGGATCGAGGATCTGTTCGATCAGCTCAAGGGTGCAGGAGTTTTCTCCAAGATAGATTTAAGGTCAGGGTACCATCAGCTCAAGATCAAACCTGAAGATGTACCAAAGACCGCTTTTAGAACCCGATATGGCCATTACGAATTCCTAGTGATGCCATTTGGTTTAACCAACACTCCAGCTGTATTCATGGATCTTATGAATAGAGTTTTCCACCCTTACTTGGACAAATTAGTTTTAGTATTCATCGACGACATCCTCGTTTACTCTAAGAATGAAAAGGAGCACGAGGAACATCTACGGATAGTGTTGGAAACACTAAGAACTGAGAAACTCTACGCCAAATTCAGTAAATGTGAATTTTGGCAAAAAGGAAGTAATGTTCCTTGGACACATAGTATCGGCAGAAGGAATCAAAGTGGACCCAGCCAAAGTAGAAGCAGTAAGCAACTGGAAGTCACCAACGAGTCATAATGAGATTAGAAGTTTCTTGGGTTTAGCCGGTTATTATAGAAGGTTTATTGAGGAATTCTCCACGATCGCCCGCCCGATGACACAGCTACTCAGGAAAGAGACCAAATTTAAATGGACGGACGAGTGCGAGAAAAGTTTCCAAACGCTTAAGGAAAAGTTAACCACAGCGCCAGTACTAGCACTTCCAGACACGAACAAGGAGTATGTGGTTTACACCGACGCATCGAAAAATGGATTAGGTTGTGTCTTAATGCACGATGGACGAGTAATAGCTTATGCTTCACGACAACTTCGACCTCACGAAGTTGAGTACCCAACCCACGATTTAGAACTCGCAGCTGTAGTGCATGCGTTAAAGATTTGGAGACACCATCTCTATGGTGTAAGGTTGAGATATTCACCGATCACAAGAGCCTGAAGTACTTTTTCGAGCAAAAAGATTTGAATATGAGACAAAGAAGATGGCTCGAAGAGCCTGAAGGATTACGACTGCGGAATCAACTATCATCCAGGAAAGGCTAATGTGGTAGTAGACGCATTGAGTCGCAAGGCTCCAACGAAGTTAGGATGCCTTTTTGTAGAAGAAGAAACTTTAGTACGAGAATTCGAGAAGATGGATATCAGAGTGCTTGACACGCCAGCTACGATAACAAGTCAGATCGTAGTATTAGAAGCTACACCAGATTTGAGAGAAAGAATCATCAGTGCTCAGAGAAAAGACGAGTCAATGGAAAAGTTGCGATTAAGGATAAGAACAGAGAAACCAGATGGATATTCCGAAGCACCAGACAATGCGATACTTTTTGAAGACAGAATTTGTATTCCTGATGACGACAGCGAACTGAAGAACGAGATCTTGAGTGAGGCTCATGACACACCTAATACAGCACACCCAGGAAGTACGAAAATGTACCAAGATTTGAGAAGAAGCTTTTGGTGGAATGGAATGAAACGAGACGTTGCCTCATTTGTAGAAAGATGCCTAGCATGTCAGCAAGTCAAGGCTTTACACAGACGACCATATGAATTGCTACAACCATTGGATGTCCCAGAATGAAAATGGGAAGGCATAGCTATGGACTTTGTCACAGGCTTGCCTAAGTCGAGAAGAGGAAACACAGCAATTTGGGTGATAATACGGATCAGAGAAACTAGCTCAGTTGTATGTTAGAGAGATTGTACGTCTGCATGGAGTACCGAAGGTCATAGTATCAGACATAGACGCCAAATTTACCTCGAGATTTTGGATTACGATGCAGAAAGAATTGGGAACAGAGCTTAATTTCAGTACAGCGTTTCACCCACAGACAGATGGGCAGTCAGAGAGAACGATTCAGATTTTAGTCGATATGTTCAGAACAGTGGTATTAGACCGAGGCGCGAATTGGGAAGAAATTCTACACTTAGTCGAATTCGCTTACAACAACAGCTATCAGGCCACGATAGGAATGGCGCCGTTTGAGGCTTTGTATGGAAGGAAATGTAGATCGCCACTGTATTGGGGCGAAGTAGGTGAGAGAAAGAACTAGGCCCAGATGCAATTAATGAGATGATTGAGATAGTTCGGCAGATACGCGATAGAATGAAAGAGGCCCAGAGCCGACAGAAGTCTTATGCCGACGATCGCCGAACGAATCTTGAGTTTGAAATAGGAGATAAAGTTTTCCTTAAGATATCACTGACCAGAGGAATCGTTAGATTCGGAGTTAAGGGTAAATTAAGACCCAGGTTTATAGGACCTTATGAAATCCTCGAGAGGATAGGACCCGTCGCTTATAGATTGGCCTTACCGCCAAGTCTAGGAAGTGTTCACAACGTTTTTCACGTTTCTCAATTTAGAAAATATGTCTATGATCCTAAGCACGTAATCACTTTCGATTTGTGGAAAAACCCACATTTTATTTGTTATATAATAGAAAGCCCACCTTATAGATTACAAAACTATTAAACGTGCTTCCGTTCTTCAATCTTCCATCCTTTCCTTATGCTGACTTCCTCCTTCATCGTACATAAAATATATCCTCGATAAGTCATTGAGACGACAAAAGAAAATGGAAATCGAAATCGAAAACGATTTAATCTTTTATGTTTTTTTAAAGCTTTTAAGGCCTTTGCACGCTAAACTAGATTCTTTTAGTTGAACGGGAACGAGAATTGAACATATCTCGTTTAGAACTCAAAAGATTCTGTATTATTCACCGAGATCAGTAGAAAAGATAGTCGATAACTTATTACGACTTAAAAGATCAATAGGAATTAAGTTGAGAAGATTTCAACTTAAGAAACTAAGTTTTAAAGATTCACTGTTCAGATCAGTAACCTTGTACAGAACAGGAGATTTCGAAACAGGGGACGTTACCTGTACCAAAAGAAAGCTACGGATGTCTAGTTTACTCTCCAATTTACGGATCTCAATTCCGATAAATGAGCTAGGAGATATGGCAGTTTCCGTAGAACGTCGCAAAACAGTCCGAGTTTAATCCTAAGGCTCGATAACTCGGCGCACGACTTCCTATGTTCGACTTACGTTATTCCACTTCATTTTCCACGAAATTCCTGATTCAATGCAGTCTACACATATCCTCATACGTGTTGAACTCCTTTTCATTTCTCATTTATAAGCTTGACGTTTAAAACCTCGTCTCATTAACTACGCAATTACTATACCATCTACAACTCATCATTTCATATCTCGGATGAACACGTTGTCAACTACAAACTTGTTCATTTAACAATAACGATCATTAATATCTAATTACTTTTCTTATTCGTCTTTTCTATCGTTACTTAGGATCGTTGTTTCGTTTCTTACCAAAATTCCAACGTCATTAGAATTCGTTCTAACTTTCCGATTATGATAATTAACTATCGAGATTTACTTATATTCACATCATAGACCTATATCATTATTTAAGACTTATCGTCGATCGTTCGTCTCTTAACGAAAATTCTACGTTCTCCGTTTTCGTTCAAATTTTACGACAACGATTATCATCTAACGAGCATTACTAACATGCAAATCATATTATCAAAACATTAACGAGTTCTAACTTATCAGCACGTCTTCGTCTCTTACGTTTTTCACTTTATTTTTAGAAAAATCTCAATTAAATATATAATCATCCTCGTATATCTTATATCTCATTTTCATTAAACAATTGAGCATATCATAACATTTACTATCCTAAATCGTGCCTTCTTCGTCTCTTAGGTTTCAAATTTTATTTTTAGAAAAATCTAAAACAATTCATATAGTCAATTAATATCATGAGGAACACTAATCTATCATTCAATCGATAAAGAAATCAAGCTACGATCAAAGCCCCGAATTTGAAAAAAATCGGTAATCACCTAAGACAAGGAAGTGTGATTTTCTTCATGATTCAAACCGTAGAACTCGATTCTAAACATCCTAGAACATGATTCGATTACAAGACAGCATGCTTCTTAATCCTTTAGTTTTCGAAAAAAAAGAAAAATGATGGAACAAAGATTTGTTCGGTTCAAATGGTAGATGAAGTTCTTACCTTTCGTAATATGGATTCGGAATTGGAAATGATCGGTAGATGCAAGAGTTAAGCACTTGAGGAAAGCTTGGAGTTGAAGCTTTAATGGTGGATGAAGAAGAAAATGAGAGAGAGAAAATGGGTGTGTGTGTGGCGGTTTTGAGAGGGAATGGGGAGAAGGATGATGACTCATTGTATAAGACATATAAAGTGACAAAATATCTAACTAAAGTCATGGTGAGTCGTTAGGGATTGTTTGGCGTGGGTTCGTTTGACGGAAATGTCTCGTTTCCGGCTCTTAAACGTCGATTTAAAAATCGAGAAATACTTTCTTAGTTGGTTACAAATTCGACAGCAAGACGTAGTTCTTGAATCTGACCTAAGCTACGAAGAGAAGCCGATATCGATTTTGGATAGAAAAGTTCAAGAATTAAGAACTAAATCGATACCAATCGTTAAAGTGCTATGGAACCACCACGGGCAAGAAGAAGCCACGTGGGAACTTGAGGAGAAGATGAAGGAGAGATATCCTCATCTTTTTACAGAAGGTATGCAAATTTCGGGACGAAATTTTTCGTAAGGGGGGTAGGATATAATACCCCGGAAATTCCTTACGATCTCAAAATTTTAAAGTTAATAATAAAAATGGCTTTGCATGCCTAAGTTTACGATTTTGAATTCTAAGACTAACGGTCGAATCCGTTTCCGAAAATAAATTACGGAAGTCAGCTAGACGACTACTGTATTTAGGGTTATCGCGTACGAAAAGTTTTTAGTTCGTGAACTCAGAACGGAAAACCGTCTGATTTTTACATTCACGAAATCGCGATACGAACTCGCCCGAGAAAGTTCGTTTTTATGATTTTCCGGACGAAACTCGGACTGTGTCGTCCCGAGTTTTTGTCGGAATAAATTTTATAAATATTATTTTCCGATTAAGTTTAATACGTTAGAATTTTTAGACGAATCGGATCGTGACGATTTTGTGCCGAACTACGTTTTTCGTCGTTCGATTTTCGTAGTGTCGTATCGCGCCGGAAAAGCTCGTATTTTTCCTCCCCTTTACCCTCATGACTGACATGGTCACACACACAAGCATAGATATTTTCTTTTTTTTTTTATCCTAAGTATTTGTGACACCTAAGTGTTATACTATTCAAACTTTACACCTATTAATCCTAATAACCTAAGTATTAGATATTATATCACAATTTAGTCATCCTCACTCATCTCCTCCCCCCCAAAACCGATCCACACACACACTTGCATACACTCTCTCTTTTCTTCATTTCCACCATTGAAGAGTTCTAGTTCTTGGACAAGAAAAATCATACAAGTCTCCAATCCTCCATCAAATCTATTTCTTCCTTTGTTAATCCTCAAGGTAATCTTCCCCTCTTTAATTCTATCCATACCAAATCTCTTTCTTTTTATTTCTCTTTGGATCGAAAATTTAGGGATAGTGGAATTAGATGTTGATCTTGGATTAGTGTAATTAGATGTGTTAGATGTGATAATTAGGGATTAAAATTGATTGAAATCAAGAACCCTAACTACTATGCTAATACCGAAAATTAGGAGAAACGTGTAGGATTTTTGAATCTTTCAATTGATGTTATAATCATGCTTAGGAAGTGTTCGATTAGGGATTAAAACAAAAAGAAATCGAAAGCCCTTTGGTTTGATGAAAACCAATTTAGGGTTTAGGATTTGGAATTGGGGTTTTTCAATTTCATGTTGCAATTGGACTTCAATTGTTTAAATGATGATATAATAGTATGATTAAGAGATAAATGATGTTAATTGATGAAAAAAAACACCCTCTTTAATTGTTTGTAAATACCGAAAATTATTAGAAAAATAGGGGTTCTCATGTAGTTGATTTAGATGATGTTTTGATGATGAAATAATGTTGTAATTGATATTAGTTGTCGATATGAATTTAATTAGAATTTTCTAAAAATATTTCGTGAGTCGTAAGAGATGAAGAACTCAATTTAAGTTGAGATGTAGTAATGATATGAAGTGATGATATGCATGAAAATGAATCTCATTAGATGTTGTTTGATGACGTAGAAAATGAACGAAATCCGATAACTTTTAAAATCGCGTAAGAGATGAACAATTAGTCGTAATTAATAACCGAGAAGTCGAATAAGAATTCTAACTTGATATTATTGTTTATGACGGACTAAGGTATAACTTTGTAGTTGACGTCATGAGCTTTCGAGCTATTTTAATATGAGTTGTAGTTATAGTCGAGAATTAGAACGAAAATTGGTTAACTTGATTTTTGGTTTAGTACATGTTAGTCGAAAGCCGACGTTTAGAACGTCGTGCTATTGGACGAGTTTTGAGAAGGAGTTCATCACGTAGGGGGGTACGTGTTGACTGCCTTGAGGGTCAAGTTTCATGAGAAATCGAATACGAGAACTTAGAACGAACCTAAGAAGTTATACGTCGATTCTATCGAGCAACTAGGGTTAGCGCGGCAGTTTTGCGACCCTTGCCGGAAACTGTAATAACTTTTAGCTCGTTTATCAGATTTGCAATCCGTAAATTGGAGCGTAAACTAGTCATCCCAAGCTTTCAAACGGTACAGGGCTCATCCCCTATTTCCAGTTCCCCTGTTCTGGGCCGTCCCCAGAGTTACTGCCTTGTGCAGTGATTTTTCAGAATTCATTCTTCTAAGTTGTTTCGTTCGCAACTTAGTTTCTTTCGATCGTTTAAGCCGTAATAACTTGACGACTATCTTCTTACTGACCTCAGTGTCAAGTATGGAGCCTTTAGTGCTAAACGAGACGAGTTTGTATCTCGTATCCGTTAAAGTAAAGAAATTTAGTTAAGCGTGAAAATGCCTAAATCGTCTTTAAAACACAGTTATAAAGCGATAAGTAAACATTTTCGAGCATCGCTCATTTGATTTGATACATAGAAAAGCCCACCTTAGGCGATTACAGAACTAAAACACGAGCTTCCGGATTTGGTCTTCCGTCCTATCTTTGACCTCGACTTCCTCCTTTTATCGCAAATGAATAAACCTTAATGAACGGTCGCAACGATAAAAGAAAAGAATTTGAATTTGTTTTATAACTTTTAGGCCTTTGCACTTTAACTACATTCTTTTGATTAACAAAGAAACGAGACTCGAACATTTCTCGTTTAGAACTAACTCGGTTCCTCACTCGACACTTAGGTCAGTTAATAACGGGAGTTGATAACTTATAACGACTTAGAAGTTCACAAGGAACGAAGTGAAAAAGAATTCAACTTGAGAAACGAGTTTTTGAACTTCTCTGCACAAGGCAGTAACTCTGGAGCATCTACAGAACAGATTTCTGCGAAAAAGGGATGAATTTGGTACCAAAAGAAAGCTACAGATGTCTAGTTTATTTTCCAATTTACGGATTTTGATTTCGTTAAGCGAGCAGGAAGTTATGACAGTTTCCGTAAAGGGTCGCAAACGATCCGAGTTAACCCTAATGCTCGATAAAACTCGACGCACAATTCCCTAGGTTTGATCAATGCTATACAACCTTTATGCACACGAAATTATTATCATTTTATAGTTAAGACACATATTCCTTAATCGCGAATACCTTCACGTCTCTTGATTAATAATACGACGAGTACTTTCTCGTCTTTTTCAACTAATCAATTACTAAACCAAATTCCAATTCAAATTCGATTTCAATCTTCTAACTTCTATATTCATTTCTCGAATGGAAATATCACCAACTACAATCTTGTTTATTTATCAACAACAATCATTAATATCAAATAATTTTCCTCATTCGACTTTCCTATCGACAATTAAGCTCGTTTCTTCGTCTCTTACTTAAAACTCAACTTTCTTAGAATTCGTTCAAAATTTCCAATTATGTTCATTAACTACTAAGATTAGCGAATATTCAAATCATAAACCTATATCATTATCCATACTAAACTTATCGATGATTCTTCGTCTCTTACTAGAAATTCAATATTCTCCGAATGCAAAGTCTGACTGTTTTTCGATTTGAGTTTTCGAACGAAATTTCTATCGGACGCAAAAAACCCTAATACAGTAGTCGTTCAACCGACTTCTGGAATTTATTTTTGGAAACGGATTTCACCGTTAGTCTTAGAATTGAAAATCCTTAACTTAGGCGTGCAAAGCCTTAATTAATAATTAAATTTTTATTTTAGCGACAGAAGAAAATATCTGGGGTATTACATCCTACCCCTCTAATAAAAAATTTTGTCCCGAAATTTGCATACCTTCTTCAAAAAGGTAAGGGTATTTCTCTTTCATCTTTTCTTCGAGTTCCCACGTGCCTTCTTCTTGCCCGTGGTGATTCCATAGCACTTTAACCAAAGGTATTGACTTATTTCTTAATTGTTGCTCTTTTCGATCCAAGATCGATAATAGTTTCTCTTCATAACTTAAGTCGGACTCAAGAACAACGTCTTGCTGGTTAATTACGTACTTAGGGTCAAAGACATACTTTCGTAATTGAGATACGTGAAATACGTTATGGACACTTCCTAGACTTGGCAGTAAGGCCAATCTATAAGCAACAAGTCCTATTTTCTCTAAAATCTCATAAGGTCCTATAAACTTGGGTCTGAGTTTACCCTTAACACCGAATCTAATGATTCCTTTAGACGGAGAAATCTTAAGGAAAACCTTATCCCCAACTTCAAAGCTAAGATCGGTTCGACGATCGTCGGCGTAAGATTTATGTCGGCTTTGGGCCTCTTTCATTCTAACTCGAATCTGTTGAATGATCTCGATCATTTCACCGACTGAATCCGGTCCTAGGTTCTTTCTTTCACCTACTTCATCCCAATAATGTGGTGACCTACATTTCCTTCCGTACAATGCCTCGTAAGGCGCCATTCCTATCGTTGCTTGATAACTGTTGTTGTACGCGAATTCGACTAATGGCAAGATCTTTTCCCAATTCTCACTTCTATCCAATACTACCGTTCTTAACATATCAACGAGTATCTGAATCGTTCTCTCGGATTGTCCATCCGTCTGAGGGTGAAAAGCAGTACTAAAATTAAGTTCGGTACCTAACTCCTTCTGCATAGTAATCCAAAATCTTGAAGTGAATTTGGCATCTCTATCGGAAGTTATTGACTTCGGTATTCCGTGCAGGCGTACAATCTCACGGACATATAACTGTGCCAATTTCTCAGATCTATAGGTAATTGGGATTGGTAAAAAGTGAGCTGATTTTGTGAGCCTATCGATAACTACCCAGATGACAGTATTTCCTTTCTTAGTTTTGGGCAAACCTGTCACAAAATCCATGGCTATATCATCCCACTTCCATGTTGGAATACTTAATGGCTGTAACAACCTGTATGGTCTTTGGTGTAGAGCTTTTACTTGTTGACAAGCCAAACATCTTTCTACAAACGAGGCAACGTCTCGTTTCAAACCGTTCCACAAAAAATTCTTTCTTAAATCTTGATACATCTTCGTACTCCCTGGGTGTGCTGTATATGGCGTATCGTGAGCCTCAATCATGATATCGTTCTTCAATTTGTCATCTTCAGGGATACAAAGTTTGCCTTCAAATAAAATCGCATTATCTGGTGCCTCGGAGAAACTGTCTGGTTTATCCGTTCTTATCCTTAGTCGAAGCTTCTCGATCGACTCGTCCTTTCTCTGCGCACTTATGATTCTTTCTCGTAAGTCTGGTGTAGCTACTAGTGCTGCTATATAGTTTGTTATCGTTTCAGGTATATCGAGCACTTCTAAGTTCATTTTCTCAAATTCTCGTACAAGAGTTTCTTCCTCAACAAAGAGACATCCTAACTTGGTTGGAGTCTTGCAACTCAGCGCGTCAGCTACAACGTTTGCTTTTCCTAGATGATAGTTGATTCCGCAATCATAATCCTTTACTAGTTCGAGCCATCGTCTTTGCCTCATGTTCAATTCCTTTTGCTCGAAGAAGTACTTTAAACTCTTGTGGTCCGTAAAAATCTCAACCCTTACACCATAGAGATGGTGTCTCCAAATTTTCAACGCATGCACAACGGCTGCTAGTTCTAAGTCATGGGTTGGGTACTCAACTTCATTAGGTCGAAGTTGTCTTAAAGCATAAGCTATCACCTTTCCGTCTTGCATCAATACACACCCTAATCCGTTCTTTAAAGCATTTGTATAGACCACGTATTCCTTATTTGCTTCTGGCAGAGCTAACACGGGTGTTGTGGTTAACTTTTCCTTTAGTGTCTGGAAACTTGTCTCGCATTCGTCAGTACATTTATACTTGTTTTCCTTTCGGAGTAGTTGTTTCATAGCTCTAGCAATTGTAGAAAATTCCTCGATGAATCTTCTATAATAGCCGGCTAAACCTAAGAAACTCCTAATTTCGTTCTGAATTGTTGGCTATTTCCAATCGCGTACTACCTCTACCTTGGCAGGATCTACTTTGATGCCTTCTGCTGATACTATGTGTCAAAGGAACATCACTTCTTTCAGCCAAAATTTGCACTTACTGAATTTGGCGTAAAGTTTCTCAGTTCTAAGTGTTTCTAAAACTATTCTCAAGTGTTCCTCGTGCTCCTTCTCATTCTTGGAGTAAATGAGAATGTCGTCGATGAAAACTAAGATAAATTTGTCTAAGTATGGGTGAAAAACTCGATTCATGAGATCCATGAATACTGCGGGAGCGTTAGTCAAACCAAATGGCATAACTAGAAATTCGTAATGGCCATATCTGGCTCGGAATGCAGTCTTAGGTATATCCTCGGGTTTGATTTTCAATTGATGATATCCCGATCTTAAGTTTATTTTCGAAAAGACACCTGCGCCCTTAAGCTGATCAAAGAGGTCTTCTATCCTTGGCAGAGGATACTTATTCTTAAGGGTGATCTTATTTAGCTCTCGATAGTCTATGCACATCCTCATAGAACCATCCTTCTTTTTGACGAACAAAACAGGTGCTCCCCAAGGTGAAACACTCGGTCTAATGAAACTAAGGTCTAACAACTCTTGTAGTTGGATCTTAAGCTCTTCTAACTCTTTTGGTGCCATCCTATATGGGGCTTTTGATTTGGGGGCCGATCCTGGTTCTAAGTCAATTGTGAAATCTACGTGACGGTCGGGTGGTAAACCAGGTAATATTTCTGGAAAGATGTCTTCATATTCGTTAACAACTTTTACGTCTTGAATGGTCTTCGTGGCTCTTGGTTCTACAACTAGGTACACAAGATAAACTGTGCAACCCTTTTTCTTCATCAACTTCTTGGCTTGTAGGGCGGATATTATCGGTATCCTCCTGCCCATCACAATCCCATGAAATTCTGTCGGCTCTTTTCCCGGTGGCTGGAAAGAGACTTTCCTCTCGTTGCAGAGAATCGTAGCATAATTCTCAGACAACCAGTCCATTCCTAGAATTATATCTACATCCCACATTATCATAACGTTCAAGTTGTTAGCTTTAACCTTAAGATTTCCAATTTCTAATTCTAGGTTAGAGCAAACATGCGTGGAACTAGTGATCTTTCCTGAAGGTGTAGCTACTCTCATAGCGTGTTCAGCTCGTACAGGTCTGATATCTAAGTTATCCGCACACGAACCAACAATAAAAGAATGCGATGCGCCAGTATCAAACTATATCTTAATAGGGGTATTATGAAGTTTACCCATACCTGCTAGGTTTCCCTTGCCCTTATGCTGCGCATTCTGTTTTATCGCACATGCCCTGGCATTCTGTTACTGTTGAGCGTGCTGCTAGAATAGCTGCTGTGTCATCTGCTGCTGCGACTGTGCCTAAATTGCCCTCAAAGGCTGGGGCTGTCCATACTGATTTTGTCTTGCTGCTTGCAATGGTTTTGGGCAATCCCTCTTAATGTTCCCCTTCTGCCCACAGTTGAAGCAACTTCCCGAGTTTGCTTGACATATCCCATAGTGTACCCTATTACACTTGGGACAGGCAGGAACGATAGCTATTCCTTGGTTATTTCCTCCTGGGTTGTTCCTTTGTTGCCCTTGTGGCTAACCTTGCTGGTTATTTCCTTTCCATGGTCCCGCTTGATTATTTCCTTGTAAATACAGTCCCGACTGACTGTTTCCTTGCCATAATTGTTATTCTGGTTAGGCTGCTGAAAGTCTTGCTGATTTCCATTCCTCTGGTTTCCTTGATTATTGTAGCTCTGGTAGTAGCCACTGTTGTTTCCCCCTTCCCATTTCCTTTTCCATTGATATTTGTTATTATTGTTGTTGTAATAGCCTCGATTCTGGGTTGGGGCTGGTGCGGGTGTTATGGCTTTCTTATCATCAGGCACTACTGCCTCTATTTCTAGAGCTCGCCCTAGTACCTCGATGTAGCTCAGTCCTTCATGACTAGCTAGCGCTGTACCAAACTCATGCTTGAGTCCCCCACGGAACTTCTTTGCAATCTTATCTTCGGTATCTACCTGAGCAGGTGCATACCTTGACAACTCACAGAACTTTGCATCATACTCGGTCACTGTCATCTTTTCTTGTTTTAAATTATAGAACTCAGCCTCTTTCTGAGCTCTATAGGTCTTAGGTACGTACTTATCGTACAACGCTTCCTTAAATTCCTCCCAAGTGAAATGAGCCAGGTGCTCCGCAGGTATAACCTTCTGCCTAGCCTCCCACCAGTAGTCAGCTGGTCTGGAAAGCTGGAATGCAATGCATAACAGACGCTTCTCATCAGTACATCTGAGGAGTTTGAAGATTCTCTCTATGGTTCGTACCCAAAGCTCAACATCGCTTTGGTTACCAGATCCATTGAACACAGGTGGGTTTCGTTTGAGGAATAAATCCTCAATATCACGACGGGGTGGTGGTGGAGGTGGTGATGGTGATGGTGATGGTGGTGGAGGGGTATCTTGTCGTTCTTGTTCCTCTTCTCTATTATTTTGAGCTTGACGTCTACCATGTCCCCTGGGCCTACCAGGTCCTCCTCTGTTGTTAACTACTCTTGGCGGCATTTTTGAACTATAGGAAACAAGAATTCTCATTAGCATTTTTAATTTTAAGCTTTCGCTTACTTACTAAACTTTTTTTCCAACTTAAACAAGTTCATGGAACATAAATAGATAATAACTTTGTAACTAGCTCTTTAAACTTTTAACTTCCCAAGTTAAACCAGAATATTCATCTAAACTTTTCTTCTAATCGCGTTTAGAAGAAACTTTCACAAGATCAAAGCCCACTCTCAGGTCATAATATATATATACACGTCAAAAAGAATACTAATTTGTCCCTAACAAGGACTTATACAAAAAGTTAGACTATGACTAGTCTAAACTAGGCTAACTGGCTATCTATGTACCGGGTGCACTAACAGGTTGCATCTCCGTATCAACTGGAAGTACTAGAACAGAAACGATTCATAAAATTTCGTATCCGTGTAGAGTACTACAAAAGAAGTCTACCGATCCGGCTATGTACAAGACAAAAAGAAACTTCTACTACTACGTGTCTAAGATGCTCTGCTCAACAAGCTGCGGTCGAGTCACAGCTGCCCTCTACGGCCAGAAACTCCTCGGGGTCCTCCTCAGGGTCCTCCTCAAGGTCGTCCTCCATCGGATCCTCTTCCGGTTCCTCCTCTGAATCCGTACCAAAGACGAGCTGAAGTGCCTCGTCAACCCTCAAAGTGGTGCCGTGTAATAGTACAAGTGGTGGTGGCGACGACACGTCCGTAACAGTCCTCTCTGAGTCGTCCAAGCTGGTCACTACTGTACGCTTCTTCAGGGGAAAAAGGTGCTCAAGGGGTGGACTAGGCACGTATGCCTCTGCAGAACGGGCCCTGGATGGTCCCGCCTCGAACTGTCCTCGGACCCTCGTCCACTCTGTATAAATCTCCTCAAGTAGTGTAAGAGGAGATGGTAACTTTAGCAACGCAGCAAGCTCTGTGTCTCTCTCTAAGTACTCTGCTCCGGGAACTAACTCCTCACTAAGTGCAAGTACTGGCGGCAACTTTAACAGTGCGGCCATCTCTGGATCCATGGCAAACGGCTCAGGCTCAAAATCTGTTGGAACGTGGAGGTAGGGAAGGTGCTCCTGAACCGGAACAGGCCACATGAACCTGCTCTCGAAGAAACGCCCATGTATGGCTAGAGCGAATCCAGAAAAGTCGCCGATCGGCTCGGTGTCATCACCGATCAGTGCAAAGTGGTACCAGGCTATGTCGTGTGCCCAACCGTGCCACTTGTCGGGCAGTGGTACGGTCAAATCGGCTATTGCCTGACGCTCCAAAATAAAGTGCCGGACTGCGTAGAAGCGTGCAGTGAAGTCACTGACTAACTGCCCTATATCATGGTTTAGGTCTACCTCGTAGTCGTGGTACTCGTCCAAGATCTCGTCCATCAAAGTACGCTGTCTCAAGGGTTGGCTCTTCCGAGCCGTGACACGTGTAGCAGGCATCCTACAAAGATTTTTAAGAGAACACGGATCAGTAACTGGTAGGATAATTAACATATCTTAAGGAATTCTCAAAAGACTCAGAGTTTTTACAGCGGAAAGTAGGTCCTAGCTAAAGCAATCCTAACTTCTCAACTCGACTCAACTCGACTCAACTTCAACCACCGCCGCTCTCGTCGCTTCACCCTGCACATTTAGAAAATACATGCAGGGCTAAGTACGAAAGTACTTAGTGGGCACGATGCCGAAAATATAATCATAAGTAGAGATAATCTGGCATTTCATAATTTGTAGCACATCGGGGTTTTATTTAAAAATAGCCCGTGTCTACTAAACATTTTCTGACTCATTTTCACAATTTACTTGGCCGATCATTTTCTGGTATGTTACGTTCAATCTTGACCAATTTCTCATTCACCGTGGCTGGTTACCCCTCAACAGGATACCACATACACCACAGGTTACAAAGTGCACTAACTCTGGAAAGCACTTAATAGCTAACTCAGAGCCGATCGTTAGTTAACCTATTTGATTAACTCATAAAATCTGGAAAACACGAATGTTAACTCAGATAGGTACAAGAGAACTCACATAAAACATAAAAACAGTTCATGCCATAATTATCACTTTGAAAATACAGATATCAAAGCGATAAAGAAAGGTTTTCGAGCATTGCTCGTTTTGTTTTATATATAAAAGCCCACCTCGATGATACAGAACTACTAAGTACGAGCTTCCGTTCTCCTGATCTTCTGTCCTTTCCTTACTGCTGGCTTCCTCCTTCATCGCAAAATAATAACACTTTAAAATGGTCGTAAAAGACAATCGAACATGGAAAATTCGAATTAGGTTTTAGTCGTTTCATTTCTTTAGGCATTTGCACACTACTAGTTTCATTTTAATTAAACGGGAACGAGACTTGAATAAATCTCATTTAGAAATCGAAAGGTCTCATACTCGACTCTTAGGTCAGTAGAGAGAGTAGTCGGTAACTTATTACAGCTTAAACAATCGAAAGAAACTAAGTTGCGAAGAAAACAACTTAGTAAAACAACTTCTGAAATTTCACTGCGCAAGGCAGTAGTTCTGGGGACTGTCCAGAACAGGGGAATTGGAAACAGGGCATGAGCCCTATACAGTTTGAAAGCTTGGAAAGTCTAGTTTACGCTCCAATTTACGGATCTCAAATCCGATAAACGAGCTAAGAGATATTACAGTTTCCGGGAAGGGTCGCAAAACTGGCGCGGCTAACCCTAGTTGCTCGATAGAATCGACGTATAACTTCCTAAGTTCGTTCTAAGTTCTCGTACTCGATTTCTCAAGAAACTTGACTCTCAAGGCAGTCAACACGTACTCCCGTACGTGCAGGACTCCTTTTCAAAACTCGTTTAGAACTACGACGATCAAACCTCGTCGTTTCAACTTACATTTACTATACCAAAATCAAGTTAACAAATTCTCGTTTCTAGTTCTCGACTATAACTACAACTCATATTATAATATTCCGAATGCTCATGTCGTCTACTACAAATTCATGCCTTAGTCCATAATAAACACTATTATCAAGTTAGAATCCTTACTCGACTTTCGATTACTACTTATGTCCACTCGTTCGTCTCTTACGGAATTTCAAAAGTTATCGGAATTCGTTCATTTTCTACGACAGCAATCAACATCTAACGAGATTCATTATTATACATATCATCACTCCATATCATTACTTAAACTCAACTTAATTCGACTTCTTTTTCTCTTACGATTTCATTAACATTTTTAGAAAAATTTCAATTAATTCCCAACATCATCTAATATCATTAGAAACATAAATTCATCAACATATCATCATCTAATTCAACTATATGAAAACTCCCCAATTCCACATAATTTTTGGTAATAACATATAATTAAAGGGGGTGATTTTCTTCATCAAACATCATCATTAATCCCTTAATCATACTACTATATCATCAATTGATCAATTCAAGTGTTATTACATCATCAAATTGAAAATCCCAACTCAAACCCTAGCTCAAAAATCGGTCCTCACTTAAATTCATAGAGGGTTTCGATTTCTTTTTGTTCTAATCACTAATTGAACACCTCCTAAGCATGATTATCCAACTAATTGAAGAATTCAATCATCCCACATAAATCCCCTAATTTTCGGTAATAGCTAGGTTTTGGGTTTCTTGGATTTCTTTCAATTTTAATCATAGATCCATATCTAATCCATCTAGTTATACTAATTAGAGATCAAAACATCTAATCCATCTACCCATAAAAATCGATCCACTTGAAAAATAAAAAGAAATGGAATCCAATTGGATAGGATTAGAGAGGAGTAGATTACCTTGACAATTAATAAAGGAAGTTGGGTGATTCGATGGTTGGATGAAGAACTTGTGAAGATTTCTTGTCCAAGAACTTGAGATCCAACAATGGTGAAATGAAGAAAATGGGAGAGTATATGTGTGTGTGTATTTCGAAATGAGGGAGAGAGTGTAGTTAGGATGAAGACTTAATTATGTTATTATGTATGTATTAACTTAATAGGTGTAAAGTTAAAATAAATATCTATAGTAGTGAGTCATTAGCTTTATACTATAAAGAAATGAAATATCTAGCTAGAGAGAGTGATGAAGTCGGCTAGAGGGGAGAAAAAGAAAAAATTATACGCTTTTCTGGCGCGATACGACATTACGGAAATCGAACGACGAAAAACGTAGCTCGGCACAAAATCGTCAAATTCCGATTCGACCAAAAATTCTAACGTATTAAACTTAATCGGAAAGTAATATTTAAAAACTTAGTTCTGACAAAAACTCGGGACGACACAGTCCGAGTTTAGTTCGGAAAATAAAAAAACCGAACTTTCTCGGGCGAGTTCGTCTCGCGATTTCGTGATTGTAAAAATCAGACAGTTTTCCGTTCTGAGTTCTAGAACTAAAAAGTTTTCGTACGCGATAACCCTAAATACAGTAGTCATCTAACTGACTTCCGTAATTTATTTTCGGAAACGGATTTCACCTTTGGTTTTAGAATTCAGAATCGTAAACTTAGGCGTGCAAAGCCATTTTTATTATTAACTTTAAATTTTCAAGACTGTACGGAAAATCTGGGGTATTACATCCTACCCCCTTGCGAAAAATTTCGTCCCGAAATTTGCATACCTTCTTCAAAAAGATGAGGATATCTCTCCTTCATCTTCTCCTCGAGTTCCCACGTGGCTTCTTCTTGTCCATGGTGGTTCCATAGCACTTTAACGATTGGTATCGATTTGGTTCTTAATTCTTGGACTTTTCTATACAAAATCGATATCGGCTTCTCTTCGTAGCTTAGGTCAGATTCAAGAACTACGTCTTGCTGACTAATGACGTGCTTAGGATCATAGACATATTTTCTCAATTGAGAAACGTGAAATACGTTGTGAACACTTCCTAGACTTGGCGGTAAGACCAATCTATAAGCGACGGGTCCTATCTTCTCGAGGATTTCGTATGGTCCTATGAACCTGGGTCTTAGTTTACCCTTAACTCCGAATCTAAGGATTTCTCTAGTCGGTGATATCTTAAGGAAAACTTTATCTCCTATTTCAAACTCAAGATTGGTTCGACGATCGTCGGCATAAGACTTCTGTCGGCTCTGGGCTTCTTTCATTCTATCTCGTATCTGCCGAAATATCTCAACCATCTCGTTAATCGCATCTGGGCCTAGGTTCTTTCTCTCACCTACTTCATCCCAATAGAGCTGTGATCTACATTTCCTTCCATACAAAGCCTCGTACGGCGCCATTTCTATCGTGGCCTGATAGCTGTTGTTGTAAGTGAATTCGACTAAGTGTAGAATTTCTTCCCAATTCGTACCTCGGTCTAAAACCACTGTTCTTAACATATCGACTAAAATCTAAATCATTCTCTCTGACTGTCCATCTGTCTGTGGGTGAAACGCTGTACTGAAATTAAGCTCTGTTCCCAATTCTTTCTGCATTGTAATCCAAAATCTCGAGGTAAATTTGGCGTCTCTATCTGATACTATAACTTTCGGTACTCCATGCAGACGTACAATCTCTCTGACGTACAACTGAGCTAGTTTCTCTGATCCATACGTGATCTTAATCGGTAAGAAGTGTGCTGTCTTTGTAAGCCTATCGATAATTACCCAAATTGCTGTTTCCTCTTCTTGACTTAGGCAAGCGTGTGACAAAGTCCATGGCTATGCCTTTCCATTTCCATTCTGGGACATCCAATGGTTGTAGCAATCCATACGGTCGTCTGTATAAAGCCTTAACTTGCTGACATGCTAGACATCTTTCTACAAACGAGGCAACGTCTCGTTTCATTTCATTCCACCAGAAGTTCCTTCTCAAATCTTGATACATTTTCGTACTTCCTGGGTGTGCTGTATAAGGTGTATCGTGAGCCTCACTCAAGATCTCATTCTTCAGTTCGCTGTCGTCATCAGGAATACAAATTCTATCTTCATAAAGGATCGCATTGTCTGGTGCTTCGAAATATTCATCTGGTTTCTCTGTTCTTATCTTTAATCGCAACTTTTCCATTGACTCGTCCTTCCTCTGAGCACTGATGATTCTTTCTCTTAAATCTGGTGTAGCTTCTAATGCTGCTATCTGACTTGTTATCGTAGCTGGCGTGTCGAGCACTTTGATATCCATCTTCTCAAATTCTCGTACTAAAGTTTCTTCCTCTACAAAAAGGCATCCTAACTTCGTTGGAGCCTTGCGACTCAATGTGTCTGCTACCACATTAGCCTTTCCGGGATGGTAGTTGATTCCGCAGTCGTAATCCTTGACTAATTCGAGCGATCTCCTTTATCTCATATTCAGTTCCTTCTTCTCGAAAAAGTACTTCAGGCTCTTGTGATCAGTGAATATCTCAACCCTTACACCATAGAGATGGTGTCTCCAAATCTTTAACGCATGCACCACGGCTGCGAGTTCTAAGTCGTGGGTTGGGTACTCAACTTCGTGAGGTCGAAGTTGTCGTGAAGCATAAGTTATCACTCGTCCATCTTGCATTAAGACACAACCTAATCCATTTTTGGATGCGTCAGTGTATACCACATACTCCTTGCTTGTGTCTGGAAGAGCTAGTACTGGCGCTGTGGTTAATTTCTCCTTGAGCGTTTGGAAACTCCTTTCGCACTCGTCCGTCCATTTAAATTTGGTTTCCTTCCTGAGTAGCTGCGTCATTGGCCTAGCAATCGTGGAGAATCCTTCGATGAATCTTCTGTAGTAGCCTGCCAAACCTAAGAAACTTCTAATCTCGTTCTGACTCGTTGGTAACTTCCAGTTGTGCACTGCCTCTACCTTGGCTGGGTCCACTTTGATTCCTTCTGCCAATACTATGTGCCCAAGGAACATTACTTCCTTCAGCCGAAATTCACATTACTGAATTTGGCGTAGAGTTTCTCAATTCTTAGTGTTTCCAACACTATCTGTAGATGTTCCTCGTGCTCCTTTTCATTCTTAGAGTAAACGAGGATGTCGTCGATGAATACTAAAACGAATTTGTCCAAGTAAGGGTGGAAAACTCTATTCATAAGATTTATGTATACACCTGGAGCATTGGTTAAACCAAATGGCATTACTAGGAATTCGTAATGGCCATATTGGGTTCTAAAAGCGGTCTTCGGTACGTCTTCAGGTTTGATCTTCAGCTGATGGTACCCTGACCTTAAATCTATTTTGAAGAAGACTCCTGCACCCTTGAGCTGATCGAACAGATCCTCGACCCTTGGCAAAGGATATTTGTTTTAAGTGTGATCTTGTTCAGTTCTCGATAATCTATACACATTCTCATCGATCCGTCCTTTTTCATAACAAATAACACGGGTGCTCCCCAAGGTGAGACACTTGGCCTGATAAAACCAAGGTCTAGCAATTCTTGTAACTGGATTTTGAGCTCTTCTAGTTCTTTCGGTGCCATCCTATATGGGGCTTTAGATTTAGGTGCGGCTCCTGGCTCTAAGTCGATTGTGAAGTCCACATGACGATCTGGTGGCAATCCTGGTAATACTTCTGAAAAGACGTCCTCGTATTCATTCACAACTTTTACGTCTTGGATGGTCTTCTCGACTCCTGGCTCTCTGACTAGGTACACAAGATAAGCTGTGGTACCTTTCTTCTTCATGAGTTTTGTGGCTTGAAGGGCTGATATAATTGGTACGCCTCTATCCATGGAAATTCCATGGAATTCGGTTGGTTCTTTACCCGGGGGTTGAAAAGAGATTTTTCTCTCGTTGCAGAGAATTGTGGCATAATTCTCTGACAACCAATCCATTCCTAGAATTATATCTACGTCCCACATTATCATAACATTTAAGTTGTTCGCCTTAACCTTAAGAGTTCCGATTTCTAGTTCTAGGTTAGAGCAAACATGCGTGGAAGTAGTGATCTCTCCTGAAGGTGTAGCTACTCTCATAGAATGTGCAGCTCTGACAGGTCTGATGTCTAAGTTATTGGCACACGAGCCAGCAATGAAAGAATGCGATGCGCCAGTATCAAACAGTATCTTAATGGGGATGTTGTGTAGTTTTCCCATACCTGCTAGGTTGCCTTTTCCTTTGTGCTGGCCACCCTGTTTGATAGCGCATGCCCTCGCATTCTATTGCTGCTGTGCATGCTGCTGGAACTGCTATTGGTTCATTTGCTGCCGCGACTGTGCTTGTATGGCTCTGAGAGGTATGGCTTGCAGCGGTTTCGGGCAATCTTTCTTCATATGCCCCTTCTGTCCACAATTGAAACAGTTGGGGGTGCCTAGCTGACAAACTCCGGGATGGGCTCTGTTGCACTTAGGGCAGACAGGAATTGTAACCCTCCCTGGGTTAATTCCTCCCTGGTTGAAGTTTCGCTGCTGTCCTTGCGGCTAGTTCTGTTGACCGTTGCCCTTCCATGGTGTGTTCTGCTTATTCCCCTGAATAAACAACCCCGATTGGTTGTTTCCCTGCCACGACCTTTTGTTGTTGTTGCTGCTGCTGTTGTTGTTGTTGTTGTTGTTCTGACCAGGCTGCTGATAGCCCTGCTGGAAGCCCCTCTTCTAATTACCCTGGTTGTTGAAGTTCTGATTGTAGCCTCCGCTACCTCCTCCATTTCACTTTCTCTTCCCCTGATAGTTGGTATTATTGTTGTTATAATAGCCTCGGTTCTGGTTCTGTGCTGGAGCTGATGCAGTCGGTACAACCTTTTTCTCATCAGGCACGACGGCCTCCATTTCCAATGCTCTTCCCAAAATATCAGTGTAGCCTAGTCCCCCATGACTAGCTAACGCGATTCCCAGTTCATGTCGTAGTCCCTCTTGGAACTTCTTCGATAATTTCTCCTCGGTATCAACCAAAGTCGGCGTATACCTAGACAGTTTGCAAAACTTGGCGTGATACTCTGTTACGGTCAGCTTTCCTTGTTTCAAATTATAAAACTCGGCTTCCTTCTGTGCTCTATACATCTTGGGTACGTACTTATCAAACAGTATTTCTTTGAACTCATCCCATGTGAAACGAGCCAGCTACTCTGCGGGTATCACTTTCTGCCTTGCTTCCCACCAATAATCTGCCGATCCAGTTAGTTGGAACGCGACACATAGCATTTTCTCCTCATCAATACATCTGAGGAGTTTGAATATCTTCTCAGTAGATCTTACCCATAGCTCAGCATCGCTAGGGCTGCCCGTTCCATTAAACATCGGGGGGTTTCTCTTGAGGAATAAATCCTCAATATCCCTACAGGGTGGTGGTGGAGGTGGTGGTGATGGGGGTGGTGATGGGGATGGTGATGGGGTAGCATTCTATTCTTGCTCTTGTTCTCTGTCATTCTCCGGTTGATGTCTCCCACGTCCTCGAGGCCTCCCAGGTCCTCGACCTCTCCTATTGTTAACGTTTCTTGGCGGCATTTTCTTTGATCTAAAGAAATTTGAAATTCTCATTAGTCTTTTCTGTTAATCACTCTTAGTACTTACTAGCTCGTTCTCAACTTAATCAAGTTCGCGGAACGACATATCGAACATAGCTTCGATATTAACTTCGTAATCTTTTAACTTTCAAGTTAAACTTAAATTTCTCGCCACACGAATTCATTGACATTCTGATTTAATTACACGATTCATAGGAAATTTTTTCTTGCGATTCAAAACCCTCTCATGGGTCATGTATATATATATATACATCAAAAAGAATATTAATTCTGCCTCCAATGAGGACTTATACAAAAAGTTAGACTACTACTAGTCTAAACTAGGCTGACTGCCTACTATTTACCGGGTGCACTAACAAGCTGCAACTCCGTACCTACTAAAAGTACTGGAACGGAAACGATTCATAAAATTTCGTATCCGTTACAGTACTACAAAAACTAGTTACTGATCCGACTCTATACAGGACAAAAGAGCTACTACTACTACTAACATGCGTCTACGACGCTCTACTCGACAAACTATAATCGAGTCGGAACTGCCCTCTACGGCCTAAAAAAAACCCTAAGAGTCCTCATCTGGGTCCTCCTCCGAATCCTTGTCCGGGTCCTCCTCAGGATCCTCGTCCGGGTCCTTCTCAGGATCCTCATCCGGGTCCTCCTTCTCAGACTCTGAACCAAAGACGAGCTGGAGTGCCTCGTCCTCCCTCAGAGTAGAGCCATCGGAAAGTGTAAGCAGAGTGGGTGACGGTGCCTCTAAAACTGTCTCCTCTAGGTTGGAAACAAGGTAGTCCTCACTGATCTCTACTGCACGCTTCTTCAGGGGAAGAAGGTGCTCTGGAATGGAACCGGAACCTGAACCTGACTGGAACTCCTCCCTAGAACGGACCTTGGACGGTCCTGCCTCCATCTGACCTCTAACTACGCCCCACTTCTCACAGATCTCCTCAAGCGGTGTCAGTGGAGATGGTAACTCTAACATGGCGGCAAGCTCCGCTTTGATCCCTCGGTACTCTGACTCCTCCCGAAACAGTCCTGTCTCTAAAGGTCCTCTTACTCTAACACAAACGTCGGGTAGGAACGGTAAAGCTAATCCTAACAATGCAGTTGTCTCGGCGTCGATCTCTACGAATCCCGGTCTTGGGATCAACTCCTCGATCTGTGTACTAACTGGCGGTAACTCTGGTGTAACAGCGAGCTCCTCGTCTGCCTCTAACTGCTCTGACTCCGCGTCAGACTCCTCACTCGGTACAAAGTCTGGTGGTAACTCCAACAAGGCGGAAAACTCTGGGTCCAAGTCGAGGTGCTCTAGCTCGGTCTCTGCGGGAAACTGACTGTAGGGGAGATGCGGCTCAAAAGGAACTGGAAGCATGTGCCTGCTGTCAAAGAATCACCTGTGTACAAACAGGGCGAATCCCATGTATTTGCCGGTCGGCTCGGTGTCGTCGCCGAAAATCCCTAGAAAGTACCACGCCACGCGGTGCGCCCAACCGCACCACTCGTCCGGTAGGTGTACAATCAGGTCTGATATTGCCTGACTCTCCGGAATCAAGTGCCTTACTGGAAAGTAAACTGAAGAGAAGTTGCTTACTATCTGTCTCACATCCTCCTCACCGGAATCAAGTGCCGTACTAGAATCAAGGTCTCATAATACTCGTCTTGAATCATATCTAGTATGGTACGCTTGCACGCGGCCAAGGGCTGGCTCTTCCGAGCAGTAACACGAGTCCTAGCCATCCTACAAAAGTTTTAAGGAAATACGGATCAGTAACAGGTAGGAAAATAACTTATCTCAACGAAATACTTAAATTAAAAAATGAACATTCCTTATTCAATTATAACATCACCACTTAAGACAACCACTTATCAAGACTTCTAGCAATTCAAGAAATTGCACTCAAACAATATATATATATATATATATATATATATTTAAAATTAAAATTTCAAGACTTTTATTTCCATTTCTTATCTTACTATGTTCTTACTTACTTTAATTCTTCAGTACTTTCTCAACAACATTTCTTATCGATTCTTACTTATTAAAACAAAGTACGTCTACTTTGTTCATGTTACTTATTCAAAAGTAACATCCATTCACAAAAGAATTTGTCGTTAATGACTCTTGATACTCGTACTAGTCGTAGTCTTCGTTCAAAGACGAAATATGGAAAATAAATTCCAAAAGAAATGGAATATAACTTAAAGAATAACTTTCTGGAAACTAAGTTCCAGTTGTCGCCACTAGAATCGGGCGATCGATGGAAACATTTAATCAATTTTCGAGTCTACGTTCTCATTGAACCAGGAAAAATCCCTAAAATCCGACTATATTCTTGTGTCCAAAATTTTTTCAAAAGAAAGAAATTATTGCGCAAATAATTTCACATAAGATAGTACTCGTACTATCACATAATCACATAAAGTATAAAAAATTATACTTCTATAAAATTCTTATTTTTGGCACACAACTCATTCTCATTCTCAATTTCATTGAATACTTGTTCATAAATTTCTTATTTAAAAGAAATCACATCATTAAAATTCTTTCCTTTTTCCTCGTTGAGTCGACGTAGCGGGAGGTTGAGTTGACATCTACATTCTCAATCTTAGTGTTATAGCCTAACTCTTATCTTCTACTTAAAAGAAGACTCTGATCTAGAGTATATATAAATACTCTATCCTATGTCTCGAAAGAAGACTCGATATAGAGTACGAATGAATACTCTATATTATTACTCGAAGGAAGACTTGTATATAAATACAACTCTGTGATATTACTAGAAGGAATGACTCATACTAAGAAAGAATGACTCAAAAGGAGCGGGGAAGAAGGGGGCTGACTAACTAAACAAACATAAAATACATCATACATTCAATGAACAAGACTTTACTAATCAAAAGGAAGAGTTAATCACGAAGGATTACTCAACAAAAGGTACTCAAAAGTATCTAAGTTAAAGATTACAGACTTAATCTACAGTGATTTAATAATGTACATATTCTCAAAAGTCTCAGAGTTTTTGCAGCGGAAAGTATGTCCTAGCTAAAGCAATCCTAACTTCTCAACTCGACTCAACTTCAACCACCGCCGCTCTCGTCGCTTCAACCTGCACATTTAGAAAACACATGCAGGGCTAAGTACGAAAGTACTTAGTGGGCACGATGCCGAAAACATAATCATAAGTAGAGATAATCTGGTATTTCAATATTTGTAGCACATCGGGGTTTTATTTAAAAATAGCCCGTGTCTACTAAACATTTTCTGACTCATTTTCACAATTTACTCGGCCGAGCATTTTCTGGTATGTTACGTTCAATCTTGACCAATTATCATTCACCGTGGCATGTTACCCCTCAACAGGATACCACATACACCACAGGTTACAAAGTGCACTAACTCTGGAAAGCACTTAATAGCTAACTCAGAGCCGATCATTAGTTAACTTATTTGATTAACTCATAAAATCTGGAAAACACGAATGTTAACTCAGATAGGTACAAGAGAACTCACATAAAACATAAAACAGTTTATGCCATAATTATCACTTTGAAAACACAGATATCAAAGCGATAAATAAAGGTTTTCGAGCATTGCTCGTTTTGTTTTATATATAAAAGCCCACCTCGATGATACAGAACTACTAAGTACGAGCTTCCGTTCTCCTGATCTTCCGTCCTTTCCTTACTGTTGGCTTCCTCCTTCATCGCAAAATAATAACACTTTAAAACGGTTGTAAAAGACAATCGAACATGGAAAATTCGAATTAGGTTTTAGTCGTTTCATTTCTTTAGGCATTTGCACGCTACTAGTTTCATTTTAATTAAACGGGAACGAGACTTGAACAAATCTCATTTAGAACTCGAAAGGTCTCATACTCGACTCTTAGGTCAGTAGAGAGAGTAGTCGGTAAAACAACTTAGTAACGATCGAAAGAAACTAAGTTGCGAAGAAAACAACTTAGTAAAACAACTTCTGAAATTTCACTGCGCAAGGCAGTAGTTCTGGGGACTGCCCAGAACATGGGATTTGGAAACAGGGGATGAGCACTGTACCGTTTGAAAGCTTGGAAAGTCTAGTTTACGCTCCAATTTACGGATCTCAAATCCAATAAACGAGCTAAGAGATATTACAGTTTCTGGGAAGGGTCGCAAAACTGGCGCGGCTAACCGTAGTTGCTCGATAGAATCGACGTATAACTTCCTAAGTTCGTTCTAAGTTCTCGTACTCGATTTCTCACGAAACTTGACTCTCAAGGCAGTCAACACGTACTCCCGTACGTGCAGGACTCCTTTTCAAAACTCGTTTAGAACTACGACGATCAAACCTCGTCGTTTCAACTACCATTTACTATACCAAAATCAAGTTAACAAATTCTCGTTTCTAGTTCTCAACTATAACTACAACTCATATTATAATATTCTGAATGCTCATGTCGTCTACTACAAAGTCGTGCCTTAGTCCATAATAAACACTATTATCAAGTTAGAATCCTTACTCGACTTCTCGATTATTACTTATGTCCACTCGTTCGTCTCTTACGGAATTTCAAAAGTTATCGGAATTCGTTCATTTTCTACGACATCAATCAACATCTAACAAGATTCATTATTATACATATCATCACTCCATATCATTACTTAAACTCAACTTAATTCGACTTCTTTGTCTCTTACGATTTCATTAACATTTTTAGAAAAATTTCAATTAATTCCCAACATCATCTAATATCATTAGAAACATAAATTCATCAACATATCATCATCTAATTCAACTGTATGAAAACTCCCCAATTCCATATAATTTTCGGTAATAACATATAATTAAAGGGGGTCATTTTCTTCATCAAACATCATCATTAATCCCTTAATCATACTACTATATCATCAATTGATCAATTCAAGTCTTATTACATCATCAAATTGAAAATCCCAACCCAAACCCTAGCTCAAAAATCGGTCCTCACTTAATTTCATAGGGGTTTCGATTTCTTTTTGTTCTAATCACTAATTGAACACCTCCTAAGCATGATTATCCAACTAATTGAAGAATTCAATCATCCCACATAAATCCCCTAATTTTCGGTAATAGCTAGGTTTTGGGGTTCTTGGATTTCTTTCAATTTTAATCATAGATCCATATCTAATCATCTAGTTATACTAATTAGAGATCAAGACATCTAATCCATCTACCCATAAAAATCGATCCACTTGAAAAATAAAAAGAAATGAAATCCAATTGGATAGGATTAGAGAGGAGGAGATTACCTTGACAATTAATAAAGGAAGTTGGGTGATTCGATGGTTGGATGAAGAACTTGTGAAGATTTCTTGTCCAAGAACTTGAGATCCAACAATGGTCAAATGAAGAAAATGGGAGAGTATATGTGTGTGTGTATTTCGAAATGAGGGAGAGAGTGTAGTGAGGATGAACACTTAATTATGTTATTATGTATGTATTAACTTAATAGGTGTAAAGTTAAAATAAATATCTATAGTAGTGAGTCATTAGCTTTATACTATAAAGAAATGAAATATCTAGCTAGAGAGAGTGATGAAGTCGGCTAGAGGGGAGAAAAAGAAGAAATTACGCGCTTTTCCGGCGCGATACGACGTTACGGAAATCGAACGACGAAAAACGTAGCTCGGCACAAAATCGTCAAATTCCGATTTGACCAAAAATTCTAACGTATTAAACTTAATCGGAAAGTAATATTTAAAAACTTAGTTCTGAAAAAAACTTGGGACGACACAGTCCGAGTTTCGTTCGGAAAATAAAAAAAACCTACTTTCTCGGGCGAGTTCGTATCGCGATTTCGTGATTGTAAAAATCAGACGGTTTTCCGTTATGAGTTCTAGAACTAAAAAGTTTTCGTACGCGATAACCCTAAATACAGTAGTCATCTAACTGACTTTCGTAATTTATTTTCGGAAACGGATTTCACCGTTGGTTTTAGAATTTAGAATCGTAAACTTAGGCATGCAAAGCCATTTTTATTATTAACTTTAAATTTTCAAGACTGTACGGAAAATCTGGGGTATTACACTAGGGAATCGTGCGTCGAGTTTTAAAACGATAAGGGTTTCTCGGCAATTTTGCGACCCTTCACAGAAATGGCCATAACTTTTAGCTCGTTTAACGAAATCGAGATCCGTAAATTGAGCAGTAAACTAGACATCGGTGTATTTCTTTTGACATAAGGCACATCCCCTGTTTCGAGATACTCTGTTCTGTAGAGGCTCCAGACCTACTGTCTTGTGCAGCATTTTCTTAAGTTGAATTCTTTTCAACTTAATTCTTTAAGAACTTTTAAAGTAGTTAAGAGTTATCGACTTCCGTCTTTAACTAATCTAATTGTCGAGTAAGGAACCAAGTTAGTTCAAAATGAGATGTGTTCGAAACTTGTTTCTTTTAAACCAGAAGAGATTAGTTAAAGTGCAAATGCCTAAAAGACTTAACCGAATTCGAATTGCTTTTTCTTTAATCGTCTCGACCGATTTACTAAAACATGTTTGATTGCGATTGAAGGAGGAAGTCACAATTAGAAGAAAGGAAGGAAGACCGAAGACAGAAGTTCGTGTTTGTTCTGTAACCGGTTAAGGTGGACTTTTCTATATAACAAAATCAAGTGAGCGTTGCTCAAAAAATGTTTACTTATTGCTTTATAAGTGCGTTTTCTAAATGATTATCAGTGCATAAAAGAATTTGTTTTTGTGAGTTCTTTTGTGCCATTCTGAGTTGGTTCGCCAACTACTCTGTTGAGGGGTAGCCAGCCACGGTGAGGAATGTGCGCGGGAGAAGTTAACTCTCCCCTAGCATTGAAACAGAAGTTGGGCAAGTTGAACGTAACAACAGTAAAATGCTTGCAAGTTATGTTTATGAAAAGAAAATGTTTAGTAAGCACGGGCCTTTGATGAAAAACCCCGTTGTGTTACTTTGAGAATGCCTGATTAATCTATAAGCTTATGATATGTTTTCGGCACTATGCCCACTAAGTATGATTATACTTAGCCCTGCATGTATTTATAAATGTGCAGGTTGAGTGACGAAGACGGCGGAAGTTGAGTAGAGGTTGTATATAGGAATGAAGAATAGTGTATTCAATTCTACGTTTTTCCGCTGCAAACTACTTCACTTGTTGTTGTACATTTTTTTTCGGTTTAAGCTTCGTACTTTAAACCTAGTCTACTCTAATATCAACTTCGTCGAGCGATTCTTTGAGATCGACTTTCTTTTGTTAATGAAATCAGTTCATAGATATCATCTTGTTTATTATTATCGATTAATGCATCTATTCAGTTAGTTATTCTCCCTTCTTCCCCGCTTCTTTAATCTAACTCCTAGTCGCACTCCGGCTTTGCCCTCCCTCGGGATTTGGGGTTGTGACAGAGTGGTATCAGAGCAATTGTTTCTGCTCTGCATCCAAAATTCTTTCAAGTTAGTCCGACAGAGCATTTGTTTATGCTTTACACCCGAGTCTTCATTCAAGTAAAGTTTAGTTCGTATCACTAAACTTAAGAATGTAGTCAACAACTCAACTTCCCACTACGTTGACTCAACTAAAGAAGAAAAGAAAGAAAAGTTTCAGAAGTGTTGTTTCTTTTTTACAGAAAGTTTATGAATATGCAAGTATGTTGTGAATAAGTATGCCAAGTATGAATTTTTTGAAGTATAAGTGTTATACTTTGTGATATTATGTGAAATTATTTGAGTTATAATTTCTTTGATTGAGATGTACGTCGGCATGAGAACCTAAACTATTACTTTTAAGACTTTTCCCGATTCCTTGATAACATAGAATTGATAAGAAGCATTGGTTCCAAAATTATTCGAAAAGCGACCATGAAACAAGAAGAACCAAACCTATTATAAACAAATGTCACCTGCGTATAAGTGACATGAACAAAGTCTCTTTAGAGTCAACATTGTTTTAATAATTAAAGAATCGATAAGTTAAATGTTGGAAGAAAAATCTCGGAATTTTTATTTTATTTTATTAATTAAGTGTTTGAGTGCAATTTCTTAAAATTGCTAGGTGCTTAAGATAAGTTGTTGGTTAAGTGGTTAAGAGTATTGCAATTTGAATAATGGAATATTCTAATTGTAATTTAAGAAATCCTTAAGATATGTTATTATCCTACCAGTTACTGATCCGTGTTCTCTTAAAAACTTTGTAGGATGGTTTTGAGATACGTCACGGCTAGGAAGAGCAGACCCCTGAGATAGCGTACCATGGTAGACGAGATCTTGGATGAGTATTATGACTACGAGGTAGACCCGAACCACGAAATAGGATAGATAGTCAGTGACTTCGCTGCACGTTACCACGCAGCTCGGCACTTTGTTACAGAGCGTCAGGCTATAGCTGATTTGATCGGACGGCTGCCTGACGAGTGGCGTGGGTGGGCACACGATATCGCCTGGTACTTTCTTACACTGGTCAGTGATGCCACCGAGCCGACAGGTGACTTTTCCAGATTCGCTCTAGCCGTACACGAGCGTTTCTTTGAGAGTAGGTTTATGGTGTCTGTTCCTGTTCTTGAGCACCACCCCTACATCTAAATCCCAGCTACTCTTGTGCCAGAGCCTTTTGTCATGGATCCAGAGTTAGCCGCACTGTTAGAGTTGCGACCAGTTCTTACACCCGTCGAGGATTTGTTTCCCGGAGCAGGGTACCTAGAGGTTGACGCAGAGCTTGCTGCGATGTTAGAGTTTCCGTCTCCACTTGCACCACCTGAGGAGGTTTCTGTAGAGGTAGCTTTACTCGTTGGGGACGAGGGTTCGACCACTGACCTACCCCAGTCTTGGACGAGGGTCCGAGGGCAGTTTGAGGCAGGACCATCAAGGGTCCGTTCTGCAGATTCATACGTGCCTAGTCCACCTCCTGAGCACCTGCTTCCCCTGAAGAAGCGGACAGTAGTGACCAGTTTCGACGACTTAGTCCCACGCTTAGAGAGGACCGTTTCGGAGGTGCCTCCGCCACCACCTCTAGTACTTTTGGACGGCACCACAGTTAGGGTTGACGAGGCACTTTAGCTAGTCTTTAGTACAGTCTCGGAGGAGGATCCAGAGGAGGATTCAGAGGAGGATCTGATGGAGGAGGATCCGGAGGAGGACCCAGAGGAGGAGGACCCAGAAGAGGAGGACCCCGAGGAGCTTCCGGCCGTAGAGGGCAGCACAGACTCGACTGCAGCCTTTTGAGCAGAGAGTCTTAGACGTATAGTAGTTTACTTTAGAAATGTCTTGTACATAGTTCGGATCAGTAGACTTCTTTTTGTAGTACTCTAAACGGATACAAAATTTTACGAATTGTTTTCCGTTCTAGTACTTCCAGTAGGTACAAAAATGCAATCTATTAGTGCATCCTGTATGTAGATAGGCAGTTAGCCTAGCTCAGACTAGTTGTAGTCTAGCTTTTTGGTATAAGTCCTCGTTGGAGGCAAAATTAGTACTCTTTTTGACGTGTGTATATATATATATATAACCCCGTGAGTGGACTTTGATCCAGTGAATGTTTGTTCTTACCATGTTTAAGTTGATTGCCCTTAATTAACCTTACGAAGTTAAAAGTTTCATGGAAGTAGTGCGGATGATATTATTTATTTCTTTCCATAAACTTGTTTAAAGTTGGAAGAATCTTACTAAGAGGGTGAAAATTAAAAAAAAAAGCAAAAGTGCTAATAAGAATTCTTGTTGTCTATAGTTTCAAAATACCGCCGAGAGTAGTAAACAATAGAAGAGGACCTAGTAGGCCCAGGGGACCAGGTAGACGCCAAGCAAGAGGTGAAAGGAAAGAGGAACAAGAACGTCATGAAACCCCTCCACCTTCACTACCACCATCTCCACCACCACCCCGTCGTGATATTGAGGATATATTCCTCAAACGAAACCCACCCATTTTTAATGGATCTGGTAACCCAAGCGATACTGAGCTTTGGGTGCGATCCATTAAGAGAATCTTTAAACTCCTCAGATGTTCTGATGAGGAGCGTCTTTTTTGTGTCGCATTTCAACTCTCTGGACCAGCTGACTACTGGTGGGAGGCTAGACAGAAGGTCATACCAGCTGAGCACTTGGCTCATTTTACTTGGGACGAATTTAAGGAGGCATTGTACGATAAATACGTGCCTAAGACTTATAGAGCGCAGAAAGAGGTTGAGTTCTACAATCTGAAGCAAGAAAAGATGACGGTCACGGAATATGATGCAAAGTTCCGTGAGTTATCAACATATGCGCCTGAGCAGGTAGATACCGAGGATAAGATAGCAAAGAAGTTCCGTGGGGTACTTAAGCACGAGCTAGGTGTAGTACTAGCCAGTCACGGAGGACTGAGCTACACGGAAATACTAGGACGAGCTCTAGAAATGGAGGCATTAGTGCCTGATGAAAGGAAAATCATAACACCCGCACCAACCCTAACCCAGACTCAGAATCGAGGCCATTTCGGCAACAACAATAATAGTAACTACTAGGGAAAACGGAAATGGGAAGGAGAAAACAACAGTGGCTACTATCAGCACTTCAACAATCAAGAAAACCAGAGTGGTAATCAGCGAGGCTTTCATCAGCCTAACCAGAATAACAACTATGGCAAGAAGCCATGGCAAGGGAACAATCAGTCAGGACTGTATATACAAGGGAATAATCAAGCAGGACCGTGGAAAGGAAACGGCCAGCAGGGTCAGTCACAGGGGCAGCAGAGGAACAACAACCAGGGAGGGAATAACCAAGGAAGGATCACCGTTCCTACCTGTCCTAAGTATATTAGGGTACACTACGGTTTCTGTCAAGCGAACTCTGGTGTTTACTTCAATTGTGGACAGAAGGATCATTTTAAGAAGGATTGCTCGAAACCGTTGTGAGCAATAGGGCAGAACTAGTATGGTCAACCCCAACCTTTGAGGGCAATTCAGGCACAGCCGCAACAGCAGTATCAACAGCACGCCCAACAGCAATAGAATGCCAGGGCATTCACAATCAAGCAGAATGCGCAGAATAAGGGCAAGGGAAACCTGGCAGGTATGGGTAAACTTCATAATACCCCTATTAAGATATTGTTTGATACTGGCGCATCACATTCTTTCATTGCTGGCTCATGTGCAGATAACTTAGATATCAGACCTGTTCAAGCTAATCACGCTATGAGAGTAGCTACACCCTCGGGAGAGATCACAACTTCTACCCATGTTTGCTCTAACCTAGAATTAGAAATTGGAACTCTTAAGGTTAAGGCGAACAACTTGAATGTTATGATAATGTGGGATGTAGATATAATCTTAGGAATGGACTGGTTGTCTGAGAATTATGCCACGATTCTCTGCAATGAGAGAAAAATTTCTTTCCAACCCCCGGGAAAAGAGCCAATAGAATTCCATGGGATTTCGATGGGCAAGAGGATACCGATAATATCTGCGCTACAAGCTAAGAAGTTGATGAAAAAGAATAATTGCAAAGCTTATCTTGTGTACCTAAGTGGAGAACCGGGAACCGAAAAGACCATACAAGATGTGAAAATTGTTAACGAATATGAAGACGTCTTTCCAGATGTATTACCAGGTTTACCACCAGACCGTCACGTAGATTTCACAATCGACTTAGAACCAGGATCGGCCCCCAAATCAAAAGCCCCATATAGAATGGCACCGAAGGAGTTAGAAGAGCTTAAGATCCAACTGCAAGAGTTTTTAGATCTTGGTTTCATTAGACCGAGCATTTCACCTTAGGGTGCACCTGTTTTGTTCGTTAGAAAGAAGGATGGTTATATGAGGATGTGCATAGACTATCGAGAGCTGAATAAGATCACCCTTAAGAATAAATATCCTTTGCCTAGGATAGAAGACCTCTTTGATCAGCTTAAGGGCACAAGTGTATTTTCAAATATAGACTTAAGATCTGGATATCACCAATTGAAAATCAAATCCGAAGATATACCTAAGACTGCTTTCCGAACCAGATATGGCCATTACAAATTCCTAGTTATGCCATTTGGTTTGACTAACGCCCCCGCAGTATTCATGGATCTCATGAATAGAATTTCACCCGTACTTAGACAAATTCGTCTTAGTTTTCATTGACGACATTCTCATTTACTCCAAAAATGAGAAGGAGCACGAAGAACATTTGCGAATAGTGTTAGAAATGCTTAGAGCTGAGAAACTTTATGCTAAATTCAGTAAGTGCGAGTTTTGGCTGAAAGAAGTGATGTTTCTTGGACATAGAGTATGTGCTGAAGGCATCAAAGTAGACCCTACCAAGGTAGAGGCAGTGCGCAATTGGAAATCACCAACAAGTCCAAACGAAATTAGGAGTTTCTTAGGTTTAGCCGGCTATTATAGAAGATTCATCGAGGGATTTTCTACAATTGCTAGACCTATGACGCAACTACTACGGAAGCAAAACAAGTACAAATGGACTAACGAGTGCGAGACGAGTTTTCAGACACTCAAGGAAAAGTTAACCACAACACCAGTGTTAGCACTTCCAGAAGCAAATAAGAAATACATAGTTTATACAGATGCTTCAAAGAACGGATTAGGATGCATTTTGATGCAAGAAGAAAAGGTGATAGCTTATGCTTCACGACAACTTCGACCCCATGAAGTTGGTTATCCAACCCACGATTTAGAACTAGCAGTCGTTGTGCATCCGTTGAAAATTTGGAGACATCACCTCTATAATGTAAGGGTTGAGATTTTTACGTTTCACAAGAGTTTGAAGTACTTTTTCGAGCAAAAGGAATTGAATATGAGGCAAAGAAGATGGCTCGAATTAGTCAAGGATTATGATTGTGGTATCAACTATCATCCAGGAAAAGCCAACGTAGTAGCGGACGCGCTGAGTCGCAAGACTCCAACCAAATTAGGGTGTCTCTTTATCGAGGAAGAAACACTTATACAAGAATTTGAGATGATGGATTTAGAAGTGCTCGATACACCTAAAACGATAACGACCCAAATAGCAACACTAGTAGCTACACCGGACTTACGAGAGAGAATCATAAGTGCTCAGAGAAAGGACAAGACGATCGAGAAGTTACGACTAAGGATAAGAACGGATAAACCGGACGGTTATTCCGAAGCACCAGATAATGCGATCGTATTTGAATATAGACTTTGTATCCCTGATGATGACGAATTGAAAAACAATATCATGAGTGAGGCTCACGATACGCCATATACAGCACACCCAGGGAGTACGAAGATGTATCAAGATTTAAGAAGGAATTTCTGGTGGAACGGATTGAAATGAGATGTTGCCTCGTTTGTAGAACAATGTTTGACTTGTCAACAAGTGAAAGCTTTACACCAATGACCACAAGGGATGTTGTAGCCATTAAGTATTCAAACGTGGAAGTGGGAAGATATAGCCATGGGTTTTGTGACAGGTTTACCCAAGTCTAGAAGAGGAAATACTGCCATCTGGGTAGTTATTGATAGGCTCACAAACTCAGCTCACTTTCTACCAATTAAAATTACCTATGGTTTAGAGAAATTAGCACAGTTGTATGTTCGTTAGATTGTACGTCTATACAAAATACCAAAGTCAATAACGTCCGATAGAGATGCCAAATTCACTTCAAGGTTTTGGATCACTATGCAAAAGGAGCTAGGTACTAGACTTAATTTTAGTACCGCTTTTCACCCTCAAATAGATGGACAATCCGAGAGAACAATTCAAATACTCGTCGATATGTTGAGAACGGTAGTATTAGATCGAAGTGCGATCTGGGAGAATATCTTACCATTGGTCGAATTTGCTTACAACAATAGTTATCAAGCAATGATAGGAATGGCGCCTTACGAGGCACTGTATGGAAGGAAATGTAGGTCACCACTTTATTGGGATAAAGTAGGTGAAAGGAAAATCTAGGACCGGATTCAGTCGGATAAATGATCGAGATCATTCGACAGATTCGAATCCAAATGAAAGAAGCCCAGAGCCGACAAAAGTCTTATGCCGATGTCCGCCGAACAGATCTTAACTTTGAAATTGGGGATAAGGTTTTCCTCAAGATTTCTCCATCCAAGGGAATCATTAGATTTGGTGTCAAGGGTAAACTCAGACCAAGGTTTATAGGACCTTATGAGATTCTAGAAAAATTAGGACCTGTTGCTTATAGATTGGCCTTACCACCAAGTCTAGGAAGTGTCCATAATGTTTTTCACGTATCTCAATTGCGAAAGTACGTTTTCGACCCTAAGCACGTAATTAACCAGCAAGACGTTGTTCTTGAATCTGACTTAAGTTATGAAGAAAAACCACTATCGATCTTGGATCGAAAAGTGCAAGAATTAAGAAACAAGCCGATTCCATTAGTAAAAGTGTTGTGGAGTCACCACGGGCAAGAAGAAGCCACGTGGGAACTCGAAGAAAAGATGAAAGAGAAATACCCTTACCTATTCGAAGAAGGTATGCAAATTTCGGGACGAAATTTCTTGTTAGAGGGGTAGGATGTAATATCCCGGATATTTCTTCCGTCACTAAAATAAAAAGTTGTTAATTAATTAAGTATTTGCACACCTAAGTTAAGGAAATTCAGTTTTAAGACTAACGGTGAAATCCGTTTCTGAAAATAAATTTCAGAAGTCGTTCAACCGACTACTGTATCAGGGTTTTCGCGTCCGATAGAATTTTCGTTCGAGAACTCAGATCGAAAAACCGTCTGACTTTACATTCACTTATTTTGCGATACGAGTCTATTGATAAAAGTCAGTTTTAATTATTTTTTCAGGCGAAATTTGGACTGTCACGTCTCGACTTTTCGATGGATTTCGGAAATTGAATTATGCTTTCCGACTAAGTAAATTATTTCCAATCTATTGGTCGAATTAGTTTTCCCCGGAAACGTAACCGTCTAAGAAATTAATTAATCGATTTTAGTATGCAGTATTAGACCCGTAATCGAGATATTTTGGGATTTAATTCCCTCATTAAACCGCATCTCTCTCTCCCTTAATATTTTTTTCTACTTTAACACTTAACACATCATTAGTCATCACATATCTCTCTCTCTCACCCCCAAAACAACTGCCCCCCCCCCCCCCTAAACTCTCTCTTCTCTCTCTTGTTCTTCATCTTCAAGTTAATCTTCAAGTAGTTCATCAAGTTCTTCAAGCTCTCAAGCTCCATAACTTGCTCGTTTACCGATCGATTTCAATTCCGATTGCATATTCGTGAAGGTGAGAGCCTTCTCTTTAATTCTATCCGAACAAAAATCCATTTCCTTTATCTTGAAAATTTCAAAAATTAGTAAGAGAAGAAGAAGATGATGTTCTAAGTTTATTTCATGATTATTAATACTTATGATTGAAATTCTATAGTTTAAATCAAGAATAAATCATGTTAGTAATTATATGATAATTTCCGAAAATTTCATGAGCATGTAATTGAAGATTGAGCTTGAAATTAGATGCTTTGTTTGTGGATTATCATTCTATGTATTAGTATGTTGGTATATGAATTGTTTAGGAATTTTCTAAAAATAAAAACAAGATTGTAAGAGATGAAGAAGTAGGATTTTGGTTAAGCAATTGTTATGATTTTGATGAGATGTTATGATTTATGAGAAGTAGGAAGTATGTAGTTGAACATATATTTTAGTTAGAATTTTCTAAAAATAAAAACGATTTTGTAAGAGATGAAGAAGCATGATTTTGAGTAAGTAAATCTTATGTTTTTGAGTAAGTAAATCTTATGTTTTTGATGATGTGATTTGATATATAAGATGTAGGAAGCATGAGGTTCAACATATATTTAATTTAGATTTTTCTAAAAATAAAAATAAAATCATTGGAGACGAAGAATCGTCGATAGAATTAGTTTTGGTGTTAATATGGACTTATGGTTTGCATATTAGTTAATCTATGTAGTTAATGATGATAATTGGAAAGTTTGAATGAATTCTAAGAATGTCGAACTTTTCGTAAGAGACGAAGAGTCGAGCGTAATCGTCGATAGAAAAATCAAACGAGAAAACTAATCGAATATTAGTGATTGTTGGTATGCTAGGTTGGTTGTAGAACTAATTGAGAATTAATTAACAACTATGAAGAATCGAGTTCATAAACCGATAAAAATGACGTGAATTGGTTAAGTAATAGTTTCGATGATGTTAATTTGTTAAGATGATCATTATTAAGTAAGAGGATGATAGAAACTAATTTGATTTGAATTGAATTAGTAAAACTTCAAGAATCGAAGAAAGTAAGTAGGTTTGAAATCAATGAAATAAGAAAACGAGGGTTTGTATGTTTCCGATTGATGATATGGTTGATGTATTGATGATATGCATGATTACATGTACTTAGTTTGAATTTCTTAGATTTTATAAAAATGTTTAAGAAAATCGACAACGATGTTCGTTGCTTGATAAAAACGACGTGTTTGATAATTATGAGTATGTGTTGAATGATTTGAGTTAATTGATGATTAATAAGCATGAGTATAGTTGATGATAATTTTATATAAGTTATGAAATAGAAGTCGAGAATTAAAATTGAATTGAATTTTAAATGAAATTGCTAAGTGAAATCAATTAGTTGAAAAGACGAGAAGTGCTCGTCGTATTTTTAATCGAGGAATGTGAAAGTGATCACGTTAAATGATTGTGTGTTTTAACTGTTAAGTTGATAGAGGTTTCGTGCACATAAAGGTTGTATAGCATTGATCGAACCTAGGGAATCGTGCGTCGAGTTTTAAAACGATTAGGGTTTCTCGGCAGTTTTGCGACCCTTCACAGAAACGGCCATAACTTTTAGCTCGTTTAATGAAATCGAGATCCGTAAATTGAGCAGTAAACTAGACATCCGTGTATTTCTTTTGACATAAGGCACATCCCCTGTTTCGAGATACTCTGTTCTGTAGAGGCTCCAGACCTACTGTCTTGTGCAGAAAATTTCTAAAACTCATTTTCTTAAGTTGAATTCTTTTCAACTTAATTCTTTAAGAACTTTTAAAGTCGTTAAGAGTTATCGACTTCCGTCTTTAACTAATCTAAATGTCGAGTAAGGAACCAAGTTAGTTCAAAACGAGATGTGTTCGAATCTCGTTTCTTTTAAACCAAAAGAGATTAGTTAAAGTGCAAACGCCTAAAAGACTTAACCGAATTCGAATTGCTTTTTCTTTAATCGTCTCGACCAATTTACTAAAGCATGTTTGATCGATAGAAGGAGGAAGTCGCAATTAGAAGAAAGGAAGGAAGACCAAAGACAGAAGTTCGTGTTTGTTCTGTAACCGGTTAAGGTGGGCTTTTCTATATAACAAAATCAAGTGAGCGTTGCTCAAAAAATGTTTACTTATTGCTTTATAAGTGCGTTTTCTGAATGATTATCAGTGCATAAAAGAATTTGTTTTTGTGAGTTCTTTTGTGTCATTCTGAGTTGGTTCGCCAACTAATCGATCGGATTCTGAGTTAGTCAAAAGGGTGCTTTCCAGAGTTAGTGTACACGGTAGCCGTTGCGTGTGGTACTCTGTTGAGGGGTAGCCAGCCACGGTGAGCAACGTGCGCGGGAGAAGTTAACTCTCCCCCAGCGTTGAAACAGAAGTTGGGCAAGTTGAACTTAACAACAGTAAAATGTTTGTAAGCTATGTTTATGAAAAGAAAATGTTTAGTAAGCTCGGGCCTTTGATGAAAAACCCCATTGTGTTACTTTGAGAATGCCTGATTAATATATAAGCTTATGATATGTTTTCAGCACTGTGCCCACTAAGTATGATTATACTTAGCCCTGCATGTATTTATAAATGTGCAGGTTGAGTGACGAAGACGGCGGAAGTTGAGTAGAGGTTGTATATAGGAATGAAGAATAGTGTATTCAATTTTATGTTTTTCCGCTGCAAACTACTTCACTTGTTGTTGTACAATTTTTTTCGGTTTAAGCTGCGTACTTTAAACCCAGTCTACTCTAATAACAACTTCGTAGAGTGATTCTTCGAGATCGACTCTCTTTTGTTAATGAAATCAGTTCATAGATATCATCTTATTTATTATTATTGGTTAATGCATCTATTCAGTTAGTTATTCCCCCTTTTTCCCCGCTTCTTTAATCCAACCCCTAGTCGCACCCTGGCTTTGCCGTCCCTCAGGATTTGGGGTTGTGACAGATAATGACGTGTCAACCTACCTTCGACTGAGTACTGGCCGTAAGAATGAAACGTCTCCTGACGACGACGGTGACGATATTGAGACGCCATCATGGATTACCCCAGTAACCCTAGAAGATGATTAAACTCATGCTAAGTAATTGGCAACCGTAGTTGAGAGCAGCAAAGAAGATAACTCGAGCAAGAACGTTACTTAGAGAACTTTTTCAAGAAAGCCGTGGAAGAACCAAACAATCTTTAAAATTCGGTCGAACAAATTAAATTCGATGTCTATATGTAAATTAAGACAGGCTGCATGAAGGAGGAGTAAAAACATCGCGTAGATGTTAGGAAAATTTTGAGTGCAAATATTCCTGCTTCTCGTAAAGTCCTCAAAAGAGCCCACCGTCGAGTGAAATATGAAGTGATCAGAAGTTTTCGCCATGAGATTAATTCAAGTGTTTAAGATATAAATCGAGAGTGTTTTAAAGATTGAGAACCAATAAAGAAGAAAAGATAAGAAATAAACCAAGAATAATATTAGGGGTATTAAATATAATTCTATGGATAAGTATAAGATGTTAATCATCAATGAGAAATATTTTCAATTGCGACTAGCGAGATAACGAGAGTATATATATATTGAACATAATGTAAATAATATTTTGACAAGTATGAGAAATGATGTCTTGTGATGAGCATTGAAATAGTAAGAATAAAAAAAAGTTAGATGCTAAGTAAGAAATAGTAATTGGAGTATTAACCGGATTGTGACAAAGAAAGTACCTAAGTAAGCATGAAGTTTTAAAAAGGAGTTAAGAAGTTTTTATTAAAGAAGAGAGTCCAAGGAAATTGTTGAAAGCAAAAGAAATTGAGTGATATAGTTAAGATAAGAAAGAATAAGAATGAATATATTATTGGTATTTTTCTTCGATTAATTAAGAACCCAAGAGTATGAGCTTAAAGTGAGAAAGGCTTATAATGTGGTTTATAAGTATATTTATGAGAAAATGAGAGAATAAGTTTAAGTAAAAAGTAATGATTAAATTTTTAGAAATGAGAAATTTATTCCTTCCCTAAAGAAGAAATTTTTGTCTTTAGAAGTATGAAAATGATTAGTAATTTCTGAAGTCGAGAATAATATAATTTGATTTAAGTAGTATTCTTATTAACATGAAGTTAATTATTTCAGGAATTCTTTTCCAAATCCTTAAAAAGAAATTTTTGAAAGACGAGAAGAACTTTTAGATTAAATCATATGTCAATATGGTTGAAAAAAATAAGAAGCGTAAGAATGAGTAAAGGAAATTAGAAGCTGAGTACGACTGCGTGTAGGACGTATTTTTCCTCAAATAGGATGGTACAATTGAAAAGAAGTTATACAAGTTGTTTTGTACTGAGTAGTTTAAATAAAAAATTAATCTTTTGTGAGTTCGAGTGAGCGCATTTACGCTAAAGTCCTTAATTAAGCATGTGAAGCAAGAATGGATATAATTTTGAGAATAAGTAAATTAACTGAGAATTCTACGATTTGTTTCAACTTCCCGATGAAAGATCAACATTAGTTCGTGACATTGAGAACAAAAAGGAGGAGAAGCTCGTCAATTATTTCAGTTATGAAGATTGAGAAATTAATGAAAGGTAAAGATAGATTCGTGTATCTGTGCAAAGTTGAAAAGTAAAAGTGGAGTAGCAAGTGTGTGTTAATAGTTAAATACTTAAAAGTTGTTTTCTTTCTAAGAGCCCAATCAAGATTGACGTTTGTTAGGCAATCAAAGTTTACCATCAAATCAAAACCTAGAATTAATCGCAATTTTAAGAGCTTTAAAGAGACTCTAAAGAATTTTCAGTTTTAAACCAAGTGTGCTTCCTTGAAATACGCCAAACCTTTTGTAATGGAGAAAAACGGTTTAAGAGAGTGTGTTGACTATCGAGAAATTAAATGGGAATTGAGTCATATTTACAAATTTGAGGACAAAGGAGCAAACAAGAAGACGTTTCTAAAATAGTTCCGAGAGAGTAAAGCGGCATTGTCTCAAGTTATAAAATAAACTCGACGTTAAGTAAGACGAACACTCTAGTAATATTAATGAATGTATTTTTGCTTTTCATAAATATTTGGACAAGTACGTGATTGAATTTAACGATGATATTTTCATTAGTTCCAAGAAATAAGGTCGAATATTAGCAACAACTTAGAAACGCGTCAGAGAAATTAAGAACGGAGAAAATTATTTCTTCTGAAACAATTCATTTTGTTTGAAGGAATGAAAGTAAATCCATCTTGAAGTACGAATGGCGTAAGGATAGAAGACAATAATTCTACCAGAGGAGATTCATAATTTTGCAAAGTATAATAGTTTATTATCAACAAGTCATGAAAAGATTGACAAATTGAACTATCTAAGTATCCTAATTTCAAGTAGTTTATAGAATGCTTCCAAGAGGAAGAAGAGAAAGAAACGTTAAAAATGAGGAAGAGGAAGAACATTGGGAACCAACCCCACCTCTTCAAAATGATAGGAGAATCGAGAAACTTTTTCTTCGACAAAACCCTCTAACGTTTGAAGATAAAGACAGTCCCGCGGAAGCTGAGGACTGGATTCGTTCGCTCGAACGAATTTAAAAATTCTTTAGATGCAATGATCATGAACGTCTAGAGTGGATGATATATTTGCTTAAAGGAGTCGTCGACTACTGATGGAAATCTCGTTAATGCATGTTTACCCCTGAACAACGTGCGAATTTCACTTGGAATCAGTTGAAGGAAATCATTTTTGAGAAATACATTCTTAGAAGTTATAGGAAGCAGAAGGCGAGTAAGTTCGTTAACCTACGTCAAGGAAAGAGAATTGAAGCTGAGTATGATCGCGAATTCTACGAACTAGTCCGTTTTGCGCCTAACCAAGTGGAGACGGATGAGAAAATGTGTGAGTTCTTTCGTGCTGGTTTATGAAAAGATATTCGTATAGTCCTAGCAAATCAGAGTGGTCTGACGTATACCGAAGCCCTCAACCGAGCGCTTGACATGGAATTGGCTATGTAGCTAGAGAAAGTAAGTAAATACGTTCTTTATAGATATTTCGAAGATGAGACCTTGAGTTATCAATGTTCGAGAAAAAGAAAATAGAAAATTTAAGGTTTAGAGCTCGAAGGAAAGACGTTGAGATTTTCGAGAAAGAAAAGATGACGTTTTGACATACCGTAATAAAATTTATGTGTTAACTGACGAAGAGTTGAAAGAAGTTATGAACTGAACTCGTGATATTCCTTATATTATGCATTCCTAAAGTACGGAATGCACCAGAATCGAGAATAGCAGCTCTGAAAGAGAAAATTGGAAAAGACAAAGCAACATACGTATACGAGATAGTATAATTTTGTAAAATCTTAGGTACGACTGTTATTATTCGAAAACTCGAATTTCTATCCGCAAATTGATGATCAATAAAAAGAAATTCTACCTTTGAGCCATTGATGAAATCTATTAAAGTACGATGAGAGTGATACCCATTGAAGTTAGAGTAGAGAAAAACGACGTATTTTGTTATTCTGGGATGAAAGTAAAATGAGAAAAATTTATACTACCAGAAGTAGTTAAGGAAACAATAGAGTCTGTTTATCAGATTCGAGATAACGAGAAGGAGTTTAGAGTTAATAAAAGTTGCGCTGAAAAATAAAGTTAGATTTCGAGACGAAGTTATTCCGAAAATAATCCCTTCGAGAGGAATCCAAATTGACGAAGCCAAAGAAGACTTAAGCCTGAATAGGTGTCACACCCCGCTCTCGAGGCGCGACAGTACGATAGACTCTATCGAATTATGAATGTGAAACCATCAAATAAAACTCAACTCAACAAGGAATCATGCTCGGGAACAAGGGAATATCATCTGAAAGCGATAACAATTATTAACATGCTTTCAAGGAAAAACTTAATGATAAACGAGCATAGATAATTTATATGGATTCAACAAAATATAATAAGTATACCGAATTCAAGTCTTGCGGAAATTAAAGAAAACAGGAAATTGTATTGAGCACGAAGCTCATTGCATCAACAAACCATCAGAGTATTAGATAAAAGACATATTGAAAATAACTCTCTTATAGCGGAGACTCGACTCAATCCCAACAACTACATGTATGAAGACATGCAATTGCCAGCTTAAACCAACAACTCGACCTAAGACACACCACCAGATCATCCTCGCCATCCTCATCCATGCTAACCTGCACGTTTAGAAATACATGCAAGGCTGAGTACTTCGTACTCAGTGAACACATGCCAAAATAATTTGCAAAAGCTTTGCTCATTAGAGCTATATAATTGAACTTGTCATGCCACTGCATCACAAGTGTTAGTATAATTTAAAACATTTTACTTGTGAATGCAAAAACATTTTATTTTCTAAATGGACTGCGCTGTCAAGATATAAGATTTAACATAGGCATGAATCATCTACCACATCCTCTTTATGTCGAGAAGTAGGCCTCCTTCTCAAACACCGTGACCGACTAAACCGAAGTTGTCACAGCCCCAAATCCCGAGGGACGGCAAAGCCGGGGTGCGACTAGGGGTTGAATTAAAGAAGCGGGGAAGAAGGGGGATGAATAAGAATAAACGAATGAATAGACATTTATAACAGAATAAACTACTATGAACAAGACTTCATTATATAATAAAGGAGTTGATCTCGAAGGATCACTTGACAAAGATGTTCTTAAAAGAAACTAAGTTAATGTATGAACTTAGACTCAAAAAGATATATACATCAACACAAAAGAGTTTAGAGTTTTGGCAGCGGAAAAACGTAGAATTTAGACTTCGATCTTCTTTCCTAAACCATTATACTCAACGAAATTTTCCTCATTCGACTTTTCTATCGGCTTTTAAACTTGGTTCTTCGTCTCTTAACGAAATTTCAATCTTCTTAGAATACGTTCAAACTTTACGGTTACGATCATTAACTATCAAGATTATCCTAGGTTCGAATCACAAACCCTAATCATTATTCATGCTCGACTTATCGACGATTGCTCGTCTCTTACTAAAAATCCTACGTTCTCCGTTTTCGTTCAAATTTTACAACAACGATCATCATCTAACAAGCATCACTAATATGTAAACCATATTCTAAAAACATTATCGAGCTTCAACTTAGCGACGAGTTTCCGTCTCTTACGTTTTTCGTTTTATTTTTAGAAAAATTCTAAATAAATATATATTCATCCTCAATCATCCTATATCTCATTTCCATTAACCAATCAAGCATATTATATCATTTACTACACCAAATCATGCATTCTTTCTCTCTTACAATTCTATTTTTATTTTTAGAAAATTCTAAATCAATTCATGTGATCATCTAACAACATGTAGAACACTAATTCATCAATCAAACATCAAAGAAATTAGAAAAACTACTAAAAATTTTCGGTATTGACAATAAGCAAAGGGGAATGATTTTCTTCATGAATCGATCCGTAGAACTTAATTCTAAACATACTAGAACACGAATTGAACAAGAATCGGCATGCTTCTTTACCTCCTATGTTTCGAAGAGAGGTGAATGACTCATGTATACATACATAAAGGTGAATGACTCATGTATACATACATAAAGGTGAATGACTCATGTATACATACATAAAGGTGAAGAAAAAAATCTAACTAAAGGTGGTTAGTCGCTAAGGAGTGTTTGGGCGCGATTAATTAGACGGAAATATCTCGTTTCCGGGTTTTAAACGACGTTATAAAAGTCGAGAAATACTTTCTTAGATGGTTACAAATTCGACAAAATCTAATTCGCCCGTTAGATTAGAAATAAATCACGTACTCGGAAAACCTAATTCGTTTTTCAAAATCCGAGAAAAAGTCGGGATTAGACAGTCTAAAATTCGCCCGGAAAAATTATAAAAACTAACTTTCTCCGGTGAACTTGTATCGGAGAAAAAGTGAATGTAAATTCTGACGGTTTTTAATTCTGAGTTTTCGCACGAAAATTCTATCGGACGCGAAAACCCTAATACAGTAGTCGTTCGACCGACTTCTGGAAATTATTTTCTAAAATGGATTTCACCGTCAGTCTTAGAATCGAAAATTCTTAACTTAGGCGTGCAAAGCCTTAATTATTAATTAACTTTTTATTTTAACAACGGATTAAACATCCGGGGTATTACAGGAGTAAAGCATCACAGTCACCTTAAACAATTAAAATACCACGTGGGATTCCTGCCTCACACAGGATAATAATAATTCAAGCTGATGATAAAGCATATCAAACTCAGATAAATAGCAATCAATTAACTATAAAAACTCACGTAATAATACTCAATAAATAATAGCATTCATCAGATTTTCGGTTTCAGAAAAGCCCACCTGACTACTGGAAACTTAGTCGAGGTAGCTTACTCTTTACGTCTCCTCGTTACTTTTTAGTCCCGCTTGGCCCTTCAAGAATAACATCGATTAAAGATGAGATTACTATCTCGTAAAACGTAAAACGTAAAATAGACTTTGGGGCTCGGCTGAAGGACTTCTACTTGACTCGGGTCTTTCTTATCTTAACTTATCTAATTCGATTTCTTCTTCGATCTTTCGTCTATATTTGGTTACTAAATTGATTTCTCGGACTCGAACTCTCGACTCCACAAACATATTTAAATATTTCATGCAAAACGAGAATTCACTATTTATCTCGTCTCGTACTTCTCGATTTCTCGAGTTATACGAACTCAGAAAATTATAGAATTAATTCTCGACTATTAATATCACAAATCATTCACATCAATAATCGAGCATTCATATACAGTTAAACGACTGACTTCATAAATAGGCGGAAAAAGAAAAATTCCACTTAATCATATAGATTTAATTAAACATAGAAATGAACTCAAAATTTAATTCACATTTCAAATGCAGTCTCATGTTCACTTATTACTACTCGACTTTCAACTTTAGAAAATTATAACTTCGGGTTATTAACGAAAATTATTTCGTTAGACTTATAATAAATTAAATAATTGTTTTGAATTTAAAATCCAAAACTTCTAATAAAATTTTCTCGGTTTTAAACTACGACATTACTTCTCAAAATAAGAATTTATGCTCGTATAATTCTCAACTCGATAACTCAACTCCAAATAATATTATTTAATCTTTTCCGCAATTAAAAACTCTTAATTTTCGTTTTTATTTAATAAAACTCGATTTTTCATTTTAAAACTTCAATACTCGATAACTTCTATGTTTTAACTCCGATTAAAACGATTCAAAAAGCAAACTCGATTATTTTTATTCAAACATCATCTTTCTTTGTTTTATTTAAACTTATATCTTCAAAATTTATTATTTTCTTCTTTCTTTATTTTCTTTCTTTATATAAATACATAACTCGAATTTTCCTTAGAAAATTTATAACTTTTTATACTTCTCTCAATTTACTCTAAACATGCTCAAAATTTCATTTAATCTTTAATTTCATCATTATATTAATGAAATCCATAAACTTAATAAATATATATTTTTCAATTTTTTTATTAAAAATAATAATAATTAATAATTAATAATTATTTTATTCCATATTCAAATATTCATAATTTCATCAAGAACACTATGAACTCATCTTCATATCTTCATGTTCTTCAAGAATATCAAGAAGACATATTCATATTTTCATTTCTTCGAATTTTTCTCCAAAAATTTATAAAAATTCATATCACTAAATTTCTTAATTCTCAAGCATCATACTTCATTCAAAATTCATCAAAAACATCATAGATCATCCAAAATCATAAACATCATCATACATCATTAAAAACCATCTAAATCTTCACATATTCATTATCATCATATACATGTATTTATCGAAATTCTCATGAAAACTCATAGAATGATTCAAACTCTTAACTAAATCATTTTCTCATGCTCTTATATAGTCATATCCATCAAAACATCATTAAATCCACAAATAAAAATTCAATCACAAAATTCTCATTTCTTTCTCAAATAAATCGGCACACATGTGAAATAAATCAACAAAAATTCTTAACTTCATGCTTATGCATATAAATCACTCAAATCATCATAAACATATATCATCAAACATTTCATCCAAGAAAATCATCAAACAAACATCAAGAAAAATCCTCAAACTTTCTATTTCTCTTTTTCTTTTCCTTCGATTTTCATGTAGTTTTTCTTAAGAAAAATTCTTCTCGTTTACTTCTCATCTTTTAATTCCTAATTAAACCCTTAAAACTCATCTCCATCATCTTATCATCATCATCATCATCATAAAACCCTACGGTTTGCCTAAACATAAAGTAAACATGCATAGTTTCCTTTATTTTTCTCACATACATATACATATATATATGAATCAAGAAATAACATACTTAAATTAAAATCAAACTTCTTCTTCTTCAAGGCTATGATCGGCGGTATTGGAGAGGAAAGAGGGGCTCAAGGTTTGGCTTTGATTTCCATGCATGAAACCTTGTAGAACTCGACTTCTAGACCTCAAAGATAAACAAAAATCGAGAACCTCTCCATAGCCTAAAACTGCCCAAAAAAAAATAAGGAAGAAAGAGGGATGAATCTTGGTATCAAAATGATCACAAGGTTGAGAGGATGAAGATTACCTTGTTAGTTTGATCAAAAGATAAAAAATGAAGATGATCTTTGAAGCTTTTGGAGCTTAGAACTTCAAGCTTCCATGGAGTTCTTCAAGTGTGTGTTGTGTGTGTATGATGTCAGTTGAGAGGGAGAGATGGGAGATGATGACTTTGAGAATATGAGAGAATATAATTGATGTTGAGTGTTGAATGAGAAAAATCGAGAGAGAGAGAGAGAGAGTGATATATCGACTACAATCATAGGAGAAAGAGAGAGTGTAGCACACGCTCAAGAGGTGAGAGTGGGGGAGAGTTGGAACCAATAATTAGGATAAGTGAGCAGATTTTTATCTGCTAAAAATACCCGGGAGAAAAAGTTTTCCGGTAGAAAATATCCTTATTATTTCGTTTATCTCTTAAACGACTTAAAACTCTCCTCGACTCTTTATCGACATCGAAAATCTCTCTACTTCGTCTTATATCTCTCCAAATAAATCAAGAAATCCAAATATCAAATTTTCAGATCAAAATTCCAACTAACGAAGAAAAACTTAAAAATTGCTCGGTTAATTAAACCGTTAAGCAATAATTTTTAAAACTCTCTCATATGATCTCAAAAAATTCTCCGACATAGCTCAAAAGTCTTAAAATAATTTCTAGACTCAAAAGATACTGATTAGACAGAATTCAGAATTACTTAATGAATAGTGAAATCTCGGTTATCGATATTATTCATCAAAAAATAAAAATTCTCAGAACTTTCCGAAATTCAAACTTATGCTCAAACTCATATAATAATGCTCAAGCAATGCATCACATACTCGATTCGAATAATCGAAATGAGAAAAATCACATAAAAGCACATAAGGGCATTTTAGTTATTTCACAAGAAAACTTCTTTTCTTGGAAATTTTTATCACTCAAGGCACATCATATTAGCATATAAACTTATTTAAAATGCATTCAAGGACTTAGAAAAGTTCAGGGCATTACAATAGGTCAGTTAGAAATCGATGTTCAGCTTCACCTCCGAATTTCGAAAATCTTCCTAATACTTTCACGAAGTGTTTTTACGATCTAAGAGACGTACTTAGTCATTAATACGAGATGTCGAACCAAATATTAGTCGCAAGAAACTAATCGAAGAAATCCTGATCCATAAAGATCCAATAATTTAGAATAAAACAAATCTACAAGACAAGAACGTTGTGATTTTTGAAAGAAGTGACGAGAAAGCTTTAGAACGAGATAAAAAGATATACTTCCCGAACCATTTTCTGAGACCTAGCAAATTTCAGGACGAAATTTATTTAAGGGGGAGGGGATTTAATACCTCGAATCTTTATAACCCTAATTAATCGTCATAAATGTGATTATGTGTGCCTAAGTGCTTCTTAAATGTTATTATATGTGCTTATGTGTGATTCTGTGTGATAAAAATTTCCGAGGACAAATTTCCTCGTGAAATTACTAAAATGCCCCTGAAGGGCAAAATCGTAATTTTTCTCCTTTCAAAACTCGAAATGAAGATGTTAAGAGTTATATGAGTTTAAGAATGTGAGATTTAGTTTGAGTTCAAATTTCGGATAATTTCGAGACAGATGACTTTTGATGAATAGTAACTTTGACCAGAAAAGTCAGTCCTCTGTCAACGGACCCCGATTCCAATTTAATCAGTGTCATTGGAATTTAGGATTTATTTTGAGACCAATGATATAAGTTTGAGAATTTTCTGAGATCGTTTGAGTCGAGGTTAAATTTATTTTGAAAACACAACTAATATGAATAGTAACTCGTCACGACTTTTTACGACTTTTTCGTTATTCGGAAATTTCCCTTAAAACTTATGTTTCCGAAACTAGAAATTATTTCATGACTAATGATGCAAGTTAGAAAGAAATCCGAGATCTAGAAATCGAGTTTTGAGCTATTTTTGAATCGGAGACGAACATGCACGGTAGAGATTTCCGACTTTCTTGTTATTTGAAATTTATATATGAAAGTTGGGCTTTTTAGAATCTATAAATTATTTCATGAGTAATGATGCGAGTTAGCGTAAAATTCGATGACTATAGAGTGCGGAAAAGAGGAAATAAAGTTTAACATTGAAGAGGGATATATTGTACCGATAAAATATTTTATACCGGTAATTTTTATCTGATAAAGATTAAAATTCTTCCATCCTTATCAGCTGGTATCTCTCTCCATCTACCTATTTTTATCCTACTCTCATCCTAAAAGAGTGAGAAACACTCTCTTACCTCTCTTTAAAACACACGCCATATACACACTTCTCTTGTCACAGCCCCAAATCCCAAGGGACGGCAGAAGCCGGGGTGCGACTGGGGTTGGATTAAAGAAGCGGGGAAGAAGGAGGCTAATTGACTAAACATACATGAAAAACATCGACAAACTATGAATAAGACTTGAATATCAATAAGAAAGAGTTAATCCCTAAAGATTACTCGACAAAAGTATAAAAAGAAACTAAGTTCAAAATTTACATACTTAGACTACTGAATATTGTTCAAAAGTACATCAAAGAAATTCAAAGTTTGGCAGTGGAAGGGTTCTAACTAAACATCCTATCTTTTAACTCAACATCAACCGTCGCCGCTCACCGTCGCTTCAACCTGCACATTTAGAAAACAATGCAGGGCTAAGTACAAACGTACTTAGTGGGCACGATGGCGAAATCATAATCATAAGTATAAGTAATCTGGCATTTTGTAACCGTAGCGCATCGGGGTTTTGTTGAAAAGGCCCGAGCCTACTAAACCTTTTCTGACTATTTTGTATAAAGCAGCTTGCGCAAGCATTTTTAGAGTATGTTATGTTCAATCTTGACCAAAGCTAATTCACCGTGGCTGGCTACCCCTCAACAGGATACCACATACAACACAGGTTACAAAGTGCACTAACTCTGGAAAGCGCTTAATAGCTAACTCAGAGCCTATCGATAATAGTTAACAATCCTAGCGGTTAACTATAAATTCTGGAAAACCCGAAGGTTAACTCAGAAAAGTACAAGAGAACTCACATAAAACAGTTAAACATTTTATGCCAAGATTATCACGTTGATAAAACACAATTATCAAAGCTGTAAACTTCAATTTCGGTTTGTGGAAAAACCCACGTTTTATTTGATATAGATAAAAGCCCACCTTGTAAAATACAGAACTTATAAGCAAAAGCTTCCAACTTGGGATCTTCCGTCCTTTGTCTACAGTTGGCTTCCTCCTTCATCGTAAAATAAACATACTTAAAAACGGTTCGCAAGAGAATAATCGAGGAAAGAGAATCGAAGAAAGATTTAGTTATTTTATTCTTTTGGCATTTGCACGCTTACTAGATTCGTTTTACTTAAACGGGATACGAGACTCGTACTAATCTTGTTTAGAACTCGGAAGATCTCATATTCGACTCTCGGGTCAGAAGAGAAGGTATTCGATGTCTTAATACGATTTTAAGGATTATAAGAAACTAAGTTGGAAAGAATCAACTTAGGTGATTTATATTTTAGTTCCTTGAACGACTTATGAAATTTCTCGTTTATTACTTCTTAAATGAAAGGATAAGATATAAGATCTCGACTGGTTTTCATCACTCAAGGTTCTATACTTGACTCTAAGGTCAGTAGGGAGATGTTCGTTAGCTAAAAACGGCTTAAACGTTTGAAAGAAACTAAGTTGTGAATTAAACAACTTAGGAAACAAGAAACTGAAATTTCACTGCACAGTCCAGTAACACTGGAGGCTGTCCAGAACAGAGGACTTGGAAACAGGGGGTGAGCCCTATATTATTAGAAAGCTTAGGAAGTCTAGTTCGCACTCCAATTTACGGATCACAAATCCGATAAACGAGTTGGAAGATATTACAGTTTCCGGCGAGGGTCGCAAAACTGCCGTGGAAACCCTAATTGATTGATAAGTTCGACGTATAACGTTTTAGGTTCGTTTTAAATTCTCGTATTCAACTTTTTTAGAAACTGAACTCTCAAGGTAGTCATCACGTACCTCCGTACGTGACAAACTCCTTCTCAACTTGCTCAAAAGTACGACGTTCTAACGTCGGATTTCAACTATCAAGTACTATACCAATAAAGAAAATTCAAACACGTTCTAGTTCTCGATTACAACTATAACCCATATTATATCAACTCGGATGCTTATGATATCAACTAGAAAGATGTTCTAAATTTCATTATAAACAACAATATCATATTAGAATTCTCATCCGACTTCTTGATTTTTAGTTACAACTAAATGTTTGTCTCTTATACGATTTTCAAAAGTTGTCGGTTTTTGTTCAAATTTTACGACGTTAAACTACGTCTAACGTGAACCGTTTTCATGCATGCATACACATATTAACATCATTATAACTCAGTTTATATGGTGATCTTTGCCTCTTATGTTTCACTAAACATTTTTTAGAAAATTCTCATTTAAATTCTATTAATCAACTAACATGATTTGCAACTATATTTCATTAACAATTGATCACTTATATCAAACATGTATAAACTCCAAATTACTTATAAATTTCTGGTTTTAAACATATGTTAAGGGGATGATTTTCTTCTCAGATTAACAACATATATTCACTAATCAACATGTTATATTATCCATTAATCGATTATAATTCCAAAAACAACTAACATGCATAAAATTCCTAAATTCATACTTCAAAATCCTAATTGAAAACTTACAAACACATAGGGCTTTCAATCCCTTTTCATTCCATACACTAATTAAACATCTATTAAGCAAGAATCAACCATCAAAAGAAGAAAAAACAAAAATCCTACCATTTTCCCAAAAAATTCTGCATTCACATAGATTTTAGAATTCTTGGTTTTGATCATTTTTAATCCATAATTATCATATCTAACATATCTAATTTCATCATTCTAAGATCAAAACATCTAAATCAAAACCTTAAAAATTCGAACAAGAAGGAAAAAGAAAAGAAAAGGAAAACTAATTGGATAGGATTGCAGAGAAGATCATTACCTTGAGAATTGAAGAAAGAACTTAAGAGGTTGAATGGATGGATTGATGGCTTGTGTTCTTTCTCAAGCTCTTGAAGAAGGCTTCAATGGTGAGTGGGAAGGATGAAGAAGATGAAGTTTGAGGGAGAGAGAGAGAGAATTGCCGAGAGAGATAGAGAGATGGAGAGAAAGAAATGTGTTTTGTCTAAGTTTGCAATGATGAAAAAGGTTGAAGTGGTGTAAAGTAGATTTAGGTGTCATTAGTTTAACAAAGTCAAACATGCATGCTTACACCTAATTTAGTGAGGTGTCGGCTGCATGGAGGAGGTTTAGGGGGTTACGGGTTTTTCCGACGTAACGGGAAAACGAACTAATACAGTAGCCGTCTAGCAGACTTCTATAATTTATTTTTAATAACGGATTCGACCGTTAGCCTTAGAATTCAAAAATTGTAAACTTAGGCGTGCAAAGCCATTTATTTATTTAACTTTAAAATTTTTAAGAACGTAAGGAATTCACGGGGCATTACATCCTACCCCCCTTGCGAAAAATTTCGTCCCGAAATTTGATTATCCTCTTAACTGATAGGGGTATTCCTTTTTCAATTCTTCGTTAAACTCTCACGTGGCTTTTCTTGGTCTTAATGATCTTCTTATCTACTCAATAAAACATTGACTCGTTTCTAAATTCTTATGCTTTTCGTTTCAAGATCATTTTTGTTCTTTTTCCATAATTTAGGTCGGTTTTAAGACCGACGTCTTAGTGACAACACTTTGTGCATAAAACGATTTATAATACTTTCTCAAAATGAGATACACGTAAGATAAGCATTTGTAAATTTGGCGATAAAGTCATAACTATTTGTATTGGAAACTATTCTTTCCGAGTTATTTGCTAATTATGAAAATCTTTGTCGAAGTTTTAAACTTGACACAAAAATGTCGTTTCTATTTAAGAGTTTTTTTTTTTTTTCTATATCCTCCTTTACATTATTAAGGGTCAAATTGAAGTATACACATAAGACATTTGTCTTCTTTAAATTCTTTTATTCCGATTCGGATCTATCGTATGATTTCGATTATTTCACTGACCGTTTCTGACCCTGAGTTTGTTCCTTTACCTACCTTATAACAATAAGGTAGCTATTAAAAAGAAATTTAAAGCCTCGTAAGGCGTTTTACCTATCGTAACTTATTACTATTATTATAACAATTCGATTGATGGAAGTTATTTTTCCATGTCACTCTTTGAGCTAATATTATCGATCTTAGTATATCAGCGAGTATCTGAATCGTTTTCTCAGATTATTTAATCAAACTGGAGACGGGAAAATGGTGCTAAGATTGAAGTTGGTATTTCGTACAGACGCACTATCTTACGGATATATAGTCCTAATAACTTCTTTGATCTATGAAAATTTTTAGGATTTGGTAGGTAGTAAACTGATTAATGGCCTATAGAAAACTATTCCAAGGCAGTAATCCTACTGTTAACTTTGAGCGAGTCTTAATCAATTTAATACTATATCCTTTTATTTTCATTTTGGAACACTTAATGGTTGTAACAGCTCGCATGGTCGTCAGTGAGAACTTCCACTTACTTATAAGCTAAAGATATTCTATCAACAATACAAAGTCTTGTTTCGCTCTGTTCCACTGGAAAACCTTTCTTAAATCCTTAATTGTTGTCATTGGAGATACTAAGTCCATTCCTAATTCCTATCAAAACTCTTTATTTTAGAGTCATTGCCTGGTTTATCCAATCTTATCCTTAGTCGAAACTAATTCATTTACTCGTCCTTCTTCTAGGTACTTAGAATCCTTGTCGTAATTTGGTATAGCTACTTGTATCGCTATTTGCTTCTATAATTGATGTTGGGGTATCGTGCATTACTACACCTATTATCCCAAACCCTTATATAAACGTTTCTTTTCCTAAGAAGAGATACCTAAACTTAGGTGGGGTCTTACGACTCAGTGTGTCTATCCTTTCGCTGCTTTTACCTAGGTGGTAATTCATTTCACAAGCGTACTATTCTACTAATTTGAGCCATCTCCTTTATCTTACGCTAATTCTTTTGCTTAATAATGCACTTCGATCTATTGTGATCTGTGAAGATCTAATCTCTTACACCATATTTCAGTACATGTTCTACGGTTGCAAGCCTAAGTCATAGGTTGGTTACTTAAATTCCTGAGGTTAAAGTGCCGTGAAGCATAAACTATTGCTTTCTTATCTTATTTAACTTGATATCCAATGAACGTTCTTGAAGACTCATTTATCCTTGCGTTAAACATCACGGTGTTTTCCATGGGGAAAACGTCTGCCTAATGAAATCATTACCTAACAACATTAGCAGATGGTTCTAGAATTCTTATAATTCTCCTGGTATCATTTTAAATAGGTTTTTGATTTGGGCGTTGCTAACAGTTCTAAGTTGATCGCAGAACCTACATGATAATTCGATGGTAGTCCCATCAATACTTCTGGAAAGATATTTTCATATTCGTTCCTAATTCCTACGTTCAAAAGTCTTGTTGGCTCTGGGGTCTTCAACTAGGTTCACGAGATAAACGATCGTATATTTCATTTTTATTGACTTCTTGACTTGTAGGGCGAATATTATCAGTATCCTTATGTCCATCGAAATTCCATAGAGTTCTGTTGGTTCTCTAATCGGGGTTGAGAAGAGATTTTTCTCTTGTTGTAGAGAATCATGATGTAATTCCCAAACAACTAGTTTATTCCTAAAATTATATATATAAAAACAATATGTTGAACATCATATCACTGTTCGATTGTTTGTTATTACTTTTAAAAGACCCTAGATCTAAATTCCATGTTCGACGAAACTAAGGAAATAATTTCTCTGAGGTTATCGTTCTTCCTAAAGTGTAGTTCTCCCTAGTTCGTAGCTAACGTGTCCTAGTTCTATCCCTTAAAGTATCAATAAGTTCTAAGGAAAATAATTATAACGCCCTAAAATGGGTTTAGCCATGACAAATTAATTATAAGGTTCGTCCAATACCTGTCGGCTTCCCCTTTCCTTCACGCTGTTTTCCTTGCCCTATTATGTAAGCTCCTATATTTTGTTGTGGTTGTAACGGTTGTGCCTGAGACTGGATTTGAGCTGTAATCAATGATTGAGGCTGGTCGTACTGATATGGTACTATCATTTGAAACCGTGTTGGGCAATCCTCACTTATATGCTCCAGCATCCCACATAAGAAACATCTATTCATGTTTGCTAGGCACACACCCTCATGCCTCTTACTACATTCTGAACATACAGAAACTTCCTGCTTCTGTTTTGTTGCCTGCTTCCGTTCTGGGCAATACCTCTTAACGTGTCCCTCGCTCATACAATTGAAACACACATCAGACTTTGCTAAACATATACCGGGATGTATCTTGCCACACCTAGGGCAAGCTGGAGAAAAGATCCCTTCTTGGGTATTTCTCAGAATTTGGAGGTGTTTGGGTTGGTATACATTATTTGCCATCGGTGGGTTTGGGCAATTTTTCTTCATATGTCCTTCATATCCACAGTTGAAACAATTGTTAGTGCCTGCCTGACATATTCCAGGGTGCGTCTTATTGCATTTGGAGCAAATTGGAATGTGAACCCTTTCTAGTTGCTTTCTTCCCCGATTTCTATTCCTTTGCTGCCCTACTTTCTTTCCATCCTTACTTCCCTTTCCTGGCTGCTGATAATTCTGCCGAATCCTATTCTTTTTCCCTTGGTTATTGCGGCTCTGGTAGCACTCACTGCTATTCCCTTCCCATTTTCTTTTTCCCTTATGATTAAACTTATTGTTGGGAGGGTCTTGGGTTGCTGTCTCATTTGGTACTGGTGTGGACTTTACCATTTTTCCTTTATTAGGCAATAATGCCTCTATCTCACAAACTCGACCTAGTAGTTCTTCATAACTCAATCCTTCCTTTCTGGCCACTGCTATTCCCAGTTCGTATTTAAGTTCTCCCTAAAGCTTCCTGGCTATTTCCTCCTCAAGCTCGGCTCTTTTGGGTACATACCTATCATGATATGCCTTCTTAAAATCATTCCAAGTAGTTGGAGCCGCTCGCTCTTCAGTCATAACTCTTTGCTTATTCTCCCACCAATATTTAGCTGGTCTGGTTAGCTGATATTTGGCATATGCTAGGCGCTCCTTATCGTTAGGTCTAATTATCTCAAAGATTTTGTCTATAGCGTGTATCCATCGTTCGGCCTCCATTGGGTTACCAGACCCATTGAAAGATGGTGGTTGTCTTTCGAAGAATAATTTCGTCATACTATGATGTTGAGAAGGTTGGGAATGTGAAAAAGTTCCTGGATATTTCTACCTTCCTTCCCTTATGCGTTGCTCTTGACCTTGGTCAGACTTTCTATGACTATCGGGTCCTCTTGGGTTGTTAACGACTTTCTGCGACATTTCTGAACTATAGAATACAAGAATTTTCCTTGTTAGTATTTGCTTTTTTTTAAATCTTCTTTCTCTTATAAATTTTTTTTTTAACTTAACAACTTCACGTATACGGAAATATCGAATTTAGTTTTGATTCTAATTCTTTCAACTTTTAACCTCCAAGGTTAAATTAAAAGCACTTATTACACGAGTTCATTTGATAATCTGGTTTAGTTATAAGATTCATAAAGGACTTTCTTGTGATTAAAAACCCCTTTTTTTGGGTCATGTATATATATATACATCAAAAGAATATTAGTTTTGCCTTTAACAAGGACTTATACAAAACTAGACTACAACGAGTCTAAGCTAGGCTGATTTCCTACCTGTACAGGATGCACTAACGTATTGCATAGCTGTACTACCAAAAGTACTAGAACGGAAACGATCCCTAAAAATTTCGTATCCGTTAGAGTACTACAAAAACTATCTAGTTACTGATCCGACTATGTACATAACAGAGGGCTACTATACTACTGCGCGTCCCTGATGCTCCGTTCGTCTAACTGCGGTCTAATCTGCACCACCCTCTGCGACCTGATCCTCCTCAGGATCCTTGTCCGGGTCCTCATCATCTGACTCTGAATCGAAGGTAAACTGGAGCGCCTCGTCGACCCTCAATGTAGTGCCGTCTGCAAGGGTAAGTGATGGTGGTGCAGGCACATCCAAAGCTATCGTCTCGCTATCCGATACTAAGTAGTCCCAGCAGGTCACTGACGCCCGTTTCTTAGGAGGTAGCAGGGGGGGCTCGGAAAGTGCACTGGGCTCGTACTCCTCCCTGGAACGGACCCTGGATGGTCCTGCCTCAAACTCTGTCCTAACTCTAGCCAACTCCGCGCAAATCTCGTCAAGGGGTCTGTAAGAAGATGGTAATTGTAACAGGGCGGTAAGCTCTGTGTCCGTGTTTAAGTACTCTGATCCTGTCTCGAATGGTCCCTGAACTCTCGCAGGAGGCTCGGGTAGGATATGAGCAGGTAACCCTAATCCATCAACTGTCTCTGCAGCTAATTCCCTTGTGCCCTCACTGGGTACCATCTCTGAAGGGACCTCCAATTGTGCAATCATCTCTGGACCTATCTCATCGTGCTCTGACTCTGAATCTACCGGAAAGTGAGTGTAGGGAGGATGCGCCTGAACAGGATATGCTGCTACGTGTCTACTTTCGAAGAAACGCCTGTGTACTTCCAAAGCGAACCCATTGTAATCACCTGTTGGCTCTATATCGTCGTCAAACATCCCAAGGTAGTACCATGCCGTGTCGTGTGCCCAACCACGCCATTCCTCTGGTAGACGACTAACCAAGTCAAATATAGCCTGACTCTCTGGAATAGTATGCCGGACTGGATAATAAACTGACGAGAAGTAACTAATCCTCTGTCCTACGTCGTGTCTCGGGTTTGCCTCATAATCTCTATACCTATCTAATAACTGATCTGTCCAAGTACGCTGTGGCGGGGACTGATTCTCTGAAGCCGTGTTACTACTGGAAGTCATCCTACAAAGTTTTTAAGAAACATGGATCAGTAACGGTAAGATGATACCTTATCTTACGGAAAATCTTAAATTACAAAATGAATACTCCTTATTCAATTGTAATAACACCGTACTTAGTCAAACCATCTTATCTTAGACATTTTAGCAATTTTCACAGAAAATTGCATTCGTACGCACAATATATAGAAATAAATTTTCGAATTTTATTCCCATTCCCTATCTTATTAACCATTTATTTTCTTATAACTTTTATTTATTTATAAATCTTCATTATTTCCATTCTTGAAGAAAATTTCTTAACAATTTCACTTATTAAGACAATGCGTGTTCACTTTGTTCATGTTACTTATTCAAGAGTAACATTTATTCCCAAAGAAAGTTAATACTCGTACTAGTTGTATTCTTCGTTCGAGAATGAAGTATAAGATTAAATTCCATCAGAAGAATAGACTTTTATCTGGGGAAAGGCTTTAGAACATAAGTTCTAAACGTTGTCTGATTTGAAAATTCGTAGAAAGAATTCTAATCAAGCTTCGTGCTTGTTTCTTAATAATAAAACATACTGCTTCCCAAAACTTAACAAAGCGAACTCCGTTAAAAGAAACGAAACGAATTGGAACGACGACGTTTCATGTTACTTATACGTAAGCATTATTAATTTCTTTTAAAACACTTATACCATACTAAAATAGGGTTTACTCACGGGGCATAAGACCCATATTACTGAGTTCCTTATTATGTGGGTTGATCAGGTCCACATAACAGTCCCTCAATCACATGGAACTTCTGTCTCATTTGCATCTTTCTTACTTTGAAGCCGTTGCTTCTCTAACATCTACTTTTTCCTTTCGATTACTAACACGATTTACCTTTTTATTTATTCATTTCATTTCCTTGAAGGAAATTCATATCGAAATTATAACAAAGATCGACTCTTGTCGAGTCTTTATTCATGTCACTTTACGCACGTGACATTTGTCAAAAGAAGTCCTTCCTGTGTTGTGAATCTCCTTTCAAAATCATTTGAAATTAATCTTTCTTAAAACGTCTAAGTTCTTGAAGAGCCAGAAAAACCTTAGGTTTTCAAGTCTACATTCTCCATAATCCGGGAAAAATCCTTAAAATCCTTCTAAATTCTTGTGCATCAAAAATATTTTCAAACAAAAAGAAATTATTTCACAGATAATTTCACATAGCATAGCACTAGTGCTATCACATAATCACATAAACAAGCAAGTATAAATTCTTATACTTGGGAAATAATTATTCGAAATTCCTTATTTGAAAAGAAATTAAACTACTGACATTTCTTCCTTATATATTATTATTTTTTTTTCCACGTTGAGTCGACGTAGCGGGAGGTTGAGTTGTCATCTATATTCTGAATCTTAATGCCATAACTTAACTCCTATCTTTACTTGAAAGAACACTCTGATCTAAAGTATATACAGGTGCTTTATCTTATGACTCGAAAAGAGACTCACTATAGAATATGAATAACTACTCCATTTCACGACTCGAAAGAAGACTCGATATAGAATCAGTACGAACACTCTATCTTGCGATGCGAAGAAGACTCCTTATAGAGTAAGAACGAATACTATATGCTACTACTTGAATGAAGACTCATATACAGAGCAGAAACGATTGCTCTGTTACTACCACTTTGTGGTGCTACTTAGAAAAGGAAGACTCTGGTACAGAGCAGGAACGACCGCTCTGATACCACTCTGTCACAGCCCCAAATCCCGAGGGACGGCAGAAGCCGGGGTGCGACTGGGGTTGGATTAAAGAAGCGGGGAAGAAGGGGGCTAATTGACTAAACATACATGAAAAACATCGACAAACTATGAATAAGACTTGAATATCAATAAGAAAGAGTTAATCCCTAAAGATTACTCGACAAAAGTATAAAAAGAAACTAAGTTCAAAATTTACATACTTAGATTACTGAATATTGTTCAAAAGTACATCAAAGAAATTCAAAGTTTGGCAGCGGAAGGGTTCTAACTAAACATCCTATCTTTTAACTCAACATCAACCGTCGCCGCTCACCGTCGCTTCAACCTGCACATTTAGAAAACAATGCAGGGCTAAGTACAAACGTACTTAGTGGGCACGATGTCGAAATCATAATCATAAGTATAAGTAATCTGACATTTTGTAACCGTAGCGCATCGGGGTTTTGTTGAAAAGGCCCGAGCCTACTAAACCTTTTCTGACTATTTTGTATAAAGCAGCTTGCGCAAGCATTTTTAGAGTATGTTATGTTCAATCTTGACCAAAGCTAATTCACCGTGGCTGGCTACCCCTCAACAGGATACCACATACACCACAGGTTACAAAGTGCACTAACTCTGGAAAGCGCTTAATAGCTAACTCAGAGCCGATCGATAATAGTTAACAATCCTAGCGGTTAACTATAAATTCTGGAAAACCCGAAGGTTAACTCAGAAAGGTACAAGAGAACTCACATAAAACAGTTAAACATTTTATGCCAAGATTATCACGTTGATAAAACACAATTATCAAAGCTGTAAACTTCACTTTCGGTTTGTGGAAAAACCTACGTTTTATTTGATATAGATAAAAGCCCACCTTGTAAAATACAGAACTTATAAGCAAAAGCTTCCAACTTGGGATCTTCCATCCTTTCTCTACAGTTGGCTTCCTCCTTCATCGTAAAATAAACATACTTAAAAACGGTTCGCAAGAGAATAATCGAAGAAAGAGAATCGAAGAAAGATTTAGTTATTTTATTCTTTTGGCATTTGCACGCTTACTAGATTCGTTTTACTTAAACGGGATACGAGACTCGTACTAATCTTGTTTAGAACTCGGAAGATCTCATATTCGACTCTCGGGTCAGAAGAGAAGGTATTCAATGTCTTAATACGATTTTAAGGATTATAAGAAACTAAGTTGGAAAGAATCAACTTAGGTGATTTATATTTTAGTTCCTTGAACGACTTATGAAATTTCTCGTTTATTACTTCTTAAATGAAAGGATAAGGTATAAGATCTCGACTGGTTTTCATCACTCAAGGTTCTATACTTGACTCTAAGGTCAGTAGGGAGATGTTCGTTAGCTAAAAACGGCTTAAACGTTTGAAAGAAACTAAGTTGTGAATTAAACAACTTAGGAAACAAGAAACTGAAATTTCACTGCACAGTCCAGTAACTCTGGAGGCTGTCCAGAACAGAGGACTTGGAAACAGGGGGTGAACCCTATACTATTAGAAAGCTTAGGAAGTCTAGTTCGCATTCCAATTTACGGATCACAAATCCGATAAACGAGTTGAAAGATATTACAGTTTCCGGCGAGGGTCGCAAAACTGCCGTGGAAACCCTAATTGATTGATAAGTTCGACGTATAACGTTTTAGGTTCGTTTTAAATTCTCGTATTCAACTTTTTTAGAAACTGAACTCTCAAGGTAGTCATCACGTACCTCCGTATGTGACAAACTCCTTCTCAACTTGCTCAAAAGTATGACGTTCTAACGTCAGATTTCAACTATCAAGTACTATACCAACAAAGAAAATCTAAACGCGTTCTAGTTCTCGATTACAACTATAACCCATATTATATCAACTCGGATGCTTATGATATCAACTAGAAAGATGTTCTAAATTTCATTATAAACAACAATATCATATTAGAATTCTCATCCGACTTCTTGATTTTTAGTTACAACTAAATGTTCGTCTCTTATACTATTTTCAAAAGTTGTCGGTTTTTGTTCAAATTTTACGACGTTAAACTACGTCTAACGTGAACCGTTTTCATGCATGCATACACATCTTAACATCATTATAACTCAGTTTATATGGTTATCTTTGCCTCTTATGTTTCACTAAACATTTTTTAGAAAATTCTCATTTAAATTCTATTAATCAACTAACATGATTTGCAACTATATTTCATTAACAATTGATCACTTATATCAAACATGTATAAACCCCTAATTACTTATAAATTTCTGGTTTTAAACATATGTTAAGGGGATGATTTTCTTCTCATATTAACAACATATATTCACTAATCAACATCTTCTATTATCCATTAATCGATTATAATTCCAAAAACAACTAACATGCATAAAATTCCTAAATTCATACATCAAAATCCTAATTGAAAACTTACAAACACATAGGGCTTTCAATCCTTTTCATTCCATACACTAATTAAACATCTATTAAGCAAGAATCAACCATCAAAAGAAGAAAAAACAAAAATCCTACCATTTTTCCAAAAAATTCTGCATTCACATAGATTTTAGAATTCTTGATTTTGATCATTTTTAATCCATAATTATCATATCTAACATATCTAATTTCATCATTCTAAGATCAAAACATCTAAATCAAAACCTTAAAAATTCGAACAAGAAGGAAAAAGAAAAGAAAAGGAAAACTAATTGGATAGGATTGTGGAGAAGATCATTACCTTGAGAATTGAAGAAAGAACTTAAGAGGTTGAATGGATGGATTGATGGCTTGTGTTCTTTCTCAAGCTCTTGAAGAAGGCTTCAATGGTGGGTGGGAAGGATGAAGAAGATGAAGTTTGAGGGAGAGAGAGAGAGAATTGCCGAGAGAGATAGAGAGATGGAGAGAAAGAAATGTGTTTTGTCTAAGTTTGCAATGATGAAAAAGGTTGAAGTGGTGTAAAGTAGATTTAGGTGTCATTAGTTTAACAAAGTCAAACATGCATGCTTACACCTAATTTAGTGAGGTGTCGGCTGCATGGAGGAGGTTTAGTGGGTTACGGGTTTTTCCGGCGCGATCCGACATAATGGGAAAATGAACGACGAAAAACGTTGCTCGGTACAAAAATCGTCGCGATTCAATTTGACTTACAAATTCTAACGTATGAACTTAATTGGAAAATAAATTTATAAAATTTATTTTGACAAAAACTCGGGACGACAAGTCCGAGTTTCGTCCGGAAAAACGTAAAACAGACTTTCTCAGCGTGTTCGTATAGCGATTTGTAACCGTAAAATTAAACGGTTTTCCGTTCTTAGTTTACGAACTAAAAACTTTTCGTACACGGTAACCCCTAATACGGTAGCCGTCTAGCAGACTTCTATAATTTATTTTTAATAACGGATTCGACCGTTAGCCTTAGAATTCAAAAATTGTAAACTTAGGCGTGCAAAGCCATTTATTTATTTAACTTTAAAATTTTTAAGAACGTAAGGAATTCACGGGGCATTACATCTCTCCACCTCTCTCTCTTCATTTTCAGTCATCACCATCTCCACCATCACCATTCTCTCTCCCCATTTCCTCCATAGTTGCAGCAGCTCCAAGCTCCTCCATAGCTTCATATTTTTCGATCAAAATTCAAGAATAAAGGCTAGAAATCAAAGAGTTCAAGATATAATCTTCTACTTCTTCACAACTCCAAACAAGAACAAAGTTTCTTCTTCCTCCTTCATCCATGGCTTCCGATAGCTCTCCTTCACCATAAGCTCTCCATTTTCTTCCATTAAATCTCAAGGAAAGGAGACTAAGGTGCTAGAAATCGAGTGAGGATCTGTCACAGCCCAAACTCCCGAAGGACGGCCAAGCCGGGGTGCAACTAGGGATTGGAATAAAGAAACGGGAAAGAAAGGGAAAACTACTGAATAAACGATATTTTTAACATAAACTACTATGAATTTGACTTCATTGAATAAAAAGGGAGTCGATCTCGGAAGATCGCTCGACAAAGTTTGATCAGTGAAAGCTAGGTTTAAAGTGCAAACAACTTAAACCGAAAGGATTTACATTAATAAGAGAACCGACTTTACTTAGTGAAAGAAAGAGTAAATCACGGAGGATCACTCGACATAGCTACTCTAAAAAGGGACTAAGTTTAAAGGATGAAACTTAGTTCTAGGTTATATTTTAACTGAAACTAGTTTACAGAATTGGCAGCGGAAAACGTAGAAATGATATCACATATCGAATGTGAAATCGAGGCTCAACTAAACTTTTTTCCTGAGAAAAGACCTTTACTCAACCTCCTCCGCCTTCGTCACTCAACCTGCACATTCAAAGAAAACAAACATGCAGGGCTAAATACAAAAGTACTTAGTGGGCACAATGCAGAAAACAACTCACAAGAGTTTTTATTATAAATTAATCATGCATCATTTCATCAACACTTGTATAAAACTTTTACTGACATATATACATTTAATTTCTGAATGACACACTGTGGGTTTTAAACTCACATCCGATCGTCTGGAAAGCACCTGAGGGCTAACTCAGAAGCTGTCCCTCTGGATAGCACCTGTGGACTATCTCAGAATCTGATCGTTTAGTTGGAATTATCTGGATAGCAGCCTGAGGGCTATCTCAAAATCCAATACTCTGGTTAGCACCTGAGGGCTAACTCAGAGAGACATAATAGAATTCACATAAACAATTCATTAAAGCACTGATAGAACTTTAATAATCACTTATTAAAACAATACGTAATCACTTTCGAGCAACGCTCGCATATAAATACTTTAATACTCATTTATTAAAGCAAAATAAACACCTTCGAGCAACGCTCGCATATAAATAAGGCAGTAATTGATACACTTTCGAAAAGCCCAGGTAATATTACTTCATAAGTAATGGCATTCAACGGAGATTTTGGTTTTAGAAAACCCACCTTGTTCGTTTACAGAACTATTACTCATGCTTCTGTCTCTGACGTCCTCCTTTGAACACAAATAATAAAACAACGATAAGTTGTCGAGTCGACAGGAGAAAAATTGGAATTCGAAACTGAAATCGAATTAATCTTTTAAGTTTGCACGCTAAACTAGATTCTTTTAGTTAATCTAGAACGAGACTCGAACACTTCTCATTTAAAACTCGCTCGGGTTCTTACTCGACACTGAGGTCGGTTAAAAAGGTAGTCGATAACTCATAACGACTTAAAAGGTCTTAAGGAGTTAAGTTGAAAAGAATTCAACTTGTGAAAATGAGTTTTGGAAATTCACTGTACAGGTCAGTAACCATCACGCAGAACAGGGGTTTTCGAAATAGGGGACGTGCCCTGTACCAAAAGAATGCCACGGATGTCTAGTTTACTCTCCAATTCGCTCTCGATTTCGTTAAGCGAGCTAGGAGTTATGACAGTTTCCGTGAAACGTCGCAAAACAGTCCGAGTTTAACCCTAGGGCTCGATAACTTGGCGCACGGCTTCCCAGGTTCGATTTATGATAATCCTCTGTTTTTCACACGAAATTACTGACTCAAGGCAGTCAACACGTATTTCCATACACGGTGAACTCCTTTTCAATTCTCGAGACGATTAATACCCCGTCAATTTCAACTATCAATTACTAAACCAATTCAAGCTCTTAAATCAAATTCCAACTTCTCGATTTCAATTAAAACCTATCATTCCATAACTCGAATTAACACGTCACCAACTACAAATTTGTTCTCTTAATGATAAGATTCATTAATACGTACATCATATCTTTAATTCATTAACCAAACTCAACTTATCAATGAACTTTTGCCTCTTATGATTTCCTTATTATTTTTAGAATAATTCCAATTAATTCATATAATCATCTAATATCATTAGGGACATTAATCCATCATCATAACATCAATTAAATCAAACTACAACAAATCCCTAATTCTTCCCTTAAAAACAGTAATGACATAACATTTGGGGGAGTGATTTTCTTCATCAATTAACTCCATCAATCCATTACTCAAGCTACTACAAGATATATTATCCATTTATTTATACTACAACATCATTAATTGGACTTCCAAGTTTAAAACCCTAGCCTCTAATTCGGTCACCTTCAATTTGATAGGGCAATTGATTTATCTTTGCATTAATCAACAATTAAGCCATTCCTAAGCTTAATTATCCAAGCAATTAAGCTTTTAACATCCTATTTCCTCTTGCCCTAATTTTCGGTCACTACTAGTGATGGTCCCGATACGAGTTCTGGTGTATGGGGGGGGGGGAGAATACACCAGATAAGACTTTTTAAAACAACCCCCTAAAAATAACTCAACCGAGTAAAGAAGCTCAGTTGGAATCACAACCGAGTAAGAAACACTCGGTTGGAAGTGATGTGCTGTGCGGAATGTGGTGGAAATTAACTCGTATAAATTTACTCACGCTTTTATGCACGGTTGGTCAATAACCAAAACAGTTGATGAATAAAGCAGTTTGTATGCAGGTTAGATAGTCAGTTGAATATGCAATAAGATAACTGAAAATAAACACAACACACGAAGATTTAACGTGGTTTGGAGAGAACTCCTACGTCCACGGGGAGTTGTGAGTCCACACAACTCAGTCCAAGTTCTTCTGGACAAACAACAAAGCTTACGCGGGCTTTGCAACCATTATGATAAGTTTGCGGGTACTTATCAACCTTACAGTTTAATTTTCGAGTACTAAACAACTATCTACTCAGTTACGGGAAGAGTAGGGTCATAAAACCTTTTCAGGTATGAAAGATTGGGTTCCAACTAATAGCTCGAACAAGAAGTGAGCTAGGATCTAACACTCTACGAACTCTCACAAGGTGATGTTCTCAAGGTTGGATCTAAAGACAATCAGACAGAATTTTAACACTCTAGAACTCTCAATAAGTGATGTTCTAAGAGACTAAATCTAATTCAGCTCGAGTAATGAATTTAGTTCTTTCTTTCGCTCTTGGCAATTGTCTGTCTCGTCTCGTGTGTGTCTTGTATCTTGTGAGTGAATGAATGCCTCTATTTATAGGCGGAGAGAATCAACTAGCCGTTGGAAGAGCTGTTGATCTCTGTACTTTGATAGCGATGGCTTGTCTCTCATCTCTGCAGACTTTCCGGATTTGGCAACTGCATGCTTCTGCTTTCCATCTGAGACAGCCTTGTGTTGGGCCAAATGAGGTAATGACAGAGAGTCAAACCTTCACGTGACTTCCTAATTTGAAATTCAAATCTCAACGTCACACTTTCATCAAGGAGAGGCTGGTTGAGATTTTCGATCTATATCTGACTGGTTCTTCAGCTGATGTTCTGTCTGAATGCTAACAGTTGAACTCTCAGTTGATCTGAACTTCATGCTGTTGATCTTCTTGGTTTAAGGTCCTACAGCTGATGTTCTGAAACTGAACACTCAGTTGTCTTCCTTGTATCTGATCAGTTGGATTGAACGCTCAGATGACTTTCTTTCATCGGATGTTCTCTTCCCCTATCTACTTCTCATCTGATGAACGCTCAATTGTCTTCCTTACAACTGATGTTCAATTGCAACTTCTCTTGAACGTAACTTCCCTCTTTTTCAATGCTTAGATGGGTTTTGAATCTTCCACTTTGAATGTTCATCTTGTGAACGCTCAGTTGTCTTCCTCACAACTGATGTTCTATCCGAGTGACGCCTTGTCGCCGTCTTCAGCTGGAATCCTGTAAAGATAAAATCTTAACAATGCTCAAACAGCGAGCCTAACTACTAACATTAGGATCTGGCAATATCTACTCGGTTGGGGTCAGTTTTTGGAATCAATCAAAACTTTAATAAATTTCCCAACAACTAGTAATTAGGGATTCTTGTTTTCTCATCAAATAAACCATAGTAATTGACTTCTATCCATCTAATTTCAAGAATTAGGACTTAATTCATCATAATTCCAATCCACTAAAATCGATCAAGGATAAAACATAGGAGAATTAAATTTCCAAATGGATAGATTAATGGAGGAGAAGATTACCTTGAATAATAAAGAAAGTAGAATGGAATTTGATGGATGAAGGATGAATTATGAGAATTTCCTTGTCCAAAGCTCCAAGTTCATCAATGGTGAAAGAAGAAAATTGAGAGAGGAACAAGGAGGGTGGTGGCAGTTTGGCCTTGGAGAAAGAAAGAAAAGATGACCAACTAGGGAGATATTTAATTAACAACATACGAAACACTAATCTATCATTAATTCGACAAAGAAATCGAACACGAATCAAAGCCCCAAATTCTACAAATTTTCGGTAATACCCTAGAACATGTAGGTGTGATTTTCTTCATGATTTGATCCGTATAACTCGATTCTAAACGTCGTGGAACATGATTCGATCAAAGGACAACATGCCATTTAAATCCTCAAATTTTCGAACCAAAATAAAAATGGGGGAAAAGAGATTTGTTCGGTTCAAATGATAGACGGAGTTCTTACCTTTCGTATTATGGATTCGGAAATGAAAATGATCGGTAGGTGCAAGAGTTGAATGCTTGAGAAAAGCTTGAAGTTGAAGCTCCAATGGAAGAAGTTGAGAGAAAAATGAGAGTGAATGGAGCATGGAGGGTGGCGGTTTTGAGGGAGATGTGAGGGAGGTGGATGACTCACTATAGTGAGTCATAAAGTAAGAGAAAATATCCTACAAGTATAGTGACTCATTAAGGTTGCGTTTGGCGAGGGATTATTAGACGATAAAAACTCGTTTCCGGCTCTTAAACGCTGTTTTAAAAGTCGAGAAATACTTTTCTAGTTAGTTACGGAATTGGCGAAATCTAATTCGTCCGTTAGATTGGAAATAATTCACGTACTCGGAAAACTTAAGTCTTTTTCAAAATCCGAGAAAAAGTCGGGACATCACAGTCCAAAATTCGTCCGGGAAATCACAAAAATTAACTTTCTCCGGTGAACTCGTCTCGAAGAAAAAGTGAATGTAAATTCTGACGGAATTCGATTCCGAGTTTCCAGGCGAAAAACTTAACGGACGCGAAAAACCCTAATACAGTAGTCGTTCGTCCGATTTCTGGAAATTATTTTTGGAAACGGATTTCACCGTTAGTCTTAGAATTGAAAATCGGGAGCTTAGGCGTGCAAAGCCATAATTTTAATTAGCTTTAAATTTTTAAGACAGAAGAATTTTTCCGGGGTATTACAGGATCACTAAGAGCTTGAAGACAAGTAAGAAATTCCATATTTTCTCCTTCTTCACTTCCATGGCAGCCGTGTGCCTTTTCTTATTTTAAACCTTCAAGTTTTCTTCAAGGAAATCGAGGAGAGGAAGTTAGAGTTGGGAGGAATGAAGTGGTGATTATCGATCGAGGAAGAGTTAGTAAGGAATCCAACCTTTTAAGCTTAAGAATTCATATTTTTCTCCCTTGCCATGATCGAAAATTATGAGTATGCTAGGAGATAAATTGAGTTTTTTGTTCTTAAGCATGAAAACTTAATTAGTATGCCTTCCATGCTAGAGAAATAAGAAGAAAAATTCCATGATATACATATTGTAACACCCCAGAAATTTCGTACTGACTTAAAATTTTAAAGTTAATAATAAAAATGGCTTTGCACGCCTAAGTTCAAAAAATTTAATTCTAAGACCAACGGTGAAAACCAATTCCGAAAATAAATTACGGAAGTCAGTTAGATGACTACTGTATTTAGGGTTATCGCGTACGATAACTTTTTAATTCTAGAACTCAGATCAGAAAACCGTCTGATTTTTACATTCACGAATTTCGATACGAATTCGCCCGAGAAAGTTCGTTTTTTATTTTTCTGGACAAAACTCGGACTGTGATGTCCCGAAGTTTTGTCGGAATTTATATTTTTAATATTACTTTCTGAGTAAGAAAAATATGTCGGAATTTATGGTCGAATCAGAATTTGACGATAATGTGCCGAGATGCGTTTTTAGTTTATCGTTTTCCGTAACGTCGTATCGCGCCGGAAAAACGCGTATTTCTCCTTTTACCTCCCCCACATTGCCGACTTCTACCCTCTCTCATTCCCTTGATATTTCTTTTTATAACATAAAGTTAGGACACCTAATGTTCTTTTAAATCTTCCAAACTTTCCACCTAGTGTAGTTATTATTCCTTTAATACAAGTCATCACCATCTTCCTCACATCTCTCTCTCAATTTTCGACACACACATACACACAACTCTCTCTTCCATTTATCTTTTCTCCATTGAAGAATCTTGGAGCTTTGTCAAGGATTTTCACACAAGATCATTTTCCATCCACTAATTCTACTTCTTCTTTCACTAGTATTCAAGGTAACCACTAGATCTATTGTTCTATCCAATTAAAATCTTTTTCCTTTAATTTTTTCATAAGGACCGATTGTTATGATGATGTAGAATAGATGGTTTGATCTTTAATTAAGGTAATTAGATGGATTGGATATGAATTCTACGGTTAGAATTGAAAGAAAACCAACAACCCTAATTGCTATGAAATACCGAAAATTAGGGGTTTAAGTTAGGATGGATTAATTCTTCAATTGAATGTATAATTGATCTTAGGAGATGCTTAATTGATGATTAAAACAAAGAGAAATCAAAACCCCTATGAACTAGAAGAGGAACGAAAATTTAGTTAGGGTTTGAGTTGGGGGATTTCAAATTAATGATGTAATAAGACTTGTAATTGATTATTGATGTTGTATTAGTATGATAAATGGATAAATGGAGTTAATTAAAGAAGAAAATCACTTCACCTAATTAATTGATAAAACCGAAATTGATGAAGAATTGGGGGATTTTATGAAGTTGTTTTAATAATGAAATGATGATGGATTAAGGTACTAACTTGATGTTAGTTGATAATAGAAATTATTTGGAATTAATCTAAAATTATTATAGAAGTTATAAGAGACAAAGAATCCTAATTAAGTCGAGATTAGTTGATGATATAAGGTAGTGACATACGTAATAATGATCCTCGATAGATGATGATTAATGTTGTAGAAAATGAATGAATTCCGTTAACTTTGGAAATTACGTAAGAGACGATCAATTGAACGTAAGTAATAATCAAAAAGTCGATTACGGATTCTAACTAGATAATAATGCTCGTTATGGATTAAGGAATGACTTTGTAGTTGACAACATGAGCATATATGATGAGTTGTAGTTATAACCGAGAACTAGAATCGAGAAATGTTAACTTGTTTTGGTATAGTACTTGATAGTTTGAAAGCCGATGTTTAGAACGTCGTGCTGATAGACGAACGATGGAAAGAAGTTCTTCACGTACGGGAGTACGTGTTGACTGCCTTGAAGTCATATGTCGATTCTATCGATTCTACCAGATTCTATCGATTCTATCGGATTCTATCACATAAAACAAACCTAGGAAGTCATACGTCGATTCTATCGAGCTTTTAGGGTTAGACGCGGCAGTTTTGTGACCCTTGCCGGAAACTGTAATATCTTTTAGCTCGTTTATCGGATTTGAGATCCGTAAATTGGAGAGTAAACTAGACATTCCAAGCTTTTTAACGAAATAGGGCACATCCCCTGTTTCCAATTTCTCTGTTCTGGGCAGTCCCCAGAACTACTGCATTGCGCAGTGAATTTTCATAACTTAATTTCCTAAGTTGATTCCTTTCTAACTTAATTCCTTTTGATCTTTTAAGTCATAACGAGTTAACGACTATCTTTTCTACTGACCTAAGAGTCAATTAAGGAACCGTTCGAGTTCTAAACGAGATTTGTTCAAGTCTCGTTCCCGTTTAATTAAAAGGAAACTAGTAGCGTGCAAATGCCTAAAAGAACTTAAAAGACTAAGACTAAAACCTAATTCCAATCTCCGTTTCTTTTAATCTTTTACGACTGAATTTAAAGTATGATTATTTTATGATGAAGGAGGAAGCCATCACTAAGGAAAGGACGGAAGATCAGGAGAACGGAAGCTCGTACTTTAGTTCTGTAAACGCTAAGGTGGGCTTTTATATATGAAACAAAACGAGCAATGCTCGAAAACCTTTCTTTATCGCTTTGATAATCGTGTTTTCAAAGTGATAATTATGGCATAAACTGTTTTATGTTTTATGTGAGTTCTCTTGTACCTATCTGAGTTAACATTTGTGTTTTCCAGATTTTATGAGTTAACCATTAGGTGTTAACTATCGATCAGCTTTGAGTTAGCTATATGCTTTCCAAGGTTTGTGCACTTTGTAACCTGTGCTGTATGTGGTATCCTGTTGAGGGGTAACCAACCACGGTGAATGAGAATTGGTTAAGATTTGAACGTAACATCTATGAAAAGTGCTTGATCAAGCCAAATTATGAAAATGAGTTAGAAAATGTTTTAGTAGACACGGGCTATCTTTAATAAAACCCCGATGTGCTACAAATTATGAAATGCCAGATTATCTATACTTATGAATATATTTTCGGCATCGTGCCCACTAAGTACTATTGTACTTAGCCCTGCATATGTTTTCTAAATGTACATGTTGAAGCGACGAGAGCGGCGGTGGTTGAAGTTGAGTTGAGTTAAGAAGTTAGGAATGCTTTATGATTGAGAACAATCTTTCATTTCCCATTTCACCAAGGTCAGCTCGGCTCTCGTGGATATTGGTGAAAGTATCCCACTCAGCCGGTAGAGCTTGCAACACTTTGAGATTGATTTCTCTTAGTGTGTATTTTCCTCTTCGGATGGACTGGATTCTTCTGAGAATGTCCATAAACTGGAGCTCTAGCTGATCAATTGTTTCATCTGTCTTCAGACAAAAGTTGTCGAAGTCATGGCATGCATGTGAGAACTTGTTCTCCTTCGTCTCATCGCTTCCTTTACTCAGCGATGCCAGTATATCCCACATTTCTTTGGCAGTCTCACACTCTTCAATCCAAGGGAGATAATCTTGTCCAACAGTGGACATAATCGTGCTTTGAGCCCAGATATCCAACTGGCTCACCTTGGCTTTCTCTAGAGTGTAATCTTCTAGCTGCTTTTCCACAAACTCCACAACTGTATCCCCATCGTTGGGATTTGGAGGAGTGCGAGCTATTCTCTCTTTAATAATGATCGGTCCGGAAGAAAGAACTTGTTGCATCATATGATGCTTCGACAGTAAGATCTTCTTCATCCGTTTCCTCCAGGATGTATAATTTACAACCGAGAACATTACCACGATCTTATCCTTGACATCCATCTGCACACAACAACAGAACAAATATGCAAGCAAATATGCACTAGCGTGAAAAATAGGTTGACCACTGAAGAAACTTTCTCGAATTCACACCTTGTGAAACAGAGTCAGTGGTCTTTTGAACCATTGCTCTGATACCACTTGATGGTCCCGATACGAGTTACTGGTGTATGGGGGGGGGGAATACACCAGTTAGGATTTTAAAATTAAACTCTTGAAAATTATTTCAATCGAGTAAAAAGACTCAGTTGGGATCTCACACTTGAGTAAACAACCTCAGCTGGTAGAGTGGTGCTGTGCGGAATGTGGTGGAAATTAACAACTCGTAAAACAACTCACGCTTTTATGCACGATTGGTCAATAACCAAAACAGTTGAATATGTGCGGATGCAGTTTGTATGCTGGTTAGTCAGATAGTTGAGAATGCTAGAAATAACTGAATAATGAAAAAAACGAGCACACAGAGATTTAACGTGGTTCGGAGATAACCCTCCTACATTCACGGGGAGTTGTGAGTCTACACAACTCTGTCCAAGTTCTTCTGGACAAACCACTCAGCTTACGCGGGTTGAGCAACCGTTAAGGATAAGTTTGCGGGTACTTATCAACCTTACAGTTTAGTTTCCGGGTACTAAACAACCTATCTACTCAGTTGCAGATAGAGTAGGATCCTAAACCTTTACAGGTGAAAGAAAATGGGTTTCCAACTAAAAGCTCGAACGTGAAGTGAGCTATGATCTAACTCTCTACGAACTCTCACTAAGTGATGTTCTCAAGGTTCGATCTAAAGACACAAAAACTAACTAACTCTAGAACTCTCAACAGGTGATGTTCTAAGAGATTTAGTTCAGCTCGTGAAAAAAATTTGCTCTTTTCTTTCGCTCTGTGGTTTCTTCTCGCGTGTGTGTCTTGTGTCTTCTTCGAATGAATGAAGGCCTCTATTTATAGGCGGAGAGTATCAACTAGCCGCTGGAGGAGCTGTTGATCTCTGTTCTTTGAAAGCGATGGCTTGTCTCTGATCTCTGCAGACTTTCCCGATATGGCATCTCTGCTCTTCTGCTTTTCATCTGAGATAGCCTTGTGTTGGGCCAAATGGGGTAATGACTGAACGATTAAACCCTCACGTGACTTCCTTTTTGAATTTCAAATCTTAACAACAGACTTCCAACAAGGAGTGGTCGGTTAAGACTCTCGATCTTCAACTAGCTTGTTCTTCAACCGATGTTCTATCTGACAACTAACAGTTGAACTCTCAGCTGACTTCATCTTCAAGCTGTTGATTCTTCTTGGTTGAGTTCTACATCTAATGTTCTGAAATTGAACGCTCAGTTGTCTTCCTTGTATCTGATCAGTTAGGTTCGAACACTCAGATGGCTTTCTTTCATCTGGTGTTCTCTTCCCTTTTACTGCTTCTCATCTGATGAACGCTCAGTTATTTTCCTTACAACTGATGTTCTATCTCTTGAATGTGACTTCCCCCTTTTCCTTTGGATACTTGACCATTGATCTGAACCTTGAACGTAGCTTCCTCCTTCTTGATTCTCATCTGATGAATGCTCAGGTGATGTGTCTCATGTCTTTCCCCTTTTTGCATTCTGATGAAATGAACGCTCAGTTGTCTTTCTTCACAACTGATGTTCTATCTCTGAGTGAAGCCTTGTTGCCATCTTCAGCTGGAGACCTGTAAAGATAAAATCTTAACAATGCTCAAACAGCGAGCCTAACTGCTAACATTAGGTTCTGGCAACATCTACTCGGTTGGGGTCAGTCGGTTTTGGAATTCATCAAAACTCTTACTAATAAATTTCCCAACAATTTCTTCCTTTTTGATGATGCCAAAACCACTTACAACTTTAAACCACTACTGAACTAAACCTCACTAGCTTATCTAAAAACTCAGCTGAAATTCTAGACAGTCTATAAGATAAAACATCAAAGGGTTAGCATAGTTATAACATGGTATTTAAAAGACTTTGCGATTCAGAGCTTGGACAATGAGGGATTGTTCATCAAGGTGATTCGAATACATATACTTGAAGTTTTCATTACAACTGATGATTACACAGATAGGCGCAAAAACCAAAAATTACAACAGTTGCTAGAAAACTAACTGAGCTAAAACTGTAGCCCATACTTACTAAAGATCCTAACAAAAATTTCTCTCTTGGCAGGTGACTCCTTGGAAATGTCCACTCCATGCTCCTTGCAAACCTGCCTCACCTCAGCTGCGATCTTCGTGCAGTTCGGGTTGCTTGAGTCTGGGAGAAGAGGAGGCCGATAAGTAACCCTCTTCGGAACTGGAACAGTGTTCAAGTCCAGATTGGCGTCAATCATAGCCCGCCTGAACTAGCTGAACATGCCAGGATCCCCTGAGTGCAACTCGGTCAGCGCTTCCTTGAACGCTTTCCTCGGGTCATCGGTTGCGTACACCTTCCTGTAGTAGAAGTCGTTCATGAACTCCTGCTTGAACAACTCCCACTCTTCATTCCACTCGGTCGGCATCCACTTGTCAACATGCCTGAACCGACTCTCTACCTTGGACTTTGCTGGCAACCTTTGTTGCTTCAACCGAGCTTCCACCTTTGATTGATGCTTGTTGATGCGGCGTCGGCTGCGGGACGCAACGTTGCGGTCCAAGTTCTGGGACAACTTCTTCAGCTCATCCTCAAACTGGTTCACCCTCCTCGCCTGGCTGGCGGCAAACTTCCTGATCCAGCTCGGGTTCATGTAGTCCTTCTCCTCTATGTCCATAGCCTTGGCCGCTGCAATGCACTCTTCGGTTGTTATCCCGTCGAGTTTAGAATCCACCTCGGCTGCGATCTCGGCTATGGAGCTGTAGGAAACTCCAATCTTCTCTGCCTGCTCCAAGTCTTTAGACATCTCAGCTCCACCGACTTCTGTTGACTTGGGAGCAGCAGACTTCCTCATCCTCAGCTGAGATTTGGATGATTGAGCAGCTGGCACTCCTTGTTCTTGGGTCTCTTCTTCTTCCTGTGCCTCAACCTCCATCTCCTTCTCTTCCCCCTTTTTGGCATCAGCAACTAGGCTTGCTACTGAACCGTCCAGAGAGTTGAGTTTATCCTCGGTTAGTTGAACACGGTTGAAGAGTTCATCGACCGCACACTCCAGCTCGATCTTCTTCGCCAGTTCGGAGTCCTGGCGCTCTTGTTCGGCCTTCTTCAAGATAGAGAGGTTGTCGATGACCTCTGTCTGAAAGGCAGCGAACTCAGCCCAACGCGACTTGAACCTGGACTCCCATTCAGCATCCTGCGTCTGTTGGGACTTGGCAAGATTTGAGTCGGCCAAGGATTTGAAGACGTTCACCTCCGACTTCAATCCCAACATAGTGGACTTCAGCTCCGACATTTCCTGACTGGTGGAGGAGGAGAAATCATTCAGTTTGGTCTTCAGTTCAACATTCTCCTCCACCAGTTGTTGGTTCTTGACTACTTGTTCTTCCAACGCCCTCAGCTGGTCATCTTGTTGGTGCTGGAGGTTGGCGAGCAGTTCGGTCCTCAACTGGTTGACCCTCTCAGCTACCAGCTCGCAGATTTCTTCAGTTGATGGAGCATGTTGAGCAGCTGGAGGGGCTTGAGCAGTCAGAGCTAGAGGCTCAGCTGTGACTATGGCTTGCCTGTTGGCCAGGTACAGCGTCAGATTTTCTTCTTCTTCTTTCGCGGCTGTGGCAGCTGCATCGACATCTTCAAGGAAGTCAGCTGATTTAGCCAACATGCTGTCAAGGAAGTCGACGCACTTCTTTCCAGCTGCCTCCCTTGTGTCCGTCCCTTCAGCTCGACTCTGGTCCATCCGTCGAGTGAGCAGCGCTATCCGGTTGTTGTACGCCATCTCTAAGTTGGAATAGTTGAAGTAGGCTCGGATGCGGGACTCATCGGACTTCAGCCTGTTCCAGCTCTGCACCCTGATCGTGTCCTCCTTGACGTACCAGTGGCTGAAGATCAGGTGGAACTGGTACAGTAGCTCGGTTCCCAGAGTGGCGAAGATGGGCATGTGGCGAACCTCAGGGAACAAACCTAACAGCTTTTGAAAGCAGTAGGCCACCCTGCCTTCGTGCTCAAACGCAACTGCCTACAGGTCCTCCGCTTCATTAATTGGGGAGGGGGTAAGATTATATGGCACAGGTTCAAGAGGTTCATCGATGTTGGCCAAAGAGTCGGTCGCAACATCGGCATCGAGCTGAGAGCTCGGAATTTGGAATTCGGTTGGGAGAGTGGGTTCTATGGTTTCCTCAACATTGGCCAAAGAAGCGGTCACGATGTTGGCATCGAGCAGAGTGCTCGGAATATCTGGCTCTGGTTAGGTAGAAAGAGCAAGAGGCTCTGGGGGCGGTACGGCATTATCTCCTGCCGTGGGGGAGGTGGTAACATCTTCGACGTCCTCAGATGAGGAGGATGCATCCGACGTCTCCATGCCCTCAACCTTATCAGCTCCGGGGGCTCGAGGGACGATCTCGAACGAGGTGGCCTCAGCTGAGCGGCTGGATTCGGAAGGATCCTCAGCAGGTGTCGACTCAATCGGTGCCTCCTCCTCAGCTGGAGCTTGCTCCTCAGCTTGCATTCCCTCGTCAGCTGGCATTTCCTCCTCAGCTGGCATTTCCTCCTCAGCTGGCTCTTGTTCCTCGGCTGGCTCCTCAGCTGGTATATCAACTGGCTCCTCAGCTGTCTCAACAGCTGGCACCTCAGTTGACTCAACAGCTGGCACATCAGCTCCCTTCTTGGTGGACTTCTTGAACCGTACCCTTAACTTTTTCTGGGCAGGTTTCTCAGCTGACTCCTTTTCCCCCTCAGCTGTTGACTCAGCTGTCTTTCCCGACTCCCTCTTTTCCTTAGGAGTGTAGACACTCCTGAGCACCTCTTGTGCTTTCTTGGCTGTCGGGAACAACAACAGCTTCTTCAGCGGCGTCTCCTTGCAGTCGGCCCAGACCATGTTGCGGTCTTTGGTTGCGAGCAAGATGAGGGCAGATATCTTGCAGCCGAAGTTGAGTGTTCCCTTCACACTCAGCAGCTTCTCTCCGGACTCGGTTGTAGTCTTGGAGATCTTCGGCTTCTCCACCATCAACTGGTTCAAGAAATATTGGAACCAGTTGATTTGGTGTTGGTGCTCCAGTGCCACCAGTTGCTTCAGTTTGGGTCGGCTGATGTCCCCAAACGCGCCACTGTAACCGAACACAACCTTCGACACAGCATCGAACAGCAAGCGATGTTCCGGCTTCAACTTTGTCCGTTGCATGTTGCTCCTTAGCCTCTCCGGCTCGATCAGAGCATCTTGTAGAAACTCATCCGCCTGCTCGTCGGTAATATTCTCCAGGAACTCGGTGGCGGTGTGGTTGACAGGAATGATGTACCGGACGACATCCGACACGTCGATGGGGAAGGTGACACGACGTATGGTCCTGGCCGGAACATCTCTTTGTCGGCAGGACACCTCCGTAGAAACTCCCTCTGCATAGTCAAGGGGGCGCTTGAGGTTGACGTAGAATTCTCCGACTTGGCGTCTGAGCAAGTGGGAGGGGCAGAGTTTGGCCCATTCGAGGAGGCCATTCTCCCTGAGTGTGTTTGCGAGCGGGGCCAAGATCGGCGACTCCAGTTCCTTGTCGGAGAGGATTTACTCGAAGTGAATCTTCGATACTAGCATATCGAACGATTCTTCATATGTGGTAGGGACTAGGGATGGTCCGGATGAAGCCATTCTTTTACTCTTTGGTGCCATTAATGATCACTGCAAAGGGAATATATATACGAAAGGAAAGACAATCTTTTGCAGAAAATGGGTTAGGCAGAAACTGGGAAGACGATGAACAGGTAATTAAGATATGCATGAATGAGGAAAGTAGGAGATATCTTCCTGATTTTTCGCCTTATATAGGTCTTGACTCGGATGAAATCGACGGCTGGGGTTAAATGGCGCGAATCCATCAACGGCTGAGATCCCGCGACTGTTGACTATCTTTGACTTGACGTTTTGATCCGAGTTCCAATCAGCGCGTGAGAAGGTGTACAGTTTATCTTGTCAGCCCAGTCGCACTATAAAGTAGGCTATGGATGTTCAGCTGTACTTTACATTTAATGCGACATGATGGCTATTTTTAATGTAACTGACTAGTTCAGAAATGTTTGAATTTATTTCAAACATTCTCATTTAAGAACATATCACCTTCAGCCATAAATGTTACCTGCCAGCTGATGTCGAAATCAGCTGAGTTTCCATGTTGCAGCATACCATCAACTGACTCGAGTTCGTCTGTTCAGCTGACGTTTGATGTCATCAGTTGGCGATTCGCTTCTGAGATTCCCCCTTCATCTGAGCTTCCCCCTCAGATGGATATCTATCCCTTTTCCCCAGTTGACTCCTCATCTGATGGATCCAACAATCCAAGTAGATCACATAGCATTTTGAACCGTGCTTCAGCTAGAGGTTTGGTGAAGATATCAGCTCTCTGAATCTCAGTTGAAATCTTCTCCATGGACACATCCTTCTTCTCAATATGATCTCAGATAAAATGATGACGGATATCGATATGCTTTGTCCGAGAGTGGTGAACAAGATTCAAAGAGATAGCTATGGCACTTGAGCTATCACAATGAATGGGAACCTGTCCAGTTGCAACTTCATAATCTCTCAGCTATTGCTTGAGCCACAACGCTTGCATGCAACAGCTTCCGGCAGCCATATACTCTGACTCGGTTGTAGAAGTGGCAACACATGCGTGTTTCTTGGAGAACCATGAAACTAGCTTGCTTTCCATGAACTGACAGTGTCCAGATGTGGACTTCCTGTCCAACCGATCTCCTACTAGATCTGCATCTGAGTATCCAGTCAGTTGGATATTGTCGTCAGTTGGATACCACAATCCAACATTAACAGTTCCCTTCAGGTACTTGATGATGTTCTTTGCTGCCAACATGTGTGCTTCCCTTGGTTGAACTTGGAACCGGGCACACACTCCAACTGCGTATGATATGTCTGGCCGGCAGGCAGTCAGATAGAGCAAAGAACCGATGATCCCTCTATACTTACTGGCATCCACGAGCTTTCCTTCAGTTCCAGGTTCAATCTTCCAGTTAGTATTCATTGGGATCCTTGTGATCTTACTTGTCTGCAATCCAAACTTGGTGATGAGCTCTTTTGTATACTTGGACTGATTGATGAAAATCCCTTCTGGTGACTGCTTTACTTGTAATCCAAGGAAATAATTCATCTCGCCCATCATTGACATCTCGAACTTCTCCTTCATAAGATCTGAGAATTTCTTGCACAACTCCTCTGACTTGGAACCGAATATGATGTCGTCAACATAGATTTGTACAACAAGAATGTCATCTCCAACTTTGATGGTGAACAGGGTTTTGTCAACTGACCCTCGTTTGAACCCCGAGTTCAGAAGAAAACCACAAAGAGTGTCATACCAAGCCCTTAGCGCTTGCTTTAGTCCATAGATAGCTTTCTTCAACTTGTACACTCTTCCATCTCCAGTCTCAAAACCAGGAGGCTGTTCAACATATACATCTTTCTTGATATCTCCGTTGAGAAATGCACACTTCACATCCATCTGATAGACCTTGAACTTGTGATGTGCGGCATAAGCTAGAAAGATTCGGATGGCTTCCAGCCTTGCAACTGGCGCGAAGGAGTCCTCGAAATCGATTCCTTCTTGTTGGCAATATCCTTGAGCTACCAACCTTGCCTTATTCCTCACTATGAATCCAATGGCGTCTCTCTTGTTTTTGAAAATCCACTTCAATCCAATCACCTTGACACCATTTGGTCTTTCAACCAACTCCCATACACAGTTACGTAGAAACTCATTCAGTTCTTCTTGCATGCTGTTGTCCAGTGAACACAGTTGAGAGCTTCCACAACGTTCTTCGGTTCTGGCATATCAGCTACAAAGCAAGAAATCATGGCAACATCTCCAGCTTGCTCGAACTCCTCTAGAACTTCCAACTCCTCAGCATATTGGGCATAAGTGTTGGAATCTTCCTCGGTTGAATCCTGAGTCGCAACTCTGCTTCTTGTACGAACACCTTCGGTTGGATCTCCGCTGATGTTGTCAGTGGAATGAACTTCATACCATCTTCGGTTGCGTCTTCCTTCTTCTTCCAACTGTGGCTGTTCCGTGATCTGAGTTGGAGTCTTCAGAGCTGGTGATTGATCAGTTGTTGAGTCTGGATCCTCAACATTGACATTATTTTGAATCGGACTTGGTTGAGCTTCGGATGCTGATGCAGTTAGAGGGACATCAGCTGGAGTTCCCCCTTGAGATGAGCTGGGGTCCTCGCATTCATCTTCAGAGGAGTATGGATCCTCATCCTCGGTTGCCCATACCAATGGTTCAGCTAGATTCTTTTCCCTTAGAGCTTGTGATCTGGTAAGAACAGGTGGAATTTGTGGATTGCCCTGTTGTCCTTTAGCCTGTTCCCTGCACTCAAAAGTAGATTCATCAAAACTAACATGAGGTGTTATTTCCACAACACGAGAGCTGTTGTTGAAAACTCTATAAGCCTTGATCCGAGCGACATATCCAAGAAATATGCCCTTCGAAGCTTTCGCATCAAAACTTTTCAACTGAGTCTTCCCATTGTTGTGAATATAACACTTAGAACCAAAAATGCGAATATAAGAAATATCTGGCTTCTTGCGTCTCCATAGCTCGTATGGTGTCTTTCCCAACCGCTTGGTCAGAAGAGACCGGTTCTGAGTGTAGCATGCAGTGTTGATGGCCTAAGCCCAAAATCTCTTTGGCAGAGCTGAGCTGGTTAACATGGATGTAGCTGCATCCTTCAGTGTTCTATTCCTTCACTCAGCTACTCCATTCTGTTGTGGAGTACGCGCGGCTGATGTCTGATGGGTAATTCCATTCTTCTCGCAATACTCGATGATGGTTTCATTTAGAAACTCAGTTCCTCGATCTGATCGGATAGAAATGATCTTCATCTCTTGTTGGTTTGATATCCGATCCATTAGTTTGGGTAGCTCATCTCGGGTTTCACTCTTGTGGTGCATGAAGATGGTCCACGTATATCTTGAGTAGTCATCAGTTACAACCAGGGTGTACTCGTTCCCGTTCATGCTCTTGGGTGTAACTGGCCCGAAGAGATCCATATGGATCAGCTGTAACACTCGGTCGGTTGAGGGAGTTGATTTCAATCGGAAGGAGGATCTAGCGAGCTTTCCCAACTGGCATGCACTGCAGATATGTGTTGCTGAAAACACTCGGTTTGGTATGCCTCTTGCATGTTCTTGTCTGGCGAGTTGGTTCATTGTCTTAAAGTTCAGATGGTTGAGCCTTTTGTGCCACAGCCAGCTCACATCTGAACTGCTCCTTGATAACAGGCAGGTGTCAGGGAGACTACTGTTCCAGTCGGTTCATTGTCTTGAAGTTCAGATGGTTGAGCCTTTTGTGCCACAGCCAGCTCACATCTGAACTGCTCCTTGATAACAGGCAGGTGTCAGGGAGACTACTGTTCCAGTCAGCATAGTAGACGTTCCCGGTTGGCGATCGATTTCCCAACAATATGACCTGCTTTGATCCGACATCTTTAACTCTGCATCCCTGTGCATCAAACTTGACAGAGAAACTATTATCACAGAATTGGCTGATGGAGAGCAAGTTATGCTTCAATCCATCAACATAAGAAACATTAGAAATCGAAACATGATCGGTTTCAAGGGTACCGTAACCTCTGGTGTAACCTTTTGAGTTGTCACCAAAGGTAACCGATGGACCTTCTTTCTCCACGAAACTTCCAAGCAAATCCTTCAGATTCGTCATGTGTTTCGAGCATCCACTGTCCATCATCCACATTGTTGCAGACGCTTTATTCTTCCTCAGCTGTTTCTCCTGAACCTGTAAAGAGAAACTCGCTTAGGTCCCCAATTTTAGTTGGGTCCTGGAGGGTTAGAACCAGTTCCCCCTGGAACTGTGCGTCGCTTTTCCCTGTATACTCCGATGGATTTATCATTCCAGATCACTTTTTCTTCATCATTAACTATAACAACACCTCGGTTATCCTTAAGCTTGTTGTTAATAGCGATGTTCTTTTTCTTGGGAGCAGTTGGATTTCTCCCATGTTGAACTCTCGGAGGTGAGGCTTTCCCCCTGTTTTGATGGCGATTTTTATCCTGTTTGATTTGTCTGGATGATCGGACGCCATGTTGGAATTTTTGTGGTTGATTCTGATTCCAACTCCTTGAGTGTTGTTGATAGGTGTTCATGCCCTGTTGATGATTCATGTTGTGGCATGAGTATCTCCAACTGTTCGACCTATTCCTTATCGGTTGACTCGGTTGGAACCTTTAGTTGAACTGGGGATGGAACCGCTGTTGATTCAGATGATTGAACCCTTGTCGGTTCTGCGGTCGGTTCCATTCTTTCTGTTGTTGACTCTGAGGTTGATGCAGAGGTCTGTTCTGATTCTGAGTTCGGTTGCGATTATATCTTCGATGCCTCTGATTCCTCTTCTGACTTTTGGAACGTTCCCCTTCGGTTGATGTCCCAACCGATGGAACATTCTGTCTTCCATCTACTACTCATTTTCCTTTCTCAGTTGTAATTCCATTGGTCGGTTGATCTTGCTGAGAGGTGGAGGTTGGATTAACTTCTGGTGACTCAGCTGTGTTTGGTTCAACAGCCTTGTCCTCAACAGCTTTGATGAAAGTTACTGGAGGAATTCCACTATCTTTAATCACATCATAACCGAGTCCTGACACGTCATCCATCTGTATGCTGTAACTGATAAGATTCTCTATGATCTTGGATGACTGATACAGCTTGATTAGATTGTCCTTCTCAGTTTGAAACTCCTTGAGGAGGACAGTTATCTGCTCGGTTTGTCCATCTGACTTCTTTATCAGCTGGTCGATCTGAGCCTCTTGATTTTTCAACTGATCTTGCTGCTCCTTGATCTGCTTTGTCAACTCCTCATCAGTTGGAGCCTTAGCCTCGTTCAGTTGACTCTTGAGATTCTCAATCTCCTCGGTTTAGCTCTTGCTCAGATCGTCTTTTTCGGTTAAGGAATCTTCAAGTTTGGCGAACTGAGCTCGAATTCACACCTTGTGAAACAGAGTCAGTGGTCTTTTGAACCATTGCTCTGATACCACTTGATGGTCCCGATACGAGTTACTGGTGTATTGGGGGGGGGGGAATACACCAGTTAGGATTTTAAAATTAAACTCTTGAAAATTATTTCAATCGAGTAAAAAGACTCAGTTGGGATCTCACACTTGAGTAAACAACCTCAGCTGGTAGAGTGGTGCTGTGCGGAATGTGGTGGAAATTAACAACTCGTAAAACAACTCACGCTTTTATGCACGATTGGTCAATAACCAAAACAGTTGAATATGTGCGGATGCAGTTTGTATGCTGGTTAGTCAGATAGTTGAGAATGCTAGAAATAACTGAATAATGAAAAAAACGAGCACACAGAGATTTAACGTGGTTCGGAGATAACCCTCCTACATTCACGGGGAGTTGTGAGTCCACACAACTCTGTCCAAGTTCTTCTGGACAAACCACTCAGCTTACGCGGGTTGAGCAACCGTTAAGGATAAGTTTGCGGGTACTTATCAACCTTACAGTTTAGTTTCCGGGTACTAAACAACCTATCTACTCAGTTGCAGGAAGAGTAGGATCCTAAACCTTTACAGGTGAAAGAAAATGGGTTTCCAACTAAAAGCTCGAACGTGAAGTGAGCTATGATCTAACTCTCTACGAACTCTCACTAAGTGATGTTCTCAAGGTTCGATCTAAAGACACAAAAACTAACTAACTCTAGAACTCTCAACAGGTGATGTTCTAAGAGATTCAGTTCAGCTCGTGAAGAATATTGCTCTTTTCTTTCGCTCTGTGGTTTCTTCTCGCTTGTGTGTCTTGTATCTTCTTCAAATGAATGAAGGCCTCTATTTATAGGCGGAGAGTATCAACTAGCCGTTGGAGGAGCTGTTGATCTCTGTTCTTTGAAAGCGATGGCTTGTCTCTGATCTCTGCAGACTTTCCCGATATGGCATCTCTGCTCTTCTGCTTTTCATCTGAGATAGCCTTGTGTTGGGCCAAATGGGGTAATGACTGAACGGTCAAACCCTCACGTGACTTCCTTTTTGAAATTCAAATCTTAACAATAGACTTCCAACATGGAGTGGTCGGTTAAGACTCTCGATCTTCAACTAGCTTGTTCTTCAGCCGATGTTCTATCTGACAACTAATAGTTGAACTCTCAGCTGACTTCATCTTCAAGCTGTTGATTCTTCTTGGTTGAGTTCTACAACTGATGTTCTGAAACTGAACGCTCAGTTGTCTTCCTTGTATCTGATCAGTTGGGTTCGAACGCTCAGATGGCTTTTTTTCATCTGATGTTCTTTTCCCTTTTACTGCTTCTCGTCTGATGAACGCTTAGTTGTTATCCTTACAACTGATGTTCTATCTCTTGAATGTGACTTCCCCCTTTTTTCTTTGGATACTTGACCAGTGATCTGAACCTTGAACGTAGCTTCCTCCTTCTTGATTCTCATGTGATGAATGCTCAGGTGATGTTCTCATGTCTTTCCCCTTTTTGCATTCTGATGAAATGAACGCTCAGTTGTCTTTCTTCACAACTGATGTTCTATCGCTAAGTGAAGCCTTGTTGCCATCTTCAGCTGGAGACCTGTAAAGATAAAATCTTAACAATGCTCAAACAGCGAGCCTAATTGCTAACATTAGGTTCTGGCAACATCTACTCGGTTTGGGTCAGTCGGTTTTGGAATTCATCAAAACTCTTACTATTTGTTTTAGTGATACCACAAAGTGGTATCAGAGCGGGCGTTTCTACTCTGCATACAAGTCTTCCTTCGAGTAGTAATATAGAGTATTCGTTTGTACTCTATATCGAGTCTTCTTTCGAGTCATAAGATAGAGTATTTGTATATACTCTAGATCAGAGTCTTCTTTCAAGTAAAAGATAAGAGTTAGGCTATGACACTAAGATTGGGAATGTAGATGTCAACTCAACCTCCTGCTACGTCGACTCAACGAGGAAAAGGAAAGAATTTTAATGTTGTGATTTCTTTTAAATAAGAAATTTATGAATAAGTATTCAATGAGTAGAAAGAGAGAATGGTGCCAAAAATACTTTTCAATGATAACGAAAGTATAATTTATATACTTTATGTGATTATGTGATAGTACGAGTACATTCTTATGTGAAATTATTTGCGCGATAATTTCTTTCTTATGAAAAATATTTGGTGCATTTCCCATCTCATGGAAAACCCTTTTCGCTCCGCTTAGCCTTATCCCCCTCTAAGGGGATTTTAGTGATAGGTTCTATAGGAACTCGACGATCCTATTTGGTCAAATACCTAGCGACAAACTCCTATGTTCCTTTCATTACGGTATTTTTGAGCAAGTTCCTGGATAACAAGCCTAAAGGTTTTCTTATTGATGATATCAAAATTGATGATAGTGACGATATTGATGATAGTGACGATATCGATCGTGACCTTGATACGGAGCTGGAACTGCTAACTATGATGAATGCGCTAACTATGGATATGATGCCGGAAATAGACCGATTTTATATCATCCTTCAATTCGAATTGGCAAAAGCAATGTCTCCCTGCATAATATGGATTCCAAACATTCATGATCTGGATGTGAATGAGTCGAATTACTTATCCCTCGGTCTATTAGCGAACCATCTCTCTGAAAGATGTTCCACTAGAAATATTCTTGTTATTGCTTCGACTCATATTCTCCAAAAAGTGGATCCCGCTCTAATAGCTCCGAATAAATTAAATATGTGCATTAAGATACGAAGGCTTCTTAATCCACAACAACGAAAGCACTTTTTCACTCTTTCATATACTAGGTGATTTCACTTGGAAAATAAAATGTTCCATACTAATGGATTCGGGTCCATAACCATGGGTTCCAATGCAAGAGATCTAGTAGCACTTACCAATGAGGCCCTATCGATTAGTATTACACAGAAGAAATCAATTCTAGACACTAATACAATTAGATCCGCTCTTCATAGACAAGCTTGGGATTTGCGATTCCAGGTAATATCGGTTCAGGATAATGGGATCCTTTTCTATCAGATAGGAAGGGCTGTAGCACAAAATTTACTTCTAAGTAATTGCCCCATAGATCCTATATCTATCTATATGAAGAAGAAATCATGTAACGAAGGGGATTCTTATTTGTACAAATGGTACTTCGAACTTGGAACGAGCATGATGAAATTAACGATACTTCTTTATCTTTTGAGTTGTTCTGCCGGATCGGCGGCTTAAGATCTTTGATCTCTACCCGGACCCGATGAAAAAAATGGGATCAGTTCTTATGGACTCGTTGAGAATGATTCGGATCTAGTTCATGGCCTATTAGAAGTAGAAGGTACTCTGGTGGGATCTTCACGGACAGAAAAAGATTGCAGTCCGTTTGATAATGATCGAGTTACATTGCTTCTTTGGCCCGAACCGAGGAATCCCTTAGATATGATGCAAAACGGATCTTGTTCTATCTTTGATC